>OX352240.1:8948181-11348181 GCA_947086465.1 Eupithecia exiguata | reverse complement strand
AACCCTGAGCACGCACTAGGTACAAATAGGAACAATACCTAAATCCGTGGCACATCCGTACACATAACGGGCTGACAATAGCATGTGTCGTCGGCACGATTGTTCACAGTTGGGCCTAGTTGGGCCTATGACGTCATCAACTAACTATGTGACTCCAGTCACACAACTGGTTTAGATCGTGAAATTGGTGCGTTTTACCTTTGATCTACCATTCTAAAGGGTAATTCCGCTTTCTGAAGTTAATTTGTAATTAGAATCCTGGATCGCTTGTAAACAAAGCGGTTACATAAACAAAGAAATATTGGTTGAAATGTATTACGACACAGGTGTATCATCAGAGCAAACCGCACAAGTTCAAACGATGTCTGGTTTTGTCAGGTTTCACCTTCGATAAAAGTAAAAAAGGAAGATACGGTACGTTCTACCAGAGCTCACTCAAAAACTGTACCGTGTTACAGATGAAATAATGATAAGGTATCGGATTATGAGAAAATTTAAAGTTTGGTTTATCTACTTACGCGGGAAAATATGTAATGCCTTGGGCTTTGTTTGTGTCCCGTTTTCACCCTTTAGGTACGGAACACTAAAAATAAAGTTAAAATTTAATTCAAAGTTACCTGCCCCTTTTTTAGTGGATACAGAATCTAATTGAGAAACTTTTCAAAAATAGGTGTTATACCCTATTGTCTAATAATTTGTAGTCAAACTAGTAAAGTCGGTAAAAAGTCGGCACGGACGACTCCTTGCACTAAGGAACTCTAAAGAGGATAACGGTAGCCCACAAGTACTTCAAACAAAAATAATTAGATGAAGCAAACAAAAGGGGATCTCAAAACGGCCGAGAACATTAGAGCGACCCAGTTATTTGAACAACAGAATTCGATTGTTCCTTCCAGGAGTTCCAGGTTAATGGAGTGAGCTTCGGTTTGTTTGGAGAATAAATAGGTAATACTTGGAATGTTGTGTTGTTTCAGAGCCTGAGGGGTCTGTTCCGTTACACGGGAAATTAGAATATGATACACCAGTTTTATTTATAACAAAGGTTTTAAAAACTGGCCTAAGCGCAAGTCGACTCGCACACGTAGGGTGCGAGTCGACTATTTCGCAAAAGGAACCCTAAAAAAAGTAAAAAAAAAAATGCAAAATATATATTCAGAATCAAATGTAACTTTGGTCGTTGAGCAGGTTTGGATATACTGTAATGTTACCCCTGTAGTTGGAGCCACCGGCGCTATATATAGTCCGTAAGAGGTCCCAAAGATTTTCGGTTGAACCGACTAAGGGTTTCGTGGCTTAGTTGGTTAGAGCACACGTACTGAGGGTGGGGCGCGGGTTCGAGTCCCGCCGGAACCGATTTTTTTTTCTTAGAGATACCCAAAGTGCGGGTAAGCACTATAACAAAAAAAACCTTAAAATATAATATTGCAATGGATTTTCGCAAAGTAACGCCTGAATCTATTGTTTAAATGTTAACCTGCTGAAATCAAAATCTGAGAAGATTTAATAAACACGAAAGATATCTGTGCACTGGAAAATAAGAAATTCAAGTTGTACGAAGTAGTTTAAATTATATTCTAGATAATGTACTATTCTATTCATCATCACCGTCATATCGCCCATTTACGTCCACTACTGGACATGGGGTTCCGCCATACAACGCGACGCTACAAATGGCGGTTCTGGGGCCTATTTCAATTCTCTAATATGAAATTTCGTGTTTCGTTTCGGCCAATTCCACTTTGTTATCTACATACATGTATAGTTATAGTGTGACCAAAGTACGAATTTGCACAAAAAAAGAAATATTCGATTGAGTATTTTGGAAAATTAATATAGGCCTTCTAAGCCGGCTCTATCCATCGACTATTCTAATTCTGAAATCGGATTTAACAAACCTACCTACTCCATAATCCTGAACTAACGACGTCATTGATCCTCTCAATAGTTAACTTCTCGAGTAGTAATTACCAACTATAAGCTTGTAGGTAAGATGAACTAGGTACCCACTAGATAATTGAAATCGCAAGTATAGCATTCTCTACTCTGGCGATAGACGATTAGGTACCTTTTCAGTATTTCAAACAATAAATGATAATTATTTTTATTCATATTAGATATAACGAGGTTAAAAAGCTTTAGAGATTGCGTACGTTAGTATAACTGTTATTAAGGGTGGTGGCCCTGCCGCGTCTCACAATCCGGTGCCATTCCTCTCGCACCACTGCGTTCCTGGTAGGTACATTCGTGTAGAGGACCGTTCGTTTTCTAATTATAATCTAATACATACCTAACGAATAACTTAAGTATACACTTAAAAAAATAAGGAGCCTTTTATTTCTCGTCTCATTGTATTGTCATACAAATTGTCTATCACTTTCTAATAGAATTACCTGTAATTATATTAACAGTAGTATGCATAAAATGAAACCTAAGAATAGGCTACTTGACTACTACTGGGAAATAATTCTAACGTATTGTCTGATAAAAATAATGCGAAGTGTTATTATTATTTCTTCAAGGCCAGTCGTATTAGTTATAAAAACTAATTTTAAAGTTTGAATAAAATAATGGCGCGCCAAAACGATAATTTCTGTCATGGCTGGTGACATGACTCGATGACGTCACACCACACCTAACAGGAAGAATAACAAGCACTGTAATTTGTGATAGGCGTGACGTCACCAGCGATGCAACCAAACGCAGAGCGTTTTCGGTCACGTGATCATATATAAGTTTTTTTACCTAAAATAAGCATATTTTTTATAAAAATTACCTGATTACGCTTTGTTACGTTGTCACTGACTAGAATGAAAACAATTTGCAACTTATTTTCAATGTGGTCAAATAGGCAATTAGTAGTTCGCATATTTCCATCTATTATTCTGTTCATCCTGTTGCATCCAGTTTTCTGCTGCAGTGTTTTAATATCATCCTCCCAGCGGGTGTGTAAGTATACATAACCTACATGGCTCTCAATAGGCTCAGGACCGCTATTCGTGACGTCGTTTGGGGAAGGCCAGGAATGTTCAGGATTGGACGTATACGAGCTGATGATAATGATGATGAAGTTATCACCAGTGAAAGTGAACTGAAATGTTGAAAATGGGAAACAATCATGAACAAAATCAACTAGAACGAAGGATAAAATCACAAACCATAGTTTAAATGTCCACTCGATGTGGATTGGACCACTTTGTTTGTTGCTCTGTTTTGCTTTGTTTGTTGCTGTTGATGAATAACTCCCTGTATGTCAGGGGTTCAATTCTGCTAACCAATTGCTTTACTCTGACAATGGTATCGGCGCAGAATCGTCACGTAGAATCCTTGGATGAAAAAACCTTTAGATGGGTACCTACCTAGTAAGTGCGGTGCTATTTGCACGGAAAGATTGATATTATGGTTTCAACCGTGACACTTTAAACGCGCATCCCTCCATCTATAAAAATTTAATGAAGTCCCGATTTCGGCAGGATTCGAACCCGCACCTTACCCTATTTTTAGGAAATTATTAAATTTTCGTAGAAAATTGCCCCAGTGCAAGCTACGCACTTTAATAGCAAAATCCTCCATCTATAGTTTCTTTCATGGTAGAATGCCAATTCTGTACAGAACTACAGAACAGAACTAGGTACTGGAATAAGCGAAAATATGTAATTCTGTGACGATATAATTGTCATAGTAATGCTGCTAGCTTAGCAGAATAGGGTCCCGGGTCCCCACCGTGTACGATCGAGCGATGACGTAGCTACACACATGCGTGTATGTCGAATTGTCATCTGATGGAATAGACGTTTTCGGGCATATCTGGAGTGAAGGTACTCAACCGGAAATATCCATTTACCTGTCGCTGGCAAATACCCCTCAACTACGGGTACCAATATGTGGATAGATAGGTACTGATATTAAATTTACTTTATTAAATTTATCTGGGTAACAGATTTAAAATTAGGATGTACAGTAGCTAATTAATGTAGTTAACCATCATCATCCGGCGAGCCTTTGTCGCCGCTAACGCACCATCTATCCCCGAACCGAATGGTCTGTTGCGTGACGATGGTAAGAGGCCCGACGGCATGAATCCAGTCCCACGGGAGTTGGGGCCTGTTGTGTGAGACGCTAAATGCATCGACACACTTGCGAATTCCCATCTTCCTAGGAATTCCGTGAGGGCGAATTGATTTGGCCGAAGATCTCAAGAGGCGGAAATATGCAGATCTCAACAGAGCCTACACATTTGCTCCCCTTGGAGTCGAGACCCTAGGTCCGATGGGGTACCGAGGCTCTCCGGGTTTTCAAAAAAATATTGAGCGTCTGGTCGAAGCGACGCGTGACCCGAGAGCTGGTGAGTATCTGGTGTAACGCATCAGCATTATCATACAGCGGGGCAAAGCAGCGTCTCATGCTTCCGACTGGTATTGATATGAATCAGTTGAGCTACCTGTAGATTGTTTGCAACAGTCTGCCGTTAGCTCAATTGTTTCAAATTGTTTCACTAGTACCTACTAGTATTTATTAATGGTATTTGTTCCGAAAAACTAAAAAAACAGCGTAAATTCTAAGGAATTTGATGTCGGTAGTTTTGAGTTAACAAATTTCAATCATCTCAAAATATGGCTGAGTGATTAATGATTCAAAAAATATGATTATCAACATTTTGATCGTAGGTAAATCGATTACTTTCTCGCCTACCTACCTACGAACCTACGCTACGTACATTGTACATCAAGGCAAGAAAGTAATCTATTCCGTGACACATAGGTACACTTATTCAAGTTTAAATTTAGGATCATAGCTTATCATCTCGCCGGTTATCCAAACAAGGAAAGCCCTCCATTCTCTATCCGAAGGTCGTTGGTTCAGTCCCGGATGTACACTAATGGGTTCTTCTAAAATAAGCGTTTTTAAAACAACTGGGCGATAATGGATTTATTCATTATTTGTTTATCGGAAGTTTGGAAGTACCTTGGTATCTTCGGAATATCACGGACCGCGTTACTAGTTAGGTTGGTACACTTTCTATCTAAAGCTCGCTTGCTACTTTTTCTTCTTCAAGAAAAGGAGAAGTTTGTATGTTTTGCTGCATATAATGCTTTTTTCGACTATTTTCATGCTAATTAGGGACAGATTTTTTAAAGATAAAGATTATTTCTCTACTATTGTAATCCAAATGATCTTGAGGTGAAAATGATTTCTGAGGGATCTCAGACCTTGGTCCTACAAAACTTAAAAACGGTGCATATATTAAGGAATTTGAAAATCACTTTTAGTTTTTTCGAAACCTACCTGTACCTACCCTAGTCGTATAGTTCAAAGTTCAAACAAATTAAAATCATTTGCCGATTCTTTGATATGGTATTTTAAACCAATCCAAAAATATTTTTCTCAAATCGGTTGACTAATTTGGAAATTATTTCGTTTCGTTATTCGAAATTATTTTCCAAATCGGTCTTTATTAGACGCAGAAATCGACCAACATACATAAAAAAAACATATAACCGACCATAGAACCTAATTATGCTTGAGACCGTAACATACAACTTCTATACTCCGACCAAAAATCCTGGATATTTTTTGTATACGAAACGGTTACAAAACCCAAGGAATATTGGTGGATTTTTTTAACGACATTTTGTATCATCAAATCAAAGCACAGAAGCTCAAAACAATTTTTGGTTTTGAAAGTTTTCTTTCATCATTTAATTGACCTCTCGTTCGTTTTCGTAATCAATTTAAAAAAAATTTCGCTGCGATTTTTAAGTTTGTGTTTTAATTTTCAGTGATAACCTCGCTGTTACTTTGTTGTTTTCTGTTAGTGTTATCAGTCTTTGTTAAGTTTTCATTCATAAATGTCCTTGTTGACATCAAATATCTAGGATTCGAAATCAGAGTACACATAACATCTATAATAATCATCATCCACAGTAAGATTTTGCCCACTACTGGCAATAAGACTCTCAAAGCTTGTGAGTACAATATTTCACTATCTATCCATCTAAACTCCTTTATTAAGCTTTATTTTCATGTGAATAGACTCCATTGCTCTACAGATGTCAGAGTTATGAGTTTCTACCTCCTGGCCCAGTTTACATCAGACATATAATAGACTTATAAAGTGTATATAAGGGTCCTTGAGTGCCCAAACTCATCTCAGACGTTTATAGGGCAGTCCCTTCTTTACGACCTCTATCGTACAATCCAAGGTCCTTATTATTTTAGTTACGTGAGCCCAACGTAACAGAGTTAGGGCCTGTCAAGTCCCAAGTGCACAAATCATAGTAGCTCCAGATGCGAGCGCGGTTTCAGTACTACAAAATAAAATCGTTGTACTTAAGTTGCTTAGAGAACGCTGTCAGAAACCAGGAGTAACTTAACCTTTACTGAAATTTCTTTCATTGTAGCTATCGTCAGCAATTTTGACCTCCCGTGTATGATTCATATTTTGTGAGGTATGGGACTGAAAATATCACTTACCGCTAGTATATGGTTCCACCTTCAGTGTAAGTAGTGTATCATGAATTTGCATGGAGTTGCTAAGTAGATCATGAAATAGGAATGACAATTTGGGAGCGTGCGCTACCAATTATTGTAGAGGCATCATCACCAAGTCATTACAATCCACTACTGAACATATCCTCCTCTTGCAACACTCTCTCTTACTAATTTTCTCATTAGTTCTTATAGGGCTCAGAGAATTCTCAATGATTTTATAATTATTTACCAATACACACACACACACACACACACTTGACTGTGAAAATACCTTCATGAAATTCGTTGGATGGTTTATTCAAATTACTCTCACTTTTTTGTGCTTTAGATAAATACTATCGACTTACTTGATAAACAACAGAATCCCCGTTTTCTCGATCTCTCTGAAGATTCCTTTCCATGATGCAAGGATGCAGTACTGTTGCTTAGTGGTCAAGGGTGACCGAGGGTCCGAAGGTGGCGGCGGCCGGTCTATAGCATCGTGGTCCACCTCTGAAGCCGCTAACTTTGTCAACTGACAACCCATGGCACCAGTCGTAACGAACCTCTTTGCATAGAATCAGTTTTCACTCAATTATCAAACCTTTTTGAACCTTGCATAGAAGTATAGTAGCATTGGCTCACATTTCAATATTGTTCGAATTTAGAATTCATCGGAGAATATTTGTGAACGTCGAAATTTTAGTGTTTATAAAATCACCTGAGAATTTCGTGGTTAAGTTTAAATTTAGAATCACATATACTATTTTCAGCATAGGGAATATCACTTTTATTCACCTTAAGTTTTTAATTTTATGGTTTGATTCAAACCATCTCAATCTTAAGTTTAAAAATACATTTTCCAGTGTTATTTATCGGAATATTTCCGTTATTTTGGGCACAAATATTATCTTTGGCTCTAGTCACGGTCAAACGTACTGAACTTTCGGCGAGTATCTAAAAGCACTGAAGAAAATCAAATGCAATAAATTCTGATCGCTCCATTCTCAGTCTATTTTGGTTCTTCGCGATTCACTGTTGCACAATGTTCGAATATTTTGTTCTTAAAAAATGTTGCTGCAATTAAAAATCAATTATTGATAATAGCCCAACTCGTTTTATGAATATTTAAATGTTTTAAGGAGGCTAGTATTTTTCCGTTATAATTGACTCCAATTTTGATGTGACGCGGTTGGTGTACTTTTGGTAACTAAGGTCTGGCAGTTGTAAGGAACTACCTACTAGTGATGTGATAATCATATCGAGTCACTAAATTTACATTTTGCACGCTTTTATTTAAAATAAATTATGAACAAGACATCTAAAGTAGCAGGTACAAAAATTTCATTACGATGTTGAATGTATGTGCGGCTTTTATTAGATATTCAAATATCTATATTGTACCCACCTATACAATTTCATTGCAGAATGTAATAAATTTGAAATTATTATTATAAATAGCGCTCCCTTGAGAATTAATATTGACGTCTCATAAATACTCAGCAAAAACTGCGAACAAAGCTTTGAGCCAAAAATATTCAAATTGTTGAACAATATTTGGCTTCGGCAAAGTTTATCTTATATTTTGAAGGATGATAATGTTAATACCAGTTTTGTTTATATTCTAGACTAGACTCAAATATCTAGAGTGTGATTCAGGCGCGTTAAATTCAAGATGAAGATGGGAGCTGCTTGGTTACTCCGAGAGAACGAGACGTGTGTCCAGATATCTAATTGGTGTGCGAAGTTGAAAGCATTGGCGAAATAAACAAGTATTTAAATTGTTTTTGATGCTATTCCAAATTATAATCTAAGCTAGGGTTCATTATTAATGAATTCGTCAAACTACGAAAGTTTTTATACTAAGCTAGAGTTTTAATGGTGTAATAATATCAGGATATATCTGAATAATTTACTTTACAGCTGAAATGTGTAGCGTAACCGACTTATATATTAATGCTAGATTTTTTTTTATTAGGTACTCCGCGTTAAAGAGCATAAAAATCTTAGAAAAACTGTATGCTCAACTTTTTTTACATCAGTTACCCCAATTGAACCTGCAATGCAACCGACGATATGGGGTTTATAAATTAAAACAAACAACTATCTACCTACTGAAAAAATAAAAACCTACCTGTAAAAAGTATTTTCTATTGATTTCATTTATTCTATCTACCATTCGTAACCACACCTCTGTTTCTTAGTAGATGATGTTTATGGGACTTTTTTAAACCAAATTATGACGCTCATTAATTTCGGTAAATAGAATTTGCCTATTCAACTGGAAGCATCATCATTATCATCATTAGCCCTTATCAACACAGCTAGGCAGGACAGGGCATAGATAGATAGATGATTTATTCTACTTACCATTATGCTTCCAAAGCTGTAATGAACAAAGGAAGATCTACTTGCCAAAATACAAGTTTTTACAAACTTAACTTGGCAATTAGGGCACAATAATTGTATTGTACTTATTTTTAATAAATATATTTTTGGACCATTAATTCCTCATAAAAAAGCCGTTATATGTATGTACATATAACTTGGCTAGCAATGCCGCCTATGTTAGGTGTATGTAAGCACTGGGTTCTCATCTGTTTACATAGGAATCTCTATGTGTACGGCAATTCCCTCGGTTTAGCTCTTACCCGGGTCAGATGTAGACTACAATATTTAGAGGCAAGTATTTAAAAATATATTTTAGGAAAATCATGTCCCATCACTATGAAGTAGGTTTGTCACCAAGTCTATGACGCGCGCGGTTATTGTATGATAATGTTTCTCCTTTTACGTTTTTATGGCCACCATAACCATCACTGACACTGCTGGTGGCATTTACGGAGCCATTTGCAACTTTATCTCGCTGTGGTAGGGAGCAGCATTATTGATTTTTATCTTTACTAACACGATGTTGGTAATGTTGTTGTCTACAACAATTTTGAACTTAAAATGACACGAAAAATTCTAAAAACGAAATTTAAAAAATAGTACCTACCTAGGTAAGTGTTTTTGTAAAGTAAATACTGAACTTTGAAGACATTCCTGTGATTATTTATTTAAAACCAAAATAACACTTAAATACACCGATCTTAACATTACGTACAACACATTCATCTCATAATTATATTAATTTTAAATAATCTATTTATAAATTAGTAACAATTATAATGAGTGATAGATCTAACTTATTTAATTAATGTAAGCGTTTGATTAGTCATTATGTGACATATTTAGTGATTAATAAGTTGAATTGCATTACAATAACAAGGAAGAAACCTATTTTAGAAAAAATACAATAACCACATAATCACGATAAAAAGGAATTCCAATAGAAAAAAACTCTAAAGTCGAAGATATGAATGAGTCAATTCAGTAAGTATAGAAAGAAATCTAGCTCAAAAGCTACATGTATACAATGGACTTCAAATCTGAGTCAGAAACCCAAAGCTAAACTTATGCGAGAAATACCCGTCAATAGCTAAATTATAATATATTAGAGCTTTTTATAAATACAAACTCATAAAGAACACAGTTTTTTTGTTGGAATATCTGATAGCCGGTTCCTGCTTGTAGTCGATTATATTTAGAAACGTTTCTGTTTTTTTTTTGTAATTTATAGTGTTGTTCTTGGTGTTTTACTAAATAAATAATCAAGAATAAAAAAAGTAATTGTAAAAATATCTTAAATGTGTTCTTTAATGTGTAAAATAATTATTTCTCTCTGTAATCATTTTTGAAGTCTCGTAAACTTTTCAAACAAAACCATTGTGGTGCGTCTCCGAGCTTATTCATTTCGGCTTTGCTATAATAATTGTTTTTGAAATAGAACAATTGAACAAAGTTTTATTCAAAACAAGCTCCAATAATAGTCCTTTCTTCGTATAAATACTTCTGGTTTACAATGGATAGAAAGTTTATACGTGGTTGATCTTAGGCAAATGTCTACATTAATTAATTTACGTTACATACAATACGTAAGATATAATGTTTAGCTAAGAAGACATTTACTTTGTGATTTATGTAGTATTTGGAATTATTTATAATGTGTGAACAGGCAAAAAATCTTTGGCAATATTTACCAGAAACAATAAACAATATTTTTTCATATTAACCAAATAAATAATACATAAAATGCAGTAAAATCGACAATAAAGAGCGTATTATGAGAAGTAGGTAGGTTCTTACGAATATTGGATTATACAAACTTTAAGAGTATAAAATGTTTCATTATGACTTCTTTACTAGGATTTCCAAAAATATGTTTTGTAAATATTTCTAAAATAGCAGAGATTCTACATCACACCAAATGATTAAATGGAGTAGAATTAATTACAATACCTACTACTTTATTATTTAAGATCTAAACATGTTTACCAAATTTTGGTATACTTGTTTAGATCTTATTTTGAATTAAGATATTAGATGCTCTAGTGTGTAACGTGAAAATGTTTTTGAGAATATCCATGTTTTTTTTACTTAACGTAGATAATAAATAATAAAGTACTCTCTATGCAGAAAGCATTAGTAATTTGAATTCAATATAATATGCAATTTATTTTACAGTATGTGTGTAGCATTATAAATCTATAATTTATAGAAGTAATAATAATATAGCTCTAGAAGTTAAACTTAATTTAAATTAAAGCTAATACTGGACCAGCCAAAATATATTAAGTACATAAATTAAATTGAATTAAGTAAGTACGTACAATATATTTTACAATAAGTTACAACAAGCTGCTTGGAGAATAGTTTTGGTTTTAGGTAAATGTACAAAGATAATAAAATACACACAATTCTACTTAACTAATGTAACTAATGGGACTATTTTTAAAAGCACATACATTTAATCAATTCATGTTCCCTGCTTAAAATTACTTCTAAATACATGTTCAATACATCAATACTTTTAATACGAACAAGAGGAACATAAAGGACTATTTTCCATTTATTTTACTATAACACCATCTAATTCTCTAAAGGTATAACTTCACTTCACTTGAGAAACGTCATTGAGAAGAATTGACACGTTTGAATTATAAAAGGAATCCAAATTGGAATTTATAGAGGTCGCTCCACGAAGTTTCAAAACTCTGTGCTCGAAAAGCTTGAGGCGTTCCATATTTAATTGCGCTTAGTTTTTATCTCAGGACTTTTTGTTGCCAGCTTTTTCGTAACCATCGACAAGCGTTTCTAAGATAAACTTTATGGTTATTTTGTAGATGTTTTCCACGTTGGGCGTGTACCGATCTCCCAGAGTGGATTCGACGGCCGCGAGAAAAGGTGCCTCGATTTTCTGAAAGCAAAAATAGAAATGTTGCAATGTTTTGTTTGATGGTTATGATACCTATCATAAAACGTTAATGTTTGTCTAGCTGAGTAATATAAATTATTGCTTTGTAGGTGTTTGTTAACGTTGGATTTTTAGGGTTATGTGAGGGACCTTCGAATTCCACATCAAAAATTGATGAGTTTAGTTAATAAAGTCTGAATGTAAAGATTTTTTCATCCCCCATCTCGGAAAAAGATTTTTGCTCTTCGATATCTGAGTGTAAAAGCAGTTTTTATCCACTAGAGGATCAAGCAAATTGAATTTAGATCATCGTGCACACGATGTTGATGGCTTTATCCTCTAGCGAATAAAACCGGCTTTTACACCTTATATTACGTTATTTATATTGAGGGAACAGAAGCACTTTGAGTTGACGAACTGAACGGTGACGTCACCGAAAAAGGACAGCGTTTTTATTACCGGAAACTGAGTGCAGTTTTATTTTTAGTTTTTTTTCCAAAAAAAAATTTAAAAAGTACGTGTTATAATTTCTATCGGTAATTAATAAACTAAATAATCGAGTCCAAAAATAAAAAAATCTATGCATATACCTACCCTATTATATTTCAATGCCCAAACATTGAACTTATGAATATTTCATCACCTCGACATTCATTAGCCCCAAAAATCTAAATTTCACATTAAACAACACAAAATATGAGAAGAAAGTAATGAAGGGCCGGAACCTTCACGTCACGTAACAGCAGGTAGCATTTCCGGTCAAAGGCTAAATTGCTTCTGTGAAAACAGACAACTTTCGACCGTATGGGAACCACTACGATTTTGAATATAACATTAGACAGTAGACATATAACATAGACTTCAATTTCGCTAAGCAAATTCTTGACCAATAAATTCAATGAGCTTCAATACAAATTTAATCCTATTTAGCTCTACACAGAGATTTTATCAAAGTTAAGCGTCGAGCTGATGGTATACAGGATGAGTCATTGACTTCTAAATTAATTTCAGTTTTTCACCCGAGATGGGAACTAGGTAGAATTAATTAAGGTACTGCAAAGTTCTTAATTTGTGAAGTTTGGAGGAGTTCTAGTTTAATATTTTTGCGTAATTTTTCCGCGTTTATTAAAAAGAATTCATGAACTTGGAGGTTATTTTTCTTGTTACTTTAATTAATAAATCAACAATAAAGTCAAATTTATCTCGTAAAAGACCAACAAAGTATTCCTTCAAATATTTAGAATATTATTACTGTGTATAAACTTTAACTAATTGAAAGTTGGTGTAGCCTCGCTTGGCTGAAATCGAAAAAGACACCCACGCAATGAATTTTCTTCTTGTGTTGAAACTGATTCTCGGTTACACTTTCTCTTACAATATTAAATTTCAACCAATTACGTGAACCAGGGACGAGAGAAATTTATCTCGGCCCTGACGTGGACAGTATTTTTGTAACAAGTAAGACGACTAGACCATAACCCACAATTTTTCTGTAATCTTCGAGCTAACAGAAAAAAATGCATGGAATGGACATTGGACACCAATGGATTATCTTAAATATGAAGCCTTTGGGCTGGCTTGACATAAAAAAAAAGCCAAAACTCAATTTGTGTGAAAACTACCTACTGTAGGTTACCTTTAAAGTAGGTTTCTATTTTTACGATTTTCCGTATACGTGTTGTGTGATACACCCGATCGATACGTCGTCGATCCGCTGTTAGAAGGGTCAGTCCAAGTAGGTAGTCATTCTGAAGGGATGGATGAATAACAAGATCTGTTTTGAATATCAATTTAGCTGCATGACCTCCATAAACGGAAGCAATCTCTGAAAAGGTTAAAAGGGAAGAAAAGGTCAAGTAATGAAGAAAAATTACACCATGATATGATATTTTACTTATAGCATAAACAACTTATAGGTGCTTTTTATCTTCCGTGAAGAAAGGTCAGTCAACGTTGTTTCGGGCTCGAAAGCTTTTGGTAGGTAGGTATATCATTTTAAATAGGTGTTTCTTAACCCGTTGAGCCTCTTTTAACTGGTAAACCAGCCTTACCGGCTACCGGTAAAAGTCCACGTTTTACACCGTATGGTATGCATGGCGAGAAAACTCAAAGAAGTTGAACGCTGCTCAGCCCAGCAGCAAACAATTTGAGGAGGGGGCCAAGAGGTATCCTCCTCTTGGCCTCCTTCTCATACTGTTTTAACCCTATCGCAGAATCTGTCCGGCGTATATGTACTCTGAAACGATTTGAAGATTGAAGAAATTGATTGATGATGATTGAAAGAAGAATTCGAAAAAGAAGCTGGCCAGGTAGGTACATTGTTTGCTAAGATGTAGAGCTACCATCGATGGAGGTACCAATAGATTGTTCAACACCAATATAAAAGTCATATAGCAGTGGAGTCGCCGTCGGGTCGTAGAATTAGCCCGTTTGTAGAATGACTAGGCCAATTGCAAAACGGCGCAATTTAATTAATTGCCTGTGCCAATTTTTAAACGATCAACGTTCAACAATATGGCTAAACATCACTTAGCCATCTCGTCGAACGAAATTAATTAGTTATTCCCAAGAAATCAGGTTTCGTTTTGCAATCTGCCTTGCTATTCTACAAACGGGCTGATTCTACGATCCGGCGGCGACAGAGGTAGCAAATGAAACGTAAACGTATTATTCTTGGCAAAGTATTTCCCACTGCCAACTGTCAATATTCACAGGAATTGAATGTATCGAGTGACAAATCGAGTTATGATTGATTTCTTCTTCCCGAGAAAAGTCCTACAGATATTTATTATTTGCCGAGATCTTCGCCTTTTCCTGGTTCAAGATATTTTGCCATCACATTTATTTAAACAGTTCTAATGTATTGGAAAAAGACACCAGAGTAAAGTGGTTTTAGAAATACCACAATTTAATAACTTAACAAATATTGAAGTAACCATCATCAATTAATTAAAAACATACTTACCTTACTTACACTTTACTGTAAATTAAATTATTTCCTACTCGTAGTTTCGCTTTATTAAATTTTATGACAATCCAAAGTTTAACCATTACTTATTTAATATCATTCACTGTTCGATTGCCTTCTACGAGATTTTGAAATCGTTTTTTTTGATCTCTTCAACGGTTTTAACGTTAAACATCTTGAATAATTTTGCAGGCTTCAACATTCATAAGCTGATGATGAATGTTGAAGTCTGATCATCATTAATGGGCTAACTTAACAAATGGGCGCCATAGCTCCCTGTCTCCAGCTTGCCGCATCCAGAATCTGCCTGCAGTCTTTCGCAGGACGTTATTCCACCTCGCTGGAAGGCTTCCTTCATTACATTTTCCGAGATGCAGTCTCTACTCAAGAACACGTTTACCCCAGCGGTTGTCGGTTCTTCATGAGTTCTGTTCTTATAGCGATGTCGATAACTATGGGTTTCTGTCGGATACATTCGTTACCAATCCTTAGGTACCTTCAGAAAAACTCCGAGCATCTCGCATAGTTCACTGAGGGATTTTGAACTGGTGAACCTGCCTTGCTGATGCTGGATGCGGCAAGTTGAAGATAGGGCGCTCATTCGGGGAGCCCTATGTCCAGTAGTAGACTAATATAGGCTGATGATGATGATGATGAACCAGCCCTACCGTGAGTATCAAAACATTTATTCTTACCCAAAAATACTCGACTTTAAATCCCGGTATCCTCCTATGACTGGCTCCAACTTGATGGATATACTCGAAGAAGTTGTCCAGGTCATCTAGCCCTTTGATCCCCTCGTCCAGGGTATTCATTACATTGTTGGCATGTTCCGCCAACTCCATGGAGTTAATCTGCTCCTCCTTCGTCCGGCATTGGCGGAACTTCTCGAACATGTTGAGAAGATCTTGGTTCTCTTCGAATAATCTGGAAGAAAATGAAGATTGGTTATTTTATTGAAGCCTTTTGAGTTTTGACGCTTTGTCATTCGTTTTTCTAGAGGAAAAACGTTGCCGTTGTACGGCAAGCGAAACAGAGGCGAAACCAGAGAATCTTAGACTGATTCTAGGAAAATAACAAACTTCCGAAGGTTTCTTACCGTCGTCGTCGAGTTTTTAGAAATGTTTAGTGTTATTAATAATATTTTCAGCTAATAACTTTTCTCTACCCATGTTCACTATTTTTTATACAAATATACCAGTAACCAAAGCTTTTGCCAGTAACGAGTTCCCTGCGCAGTATTTTACCGAAAACTCCTTATTTTACGGGAAGTTTTGTTCAAAACTGGGACGTCTCGTTCCATCTTGTAATGAGTTCTGTTCAAAGTGAATGAAACTTGTGTTGGTACTTTACTTACAAGTCATGATTCGGGAGATCATAGTTGTCGTAGTAGTGAAAGCGTTTCAAATAAGCTCTGTTCTGTCAGTGTTTTCCTTTTTACTTCTACTCTGGAAGTTTTTTGCGAATAGTCGCTTTGAGTCGCTAAAAACCCTGGGCGATGTTGTCAAAAAAAGAAATAGCTATTTTCTGATATGAATAGATATCTATAGTAAATTGGGCAAACTATATCGGAATCGGTCAAGCATTTCATTTTGCAAAACCAGCAATGTAACGTGAAAATACAATTCGAGCATAGCGAAACTCGTTCATATCGAAACTAACCGAAAATAACAAACAGAGTACTAAACTTTCGTTTTTGAAAATATATGAAAACACTTAAGAGAATTGGTGCAAGAATAATCACCTAAAACTAAGGCCTTATATACGAGAGCCTCTTAGAACGAAACCTTTTAAAGGTGCTGAACAACGAGTAGCTTAATGTAATTGCAGCAAGGCTCAAAATGGCTAAGCCATCTTTTTTAATAGCAGTCATAAAATCTTTTATTAGGGTTGTGTAATAAGATCTGGAGCGTAAAAGTACCGATGGATATTCTTAACTCCAACGACTTTCATCACAGCTGGTAATTTATGGTTAAACTTAACGGACGATAAAAAAACCAGTCTGTAATGCAAAACATACTACTCAACATGGACCATAGGAAAAAACTAAGTGACAGGTTTTCATTGAAAACTGTCAGGTTATCGCTGGTCGGTCTCTTTCTGGAAGTTTAAACTTTGTGACTACAGGTGCTTTAAACTTTCGCGCGGGTTGATAGCATTTACGCGCTTAAATCAGATTTAGATGAAATTCAATCTCAAATCGGAAGAGCAATTTAATACCAGAAGCTCGTTAGAACATTCGTTAGAACGTATTTTTTATACCAAGTATTACAGTTTTTCTTCGCAGGTTTTCAAAAAAGCGCAAAAGAAACAACTCCACTAAAATCTTTGATGTTTCAGATTTCTCTTCTTCTTTTCTTTCTAGACTCAAGTTCTGGTTGTCTGTCTGGTTGCAAATTGCAATCAATAATAATTATAAAGGCGAAAGTAGTGAATGAAGAGTTTTTGCGAAGACAACGTGTAAACTGCTGAATGGATCGGGATGAAATTTTGCAAGATTAACTTTTACCTAGATAAAGATGGAAATTGAACTACAGTTAGCTCAATTTTTTTAATTGTTAAAACTTACTTGTTCTTTTTTGTTTTAATTATTCTATTATTATTGTGCCTAGATTACCTTACTAATTAATATATGCAAACAACACATGCGTAGCCGCGGGCATGAGCTAGTACATAAAAATGAAGGTTACGGTGAAAGAGTCCACCCAAAAAAATTAATTCTATCGTCACTTTCAAGAAGCTAAGAAGCTTCATAGCTGCCTCTAGTAATCACCTATAGAATAACAAGCTTCACAAAAGGAATACCTAATACCAACTAACTAGATAAGTAAAGCTTGTACGTAATAAGTTTCTCGTCGAGTGTTTTGCGGTCCCTACCGAGGTGGGCGAGTCAATTTGCTGTCCGTACCGCTTAGTACTGCTACATTATCTGTGTATAAGAGCTCTCGACCTATATGCAGGTAAGGGAGGCTCCACGGTTGGAAAATAAATTCCTCATTTTCAGATCTGTTTCCCTTTTTAAATTTTTCAGTTCACGTCCTCATAAAATTTCCGTCACTCACTAACATTCGGAGTATGCACAGAAAAGAACCTTCAATCTCCAAAAGGCCTGCTCCCGTACTTCAAGGAGCTGGGCTGGCTAGGGCCTGATTAGGCAGGGGGACAATGCACAATACACTCCCATGCGAGATGTCAGAGCTGATCCCAGTTCTTCCACTTAGAATTAGAATTAGAACCCTTGAACTACGAAAATTGTATGATTGATGATAGTTTTTTCATTGGTAGATGAAATAATTTGACTTGCAGGGCAAAAACTTTTCCCCTTTGCTGGATCTTTTTAATAGTATTGCATTGTTGCCCAATGAAATACTATTATTGTCTTTGTCTTTTATATTTTCACGCCCAAACAGCTGCACGGGTCTTGGTGAAATGCGCAAAGGGATAGATATAATCCCGTGGAAGGACAAAGGCTACTTAATATCCCGTAAAAAAACGTGCGAAGCTAAGTGCAGCAGCTAGTAACGCTTAAAAACTATTTTTCAGATGTTAGATCTCGATAAAAAATGGACATTTCACACAGTTTCACTAGGAGTAGAAAGAGTTTTTGTTCTATGCCCTAACTTCCTGTCTTGTAAAATGTTCCACAGATACCTAACTTCCAACTTTTCCAACCATGTATGTGGGTTAAGTACTTAAGTAGGGTCTGCTTCTTTGTACAATACACCTGGACTCTTGAGACTACCTACGTCTTTGTTAAAAACGGTAAAATAAGACAGAACAGTTTCGTCCGTAAAAAGGTTTTTATCGTCGATAATTACGCTAATATAGAGTTCACCGAGAATTATTTATAAGATGATTATTTTGTTATGTCTACAAGAAAACACTGACCCAGTTAGAAATCTGTTTATAGATTTAACAATTTGATTATATTACAACCCTCCCCCAAGTTTCGGAAGAAACAGAAAAGTTAAAATATAGAACGCCTACAAAAATATGAAAGCAATATGTCCTGAAGCTCGTGAAATTAGACTTGCTTAAAGCTTGCACAGCATTTAACGTGTGTTCATCCCTCAACGCACAGACATAATGACATAATAATGGCCGCGCCCTTCACTTTATATGTCTGTCCCCCCAACGTATGTTATCAGTTGACATTAGATACAAACTTCTAACAACCTACTTGCTACACAGCCCATAAAGGGTGCCACCACGTATGTGTACTAAGCCAAAATGGGTGATATTGAAATCTTATTCTGATGAGGATAAGAATTTCGATTTCTTTTTAGGAATAAAAAACTTTCTATTCGTTTTGCATTTCTAACTATTACGGTTCATGAGATAGGTACACCCTGGTGACAGACGGACAGACGGACAGATGGACAGATGGACCGACGGACAGACGAACAGCGGAGTCTTAGTAATAGGGTCCAGTTTTAACCCTTTGGGTACAGAAACCTAAAAATGATGTAAATAATTTGAAATTTCAGAACAATATTTTAGTAATGTAAGAATACACGTAAAAGAAAACGAAATTAAAGAAAAAATCGATATTAAGGATGGTAGATTAAAAGTTTATCCCCTCAGGATCCAGAATCACCCTATTTCGGTTTAGAACACATGTTTTTTGGCACCCTGTTTTAATAAAACGCCTGCCAAAAATATGATAGCAACCATTCCGGAAACTCGTGAAATTAGATTTACATAAGGATCGTAAAAAGCGTGTGATGTAAAGGTAAGGTACTGACAGCTGGCGCAGTTTTCATTATTCGTACAATTAACCACGCAGCCGTTGTCACAATTATGTCGATACTGGAAGCCCATTCTAGTTCTATTCATCCATCAGTTGGGAGTTATGGCCGCAAACACAAAATTTTTACGATTTTATATTTAAAAAAATCTAGTGCCCTGTACGGACGGAATTGAATATTTTATCCAGAATTAAAATCAAAATACGATCGCGCCAGCTTTCAGTAATTTACCTATAGGTACATAAGTGTGTGTATATCTCTTTCCTCCCTCAAATATCTTTCCTACTTTAATCAAATAGCTTTGTTAGACTGAGTAGATCCGTTTACAAGGAGTCGATTCAGGTGGATCTGTACACTCGGCTTGATCCAGTTACATGTCTTACGAGGACTTTTCTATTGAATCCCAAATTAGATCTCGTATAATGAGTTTTCAGGGAGATATCGATCTATCTTTAATATTTCTTTTGATACCAAATACCAACCCGTCGAAATTCCCCTGTAGTTTTATTTTAGAGTTATTTATGGCAACCAACAGGAACTTCTCTCTAGAAGAAGTATCAAAATCTTGGTTGTTTTTTTTACTATCTTGGAAAATAATGAGTGAGGTACCTACATAGTTCAACATTCGGCCTTGACATTTAACTGAATGGCGCACCGTTTTTTAAGCCTCCTAGCCATTCTACAAACGGGCTAGTTCTACGATCCGGCGACATGTACAATAATCTCTTGAATAACCCTATTCGAAGGAACCTCATCAAAAGTTCTTCGTATGTTATTATTATCTTTCTAGGGCAAACTAACTTCTGCCGTCGACTGTACCTAATCTAAGCAATACGCGAGTGAGTGCCTTCAATCGCTTCTATTCAGAGCGCGATTATTTGTTTACAAAGGCACTACAGGGTTGTAGGGAGAAAAGTATAGCCTATAGCGATAGAAATAAGGACTAGAATCCGAAGCTTTTTTTGGTATTTACCTGGCTTATAAGGCTGTAGGTACATTCTTTTGTATTATCTACATTTGTTTTCATACGTAAATACGGTACTTTGTCCTTCACAAAGCCTGAACGGAGCCTTTCAGTTTGTAGGTTCCACAACTAATTGTGATGATTGTGGTGATTTACCTACTTAATGACGAATTGTTAAACCAACCAACCATGAACCAAAGGCTGGATGGCACTTAGACACCTGACAATTCAATAACTTTGAATACAACGTGATAAAAATGAATAAATACTACCTGAAAGGAGCACTCAAGCTCCTACTGAAAATATCCGAGCAAATCGAAATGAAACTCAACAAAAGTAGTTCCTTATAGGCGCTGTTTATTTGGTATTTGCTCCAGCGAAATTCCGCCAGGTGGACCGTGAAAGCACAGCTTACGATTCAATGCCTTTTATTGATTTAGGTCCGATTTATAGCAATGACTTATCTATTCTATACGTTTGTTCGGTTCTTTCCGGGCGATTTGTTCGACTGGCCAAGATGACTATTGGTTTACCAAGCAATGTCTAAGTTCTGTGTTCATTTGAGGGACCGTAATGAACGTGAGTTAGGAGGCCTGTAAACAATGTTTGTACATAGTGAGTGAAAGCGGTCCAAATAAGCTCTGTTCTGCCCAAATTATTTTTGGAAGGTGCATCAATTTCTATGCAAGTATTGAATCTAAAAGCCCCTACAAAAACCTCATTCTAGCCACCTATTTTCGTGACTCGAGACTGTTACTTGGATGAGATATTTTTTAACGTTGTCTTTATCGCTGATTCAATTTTGAGTAAAGGAGCTTCGTAGTAGAGGTTAGATCGATTAAATGTAGTCATACCTACAGTCTTTATTAAACTAGCCTCAATTTGAGTCTCAGCTATGTACTCGTTCAAAGTCTCGGAACTTATAAACGAGTAACAAAACACCTGAGAGTAGCTCTTTTATTCGAAAACGATTCATCGATTTAAACAACGTTAAAATTCACTTATCCTACTACAAATCTCGAGTCACGTAGACAGCTACTATTCCCTCCAGGAATCGCAAAACAGATTGGCAATTGGAAAACTCCCGATACCTTTATTCGAGTGATCGATCTATACCAACGCTGAAAACTTCAAGAGTAGCTCGCTCGCGGCACATTATCGTCTAATCGGGGAAAGTGGGTCGCTCATGGCTAATCAACGACGGATGGGAACTCAACAATCCGTTATAGATTTAGTACAAAAGGACAGTGTACTAGAGTTTTTGAAAGCAGTTTTACCAAGGAAACAGTATTGCATACTAAGGCCTGCATTATGAAAGTTTTCTCAGTCATAAATCTTTGCTTGAGTAACGCTTTTCTATGGTATAAACCATACTCAAGCATAGATCTATGACAGAGCAGGCTTTCATAATACGGGCCTTATTATCTCACAGCCGATAAGTAAGGCATTTTTGACATAGGTACTAAAAATTATCGCTACGTCGTAGCAGCGTGCTACGAATGATGCTACGGGAATTATTGGTTGTAATTTGAAGCAAGAATCGTAATCGTAAAATCAATCGTAAAATAACATTACTTATTTTTTTGTCATAAATAGTACAACGGCAATATTCAAGTGTAGTGTTGGTACAACAAGGCCATGTATCGGCTGTGGCTCCAGAACCAGCCCAAATCCAATCCCATTGCAAAAAGAGGTGTGAGACGTAATCTCGCCGAAACTGCTCACAACAACTGCTCTGCATTGGAGGATATATTTAAGCTTTCAGTCAGGGACCGATCAATATATCATTATTTTATCAATAACGACTACATCACTCACCTTCGGTTTGCTGACTACAAATTCACTGTGGCAGAATCGCTGGAAGACCTTAGCAAAATGCTCAGAGACTTCAACACCGTTTCCAGACAGATGGGTCTAAAAGTGAACCAAACAAATGGCTAAATAGTCCAAGGTAAATACAACTTTGATAAAGAGGTCAGCCGACGAATCGAACTCGAATGGGCAGTGTTCAGGAAGGCTCAGGAACGCTCCTTGTGGCGTCGTGAGGAGGAGGCCTATGTCCAGCAGTGGACGTGTATGGGCTGATATGATGACAGTATGTAATGTAGACAATTTTTTGGTAACTGCACCTTATTTAGTATTCAATTACTTCCTCGCTTGTATCTGCTTGTCGCACATAATTAAATAATATTAATTCAAAATAATTGATAATGATTCCTAATATCCCATTTGAGACAGTTGATCCGTATTCGCCGTATCTCCCCAGAATGGATAAACATTTCGAGAGCACTGTACTCGCTGCACCACATTCAAACAAAGCCAGTTCACGTTCATTGTAATTTCACCAGCGCACGCTGCGTCTCTTCGTTCAGATTCATACACTTGTCAGTAGGGAAACTACTCAGTCAAGAATTCCTGATATAAAAACTCAATTGTACACATTAATTTACAATTTCGTAAACAAATTAGTGTTATTAATATTAGAGTAAATTATTTCAAACATTTTATCAATTATTCTTTGAACAAAAGTTGAAAGTAGGTATATAAAGGGAATCATTCCCTTCACGCCGATTCCCCTAGAGTCGATTCCCGTAACGTCGATAATCGTAAAGTCAAAGTCGAACCACTTTCAAAAGGTTTTTTTGGGTAATTTAATTTTTTTCTTCACATGTTTAATGTTTATTATTTTGTTGTGTACAACAGGAATCATAAATTCATTAATTACTGAGTTAGCCCTTTCATACTGTTAGTCCCACGGGACGTGAGCAGATAAATTCAAAAGCATGGTAGCCCTACGTAACGTAGTACGTGACCGTGTGTCCGTTGAAACTAGTCTAACTGATGAAACGGCTTTTGTGTAGCTCGGGCGAGTTATTGAAGGTCCCGTATGTAGGGTACGGTCCACAGTGGGCTCTGTAGCCGCAAGGCTGAAACAACAAACTAGGAACAGACTGAGTGTAGTGCTGTTGTTCTTCTGTAGTACAGATAGAACTTATAGCTTTGTCTTTATGTTGTTGGAGCTTCAAAGGCCATGATGATATGCCTTGCTATAATAATAAATAAATAATGCTCGACAATCCACACCGCGTCATCTAGCCTCGAGCTAAGCAGAGCTTGTCTTTGGATACTAGATGATTATATACTTAATAGAATACATAACAAATAGATATTTTTACTATACATTGGAAAGACCCAGAATAACCGGAACAAATAAATGCAGATCGTACAAACATTTGTCCCAAGGTGGGAAACGAAACCGCAAGTAACCTCCGTCACATCAGTAGTCGTATGAAATATTTAGTGAGACTTTATTTACCCCCAGAATTTGTATGAGCTTTCTCAAGATAAAAGTAACTATACCTCTGTACCTACCCCTCTGGTGGAAATAGAATGCAATGCTTTGAAGAGTATGGAAGGGAGTCTCGTGTTATACCTACTTCATGACTTGAACACACCATCTCCCTTCCACTCCAGGACAAGCAGACGTACAGCGCATTCCTTCCAGTTGCACTAAGCGGTTCTCCTCCACCTTAATTTGTACAACTAAGGATTGGACCTCACTGCCTGCTTCTGTTTTTCCGGACAACTACAATCCGAATCTCTTCAAGGCAAGAGTAAATAACTTCGTTATACATCAGCGGCAAAGGCAAACATACTATAAAACAAAAAACCCAGCTCATCTCAAACTAATACCAAACAATTTTACTTTCCGTTTTAAAATCAAAGGTTACAAACTCTGTAGTACAAGTACTTGACATACGACGACACAAGGGCGAAGAGATTAAAATGTCGCTCGCAGTTAACTCCCGCCCTCATCCCTTATTCAAAGTTTAACGTTTGTCTCTGGGAAGGTAGGTTTGTAGTAGGTTTATAGGGTAAAGGGTATGCTTAACGTGTGGTAGAAATAGTTTGCATGTATAGGTGCCAAAGGTATTGGAATTGCGTTTAAGTTTGTCGCGTGTAAGTTCGTTGCGTTTTGCGTTAAATTAAGCAACTTTATGAGCCAAGTTGAAAAGATTTTAGTTTACTACGAAAAATCTTTCCTACTTGGAAAGATTTTTCGTAGCATTCATTTTATTCTGTTTTCACACTTTCAAGAGTAAAATGTATTTATACATTTTTTAATCCATTTAATTCCACTTCTTATCGGTCATCTTTATTTTCGTCCTCTCGATCCATGTTCCCTCGTTCCCTGATCGTATCGTACTATCCAAAAATAGACCATGTCTTTCAATGTGTCTTTGTCAATTTTTCTAAGAAAGAAAAACAATGTTTCTCATTAACGAAATATTATGGTTCCAAAACTCAAACAGGACCAAAAATAATTCAAGCACGTGAAAAATCTTTAAAAATGTTACAAATAGCGCAACAAGAGCGTTACAAAGTGGAATCTTCAAAGTTCCCGTATTTTTTCGAGAAGATATTTCAAAAATGTTTTGTGGACAGAAGCTCCTGTGTACACAATAAACAAAGCACCCCCATCTCATTACCAATATTTTAAATTGATAAAACACTCTCCATAATTTACAGTGAGTTTTTCATCGTATCGTGCGAGCCGCCACAATTTCTTTGCCGTCCCCAGGGGCGTACGTACTTGACCCAATTTCTTTGCGCTGTGGATATAAAAGTAACATTTTGAGCAAATAACTTTCAACTTTCATTGCTGTTTGATGCATCTTTCAAATAAAACACATGGTCTACTTGAACAACGTAAAACATGGTACCTATACTACTTTCTTGAAAGGATTCCTTATATAGCTATTTGTAGTCTAATTACTGTTAACACTACTTATCAAGAGTCGTTTAAGTAGTGAGCCGGAATAGGGTTATTCCAATTTTGCCCCCTGAAATCCCCTCTTGAGGGGGAAAACTGGAATAAAAAAATATGAAAGTACATACGTATCATTAATATCAGTAATGTTCAGTCCACAGCTGCACATAGGCCTGTCCCAAACGACGACGCCACGAAAAGCGATCCAGAGCCATCTCCATCTATCGACTCCCTGAGACCGCTACGCTACTACGTCGTCGGTCCAATATAAAGATACATATTTAGAGAACGTTTATAAAGATATTTTTACTTCTTTTTTGTGCAATAATTTGTTGCACAAGAAAAAGCATTAAAAGGTGCAAGCGCACTAGCGGCTTATTTGGTGATTTTGTTCTAATTTGACATAAAGTGCCGCGGCCGCGCAGTTCCGTTGTCGCGTAGTGCGTTTTCACCTTTAGGAGGAAAATCAAATTATAAACCTATACTATACCAACCATGCTAGGTACTATACCAACCATGCTTACTTTACAACTTCGCAGAATTTACTGGAACTCATAAACAAATCCGGAATTTCATCAAACAAAACGGTAAATTCAAAGAAAATTTCCATTTCACAAAAAGAAAGACGAAAATTAGATTTCCACCACTCGGAGCGATTTCCAATCATTACCAACTCTCGAGTTTTGGAACTCGTCAGGACGCAATATGCCCAAACTTTCCTACTTCTCTGTTTTAATGGAAAATGTGATACTGATGAAAACTTACCTTATTATAGGATTTGAAAAGTTTATCTTATATTGGGAAATTTAAATTTACACTGTACGGCAATTTACTCTACAAGTTCGCAGAATTTACTGGGGCTCGTAAACAAATCCAAAATTTCATCCAACAAAACGGTGAATTCTAAGAAAATTTAGGATAAGTAGATGGTACCTACTTAGTCTAAATTTTGATGTAGGTAGTACCTACCTAAATTTTCTTTGAATTCACCATTTGTTTGATGAAACTTTGGATTTGTTTACGAGTTCCAGTAAATTCTGCGAAGTGGTAGAGTAAATTGCCGTACAGTGTAGAGCCGTAGAGCTCCTGACGGGTTCTCTAAGTGTCGTAAATACCTGCATCAGTTTTAGATTAATAATATTAAATTGTAAATTACATTTATCAACAGAGAAAATTACAATTAAACTTGGTTTTTATACAGAACAACATGCTATTATCATTAGACCGAAATAACACCTGTATAACACGTGTTTCAATAAAATTTGATGTCAAACTTTACAGGGGCGTTATTGATCGATGAATTGCACTGTATCTTGTGGTGGGATCTTGTTAAATGATTACAGATAAGGTCAGAAATTATTGAGTCCAAGTCCTGAAACTGTTTTAATATTGGTCATGGGGGACAGTTTTCACACGTACAGTCAGCTGCGAAAATATGTATACACCCATGTTTTGAAATTTGACTGAATAGTAAGTGTATAGTCATTGTGATAATTTATATATCGTATTCTGACAAGAACGAGGACTACTTAGTATAAATAACGTGTGCGTAGACTATTATATGATAAGTTCCGAGTAAAATAAAAGTGAAAACTAGGAAGTGTATACATATCTGAGCAGCTGACTGTACCTAAACAAAAATTCTGACATTCCTAGTGTTACAAAAAACCGGGCTGCGTCCGTAAGCAATCGAAAAGAGCTCATAAAAACTTCGATATAAGTAAAAAAGGTCCTTTTTTACTTTTATCGAAGCATAAAAAGTAGAATAATTCTCCTTAAAGTATCTCTACTTGCTTAAAAGTAGTAGGTACCAGCTTTCCAATTACATAATTCTTATTCGCTGCATTAACTCGCACCCTGTATTTCTCCCCGAGATAGAACTTTGATAGCAGATCTGCTGGCAATTTTAAATTTAATAAATGCACCGGCCATTATACGGAATGAGAAAAGTGAAAGCAACGAAGCGTACATTGAAGGTAGATTTATGACGTATTTATATTTGTAAAGATTTACATTTTAATTTGATTCTCCACGAAAGACTGCAGGCGGATTCTGGATGCGGCAAACTGATGACAGGGTGCAATGGCGCTCATTAGAGGAAGCCTATCATATGTTCAGTTGTGGACAAGTATGTATGAGCAAGTATGGATGATGCATATTTTTACCCGCTAGGGGTAGCTTATGTTTAGAGAACATCTAAGCGGCTAAAGCATTTTTGATAAATGGGGTATCAACATACTCGTGTGGTCTTTTTTAAGGTTCTTAGCTACATTCAGTAGACCTCTGCCCTTTCATTTAGCGAAAAAAAGAGAAAAAGCGAGGATATCAATAAATCACTTGCTTTTTTAGCGCACTATTTATTCTTTGCTTTAGGTCACTAAAGTGAACCAAATCTTTCAATCCCTTTTAATTTCAAAACGATTTGTTACTGACAGACAAACTCTTCTCTACCCCAAAGGAATTTAAAGTTTAGATCTCATTCAATGTAGTGCATTTTTCAAAGGAATTTGGTACTATTTCCTATACTACAAGTAAACATTTTCGTAAAAGCTAACAAAGTAAATAAAACCGTGTGTTTATTTAATTTGAGTACCTTCAATATTCTCTGAGTTCATCCGAGTTCGTGACCAAACGTTTGCGTTAAATTTTAATAAAATGCTCATGTAAATCTGTTGTTCGGGCGATAACATTATTATATGATGCTTTCAGTTAAAACCAACATACCCCTACGGGTGTATTAACCCTTTAGCTCCATTTCACAACGTGAAATACGATTCTTTTGTCGTAGAAAATAATGTCGGGAGAGTCTTTCTTTTTTACGACGACCTCTGTGGCACGGTGGGCGAAGGTCCGCCTGCGACGCAGGAAGTTGCGGGTTCGATTCCCACCTTGGGACAAATATTTGTACGATCTGCACGTATTTGTTCCGGGTGTTCTGGTCGTTTTCTATGTATAATAAAAAATGTATATCTATTTTATGTATTGTATTATGTATATCAGTTA
Source organism: Eupithecia exiguata (assembly GCA_947086465.1). Taxonomy (NCBI): domain Eukaryota; kingdom Metazoa; phylum Arthropoda; class Insecta; order Lepidoptera; family Geometridae; genus Eupithecia; species Eupithecia exiguata. The sequence continues at coordinate 11,319,963 of OX352240.1, read as the reverse complement.
TCCAGTACCCATAACACAAGCTCTGCTTAGCTTGGGGCTAGATAATGCTGTGTGAATTATCCATTTTTTTCGATTCTGTTCGCAAATCAAGCAATCTTCTCAATGTCTCTTTTGTAGCATTATTTTTAATTTTTTTGGATTTTTTTATTTACTTACTACGCCTCACCCTGTATAGACATCGTAATTCAACGATTCAGTAGAGAAAGAATAGGAAACGAAGTGTTTTTTTTGAGTAACGTAGAACGTTGATTCGCTTACGGCCTGCGCGGGTACCATTTTATATGAAACTAGCAGCGCCTCGCAGCTTCAACCGCGTAGTTCCCGTTCCCGTGGGAATTCCGGGATAAAATATAGCCTATGTCACTCCTTGAAAAGTAAGCTTTCTAATAGTGAAATAATTTTTTAAATCGGACAAAAAATTCATTACAAACGAACAAACAAATATTTCCTCTTTATAGTGTTATTAAAACAAATTTTTTGACGACCTCGTCAGAAAAAGATTTGTGACGGTCGTCAGAAAAATACATAAAAAAATGACAGTTATCCTGAAATTCGACATTTACAGGGTGATTTTTAAATTTCCTAAACAGTTATGATGCCCCCTGCTTATAGGAACAGGATTATCCACTCTGTACGCCACTGTATATTCTAACATCTCTGACTATGACAGTTTCTATGTTATACAACATAATGACCTCATAATGACGACACAACGCGCCAGCAGGCAGGGAACGCTGCAACGCGCCGGTAAAGCAATTTATCAACGTAACCACTGACTTGTAGCTCCAGCGTCTAAGGACACAGGGATTATCTAGCCGTAAACAAGCTACACTACGCTGTCTTCACTTGATCAGAGATAATGGCTTGCTCTTTAGTATACGGGACCTGGATTCTTATTCCACTAAATTAATAACTTTATAACAATGGTGTCGTCTTGCTGCCGGGTACAGACAAAGCGAGCGAGAGCGAGCGAAGGCTAACGAACGAACGCAAAAGTACTAGTGTGGACGTCATTGCGAAAGCAAGCGCGTCGAAACAAGGGCCTTCGTTCGTCTTCGGCCGTGCTCCGGCGGCTGTCGCTACATCAAAGCAATATGGAACGAACGTACCGATTGCCAAATCCCAATCGTTTGCATTCGCTCGCTCTCGCTCGCTTGGTTTGTACCCGGCATCAGAATGACACATTTTAGCATTTAACCTTTGATGAAAGAAACTACAGATGGAGAGACGCGTGTCTAAAGTATCAAGATTGAAACCATTTTATCAATGCAAATAGCAGCGCATGCACTGTCTAGAGTTTCTTTTATATGGACGACTCTGCAACGATACCATTGTCATAGTAAAGCGATCGGTTAGCTGAATTTGACCCCTGTAGACTTAGTATGAGTTTACGCCGAAAACTAAGTAGGTCGTACTTCTTATAAAAGTTTTCGTTCCCTTCCATACATAAAGCTTAGCACCTTGCAGCGTGTCGACCGGATGAGAGTAGGTACTTTATTATTTTTCCTGGTATGCCGGCAATTTAACAGTTTTTCAATAGTAACTTTTTGACTAGTGCGTAGTACCTAGTAAGCGGTAATAAACCGTCACTTTCTCGAAAACTGTTTCCCTTTTAGTGTTGTGCAAAATAAAAAAGAACCGTTCCTATTTATTATTAAGTATTCCTATAAGATATTCTGAGTATTCTATAAATTTCGATAATGAGGTACTCCTAACCGAATTTTGACGGAGACTAGCCAGGTGCGCAGGATGTATTAGTGCACAAGTGTGTGCACCAACACAGGAGCACTCTCCATTCTCTCACTCTCATAATCCGATGGGACGGCAGACCGACACAACCGGAGAGAACTTCTATAACATCCCAAAAAAATATCTATACTTAGGTATTCAATGTTCTACTTCACGGTTCAGAGTAAATAAGGTTCAATAATTTATAGGATATCGTACGCCTGCGACTGCCGGTGCTTAGCTTATCCATAATATCCTAGGAATAGGATACAAACAGAAATAGAATACTTTAGTAGTTAAGTACTTGCTGAACTGATGAACAAACGGCGATATTGGATTGATCAGATATTCTTTTGTTTCTATCTATTTCGTTATTCAGCCTGGGAGAATAATAACGACACTCTGCAGAATATCCAAGGTTATTAATATGTGTCGGTATAACCACAGTTGATTGTTTTGCTCAGAATAGTTAGTGTGGATATTCTGGTTATGTTTGTGTGGATATTTTGGATATGTTTGTGTAAATGATATATCTATCTACCTAGGTATCTGTGAGTTTAAGTTAGAATTTACGCAGATAGAATTCTTGTTTTTAAAATAACGTCTACAGATCGCATTGTAATGCTTGTTGCCACCGGATCGTAGAATCAGCCCGTTTGAAAAATGGTTTACAAACCGGCGTCATTCAGTTAATTGCATATGCCGATTGTTAAACGATCAACTTTCAATAATATGGCTTAACGTCACTTAGCCAACTCATCGAAAGAAAATCCTTAGGTGTTCCTAAAAAATCAGCGTTTGTTTTGCAAATCCTAGCAAGCGTTTGTAGAATTCCTAGCATTTCTATAGACGGGTTGATTTTACAATCCAGCGGCAACATGTATGATGTTTATTATTTCGATTCTATAAAGGAGAACTACATACAAATGCAAAGACCATTATGTACATCTGATCCTTCCAAACAACAAAGGAACGCATTCGTCTCGTAATGCATTGTACCAGACTATGCATCAAGTCTCGACAAGACCTAACCTAATTTGAAATGTAAATATTACTCACTTGACAAACATACAGATTCCTGTCTTCTCCATGGCTCTCGATATTCCCTTCCATGACGCAAGCATGGAGTATTTCTGCTTCGCCGTGAGGGGTAGCCTAGGGTCCGTAGCGGGGGGAGGACCGTCTGACAGCGCGGGGGGGTTTGGCGCCCTCCGCTCTGAGGCAGCTAGCTTGCCTAGCTGACAACCCATGGTTGGATATCACCACTCTTTTACACTCAACACACGCGTTTCATCTCACTTTTTAGTTCATTTTGTGGATTTTAGCACAGATTTTGCACTTCGATACCTCTATAGTCAAAGAGATTGGTATCTCTTTGATACACTCACTTCGTTCAATTCTCGCGCGGTATTTTCACAATTTCACACAAACTAAGCTATACTTTCACTTCAATAAATACTCCATGTTTTTCTTCTTCACAATTTTCTTTCACACACTTGCTTCTTTTCTGTATCACCATCACTCTTGGTAATTTCCATCCTTATTTCAAGCACAAATGTTATTCCAGCCTGTGTTTTCAGTTCACAATGTAACGCGATTGGAAGATCTTGTTATCTCATCTTCGTGTTTGAAGTTATTATCATAATGTATTATTCATTTTGGTATCGTCCTTGTACGTGTGTTTGTATACTTTATCTTATCTGGGAGGGTACCTGAAAAGAAAACGGACAGATTAGATTTGTATTCAGTTAAAAAAATTGCTACCATTTGAGTTTGATACTGGAAATTGAGAGAAACAGGTGATAAATTATTAAATTACTAACTGCTGCTCGCGGCTTCGCACACGTAAGGTTATTTCTGTCCCATGGGAACTGAAGTATGAGAAAAAGTATATTTTCAACTAACTTCATGTCAAAAATCAAGCCGATTGGTTGATTAGTTAGGGCGTGAAGGAAGGACAAACAAACAAACACACTTTCGCATTTATAAGATTAGTATAGATAAAAAAATTTAGATTAACTTTAAACTGCAGATAAATTCTTCCTACTCAAACCCTAAACAAAATGTGTAGGTTTAAATATTTCATCAAAATATATTTTTCGAAACAAACGTTTCAGAAGTAAATTAATGTCGTCGCCGGTCTAAGTCAAAACTCAAGCAAAATTGTATACAAGCGATTGTTCCGAGTATTTAGCTTATCTCATTAATTTAACATTTCCAACAGTAAACAATGTTGTTTCTAAATTCAATAAACCGGAGATTATGCCCCGAAACTTCCAGCCGACTCTCCCCCAGCTCATCGGTATTCACCCCCTGTTGCCTTTTCAATATATTTATTTATCTTTATCCAGCTCGTCTCCTTCATCTTTACTTAGTCAAATTATATCAGTCTTACGGTCTTTTACACTTGTCTTTATTTTCCAACTTTTCCTACGTGAGATTTTCAAAACCCGAGGCCCGAGTCCACTTGACTATACGGACAGGGAACTACGCTAATCCCAGACAAATATGAAACGTCACGAAAACTACTATCGTCACATTAATGGACTTTGTTAACATTTTTTTTTTGCGGATTTAGAGCTCTTACAGAGCGTCCTATGTTTTATTCCTGGCATATTTTACGGGTTAGCAAAGTGCGACTTTTATTTTATTTTCCTGGTTTGAGCACTGCTTTTGCAATTGTTTTGGATAAAAACCTATTCAGTAGGCAATGCATAGGGATTGTTGTCTGGGGTATAATTGAAAAAAAATACGTCACATGAAGATCGAATGCGAAAAATAGTCGGTACAATAGGATAATATGTAGTGTTTATTGAAATAACATGAAGAAATCCGGTACTAATTCATTTCCACGTGAATTGACCGATTGTTTGTTTTGTCTGTATTTTTTTTAGTGTTTTTTGTATTTGGAATGTGTAAGTTTGAAACAAGTTATACCTAGTCGTATAACTTGTTTCAATAGCTTTTAGTTCAAGTAGCCCAAATGACCCTATGTAAAAGCATTTTATCGTTAGACGTTAAATGATACGCAAGGATCAAACGTCGCGCGCGCACCACAATACGCATCGATCCAAGCGGTACTTGAACTCAAGATTGAGGATTGCAAAAGGTTGATTCTTTCAACTTCATTATTGTACACAATGGATGTCGATGCGATGTCATTTTTGTCTTTTTTACGTACTATTTATGAATATTTATAAACTAGGTTTTTTTTGTGCTTTATAGTGCGTACTCGTACCTAGTCAATTTTTTACGAAAATTTAATACTAAATGTAAATTTTTAAAGAGTATTTATAAATTATTGTCTATGGACAACAATCCCTATTGCTTGGCCTACATCACTATTAATACGCAGGAATCCTGGTATACCTTTTGTTTCTTACGATGAATGAAGATCTACTTAGACGGAATATTGTGGAATGATCTCAACAAAGCAATATCATAGAACTTCTGCATATTCCATTTCATTGCGTTGTCTTGTGAGTATTGGACTTTAATAATATCCAATTGAAACTTTGTATTCGTGTCCCGTAAAGATTGAAACTTTTTAAGTGAATAACGTCGTTTCGGGACTCCAATTCGGCAAAATTTGAGATCGCGTTAACGACAACATTTCGCACTTTATTTGAATTTTGTGAAGGGACTGGAAATTTATTGCTGGCTTCAATTCGGGCTCTTAAATCTCACGACAGACAGAAAGATATAAATCATTATTGTTGACTGTGGGGAACAAACGCCAGAGGGCCTAATCTGCTAAAATAAATGCTTCACTATTACAATAGAATCGTCATATAACATTGACATCACACATTTTGGTTTTGTACAAAGAAAAAACAGATGGAGGGACGCGAAACAATCTTGATACTTTCTGGATCACCTAAATAAGGATAGAATGGTTGCCATTCTATCAATCTCTCCGAGGAAATATCACCACACGAATACCATAACGAAAGCACAAATATTGTTAAAGGTAAACTGTAAAACAACGTGAAACGAGTGTTCTTATCACCAGCAGCCCATTAACCGAACCTAACGGCACTCACTAGTTTATGATTCAACCTTGAACGTTACGGCACTAGTTTGTAGTTGAGTGCGAAGATGCCATTAAGGGCCCTAATAACGTTTAATTAGGAGAACGGGTAATGGAGCTCCCACCTTCGGCTGTAGGTAATGTGCTGGTAACACTGCCTAAGGACACTTCCTATGGGCGGGTGTTGCGCGGCGAGTCAGAAGAGGCGAAAAATGAGGTCGTGTGGTGACGTGCTTAACGAGTTCTATTTATCTAGCGATACGAAGTTCTGGGAGAAAATCCTCAGTAGAAAGAAACTTTAATATGGAATAAAAGAGAAGAAAAGTCTCAAAGTGCAACAGAGTACGAAATAAAGTGCGAATTAGGTAGGTATTAACGGAAAGGTGAAAAGCTGGAGTTTCTCCTATTTGGTAAAAACAGTTGATATATTAGTAAAACGAATGAAATGAGTGAAGCCTGCAAGTAATTATACTTGGTAGGTATGCATTGGGGATACTATTGCATTATTTCAGCTTCTAATAATAATCTTTCAAAGAATATAAAGAGAAATCTCTAGGTATGTCTTCTCAAGAATTAATTGTCATTGCAACCAGTAACATAAAGTTTTGGGCGTGAATCTCGCAGGTGTATATGTGATTCAGGAAAAGCGGTAATAGCTCGAGCAAGTTTTATTTATTGTTCCGAGAACAGGAAGTTTGTATCGGAGGCGGTAAATCACAGGTGCCATATGACACCAACTGCCAAATACCAGCAAATTAGGGGTGGTTCCAAGACCCTCTGATTTATTACCTTTGCGATGTTTTTGTTGACATTAGCGACGTCCCCAACTTTAGAAACCATGGCGAAGTAACATTATCCAATCTGTGACCATAGCTACTAATATAATATTGTAAATGTTACCTTTTCAGGAGTAAAAAGCGTAAGGAATTTCGTAAAAATTGGAAGTTGGTAAAAAGGTAGATTGAATGTAGGAAGACAGATATTCAAGTGGTTGATCAACCAATTGCAACCATTTTGTTTATGTTCTACTATGGTGTGAATTGTTCACCATAACACCACAATATTTACTAATTACCATGTCACATTTTGAAGAACTTCTACCTACTCCTAAACGTTACGTTTTGCCTATCCAAGAAAAGTCTTTAGCTGGAAAAAAGGTATTCGAAAAAAGAAGCACAGAAATAGAGAACCTTTTTTGGAGTCGGTTGTAAAAACTAAACAGAATTACTAATAATGTACCTACTTATGTGAGGGAGTGATCCTTTCCAACCATTGCCTTGGAGTAGAGTGCCTTGATAGTTTGACAGGGTAGGTCATATGAACTAAGGCATCGGTATTATATCATAATACCCACGCTATTTACGAACCAAGAACAAAGCGAACAAACAATAAAACAATAGTGACTACAGCTATCTGTTTACCCTAAATTTATTTGTTTCCGTAAATTAATGAAACCCTTGTCTGAATCCCCCTTTCTCCCTGTCCCTAGAGCCACCTACATCTGCTCGTGACGTTGTGGCTATCTTGAAATTACTCCTGTTTGGAGAAACCATAGTGTAATTGTGTTGGTCAATGTTGATTTAAGGGGCAGTCCGCTGCGGAAGTTTCAATTTGCAAGGCAAATTACATGGCTCAATCGAGCATGCGGGACTGGCATTTTGGTATTACAGTCCTATCACATATAGAGGTCTATATGTAAGACCAGCATTGTCCAGTCTAATGCCTTGTTGGTGTTCTTCGAAAGATAAATCGGCTGATCAAGAGGTCGTTGAGTTTGTAGTTGAAGTTAGTAAAAATATTTAACAATTTTTATTGATATTACGCGGAAATCCAAGACAATTAGCAGCTTCGTCCGTTATTTGTGACGTATATATGTTTTATTGATCATAAAAGTCATTTAAAATGTAACTGCCCGTTTTGGACAACACTTGCTCAAAAATATGTCAAACACAATGCTTTTCTTTGAAAGGATTTTAAACATATTTTGCAAACATCCTTGCATGTACAAATAAAATATATTTGTTCATGCATCTCTGAATATAATTTTTATGACGTTGCCTACACAGGTATTTCAATAAGATTATATCATATAAACGAAGCAGCTTCTTGGAAAATGCAATTTATTTTTGCTGCGAGCATTATGCAAAAGAGAACTATTTGAGAAAAGCAAGCAGCTTTAATATCTTCAAGATTTTCCAGATGAGTACGTCTTGTCTACACCGTAACTACATAAAATCTAATTAATTTCACGAGAGTAAGCAGCCTTTGCGAGTTTTCAAATGTTACAGGTTTTTTCATCATCACCCGAATCCAATTGCAATTTTTACATTTTACTCATCATCTTTATAATTTTTTGTATCCTCCTAATGGAATGGACCTTCATCATCGCTCTTGATACATTCAGAATATTGACAGGTAGATGGAGTGGTGCTTTCAGTCATGACATGAAGTTATACTAACTAGTAGGATGCTGCTGTTAAAATCTCATACGTTTTCTAACTGAGGTAGTAAGATTCTAAGCAGACAGAGTTTACCACGACACGTTGAGTTTGATATAGCAAACGAACTAATAATTAGAAGTTCTAGAAGGATCTCATTTAGATATCATAAATTTTAGATGAATAAAGAATAAAACAACCGGATCGACACAAATGACGAACTGCATGAACTGAAAGATGGAAGTAACCTTGTGAATGCCCTTCAAAACGACATTCAAAATAATATTCTTACTTCCAAGCCACTGCCAAAAGAACCATAAAGAATTGACTAAGCCCAATAATAAAAAGCAAAGTGCACCATGAACCAAGGAACAATAGGCATCATCATTTATCGCAACGAAACAGCACTTATAACGGAGTACTTCCTATGGAAACCGTAAACAGCGCTATCAAATATACATTCTCGTCAACATAATGGCTGCTATCAATTTGATGGTGCATTTGAGGAGTCATGGTGAGCTATGAAGTTCTTTGAGTTTCTTTCAATGATAAGGATTGTTAAGCCAAAAGCAAATTTCCACTGATTCCAGGTATAGAAAGGGGAGAATTATAGAATTATCTGCTTTATCGTCTGCTGGTGCAAAATAGCGCCATTTATGTTAATGAGACAGTCCATCTTGTCAGATTGCTTGGTTTATAAGATTTATGAAACTCAGATGAAATGCCAATCAATGGTTTAAGCCTAAGGCGACCACTGCCAGCCATCAAACTTTTATCACCGTCACAGCCCACTTTCGGTTTAATTTTAGTTCAATGTAAAACGAAGCTCATTCTTTACCAGAAACTTTCAGACTTAAGACATCTTTTCTGAACAATTAATAAAGTGCTATAATTAGACTGGAGCATCGCTTTACATCTTCCCAGGGACTTAAGTTGTTCAAGTTGAAGTTACGGCCGAAGTTGATCCCTAGGGGCTCTTATTAATGTTTTACCGTTACGGTCTTTTCAATTACTTAGGACTTAACAATCTTCTGGTAACGAGAAGACACAATTACGTGGTGCGTAGGAAGAGGTCTGTATTAGGAAAAAAGCTCTTTATATGATTAGATTCCCTTTCGATGTATCTTTTCTAATTTTAAGTTTTCCGTTTTGAACATTTTTGTGTGCAATGTAAAATAAAGGTGTAAAATAAAGGATCCTACATTAGGAATGTGAAAACTTGTTTTCAGGTATTAATTTATTGTTTGTGAATCAGGTGTCAGTCTCAGAAAAGTATTGTAAAACTTGGTAAATAGAAAATAAACTGGTAAACTCTCAACGTACTTTTACTCGGAAAGCAAGGCCAAAGCTTTGTATACAAATCCTTTAAACTTCCTTTCAATAGTGAAAGAGTCGGAAAGGGAGCCATATTATATTCTAGCACCAATAAGTAAAAACGAGCATAAAGGTAAACTCTCGGTAAAAGTTCGCAATTTTTGCACAAACTAAACAATAACGATACTAATCTATGAACCCTAATGGCAACATCTTGACGTGCTTGAGATCCAATGAGGCTAAGGAGTCTAAGGTCGTGATAACTCCCAACTTATAACAATAGGCCCGCCCCTGTAACAAAGCGTGAGTTTCACAGCCCATTAGGTTTCGGCCTACTATGTGTTGTAGAAAGAAAGTGAGTTCACTAGTGTTCTTGTCGTGTTCACCAGAAAGGGCAGGGATTTTAAATGGTACTCTGACATTATAATTTGGCCTTCTATCGTTTTTTTTAATAGAAAATGCTCATCAAAGATTTCTCCCTCGACTCCGTCCATTTCCTAATAAGTGGACAATTTAAGGAAATGTTTACTATTTTTGAATTTTTTTTTTAGCTTTTGAAATTTACTACATAGTAAATTTCACAAGCAGAGCTAAGCACAGCACATATTATGCCTTCTTGATTTAGAACTCTGCTATCTAATGACCTGCCTATTGGAAAATCCATTTAAGGTTCAACATAAACCTTATTATATTTAATTTTAATCTTGTACCTCTCCGACAGATTGCTATCAGCTGTCTTTCTGAGTCGGGACAAAAAGTCGTACAAAGAATCTCTTTCTACACTGCAAACTGAGCAAGACTAAAACCCAGTTAGCTAACTGACGAGCTAACCGGGGTATAAGACCACTATTAAATGCCTAGTCGAGTTCACTTAGTAGAAGCTCATGCATAGCGTGAATACGGCGAGTCGATCGATACTAACGTGGACGTACCTTCACTACATGCAGCCAGGTTGCCTTGTGCCTACACGATCATCGACTACGAATGATAAACATGGTGCTCAAATGTTGACACACTTTCTGACAACATGGCGGAACTTAGGAAATGATTGACAATAATGTAACTTTGTGACTCCTACTCGTACTTTTGAGTCATTACTATGCCTCAATCTTTGATGTTATTTAGATCTATGTATATGTATATGTTAATGTGATTTAGATCTATGTGTATGCAGATGCGAGTTTAGAGGATTTGGTGAAATAAATTTATTTTTATAAGACGTTAAGTCCGCATAGTTGCCGCAGCTTAGATACGAGCGCCATTGCCAAAAAATCGCACCTAAATAGTGAAAAGTCGATTAATACCTAAATACTATAATAGTGCTATAGAGTGCCTACCGAAATAGAAGGTTCATTAGGCTTACGATAGCTTTCGATAATCCAATCATGGCTTAAACGAGATCAGAAAAATCGATAAGTCCGAGCTTAACTAGATAATTTCATAAATCGGCCAAGTCAAGTATTAATGGTTTCTATAGTAGAACTTTTTTAAAGCAAGTTGCAATTTCTACTTGTGCGTCAAAGACTTGAGTAGCAGCTTTTGTTATTAGAATCGCGTTGATTCGATTAAAGAATAATCGAATCAACTCGATCTCACTTTATCGACTAACTAGGCACAAACAATCGATACCTTTATCGAAGCTGCAAAGCTTTGTTTTGTTCTGTTTCTTTCAAGTTTTCTTCGCGTTTAATTCGATTAAAGATTTCTCGATAAAGCTCGACTTTTCCGGACTAAGCCACGTTCGAAGAGTTAATTTTCTTCGACTTTAGTTTATTTATAGCAGCGTATCACGGAAGCACGTTCAAGAATTGTTACCTACTCACTAGAACATTATGAAAGAAAATTTTGTTTGTTGTGATGAAAAACCTTTAGGTAGGTTTCCCTTGACTACAAATTCACGGTTCTAAGGTTTAATTTTGAGCGCACCTACCGAAGGCAAAATGATAACAAAATTACCTACTCTAATGTGGGTTAACAAATTACTCCGGGTGGACCGTTTTTAAATTTAACTTGGGATGTTCTCGTTTCAGCTCTTATTAAACAGAGATATAACGAGATTTTAAGTAAATACTTACAATATAATTAATTTTGCTTTATGCACAGCAAGCGATGAATATCGCTAGGTGCTGTGAATCTGTCCGTGGAATTGTAAAGCCTAACGAATAAGCACATTTACTCATCTTGAAAAAGCATTTCGTGTTCACATATCTGTTAGGTGAAATTATGCGTAGTCGTTTTCATGTTATACAGTTTTCATAGTTTTATTCAGATATGTACACGAATATGTCGTAAACTATGAAAAATCTTTTGTGGTTTTATTTTTATTTTATACTAGCAGCGCCTCGCGGTTTCACCCACGTAGTTCCCGTTTCCGTGGGAATTCCGGGATAAGATTAGCCTATGTCACTCCCTGAAAAGTAATCTTTCTAATGGTGCAATATTTTTTTAATCGGTCTATTAATTTCGGAGCCTATTCATTACAAACAAACAAATATTTCCGCTTTATAATGTTATTATTATCCCACGGGAACCATACATTTTACCGGGATAAAAGTAGCCTATGTGCTATTCCAGACTATAATCTATCTCTGTGCCAAATTTCCTCCAGATCCGTTCAGGCGTTCTGGTGTGATTGAGTAACAAACATCCATCCGTCCATCCAAACTTTCAGATTTATAATATTAGTGGGATAATTTTACAAAATTATCCAAAACTTACGTTTCTGATGATGTGTCATTCGAAAGTTAACTTAGTATTCATTGATTTCATTATCTGCTTCTACGAGTGCCTACGTTACGTTTATATGTCGCGAACAAAGTCGCGGAGCACATTAATCAATTAGTGGCTTCATAAACTTTCTCAATTATGTTAGTCGCACTATCGATCGGGGTAATGCTATTCTAAACTAATCCCTGCTGAGACGGATTACAGTTTAATATGCTTCGGACGTTCTCATAGTTTGTTTTACTATGAAGAACATTCCCAACATATCAAAAGTTGGAAATGTTCGTTCACCTTTAGGAATTTCGTTACGGATTAGATTTGTTAGTTAACTCGACGATGTTTCCTGTTACTTTTGTGTCCATATCATTAGGAAATCGAAATCGCAGTAGTTAATTATACTGTCTTCAAAGAACCCCATGTTGGGCGCCAAACATTTTTTTTTTAATTTGAAAACATTAATTTCTCTAGGATGATTTCACATTGTAATTAAAACCAAAATTATATTTGCTGATTCCTCCATTACAAAGTGTATTTTTTACACAAAAAGTGATATGCAATTTTTCCTGCATATTAATTCAGCACCCGACGTCACAAACGATATTTACGATATTTGCGTGTTTTAACTGTATTTTCGAACCGTTGTTAAAACCCGACTCGGGTGATTTTGACTTTTTTCGAAAAATGTGGGTCAAGGCCTCCAATTTTAGTACAGAACCGTCTTATCAGACTCCAGAAGATTATTTTGATTTAAATCAAAATAGCTTCATCCGTTTAAATGCTTTGAAGTAATAAAGAGTATTAGAATAAGAGTCGATTTGCACCACCCCAACTCTTCCCGTGGGTGTGGTAAGAGGCGACTAAGGGACATACACCGGGTGGCGGGCAGCAGCGGCCCTTGCAGTATAGCTCTACCACCGAACTGCGATCCCCATACCGCATGCCCAGCGTGGCTATTAAGGGCATTACCCCCCATGAGATTAAACCCGGTAAGGCGATTATCAGGAGGTGGTCTGCGTCCAGCAGTGGACCATGATAGGCTGTTCAGTTGAGGTGAGACTTATAGATAACCACCTTCATCATTCGTACCGCTGGGGTTTGGGGGAACACGCTCCCTGCTGCTGTTTTATCTGTCAATTACAACCTGGGAGACCCAGGTTGTAATTGACAGATAAAACAGCAAGACCAGACAAGACCAGAGTGAATAGCTATCTTCTTGACCCTTGTGATACATCATCGGCCACATCTTCACTTTCCATCAGTTGAGATGGTTGCCAACGAAGGTCTATAGACTATAAAATAAAATAAAAACCGCACAGAAACACTCGTAAAATAAGCCTCGCGTGTAAAAAATAGTGACGCATTGCAATTGGTCAAACTAGAACCTTCGGGAGTGTAAAAGATTCTGTCATCCATCTCTCTGGAGGACAGTTCCAATTGCCTCTATGAGTTATGAGCACATTTATCTCTGAAATACCTATATTTCAGAACCTGCAGATTCGGATTTGATCTATAGTCACATACGCTTCTATGACAAAGTATGTTTTCTTTCAATTGTTCTCGACTCGTCCCAACTCAACTTAAAAACAGCTTTGCCATGAATTAACAGAAGATATGAGAGTGAAAGATCGGTCTTAAGTAACTCGTTGGGTTCCAGACAAAGATGTTTTTTCATTTAGTATCAGAGGTGACTTATATTTTTTTTAGAATTGAGACTTGGCGCCTTCACGAACGTGTTTGTGATGATGGGCAGGACCTGCAGTTTACGTATTGTCACTAATTTACCAATAACCCTGTGTAATAAGTTTATTATCAGCATCAAAAGACAGATATTGAGCAAATATTGTAATGTCTGTCGATGAAAGCAAACTTGCAAGATTTCAGGTATTCCTTGATCATGCAACAACAACATGCAACAATAACAAAAGCTGAAATTTCAGGAGACCCAGAATGTAGGAGATCCTGGAAAGTTCTTATAGTGATTTTAGTGTTCATAACCATGGAAGTTTCAAAACTAGTTAGTGAGGAAATAGAGAGTGCACCTGTGTTTACAAAAATTTGAACACTAATAATATCCTGCGCTCATGGCTAGTCTCCGTTGAGCGTTGAGAGAAACTCGGATAGGAGACATCACATATGTAAGCGGGTTAACAACGAACCTTATTTGTGTTAGAAGAACACAAATAAGGTAGTTGGTGTTCTTCCAACACCAATAAGGTAATGAATTCATCAAACTACGATAGATAGGTAGTTTTTATAGTAAAATAGGAGGACATCATTATCAAAACTGCTAATTACGTTTTGGTTAAGCGCTTAGTCCATCCAGATGTATCATGGCAGGTGTGTGTCCACGGCCATAGACGAATCAAACAGTGTGTAGATTATTTCAACTGGCAATACATTTCATAACAGTTCTCGGTAGCATCTCTGCTAATCGTCCGACACAAACAACGTTAGTAATAACCTACTCGGGAAACAAGTGGAAACACCACAATGACAGACACAAACCAACTGCAACTGTGAAACAACGTAAACAAAGTATTGTTTACAGCACTTGTGGGATTCGGAAATGGATAGATAAACAAAGCAACTTCTAATAAATAGTCAAAGAAAACAGGTTAAAATATGAAAAGATCTTAGAATTTGTACATTTTAGACAATTTCATCTATCTTGCATAGAGTCTACATACAGGTGATAGCAATATAAGAGTTTTTGTCGTCATCTCGGAAAGAGTGCAACACTTTTCATCCCAATTTAGCGAGGAAAGAGTATTTTTGCTCTTCGATATCTGAATGCAAAAGCCGTTTTTATCCGCTATATATATAAAATAAATTGTTCCAAACCAATGTTCGGCTTTTGCACTCAGATATCGAAGAGCAAAAATACTCTTTCCTCGCTGAATTGGGATGAAAAGTGTTGCACTCGAGTGCAAAGATTATTTACCTCGTACTCTTTTGATTCCCTCGCTAACGCTCAGGATTCTAATTTTTGAATCAATCGCTGCGCTCGTGATTCAATTTAAGAATCATCAAAATTGAGCACGCTGTTATAAAGCAACTTTGTGTAATATAATTATTGAAAAGTAAATATTCTAAGAACAACTCGAACACAAAATCTCTGAACGTGACGTCGCCGTTTACCTTACCGTCATGAAGCTTTAGTGGGATATATTTTTGAAAGAAAGAGACGAAGAAAATATTATATTGTAGGTATGCCGATGAAGAAGTTTTTGCTTTTGAATAACAAAATTAGATTCATTTACCTCACTATCGAAATTTTCATTCTGATCACTTACCCAATTAGGAATAAGTTCTAAAGGTTTTTAAAATTAAAGAATTTGAATAAATGCAGATGTCCTCAATAACAATTCTAATTACTTCCTGCAAACACAACATAGCCCCATAATGTTGTTTTGTCCCTATTTCAGAGTTTCCAATCGCGAATCGACCAATTCTGTGTACAGTTGAACTTTGCTTATTGGCTTTAGCAGAATCTTAATTAGCATCGGGATCGCACGGAGCGTGCAGGGGTGTACGCTAGGTCGGGGGACGTTCAATATTGACAGATGGGGTGTTTATGCCACACATTAGGTACCTAATGTTATCGTTCATTCGCGGATTAACTCAGTCAACTTGATTTGATTTCGGTACATCTATAAGTATATCCGTTAAATCGCTTTAAGGGGAATTCGACTTTCTTTTCACTACCAATAAGATAATTTTCAAACTACTCGTATTATGCATTCCCAAAGTTCTTAGCTTAAATAACTCCTTTTCAGCTAATCTACTGATTCCCTTAATTTTTGAGTTTATTATTCTTCGAACTGCTTTTGTACTAATCCATATTATTCCAATGAAGCTTTCTAGGACCATCCGTCTAATAATTAGAAATGAAAGTCAATTTGGGGGACTCAATGATTGACTGGTGACTAGTAAAAGCATTTTGCTGTGGTCACAATGAAGATAAATTGGGGAGCCCCGGAAACTGCTCAATCAAGTTGTTTCCCGATGATATTCAGTCTTTTTGTAATTTGACGCGCGTCCGAATCAATAAAGAAATATTTCTTTTGAAGAAAACTTTCATAGTTTTACTGAAACTTAAATTTCTATTGAATTACACATTAGAATATCGGAAAGTAAGAAGATATTAGTATATATCCAAAAAAATCCAACAACCTTTATCTTTGCGTCAACTCCGTGAATTTCCGTCAACTGTCAAAACCAAGGCTTTGAATATTCGTTTGAACCTCTAATTATCCTTCCTATACTTCTAATAAAAAATATGACTATACATTTTTTTGAGAGTCATACATTCTATAGGGTTAATGAATTTACGGGTAGCAATTTATTGAAAACCCCTTTTAACGAATTAAAAAACGAATCATCATCAGCCTATATCAGTCCACTGCTTGACATAGGCCTCCCCTAATGAGCGCCATAGCGTCCTGTCTTCAGCTTGCCGCATCAAAAAAACGAATAAAATGAAATTATTTGAATTATTATGAATGGAATATACAGGGTGTAACAAAAAGTGCGGATCAAACTTTAAAGGGTTCAGTTTCGAACACAGAACACGACAAAATATAAAAAACACGACTTTTCGTTTTTGAGAAAAAAATACTAAAACTTGTTTCATTACTTTTAATATTAGATTAGTTTTAAAGAAATTTTTATAACGGTGAGAACAGAATTAGGAAATTTACCGCAGAGCCCTTATGTGAAAATGTAAATTAACTAACACCAACTAAGAACCCGTTCGCCGTAAGGCGAATAAATGGGTTCTTAGTCCAGCCCTGCACATCTACCACTGCGATTGACCCTTCAACTCCCAGGCGACCCTGGACAGATCGGTAATTACTTCGGAGCCTTCGGATATTAAGATGCCTATTTATTTTAGCAAAAATGTCCTGACATTCTTAATAATCCTTTGCGTCAGTCGTTACGAGTAGGTACTCTGATCAATCCAAAGTTTTTTTTATTAAAATGTATTTTTACCCGACTACCAACAGGGGAGGGTTATGAGGTTAGCACCCTATGTTTGTATGTTTGTATGTTTGTATGTTTGTATGTTTGTATATTTGTATGTTTGTATGTTTGTATGTATGTGGCCGATTTCTTTGTTCCCACGTAGCGCTGAAACTACTGGTTCGATTTCAACAAATTATGTATCGATTGATTCGTCTCAATACCCCGATGGTTATAGGCTATAGGATTTAGGGCTCCGACCCCGAATAAGCCTTCAAAACGCCTTAAAGTTTAGGTAGCCGCAGGCTGCAGGCCCCATAGAGAAAAATTACAATACCTACGACCTATTTTCATTTTCAACTCTATGCCTATCAAATATGACCGATACGTCATTCTATTTTGTCAATGTAAATGTTTCAAACTTTTATAACTTTCACGTAGTCGGGTTGTAGTTTTTAACTTTATCTTGTTACTAGCAGCGCCTCGCGGTTTCACCCGCGTAGTTCCCGTTCCCGTGGGAATTCCGGGATAAAAAGTAGCCTATGTCCTATTCCAGACTATAATCTATCTCTGTGCCAAATTTCATCCAGATCCGTTCAGCCGTTTTGGCGTGATAAAGGAACAAACATCCATCCATCTATCTATCTATCCATCCATCCATCCATCCATCTAAACTTTCACGTTTATAATATTAGTGAGATTAATCAGTTGAACTACCCACGAACTACCTGTAGATTTTAATAGTCTGTAGTTAGCTCAATTGTTAATTGTAAATATTGGTTGCAATTTGTTTCTATTATTTGATTGTAATTTTCTTTGTTAATAAAATATTTATTAATTGCGTAATACAGGTACTTTTTAACATTTTAGCAGAATTTAATCGCAGTCGTGGTAACAAAAAAAAAGTGTTATAAATAAACTATGAATTATGCAGAAGTTTTTCTTCATAAAACGCTTTTTTACGTCAGACTAAACAATTCGTAGAATTCGTAACAATTGATCAATATATATATTTTTAAATGTAACCTACGTATTAAATGAATTAGTTAATCTGAGGCACGATAGTCATTCAGTCCAGTTTATTTATTTATTTTATAACTGGCTTCAGTCAGATTGAAAATCGGTTTGTGGATCCATCAGACCCAAATCAAGATAATTAACCATGCATTTTAAATGAGCCATTACGTTCCATTACTCGATTAATTATACCTAATAGCTGCAGCGTCGCTATCAGTCTGAAACAAGCACTGAAGTATGAAACTCACGCCAAATGGTATACAAGTTTAGTGCTTTCATTTTGGGTTAACTCCATTTTATGATTGCTGTAGCCAGGTAAATATTATCACCCTGTAGCTAAGGGAAATAGACCCAATGTAGGTACCACATAACCCAATGGAAATAACTTCTGCAGTTAGCTCTGTTGTTTCAATTGTAAATACTGGTTCTACTTTGTTTCTACTAATTTATTGTAATTTTCTTTGTAAATAAAGTACCTACCTAGTTTAAAGTATTTTCTGTAAATCACACTTAAAATATACATGCGAATGTTTGGATTTTTAGATGGATGGATTGGATAATTCTTCAAGCCAAAGCTGCTCAAGGGATCGGGCTGAAATTTTGCGTACAGGTAGTTCTAGGGCTAGAATAAAATAAAGTTACTTTTTATCCCACGAATAAGTTCCCATGGGATAAAAATAACCTTAAAACGTTTACATAATTTGTAGGGATTTTCCTTGAAATGCATATGCTAGCCACATATTAGCTTAGAAAACACCTAAGTATTAATTACCTACTTTAAATTAGCTCTATTTTAATATCGTGCGAGGAGGCGGGCGAAGAGACTACGCCGCAGTTTTTAACTTTCGTGGTCTCTTCGTTCAACATGTAATCTATACCTATGTACTTGTTCAAAGAAACGATTTTGTATTTTTTGTAATTTTTTTTGTATATTCTGATTATCCTTTTAGCTCGGTCAGTCTCGGTCTAGACTCTAGCTATAAACTAGAATGGTTCAATAATAGATTATATTGTCTGAAACTGGCTATCTGGAGATTTCCTCACGATATTTTTCCGAGAGTAAATATTCTTCCTGTACTAATAGGTTTTCATAAATAATAAAGCATCCCTGCTTGT
The DNA here is from genome assembly GCA_947086465.1 of Eupithecia exiguata. NCBI lineage: Eukaryota > Metazoa > Arthropoda > Insecta > Lepidoptera > Geometridae > Eupithecia > Eupithecia exiguata. Next base: position 11,300,634 of record OX352240.1, on the reverse strand, counting down.
TTATTTAGGGCATTTTTTGAATAATTTGTGAATAAGGCTCTTACATTTAGAAGTACCCAGCTGGTGAGAAAACCAGCGCTATGGTATAATCTGCTCTACCATGGCACATGGTGAGTGGAGACCGATTTGAAAGTTGAAAGTTTTTTCTTTAAAATAAAGGTTTATTTATGTGTATTATTCGTCTCTGTTTTAGCCAAATAAAAATCTTATTACTGTACTTTTACTAGACAGCGTGATCAATGCGAGAAGACCATCGGAGGCGAGCATGGGGCAAGGCACGTCTCCAGTACGTGACCAGCGAGACAATGCTTCGTTATAGCGATGAGTGTCACTTAGCATCAGGTGAGTTTGTTTGACTCCAGGTGATAAGAGTAATGATATTATCCACATCTACCTATTCTTAGATGGATATTTTCGATTGCTCGTATACGACGTAGTATCTTAAGGCGCATACCCGACCCAAACTAGCGCCGCCGCCACCTACTTTATCTTATTATTTCGTTTTATAAAGGAAATTTCATAAATCCATCGCACAGTTTGTGATACCTATTATAAGCTTTTGTTTAATGCCTCTGTAATAGTTTTATTCTATTTAGTTTAGGAAGTGAATCGATAATAAATTTTGGTGGCCACCAAGGGTAACTTCGATTCGTTGCCTAAATTAGAAATTTTCTTTGTAAAATGTAATAATAAGATTAAATAGGTGGCGGCGCCCGTTTGACCCATACCACAGCATTAAGCTTATTTTAAAGAAGCAACGCGGTGAACAATTCACAATAACGGTGGCAACCATTGTGGGAAGCCTCCGAAAATGTGATTAAATCGTAACCGGAAACACCCGAGCGTTCCAGGAGCAAGGATGAGCTTACACGAATTAAGCTGAGTTTACACGAGCGAAGGGTAAGCCAAGACTGACGTGTGATATGCTGAATTTGTTACCTGCTCCATTAATTATACCACGATCCTATCTATTCAAGGTTGTCTGGGAGAGATGGCTCTTGAGCCGTTAACTGGCGCTGACTCTTTATTTTTTGTAAATTATTTGTATGTACCTAACATACAAATAATTTAATTTATTGTAATAAAGTTGCCTGGAAGAGATCGCTTCTTAGCGATAAGGCCGCCCATTGTACTTATCTTATGTGATGTCTCTTTGTAATGTTATTTTATGGTGTACAATAAAGCATTTTTGTATTGTATTGTATTGTAAAGTATTATTTATCTATCTACCTAAGTATTTACAATGAATTGATTCATGAATCGCCCGCCCTGGATGCGTTTTTGTATGCAATACGAAGTTCGGTCAAGGAGCTTGTCAGGTACCGTTACGTGTTCTAAATACCAGCTTTAAACTGCAATCAGGAAGGCAACCTTCAGATTAAACGTTTGATCAGAAAAGAAAATTAAATATTTTTCCTTATCCTTGGCCTATTTCTGTGCCAACTCAATTTTATCCAAACCCACGTAGTTTTGTTAATTAAAGACGTAATAAATGTAAAAGCGTATTAAAATACCTTACGATATTTTTAGGTTTGTGGGTGGTAGACAATATTCTTCATATCTCCAAAAATATCATAATACTCAGGAACGGAGTACAAATTCATCCGTTGTAATCAGAGATTCTGTGTGTACTACACCCACACATTGCTAAATGCCGCACAAAGATCGTAGGCGTGTATTCTATCGTTAAGCATCTTGTTCACGTGCGGTTTTTCACGAAAACTCACGTAATTTCATCTGCCATGTGATTTTTGAAGACACGTTTGGAATCTTAAAAACCTTTACCTACACGTTTTATAAACGATTTCAGGGAAAAAAGTTGCAGTGATTCAAACATGTCTAACCCATTTTGTGCCAATAGATTATGAGAGTGAGTAATAAAGAGTGAGCCAGTGCTTGTACACACACTTGTGCATTATAATATATCCTGCGCACTTGGCTAGTCTCCGTTGAGACTGGCCGCCGTGGCCAAATATTGGGCTAGGAAGAAGACAAGCTTTTTTAAGATAGCAAAAAAATGCATATCGTTTGTTTATGTTCATTCACCTTGCCTTGGCTCTTTTCAGAGAAAATCACACATAAAAAGACACAGCCCCAGATAGTGATAGTGGATAGAACCTAGGCTTGGTAGGCATAACTTTTATTTAGTAGAAAAATGTTATTTTTTGTCGTCAATAGAACTTGGTTTGAGAACAACCTTACCTGATGGAAAGTGCGGATGTGGCCAACGATGTATCACGAAGGACTTGAAGATAGCTATTCACTTACGTCTCGAAGAGACCCAGATTGTAATTGACCGGAAAAACAGCAGCAGGGACCGTGTTCCAAACCCCAGCGGTTCGAATGATGATGGTGGAGGAAAACCGCTTAGTGCGAGTGGTAAGTCCACCAACTAGGGTTGATAATGCGCTGAGCGCATCTACTTGTCCTGGAGTGGAAGGGAAATGAAATGTGTAGAATATTCCGTGTGAACATCGCATAACTTACATACTTGGTTTATTGGTACCTACCTGAAAGCGGCTATCACACCTGCGCTCTCCCAAAATAACCGCATATTTGTGAAGGTACACCCGCGATGAAATTTTAAATTTATACATTCACGTAGAACCGCTGAATTAGGGCCTTTTACTGCGCTACCTGAATTTGAACTTTGTGTTTGTGAGTATAAACTTTGAAATCGCTTTTCGGTTAGTGATAAATGTGTTAGGGCTGTCACGTTAGCTAGGGTTGACGGAGGTGACGTTTTTAAAGTGCTTTACTGCCAACGCGTTGACGATTGGTAAACAGAGTAAATGTCACAATGCGAGATTTTGAGCGGTACAGGTTTTTTGAAGCATTAGTACTACTTTATTGTAATTACATAACGAATTAATCTGTAAATTAGATTCATAAATCCAATAAATTAATTATTTTCAAAAATTATCTGAGCATCTGGTCGAAGCGACGCGTGACCCGAGAGCTGGTGAGTATCTGGCACAGTGCATCAGCATTGCCATACAGCGGGCCAATGCAGCCAGCGTCTTGGGCACGTTTTATTTAGTTCTATTATAGATTTGTAATTTTCTTTATTAGTAAAGACCACTTCACTATTAATTACATTGTTAAATTCAATTACAACAAAAAGCTGATATATTATTAAAAACCTCCTGAGTTTTTCGTCTTCTTTCTTTTTCACGTGTTTATATTTCATTTCTGGTAAAAACAGTCGGAAACATAATTTACATAAATCTACATTACATAAAATTTGCAAATGATGTTGGACTAATTTTGAAGATGGAATCTACCATATTATGCATAAATTAATTCATAAATCCAGTATGTATGCAAGTTAAAGCGGCGATATATGTAAATTGGGCGAATTTGGGTCACAATAAAACCTTTTTACTCCGTAATCTTTATCGAAAAAGCTTCGAAAAATAAACAATAAACTATGACATTAAACTATGGCATTACACACTTGTGCAGTATAGTAATGTCCTGCGCACATGGCTAGTTTCCGCTGACATTGGCTGCCGATGCCGTCTAGGAGAGGAGGACATCATGTCCGTAAGGGGGCGTCCATTAATTACGTGGGGCGTTAAGGGGGGGGGGGGGGGGGGTCGTGCCAAATCTCACCTAATCTCAAGTTGGGGAGAGATTTGGCGTTAGATTTGGGTCGACCCCCCGACCCAAATCTCACGACATCTCACTACTCACTCCCTTGGTGAGATGTCGTTAGATTTGGCTCGACCCCCCGACCCAAATCTCACGACATCTCACCAAGAGGAGAAAAGGGGTCGAAAAATTGACAAAATCACCTCACGTAATTAATGGATTCCCCTAAGTTGTGTGCCGTGGGCATTCAGAAAGTAGGCATTGTCTTGAAGTAACGACCAGAAATTTTTATTTATTACATGGATATTTAAAGATCATTACAACCAAATTATTGTTTCTGTATTCGGAAAAAAACAACAAGCATATTAACGGGCCTTGAGTTTTTGTATTTTCAACAAAGACGCATGTCGTATAATTACGTCATGGTAGGTTCGACACGCAAATCAAAGGTACCTTTTGTTATTCGTCCGACACTGAATTGTCCGTCACTTGCAAAGATGAACATGTTGACTTGTTTTGTTCGTATGGAAGAACGAAATCTTTTGTGAGTATTTATAAAACGCACGTGATTTATTAACTTGCAAATTTTGGGTAATAGGTATTGCAGTAGAACGTTGTCGTTTTGTCGTGTAGTTTTATTAATCGACTTGGAAAAAAGGTAGAGGTTGATTTCTCCGTCAAAAGGGTATATGCATGTCTTCAAAAAAAGCTGATTATTTTTATTTATACTCTCTATTCATATTGAAATATATCTATGCAGATTTATTTTTGTATTTTTTGATATTTTTATCGTGAAATTTAATCATTGAAAAGTCGATATTTTTTGACTTTTCAACGAAGGAACCGTTCAGTTTGTCAACTCAAAGTGCTTCTGCACTTTGAGTTGACAAACTGAACGGTGACGTCACAGAAAAAAAGCATCATTTTTATTGCTGAGTGCAGTTTTTTCGTAACAATTTTCCTTTTTTAAGAATGAAATGTAGGTAATGTAATAACATTAATAATCCATTAAAAAATATAAAACAAATCTATGCATTATACCCTATTGTGGTGTGTCCGATTTTTATAATTAATATTTTGGTTAAATAGTAATAATAATAATCTCTTTATTTCAGTCAGGAAAGTCCATAAATTAAAGAATGTTTCCGGGCTCACATTTTATTCTTGAAGGATTACTTGTCCCGCGAAAAAAACAGTGAACTTAAAATGGAATTCGAAGCCAGTTTATAAGCTTTTAGTAAAAACCAAAAATATCGTGAGACTTTTCAGAATATAATGATATTTCGTGTTGTATGTGAATGTTATCTCATGAAGAGCTACAAATGCTTTCAGGGCTCCGCAGAGCCACTAAGAATAAACCCGAATCTCTTGATAATTATGGCTCAGCCTACCAATTTAAAGTTCTGAACGAAAATAACTTAGTTTAATCAAAAACAGCCGTAGAATTAATTCAAATTAAGTCAATCAAATCTGAATCCATTATAAAGTTTCACTAGTGGAGAAGTAGCTTGTAATATCTACAAGTAAGTACTATATAATTATTTTGAGCTTCGCGTGTTGATGATTATATTCCGATGTTGGGTGTCTTTTTGTCTATACCGCATTTCAGTTAACGTGTCGGTTACGGATAAGATGATGGCACTGTACTTTATGATTACCTATACATGTGTTTTTGGAAAATAAACATTTGATTTTTTTATTTTGTTTATTTTTTTAAATCAGAAAACGTACTTAGGAGCTAAATATAATACACTTTATAAGTTGACTATAATAAATAAGGTTTTGTTTTGTATTCTAGTGCGTAAGCCCTCGCACTCTGGGTAATCTCTATGAAATTAAATAAGTTTCCAAACATTTTTGATTTCGGCAGGACTCGAACCTGCTACCCTCAGTACGGGTGTGCTCTAATCAACTAAGCCACGGATTCCTAGTCGGTTTCCTCGAAAATCTTTGGGACCTCTTACGGCTCTAGCGCCATTTAGCGCCACCTACAGGTCCCAAAGATTTTCGACGAAATCGACTAGGATTTCGTGGCTTAGTTGGTTAGAGCACACCCGTACTGAGGGTGGGGCGCAGGTTCCGGTCCTGCCGAAATCGAAAATTTTCGGGAACTTATTTAATTACTATAATAAATATTGTATATTTATATTTGTATATTTATTTATTCCACCGTAGGTATCTGTCGATACACTTGATGTCGTTCTAGTCTACTTCATTAAAATTATATAGGTATACAAGTCAAATTTTGTGTGAAGGAAAGAAACACCATAAGGATTGTATTCAGAAACAGTAATTTCTATAAATACAGATAAATATTTAACACATTAAATATACAAATAATTAGCTGTAAAGGGGCCTAAATAATAAGATAGTCAAACTCAAAATATAATAATTATGTACAATTTCATGTCAAAGAATGTCATAATGATGTATGTATCAATACATTTTCTCCTGAAATTACTAGAATCGCTCATGTAATTACTAGAATTTCTTTATATCCTATTGTAATCGTTTTAGCTAGACATACTTCAGTTATTGACACGTTTTTCTCGTTACCGCGAATTTCGCTTCCAATTAGCGATGACTGAGTGTCGTCCATCATTTTTTAATGCCATGTTTTTATTTCGGTGTTTTCCATGATTGATGATCGTTATTATTTTCTGCGTTTGTTGTTGCTTAAGCGCTAAAGCGCTAAAGCTGCTACATTAGTAGCAACAGTAAAAATTAGGTATAATTTTAGAAAAAAAACGTCATTCATCAGCATTGCCATACAGCGGGGCAATGCATCCAGCGTCTTGAGGACGCTACCGACTATTTATATGGATCAGTACATCTAGATTGCCTGTAACAGTCTGACCTAGATTAACTATTTTGTTTATCTTATTATATAAAAATGCTCCTCGAAACGAGGAGAGTTTTTTTTGGGAAAATAGATTGGAAAACAAGTTTTGTTAATATAATATGTTGACTCCTCGTCTGCCAATCATTAAAATCAGTATAGAAATACGATAAATTAGAAGCTTGTATTATTTAAATTTATACTTTTTTACGGTTTTGGGTGTATACAAATATAGATAGGTACCTAATAACGACGTGATAAATTGATATTATCCTTAGTTATGGATGGTCAACATCAAACAGTGTAGTTACCCTTCCACGTTTATATGGAAAGATGAGAGACTCGTTTAACCTTAATAAGATCATTACACATTGAATTGCTAGAAAAGTAGAAATCATGAAAGCATGAAGTGATAGATCGGATGTTAGTTACCACATTTTTACATTCTTCATCCAAGTTTTCACGTACTTTTCGAATAAGCTGGGAAAAAATATCAGAATCGTTTTTAGAAAAACCCGCCAAAGTGAGGGTATTTGACGTCTGCCAATCACAGCACATGGCCTCTATTACAAAGAACCAAAGAACTAATAAAGTTAGTAACAAATAACCTCTTTGCGGAAAACGACATACACCATCACCGAAAAGAATGTTTAGTAAATCCTATTTTCCAGGCTGACAAAGTAAAGATGTCAACTGTTGGGGTGGGGTATTTTGTGATTTTTAGGGTTCCGTAACCAAAGGGTGAATACGGCATTCAAGCTTATTACTAAGCTGCTCCGCTGTCTGTCCGTCTGTCTTTTTGTCGGTAAGAATGTCTATTAAATCTTATTTTCCAGGCTGACATTTTCCCATCAAGACCACTGCTAGACGCTCGTCTTTCAGAGCCATAGCTCTGTTTTCAGCTTACCGTATCCAACACCCTGCAGTTTTTCACATACCAGATGGCCATTGAGCTATCAACACTACGTTTGTCAAGTCACGGTCTCCACTTAACACATGGCATTACCCCAAACGAGATTGGTCCGAAAATATTGAAATTCGTTACCTAGAGTTGGGCCTAGCCGCTCATGAATTTTTTACTCCTCGTGTCGGTCCCTACAAGCCGTCACACGTTTCCAGAATTGTATTGGTTCTGTTCGTAGAATATTAAGAGGTGAGGCAAAACGTGGGGACGCGACACATGCCAATAAAAATATGGGGAATGACGGCGTGTCGCAGTGATCGACGGACGTTGCGACATGTTGCAGTGTTCTTTTTGATGTGTCGGTTAGGCTTCGCATGGTGGCTTTGTTCCTCAGGACTATGTATTTCGGAATTCGAAATAGCTTTTTTTTGCTTCTACTATCACACCCTTTGCTGTTTCTGCTACTTTTTCAAAAACAATGGTAGGTAGGTACATTGTAGATTGTAGGTTCACCAAGGGGAAAAAAAGACTGATTACTAACGAGGGTGTCATTCTAGATCGTTTGACTAGAAGCAAAAGCTTTTGCTTCCGATACATAGTGCGTTAGGTCTGACATCTATGAGGAAAATCGTCGTATCGAAGGCCCCGGCCTGAAATATCTGTTTTCTTAAAATGTACAATTCTCAAAACGTCTGTGCTCTCACAATGTTAGCACTTCTATTTTGTTAGCTTTCTCAAAATATCCGCTATTTAAAATATGTACAATCTCAGGAAGTCATCTTTTCATAATGTTTACATTCCAATATTAGCATTACCATAAGTTTTACTTTTGGGGGGGTGAAGCTGGTAATTTGAGTCGAGGTGGGTACATGTAGAGGCCGAACTACATGTGCTCTATAAAATGCCTCGAAACTCACTGCAATACTTTGGGTGGCGAAGTATTCAAGAATGCAGGTACCAGCCAGTCCGATTTGTCCACGTCCCCGCCGTACCTCCTGGGACCTTCTGCGACCGTGCCCTGGCACGTCACCACCCTATAGATCGCAGATGCTGAGGACAAAAGGGCACAAGGCGAGTAACTGGCGCCTTCAAACCAGTTCTGAAAGGCAGGGAAGATACCTGAAACAAAACAGAGTGTGGTCTTATCGCTCAAAGGTGGCAGCCCCACCAGAGGCCTAGGGTACAGGGGATTAATCATTCACTTACCTGAAACTAACAAACTGATTATGAAAGGAAAAAGTAAATTAACGGACCGATCTCAAAACCAAAGACCCGGCTATGCAAAAACGGTTAACGAATTTAAGCTTTGTACATGGAACCTTAGAACGCTAAACAGGCCAGCAGGCTTTCAACTTTTATGTCAACAACTTGGCCAACATGGCGCAGATCTCACAGCAGTACAAGAACTGAGATGGAAGGGTAGGGGGGTAATTGAAAAACCAGATTTCACCATCTATTACAGCGGACACGAACACCACACCTTTGGAACAGGATTTGTTGTAAGCCAACGCTTAAAAGACAATATTATAGATTTTGAACCCATAAATGAACGATTATGTAAAATAAGACTAAGAGGTAAATTTCATAACTACACCATTATAAATGTCCACGCCCCCACTGAAGATAGCGACCCAGAGGAAAAAGAAAAATGGTACTTTGAGGTGGAAAGCACGTACACAAAATCTCCCAGAGGCGACATCAAAGTCATAATCGGAGATTTAAACGCAAAGTTAGGAAAGGAAGACGTGTATCAACCTACTATCGGAAAACACAGCCTTCACGAAATAACTAACGATAATGGGACAAGACTGATTGACCTAGCAACATCCTTGTGCATGACCATAGGTAGTACATACTTTCCTCATAAAGCCATCCATAAAATCACGTGGGTCTCAAATGATGGTCGTACAAAAAACCAAATAGATCACATTTTAATAGACAAAAGACACTTTTCTAACCTCCTAGATGTCAGAAGCCACAGAGGGGCAAATATCGACTCAGATCATGTCTTGGTAGTTTGTAAAATAAGAGCCCGCATCTCGAGAATCAAGTACACTAAAACACAACGAGAACAAAAGTATAACATAGATTCACTAAAAATAAAACCAGAAACCAAACAGACCTTTATGGAAACAATTTACAGAGAATTACAGACAGGAGATGGCGGAGTGGATAAAGACGATACATCTCAATATTGGCACCACCTTAAAAGTTCACTCCTTACAGCTGCTAAAGAACTGGGTAGCGCTGAAAAACCTCCTCGAAACAACTGGTTTGATCACGACTGTCAACTAGCAACAAACAAAAAAAACGAGGCATACAGAAAACTCCAACAAAACTATACTCGCAAGCGCAAAGAGGAATACAGAGAACTTAGAAGGGAGGAGAAACATGTCCATAAAAAGAAAAAGAAAGCGATGGCAGACAAGCAAATACTTGAAATTGCAGAAAACCACTCTAAAAAAGATATGAAGCAGTTTTACAAACAGGTCAATAGTGGGCGGAAGGAATTTAAGCCTAGAATTATAGCCTGTAAGAGTAAAGAAGGCGAGCTTCTTAATGGTAAAAATGCCATTTTGGAACGATGGGCTGAGCACTTCCGAGAACTCCTAAATAGCACAACATCTGCACCAAGGCCTGAGGAAACACCTCTAACGTATAATAGCCCTGAAACATTACTTGAACCCACATTAAAAGACGTAGAGCGAGCCATTATGATGCTAAAGAACAATAAATCCCCGGGCATAGACTCTATTCCTGGCGAACTAATCAAGTATGCTGGCGAACGCTTTTCTGCGGAATTTCATCATCTGATCTCGACCATCTGGAGAACGGAAACTATGCCCAGTGACTGGAATATTGCTGTGATCTGTCCATTACACAAAAAAGGGGATGCCCTGGACTGTCAGAATTACAGGGGTATATCGCTTCTGAGCTCTGCCTATAAAATCTTCTCTAGGATTCTCTTTGACAAGATACTGCCTCATGTTGAACCAAAACTGGGTGAATACCAGTGCGGTTTCCGCCCCAATCGATCAACCACTGACCAAATTTTCTCTCTGAGACAGATACTTGAAAAGTCGCTGGAATTTGATATAGATACCCACCATCTCTTCGTCGATTTCAAAGCAGCCTACGATAATATCGACCGGGAATATCTCTACTCAGCTATGATTGAGACTGGTATTCCACCCAAACTTGTCTCATTAACAAAAATGACTCTGAGAAGCTCTTCTAGCGTTGTCAGGGTGCAGAACGACATATCAGAACCGTTCCGAACATTCGGTGGTCTTCGCCAAGGTGACGCTCTTTCATGCCTACTCTTCAATATAGCACTTGACAAGTGCATGAAAGACTCCAAAATTGAAATGAACGGTACCATTCTTCTGAAATCAGTTCAAGTTCTTGGCTATGCCGATGATTTGGATCTGATAGGGCGAAATCTCTCTGCCATGAAGGATGCTTTCCACGCCTTGGAAGAAGCGTCAAGAAAGGCAGGACTACAAGTAAACGCGGATAAGACCAAATATCTAAGAGTCTCCCGAGATCATGCTAATCCTCAACCGTGCATTACTATTGGTAACAACGCTTTCGACACAGTAGGTGACTTTGTTTACCTTGGCTCCCTGGTAACTGCTACAAATGAGGTGGACGCGGAAATCAATAGAAGAATTCTAGCCGCTAACAGGTGCTACTTCGGCCTACTCAAATATTTCCGCTCTAGGGCTCTATCTAGAAGATCAAAAATCCTCCTATACAAAACGCTGCTACGACCAGTCCTAACGTACGGATCGGAATGCTGGGTGCTAAGTAAGAAAACAGAAAACAGCCTACTCGTGTTTGAAAGAAAAATTTTAAGAAGAATCTTCGGCGCTGTACTGGATGGTGACCGCTGGCGAACAAGATACAACCATGAGCTTTACAACATGTACCAAGAGCCAAATGTCGTAAAGTTTATAAAAGTAGGCCGTCTCCGATGGGCTGGTCACGTAGAACGAATGCAAGACGACAGAGCACCAAAACGTCTTCTTCGTGGCAAACCTGATGGCCGGAGACCCCCTGGAAGACCGAAACTCAGATGGCTCGATGGTATCCAGCAAGACTTAAAGGCAATTGGAGTAACCGGCTGGCAGGAAAAAGCCAAGAATAGGATCGGATGGAGAAATTTACTCGACCAGACCAAGGCCCACCCGCGGCTGTAGAGTCAGGATGATGATGATAAGTTTTACTTTTCCGTTATGTTCACTTTTTTATAAAGGCTATCGTCTTATCTTCAATATCATTCGAAGGTTTTTATTTATTATAGTACTCTGTGTAATCTCTAAGAAATTAATAAATCCCAAAAATTTACGATCTCGACGGGATTCGAACTCGCACCTTCCCCTTCAGAATATCATTCGACTCAATTTAAAAATAATATATTAAAATTATTCTTCCGAAAAAGGATAAGGTCGATATCACTTGGCGTAGTTTGGGTACAAAATTTTTGTCGTTTGACCTAATAAAATGATAGTTGCCATGGCATTACTATAAACAAAACACACGTACTAATGCTATAGTGTTTTCTCTCCCGCTCAGCGAGTTAGAAAATTGATTTCCACAGAGTCGTCTCTCCCGCGTTTTAGTACAACAGCCACTTTCCGAGAAGGTAGAATATATCACGTTATATTTTGTACGTACGTAATAGCCGGGCCACACGTTCCATCTTGGTTGCATGCATGCTTGCACAAAGCAGTTTGCGCAGGTAAGATGGAGCGTGTGGACGGCAAGACGGTATGTCGTGCAAGCCAGGAAGTGTGGCCAGTGCAATCGTTGACATGTTTAAGATTGGAATGCGCAAATTTAGTTTGCACGTGGTAACATAAGCGTGTGGACGGTCATTTAGTAGTTTTAAACAATTCATTCAAAACAATCCTAGGCATAACGTGTATTTATTTATGGTTTTTAATTACTTTGCTTTACTCATAATTAAAAAAAAGTTTATGTCAAAACTGCCAACTTTCCAGATATAGGAAATTTACTGATTTTATGAAAAAAACAAACAAACAAACATTCTCCACTCCAATGAGTACTTACTTAAGAAGTTGAATAGCTCAATGAAATCAAAAGGAACACAAAAGTTGTTTAACAAGTTGGTCACTTCATCCTCTTGCACTTACTATCTTGTTTTATAAACGTCTAATCATTTTCCAAATCAAGCTCAACTAAATTTTCGTACTATCTTCGTACCCATCGGAACGGCAAGCCGCTGTAGCTGACCGAGCGAAATAAGCTCATCTCCAGAAATGAACCGATTTGCATAATCCATTCTGTTTGTTACGGGATAATTTAGAACATTACCGTTTTATCTTACATCAGGTACAGTCGACGAAATGCGAAAGTAAGTATAAACTGCTCAACGGATCAATCTCAAATTTTTAATACATTACCAAAAAAAAGAAAAGATTAACATTAGGTAAAGGCTAATTTTTATCGCGTAAAATCGCGTGCGAAACTGTGGACAATAAAAGTTACCCTTGTGAACTGAAGCGCCACTGAGAATTAATATCACTTTTTTGTCATACATTAGAGAAAAATAACAATTCAATCGAGTAAAGGAAGATCGAAAGTACTGTTCAAAACTGATTTCATCGTAGAAATTTATATGCAGTATAAAATGTCCCAGTTTATGTTGCATTTCCTAAAAATTACTACCTAGACTAAGACCCGTATTATGAAAGCTTGCTCAGTCATCCATGTATGCTTGAGCGACGATTTTCTATGGCGTAAATGGCACTCAAGCATAGATCTATGACTGATCAAGCTTTCATAATACGGATCTAAGTGTACATAAAAAGTTCGGAGGTATTTTAACGAACAGGGACACACTCATAAATAAGTTCCCAGTTCCATAGCTTTCTCTATTTTCTCATCATCATCACCTATTTGCTAAAATAAAAAGTGCAGTTTGGGTACAAACTTTCACTTTGCCATGGCATTACTATAAACAAAACACACGTACTAATTCTATAGCGTTTTCTCTCCCGCTCAGCGCGTTAGAAAATGTATTACCAAGTCGTCTCTCCCGCGTTGTAGTACGACAGGAATGACTCATTATACTTTCTGTCTCATGTTCGGAAAAGGAATAAGAATTAGTTAAGGTTAGGTCACACTAGTTAAGTCACACCACCTCCAGTCTAATAACAGGTCGTGGGCACTATGTAAGCCGTTGCTGAAGCCGAGTGTACCCGTTTAATATTTGAGAGTCAGTAGCTTTATTAAATTTTCAGGCATTGCCTCCGCCCGCAGGCTTGACTTTCACAGATAACGGTAGAAAGAACAGTGTTTAAAACTTTATTCACACTCCCTTGATTCTTTGTAAGTTTAAAATAACGTCGGGCAAGCTAAAACTGGATTCGTTAGATAAGGGTAGGTAGAGAGAAGTTGTCGAGAAAGTGTCGATTTTTGACGGTTTTGTCGGAAAGTGTGCAAAATATTGTCACTATTAAAATTGCAAAGATTAGGTAGAGTGGCTTATTCCAGTTTTCCCCTTGACAGATCCCCCTTGAGGGGGAAAACTGGAATTTCATTTTTTTTAAGTCCAGAAATCCCCCTAACCGTTTTTGCTTATTCCAGTTTTCTCCCTTGAGGAAATTAGTTCAAGGGGGGAAGCTTTCATTGAAAATACATTCAGTTTTTGGGCATACTTACAGTATAAAACTAACTGCGTTAAAACAAATTTTTAGCAAGAAAAATCCTTCGGTTGATCTCGTTATGACACCAGAGAAAAAGCTTGTTAAAACTGAAAAAAATTCTGTTCATTTTTCTTTGCCTCGCGTTCCGAAATTAGTGAGAACAAGGAATAAAAGGTAGTCACAAAAGGAAAAAAGGTAAGCAGTCGACCTGCCAGTAAAATCGAGACCAAGCATTGTCGAACAAGCATTTCGGTAATGTAAGTTGGCATATTCAGAAACAGATTTATACTTACAAAGTTATACCATCTAATATGTTGGTTGAACTGTAGGATCTCTTTTTCCAGATTATAAAGTCACAAAATATAAAAAACATTACCAAACCCAACCCAACCAAAAAAAGGAAGATATAAAACGACATTTTAAATGGTAAATGGAATGAAAGCGTAACATTTTACATTTTCTCGTTTCCAATTAAAATACGTTTGAAGTCAATTGTACAATTTAAAATATTTTATTTAAATGGAAAAGGATTCGGTTTTTCGGTTAAAGCTCAACCCGTTGGAGTAATAAATTGTTATACAGGACGACCGGAGCAAAATAACATAAATGAATAGATAAAAATAATGTCACTAAACTCAACTTCCCCAACCTTTTAGCTGGTGTTGGGTTAACCAATAAGTTTTATATAAATCAGCAGGACGTGTAGGTACTGAGTTTTATTAATGGTTTATAAATCACTCCAGGACAAGCAGACACACGGAGGGTATTGCTCCACTATATTTGGTGGATAAACCTCCACTCGCGCGTTGGTTTTCCTCCACCTTCATCGTTCGTACCGCCAAGGAATGGAACTCGCTGCCTGCTTCTTTTTTTCCACCCAACTACAACCTGGGACTCTTTAAAAACAAGAGTGAATAGGTATCTTCTAGACCTTCGTGATACACCGTCGGCCACATCTTCACTTTCCATCAGGTGAGATTGTGGTCGAACGAAGGTCTATTAAAAAAATAACTCATCGAACATTTCATTTTAGGTTAATAAATAAGTATTTTTCATGTTATAATTTTAATTGAATTACCTATAATGTGACATAATCGTTATGAATAAATAAACTATAGGTAGTGTTAAGCGGCTCCTTTTATATATCTGACTAAATATTATTTTTTCGGAAAGCTTCCGGAAAGCGTTTGATAGGGTGAATAACGACATGCTGCTGGTGAAATTAAGTACTATAGGAACTACTCCTGCCCTTCTCCAGCTACTTGCAGATTATATGCGAAATCGCCAACAGTATGTCAGGCTCGGTATCTACGAGTCTTCGCGCTATCATACGCGATCCGGAGTCAGTCAAGGCTCTATTTTAGGTCCATTGTTGTTTTTAATAATGATCAACGATCTGCCAACAGTCCTACAGCATGTAGAGTGTCTTCTCTATGCGGATGACCTAAAGTTGTACACTGCTGTGGATTCAGAGGCTGATTGTTTGGCTCTACAGCAGGACATTGAGGCTGTATGTCGTTGGTGCACGCAGAACAAAATGGAATTCAATCCTGCCAAGTGCTCGGTAATGACTTTCGGTCGAATGCAACACCCAATTCACCATGACTATCGAATCCACGGTGAATTACTCACCCGTTCCAGAGTCATTAAAGACTTGGGAGTCACATTTGACCGTCAGCTTAATTTCCACGACCATATGACTGCCGTTGCCAAAGAATCGTACAAGAGGCTGGGCTTTGTGCTAAGAAATGCTCGTGACTTCAAAAGCAATCAAGTTGTAAGACTTCTATACAGCGCTCTGGTCCGAAGCAAGCTAGAGTCTAGCTCTTGCGTTTGGAATCCGCACGAGGTAACATACGCTCTCCCTTTAGAGAAGGTACAAAAGGCTTTCCTAAGGTATCTCTACAAGAGAACGTTGGGATACTACCCATATATGTACCCTACGAAATTTCTGCTGGGGTGCCTTGGGTACAACTCCCTTAGTACGCGGAGGGCATATGATCAAATGATCACTTTCTGCAAGATTGCACGCTGCGCCATTGACGCAATTGACTTGCACAATGAACTGCTTCAGCTCTACGTCCCGAATAACTACATTCGGGGCAGGAGCCACCGACTTTTAGCAACACCCTCGTGCCGAACCGTCGCACGCGCCAACTCCCCGTTGCCTCGTGCTCTGAACTCTCTCAACAAGCTAGTTGCTAACTATCCACACATAGATATATTTGATGATGAATGGAAGGACTTTATCAGTGAATGCATGAGATTTTGTGAGATTGATGGATGATAATTAACTGTGATTTGAATTTGTAATTTATTTTTTCTTATTAATTGTAATTTATTTTTTTCTTATTTGTAATTTGACAACATTCATTGTTATTTTAATCTTTGCTATTGCATGACATGTGTATTTAATTGAAATCTGTAATTTTTATTAATTATTTATACTTAATTCTCATTTTATTGCTACTTTTTTAATCTCTAATCATTGTATAATATTACTTAAAATTAGTTAGTGTAAGTGGTTCTGTAGGACCGTTCTAATTAAATAAATAAATTGAATTGAATTGAAATTTTCCATTCAAATTCTTGATATTTTTATTTCCCTGTTTTCTTTTATGTCCCATTCCAATTTCGTACGGATTTTCTGGTGGACCATGTTTGAACAGAGCATTATGACATTATGTTCATTCATGTTAGGTTCCGCTCTGCTCAGTTTTTCTACTCCTTTTCGCCTCAGGCAAGCAACTGAAAAATATTCATCAGTTATTCGCTTAATTAGCTTTAAAAAAATCATTGAGTTTCCCACTTTTCTTTTCGGTTTCTGAAACTCTTGGATAATAGAATAGCGAAAAATTTTCGTGAATCAGTTACTGGTTTGATCTTTGTAGCAGAGTAGAAGAACGGGAAGAGATTATTTAAGTATATTTGTTCAAGCTCTGCTTAGCTTGGGGCTCGATAATGCTGTGTGAATGGTCCAGGATTATTTATTATTTATATGCCTGCTAAAGGGTTGTTTAAGTGCCTCCATCAAAAATGAAACTCACGAGGATAATTATCGCAAAATAAATACTTTGGTAGGTAAGTATACCTACTACTGAAATAGTAGCATTCCAATGATTGATTTTTTCTACATTTCTATGATTTTAGTTGATAGTTATTTTTAACATTGTTAGGACCTCAAAGCCGGTACGTGTAGTTTTAACTAGCAATTAGCAGTGTAAATATAGATAACAATGGCGGTTGTCGTATCGTAAAGTAAGAAATTTATAGGTCCATTGTCTAACTATATCTTCTAATACGCTCTTTATTACTTGAACTATCTTAATTTCTTTTTGTCATTCTAGTGACCCAGTATAGATGTCTCGTATCAAAGTAAACTTTACGTTCTGAATGAGTTTTTCCAAGTCTTTAAATGTATTATAAGACATTTTCATTACTTATCTGAAGCCTCATAAAATTTAACGATACTTTCAGAGCTCAGCGTCAAAAGACTTATTAATATTTAAACGACTTTTTTTCAATTAACTTCAGAGCTCATAAAGGTATAATTTATGGTTTGGAAAGTTCGAAAATCATTAAATTTTATCTATTTTTTTTAATATCTATAATTAAAATGGCTTTTTCACTGCCAACTGATAAACGATATACATAGATGAAAACACATTAAAAGGAAAAACTTCATCCTCTATGCTTTCACGGAGGTGTTACCCACAAAACCGCAATACAACAAACCAAAATAAAGTTGCCAACAATCAGAAAAGGTTCCTTCGATCTCCTTGTATTTCTCCGAAGGTGGATTTACCCTGAGTTCAAGTTTTTCCATTTCCAATAGAAAAACTCACAGAAATCGAAATATCTTAAACGTTTAAGACGGTTGGACCTTTTTCGGGTAAAAAGGTGCGCCTTTGTCAGCATTTGAGGCCAAGTCCACGAAAAGTGTAACAATAGTGTTGCCGTGAAAATTGCGGTATTTATTTTTACCCAGGTGTATCTAAAAATTATAAAAAGTCTAATCTAAAGTAAGGTATTTTGTAAGTATTTTCGTAAAGCCCTTTCATTTGATAGGCAATTTTTTTAGTCGCCTTACAATCGATATACTCTTTTGATCTAAATTTTCCAAAGTGTGTGTTTTCTATCGTAAATTCAATTGCACTTCTCACCTACAAGTCGAATATTACTGAAATTTTGACAAAAACAGCAAGATTCAGGATAAAAATAACTTTATCAATAATTCAGGCAACACTAGTCTAAAAATGATTTATTCGTCGGTATTTCTGCTGGGAATTCATTCCCTTCGTAATATTTTCCGAAGCTACTAGCGGGGATTTTCGTATCCCACTTATGAGAACGATAGATTATTTCGTGATTTTGGACGAGATGCTTCGCAATATGCAAAGCATTTTTATCCTAAGTGATTTTTGAGCTGTAACCTGAGATAACATTTGAATGATAGATGATTCACGATTGCTACCTAGGTCACATCCCTGCACGTTTTTTTTAGCTAGCTAGATAATTACTTTTAAAGCTTTAAATTTTACTAAACTCGAACTTTCTTGTTCCTTAGGTTTTTTGTTATAGTGCAAAACCGCACGCTGGGTATCTCTAAGAAATGAAATAAGTCCCAAAAATTATCGGTGGGGCCACCGGCGCTATAGTCCGTAAGAGGTCCCAAAGATTTTCGGTTCAACCGACTAAGGGTTTCGTGGCTTAGTTGGTTAGAGCACACCCGTACTGAGGGTGGGGCGCGGGTTCGAATCCCGCCGAAACCGATAATTTTTGGAACTTATTTCATTTCTTGTTCCTTCTCTAGTTCTCTCTCTTCTCTAGAAATTATGTAGAAAAAACTGGAAAATATTTCAGTCTCGTGAGTATTATGCCTACAAGAATAACTACGATTTACGCACAACGTATTTTTTGTTGAAAAGCAGTTTCCTCTGTAGCTAATAATATTTCCACGGTTTCCAGCTCATTAAACTCTCAGTTCTACTCCGAGAAACGATAAACGATATCATCGCGACACTCTCTGTTACGTACTTTTGTACGTGTTACCTGACTTAACTATCGATGTCGCAACCAAACTCATAAGTGACAGCGAAATGTAAACTAGATCTTTGGACGATATTTAGGTATTTAATATTATAATACGGTCCGCTTTCTTTTTATAATAGTGAAAGATTAATTTACTGGGTTCAGACAGAAAAAAAGTCAAAAAGACAAAAAGTTTGTATCATCATTTTATTACATTAAACAAGAAGTCAACTCTTAAGTGACAACACAATTATATGTCAAACATTTGAATCCTACGACAAATTGTTTTTTCCCATTGTGACAGTAAGATAAATTTGAATTTTTCTCCCGGCCACGGTGCGTTTCACTTGTCCTGATTATCGCTTTACGTATCGGAAATAGTTTTTTGGAGTAGGCTCTGATATCACGGTATCTGAAAATAGGTCGGTTATTTCTATGTTGTCACGAACCGCTGTTTTTTTAATAAATTCTACCTTTATCAAAACAAAATTGGATATTTTATCGTTTGTTTTATTAATATTGCGTAGCGTTGTGAAAAGGAAATCTAAGAACAAGAAACAGAATGGCCCGTATTTTTATTTCGAATAGAAGGAATGTTTGCTTTGAGTTTTAAGATGAAGTATATTTATAAGAAATTAATGAAGTATATTTATATATTTGTAATACTTAGCACTTACATTTAATGCCACCACCTGTCTTAAGTTATGAGACTTTCTAGTGAATTTTCTTACAAAAAATCATTCGCAACTAGTTGCGAATCGAAAGTTGTCAACACGGCATTTGGGAAACAGGAATCCTATATACAGAATCCAAGGCATGTCAGTGCTATTATTCATATGTTGAGTTGATTTAAGCCGATTGTTTATACCTACCGGCATCGGAATCCAATCCTAATTCCGATTTGATTAAGGTATTCATAAGTTTGTTGCGTAATTAATCCTCGATTCCCGATAAACTAGATAACGCCAGAGGGGCACCGATTCTGGGCCACAATTTTGATTATAATTATCTATTCGGTTTCGTTATTTGGTGTTGACTCGTAAGTAAGGGCCTAATTGCGGCGCCGAATGCGCCGCGGGAGTTGAATTATTATTGAAACAAATAATTTCTGAAGATTGTCGTGTTAGTTACACCATTTATAAGTCAAGAACGGCTGGTGAGATTTTGATTTGTTGGATTTGTCTTTGTCCCGAATAGCAGTACCTAACCTTTATTAAAAATAGGAAAATTCACGAGGGAAAAATGGAGAAAATCGTTTTCTCATACATCTTTCGAACGTAACGCCATCTTTGATTCTAAAGCGGAACGTAGTTTGCCGATTGCCGGGCCAACTAGTCAGTTTTATTTATGAGAAGAAATTCCTGTAGTCTTTCGACTACAGAAATTCCGTGGCAGCAGGTAATCCATGCGTCAATAAATCCGATAGCACTCCCGATGACGCGATCACGGGATTACCTACACGATGGTAACGGACTGTGCGTTCGTCCGTCATCGAACAAGGTAGGGTTCGTGTGTAAAATTATTTTTGGCGGGTTTTGTTGCTGAAATATTTATGCAATATGGAGCTTGAAAACGATGAAGTATTACAGTCAAATAAACTTTACCTGCTTTACACCCAGGATCTGAGTGTTATGTATTTTGTACCTATTTAATATCAGCAATTTGGTAGGTACCAACCTATTGTATGTGTAACACAAGCCTTGCTTACCTTCTTTGGGGCCAAATGTAGTAGAATAGTAAAAATATTCTCTTATTATTATTATTACCATGTGTTACTTTAATCCATTATAACTAATAATTTTATCCAATAGTGACGATAAACAAGTTTTTATAAAATTTCAGGCTCGGTAGCGTTTAGTTTAGACAAAACCGAAACTTCACGGGTTTCATAAACACTTTTGCGACCCAAATAAAAAGAAAAGCAGCACTGACAGATTTTCAACTTATACCTATTGCAACAACAGAATAAATACACTAATAATAATATAGTTAATATACTTTTCGGGGTAAAAGAATAGGTATCGTTCCATTTGGTCTATCGGTTGGATTATAAAAAAATATTAGACACATATTTTTTCTTTTTGACAGTAAAACAAAACAAATACAAAGATCCGTTCCCGTCAAAGATTAGGAGTGGGGGCTCGTGACGTCCTAAAAAGTCGAATCAGACTAATTAGAACTTTTTAGGACACTAACCTTTTATAAGCAAAGATAATAAAACCACTCTGTTATTATAACAACTTCCAAAATAATAACGGGCACCTTTTTATGAAATATGAGCTCTATTATTGTTGTATCTCAAATTTGACGTACATAGATAGGTACGTTTCTTCAAGAGTTCCTTTGAAACAGACGAAACGTATTAAGACATATGTTGTTTACAATATAAACTCAGACACATCCGTAAACATGCCTGTAAAATGAAAACATCTGTCTGTTAGATTACATACTATTTTAATTATCACTAGCACTTGGCTCCGGTTAACTTCATAGTACAAAACAGTCGGTTTGTCGATGTTTCGATATTACAAAATCGTCTACAAGAGCTTTGAATATTTAAAACCGTTCTTGATTGGAGAGTGTGTTTTTTGTCGATACGTGAATAATAAAGAAAGGAACACATTCTAGGATGTTGCGTCGACTAGCTAGTAAGAGAGCTGGTGAGTATCTGGCGCAGCGCATCAGCATTTCCATACAGCGGGGCAATGCAGCCAGCGTCTTGGGGACGCTTCCGACTGGTATTGATATGGATCAGTTGAGCTACCTGTAGATTGCTTACAACAGTCTGCAGTTGGTTCAATTTCAATTTCACAATTGAAACATTGTAAATACTAGTTTCAATTTAATTACCTATATTATTTGTTAATTAAAACATTTTTAAATTTTCCCTTATCCTTTATCTAATTTGAACCGTTGTTATTTGAACATGCTGATCTCCTCGAGTCTGGAGTAAAACACATCATGATTCATATTATTCTTGGTTTAGCACGCCTACTTACTTTACATGATGAAATAAACTCACAATCAGTTTATTTTCGTTTACAATAACAAATTAAACGGGTTGCGAATGATTTGTTACATCTTTACCGTCATAAATAAAGATTGAACAAAGAAAATTAAACATGAAATGCTTGCTGTGAAATAATTAAATAAAATGAATAATGCTGGACAATTCACACAGCATTTTCTAGCCCCAAGCTAAGCAAAGCTTGTGTTATGGGTACTAGTTAACTGATATACATATTAAACGACAATAAATAGATAGATATTTTTATTGTACGTACATAGAAAACGACCAGAACACCCTGAACAAATGTCTGCAGATCGTACACACATTTGTCCCGAGGCGGATATACAGAGTACTACCCCAGTACTTATCATGACATGTGTACTGATCAGAGTGCCGGTGATCGGTGGTTCTGGACCTCGAGGGGATCATTTGTGATTATTTTTACATCCCAATTTTTTTATGAAAAAAAAACATTTTCTTCTTTTATTTTGTTCTTTATCACGCATTCTTTAACGTTTAAAATATTTCACAAACGTTTTTGCCTGTTTTTTCAAAACCAGTGTTTTGTCATGAAATTAATACAAAAAAATTATAATCCTCTGAATTAAAAATAAAAATATTAAAAATAAATACATACACGTAAATGAACACGAATATGAAAAAAAATGTTTTTTTTAAAAAGCAGGCATTATCTAAAAATCGAAATTAAAAAAATCTTTGAGCTTATGCGGCTGCAGTTTTGTTTCTTTTGTTTTTTTGTAGTAAGTAAGAGAGAAGCGGGGACAAATAAAATAATAGATGGCAACGTAATGTCTGAAAAATGGTTCCAAGTCAAGACGAACAGTCACGTTCATTTAAAAAATCCAGAGAGAATTTTAATATCTATCCAGGCTCCCGAGGGAAGCCTTTGATAAATTGTATTTAGGCAGTACCTACTAACGTTGTGTTAAGCACCGCCATTACCCCAGTATAACATAAAGTGAATTGTTCTTTGTTCGTGAGTGTACAGAACAAGGTGATTGATGTCTACTGCGAGAGGAAAATTGCTTTCCGCAATTTAGATTTTCATTATTTTTACGATGAAAGGAATATCATAAATGATAATGGGTATCCCGGGCAGGGAATTGTCTGAACATGGACACGTGAGTGGTCATACTTTCGTTTTATCCTGTCTTTCAGGCTACTAAAATAGGTTGTTTGAAACTATACATTTAGTTTTTTATTCTAAAAGCAAATAGCCCGGCAACTAGAAGTGCAAACGCACTACGCGTCAGTGGTACTGCGGGGCCGTGTCACTGCGCGTCAAATTAAAACAAATCACAAAAAAAGTCACGCAGTTTCACTGACGCTTAGTGCGTTATATCTCTTACGATTTCTTATAGAGAATAATAGGATATTTACTCTATATGAGAAAAAATCTAAAAATGTATTATTGAAATAGCTTACCATTTATTTATTATGGTATATTATTAGTATTATTATTATATACACTTATTATTTATTTATTAATTTGTGCTAAAATCCTAATTTCTCAAAAAAAGCAGAAGATATGATCTTGAGAATAAGCATGGCAATTGAATTAAGTATAAAGACCATTTAATATTTGCGTTTTTTTTATATAATATCCTAATTATTAGATAATAAATAAGCTACAACATAATTGGTCAAACAACGCAAGCCCAAAGCTTGCGTTGCTCTGCCCTGTCCTATATGAACGCGCAATCCTATGTCTATCCTATTCATAAAATGGCGTCGTAGTATATAGCCCCATAATAGAGACGAAGACCCTGTCGACAGATTAGAATACACCTACTAGATAATGATAAATAGGCAGGTATTTGTGGTAAATTTCAATGTGTCAATCCATTGTCGTCCGTTGCCTCTGACCTTTTCAAAACCCGTTCGTAAACATTTTATATAACGGGTGACAGCTGAAGATAAATTCGACGTGAAATAAGGGTTAATACTCAATCGACCTGTGGTCGGTGTCCCAGTTATAATAACTACTCATAAATTATACAGCTGTGTGGCCATGACATAAATGTATGTACATAAATGTAATAGTAATTAAGTAGTTTACCTATAAAATGCTAGTAATTCTGAAAATATCCTACGTTTCGACAGTTTCGAGTAAGAAGCTAGCCAACGAACGCATAATATATTAAATAGCACGTGTAGTGTTATTCTATGGAGTTGCTTGATAGAAATAACCATTCAAGGGTTTTCCCAAATAAAACCAAGGTAAAGTTTGCCTTTTTTTATTTGCCGGATACTGGGAGTTATTTTACTGTCCTAGTATTTTACTGAAAAAGTTTAGTCAGGGGCCAAGTCCAGTAGTTGGGTTTACTGAAATAGTATGTATTGAACTCTCAACCTTCCGTGGTAAAAGCTCATGTGGTAAAAGTGACGAAATCATAATCACAAACTGTGTTGATTACTTACTACACTAGTAGTTTAATGAAAAAGTTTCATCATGGGCCAAGTCTAGTAGTTAGGTTTACTGAAATAGTTTATACTGCATTCTCAACCTTCCGTGGTATAAACTCATTTAGTAAAAGTGATGAAATCATCATCACAAACTGTGTTGATTGCCCAATCTTGATTGGGCAATCAACGTAAATAGTATTTTAATGAAACTTTTTCAGTAAAATAAGTGTAGTAAGTAATCAACACAGTTGTCCTACTTACTACACTAGTATTTTACTGAAAAAGTTTGATCAAGGGCCAAGTCCAGTAGTTAGGTATACTGAAATAGTTCGTACTGCATTCTCAGCCTTCTGTGGTAAAAGCTCATGTGGTAAAAGTGACGAAATCATCACAAACTGTGTTGATTGCGCTAGAGTTCAAAATATTTGAAAATTTTATTTTCCACCAAATTTGTGTTCCGGCTTTAATAGAAGCATCCGGCTTTTCCCGCATTTTTATCTATACGTTGTAAATCCTATTTCAGTATAAGCGATGAAAACTACAACGCACGTGTGATTCTAACTAGTTTTGATTAAATTGTAAGGTATAGTTATGTTTGCATTTAGAGCTTAAGAATCTGGGCAATAAAATTGTATCTACGTTTTTGCTTTTGAAGTCAGTACTGTTTAAACTATATAGCTGTAACCACCTTCATCAAGTTAAGGATTTTCCTCTTAAAAAAACAGTAATAATATCCCTAGCCATTTTGTATGAGTTTTTCCTAACGTCTCATGTGAGTCGCGCTTATTCCCAACGTTCTACGCATGACTTTTCCCAGCGTCTCACTCAACCTATTCCTAACTCAGGCCACGCACAACGCGGCGGCATGTCTCAACAGATTTGCACAGGGTATATTGTGCACAAGTGTGTGCGTAAACACATGATAATCAATCATTGATAGTTGAAACTTTTTAGTTTACGTACTCAGCCGTATAACGTAATAACATTGCGCCTAACTACTTCATGATGTTAAAAAACAGATTAAAAACATTGAAGTTTTTAAATTAAATTTTAAAATGTATGAACATTGTCATTTTCTACAGCTTTTTGCAGTTATCAAAATAATATTATTATTAGATATTTTCTCATACAGAGTAAAATACACTACTACGCATAAAATCAGACTCACCAGTATGACTACGTAAGAGATAATGATGGATGAAGTGAATGTCCAGAAAAACAAAGATCCAGGGCGTACGTAGGTATCTACAGTCTACAGGATAGACTTAATCCTAGATCGACATAGGTAAACAGACATGTTAAATTGGTTTATAGCCCTGAAGGTATTGATGGCAATAAACTTGTTATTCGATTGTCAAATGGATTATAAAATCGATACCAACAATACATTTCAGTTCGAGGAACGTTGGCTACGCATCGAATCGAAATGGAATTAAGCAAACATGTAGAGCTAATGTTAGAAGGTTTATTGAATCATTGGTTTAATTTAAAGCTTTGGAACGATCTAAACATAATTTATTAAAATACTAGAATAGGATCGTGAGCTGACCTTCTCCCGTGGCTTCGTTTGAATCGTTAGAAATAACTTTATTAGGGGAAATATATAAATATACCTATGTTCACCGATTACCTACTTCGTCTATTGTGGTTCGATAAAGAAAATTATTTATTAAATATAACACACAAACAACAAATATGATGTCGTTTATCGTTTATTTGTTTCTAATTTTATTTTTATTGCAAAATCAACGAAGGAACTGAAGCACTGAGTAAACAAACTGAACGGTCGCAGATAAAGAGCAGCGCTTTTATCACCCGAATGTGAGTGCAACTTTAGTTTTCGTTGTTTTCATTAATAATAACAGATTTTTTAATCCCTACGTCATTAGTACCGTAAAACTTAAAAAATAGTGTAAACAAAAAGGCATTCGAAGTTGGTTTTTACTTTTCGTATAAAACATCAAAGATTACCAACACTGCACTAACGTAAGTACAAAGCAAGATTTCGAAATGGTAAATAACTAAAGTAGGTTTATGTAAGCACTGTTTGTTGTCTATTCATTTTCCAAGTTGCTAACAATGTATTCTCGTGACGATGCCTTTAGAACGAGCTGTGTACTTTAGAATAATGCTCTTCGCCTCAAGGCTTTTCAGAGATCAATAATTTCACGCTCTTGACGTAGTTGGTAACATTTTTTTAAAAGATTATCATATAATGAAATGTTTGGCACTAAAATAGTGTGGTGAACCTATTCTATGTCCATAGACTTTTAGCTAATCTATTCTAGAGTGTCTATGGCTCTGCGAGTGTGTTTATGGTTTTGGAAGAATGTTTATGGTTCCGTCTCCCTCTGCCGTTTTTGACATTGTCTCTCCCTATCAGGATGATGTAACGTTCTGTACAAGTAAATTAAAATGTCGCGTTTCTCAATAATGTCTATAATTAAATAGATATATCACAAGAAGATTAATTATTGATCTCGCTAAGTAGAGTGACGTTTTCCTACAGTGGTAGTTATTATTATGTTGGCACCAAAACTATTTTTTTTACCTAAAATTGTTAACATTCCTTTCTTTCATCCATGAAAAAAGAAATGGCAACTTTTTTATACGCTAGTTTAGGTTTTGTGCTAAAAGAATCACTAACACTCATGAAAATCGTGCCTCCAGTCAATGTGTATTCTTTTGCTTTTATTGCACTTAGTATGTATTAGTACAACGCACACTTACACGTGAAAACTAATAGTAACATTGATTTATTTTAAGTCTTTATAAAATATAAGATATTAGGTATGTATTATTGAATATCGGTACTTAGTCTATAAGGTTTTTCCATAAGGCAAGAGCGAAACCCCCTAACACAGGTATTTCTTTACTTAAAAGGGGATTTCCAAAGCAATTTAAGATAAGTATAGATTAAGTTAAAGAAATAAACTATTTTTTTTTTTAGTGTTCTACATGTTTTGATGTATATCAAAATGCATTTACCTCCCATAGCTGCATTTTATAAGTCAAAAATTTCACAGCTATCACTATCACGATGAACTTTAAATCAGAACGTCGCATAAGATGAACCCACATTTACCCCTCTAATGTGAGTGTTGCGTGATTTCACACAAAACACAGACTTTATCATATATCTTAGGTAGCCTAGCTAGCTCGTAGTGGTCGTCTGGTAGAAATCCCTGTAAGGGATAAGACCGCCAATTGCTGGACAGGATACTACTTAGTTTGTTTTTAAGAAGTTCTTAAAACCAAAACTTTTATTTATCCATCTATTTTACATAATGTATATCCATCTTTCCTGCAATAAAGCTTATTATTATTATTATATTATTACTTTAAGTAGAAGTAGGTACTTATATGTATATATCCACATCAATCAAAAAGAAATTCAAAGTCCTTAGCCTACTCCAACGACACAATAGACATGATTGGACAATCTAGCGCGACCTCGGTGACATGAGCGCTGAATGGTCGGAAATTACGCAAATTATCCCTTGATAAATCTGCAATGCCTACTAGATTTCTGATATTTGTGAGCCTGGTGAACACAGTTTTCCAGAAATCTATCGCAGGCAGCAGTTTCACTCAATGTTGGCAACATTAAAATAACTTCAGATAGAATAAAGTAGAATGGAACAACATATACTCAACTCTACCTAGAGTTCGTTTAAATTTTGCTAAAATAGAGTGAAACAATTTTCTGCGAGTTAGTTTAAATTGAAACCCATTGAACTGCGAACATAAATGCATTATATCGTTATTTCTGAATCAATGTACTTCCACAGGTTTACTCGGTCAGCACCGGCGTGTCAGTATGCGTTTCTATCAGCGCCGATCTGTGGCATTGATAAATGCAACGCTGCTCCCGTCAGCAGAAACGCACCCATAGATAAAGATGAGTGATCAGTATCTCCTTCGGTGTCAGATCGGAGCTAGACCAGTAGGCTTCTTTTTATTGAAAAGTTCACAAAACTACACAGGACAGAAAAAGAAAGATAACATAAACTAGAATCAGTGTAGAACCTATTCGTTGTGAACACAGCTTGGTGCCAACAATCACTATTAATGAATGACGACTTAACTTCCTTTTACAATCATGCGGCCCTTGCTATCGCTTGCGAACAAAATATAGACAGTGCCGAATGACCGCACTTCCAGAACAACGTAAGTCAAACGGCCTTTTTCTTAATCAAAAAAACTTGCAGAAATTTTCGTACCAGCGCCATTCACCAACTCAAGATTATCCTTATGCCTAATCCTTTTAGTGTAAAGACATTACGTAAATCCCGCGGAAGACGCAAATTCCAAGTATCAACGAGAAATTAATTTATGTTCGTGGTATGAACTTGCACACCTTGCCATTTATTCACCAAGAGTGATGTACAGTGTCGTCAGTTAGGCATTTTTGCAAATTTCGATATGACTGTCTTATATGACATGCGGTATAATTTTGCAGATTCAAATAGGTACGCTACGCAAAAAAGATTTATTCATTTGTGGACATAATTCCGTCTATTTCTAGAAGAACAATACAGGGTTATTGGTAAATTAGTGACAATACGTGAACTGCAGGTCCTTCATCACAAACACGTTCGTGAAGGCGTCAAGTGTAAATTATAAAAAAAAAATATAAGTCACCTGATACAAAATGAAAAACATCTTTGTCTGGAACCCAACGAGTTACTTAAGACCGATCTTTCACTCTCATATCTTCTGTTAATTCAGAGCTGTTTTTAAGTTGAGTTTCAAATAAAACCTCTCTAACGAGCGATTATTGAATTGCGGGGGGTACCCATTGCCAATACCAAAATTAAGAATCTCCTGAACCTGGCGTCTTCACAAACGTGTTTGTGATGATGGGCTGAATCTGCAGTTCACTAATTTACGATATAATTTCGAGAGCGATATTGTACAGAAATTTCAGAATACAGAATCAAGGTGTATAAACATTTCGATGTGCCAGGTGTTGCCACGTGGGAACCCAAATCCCCGAGCTATCAGGTGAATTAACTAGTTCTGGTGCTAGGTAAGCCGATTTCGATTTAGTGCCGAGGTGGAAATTGGGTGTGAGTCGGCAATACCCAGTGATCCATGTGATTGGGAGACCTGGGTTACCAACTGGTTATCAGTGTATCACCTATCGTCTGGTACTAATTTTACCTATGATCTTGTTCAGGTATAGTAGTAAGTATTCATCGCACTAACATTTTGGTATAAAAAGATTTTTAGATTTTTTAGATTTTTATGCCAATACACAAAAAATGCTGCACTGTAAACATATCATAAATTTATCCAGCTCCAAAGTAAGCAGAGTTTGTGTTATGATTAGGTACTAATTAAGGAATATCCTTTTTTAGGCTGGACAATTCACACAGCATTATCTAGCCCCAAGCATAGCAGAGCTTGTGTTATGGGTAGGTACTAGATAACTGATATAGGTACATAATACAATACTTAAATAGACATTTTTTACTAAACATTGAGAACGACCAGAACACCCTGAACAAATATCTGCAGATCGTACAATCATTTATCCCGATGCGGGAATCAAACCTGCAGCCTTATGCGTCGCAGGCAAACCTTCAGCCACCGCGCTACAGAGGTAGTCATCACTTATCATCATGTACTTAACATTATAGTTTTCTATTCTCAATCTGCAGATCGAACAAAATTTTGTCCCGAGTTAGAAATCGAACCCCAACCGCCTGTGTTGCAGGTGGATCGCTCGCTGCGCCAATGAAGTCGTCAAATCAAACTGTTCTAAGCTACTAAAACACTTTTAGTCATTTGTAAGGAAAACTACAGCTAAACTCAAAAAGAAACAGAAATAAGTTAATTATTTCAAAAAGCTTTGTCTCCGTTTACATATCAAAGACGTCTGATATTGAATCTCAAACAATTCTCTTGAAATATTCGCTGGGAGTATAAAACTTGGAATATTAATAATTTAATAAATGTTCTCTATCGCAGCACTATCCCACAGGTTAATTAAAACAGTGGCTCACAACACAACCACAAACTACCTACTTGCTTAAGAACATAAAGCATTGCACACACTAGTGATATAAATCAAAGCAATTCGGTCTATTATCAAGTATATAAACTGTATAGGTAACTACAGCGGAAATAAATGACTATAGCCATTCCGTTTATTAGACATCAAGTGTAACATCTGTATACCTAAGGAAAATAAGTTCCTACTAAAGGGAATTTTAATCAATTGAAGACACCTAGTGAGGTTTTGCCTCCTTTTACATAACATAACGCTTGAAACAGTTAGAATATTATAAACCTAATGGAATGGTACGAAAATTACCAATTTTGTCACAGCTTCGAAATCCCAATTTAATCAAATAAAGCCGACAAAGTGACTGTTGAGCAAAAATGACTGTGGTTCGGTTTGGGCCAATCAGCACTGGGAACATCAAAAAGTCTCAAAGTGAGGGTTTCGTATAGACCAAAAAACAGCGAAATAATTTTTAAAATCGGTTATTTATAATAGACGGAGAAGTAGATGAACATACATAAAAAACATACAGCCGAACAAAGAACCTCCTTCTGAAGTCGGTTAAAAAAACGTCCCAAAGTCAGTAGAAATAAATGGCCACCTCTCATAGCACATAAGGTGGCCGATTTATTGCATAAAACTACAGAAATATCTTAAAAAAACTTTTTTCTTTACAAACTAAAACCTAAAAATGTTTAGTACTGCAAACAAACAAAGTGTCCGTTATTTAAAATCTTCAATATACACGTAGCTTTATGATTTTAATTGTGTTTTACTCTGCGCGTATAAATTAAGCATTGTTGTTGTGTTAAGTTGTTTTCCCACGAGGGCAGAGACTGATAGCGCCATTTCTATCTACAGAATGTCAGGTGGATATTTTAAATGTAGATCCAGTATTCACACTAAACACAAGGACAAGCAGAAGCACAGCGCATTACTACTCCTACTTGGTGGATATACCGTCCACTCGCACTAAACGGTTTTCCTCCACGTTCAAAATTCGTACCGGAGTTTGGAACACGCTCCCTGCTACTGTTTTTCCCACAGAACAGAAAAGTAAGTGGAAGTGCAATGCAACAAAATTACTACGGGAACCGATGTCGCCAAACTCACACAAATAAACCCCTAATCATATAATACAATACAAAGAAACAATTCGTTTGATTGGTAGTTTCAAGTTCAGTCAAAACTAGCCAACGTCAAAGATTTGGAAATAAACCTTGAAATTTACTTAATAAGATTCATTTTACTTTAGCAGCAGAACGTATTTACGATCTATACTCACCAAACATTCACCTGACGAGTTAATTCCGCTACTTGACCATAGATGGCGGTATTCTCCGTGATAGTTATTATAAACCTAATTTCGTTAGGTATAAGATTGATATTCGATTGATAGTTTGCAGATCTACTGCTACTCGATTAAGGCTGCACCAGCAGGGCTATTCACGATTGCTCCGAATGAAACCGAGCCTCGGAATCGAGAAGACATACGCGCGAAATTCAAATATTACGCGCGAAATTCAAATATTTTATCGGTTTTTTATATTTTCTGCGGTCTGCAAGGAATTAAACTACCAGAAAAGAAGTCGTAGACATATATTTCTATGAATCCATATTACAATAAAGAAAATTAATGGAGCAACAGGTAATTTATGTTGATTTTTAGTTGTAAAACTCCTTTAATAATAATTGTTCAAATAGAAGCTATAAATCTAAATTTGTCAAAACATGGGCTTATAGATTTTTTTTTACTTTTTATGGAAAACTTCTTTTTCTGATTTCGCGCGTACTATTTGAATTTCGTGCGTATCTGTTTTCGATTCCATGCCTCGGTTTCATTCCGAGCCATCGTGAATATACAGGGTGGAAAGAATCTATGGGCCCTGGAGGGGAACTACCATAAATCCTTTAGCTAGCTCATTTAACTGAAAGGAAACATTCCTTTATATTTAAAAAGAAACATAATTGCATTCAAAGATTTTCTAAAAATTCCTTGTCTCACCTGGGAATCGAACCAACTAAAAATTAAAAAAATGAACCCTTGCTATTTTATTATGTGAATCAGTAGGATTATTGTTCAGGATAAAAAGAAATAATGTCTAAGAAATTAATAAATCCCAAAAATTTACGATCTCGACGGGATTCGAACCCGCACCTTCCCCTTCAGCGCAGGGTTGCTCTTTTTCCAACTAAGCTACGTGATCTTATCTAGTCGACCCGTAAATCTTTGGGAGTTCTTTCGGCACTTACGCCGTCAGCGCCACCTACAGAGGAAACAATGAAGTTATCCAATTCTGCTCAAAGACCAAATTTACATTTAGTTCTTTGACGAGAGGTTTTGCCGTTGCTTGATTCTAAGGTTTGGGATTTATTAATTTCTTAGAAATTACCCAGAGTACTATAATAAATAAAAACCTTAGAAGAAATAATGTCTTATAAGTAAAAAAAAAGTGAAAACTAATATTAATTTTATTATATCATCAATAGAAAAAAACACAAAATATGAAACATTTTTTTAAGTAGACAGATGTTGACCAGTGAAAAATCACACTATCACACTAATATTATAAATGCGAAAGTTTGGATGGATGTCTGGATGTATGGATGGATGGATGTTTGTAACCTCTTCATGCCAAAACTACTGAACGGATCGGTCTGAAATTTTGCATACAGGTAATTTTAATCTTGGAATCAAACATAGGCTACTTTTTTCTTTACTATCACGGAGCACAGCCTGGTGACAGACGGCTAGACAAACAGACGGACGGACAGCGGAATTTTAGCTAAAGGGTCTCGTTTTACCCTTTGGGTACGGAACCCTAAAAATGATGAAAGTTATCGTTCGAAATTCAAATTTGTTGCCGCAAGTTGATAAAAAACACACTCCGTTTTTAAAGTTTTTGTCAGAACGCCTCATGTAAGAAGGAATTGTGCATAGGTTTATTATTACCATTTAACGATTTTCTTATCGAAGTATGCAACAAGGTACCTTCCAATTAATAACATTAGCAAGCCTCTTCATCATACGATGTCTTTGGATGTTAGAGATAAGAAAATTATAACGTGTTATTTACTTGTTACAAGTGAACAATACTAGGTATTGTTAATAAAGAATATGTAATAAATATTCGATTTCATGGGTATCCTATACAACAGATGAGTGAAAGGTCCAATGTTTATTTGACAATTTTTATCCTGAACAA
The DNA here is from genome assembly GCA_947086465.1 of Eupithecia exiguata. Taxonomy (NCBI): domain Eukaryota; kingdom Metazoa; phylum Arthropoda; class Insecta; order Lepidoptera; family Geometridae; genus Eupithecia; species Eupithecia exiguata. The sequence continues at coordinate 11,266,936 of OX352240.1, read as the reverse complement.
TAATCCTACTGATTCGCATAATAAAATAGCGAGGGTTTATTTTTTTAATTTTTAGTTGGTTGGTTCCCTGGTGAGACAAGGAATTTTTAGAAAATCTTTGAATGCAATTATGTTTCTTTTTAAAAATAAAGGGTCCTTTCAGTTAAATGAGCTAGCTAAAGGATTTAAGGTAGTTCCCCTCCAGGGCCCATAGATTCTTTCCACCCTGTATAAAGCACATTGAACTACTTCTCCTTGGTTTGTAAATCCTAACTTATGTTATAAATTCGAAAGTTTGTCCTTTCTTCACACCCTAACTTAGTAACCAATCGCCTTTATTTTTGGCATAGAGTTAATTGAAAGAATGGAGAGTAACACACTTTTATCCCAACAAAAGGCGTGCGAAGCCGCGGGCAGAAGCTACTACTAAATAAACCAATCATTCTTGTAGATTCTTTACAACAGTCTGCTACAACAGTTAGCTCAATTGTTGCAATTGTAAAGACTTGTTTTTAGTTGGTTTTATTAATTTATTGTAGTTTTCTTTTCTAATAAGGAATGTTTTTTGCTAAGTAAATAATCGATTCAACATTAAAATCACATTAAAATATTTATTTTCTTGTATCGATATTAATCGATAAAATCAACAGCCGATTTGCTTGACTACATCACTAATCGAGTAGCGAAGAACTTTCGAGAACGAAGTGAATAGACACAATCCAAAATCAACTTTATCATATTTGCTTAAGGTTGATTTTGACTAACCGTTGTAATAAATTATTTGTAAATTGAAATAAATTGAAACTTTAGGAGAAAACAATTAAAATCCTACCTACCGATGGTATGAAACACCTCCGGTTTTAAGATTTTTTCGCCTACTATCATTTTTACATTCCAAAATGGAACAATATGGCATAGCTTCGGAAAAATGAATTTGTCGCGAGACAAGCAATTCAAAGCGATGTTAGAACACGACTGAGATCAGTTAAGCGTAACTACGCTTAATTGTGACACGCGTGCCACGCCCACTTAGCACTTCCACTTACTTTTCTGTTCTGTGGTTTTTCCGCTCAATTACAACCTGGGTCTCTTCAAGACAAGAGATCTTCTACACCTTCGTGATACACCGTCATCGGCCACATCTTCGCTTTCCATCAGGTGAGATTGTGGTCAAACGATGTTCTATTTATTGACTATAAAAAAAAACAGTACCTATAGCCAAACTAAGTATGTCACTGTGGCTTCGCACGCGCTTTTTGGAGTATAAGTAAGTCATTTTTAAAGCATCTATACCTTTGTTTCATAAGGTTCCGTCCAGCCAGTCGTGAAGCCAGGTACCTTACAAATCAATTGCTTCGCTATGACAATGGTCACGCAGTGGCAATGGAAATATCACAGAATGATACGTTTTGTATTCTACCTTAGACAGAAGAAACAACTGATGGAGGGAAGCACGTCAAAAGTGGTATGCTGGAAAACAATTTAACAACAACTTGGCAGGTGCTCTTTTTGGGAATAAAATCGGTGCTCCTAAAGTTGTTGCCCTAATGGGAATACTTCCAATATTTCCGTGCAAATAGCACGCACAATCTGGAGTTCTTTCTTTAATCTTCAGGACTCTATGTGACGAATCTGCGACGATACCATTGTCATTATGAAGCGATTGGTTAGCAGAATTGGGCCACTGAATTATATATATTATTCAGTCGGTTACTATGGATGATAATAAGAAACTAAGCCCGTCATCAAAAAATCAACTGGGACATAGCAACCCTATAGGCTATTTTTCCTGTGATTATTATGTTTTCCTAAACCGTGTATTTCATGTAATTATTTTAAATTCTGTTTGCTCGTTTGGTTGTTTTCTGTACGTTTATTGCTCGTTTAATTGAGTTCAAAGGGCGTAGGGATAGGCGGGGGAATCAGAGCGTGGCAGCCCTGTTTAGCGGTGATGGCCAGCCCTGAGCGGGAAGGTCTGTTTGGGTTTTGGGTAGACAACAATTATGAAAACCTCTATAGGGTTTTGATATTTTTGAAAACAGCCTGAAGCTTTTCAAATAATACGTCCCAGTAGTGAGACGGACTCGCATTTGAAAGGTTCCGTCCGTAATAAATAAAACTGGTCATGTTCGTGTCTGGCTACACGTGATCTAGGGTTCCATAGTGGCTCGATCCATCAACTTGTACTTATTTATCTGTTTTATACATCTAACAACTTGATTTAAGGTCAAGCAAAACCAAAAAAAAAATACGAAATAGCACATTTTGTGTGGCCCTTTTAAGGCGTGGATGTATTTGAATTGACGTGAATTGGGTTACGTTATAACTTTTTTTCTCCGTTATCTTTAATGAAAAAGCTTCGAAAAAAAAACATAATAATCTTGTCCGTTATACAAGGCATATTATTTCATTTATTTCATAAATGAAAAAAAAACTATTTTAAATATCAGAAAAACTGTGAAAAGTACCTACCATCTTTTTCTTAATTAATACCGTTCACCATCCTCCTTCCTCTTTCAAACTATCAATAACAAGATTTTTTTACTGTCATCACCGTATTCAATAATAGAAAACCAAAGGAACCTTTGGCTAGTAAATGTTCTAATTAATAGATAATCAGATAGATTTTTGATCATAAGATTTGAAGGTACCTATTTAAAACTGTATTGTATGTCTACTATAGATAAGCTGTACCTACACCTTAAACTTAAGATTTTTTATCAATAAACACATTTCTGATTCTTATTCTGATTCTAAATACGAAATCCTTTTCACAAAATGGCACCTTATATCGTCCTCTTAAGTTATAGTTAAGGTAATCCGAGCCCACAAGCTGCACACAGCAGCGATGCCGCAAAAGCAACGAAGTAGCGCAACAAATGGCAACAATGCTCCAGATCTTGAGGAAAACCAAAACGTTTCTAGAAATTCCTCTGCTGATAAAATTATCCATCTCGCACTTTTCCCACGTAATTCCATTATAATATCTATCACGAAAAAAGGGTGACAAATTATACTTCCCTACCACTTCCCTTCGGTAGGTGTGTTGGTATAGGAGGGTAAAGAGTGTATAGGCCTTCCGTCAGCATGTATAGTTATTTTGATACAATTCGACATAAATAGGGAGAACCTTCTCAGCTGGCAACACTAATCCGATTGGATCAACTTATTTAGGCCGGACGTACGCGTCCTATTTTTTTCTGATAGAGTATTGGACTATCCGAAGGCAATTTGTGTATTTACGAACGCTTTCGGATAGTGGAATCCCACTAATATTATAAATGTCAAAGTTTGGATGGATGGATGGATAGATAGATGGATGGATGTTTGTTACTCAATCACGCCAGAACGGCTGAACGGATCTAGATGAAATCTGGCACAGAGATAGTCTGGAATAGAACATAGGCTACTTTTTATCCCGGATTCCCACGGGAACGGGAACTACGCGGGTGAAACCGCCAAGGCGCTGCTAGTACGTCTATATAATAGAAAATTTCATCCGACAATCAGACAAAAAATCGGACGTGTGCGGCCGGCCCTGGAGATGGAATAGCTCGGAATTTATTAAATATTTATCCCTTTACTAAGATAAGTTAAATCAACTTTTTAAGTTGACGGTAAGTTGCCCCAATGCGTAGTTCTGGTTGCAACAGGACAAATTATTACCCATTATTTTAACCATAATGACTTCTTCTGTAAGACCTATTTTAACCATGCCACGCCTTAAAATGAATGATGTTTTTCTGATCATTAGAAAATCGAGGCAAGAAGCATTTTCGGTTTGACGATACATAATGCTTCTTGCTCATCATTCTTCATTTTTGTGACAAAAGTTAGGTTTTTTTGTCTCAAAAATTCTTCTTGCTACTATAGAGCAAGTTGACAACAAATTTGCCCCCCTGATGTTAAATGGCAGGTAGATATAACTATCGCCTATTCATCGTCATCAAGAGCCCATAGTAGTCCACAACTGGACATAGGCCTCCCCTAATGAGCGCCATAGCGCCCTGTCTTCAGCTTGCCACATCCAGCATCTGCAGCAGTCTATCGCAAATCATCATCCCACCTGGTCGGAGGGCGTCCTACACTACGTTTGCTGAGTCACGGTTTCCACTCTAGATCGCCTATTACTAGATATTTATTTAACTAAGTATACTTTATTAAATTTTCCACGAAGGAAATCTAATAACCTACATTTACTATGACATCTCAGTTACATGCACCTTGATAAGAGTCCTTCACATTGATTACCGCGATAAATATAATAAGTATATCTATTTACATTGTTACGTGTAATATACCTACTTGGTGCAGAGATAGAGGCTTCACGAATAGAGATTATCTTAATCCTTCTATCAGATGATAAATTGACCAAGAGCGTGTCGGACACAAGGTGGATTCCATAGGTGATAAGGATACCATACTTTCGTACCTTATGATGTTACCGTTAGCTAGAATTTCAGTAAAATCTTTCTGAAGACTTTATGTTTATACTTTATCTTTATGGATACTTATATTTTAATAAGTATCCATAAATGTTTCAAAAGAAATTGCAAACAATATGTTTCTATTTTCTAAGAACAATGTTTTTCGAAGAATTAAATATTTACCATCAAACGATCAATCGCAGTCAAAATTGTACTTGTACACATAACAGTAATTGAAAACCTACCATTATTTTCACTTAAAGTCGCGAATAATTCATCGTCGTCATTAATTTCAGTCTGATCTCTGAGTCATTCAGGACATTCTATGGAGGCTTTTTTATGTAAAAAACTCTTAAAAATTACTTTTTTAACGATTCTCCTTTCAAAAACCTAGGTATCATTTTAAAACTACGACACAATCTCCAGTTTTTAAATCAAAGTAGCCACAAAATTTAAATTTCGAAGAAATGAAATCGAGAAATGAAATTCCCATAGAATAACATTTCAAATTTTTAAATGTAGAACAGATAAACTCACCCACACAAAGGGAACATCCAATAACACTAACACAGTCACAACACGGGCGCCTCGCGCGGCGCGGGGCTCGAACTGAAACGTAGAGGCTTCAGCGCAGGCCAGCGGCACACCGGGTATTTTTGGAAATAATGATTCGTATTCGGGCACGCTTATTTACTTCGCTTCTTGTGGAACGGCTGTAATTGTTAATAAAACGTTAATTTATAATTTAATGAAACATTAGGGACGTCAAACACTGGGCGTAAGGCATTTATTGTAAATTATACGACATTTTCTTCATGATTTGCTCACGGGGTTTAACGTTACATTAGGCGATTCCCCGTGCCAAACTAGCGGCGGCACCTATTTTATTTTATTATTTCGTTAACAAAATATAATTTCAAAATTTTCATTGGGCAGTTAGTGATAATATGTGGATGTTTTGGAATCCATACTAGAAAAATGTATTTTAAGGAACAAACGATAAAAATATACGTATTTTGTAAGAATAGTTCACAAAAGAAAAAATTATACATGCTATGATTATATCGGGTTTTTATCGTGTTTTTATAAATTTAATCCCAACCAAGCTTAAAACTGTGCTTCAAATTGTGTCACGTTTATGTATATAATTTTATGGAATAATTTATAGATTACTTTTTGAAAGGTCTGTATAAAGCTCCTCCCACTGGGCCACCAGCCTTAGTTTCAGGGCTAGCGAGGCGCGAGGTGTGACGTCGAACCACTGAATCGCGGGATGTGCCCAATGTTTATCATTACTGCACACTCTACAACACTATGCCCGTCTAGCCCAGACCTCTCTATGACCGCTCTATGCTTTTTTCATTCCATATGCCTTATTTTTATCATTCAGTAACCAAACCTCGGATGTATTTAGCTATTTACACATCCGACAGAGAACAAAAGTTATCGACATAGCTCTAAGAATTATCAAGCTAAAGTAGCAGTGGGCCGGCCGTATCTCGCGAAGAACCGACAACCGTTGGGGTAAACATGTTCTTGAGTGGAGACCACGACTATGTAAACGTAGTGTACGACGCCCTCCGGCACGGTGGGATGTCGACCTGCGAAAAACTGCAGGCAGATGATGGATGCGTCAAATTGAAGATGTGTTCCCGTTGTCCCTATTGACGCTATCCCCATTCAATGGGGACAGCGTCAGGCGAGGCCAAATGCTGTGAGCTCTTAGTCATTTATCTACAACAAAATTTAACAGGAACTCTGTCATGTATCTACAATAAAATTAATTAAAACAAATAAAATTAAAATTAATTATTTTGCCCAGGTGAGATTTACGGGAAAAAAAGAACTTTTTATCCCCCTAGAAATGTGACATTCGAATTTAAAGCAGGTGAAACCGCGGGAAACAACTAGTATGTTAATTAAACAAACTAGATACCTAAAAACTGTAAGTACGAGCCCAGAATGTAGGTTAGTTACTATTTATTATAAAATGGCTTTAGATATAAAAAATGAAAAATATTTTTAAGCCAAGTTTAAAATCATTACTTATACGCAAATGTTATTACACAGTGGATGAATTACTTAATGAAAAAACTTGTACAGATACCTTATTGGAATATTACCATTTTATGACAATTATTCGACGGGGTTTATGCATGAATCAGACTTCAATCTCGTCTCTCGTCTGGCATGTGCTATGTCTGGCATGTACGTCCGTCTCAGATTACCGCGCGGAATCGAATTTGCGGAGCCGCAACTCGAGGTCCGCAGCGCGTCCGCGGCAGTTTCACATCTGTTCCGCATCTCGTACAACGAACAACGGCATTGCGAAACTCTTGCGGCACCGCACCTACGGTACCGCGCGGTAGTATGGGAGCGCTCTAAATGGTCTAGGTACTGATTATTTTCAGGGGAAATCAGTTTTTTTGTTTTTCATTTCTTTTAGATCGTAATACTTCATTTTATAAAGTATTTTTATGTTAATCTATGTTTCTACTTGCTTATGAATATTTAATTATTATTATTATGTTGTATACACCCCTGCCTTTCTTAAATTTTCAAATTTCTTTCCATCCAAAGGTTCCCTGGAAGAAATCGCTGCTAAGCGATAAGGCCGCCCATTGTACTATTATGTTTAATGTTTATATCTGTTTCTTTAAGTTTTATTTTGTGGTGTACAATAAAGAATTTTGTATTGTATTGTATTGTACTTTAGTTAGGTAAAAGCTTTTAGTTCATAATAGGCTACTTGACTACTACTGGGAAATAATTTGAACGTAACGATAACGATAAAAATAATGCAGTGTAATTAATATTTCTTCAAGGCCAGTCGTATTAGTTATGAAAACTAATTTTAAGGTTTGAATAAAATAATGCCGCACCAAAACGATAATCTCTGTCATGGCTACCGTGTTCCAAGCTACGACGTCACCCCGCCATACCAAACCTAACAAGAAGAACTCATTGACACTGTAATCTGAGGATGTGTGACGTCACTTACTATCCAACCAAACACTAGCGTTTTCGGTCACGTGATCGTGTATCAAAAAATGTGTAATTTTAATCCCATTTTTTACATAAAAAAGGTTTTTTTTTTATAAAAATCACCTGAATACGCTTTGTTACGTTGTCACTGGCTAGGATGAAAACAATTTGAAATTTATTTTTAGTGTAGTCAGATAGCCTATTGTAGTCAGTTATGGGAATTAAACATAAGTAGGCAACAGTATCCAAATCCGTATGATTGTGAGTGGCAGGATGAAATTAGCTTAATGAGATATTCCTGCGTAGATTTCAGTTAAGCGTTTTATGACAGTTGAATTGTGGTTTGTGGCCACTGATCCTCTCTCTCCTTTTTGAGCTATTTCTGGACTTTCATGAATAATATATGGACTAAAATAGGTTTTTAGTGAACTAGGGATTATGTATAAGGATGTGATGTTAAGTATTACTACTTTATAGTCTATAAAAATTACAACCATAAAATATTTTTCGATATTCCACTTAAATTATGTAGGTATGCACACTCTGCTTGCGTAAATCTAAAAGAAAATATTAATGTGGCAGTTTTTTTTAACTAAGCTTTTTACTTCTTCTTCTTCCCACTACTCAAGAGCTTTACAATTATTAGTTTTCTAAGAAAATTCAAGGCCGTAATTTTTTTGGTCCTTAACTTTATCAACATTTTTTTGTATACCCGGTCAAATCCAATGTCAGCTTTTCTGCGGTTATTTTTTTTTTGAAATCTTCCTTAAGAAGTCTTTAATAAATTCTGGTCCTTCACGTATAAGGCAATTTGCGTATCAGGTATTTTGCGTAATTTTAGCATCCTGGCCATTTGCGTGATGGAATTCAGGTAATTTACGTAGAAGGTAAATTACGTAAAAAATTCTAGTCCTGGTAATTTGCGTTTCTGGTACTATGCGTCTGAACGAAGGGGCATACGAAACTAAAGTAGGGTTTTACATAACTTTTATTGACATAAATGATGCTGGACAATCCAGACAGCGTGATCTAGCCTCAAAGTGAGCAGAGCTTTTGTTGATTTAGTTTAGGTTTTGTAGGTCTTTAGGGGCATGTCTTATCAGTCCATCTGTATGGGAAAGACTTAATGTAAATTATTAAATAATTTTTGATCTCTCTTAAAATATAACTATGCTAAATTATTATTTATCATTGTAAACCTTTTTCGTGACAGACATCAATAGTCTTCAATGAAGCTTACCTGACTGAAGTATTAGGATCTAAAATAAATGAAAACGACGACCTCTGTGGCGCGGTGGGCGAAGGTCCGCCTGCGACGCAGGAGGTTGCGGGTTCGATTCCCGCCTTGGGACAAATATTTGTACGACCTGCAGGTATTTGTTCCGGGTGTTCTGGTCGTTTTCTATGTATAATAAAAAATATCTATCTATGTAATGTATTGTGTTATGTATATCAGTTATCTAGTACCCATAACACAAGTTCTGCTTAGCTTGGGGCTAGATGATGCTGTGTGAATTGTCCAGCATTATTTATATATTTATAAAAAAAAAGAAAAAAACTATGCTAAACAAAATTATTCTTGAACCTCACGCCATTGATCAAGATTTGAGAAACTTAAAGGATTTTCGCCTTGTAGCCGCCTAAAGGTCAGAGGCATACAACTAAGTATTAGTAGGTCACGACGCCTACTTGTTCTACTTTATTGTACCTACTGAACGCCAACGCAGAAATTACAAGGCTTTTTACGTCCCTCTGTACCCTTAGTCCGAGTTAATACAAAAAACATTCGATAAAAGTAATCGAAGACTATTGATGTCTGTCACGAAAAAGGTTTACAGTGATCTCACTAATATTATAAACGTGAAAGTTTAGATGGATGGATAGATAGATGGATGGATGTTTGTTCCTTTATCACGCCAGAACGGCAAAACGGATCTGGATGAAATTTGGCACAGAGATAGATTATAGTCTGGAATAGGACATAGGCTACTTTTTATCCCGAAATTCCTACGGGAACGGGAACTACGCGGGTGAAACCGCGAGGCGCTGCTAGTAAGTAATAATTAAAGTAAAAATAATTACTTATAAAGCTGTTAATAGTATAAAATTTTACTTGACTAGCTGCTTATTTTTTAAGCGTAAAGAAAAATAGTTATTGAGTTAGAATTTGTTTGTAGAAACAAAGGAGGTGTGGTCAAAAAAATGCGATGAATACGTTTTCACCTTCGCATTCGTGCGCTCGTACGCGTGAAAGCACTGATGTTATTATTATGCTTGTCAACTCACACAGAATCGTTTTAGCCTTCGAAATTAAGAGAATTATTGAGTGAACGTGTTTTACCTCTATGATTGACGTGTTTGGGTTAGATTTAGTACGTTCATAAATCGGAAGAGAAAATCTTAGATTCGTCAAGTACCGAATGAAATGCTTTCCCGAGTTTACAAATTTTTCTTAAAGCAAAAATTGAATGCATTTCTGTGACCAAGCTATGTTAGTGCTCTACTGACTTTTATAATATCAATGCCGCAAACGTGACTGCTGGTGTGTAAAGATAAGTGTACAATATATTGAATAAATAAATAAATACTATTTTTGACGCACATTGGCTAATTTCGTTTTATTTTTATCTGTTATCAAAATACAGCCAATGACCGGCAAACATATTGAAAGAGAATCTCATGAATCATCTGAATTGAGAAGCAATGCGGGAGATATGCTGGAGCATTGCGGCTTATGCAGCGACCTTTAGGCTTTGGTCTTGTTCATCGAATTAGTTACCAAAACCATCATAGTGAAGGACAATCATTACCAACCGCCACAAGGGAGTCCCGTGTTTTATTGGCGTGCCCTTCAATGTGCCCTTGGTCTAATGAGTCAAATAGGAAGCATTAGTTGGGACGAGGGAAATAAGTACTGCGAAGCCCTTTTGATGTCTTCGAGAGGTTCGAGGGTCTTTGGAATAACTAAGTATTTTTATTAGTTGCCGCTTTCCGAGAAAATCTAGATGGAGTGATGTTATATGATTTAATAGTAATTTTTAAATGGGACTAAACCACCCCATTATGCATATACGAGGTTGTTAATGTGTTGTACTGCCGAGAATAGCGAGGAAGGATGACAAGACTAAGTTATAATGAGTGGTTCTGGCCCGAGTGAAAAACTCTACCTTTCGATTGCGAGAAAATAAAACAATCAAAACTTACCTTCATAATGCACTTTTTTATTACTTCGCTACTTGACGAATTTTTCGTAGGTTTTTAAATGTATTTCCGGTGATTTCGACTGCTACAAATATAATCATATTAATTATTTCTTTGCTCTTCTGTTTCATTTACAGACTCAGGACGCATTCATGAGAAAAGAGGGTTGATAGACGGACAAACGGACGGACAAAACAATCTGATCCTATTAGGGTTCCTTTTTTTCCTTTTTGAGTTACGGAACCCTATAAATACTTTTAATGGCCAGAGCGTATACTCAAGTTTTACACCCGCTACGCTACGCTATAATGACACACTTTTTGAGCAACAGAAGTGAAAAATAAAGTCACAGAAAGGGGAAAATAGGCTAGTTTCCTTAAAAAAAAGATTAGTCTGTCAGTTAGATGTATGAGAAGGTATTGAACACATGTTTTCTTTTGTCAATTTAACAAAAAAATATGAAAATATAGCAAACTAAGTTCCACTTCACGTCACGCCGTGCGACAGTTTTTAGCACGTCGTGACGTCACGAGCCCCCACTCCCACTCCACACACACTGACTAAAATAAAGCGTGTCAACTTTATTTTTGTAACTTTTTGCTTAATTGCTACTTAAATAATAGATTCAGGCGTTACTTTGCGGAAATCCATTACAAAATGTAAGGATGAAAATATTTAGTAACAATTCCGCAATAAAATAATAAATAATAAAATTTAACAATTTTTTCGCGGAATTGTTTTTATTTGCTACTTGACAAAAGAAAAAACTATACGTTCAATATCTTGTGAAAATCACACTGACGGACTAGATGGAATAGTAGGACGTTGTTTTTTACCTAGGGCACTACCGTGTTATTGGCATGTCGAACTCACGGAATTGGTTTTGGGAATACGTAAGCTCGCCTTTGCGATACCTCTCTTTGTTTAAGGTTTCAAATTTGGTTATTTTTAGTGCAATAAAGAATTATGAATCTTTTTCTAACTATGCTATCAGCTTTCAGACTATAAACTAATTAACTATTATAATTCATGGAACCATAATCAATCATTATGGTTCCTTGCATTTTGGCGGTACAACACAAATCAGCGGCAGTAAACGATAACTTTTTCACTTCCGGTTGGGATAGAAATAATCTTTAAACGTTTCCATAGAAACGCGTGCAAACCGCGAGCAGAAACAAGTACATGATATTCGACATAAGAAAAGCAAATTATATCTTAATTAACTTACATAGCCTGAAGCTTTCTCTGAATTTTACATTAGCCTTCGACGGTATAGGGTAAGAAGCAAGTTTTCTATCGATCGAACATCGTTAAGTATTACATCTGCCCCTGACTCCGCTAACGTGATACATAAAGATTGGTTGACGACCTCTGTGGCGTAGCGGGCAAGGTCCGCTTGCGACGAAGGAATGGTTCAATTCCCGCCTCGGAATTTTTTTAGAATAAGCTGCAAATATTTGTCATGGTTGTTCTGGGTGCAATCTGTGTTTATACCTAACATATCTATTTATGTAATGTATTGAGATTTGAGATGATCAGTTATCAGGTACCCAGAACACAAGCTCTGTTAACTTGGGGCTAGATGACGCTGAATTATCCATCATTATTTATTCAAAAAGTACTGAAGTTTAATGTTCGCAGTACAACTTTCACACCTTCAGTTTTCAGTGGAAACTTTTTCGTTTTGGTATATTAATTTTGTATGGCTTAAACAAATAAATAATAAATAATAATAGTGCAAACCTTGCATGGCTACGTTTGTCCTCATAAACTAAGCCGCAGCCAGGAGCTAGTTTGACATAGACCTACATAAAGTTAACGTTAAACGTTATGTTACTATGTTAAGCTGTGGATAATCACTCAAGTTTATCTAATCTAGGCTTCAATTAATAAGGTTTTAACCTTTAACCTCGGAGCCCTAAGACCTCTGTTTAGTTTGTGTTTGCAAATAGATTTACTTTGTTGTTCTTTTGTTTCAAGAATAGTTGACGCGTGTTTATTCTACTATTAAAATTATTATCTATGGTAATAGGTATATATTACTAGATAATGCAGGTCAATAAAAATGACTCATTAAATTTAACAAAAAAAAAATTGGTAAAAATTGGTTTTAAATTTAACAAAAACTACAACATTAACAGAAAACATTAACAGAAAGCGTGGTCAGTAATCACTACATTGAAAATAAGTTGCAAATGGTTTTCATCCTAGTCAGTGACAACGTAACAAAAGGTAATCAGGTGATTTTTATTACAAAATATGCCTAGTTTAGAAAACGCTCTGCGTTTGGTTGGATCGCTGGTGACGTCACACCAATCACAGATTACAAACTTTAAAATTCGATTTTATTACTAATACAACTGGCCTTGAATAAATATTATTTACACTTTGCATTATTTTTATCAGAAAATACGTTAGAAATATTTCCCAGAAGTAGTCAAGTAGCCTATTGCAAACGCGCAGCGTAAATGATAAAACCAGAAATTTATGTACTTCTGCGGTTGCCTACCACGCCACCAGGTGTCGTAAAAAAATCACTGTACTATGATTTTTATTCCATTTCGTTGTCCAATTAAAGTCGGTACAGCCGACACTAAAAAGAAAGGGGAGAAAAAGCAAATACACGACGGCAACGGTGGGTTCTCATTTATTAATGCCAACGCTGCCAACCTAGACTTGATTTTGAGTAGAACAGTCTTGCACAAATTTATAAACATATTTACAAGTTTACTCTCATTTCGCAGAAGAAACTCAATGTTCAAAGAGAATGTTGTTCAAAGTATGTTGTTCAGAGCTGACTCGAATGTGTATAAAACTCAATTTTAACGCTACTTGGGAATTCCAAGTAGCGTTAAAATTGAGTTGAACTCAAAAAAAAAAATTCAAAATTCAATAACTTTATTTCTTTAGGCTTACAAAATAAGCACTTAGACAAGTCAAATTTTATACATAAACAGCTTAATAATAGTAATTATTATCAAATAAGAAACAAAATGTTATTGATTTTGTTCGCTTCAATTTTTTGTCCACTAGTGGAAGAAGCGAAAAATAAACCACTAGTAAGTGTATAACGCTTAAAATTTAATACAATGTTATTCGCCTATCTAAGTCTAAATATAATGGGATTTAGATACAGGTCAATATTTATATAAAACTAAGCTTAAGATTGTTCTCCTATAATACTATTGTCGGTGCGGAACTGGGCGACATCTGGCCAAGCATTAACATCATTGATATAATCATCTATGGAGTAAAAGGCTTTCTTGATAAGATTTCGTTTGATGTACTGTTTAAATTTACGAATAGGGAGCTCAGTTGCTTCAGATGGAAGCTTATTATAGAAGCGTACGCAATTTCCCATAAATGATTTGCTTACCTTTCGTAATCTATATGATGGAATGTGTAGTTTGTTCTTGTTTCTTGTATTTCTGTTGTGAACATCACATTTTTTCAAAAAGCTATCGTTATTTTTGTGCGTATACATTAGATTTTCATAGATGTATTGCGATACTACTGTCAAAATATTTATGTCTTTAAATAAATCCCTCAAAGAATCGCGTGGCTTTAATTTATAAATTGCGCGTATAGCCCTTTTTTGGAGAACAAAGATAGTCTGGATGTCGGCTGCCCGTCCCCAAATCAAGATACCGTAAGACATTATACTATGGAAGTAACTGAAATAAACTAACCTAGCCGTATCTACATCGGTAATATATCTAATTGTTCGAACCGCATAGGCTGCTGAACTAAGTCTGCCTGCGAGAGCATCAATTTGCGGTCCCCATTGAAGAGAGGAATCAATATGTAACCCTAGGAAAACAGTTGAGTCTACAAGGTCAACTACTTCACCCTTTAGCATTATCTTAGTTGGGAGTTCTCTTACATTTGGTAACATGAATTTTATACATTTGGTTTTTTTTGAATTGAGTAAGAGGTTATTGGCGGTGAACCAATCTACTATTTGTGAGAGCGAATTATTTACATCGTCATAATTATATTTATTTCTGTCAACTTTAAAAATCAATGAAGTATCATCAGCAAATAAGACTATGTCACAGAGATCTTTTGCTAAATAAGGGAGATCATTTACATATACTAAAAATAAAAAGGGTCCTAATATTGATCCTTGTGGGACGCCTAATTCAATTTTTGACCCACTAGATCTTTCTTTACCAATATCTACTTTTTGGACTCTATCAGATAAGTAGGATTGCATAAGGTCCAGTGCCTTGCTGCCAATTCCATAGTGTTTTAATTTCCTAATGAGTGTATCATGATCTACACAATCAAAAGCCTTAGAAAGGTCACAAAATATACCAATAGCGTTTTTCGCTTTTTCCCAGGCATCCAATATATGCCTTAATAGAACTGTACCAGCATCAGTTGTTGATCTACCCTTGGTGAAGCCAAATTGATTTTCATGAAGTAGACTATTAAGGTTAAAATAAGAGGACAACTGAGTGAGAATAATTTTTTCAAAAACTTTACTTATGGCAGGGAGTATTGAAATTGGCCTGTAGTTGGCTGGATCAGTGTGACTACCAGACTTATAAAGAGGTACCAGTTTACTGTATTTCATGAGATCAGGAAAAATTCCTACATCGACACAACTATTGAAAATATAGGCCAAACAAGGAGCAACTTCCTTAATAATAGAACTCAGTACATTAGTTGAAATACCCCAAAGATCCTCAGTGTTTTTGATGTTAATCGACTTAAATGTTTTCACTATATAATTATCATTTACATGGCTAAAGATAAAGACTTCATTACATTTTTCAACAGATGATTCTAATAATTTAACCGCCATTGAAGGTGAGGAGTTTAGAGACCGGGTAACAACTTTAGGAATATCGGAAAAGAATGCATCAAAAGCATCGGCAATATCTTTATCATTTATTAGAATTGTATTATTAATTTTTAACCTTATTTCTCTACTACGTGGCTTTGATTTACCAGTTTCGTTATTTATTAGTCTCCATGTTGCTTTTATTTTATTAGATGAGTTTACTATTTTTTTTCTCAAGAACAGGCATTTCGCAGTGTTACAGACTTTCTTAAATGTTTTTGAGTAGTTTGTTACATACAATAGAAACGCAGGATCATGTAACCTAGCTTCTCTAGCACCATGCAACTGAAAGTGATTCCAAGTTGGAATCACTTTCAGCCTTTGTATTTTTGGAATACCGATGAAAATTACAATCAAATAATAGAACTAAATTTAAATAGAACCTTCTTCGAAGTATTAATTAACATTTAAATAAAGTCGAATGAAATCGGTGAAGCCCTTCTCAAGCTATAGCGTGACAAAGACAAATAGGGATTCATAATAATTAAATATATATATATATATATATATATAGCTAAACTTCTGACACCAAAAGTGTAGCAAAGCGCCCTGCCGGACAACTTCTAGTGGTTCGTGTACGTAGAAGTCTGACCCACATTTGATACGGCTTCGATGTTATAGTTTAAGCTATTTCAGCTTAGTTAATAAAGAACTAGCTGCTTTCCGCGGTTTTGCAAGCGCTTTTTGGTAGCCTATGTCAGTCCCCGCGATGCCACTTACCTCTCAGGTAAAATTTAATTAAGATGTGGCCGTGGCGTGAAAAGTCACGCCACGGCTGAATGGTTCTTAATTAAATTTTACTACTACGTACTTTACGTTTAATGTAACAGACAGACAGACAGTTTCTTTCGAATTTATAATAATAGTATGGATAATGAAATAAGTTCCCAAAAATTTTCGATTTCGGCGGGACTCGAACCCGCGCCCCACCCTTAGTACGGGTGTGCTCTAACCAACTAAGCGACGAAACCTTTCGTAGCTTAAGGGTAAAATGTAGTGCAGCACACTACATTTACCGAGTCGTGGTCTCCCAAAGATGTTGTAAGGTTGTTTGACATGAAATCAAAAGTTTCTAGTCGATATGAGACACTACCTTGATTATTTTGGCCAAAGAGCTGCCAGTTTCGAGAACTTCAACTTCGTCTTAAGTAAAACTTCCGAGTGAAATTTTTGGTAACCTTGGCCAGCTAGAACTGTAAATATATTAATTTGATAAAAGCTAAGAAAGATACATGAATAAAAAAGTAATGGATGCAATTAAAAAATAATTAACCACTCACTAGAGAATTCACTGGGATCTTTCTCACAGTTAACTAAAATTATCTGATTTAGCTCCATTGTTTTCCCTATGCGATATCAGATTGTAAAGTAGGTATGTATACGTACCTAGTTATCTAGAACTATGGTAGACATTAGAGACGCGTTCTAATAACCTAGCGTGGTCGTCGGGCAACATCAAACCATCCATTCAGATATATAATATGTTACCAAAAGAATTTAAGGACTTGCCAATGACTTTATTTAAAAATAGACTCAATAAATGGTTACTGACTCATTGTTTTTATAGCGTGCAGGAATATTTTCATTTTATACAGGGAAGAAATACTTAAATTTACGACGGTATAGGGTAAGAAGCAAGCTTCCTATCGATCGAACATCGTTAAGTATTACATCTGCCCCTGACTCCGCTAACGTGATATCACTCAGTAGGTAGGTTTATTAATATTCACACACCAGTCCATAACTACCGGTAGTATTGCATTGATACCACTGATACTACAACAACATTGTAATATTTGACATGTTTTCTGTGAATAAAATAATAAAAATCATTTATTTCAGACCCAGTTGATCCATAGATGTACATACACGATAAAAGATTCTATTCTATTCTATTCCGCAGTGCGGCGCACCGTCCGCATCAAACGAATTTTAGTATTTTACTATAAAATCTATCGTGGTTTGACGAATTCATTACGGATGTACGCGGGTTAACTACGAACCTTATTTGTTGGTGTTCTTCTAACACAAATAAGGTTTGTAGCCCGCTTCAACCGTAATGGATTTTAGTATTCTTTGAACGGTTTACTATCGAAGTGCTTTCACTGATCCGCACCACACGTAGCGGACGCAATGGACTGTCGTCAATGCCAGCGATGCGTTTAGTGCGGATAACGTCATTCTGATTGTGCGACCGAAAGAACCTATCGCGTGAAACCTATTTAATATACAACTTTACAATATAGCAAAATAAAACAATTATAGCTAGTAAAAATTTATATAAATAAATAAATAATGCTGGGCAATTCACACTGCATCATCTAGCCCCAAGCTAAACAGAGCTTGTGTTATGGATACTAGATGACTGAATATATTTAATAAAATAAACGAATACTACAAAGACCATTTTTATCATACATAGAAAATACCCGGAGCACCCGGGACAAATATTTGTAGATCGTTAAAAAAATTGTCCCAAGATGGGAATCGATCCCGCAACCTCCTATGTTGCAGGCGGACCTTCGCCCACCACGCCACAGAAGTCGTCACCTAAAATAAAATATAACACCTAAAATAAAATATAACATCAGCAAGAAATTTGTACCTCTATCGGACGCGAAACTACCAAAAGGCCCTAGTAATCGACGGAACAATTCCTTGTTACAGGATTTAGGGAGGAAAAGGTTCTGGGGGCGTAACAATCGTTCGCAAGGGGTTCAATGGGCCATTCAGGCTCAGGTTATTTTCGGTGGTTCAATATTGAAATGAGTTCAGGAAGGTAGAAGGGTTGTGTTCGACAATCGGCTATAGTTTGTGTCAGTACCTAATAGATACTTAAGTTAGTAAGTGAGGCAGTCAATTCCCGTGCTTGAGTAGTATTTGGGGTCAGCCCTCTTGATACATTTTCGATTTTGTGTCATTTAAATACTTAAGTGTAGAGCTTTAATAAAAATTCAAAAAACATTCCGTGAGTACCAACTGTACTCATCGTCAAATCTCGGTGAGTACCGTTTAACCTTATTTTTATGAATCCCACAGCTGGATAAAGACCGCCGCGCCATTGACTTCTATAGATATCATAAAAAAAGAAAACTACAACAAAATAATAAAATAAAATTAAACTAGTATTTACAATTGAAACAATTGAGCTAACTGCAGACTGTTGCAAACAATCTACAGGTAGCTCAACTGATCCATATCAATACCAGTCGGAAGCGTGCCCAAGACGCTAGCTGCATTGCCCCGCTGTATAGCAATGCTGATGCGCTGCGCCAGATACTCACCAGCTCTCGGGTCACGCGTTCGACCAGACGACGCTCAGATAATTTTTTGAATACCCGGAGAACCTTGGTACCTTACGGACCTAGGGTCTCGACTAAATCAATATAAAATTATCGATATGGCTATATCAATTAAATCATTTACTAACGCAAGTATGGTAGTACAATGTAGATCTTAAAATTAATGAATTTTCATGCTTTTATAAGTTTAGCATGCGAATATATAAATGGTTATTTTTTTTTAAAGTATATGAAAATAGGATAGGTATAGAACCCATCGACTCGCTTCTAGATAGGTAGGTGAAAAATTCAAATTAAATACCTCTTTAATATCTCTTTTTAAATATATCTTTACGAGTAGATATTATCAACTCATATACATCCTGTTAGCAAAGAATGGTTAAAAATTTGAAAAGAAGATGTGGAACACAAATCTCTTGATTTTATATCGACGATTACTTTTACTTTTGAAACAAGGAAGAAAGTTTACGTCTGTTTTACAGAAAAGCTTGCTCGTTATTTATTCTGAGTGCAGAATCGCATATTTATAAACGCGATTCGAAAATCCAGAAGAGATAACAAACAAACCGGAAAAGGAAAATACTGAAAATAAACATCATCCATATTTATTGTAATACTAGTGTCAGCCTGCAGCTCCGCATGGTTATTTCAGGTTATTTCTATCCCAAGGGAACTGATTTAGGGATCAAAAGTAGCCTTTGTTTTATTCCAGGCCTAGAACTATCTGTTCGAAAAATTTGAGCCTGATCCGTTCAGTAGTTTTGATGAGAAGAAGTAACAAACATACTTCCATCCATCCATCCAAACTTTTGCATTTATAATATTAGTGTAAGCTCACTGTTTAGTATTAACAAGCTGCGGCTGCGTTTTCGGTGATAAAAAGTAGATATTTTATTTCATATTTCAGCCCGAACCATTCATCAAACCAACCTTTCGCATTTATATTATTAGTCGTATATTTTATTTATATAGCTTCTACCCGGAACGTCTCGGAAGTTAGACCAGACCTGAAACTATATCTATGCAAAGTTTCAGCCTGATCTGTTAAGTGTAGATGGCGTAGAGAAGAAGGATATCTGACCCTTCTTATCTTTGTAATGAAAGAAAAGATCCATAATATTGGTTTACTTTTAAATTATTTTCTTGTATTAGAATAATTCTTATTTACTTCTTAGGACTTGCGTGTTCTGATATAAATAATGCTAGACAATTCACACAGCATTATCTAGCCCCAAGCTAAACAGAGCTTGTGCTATGGGTACTAGATAACTGATATACATAATGTAATACAATACATAGATGGATCTTTATTATTATACATAGAAAACGACCAAAACACCTGGAACAAATATCTGCAGATCGTACTTACATTTGTCCAGAGACGGGAATCGAACCCGGAACCTCCTGCGTCAGGCGGACCTTCACAAAGCCTTCAAATAAACAATACAGTACAATTACTCCTGTTTGCACACCAAATAAAATAGAAACACGGGACAGGAAAGAACTTATACAGATTACGTTGTAGGTACTATACGCGGCCTTATCGCTTTGAGCGATCTCTACTGATCAAATAATCATAACTTCCTCCGTTGTAGTCGGCTAAAAATACATTATATTTAACTCTGTTCCTTTCAAAGGCTCTACCGTGTCGTACCACATTATGCAGAATAAATGAATAAATTCAATTATAGGCAATAAAAGAACAAAACCACCCGATTTGAACACAAATACTCATTCCGTTGTTTTACTAAAGCTTTTCGCTCACGCAGGAATTACGCTACAGTTGTAGGATATTGTCTGGCACATACTGCGTGAGATTTTTCATAGGAAAAGCTGGGAAAAAGCTGTAGCATGACACAATTAAGTTTTCGTTCGGATAATGGGCGATAGACGTGACATCATTTCTGGAGAACTTTTTGTCATATTTTCAATATTCATTCAAACTAAGTTTAAAAACTATCGAAGTTTGACGAATTCGTCACGTATGAAAGCGGGTTAGCTACTAAATCTTATTTGTACGTTCTTCCAACACATGTAAGGTGTTCTTCCAACAGAAATAAGGTTTGTAATTAACCCGCTTACATCCTTAATGAATACATTTATCTAGATTAACAAAGATAATTACAATCAAATAATAGAATTAAATAGACTGCAAACAATCTACAGGTAGCTCAACTGATCCATATCAATACCAGTCGGAAGCGTCCCCAAGACGCTGGATGCATTGCCTCGCTGTAATGCTGATGCGCTGCGCCAGATACTCACCAGCTCTTGGGTCACGTGTCGCTTCGACCAGACGCTCATGAATACAATAAAACATCTATAAAATTTTAAATTCGCTATAATGGTCCGCTGCCACCGTCATTTTCTTTCGAAAGCCACCATGGCACCATCTCTAAAGCAACATGTGTATATTTTTTTTACAAAAACTTCAACTTACATTAGTTTGATTAACACTGTATTCTCCGGTTTGCAGGACAAATAGTAATCCATCGGAAATTAAACTAAACCCGACCCGGGATCATATTAAATTCAAAACCAAACGAATCATCAAAATCTGTCCACAATTGACGGAGAAATCGGTAAAAATATGTAAGTATGTATACAGCCGGACATAGAACTTCCTACTGTTTTCGGAATCTGTTAAAAATGCGCCAGGACATCAATCGTCAAGTCTATGTTCAGTAATCCAGAATGTAGAGTGTGGGAGCTACGCGTATTCAAATGTTTTGTTTTGAACATTTATTAATGTTTTTCATGCTCGCGGATTTCAGACCTCTTGTTTGAGGATTATAGGTTCCTTTATTCTTTTTAAAAGAACGATCGATCGTATCGTTAATTAATATTTAATGAGAAAACTTTTGAATGGAAACTTTTCGGAGCTTTTGTGTGTTTGGTTCGACGTCAACAAAAATAAGAATTGAAACATGGTATGTAATAAATACCTACTGCAAAAAAGGAATACAATAACTCATGTAATTTTTATTAGTTTGTAGGACGAACATAATTTTACTTAGCTGGAACCAGTCCGGAACTTTACTTCCGATGTTTCCCTAATTATATTATTCGGTGCCACAATCTAGATAAAATTTCTGAGAAAAATAAATATAGATCCATTTAAGCATACGCTACGAAAAATTACACTTTTCTTTCGATGAACATTAAAATCTTGTTAAT
Organism: Eupithecia exiguata; assembly: GCA_947086465.1. Lineage (NCBI taxonomy): Eukaryota > Metazoa > Arthropoda > Insecta > Lepidoptera > Geometridae > Eupithecia > Eupithecia exiguata. The sequence continues at coordinate 11,245,013 of OX352240.1, read as the reverse complement.
CTGCATATTTAGCTAGAGGCTTTAAAGGTGTAAATCTTTAAAAGCCGGATACTGAAAATAAAGGTACAAGGCACCTGAAGGGTCCTACGGTCTCTTATCCGGTCTACTTGAAATTCTATACTGCCGGTGAAGTTTGCGCCAAGGCTTACTTACGCGTTAGTGAATTGTACTTGAACCACCAAAAACGTTACTGAAAAAATGGAAAAACCTGTGAGGAGTTCAGTAGATAGCTTTGCCGATAAAAGAGCTGAGAGCTTACAATGCCCAGTTCTATTCGTGTAGGCTATCTCAGATTAAAAAAAACGTTTAATTGACCAATTTTTGACAGATTTCCACTGAAAACAAACAAAAAAATTGCGATTTAGACGTGCTCAAAATATGATTTGCTTTTTAGTATTTGAGCGCTGATTTGTAAATCAAAAAGTCATCAATGCTATTCGAAAATTTTCAGGCGTCGAACTCAAAACCCCCCAACTGTGCCAACCTGTGTTTTTATTGTGTTACCAGCTACCCATAAATAATTTAGCTACATACAGGGTGTACAAATAAGATAGGCGGCGTTGTTTCGTAGAGTTAATTATTTCAGGCAGATAAATTGTGAAGTTCCGCCGGTGACTCCGGATATTGTGCCGACACGATATCAGGCAGGGGGACACTGAGATACATTGCTGCTTTACTTTTTCCTCGTAATAATGGTTAGTTATATCTACCAGGAAGAAAAGAATGTGATTTATTTGTATCACAACTACATCCACAGTCTATAGGTCCATTTGGACGCAGGCCTCCCTTGCTAATCGCCTTATTGGCTTTTATCTTAAGGGGGTAGTGCCCATTACCTCCACGCTGGTCATGGTTGGGGATCGCAGTTCGGTGGTTCGGACAGCAGGAGGAGCTGATGCAACCCAGAGGATAGATAGATCTATATCCCTTATATAGATTTTTACGATACCCGTGAGAAGATATGGGGTGGTACCAATTCTAAGGCAGCACCACGGTCAGCGTATAACTTTTCAATGATGAGCAATCGCGTCCAAAGATGTCTAGAGCTACTTTTATCATCGAACCACACAGCGCGTCAGTGAGGTGATGGTAAGCGCGATGGCGATGCATCATTGAGCAATGGCGTATATTCTGCGGTATTGCTCCATATTACAGCCCTCGAGGGCGAATCACCCAACCTCCAGGTGTAAAAAGAAAGGCGAATGGGAAGTATATATATAATATAGTGATAGAAGGAAGTGGAAAGATCTGTCCTTTCGTTACTCATCAGGTGACTAGATGATGATGATGAGGTGATGGTGCGAAGGCGAATAAAGAATACAGTTTTTGTGTGCTCTCGGTGCGCCTCCGGGCGTCTAATAAAACGGCTCAGCTAATATTGACTGCTATTACCGGCCAGTGGATATTGCCCCTGCCCTCCAGCGTCGGCCTATCCGAACTGCACTTCGAAAAGGTGGCTGCTACGAGCTAGCGTAGCGTTCTAGCGGTTCAAATATGCTGTGAAGCTACTTGGTTGCTAGTTTTTGGCACTTGTTTGAATTTGATTTTGATTTGCTTACCCTTCCTTGACTACTTGTACCAGCTTGCCTTTTAATTTCCTTTTTCACATCATTGTCTCGTAATATATAGGATGTTTTCAAATTAGTGCACTATACTAAACGAGGTTATTCGCCTGCTACTATAATACAGATTAATATTTAAAGAAACCAAGCCACAAATGATTATCTTTTTTGTCTTTTTATTATTTTATTACAAACAATGCATTATTATGGTGGTCATTGACTGCCGTCACCTCGTTTCGCCGTCAGGTGGAGCGAGAAGAGGAAGCGCGTATCAAAGTGGTCATGAAGTCGGGGATGGCTTAATAAAATAAAATAATTTGTAATAAGATTTGAAAATTTGCAAAGTAAAAATCGTTTGTTCACTAAATATTAATCTGTGGTAGCAGGTGAATAACCTTCTTCAGTATTGTGCACTAATTTGAAAACCCCCTGTACATGCATGTTTATTTAACCGATTTCCTGCGACTCGCAATTTAAATAGGTACTAAATGTATTAAATGCGCAACCTACAAGGAAAAATTGCGTACTAGCAATACATACTTACCAAAACGGATAATATCAGTTTTGGTACCAATGCTTCGTTATGTACAATTTATTGGTTCTTGTGTAAGAAGAACACTACGTTTACTGACACAAATAAAGCTTACATTACACTAAGCCGATTGGAAGTCACGCGCTTGTAACCCTCAATGTCTCAATCTAACCACGGATTAAAAGTTTAACATCAAATTAGTCCGACCTTCCTGATCCGATTTAAACCTGAAATGGTTGAAATAGGCCTTTAATTCATTTGAGAAACCAGGTCATTTCACGTTGTAATGAGGTTGATTACCCAATATTTGTTTAAGAAAACATTTTGGTAAGGTAGCTTTGAAGGGTTGGTATAATTTGATCCCTTCGATCGAACATAAAGGGAGATTGGGGCTCGGTTGTAATTAAGTTGGGCTTGTAATGGTCAAGGAGAACTTTTTAGGAAAAACGCATCTTCGGTACTAGCATAAGTTCAATTTTTTTTTTAATGATATAAAACTAACCATTCTTGCAAATAATTTCAAGTTCATCTTTTAGGATGTAAATATTTAACAATATTTAGTAACAATTCCGTGCAAAACCTACTCTGGTAGGACAATTGCGTGGAGTTGGAGGAGACTTGGCATTGCTTTTTTTTGGGTTCCATATCTCAAACGGAAAAAAAGAACCCTTATAAAATCTCTTTCTTGTCCGTCTGTCAGTGCCATGGTTTTTGTCGCTTCTATTTAAAATAAAAAGTATATCTATCTATGTTATTAAGTACAGTACATTACATAGATTTATTATTTTTACTATGGGTAAATACTTGATAAATATCGGAATCGAACCCGTCTTCTCTTGCGTCGCAGACGGACCTTCGCCCGCTGGGCATCGGTCTCAACTAAAACAATACTTATAAACTTCACAAACAAACATTTTTGTAACGTATCCTAGACAAGAAAAGATTTTCCTTAGAAGTACGGTAGGTAACACATTTACATACTACCGCACGATCAGGCAATGCGTTGTAGGGGAAAGCAGGGGAACTACGAACGGCGGGTAATCCCGAACGCAACGGTTCCCAAAATATGATAAACTCAATACTCAATATTTTTATTGAAACATGTTGTACATAGAATCATAAAGATAAAATGTTTCAAACATGCACCCTGCAAGGGCACGGCAATATTTGGCTAGGTGGCCAATTCTTATACTTTGAGGTCTTATTCTAATTATTCTAGGGCCAAAAATAATGGTAATTTAATAATAGTGTTTAGGCTTTATGAATCCTTATTAAACAAGAGATCTAAATAACATTTTTTTTTAAGATTATGGCCTTATTTTGTTTTCCGCTATCATGAATAACACACCGAGTTTAGTGCCACTCAACAACATGGTAGACACGGACGCACGTTCAGGCAATATTGTGTGTTTTTATGTATTATTTTCGTAATTGGAACTTGATGTGGATTTATTTCTAACAGCAATAGTAATCACACTTAAACATACTGGAATGCTCTACAAATTAATGAGTAAAGTTACAATCATACAATAAATTAATGAAAAAGGGTCATGAGATGTGTGGACTTAGTGTGTTGTGTTCGACACTTAGTGTTCGGGATTACCCCACTAGTAAGTCGGGTAAACCCCCAACATGAAAAGTTTTTGTTTTTGGTTAAAAATGTTACATTTTATCAAAAATAATTAGGAAGATGAATAGTTAAACTTGATTATAAAATAATAAAATAAACGTTGTGTCGTAAATCCACTGTTGTATTTTGTATTTAAATTTCTCCTTAGGTGTTCGTGTTTACCCCTCTTTCCCCTTCCCCTTAGCAGTATTAAATCGATTCTTCTTCAGCCATAAGTTATTTATGTAGGTACCTACTCATTTTATAGACAGCGCCTGAATGTTTATCGTGAGCAAATAGAATAATTGCTCACTTTGCTCAGGTTATTTTTATGGCGCTTCATAATATTTTCAAGCTGACTGAAGATAAAGTTATGGATGTTTTATACGATGGATGTTTACGAGAGAAATAGGTAGATACGAAGAACTACGTATAGTACCCTACCCTGTGCGAGTCAAGGTGCCTAGTAATAATAAATAGATTGTATCAATAGAATTATTCATAAGCTCGGTAAAGCTCAGCGGAACCGGAAGAAAACGTACATTTTCCGGAAGTAGAACCATTGTTGTTTATACATATACAAACAGGTATGCAAAGTTTCTTCCCGAGACGTTCAGTAGTTTTGACTTAAATAAATAAGTAAATACTAAATACTAGTTAGGTAGGTATTTTTGTACTAACACCGCTTTCGATCTTATCATCTAAACTTTCACCTAACCTTTTAGATGTAATTTTTTGCAGGATGATAAAACTTTATCGTAAAAGGATTTAAAATGAAAATCGAGTTCCTGTTATTTCATTGCTCTTCGAAGTAACTCATAACATACAACAAGCCTTGTTGGTAAAGATAGTTTAATACAAAAGGAACTTGGAGAACAGACTGCTCAGAACTTCCACTGCGATATGAGAACTTACAATTAGTACCTATGTGGTAGGAAAACGAGTAGACTATTATTTGCTACCACGTAGCATACATAGCACAATTTACTAGTTGCAGTATGGAATTACCTAGTAGGTACTACGTAATACTACAGCTAGTAAATGTATAAGGATTCTAACAATTAATTAGATTCCACACATGACGTAAGCTCCCGTCAAAACCCGAAATAATGTTGCTACGTAGTACATGCAGACTACTAGTGTTTGCGTGACGAATTAAACCATCCACGGAATTAAGAAAACGCCATTCAACCAATCACGTCAATAAAGACATTTTGTGATAAGATCGATAATTTGTCACCACAAAATTTATACGCGTAATCTGTCATAGCTACGAACATTTCAAATAATATTTTATACAATTCTCTATGTAATTTAATAACAAAATAAAAAAAACTAAGTATTGAAGGAGTCTTGCGATTGCATTGATGCAAAATACTAACTCCTGTGGCCAATCGAGATAACCAAGATTCGAGAATCATTTCACGGCTAAGTACAATCAGTATTTATTACTTAGACATTGATTGTGACTGCTCAAAGGCACCATGGTTGATAGCTCTTGATTTTGTCAAATCTATAGTGGCGTAGGGCTATCATATATAACTAAAAAATAATAACTAAATATTATTTTTTCTGTAAAAGTATGAAAAATAAATAGTTATTTTTTTTGTAAAATAACTTCGGATACGGGATGATAACGGGATAAGTATCAACTTGTCAAATCAAAAACAAAACTTTTTTCTATCTTATCAGGTGTGATTTACCAACTTACACGTATTGTGGCACCTTGTAGCTGTCGACAACTTCGTGGTTTCCTTCGCCACGTTGAATCTCAAATCCAGAGTCCATTAATCAATGCCAAGATCCTTGAGAAGACAGGTTGTCGGCGGGCGCCCACGATTCGGGCCGTGATTCGGATGGTAGGTACCTGCCTACCATACCTTCCTCGTTCGTTTGATATAGCTGTTCGGGGCTGTCAAATGCTAAATTATATCAGTATCAGTCTGTTCTGTGGAAGTCATTCATCGTGAGTCCGTGGCTATGGAGGTATTCGTTTAAACAAGCTTGCAACGTGTAGGTGCAAGTCAGCACGTCAACAGTTGATATTTATCATCTGACATTAACATTTTAATTTTCACAAAATCAAGATCCAACAAGCAGGCAAGCAGCGAAGCGTTTAGCGCTCTACGTGACTCTACCACAGATCAGCCAGTTACTTCGTAAACTCTACGTTCATAGAGCAGGCAAGCAAGCATTGAGATAAGTTTATTTTAGAAATCTTGCAGCTTAAAAGTTTGTTGCAAAGAATTTCAAGTCGGTAGAATTGTACATTCGTTAAAAAAATCGTTTTCCATCCGCTTTACGTTTTTTTTTCTTGATCCTTATTTTGTTACACAGAAGCTTAGGGACAACATCAACGGGCGAGGGTTAAGCAAAACACTCGCCCATGGAGGCACAAGTTACTAATTCCATGGGCCAAAATACAATGGGTAATTTCATAAAATCAGACTTTTATATGCCTCAATATTTTACTATTCCTTGGCAGATGGAGCAGCTGTGATTGCAAATTTTGATACAAAAACTCAATTTCCATAAACTTTCCCAGAAAAGTTAGCACCAATTTTACGTAAAATAACCGAATAACTTGTCAACGGCACGCAACAAATAAGAATGACAGGCTTTTGTGGCGGACACGTAAACATTTTACGGGCTGTAACCTTTTCAGGGGGAACTGATTGTTCTGTGAAAAAGGGTTACACAGTATTTCAATTTAAATCAAATAAATCAAAACTAGTTTCTGCCCGCAGCTTCACGTGCAATTGTTTCTATAGAAACTAAAACTAAAACCTACTAAACGGATCGGGCTGATTGTTTTTAATACAGGTTCTAGGTTTGGAATAAAATATAGTCTACTTATTATCCAATAAATCAGTTCTCGTTAGATAAAAATAACCTTAAACAACGCTCGCGAAGAACCGGGCAAAAACTAGTAATTTTATAAACTAAAGTAACTAAGTCTGTCTGTTTGTCAGTGTCAGTGTTACCTTTTCACGCCAAACCGGCTGAAAAAATCTTCTGGCAGGGAGGTAAAAATTCATATTTATAAACTTAGTTCTCTCGAAAATGTAAAGGTAGGTATATGTGCGACGAACGGTGTAAGTTGAGTTATGGCGGTTTGTTTATAAAAAAGGTTAATAAAAGTGGAATAAACCTAAGCAGCCTGTTAGCAATGCCTTTATATTCCGGATATGACGTCACGATTCCGCCATTACTGTCATTAGCAAGCCTTGAAGGACATCGTCGGCGTCACGACTCGCAGGACCATCAAGTAAATGAGCCACTTCCTAAATCAAATGAATTACTTTCACCCAAATAAATCCCCTGTTATAATTTAACTATTCTGGAGAATTTTCGCGTTTATTTTGCCGATTTTCCGGACAGTTGATAACAATGGTCAAAATTTAATTTATTTTGATTACATTTGTTTGTTATACTAAATCTGGTGCTCCTTGTCGAAGACTTCTTGTTTCTTGCTGATAAGTATTTCTTAATTTTTGGTGGCTTATGGCTACTATTCCATTCTCACATGAATTCCTCAAGATATCAAAGCTATTTTTTCAGTTGAGTTTTTTGTTTGAATTAGTGAATAATGGGGAACAAAGTAATTAGGTATCTAATTCTTGAATTGCCATGTTGATAAAATAAACTGCAAACTTACCCATATCTTTAGACGTATTTACGTAGGTTAAGTAGGTAGGTACTTATATCTTTATTCCTAGAATAAGAATGAGGAACAGGATATTTATTATGCTATAAATTTTGTACATTTCGAATGTTGTAACAGAGGTGTTTTTTTTTAAGAATTGAGACCTGGCGTCTTTATGAACGTGTTTGTAATGATGGGCAGGACCTGCAGTTCGCGTAGTGTGTAGTGTTACTAATTTACCAATAACCCTGTAAACCGCTTCCACTGATAAGATAACTATAACATAAAATTTCCGCTTCGGCCATTTCCCGCGACGCTTTGTCGAATCAGTTTCCATAAATAAAATTCTGATCCCTGACAGAATCGACCATCTTCACAAAACAATAAAAATTAATGAACCAAACAAAACAATTTACACACCAGTTTAAGACGGCGAGAAACAAACAGCTTAGTCCTATTAATAGCAGGAAACTTCCCTTGAGCATCATAACCATTAATCGCACACCAACTAGGTGTAGAACCCGATGGGACCCTGTGGGGGTCCGCAGTGCTATTACGCTAAATGCACCCATCCTAAAATTGACGTTTGAAAGCCATTTCATGGCCTTCGCGCGTCCCATCCATCAAACTGCAATTACAAAATATATTAATTTATAAGAAATTAATAAATCCCAAAAATTTACGATCTCGACGGGATTCGAACCCGCACTTTCCCCTTCAGCGCAGGGTTGCTCTTTTTCCAACTAAGCTACGTGATCTTATCTCGCCGAGGTGTAAATCTTTGGGATTTATTAATTTCTTAGAGATTACCCAGAGTAATATAATAAATAAAAACCTTAGATATTAATTTATGATTGCCATTCCCAACCAAAATTGAATCCCATGCGAAATAAGTGTTTTTGATTCACACAGCATCATCGAAGCAGAGCTTGTGTTATGGGTTAGTTAACTGATGAAGTTAATAAATGAAATGAAATAGAGAGTAGTTAGAGTTAGAGGTATATAAAATCGCTTTGCCGATTACGTTTCATTAGGTACCGTACCTATTGTGAATCAGAATTGCAATTCTGATTCACAATACGTACCGTACCTAGGTAAATCCCCTTTGTATGACAGCATTTTAGGAAAACGAAACGTAGAATGGGGAATTCGCACGTTCTCTCACTTTGACCATCAATAGAAATCGAAATGGCTTATGTCCAGGCTCCAATCCATGAATTTAGTGTAAGTAATGCACATCCGGCGGGGGCCAGAAGGGGCCGGTGGGGTCCGGCGATGTTTGCGGATAAGGGGCCCGGTGGCTAACGATGGTCAGATAGCCTTTGAAATATGATGCCAATTTCTTTCGTTAAAGATTTTTAGATAGGTAGGTATCGAAATTCTGGTAAACTTTTTTTTCCAAAATATTTTTCGTGAATTCCTTATTTTTGGTGTAAATGTATTTTTAATCTATTGATCCAAGTTTTGTCCTTTGTTGGAACAAATTCACTTTTTATGTCTTGTATCTTGTATGCCATGGCATGGGACATTTGCAGCCCAAAAAATAAGACCAATCCACCCGACGACGACTATTGGCCGCTATATTTTCTAATTCATATTTTCATAAGGCATAGTTACTCTAGTCTAGAGTCAGAGTCAGTAGACGACAAAACTATCGTTGACGGCAAACACACCCGTGCGGTCCCTTAAGTAGGAAGGTAAGTGGTACATTTATACTTTGCAACGGAAGAGCGCATCTTATTTCACATTCACGGTTTTCTAGAAAAATGCGATGCGATTCCTTAGCGTTGAATGGATGCATTTTATACTTGGTCATGTTGAGACTTTTCTTGAGAGGATTACTTTGCTATTCATGGAGGATCTGAATTTGTGCTAGTATTTTCATTTCATTGCATTCTTTTCTTTGAGTTGAGAAGGTATACGCAAAAGTACTTATTTATTTCTTGAATTGCTACAACTACTCACCTATTTCTTCACAACTTGGTACTTATTTCTTTCTTCCATGATTAAGAATTTTTCTGCTATAAATATTGTATGTTTCGAATATCTGCTAACTGTATAGTAGTAGTTTTCACATATACCAAATGTGTTTTGTGTGAATTTTAGGGTTGGGCCTGAAACTCATTTTTCATTGACTCGCACGGTGGAAATGTCACTCTACATAGCTACAATAACAATCAAATAATATAAACGAATTAGAACTAATACCTATTTATAATTAAAACAATTGAGTTCATTGCAGACTGTTGCAAACAGATAAATAAAGAGAAAATTGACATATTATGACGGTGTTCAAGAACGTAAGAATCAAAAGGCTTTATAAATCGGTCAAAGAAAGTTTTAAAGAATAAAAAGAAAACTAGTATTAACACCTTAATAAATTTTCTAAGAATACAATCAGTCACCAGAAGGCAGAGTGCCCAGATTTGGATTGATTTAGATTAGATTGAAGATTGACCTGCGGAGCGGGCTCTTACTGTCCCTGCAAGATGTGATGTGATGGAGGGTATTTATAGTAGTTTCCATACACTCTTCCATACGTCAATTTATATAGATATAAGTACGTTGAGTGTTGACACAAAGCTTAGGTACATAAAACAGCGTGGTAAAAACGGTTACAACCACGTGCCTCGATTGCTATTCATTCGTAGTTCGGCCGTTAAATCAGCCCGATCAAACATTTAGTTGAAGCTCACTGGTGGAATGTTGAGCAGGTAAAGCCGCGTGCACAAGTTTGACTCCGCTCACTCATCTCTCATTTCCCGGCTATTACCCTATGGCGGTGGAAACCCGGCTTAAAAATTGTCTTTAAATATATACCTATAAATAAATTACTGTACTTTTAATACTTTAATATCTACCGACATGAGTATAACTTTACTATAATAGACTAGTAAATTAAAGGCAATAAATAAATGACAAGTAAATTATGAGAATGTACTTAATAATAACCCAAAATAATCCTGACAGTGGTCCAGATTTCTAATCTGGACCACTCACGATACGTAACTAAGCGACGTAACATTTCTATTAGGAATTAAGAAGATATCAATATATTTATTCAGGCTATTTGCGAAGATAATGGCGAGTTATTGAGAAGATAATGCGGATTCATCATAGGGATTCATAATCTTGTCAATCCTGCCAGGCAATTCTTTACCTATTTAATATAAGACCAGGCACATGAATTTATGGGAACACAGGAATTTATGGGGTATAATAGGTTAGGCTATTTGCATAAGTAGAACGGAGCTATTTACTGTTGTGCGACGAGATTTTTTTCGATCAGAACCTGGGCCTCTTAAAGTCAAGAGTGAATAGCTTCTAGACTAGATTGCTATATTTTCTAATGATGAAAGATCTTCGTGGTACATCGTCGGCAACATCGTCAGTTTCAATCACGTGAAGATTGTGGTCAATCGACTGTCTATTGAATATAAAAATGTATATAAACCTCCTTGCCTATACACATTCATATTTATTTTTCTGTGTAACTAACATTTTATTTATTTGTTTTCAACAAATTGACCTTCAGTTTTATTTATGAACCTAGGTACCTTCCTTAATACTACAATATTTTTAACATGAATTTAATTTAATGGTTTATTTCTATGTTAAGTTATACAAATTTACAGAAAATAACAATTATAATCTAATTTATGTCATTTTTATTTATGATATTAATTGAAGGTAAAATTATGAATTCGTGGTCTTCTCATTTGGTCTACCTTGAGTACCTACTAAAAATAAATATTTAAAATAAATTTTATTACTTTCAAAAACACAGGTTCTAAAATAGTGTCTATGAAATATTGCATCCTTTCGTTTTATATGTTTTACTTACTTTCATTCCGTCTTCATTCACTTACCTGTCAACAAATTAAAAGAACTTCATAGGCCAAAAGTTACACAGTAGTGACCAAATTTAAATAAAAGCGTGAACGATATAGTTCGTCCACGGGGGGTTAGGATAGACTGTCGGACCAAATGTTTTAGTTGGCCTACCAACTGGAATACTTACCGATATCCATGGTCATGATTGTTTTCTTTGTAGATGCTCCACATCTCTTTATTGCTTAGGTATCTATACCTCCCAACTTCCCAAAGGTTTCCTTTGTTAGCCAAGGATTGGGGGCAATGTACTAGGACGCCAGGTGGTGGAGTGCTATTCTGTAATATCGTGTCAATGAATTCAACGACGATCTCGGATAGCGCTGCTGCTACAATTCCCAAAATACCTACTCAAAAGCACATAAAATTAATGGTGTTAATGAAACGATCCAGTGATCCTTAAGCTGATGATATTTAAGAGTTAAAGACAAAACGGCGAATATAAATCCATTTTTCGATGAACAACCAGGATAACTTAAACACAATATAGTAACCTTGCCTTTTCATCTAAAACTAATGATAAAATTTCGCAAAAATTGCTAAATTATGGGCAAGATTTTTCATAATTTTTCACCATTTTTTTTTAACTTTTGAAACTGTGTTGGTTATTACTATAGAAATCATTTAGAACGGGATACCTTACCATGATTAAATTTTTGAGTTTTCCAATATTTCGGCACAGTTTCATGCGCCATGATCACGGAAGAACAACATTTTATTATTTGTATGGTATTTGTATAATAATCATGCTTATTAGAATCCTTGCGCCGTCGTATCAAAAAATCGCCGTAGAACTTTCTACATCAAGCTTACAGAATAGCTCTCAGATGATTGATGGGCCACACAGCCTTGAATACAGCCTGAGCATTGAAATCTGATCCAGATCGGATGTCCCCCTTTGTGCGGAGCCAGTGAATACGCACCTTTTCTGTGCACCCTGTAAGATAGGTTACATTAGGTATTCGTCACAAATTTTGGAGGCCTACAAAGTGGAACAAAAATTTTCTTCTCTTTTCATATTTTGATACTGAGGGCACTTATCTTTTTGTTGTAAGTCGTTGTTTGGTTTGGAAACTGGGCTTACAGTCAGAGGGGTTTTTAGCTTTTTAAGAAAACAAAACTAGCCAAGTGCGTGTAAGGACGTGCTCAATATAGGTTTCTGTTTCAAAAGTTATTAACGTATATTAATTTACATCTCAAATCGTATATCCTCAAATCGTAAGATATAGCAAATAATTAATAACTGTTTTCATAAACGGTAATTTATATCGTACTAGCTAAGCCCACTGATGATGATTTAAAACTGTTTATAGAAGGCTTTACAATAAGAACTTTAGTCTATGTGTTTGAAGAACACCAACGCGTAACGAAAGGGAGTCACGTGCGACTGGAAACGCACTCACTTTGTTGAAGTCCCTCGTCAAGGGATGAAACGTTGCTGTACTTCCAACACAAACTAGGTTAGTTGTTAACCCGCTCACATTAATAAAGTGTTCAGAAGGTTCGTCATTTAGAAAAAAAGATCGCCAGTATCCAAAAAGTGAAAAAGAAACAAGTGTAAAACCCTTCAGCCTGTTAAAATCACTTACATACGACCAAGGCTAAGCACCTCGCGTGAGTGTGGCCACTAAACCAGCGGGCAGTAAAGTTAATGGCGATTTTATGGCCTCTTATAAATCAACTTAACTGGAGATCTCTATTGATGGACTAGGAGCGTGCTGTTATTTTATGGATAAACTTTCGCTTGTGACTTTGCTTGTCTGCGATGAAGAAATGAAATAATTGAAAAAGAAATACTACACCTCTACCTATGGTAGTTAAAGGCGCTTTAGCATTCATAAGGGGACGCTTAACTTCAGCAGTGAACTAATATATGCTGATGATGATGATAATGAACGGTAATTCGTTTAGAGTCAATGGAAATCAATTGAAATTACGAATTAATTTCTATTTTTTAATGATTTTTTTTTTATTTACAGAAAATTCCAATATACAATACAATTATAATTACAACTAATATTTACACTCAAATCTATTTTCTAAAAATCTAAGCCGTCACCAGAAGGCAAAGTGCCCAGAATGCTGGCAGCATTGCCACGTTGAATGGCAATGCTAATTCGTTGACCGAAATAAAAGCCAGCATTCCGATCACCTGTGGACTCTATTAGGAGTTTTTTTAGATCTATTTTTTTATATTTTGCTGGATGAATACTAATTATTCAGGAATAAAAAAATTATGGACAGTGCGCGTCAGAATTAAGTATCCCCCTATCTCTCTACCTCTATTATACACGCGCACTCTACCATCTAGGAATCAATTTCTATACATCAGCAAAAGAATCATCCAAATTAGTCCATAAACGACGAAGAAATCGACCGACGTTATTAAAAAAACATACATACAGCCAAACATAGAACTTCCTCCTTTTTTCGAAGTAAAATCTTTAAAATGTAGGTACAGACACCTAAGTAACCTAAGCTTCTGAAAGTTAATTTGTTTTTCATGATTTCTCTAAAGACATCATCCAAAAACCTAGCAATAAGATTGGACAGGACCTTTCTAATTAAATCTCTCACTTTGCCAATCGACTCATCATCATCATCATCAGCCTATATCAGTCCACTGCTGGACATAGGCCTCCCCCAATGAGCGCCATAGCACCCTGTCTTCAGCTTGCCGCATCCAGCATCTACCAGCAGTCTTTCGCAAATCGTCATCCCACCTGGTCAGAGGGTCGACTCTAATCGTCAGAAATAATTAGTATCCATGCGATCCTTTCGGCTTCCTCGGTGCTTTGGGACAGACCTCTGTGCTTTCGGACAGGACGTTCAGCTTTACGATTTCTTGTGTGATAGCCTACTACCTAACTGTTGAATTATTTTAATGGCCTCGGTCACAGCTGACTTTGGTTTTACGGTTCGAAGATTTTATGCCATTTCGGGAATTATGAGGGGAGATCTATGAAGGTCATTTTGAATCTTTATCTTGGATGATTGATACTCGCCCGTGAGGTTCTCTTTTCTATTCTAAGTATAATATCTATGGTTTGTAGGGTTCCGTACCCAAAGGGTAAAACGGGACCCTATTACTAAGGCTCCGCTGTCCGTCTGTCCGTCTGTTCGTCTGTCACCAGGCTGTATCTCATGAACCGTGATAGTTAGACTGTTGAAATCTTATCCGATGATGTATTTTTGTTGCCGCTATAACAACAAATACAATAAAAACTAGAATTAAATAAATATTTAAGGGGGCTCCCATACAACAAACGTGATTTTTTTGCTCGTTTTTCTAGATAATGGTACGGAACCCTTCGTGCGCGAGTCCGACTCGCACTTAGCCGGTTTTATTTTGTTATTATAGAGCCTACTGCCAGTGTAGGGCGTAGTTAACTACATTTGTAATCAGGTTACTAACTACGATTAAAAGTAGTTAACTACATGTAGTTATGATTAAATATTAAACTACTTTTACGATTACTTAATGTAATTTGTAGTTATGATTACTAACTACTATATATAATCGTAGTTAGTAATCAGTAGTTAGATTTCATATTGCCCAATACTGCCTGATGCTTTTTTTCCCGACAACTACAACCTGGGTCTCATAAAGACAAGAGTGAATAGGTATCTTCTAGACCTTCGTGATACACCGTCGGCCACATCTTCACTTTCCATCAGGTGAGATTGTGGTCAAACGAAGGTCTAATCTAAAGACTAAAAAAAGCTTACACGCACTCAGTGTATCTCTAAGAAATGAAATTAATTCCTTCCCAAAAAAAATCGATTTCAGAGAGTACTTGATATTGTGGCTTAGTTGGTTAGAGCACACCCGTACTGAGGGTGGAGCGCGGGTTCAAGATCCGCCGAAATTGCATTTTTTGGGAACTTATTTTAATAAAATATCTACTATTTTGATAAGCATAGAAAATGAGAAAAGTCAGTTTTGGCTTTGGATACATTATGTAGAAACATTATTGTTTATTAGTAGGTATGCACTGAACTCAACACCCTTTCAAAACGGTAAGGGGGACGCCCTTTCCGTTTTTCCAAAGAACACTGTGTCCAAATAGACTACCTGTGAGCCAAGCACGGGGATTTTTCTCTAGGTTAGGATAGACAATAATGACATCGCATCGTCATACATTGACACTATTGAATTTCAAGGAATGAATTTCAAATAATTTACAAAGTGACGTAGTTTTTCTCTATTCTACCATAGATATAACAATCCCCGTGCTTGACCTACTGCACTTTATTAGCTTTAATCAATGTTTAGCTTCAACCAGTCTATGGTCAAATGCCTAACGTATCTAATGTTGCTAAAAATTGCCAATTTCGAAAAAACATATCCCTCTTATTCATAATGGTCTGCTAACTTATGACAGCTGCTAAACAATGTTATTTCTCACTCTGACCTATGTCATTAGAAGATGACAGCGAGCGAGAAATAGCAATGTGCTAAGTTAACAGACTATTGGGGGTCGTAAACAACGGAAGTTATGTTCAACGTATACCGTAAAACGTTTACTATAAAACAAAAGAACAACAGTTCTTACAAAAAGCCTTATGACGCGTAAACTGACCCATTCGCTTCCGATTTTTTTGCCAGAAGCGGAACGGAAAAAAAAACCCTTAAAACTACCGCGAGCCATATTGTGCTAAAAGTTATTATTAAAAATACTGCCAGAGGAAAGTGTTCCTTAGTTCGATGTAGTTAAGATTCGTTGTAAACAAGGATGTTGATTGTTGGTAGTGCTTGTTCGCACATGTGTGAAAATAAGGGTAAACTTATTTTGTGATGTTTTACTCACCAGGCTTTGGTCGGTTATGTTTACGAGATAGTTGAAATTTGGGTATTTTTGGCGTGAAAAGACAGACACAAGACAGACAGACAGACAGAGTTACTTTCGAATTAATATTATTAGTAGATTCTCCAGAGTTGGTCACACTGCTTACGGTTAATTCAACACACTTCCTATCCCACTGTCTCTTTCTCAGCTGACAGGCGCGTCTACAGAATTAAATTAATGACAATCGCCTACTGTTCCCATCCATTCGAATGTTAGCTGGAATGGAGTACAATGGATCATAAATATCTATTGACGTCATCGGTGCGTAGACGCGTGTCATGTCAAAGCCCTCTATGACTAGTAGAATGCACGCAGCTTTTCTAGGCTGATGGTCGAAACATGTACTACAAGAAATGCTCATTAGATTACATCGGCTCTGCTTACACACCGTGTCATCTTCAAACACAATCACATAAGTACTTAGGTGCTTGGCCTTGGCATGGAAATTAATAGAGCTATGAAATGAAGCCCTAGACGTGACGTCTAGAGCTTTCAAGATGGAGGGCGTCTCTTTGTCAGGAATTAGGAAATGGAGGTGTCTGAAACTGGGATTCGCGTTCCTGAGACTCGGTGGTACGGCAATAATTTGAACTTATGAAGACAAGCGTAGAAGAAAAATAAGGCATAATGATATGATAATGTACACAAACGAGGTATGGAAAGACCTCATTAAATTAAACGGTAACGTCTGTCCTTAGCTCAGCTCAGAAGGAAAAGGACCTTGGCTATTTTTGTGTGTATTAAAACCTAGTCCTCGACAAATCTATTTATTGTCGTCTCGCTCCGGCGAACCTCGAAGTAACGTCCGGAATAATAAATTTTGTTGCCAGCATCATTAATTTACGGGTAATTTGGCTACAAAAATGAAGTGAATAAAACATATTTTTATTGGGTTCTAGTTCAGTTCGAACGGAAGTATGATCGTAAAATAGCAGTTGTGACGAGAAATGCTGTTGGTATTTTGTATACCAGCATACAATTTGATTGTTTCCTCCAAATAAAAAAAAGACTTTCGTACCGAAAGTACAAAAGAATTGATTTTAGGTCATGTGTATTCTTTGTGATACTACAGCAATTGCCAACTACCCCAATGTAGGGCAAGTTCCTCCTCAGATAATGCTATAATTTGATTTGATCTCATTTCCAGCCACTTTTTCATCAAAATCAGGCAACACTTTGAAAGTTACCAACAAAAAAACTAAAAGAGCGCTACGCGGTAACGTCCTGGAGGTCGTGCTAAATGTATTCAAGTAGGTACTTGGCAAATTATGCAATCCTTCTCAAACGCGGGTAATTTTCGCTGTAACAGTTTTGAATTCGTTTGCATGATTATTTCAGATGAAAAATGAGTAGGTACGACTTGGTTTCTATTTTCCTAGGTTTATTTATTTATTTATGAAACAAAATCCACAGCTGTTGTGTTGTATTTTTATTGTCTTATTTACTTCGACTACATCAATAAAATATATTTTTAATAAAATATGTAGGTAGTACATATCTTTTTTGACAAATAAAAGAAATTCGATAAAGAAACTAGAAAAAGTACTTATTTACAACAGTTGAGCTAACTGCAGACTATTGCAAACAATCTACAGGTAACTCAACTGATCCATATCAATTACAATCGGAAGCGTCGCCCTTAATGTAATAACTGTATTTACCAATCATAATTTAGCTGCACCAATGTCGTTGGTCTGAATTTTATAGGATAGGTTTCTGAGGCATGATATTCTTTCAGAGCTCATTAGCATTTAAACACGCCATCTAGTTAGCCATCTTGTACTATTTGTAATAAATTGAAAACATATTTATCCTAGGGTTGTTTCCTTCATATATTGTCATATAAACGCATTGTCAAAATTTAATTTGTAAAACTTTTGAAACTATCATGGTTATTACTATAGAAATCATTTAGAACGGGATATTTACCATGATTAAATTTTTGCGTTTTCCAATATTTTGATATTTTTTTTGTTCTTCCGTGATCATGGCGCATGAAACTGTGCCGAAATATTGGAAAACTCAAAAATTGAATCCTGGTAAATATCCCGTTCTAAATGATTTCTAAAATTTTATTTGTGTCTAGATCATTTTGTTTGAATTAGTATTCTTAAAATGTCCCATTTTGTTATCAATACGTAGTGTGAGGTCACAAAAGTATGCACGGTCCCACGTTCAAATTACCCACTGTGCGATTCGGTTCAGGTATTGTTTTATATCCACATTAAATCCTAGGTCACTGCCGCTTCCAGTGATCGTAACTTCAACGTCAATACCGAAACATATTTCTAGGAAATAAGGCACAGAACGATATTATGGTTTGTATGTTCGTTGCAATGACTTTACTGTATAATTTAACTATACTGTTGAACATGATAAGCTATTGAAAATAACTTTTATTTACCTTTATGTACCACTATTTTTTGCCCGCGACTTCGCACGCGTTTCGACTATGGAAACGTTTAAAGCCCACAACCGACGGAGCTGATTTATGGGATAAAAAGCCTATGTGTCCATTTTACATGTTCAATTTTTAGAGCCTAAAGCTTAGAACATGTAAGCAAAATTTTAGCCTGATCCGTCCGAGTATGATTATTAACAATAAATGTTATCATTTGATTTCCCCGACGTTTCAGCAGGATTACACAATCTTGGTCGCGGGGTGATTCTACTATTCCGTAGCCCAGAACCCCTAATTGCTGTAAGTGCATCCTGTGCATCTTAGCTAAGCTATTTTTGGAAATTCTCACGGTACGATAAAGACACCCCTCCTTTTGAATACATTTAAAACAGATGGGACTTTTATCACGAGTAGTTTAGCGTTGCTTTGCGATTCAAAAGGGTTCCTAAAATTTTTTAAAATCTAAAAGGCTCTTTAATGCTTTTTAACAGGAGGTTGGGGGTTCAATTTCTGCCTCGGGACATTGTTTGTACGATCTGCAAATATTTGTTCATGGTGTTCTGTCGATTTCTATGTATTAAAACAATTTTTATCTATGTATTATATTAGGTATATCAGTTATCTAGTGTCCATAACACAAGCTCTGCTTAGCTTGGGGCTAGATACTGCTGTGTGAATCCTCCAGCATTATTTATTGATATATAAGTCTCTAAGGTGTTTATTGTACTATAAGCCCCAGTCAAGTTATTAGTGCATTGGCACTTCTTGTGATCCATGAAATAAAAGATCCATTTTATTAATATATCTTCAATTGGTAGCTATTAATGATAATAGAACCAAATAGTACTCTACAAAGTGAAGTAAACCGCAAAACCTGGATACTTAACTTGCTTCTCCTAGTTTCATAATAAGCTCTACGGAACCGCCATAAAGTTATATTTACAAAGTTATAGAGATTACACCGGTGCAAAAGCTTTGCGTCTACGCAGGTTACAGATTAGTTAGATCAATAATAATCCAGTAGCAACACACCGGGCGACGCGCACGCACGCCTGCCGAGTACGCGCTGTGATTTGAAAAACTAACGTGTCACAGAAAAAAAGTATTGTTTCGAGTGGTAGAGAATTTTCGTCAGAGGCGACAAAAACATTATTTTCAGTGAGTGGTTGTGATTGTGAGTGTGTTGGCCGCAAAAAGTACGTGAAATATAATTTTTATTAAAAGGTAATCTATAATATCTTGACAGTAAATGTTACAGGATTGATAACCTTATCACAATCGAGCGTTTACAGACGACCCCTAAATTGTGGGTTCGTGGGTTAGGCCCCCGGTGTGTGACGCCCCCGCGGTGGAGGCACCCGAATTTCAATTAAGTTATAACAGCCGATTTCGTCGAAATAAAAGTCATTTGTACCAGATACTGTGTCTTCGAATGAGGAGTAAAAGTTGTCCATCGAAGGGATTCTAGTAACGTTCTAAACAGTGTTGAATATCTTGGAGGATAAACCTAAAATATCGGAAGCTTTTAGTTAATAGTTAGGTACGTATTAGTTAATCGTGTTACTTGTAACAAGCGGTGGATTTAGGAGCTTTTAGAAAAGGAATCGGAAAAATTGTACACGACATATGAAAGTAATAGCTTCGAAATGACGAGTCAAGAATGTTTTTAGCATAAAATTTGTTTAAAGTTTTTTTTTAAGTTTAGGCCTCCTCTAATAAGCGCCATAGCGCCCTTTCTTCAGCTTACCGTATCCAGCATCTGCCTGCAGTCTTTCGCAGGGCGCCATGCCACCTGGCCGTCAAAATCATGCAAAAAATTAAAATCTAATTTTAAATTAAACTCCAATTGTAAATAAATGGTCATAGATCTCCACTTAATAATGATTCTATTTACGTCTTCGATCAAAAATAAGTAGTTCACGGGGGCCGGCAAAGCCCGAAATTTTTGATCGAAGATTTACGTCCATGAGAACCTTCAGTAGTACATTATATCTCACTATATGTGTGGATTGTTCAGCATTATGTGGATTGTTAAGCATTCAATAATGCTGAACAAGCCAATTATACATTACAGACTAGCTGATGGCCGTGGCTTCGCTCGCGTTTTTCAAGTAGCCTATGTCCGTCCCCGGGATACTATTTACCTGCCAAATTTTATTACATTAAGATGCGTTATGCCGTTTAGACGTGAACAGGTAACAGACAGACAGACAGCATTTTTTATTTAGTATTTGCAGCGCTTCGCGGTTTCACTCGCGTAGTTCTCGTTCCAGTCGGAATTCTGGGATAAAAAGTCTAAGTGCTATTCCAGACTATAATCTATCTTTGTGCCAAATTTCATCCAGATCCGTTCAGCCGTTCTGGCGTGATTGAGTAACAAACATCCATCCAACATTCACATTTATAATATTAGTGGGATAGTATGTATGTATTTACTACGGTGAAAGCTCACAAGCTCTTTGTTATCAAAATGCCGGATGGATATAACTCAAAAGGGATAAAAATGTAAGAATGTTTTTGGTATTGGAACAAAATAACCATGTTTTAGTTTCCGATTGGTTCTACGTCGAGTCCTAAGCAAACAATCGTTTATTTACTTCCCAAAATGGCGACGGAGGTTGTTCCTTTCGCAAATTATCGATTGTAGAAACAAACTTAGGTGAATGTTAAAATCCCTTTCCCGATTACTTGATCACTATTTTATGTAGATCCCACTTAGAATGATAGAACAAGATATCGCGATCAAGCAAGCTTGAAGACACCGTTTAAAAGGACTTTTGAAGCAATATTATTATTCATAGTTTAAATAGCTTTCTACTAGTTTTCAGATAGTGTGTCCATAATTTAAACGTCCACTCCCTTCTCCGTACCTATTGCCACGCCCTGCTTGGATACCATTGTGTCTCTTACACATTATCTACATAGTAAGATCTACAAATCAAATGTACTAAACACAGTGATAGCTATAAAATAAATCCGTATGAACAAATATTTAAAAAACTGCTTCAAACGTCCTTTGTCTGCAAGCTTGTTTGATCGCGAGCAGGTATGTAATATTTAACTTTCGCGATTTTACAATATGTTTATTTTAATTTAATAAATAAGTATGCGATAGATAACAGATTTAACTTTAATTCGTTCTATTACTAGTATGTAGGTAAACGACTCTTGAACATTTTTGTAGGGAAGCTGACTCTTCTTTGGTCTCTAGATTTTAATATAAAAAAACTAATACGACTAAGGCCTTTTTCCCTATAATTGAAGCCACGATCATAGCCTATTGATGGTTAATCATAATCAAGAAAAACCCGTTAAAATAACAAAGCAAAAGCCGTAGCTGCACTCAAATCCATAATCAACCGGTTAAAACAGCCATTATCGGTGAAATCTCATCTCCATTGGCATCGCATTACAATCACCGTTAAAAAAACAATCGAATCTGGTTCGAAAGGGACCGCCTTAATGGGTATGAATTAAAATGAAGCTCTATTGAAGTTAATGGGTAGCTTGGTGGCTAGTTTTACTAAGAAACCTTTGTTTTACACGTGAATAATTTTTAATTTTAGGTTTAGCGACGAATAGAATTGGCACCCAAATAATATTTTCACCATTTACGCTTGAAAACGGACTTTGTTGTTCAGAAACAGTGACAAAGATCGGGTTTCGCTCATATGTGGAAGGATATTATTCAATTTAAAGGTTTTTTGCTTACCCGCACTTTGGGTATCTCTAAGAAATGAAACAAGTTCCCAAAAATTTTCTGTTTCGGCGGGACTCGAACCCGCGCCCCACCCTCAGTACGTGTGTGCTCTATTCATCTAAGCCACGAAACCCTTAGTCGGTTCAACCGAAAATCTTTGGGACCTCTTACGGACCCAAAGTTGGGGACCTCTTGCGGGTTCGAGTCCCGCCGAAACCGAAAATTTTTGGGAACTTATTTCATTTCTTATTATTCAACTTGTTGAAAAAAGTAATTTGTGTTCTGAATGTTTCAAACTAAATTTCGGACTTCCATACCTAACTCATTGAAAGAGCTTTTTTGCCAGTCACCCAGCTCGCAAGCTCCTTTTCAGGTTTAGATGATGTAAAGTACAGACTTTTCGTAAGTCCCTCAATACTATAATATTTTTTCTCTGTTAGCATATATAGATAATTTTATATAGATAATTTTTTATTTAAGTGCAAAGAAATTATAGTCTTGTGCCAAGGCTAAGTAACGTTCTTCATAATAATATAAATAACAACGCCTCAGGCCTCAGCCCTGTCTATTTATATCTAGGTCTACGGTTTAATGGGTTAAAAATTCTATCCATGCACGTAACTTCCTTTGCATACGAAGTAGTCGACGTGTTGGTAGTAATTGCTGGTTATTCTGTGGTAGTGTGTGGTCACCTACTACTTGCTTCATTTAAATGTGACGTTCGTTTACACACTACAATATTCTATGATAAGACATACCTACTATAATATCTCAAAAACCTTTTTGTATGGGATTTACGTAGTTCCCTGTTGGCAGGATAGAGGCGCTGTACTAAATCCTATAGAAAAAGGAGACGTCACTGAACAGACGAGGATAGTACGAATTCTATAAGGCCTATAACCAGCAGTGGGTGACGGTTGCAATGATAAAAAAATGAAAATAACATAAATAAATAATAATAAATAACTTTATTTAAATACCTGTTTGCCTTTGTGTGCCAATAATTTTGTTTCTTTCTTTCTGTCAATGATAATGTTGAAATTAAACTGAATTTTTAAATTTACCGTTTCCACTACCTGCAAAATTAATTACATGTAATAGACATTATAATGCAAGGAAATAATACCAAGAAAATCGGTCTGAACTTGTCCGGTCAAAAGCATAAATATTTATTTCAGTTCCCTTAGGAAATTCCGCATTCCCAAAACACCAAAAACAAATCAATCATTTATCGAAAGTAAAATAAATTCGTTCATCACAACTGCGTGTTTCGACACCAAATATATGATAAATAAAGTTCTTTCACTCCCTAGTTGATACCGTCAGGACAGCCGTTCAATCACATCCTAGAGTTACGGAACGGAACGTACTTATATCAACACGTTGCGCGTCGTACAAACACACTAACTTTGTGACAGGCAAACATATCCTGTATGTATGCTTTTATGAAACTCTACTGGGAGTTTCGACGCTCGCGGCTTCCATGTATGTTTTCCAACATCGCACAGTTCCATTCCAACTTTAGCGTTCACTTTAAGAACAGTCCTATATACTGACTGTAAACTTCCTGATTCACAAACAATAAATGAATTATGAATTACAGATGATAATAAAACTTGTGTAGATAGAATCCTCAGGCCGTAAGGTTTAATAATATTAATGTATATTTAAGTACATTTAATATTATTAATCTTTACGTACAGTGCAATAGAAGGTTTTGATAATAGGTAGCTTATTACATGAATTATCAAAAAGGGGAAAGAAGAATCAATGCTGTGTGAAAGAATCCTACGGCACCTACTTTGTCACAATAAGGTTTTTTACTCTATATGGCATTTATAAAGCAGGCATAAAATATTAGTTTTAGTTCATAAAATAAGAAAAAAATTAAATTCAATTCAATGTTTTCCGTTTTTTTTTTAATCTGTAGTAAAAAATGTTGCAAAAACTGTCATCAAAAATATTCAAACTAATTCTCAACTAAGTAACTCTCCTCTCTGTGCAAAAAAGCTTACTTCAAAATTTCAGATTGTCAACTACAGAATAAAAACCTTAGGACGATTTTTGCTCCAACTCAAAAAATAACAACTACCTATAGGCTAAAAGTTTCTACGTATGTAGAATAAAGTAAAGCAAAGACGAAAGCGCGACAGAAATTAAAATCTATCACCTTATTTCCGTGTCAGTGATTAATTTTAAGAATTTGACCTTTTCTAAGTGTAAATTTATTGTGGCTATAGAAATAAGACTTTTTGATTTTGGTTTTGAAGCCATCTTTCAATGTTAAACCACTTCTTTTCTCAAGCCTTTATTTATTCACCACGGTCCGTAACCACCCATAACTGATGTTTTTCGTGTAATTGTATAGAGATCGAAGGGTTATCTACCTCGGTAATAGCCGCGGGGCCAATTAGGCCCACTCGCGGCCGTGGTCGGTTCATTCACAAAACTGCGTCGGCCACGCACAGGTTAAGATTAGTCTAATTCGGCTAAAGGTATTTACACACTGTTTTTACACAACATAGGTTTTAAGACACTGTCAACTAAGTTATGTAACCAACTTTTAATAAACTAGATTCTGCCGGAGAGGCTCCGATGACGTTGTTTCTATGGGAACGTATTGATTTATGGGATTAAAAGTAGCCTTTGTTTTATTCTAGGCCTAAAACTACCTGTATGCAAAATTTTTGCCCCATGTGTTCAGTACTTTTGGCGTGAAGAAGTAAAAAACATCCGTGTGATAAAATAAATGTTTCTAATCGTCAAAGCGTCCCAAGACACTCTCTGCATGTGCCTTTATACGCATTTAAAGACTTTTTTTTAGTACGAACAGTGAAATTTCACCTTTTGAAAATGATTGATGCAAAAACAGAACTAAACAATTTTTTATATATAAGCACTAAAATAAATGAATGAATTATTTGAGTTTGTAGCACAAAAATCAAAATTCATAAAATATTTACTTCTGTAGTCACAGCATAAAAAAGTTTGGCCCTGCGCCGCGCCCCGTTGGGCAGAGAATTTATGATTTTCAGTAAAAAGCCTATAACTTACGAATACCTATAACTGAGAAACTATTTGTGGTTAGACCCTTGATTTTGTGGTTTTTCTGGGTGGTCATCAACCCACCTGACCTCCGTTTTCGACTTGACATTGAGTTTCGGGACAACCTGTATTATTGTAACAATAACGCAACATACTAACGTACTAACGCCTACTTTGAAATTAGATACCTATTTCTGCCAAAACGTTTCTTTCTAGTCAAGTTAATTTTTTAGTTAAGTTAGTTTAGTTACTCAAACATTTGGAACAACGTTGGATTTCTGATAGGTAGGTTTCATGGATCAACATTTCAAAAGGTTAAACCTGTTATATAGAAGTAACAGCTTACACCGAAAACATTTTAATAAAAACATCATGAACGAAAAATGTATTTACCTCCGTGGTAAAAACACACGCGAACAAATTTTCCGTGCCGAAGTCGCTAAGTTCTATGATAGAATATTTTGTGTCTCTATCTTGGTAACCTAATTATAAGAGGGTGTTAATGGATGTCATTTATTCAAATTAGAACAGAGGCTAATTAACTTAAAATAGAATATGGCCGACCCGGAAAGGGACGAAGTTAAAAGTCATCACCTAAATAAATTAACAATAATTTCGTAAAAAAGATTTGCAACGTGATTTTTTTTTATCTTATGTAACTAAAAACCCTATACAAAAGTTTAGTTTGTAAGTGGTTAAGAAAAGTAATTAATTATGACCAGTGTACACTAGCCTCAACTTTTAATTCGATGCATCGCAACGGATAGCATTTAATGTAATGTTTTAATTTTTAAATAATAATAGCTTTAAATTGGTTTATGTCGGTAGTTAAGCTGATATCATACGCACTCCTTCTCATCGGCATATACGTCCACTGCTGAACGTGCCGTACGTCATCCACGGGTTGAGTTGAAAGGGTCGATTTCAAATTCGTGACTGCCTCGCCATGCGCCACGACTCACGAGATACGCACTACCGATGTTCCTAATCGGATATTTTACGCTATATGAGAAAAATCTTAAAATATAGTTATTACTACTTCATAAAATATCAAAATAAAGTTTAAAATTGAATTTTAAAAAATCTGTTCTTTTTTAAATACCATGGAATAGTAGGCGTAATGTTGTTATGTCAATACGACTGTGCAAGCAAACTAAAAATTATCAACTGTCATCAGCAACATCAGCGCTTGTGTTCAGGTCTCACATCCAACTGACGTCATGACCACAGAGCAATATGACGTCCACTGGGTCCAGCGTTATAGTCAAGTAACGCGCGCAACATTAAAATGTAAGTTTTAAATGCATTTATAGGGCACTTATCGATTTAATAAAAAAATGTATTTTTTTTTGTGGTTCATTCGTTCTCATAACCTATTTACCAAATACACTTTTCAATTATAACCCTCCCCTGTCGGTAGTCGGGTAAAAATAGGAGGGAGACCCTATTGCGGTCTCAATACATTTAATATTGATATCCCTGCCTGCAATAGCACAGCACTAACGTAGAAGGTACCTATGGTATTGTCTTCAATGTCCATTGATAATTCCAAATTCAAAGGTTGAATGAAACACTGAATGAATGAACGCACGAGATCTGTGATCTGAATAGAGTAGCGGCTTCACAAAGCATCCAATGAATGATGAATTCACAGAGCATTGTGTGGACGGGACAGGGTTGAAATAATAAGAGCCTTGAGCTTCCGAATCAAGATGTAGTCTGCAAAGAACAATCGTATGTTGAAAAAACAGATTGAAAGACCTATATAGTTGATAGGTAGGCACCTAATGTACATAATATGGACGTAGACTTTTGTTATTGCAGCAGAAAGTCCTAACCCTGTAAGTAAAGAACAATCGTATGCTTAAAAGATAAATTGAAAGACCTACAAAGTTGATAGGTAGGTACCTAATGTACATAATATGGACGTAGACTTTTGTTATTTCAGCAGAAAGTCCTAACCCTGTATAAAGACGATAGTATTGTGCCGTTGTGAAATTTTTGACCGTAGACAACGCTAACAGTACTTTGGTTTTTGCTATTATGGTGCGTAACTCGCACTGGGGCAATTTTTTACGAAAATTTAATAATGTCCCAAAAAAGTTCGATGTCGGGAATCAAATCCATGCCTCATCCTCAGTACGGGTGTGCTCTAACCAACTAAGCAACGAGATTGTACACGCGCCTCGTCGACAATCTCTGGGACCTCTTACAACTTAACGCCGTTAGCTCCACCGACGACAGGGGATACATTGAAGTTATCCAAACCCGCTCTATATCTAAAATTACGTTTAGTACGTTCGACGAGAGGTGTCACGTTGCTTTTATTCTTAGGTTTTTGCTATTAAAGTGCGTAACTCGCACTGGGGCAATTTTCGTAGCTTTCGTCGTACAGTACTGATTAGATCGGGAAGAAACGAAAAAAAAAGAAGAAATTATTAGTTTTCTTGTTTTTCGTAGTATAAAATAAAATTAAAATACATCATTTAGAAATTCATGAATATTATCATCAGGTACCTACTTTTTTACTAATGCAAATTTTACTAAATCATTCCACTTACTAATAAAAAATATTACGACTGAATGCTTCGTAATTTCCGTTTAACACAAATAAAAAAGGTACTTAGAGTTAACCCGATATAAACAGGTAATTCATACGCAAACAAATTAACTGAATGATAAACTTTCTCGGAGAATCCTATAAAATATCGACTAAATAAAGGAAATAATCGTAATTACAATTCAAACTCCTGTTTTAACGACCGACACTTGACTTCTCTAAGTCAGATAACGGTCGTATTAAAGCAGCAAGCGCTAATTGCTATGCACAAATAAATGTCAATTTGAGGAGGAAGGTTTCCCAAATTGCTCGATTGTTATATCAATTTTCGTCAAATGTATAATTTAACCGCTCGAATCGAGCAACAATTGGACCCCTTCTCTGACCTCTGTTTCATTACTCTTGAACCCCCAGGGCATTCACAGACAGACTCGAAATTATAATTTGAAAATGTAAGATTTCTGTTAAATAATTTTGATCCTGGCATTTTTTTAATTAAAATAATAGAGACTACACTGTTTTACTCTTGCTCAAACTTGAGTTGAGTTTGAGGTGAACGCATGGTAGGTATCGAAATGTTAATTTGAGCATAGGATGCTTGCCGTCGCAGAGACACTAAAAATTAATAAAATTAATTTTATTAGATTAAGCAACGGTTATACACAACGTAGTACTTTTATGATAACTCAATCGTCGACTCTGTGGCGCGTCGTGCAAACGTCTGCCTGCCACTTCTGGTTGCTGGTTCGATTCCCGCCTCAGGATAAATCAAATCAATTTCGGGTGTTATGGATGTTTTCAATGTATAAATAAAAAATCGGTCTATTGTTTAAGTATATCAGTTATCTAGTACCCATAACACAAGTTCTGCTATGTGCTAGGTAATAATTTTGTGTGAATTGTCCAGCAGTATTAATTTATTTAATCCTTGTGTCCAGCAGTATTAATTTATTTAATCCTTGTCCAGTATTAATTTATTTAATCCTTGGTTTATTTAATTCTTGTGTCTTTATACGACCGATATGTGACGGAGCCGCTGCTTCATAAACTTCCTCAAGTAATAGTGGTGAAGTGAGGCACTGAGCAAATGCCGTTTTGATTTCGGAGATCACCGGAAAGATATTTTTTTAATTTCCTTTTCGTACAGTTATAATTATATATGTACTTCGTTGGTGCGAAAACATAACGTAGATTGCTTTCACAGATAACGATAATGTGTAAATTCAATAAAACATGTTTATAGACTGCAGGTAGATGCTGGATGCGGTAAGCTAGACAGGCCGCTATGGCGCTCATAAGGGTAATACACAGATATATTATTTTTTATTATATATAGAAAACGACCAGAACACCCGGAACAAACATCTGCAGATCGTACAAACATTTGTCCCGAGGCGGGAATCGAACCCGCAACCTGCTGCGTCGCAGGCGGGCCTTCGCTCACCACGTCACACATGTTGTCAGCAAAGGCCTTCTGTTGATCCCTCCGTGCATCAATACAACAAATATACATTTTCATTTATTATATATAATTTGATTGTTTTAAGAAAATAAAACCGACTTCAAATCCCTTAGTATTACACTGTTTTTAAGTTATGCTTAACTTGAGATAATGCTGTGTAAATTGTCCAGCATTAATGATTTATTTATTTGCGCAGGATTTTTTTACAATGGTTCTGGGCATTAGGTGCTTTCCTATTACTCACAAACATACTTTTTATAGAATGAGATTCTTAGTAATTCAAATTCAATAGCTTTATTTCTTTAGGCTTACAAAATAAGCACTTAGACAAGTCAAATTTTATACTATAAACAGTTTTGTAAATAGTAATTATTATCAAATAAGAAAGGTGTTATTGATTTTATCCACTTAAATTTTTTGTCTACTAGTGGAAGAAGTGGAAAATAAACCACTAGTATAAGTTTATATATGACTTATAAATAAACGAATACATCATTATTTGCCTATCTAAGTCACCAATGTGAGTTTGATACAGGTCAATCTCACTAATATTATAAACGTGAAAGTTTAGATGGATGGATGGATGGATGTTTGTTCCTTTATCACGCCAGAACGGCTGAACGGATCTGAATGAAATTTGGCACAGAGATAGATTATAGTCTGGAATAGGACATAGGCTACTTTTTATCCCGGAATTCCCACGGGAACGGGAACTACGCGGGTGAAACCGCGAGGCGCTGCTAGTATTTATATAAAACTTTTTTTCTTATTTATCTTAGTGTCGGTGCAGAACTGGGCGACATGTGGCCAAGCATTAACATCATTGATTTGATGACGTAGTTTGTATCTAACTTTGTGTTCCTCCAAATCAGGTATTCTCTCTAGTTCCTCTAATAACATAGTTATTTAGTTTCCTTTAGTAAAATGCGACCGTGTAATCCCCAAGATCCCAACGGAGTAGATTGCGGTAGGACACCATCAAAGGACACGGTTTATTGGGTTAGCTATAGTCCGCTTTTACACCCTTTGTAGCGTACGCTCACAGGATGTCGAATAACTGAGTTATTTATGCTGATTATTGGTTCAGTTGTCGCCCACGGCTTTGTTTACGTAACTTAAGCATTTTCTTGATTAAGGACCCTAAGACCTTTCACAAAATATCGCCTATTGGCGATATTTTGTGAAAATGATAGGCATAGGATTTCGCGTTCATAGGAGCGGGACAGAGCAGAGCAGCGGTGTTAGCCCAAAACTCAAGTTTTTGCTTATTATCTGTTAATGAGGACATTTAATTGCAAAAATTAGCCAACGGTTCCCTTGGTATTCTTTTGATTATTATAATGATGACAATAAAAATCTTGTGATTGATAGTTTAGGAAAAAAATGGTAATAACTAAGAAAACACATGGTTCTTTGCACAACTATTTTAGTTATTTAAAATGGTTTTGTTTTTAATTTTTGAGAAGAAGATTTGTCTTGTATACGAAAATACCCTTTATTTTTATGATGCCAATCGAAAGAATTAACGAAAAATAATAATTCCTCAAAAGTAACATACTAGTATCTAATCATAGGAATTATGTGAGTGCATTTGATTTGTATGAAAACAGGTGTTTTCATACAAATTCAAGCGACTATCTGGTCTAGAGACACTTAGCGACACACCACGCCATCAGACCAACATTAACGTCAGTCGAATTGTTTAACCTTTTTAGTTAGGTAATTCATTTTAATGCAACTCTTTGAAATGTAAAATATGGTATTTTGAATGCATTCTAAAAGTATTTCAGTAAATTTTCTACAAGATCACTCATTCTCGTTTCGACCTTCGAAGGTTTTAACCAAATATTATTATCACTTATTCTCGTTCCGACCTTCAAAGGTTTCAAACCAAATATTATTATGCGTGTTCTGTTCACACATTCCCAACTACCTTAGTAAAATAAAATAAAAGAATATAGAAAAAAGCTTTGGTAACCCTTATTACACTATACAATAAAAAACGCTACTGAATTAATAATCTTTGTTATACATATTTTCATCTGAATCCACAATATTTATATCTACACTTATATTATAAAGAGGAAAGATTTGTATTTTTGTATGTAACAAATAAACTTACAAACTACTGAACCGATTCCAAAAATTCTTTTGCCGTTAGAAAGCTACATTATCATTGAATAACATAGGCTATAGAATACACCCATGCAAAGTCGGGGCGGAGCGCTAGTTGTATTTATAGGGCTATAGGAGCTTCCTCCAAGCTTTTCAATATCAATCTATCTTTTGCAGTCTTTGGCCAGGTTATTTATAAATTAATACGATTCTCCCTATTCACCTGGAGAGAGAGAAGCTTGGGGGGAGGTTAATCCAGACAGGATGTGGTTACGGTCTACGAATGCAAGCCAATAGACTGCAACGGAGACAATATAACTATTGACCACAGACGGAAGCAAAGCGTATTATTTGTACTTTGACCAGTAGGTATCGGAGATCAGTGTTTGTTGTGTGAAAGTATGGGCATACTTGAGAAATATCAGTAACATGAACTGAACACCAAATAAAGTTAAATATCATACTTGAAAAATATCAGTAACATGAACTGAACACCAAATATAGTTAAACATCATACTTCAGAAATATCAGTAACACGAACTGAACACCAAATATAGTAATCGTACTTGAGAAATATCAGAATCATGAACAGAACACCTAGCATAGTTATAATTCTCGAGAAATAACAGTAACATAAACAGAACACCCAATTTTGTGATCACACTTGAGAAATATCAGTAACATGAACAGAACTCCTAGCATAGTTATCATACTTGAGAAAAATCTGTAAGATTGTAACCAACCATTGAGTTACTAAGTGCAATGTGCACGATAGAAAATTGAATTTCTCGCATTACATACACTTTTGTAGTGCCACAACAGATTTAACAAAGGGCGTTCGATTTACATTACGCGGGAAAATTAAATAATCAGCGGCTTTTTACTGTCTCGGCGTTCTACAAGGAGTAAACCAAAACTAGAGAAATAGTAATTTGCCGCAAATCTAAGTAAGTTTAAAAAAACATGTTAGAAAGTTCGATTCAATGCTACTTTTGAAGCACTTGGGAATATGATGTTTTTTGTTCACATACTCTAATAATGCCAAATGCTCCAAAATTACCATTGACTAATTTAATTTTAATTTTAAGAGTTAGGAGGCCTTTACCTAGCAGTGGGTGAAGTCGGGTTGTGGATGATGATGATGAATTTAATTTTACGACGGGTTCCTATTATTTGCGAAAAATTATTTTCTCCTAGTTTTAGTTCCTACGCAGATAAAATTAAAAAGTTCAGCAAATTCAATCTCTCGCGCAATGTGGATCGACCCCTTAGGCATAACACTACGCTGTTTTTCAGGTGCCAACGAGAAAATGCAGACAAAGAACATCAACCTCAATCAAGAACAAAGGAACAAAGACAGTGATATCCCTGTGAGTGAGAATTTACTATGAATTATCATTAGGTATTTCACTGTAGAGCTATGGTTCTGAGGTAGGTTGGTGTCGATGGTAGGAGAAATAATTTGAGGAAATACTGAGACAGTTATTTGATAGGAACATGAGAATTGGGCTCATTAGGGAAGCACTATGCCCAGCAGTGGACTATTATGGAATGAATATGATGATGTTAAGAATCACTTCAGAAAATTAAAAGAAAAGATAGACGATAAACTTCTTAGGTTAGAAAAAACATGTTCAATGAAAATACTCATCAAAACACCCTCTCAAAGGCATACAAAGTTTTTGGCAGGCGTGCGGGTTCTATTCTAGTCTAGACCGACGACGGCGGCGACGACCGAGCGACGGTGAATCAACCTGCATTACCTAGTAGGTATTGAAATCGAAAAGATAACAATCGAACACAAGCAGAGAGGGTTGAGTTCGCATTCTAATTAGTTTGGACTTTATTTATGTCATAATAAATAATTTGTATTATTATGATGTTCAATAGCAAAAGTTGCTACAAGCGCTATCTACGAACTTCCATGCAAAAGACTTCAACGCGTTGCTTGCTACGCTGCTACGAACCTCTACGCAAAATAGTTCCCTCTCATCTCAACAGATGGCGCACTTCTTTTACAGTTCTTGCGATAGATGGCTCTGTTTTTAAGCGTGTTTTATATTGTTTACTTTGGTTTTTCAGAAAATGGGTCGGCAAGAGGCTGAGGAGGCGTTGACCCGTCAGCTGTGTCTGAACCAAGTCACGGCTCCGACCATCGGTTCTTCGTATTATGGTCAGCATACCCTTCAAATCTAGTTGTAGGTGTTGCGAAGTGAAAATTAAACGACATTCAAATTAAGTCGGGACGCGCTTCTTTGAAGGTGTTTGTTTACTTAGAAATGGGGACCAGTGAACTGTTTAAAACCCAGGCAAGACAACCAAATTGACGGTAACAAAATTTAAAACAATGTAGGTAGTCGATCACTGATACACTCATACACCTCGCTCTATGGGTAAATCATTTGGCTAAGACTCCGCTTTCATAGGCTCTACCTAACCTTGCAAGACCCCAATTTTTTATTCACCTGGGTGGCTTCACATCACAAAAAATGCTACCTACAGCTAAAAGGATGCATGCACACATGGCTCCATAATAGGTATTCTATTTAAAACATGATAAAACTTCTGTTTCATATTTGAAATTGTAAGGTTCATTTTTTAAATGTTTTAAGGTCAGTGAAGTGATAGCCACTGTTCAACGCTATTTCCTTTTATAAGTAACTACTTTCTATCATTTTGAGGCAAATCATGGGCGAAAAACTAGTTTGCTTCTATTAACAAAGATAAACGCAAAAACTTAAATTAATATGCAAAACCAAGTGTTTGTAGCAGTCTTAAGTCTGTCTGTTATTCACGT
Organism: Eupithecia exiguata; assembly: GCA_947086465.1. Taxonomy (NCBI): domain Eukaryota; kingdom Metazoa; phylum Arthropoda; class Insecta; order Lepidoptera; family Geometridae; genus Eupithecia; species Eupithecia exiguata. The sequence continues at coordinate 11,210,843 of OX352240.1, read as the reverse complement.
TATTAGTCACTCGCAACTCGCAGACGTTTTGTTCGTGATCAGAAAACAAAACTCAGATAAAATCTAACGATGCACCGTCAACACATATGCAGGAGCAATTTTCGGAATTATTAAAATAAAAGTGTGTCTGAAGTGTGAAAGTGCCGGCTGAACAAGTTTTGATTGAGTTAAGTGATAATTCGTCAAGCTGGATTATAAAAGGAGCGTTTTCAGCCTGAATGACATTTGTTTTCCTCAAAGTAAGTTGATACCGTATTTTTTCGCTGGCAAACTTTTTCTTAACCTCAAACATAGCATATGTCAAGTCTTGACATATGCTATGTATTTGTCTGTTGATCTTGACAGTCAAGATCAACAGACAAATAGTATGTGATTGGCGCTCAGTAAAGATAGATCATTGATATTTCAATTACAAACAATGAAATGCAAGATCTAGATAATAGGTGTCGTTGCTTGTACTAAGTCAGTTTTTTACCGGTAGGTAGGTACGTACGTACTTACCTACTTAGTATACTAAATAGCAAAATACAGAAGAGAAGATTCCTTAAACTAATTTTAGTGTTCGAAATATTTTATTTTAATTATAAAAATATATCTGTAGTAATTATCATTAAAAATTTAAGGAATTGAGATTTTGTATGACGTGGCCTTTTTAAGCAAATAAATAAATACAGAAGACCTTTGTGCATTATTAATTGATAAGTATTTTATGCTTCTTCTGTTAAAGGCTTCGATCAAAAATTTCCGGCTTTGCCGGCCCCGCCGCGAACTGCTTATTTTTGATCGAAGGTTGAAGGGCTAAATTAATAAAAAAAATACTCAAAGAAGAAGAAAATGTTCTACTTTGGATTGTAGATTACCTACCATTCATTTCATAGAATTACTAAAAGAGTAGGTATAGGGTGGCCAAGAACGTATAGTTTGTGATGTTTATGTACCTACTAGAATGAAAGTGATTTGGGTATAGATAAATATAAGTAGATGTATCATTCTAAGGATCTTACTTAGGTACTTAAGTAATTATTTATACTTTTGATTCTATAGAATGAGTATTCAAACCGAAACCTTCCACAAAAACAATGCACATGCATGTAGATTTAAATGGAATAAATCATGTACTCAGGATATTTCTGACCTCACTTAAACACACGCAAACCACCTCGCTAATGTGAGGTTGTCTGAACAAAGAATCGGACAGACCATAATAAAGAGTTTGAATGTTTGGATCGATTTAAAAACTACAGATTTGTGAGGTTTCGAAGAAACAAGAACCTTTAAAAGTTATGGCAATTTTGCGAGTGTATCCCTTGTAGGTATAGGTACTGAGATGCTTTAATACTTATGTAAGTGATTTTGGCAACCATCATCATCATTACAGTACTAAAGTTGTCCACTACTGGGCATTCATCATCATCATCGGCCTTGTTCCGTCTATAAAGACAATTTAGGATATTTTCTTTTTTTGCTGGGCATTAGCCTCTATCAATTCTTACCAGCCTTATTTCTCCTACACTTTGACTGCTACCGACAGAGCTACCGACGACGGCGACGACGACGTAGCCTTCTTCGACAGCGAGTCCCGCGCTTAAGAAGGCTAAGTGCGTCGGTAGACACTCGGCAGTGAAAGCCGCTAATGAATCGACTACATTTTTTTCGTCTGCGTTACTCAAAATACTTCATCAAAATCATGTACCTATCAGAATCGGATAAAGTATAAAATCACAAGATCATATTGACTGGAACTCATGTAAATGTTGTAATCGGATTCCGTGTAAAATTATTCACAGACTTAAAATCAAAATCATATCATGGTAATTTCCACAACCTGACGTTTCACGGAAGGAAAGTCCTCATGGACCTATCAGTCCGCGAACTAAATGTCTATAATTATTATTTAACGCCTTACACCACTTATAATTATTATAATTTAACGCCTTACACTACAAAACACTTCTTCTTATTGTGGCTCTCCACTACTGGAGGTTAGCCGTTAGCTCAGCAAATTTCTCCCGATCTTGCGCCAAGCGAAACAGGTCTTCGACGCTGGCGATATTCGTCCACTCTCGGATGTTTCTCAACCATGACTTTTTCCGTCTGCCAACTCGTCGTTTACCCATTACTTTGCCCATCATTATCAGTTGGAGCAGCTGGTATCTCTCGTGCCTAAACACATGTCCAAGATACCCAACTTTTCTATGCTTGATGGTCTGCATCAGTTCTCGGGTCTTCCCAACACGTCGGAGCACATTTACGTTGGAAACCTTCTGCGTCCAGCTGATACGTAGCATTCTCCGGTAGCACCACATCTCGAAAGCTTCAAGACGTTTCTGAGTATCTGCTTTTAGGGTCCAAGCCTCGCTACCGTATAATACTACTGGCCACACATAACAATGGAGCATCCTCACTCTGAGCTTAGTGTTAAGTTTCCGGCTGCACACAAAACACTTAGCTGAGCAGATATCTTATAAACCACACAACGAACTTTGTTATTACAAACTTGGCCTACAAAATTTCATAACCTATAAGCCCACATTATAAGCATGCTATAATCATCTTAAAATAAATAAATAATTGCTTAGACTGCCTTAGACCAACCGGATCATAGTGTAATAAGGTGAACCGTTAACACTGCTCATTATTCATCATCGTAAGTGGCACTTAGTAAGCGTTTAATGTGTATGTTCTGATGCACCTTGGAGATAAACGCACTGACATTTGGTGTTTAGGAAAGAAATATAATAATATTTCAAAAGAATTTGCAAGGTCTACTTAATTAAAGATAGTGATGGATAAGTAAAAGGTGGATTCTGTAAGGTCAATTCAATAATATCCCAGACTTTGAATATTAGAAAAAAAGTTGTAATTAGTGTAGTGGTAAATTGGAAAGGCACACTTTAGAATTAATGTACCTACTCGTAATATGTTATAGTGGTTGGCTAAATTTATGAACAGTTTTATAAATAGATATATTATTATCAAATAAGAAACAACGAAACGTTGATTGCTGTGTTTTAGCCTCAACCATTTTTTTACTCTAGATACAAAAAGGCCAAGTCAGGTTATGTCACTAGCTTTAACTAAATACTTCCTCGTCACGTTTTTAAAATAAAATTAATCAACAACGCCCACGTATGGGCAATGATTTAAATCTTTGCGTATAGGCTTATAAGTCGGAAGGAACGTGATTGATAGAAAATCGGTCTTTATCCATATTGGTCTTGATTGAATAAAGTTTTGGAAGGAACGAAATAACCAGCATAATATTCATTTAATTAGGTCAAGCCCAATATTGTAAACCAATCGTTTTACTATGACAATGGTATCGTTTCAGAAATCGTCCATAGATGAAAAAACTCTAGATAGTGCATCAGGGACCAGGTTCCTACAATCTTAATCAATAATTTTTGATGCATTTGTGTAAATTTTTTGGAAAACTAAACGAATTCATACGCAGCGCCGCCGCCGCCTGCAGAACAGAGCCACAACCAAACTGCACCCCAATGCGCATGCCCATTGCCCAGCCCAGCGTTGAGTTTATGGCATTGTCCCATAATGAAATAAACACTTTATTAACAAAGGAAATTACAATCAAATAAAAAAATTAATTAAAACTAGTATTTACAATTGAAACAATTGAGCTAACTGCAGACTGTTGCAAACAATCTACAGGTAGCTCAACTGATCCATATCAATACCAGTCGGAAGCGTGCCCAAGACGCTGGCTGCATTTGCATAATGATAAGTGTCAATAAGGTTCTTGGGAGGTCTATACCCAGCAGTGGACTGGTAGAAGCTGCAGCTAAAAAGAATAGGGTACTTTACTTTAAATTAGGAAAAATCTTAAAATATATTGTGGAGATAGCTTAGGCAACACGCATTTGAGAAATATAAGTTCTAACTCATAAATAAGATAAATAAATTTTTAAATTAAATTCAGTTTACAGTTTTTTAATCTTTTTTTTAATACTATGACATAGTAGGTGCAATGGTATTACGTCATACGGCTGTGAAGGTGAACTAAAAAGTATGAACTGTCCTCCATCAGCAACATCATCGCATTTGTAAAGGTAGGTACCTACAGCAAATTGTACTTTAAAAATTATAATTTTAAATGCACTTATCGATTGCATAATTTTTTTTTAGTATTTCATTAGCACTATAGACTCTTATTGAGACACTGTCGTGAAAGGAGCTTCTTAGTATCCCTAAAAACATTTATATCCAAGAGAAACGTGTGCAAATCCGTCACTAGCATCTATTTTGTTCACTTATGTAAGAGAAGAGTCTCATCAAATTCGGTTTAAAGATGTTTATTCCCATACAAACAAAAATGTTTGCATAAAATGAGATACAAAATTTCTTAAAACGAATACATAAGCTAATATTATGATAAGTACCTAGGTACAACTCCGGGGCCGCCGCGCGGCCAGCGCGCGGCGGCCCCGCTTATGTATTCGTTTTAAGAAATTTTGTATCTCATTTTATGCAAACATTTTTGTTTGTATGGGAATAAACATCTTTAAACCGAATTTGATGGGACCAACTAAATTAGGGTTATCTACTCTAGAGTAGATGTAGTAGGTAGGTTATTAATTAGGTATAAGTATAAGTATAACCCACATTGTTTCCCATTACTTTGAAGAACAGCCAGTGTAATATCCTTCAAGCGCAACGGTCTCTAACCAGCTGCTGCCACAGAATAACCAGCAGTCAGAGGGTGCAAATACCAAGGACAACGGATATACTACACCTGTGTACACACCCCCTATATAGGTGTAGTGTGAGCTGCTGCTGTAAAAGTATTACCTGAAGTAAAGCTCTTGAACACAGGGCTCGTGTTACGTACAGGTAGTTGTTGACTTTTGATGGATCAGGGATAAAGGGCTGACGTCTGAATTATGTAATATTAGTACGAATATTGATATGAATCAGTTGAGCTACCTGTTGATTGTTTGCAACAGTCTGCAGTTAGCTCAATTGTTTCAATTGTTAATACTAGTTTTAATTTAACTCTATTATTTGATTGTTATGTTCTTTGTTAGTAAAGATAGTACCTACCAATATGCACTTATGCAGCTAGAATTGAAAATTGCAATCTCACTATTAGATGAGGATGTGGTCAACTGAAGGACTATTAACTAAAAAAAAAAACTAATTCCCATCGATCTTTGTTCAAGTTCTTTTGAGAAATCGATTTTTGATCTTTAAAACAATTTTTCATTGATTATTCTCATACCACTCCTTGTTTCTCTCCTCTTACAACTCATTGCTCTATTCTAATAAAGATAAGTGTCAGCAGCAGGAGCTCGCACTACAGCTCGGGGCCAGGAAACGAGCAAGGTGCTCCTTTGTTCTCAGTACTTTACAATCCAATCCGAGTCGGATACCACAAATTGGTTTTTAATAGTTTACACGCACTGATTCAAGTTTTTAAAATAAATAAGTACCTATCAACTGGGACTTAATACTTGACTGCATAGAAGTTTTACCTCTTAAAGTAGAGGTAAAACTTCTATGCAGCTATCCTCAATGTCAAAGATATTATATTGATAAAATTTATATACACATTATTTATGGTTGACGGAGTTCAAAACACGTATACAAATCTGGTGGCCTACTCAGAAAAATAAAATCAAAGTTTCTGATTCGTTTTCGTGCAAAGCCAACTCTTATGTCACTATGACGACCTCTGTGGCGTGGGTGAAGGCCTTCCTGCGACGCAGGAGGTTGCGGGTTCGATTCCCGCCTCGGGACAAATGTGTGTACGATCTGCAGACATTTGTTCAGGGTGTTCTGGTCGTTTTCTATGTATAGTAAAAAATATTTATCTACGTATTTTATTCTATTATGTATACCAGTTAACTAGTACCCATAACACAAGCTCTGTTTTGCTTGGGGCTAGATAATGATGTGTGAATTGTCCACCATTACATATATGTCGCTTGCATAAGAAGCACGAAAACGAATCAAAAACTTCGTCTTCGTTTTTACGAGTACGGGGACAGGCTTGATCCATGCATTTGTACGCACGACTCAAACTCTGTTCTATTCTGAATAGCGGTCCTTAGACCTTTGAACTTTGTCGCGGTTTTTATAGCCACAAGCAAGCACTTACAATACCTAGTGCTCTTTCGACCCTAGGAGACCTTTTGTACCTCTAGAAAAAAAACTTGTCGTGAGAACTTGTTTAAGCAGGAATAGATAAACACACATAACATGACATAGTTTAGTAAAAACCAAAACTAAAACTAAAACTAATAAAACCAAGACCTGCTAAAAAAATGTCGAATCCCTAGTTGGACATCATAATAACAAGTTGAAACATAAAACATATGTAAATAAATTAAAACAACAAGCGAATGAAAAGTCGAGATTCTCTTTAATCAATCAAAATTTAATTAAACAGCAACGTAGAAAAGTAAAAATCTACGTTCTCACGCAAAACAATTTGGCTTTGAAAATAAAGAGGTTAAAGATTTTAGCTATTTACTTAAAGGTGAACAATTCAATTAATCACTGTGATAACAATCACGTGTGTTTATGGACATGTAGTTAAATATCTAACTATAGGTAAGTTATAATAGTCATTGTTAAGATTGACCTTGTTTTGATTGATGTTGATTAATTGTACGTAAGAATTACGTACAATCGTACAGAGTTCACTTGTTTTGATTCACAAGTTTAAAATGAAAAAAAAAACATAGATAGTAATAGTTATTCAAAACACTAAAATTTTTACAGCTTACGTAATAAAAACGCGGCGTCCGGATTGATCTTTTTCTGCTGAAGATACAATTAATTCGTTTCTAGTGGCATCTTATTTAATCAACCTGCAAACTGGTCCTTTTGAAACATTGCACTGTTCTGCTCACAATTTGGTCAATATCTTAGGAACCCTGCGGTCTATTGAAATGACTTATGCTTTGATTCGTTGGTTATTTATTACCAATTAGTACTTAGTTGGTTCCTTCAGATAGTTTTTTCATAAATTGTGTAGTTTTCTTGTAAATAACCATAAACTCCATTTTTCTACTGCGCCGTTCCAAAAACGCATGCTCTGTCTATCCCGCTCCTATGAACGCAAAATCCTATGACTATTCTCTTCACAAAATGGCGCGCATTGCGACCTCAGCGCAGCCACCTTAGGAAAAGTATAATAGAAGCAAAGCGAGAATATTACCTGAAATAAAACACATATTAAAAAACTTACCTTGGAAAGTTCAAGATACCCATTATAAGATTTTTGAATGCCTCTGTAATAATTTTTTTTGTACAGTTTAGGCAGAGATACGAAGTTCCCTTTTGTGGCAACCAAACTCTGTTTTCGCAACTCTGCCTAAAGTATACAAAATAAACCTGTTACAGGGGCAATAACAAAAGCTAAAATAGGTATCACAAACTGCCTGATGAAATTTTCGAAATTTCTTTGTACAACGTAATAATAACATACATATATGTGCCCAAAATATGTGGCGGTGCTATTTGGGTCGGGGAAGCGCCTTAAGATAAAGCATGTGGTAGATAGAGTCCCTACCTCAACAGCCATCGTCACAAACCCACCCACCTCATAATTTCACTTTTGATACGATGACGAAACTTAGTCTTTATGTTGTGAACGGTAAAAAGTTGCCAATTAACTTGAATGAGTGGTCAGTAGGTAGTCACTGGACTACAAATCAATGTGCTTGTTACACCTGCCTTATTTGAACGCAATAGAAATGTCTACAATCTCTCAATTATAGAATTCTTCGCAGAATCTAAACTTCTCTTGGAGGATAGAATAAGCCGTTACATTTTTTTCTGCGAATGTATCTAGAATAACTGTCGATACTTGTCTCCATAAGCTACATGAGCACAAAATATTTAAAAAAATGTAGATGTATGTAAATTGAGCGACTTGTAGATTGTTTGCAACAGTCTACAGTTAGCTCAATCGTTACAATTGTAAATACTAGTTTTAATTTAATTCTATTATTTGATTGTAGGTATATTGTTTCAAAATCTTGCTCTGAAAGTAGGTAAAAGTTTTTTGAATATTTTCCAAACGAAATAACACTGGACTGGACAATCCGCTCAGCATCGCCTGACCTTCCCAGCAGAGCTTGTGTCATGTATAGGTACTAGACAACTCCTCCTCCTCAAGCTGTATAATGGTCCACAGCTGAACAGGCCTCCCCCTAGATACATAACTGACTAGACTTAATACATACATAGATCTTTTTTTTGTTATTTTGCATAGAAAACACCCGAACCCAATATCTGCAGATCGTACAAAACTTTCTCCCGAGGCGGGAATCGAACCCGCAACCTCGTGTGTCGCAGGCGGACATTCGCCCGCTGCAGACGTCGTCGTCACATTTTCAAATGAACCAACTTCGATTCAAATATTCTGAAATATTCACTGGCCCACACCAAGTTACTTGAAATTAAACAAAATAAAGATCTCCGACGGATAACAACTAAATTGAATAAGTGTAATAAGCAGGTTTGTTTGACGGTCATAAAACCACGGCCTTTTATTATGTAGGTAACTATTACATTTACCGAGGTACAAATTATTACGATGAATTTAATTGAATGGTTGCACCTCTAACCACTTGAATTGTACTAGACGTAACTCATTTATATTACAAATTGGTTACTTTACAGTATTACAAACTTTAGGTAAGTTGTACCTTATTTTTATAGACAGAACTGGTTATGTTACAAACTTATTATAAAGGACTGCGTCCGTGACTACGTTTTCAGTAGGTGTCGACGGGGTTTTTAGTAAATCTTGTGGATGAAATTGGCACTAAGTTTATATTTATCTCTATTTTGGAAGTATATGATACCAGGGAGAGGCCTTAAATGGTTGGCGGTCCGAAGTAAAAGGAACCTCTGACGCCTCCGCTCCATAGACAATCTCATCCGATAATAATCAGACTAAAATTGGACGTGTATGACCGGCCTAAGTGGTTACAAGAAACTTTGGCGAGCTTCGGGCCCGGCCATATGCTTGGCACGATGCTCGCAGTGCAAAAGATCGAGATCGTTTATTGCAGTCACTTATTTGCCAAAAGTTGTTGAGACTGCCGTTTGGCATATACATAATCATCGTATCATTATTATAATGCAGAATCGAGCATGCGAAACAATTAGACAAGATAATCATGGTGGAGGCAATGCTGTCGACCAAACCAGTGTGTTACAGTCAAGATGTATGTAAGACATTACACATGATGTTACGCCACGGTACGCTTGACGGCGCGTGGCGGACCGCTTCGATGTAAGGGTGGCCAGGAGTAAGGGGTTTTATAGAAAGAAAGAAAAAATAACATACATTTGTTTCAAACCAAACAGAACACATAACACGACACATTACAATAATAAGTAACTAACTACAACAAACATTTTTATATACCAAGAAGATATAAACAGACAAAAAATGTGTTTCTAATGGGGCCAAAAAGGTCCCTGTCTAAGCATTGTGCCGCTACAAGCCAAAGCTAGTAACGATGCTGATTTTCAGACAGGCGTATTAATAGAAATATTATGGAACTTATTCGCATAAAAAATTTCATAATCATCCTGTCAGTTGAACGACATACACATCTGGACATGGTTCTCCGGGATTACCCCAGTTGGGTGTAATCTGTGGGGCAAATCGCATACCATGGTCACGTATTTATTAGTAGTATAGTAAATGAACTGTAAAATTTTGCAGTGTATAAATACTTCTTTGAGTAAGTACTCGTAAAGACAATTTGGCTAGAGCGTTCATGCCAACCTGGCAAGTTTTTCGTAGAATATTCCACCAATCAAAGAGATCAATGGTCACCCTGACGAGGAACTTTGCTAGAAGTGATAATCTATCCCGACCATATCTGGAATGTGCTATTTTTTATAACTCTGCCTGCATCTTTCGATTACAATATGGAAATATTGAGACCTAGGAAGTAAACGTTTTTACCCAGAAAATAAAAATGAATTCCCGCGCAGTCTGAGCCATTTAGCCTTTAGCATTTAAATTTAGGAGCGCGGCGTGAGGTGGGTCCTATTATTAAAAAAAATCATATTAATGTGTGTGCCTACTGTATGTGTGTGTCTACAGTAAGGATTTTATTTTATCTAACCGATAACCTAGCAGTGAAAATACAAATGATTTCCTAGTAAATTTTTCGAAAACATCAAATTATCAGTTATTAACTTTCAAAAGCCAACTCTAGGTCCCAAGAGAATTGTAACAGCATGCAATCACAGGCTACCTTTCCAACTTTCAGCCCACAAGGGCAATTGTTGGTCTCCTCTGTGGTCAGCGGAGCCCGACATCGTTAGAGCAGGCTGTGGACTGTGACGGCCGGTATACCACCGTCTTATGGGGAGGACTAGCTGGGTGTAACGTCTTGGTTTCCATTGAAATTGTATTAAGTTTAATACAAATTATTAATTTCGTGCATACTATTTACGAGCTCTCATTTTAGACTAAAGCTCAGACAGAGTAGAGCAAATGTGTGGAACACCCCCAATATCATACCTAATAATGCGATATAGCATAATTACTATTTCGCATTATACGCATTATTAGGTAGGTACGCTTTTGGGTGTGTTTCACACATTTGCTCTACAACATGACTATTAAGTCATGTTGTCAATAAAACTTAATACTAGTCCAATAATTATGTCCTTTCTTTTCATCCAGAATCTAAAGCCATCTAGATTCTAGATCATTATACTCGTTAATTCGAGAAGTGATAAAAGACGAGCAGTTATTTTCGCATTTATAATATTAGTAGGTATGGATGATGATCGAGATCTACATAATATGTAGATCTCAAACAAATATATATATTTGTTTACCATTTTAGTATTTTTAGGCATTAGAAAATAACTGAACATGATAGCGAACAATCTCAAACAAAAACCTTTCAAATGCGTAGTAGCGATCACAAATCCATGTGCAAACACCGCTCGTTGGTAGGTAGTTGAGAGTGAAATAAACAATAATAGGTACCTTTTAATGGGTATGAACACTAAGTAGTAATCAAAAGTTTCACCTCTATAAGTAGCTTTGAAAATAGAACCTGTCTTCATAGTCTCATTGAAAGTACAAGACGTTTCAGCCCCCGGCGTTGTGGTCAGCGGTGCGCAGGCACATTACTTGGCGCATCCGCGTGTGACGAACTGTATCGCACCATCGCTGCAGACTGAACAAGGTTTAGAATTGACGATAATCTTCCTTCTTTAAATTTAATTAAAGACTGGCTTCCTTTAACCACTTAGCTGACTCTCGAGATTAAACCTAAAATCTATTATAATATAATATAATAATGTTTATTTTTCTCTCACAAAGGTACACATACTTAATCTATTATAGCTTAGTGTGGTAGGCGCTAAGACAAGGTAGTGCTAATAGGTGGGTGGGTAATTTAATTGCATAGGTACCTAACTCTTTCGTTGCCCATGTCGTATTCCTACGACCTGCCCCCTCGGGTTCATCACAAAGACTAGGCAGTGAAAGTATTCATTTGTTTATACAAACTGAGTTGTGAGAGACTGGTGCCTGTTATAGGTTTATGAAAAACCCGTAGCACAGGTCACCAACCAGTATACTCATTCCATTCCATGTATACCTCACATGTAAAACTGTTCACAATCAGGGCTGATTCATTTCTTATGGAATTCAACCAGAGCGGTACCTAGATTCGGAGTTTACCCAAACAAACCTTTATAAATTCAGATATAACATGTTGTGACCAACACATTTACGTTTATGTTTTTATTTTACTGCTTCTAAATTATAATTTATTGAAATGTGAAATGTTATTATAAAAAAAAGGATTTAATGTATCCAAACATGATTCGACTAATCTAAAGAACCTGCCTAACCATAAATTATCATACGCCATCACCATAATATGCCAATTTATTAGCTTCTAACTAAGTGTTTATCTTTAGAAAAATTAATACATATAATTTCATCTAACCGATCAATTAGTTGCTCAGTTGCTTTGCGATTTCTCATAGAAAACTGGAAAAACTTGTGTAGAGCCGTTGCCCTTTCAAGTAAAAGCAATCAAATCTATTATAAACCTGTAATGTAACAAGATGTCGACAAGGTATTTTCTTTGTACCTATGAATCAAGCGCAAGAATAAATTTGTAAAGTTATCATGCAACAAATTTGTAGCTACAAAAGTAGTACAAATAGAATACATACTTAACTAAACCATTTTGTGTTAACCTAACGTTGGTATTCAAATCTTCTGTAAATTCAATAAAATGCAGCTAACAATGGCAGTAATGAATTTGAACTAGCAATTACAAAGACATTACCAAAATTTTCGCATAATTGAATTGCCAAAAGTACACTTTATTTTGTCTTCTACACTTAGGTTCCCATAATTTGCTTACACAATAATGCTTTGCCGAAATGTGAATGACTTTTGAAAATACCTAACTACAACTGTGTTTTAAGGTTTTGACTCACTATTTCGAACTCTTTACGACTTTATAACAGCCAGGTTTAAATAAAATCACCTTCTTACTAAGATACAAAAACATGCACATCTATTTTATTTGTTACGAGAAGTATTTAAATCAATTTATAAACATTATACCATTTTTTAAACCTTACTACACTTATAGAAAAAATAAGAACTTCATGTCAATGTCACTCCATATCAATAATCAATATTAAATGTAAAATGCTATAGACATAAATAATTTACACCTACGTTGAGTGTGTCCAATTCTTTACGGCTGTTTGTTTTAAGAAGGCCGCCTCTGTATGTTCTCATGTCTACGTCACCGCGTACGAATCTCGACCCCCTAACTAAAGAAACCTAACAAACCTTCAGTACGTTTACCGCGCTTGAGCCTCTCTGTGCTCTACTGTTCCGCGTTAGACCAATCAGAGCACGCTCTCGCGTTCGCTGTTATATATGTGATATATATTATCTGAAAAGTTTGGTTTGAGCTTTTGAAAATATTTTCTTAAAATAAATTGTTTTTGTTTTAAATATAATATTTTCTTCTCGTGAAGTGTGCACGATTTGTGTTCAAAATGGATTTCAAATAGTTTATTGTGCTAATTATGAAAGAGGTTTTTTGTGATTTTATAAGAGCGATTAAAACGTGCTAATTTTACGATTTAGCATGGTGTCAAAATAACACCTACATATACCCATTTTTAATGGTTGGGTTTTCAGGCATTTTCTTATTAACGTATTACGTATTATTAACGTATTTTTCATTTTTGTTGAGGCTTCCTTCGAACATCTTACATTAAAAATAATCAGGAAATGTTTATTCAAAATGAGCTCCTACAATAAAAATGATACCGTTTTCATTATTGCGCAGTGTAAAACTTGAATTAAAACTGTAAATCAAAAAATCTCTCAACTAACGCAGAATAAGTGTTTAAGTTTTGTAATTTTTTAATGCTAAAATTATGCAAGACAAATTTAGTATGACCAAATCTGAATAAAACTTTAATATTTGATAATACTTAGATAATGTAGGAGTTAGATAATGTAGGTACCCAATAAAATAATATATATATATTAATATAAACATTATGTTATGTCGTGTATGACGCTGGATGACGTGTTCTATGAAATGACATAAAAGACATTTCAATAACTTGGCCTGTTTTAAAAAACTATAAACCGACTTCAAATTTCAGTAAATAGTATTCATGTATGTCTCGAACTGTCACATTAGGTGGTTGCTAGGATATTTTTTTAAGTTTTACGGCATAAATACTAATCCCTCGGGGATAAATTTATATGGGAACACCTCGGGATTCTTCTCTATGCAATAGTGACAGAATCATCAAATCGGACTCTCGTAAGAAGTTATGCGTGGTCTAACAAAAAAAAAATACGCGTCGACATGAGAACCTCCTTCGTTTTTTCGTCGGTTGAAAATAGACAACAATGAAAAATATCCAGTAGTTTAGCAACGCGATTGTCCCTATAAAAAGAACGTTTCACTCGAGCTGTTTACTACAATAGACGCCTATAAGCCTACTTAACTTAAAGTTAAACAATAGTACGGTACTATGAGATGTGTGAAGCAATTAATGGTAAAAGAACTGTTACCTACTTTATGAAATGTACACTGTACAGCAGGCTTAAGACCGGACGGAATACTATGTGTCTATTTAAACATTTCTTGCCATAGGTCTACCAGTCACAAAATTTTATATGCCAGTAAAGCTTTGGTAACCTAAGTTCTATGAGTAACTAAGCTATACCTACCTAGCTCATTAAGAGACGCCGTGTTTAGGTCGCGTATGTTTAAATAATACCGGTCTAGTGCGATTCGGACTCGCGCACGAAGGGTTCCGTACCATTATTTATAAAAACGGCAAAAAATCACGTTTGTTGTATGGGAGCCCCCTTTAAATGTTTGTTTTATTTTAATTTATTTTTTTATTTATAAGGTGAATACATACCTAATTATTATGTGAATATTTCAAGCGTCTACCTGTTGCCGTTATTAATATCGAACAAAAACGAGAAAAAAAACACGTTTGTTGTACGGGAGCTCCAAAAAATATTGTTATAGCGGCAACAGAAATACATCATCTCTGTTCATGAGAAACAGCCTCGTGAACTTCTATGGGACTACCTCAAAATCAACATTTACACAACAGCGAAAGAATTACATATTAATATCTATTGAGAATAGCCGAAGATATCACCAAAATTATTGTAGCTAGTCGTGGTTTTTCAAAAGTATCACGATGTTTTTAGGGTTCCGTACCCAAAGGGTAAAACGGGACCCTATTACTAAGACTCCGCTGTCCGTCGGTCCATCTATCACCAGGCTGTATCTCATAAACCGTGATAGTTAGACAGTTGAAATTTTCACAGATGGTGTATTTCTGTTGCCACTATAACAAAAAATACTAAAAAACAGAATAAAATGAATATTTAAGAGCGCTCCCATACAACAAACCTGTTTTTTTGCCGTTTTTGATAGAATGGTACGGAACCCTTCGTGCGCGAGTCCGACTCGCACTTGGCCGGTTTTATTAAGCTTCACTCGATAAATACTAATCCCTCGCAAATAACATTTGTATGGGGCCAATTTGGGATCATTTTCTATACAATAACGAAAGAATTTTCACAATCAGTCCATAATTGACGGAGATAACGATGAACATACATAAAAATAAACAGCCGAAAAAAAAACTAACAGCCGAATATAGAACCTTCTCCAAGTAATAATTTTACCAAATAGTAGAACTCTCCTTAACCTAAAGGATAAAGTACAAACAATAGCTCCAATCAAAGCTATAAAGGACATTACCCTCTTGAAGCCCCACTCCTAATTAGATGAAAGGATTACAATTGTAACCAGCCACTCTGACATGGGTATACTGAAATAGGTAGGTTAGGTTACACCATATGAAGTAGGTAGGATACAAACATTAAAATAACAAAATCAAAAGGAGTAGGATCTTAAGTAAGTTTTGTACACATCTGTACACGGGTTTGAAATTAGACAAAAGATTTTTTATTTAAATTAGTAATGGGCCCAGTCGTCTAAAGAAAAGTAATAAATTAAATGCATTAGGTCAACTGGCCCCGTAGGGCCAGTTTTTTCCGGGGTCAGTCGACTAAAGAGCCTGAAATTTTCCCCAAGAAAACCTCTGAGACAGACAGATATAAACCATAAACCACCACGGTTTACATAGACTTTTTTATGGTCATTAGACATTCGTTTGACCAGAATCTCATCATGGAAAGTGAAGATGTGGCCAACGCTGTATCACGAAGGTCTAGAAGATACCTATTCTCTTGTCTTGAAGAGACCCAGGTTGTAATTGGAGCGTGTTTCAAACCCCAGTGGTACGAATGATGAAGGTGGAGGTAAACCGCGTTGTGCGGGGGGACGGTATATCCACCAAGTAAGCGTCTGCTTGTCCTGTAGTGGAAGGGTGATGGCGGAATTAGATCATGTAGATCCTGTGAGCATTCTCCGAAATGTATCCTTTAAACGATTGAGAGACAAGCGACCTTGCGGCGAACTGTAATAAATAAATATAAATAATACTGGACAATTCACACAGCATTATCTAGCTCCAAGCTAAGCAGAGCTTGTGTTATGGGTACTAGATAACTGATATACTTAAATAATACTATATATTAATTTGAATAGTTTAGGCAGAGATACGAAGTTCCCCTTGGTGGCCACCAGACTCTATTTTCACATGTTCTGCTTTAAAGTCTAATCAGATCTGTCGTCACATCAGTCTGTTAAAAAACGTTTTATCTACCCAAATATCATAAACCCTCTCTAATGCGTTCAAAAACCATAGGCAATGACCAGCATTACCAACCAACAGAAATAAACGGAACTGTAATGAACTCATAACCTACTGAAAACCGTAGGTTATAGAGTTTAAATTTGGAATAGGTGTCAAATTCAAGTGAGTGTGCTATACTAGTATCTACATTCTAACTATAAATCGCACGACATTTTGATCTCGAGTGACACAAGAATAGTGACTTTGTTCGTTTGTCTATGATAAAAAAAAATACAGATATTCGAAACGCCGCCATTTCGAGCTGTCATTTGTTCGTTAGCTTTTTATTTCCAGTTACGACGTAGACAAATTTTCTGATAAGTTGAATAAGTTCTTTATTTCAGTCGAAAATGAGTGATAGTGACTCAGAACAACTGTCAATGTTAACTACCATTACTATAATAAATAATTTGCTTCTGTATGTGTTCAATTTATTTTTTATTGCATTACACTGGTAACAATGCTGGTCATTTCCCTATGGTTCCTGAACCCATCATAGAGCCCTTATGATATTTGGGTAGATAAAGTAGTGTATGCAACTGTACATAATTAGGCATTACAACACTCGTGTGATGCTATTAAGAAACTCGCCTTCGGCTCGTTTCTTAAACCCACACTTGTGTTGTCATGCCCTCCATTATGCACAGTTGCATAAACTACTATTATCTCCGCTAGGAACACATTTCATTCCCATACCTTATAGTGTTAATGCTGTATTAATGTGAAATAGTGGCCATAAAAAGTATGAACACCTGAAATGGTCGATACTAAATTGTATCAGTAAATTGAAATATAAGACACAGGCATTGATTATGTGGGCGTTGTTATCTGCATTGCAAATAATATGATTCACTGAATAATATTTCTACAAGCTTGTGAAAGCAAAGAGGACAGATTCACCATAACATACTTCATGAGGTGTATTCCAAAATCGGGAAAAAAACACATATATATTCGCCATAGAACTCAATAGATGACAGCACGGATCTTTTGAGGAAGAATAAAGTGGTATGTATGATAGATTGTCATGTCAACCTAATATGATATAAAAAAAATCATGTAAACAAATCGAAAACGCCATCTTTTTATTCTTGTGGAACTATTTTTGATACTATGAAAACTCCTAATTGACAGGCCTTAACTCAATGGCATTTAAAAATAAATAAAAAAATGAAACGTTTATTTTCTCTCACAAAGGTACACATTACGTGTTAGGTATGTAGAGGCTTAGTTTACACTACTACTAATAGTCATAATAATTAAGTAATAATTATTAGGTACTAAAAGTAGTTATTTCCTGTGTTGTGAGAGACTGGTCCCTGTTATAGGTTTATGAAAATATATATATATATATCTCCCTATGTATTAAGTTTATCAGTAATCTAGTACCCATAACACAATTATCTTGGGGCTTGATGATTTGTGGAATGTCCAGTATTATATATTATTTTATTTATTATTATACTTACATACAACTTTTAAATGGTTCTGTTTTTTGTGATATTGATAATGTAGTGTAGATAGTATGTACTTTACGACGGTGCTGCCAGTTGCCATGAATAACTGGATTATTGCAAGGTGTCGCGGACAATGTTGCCACTTTTAGATTTAATGCAGTGAATTTTGCAAGAGTCCTGTAGTTTATTGCCAGATCATTCCATAAATTGCTTCAACTTTCTCTTTCTTGTCCAGAATTCCAAGATAAACACAATGGTCGACTGGGTGCCAAATAAATAAATTATTTAATTTATTGTCACGTAGCGCGTTGCTCTTGCCCATAGCAAATGCATAATGCAAAATGTTGAATTAATTAAATTTTATTGCAAAGGAGTGCTTTTTTTACTTTATTCAAACACAAACAGGGACAGATAGTTATACATACAAAAACATAGCAATGAAAATAATTTTTAATGCTTTTCAAACAAGAACCTGTTTACTTAAATAATTAAGTTTACAATCTATTTTAATTATTCTAAAATTAGTAGGTTATTACTGCTATTATACATTTTGCAATTTTAAATAAAGGTCACACTCGTAAACCTTAAAATTCGTTCACATCTCAGCGGACGTTAGATTTACTGGCTCACATTAAGAATTAAGCAAAACCGGATACTATTTCATTGCTAATTGCAATTATAACATACATTCGAACTTGTCCTGTTGGTTAAGCAAGATAATCGGATATGCAAAAGAAAGAAGTCGGCCTCAGCAGACATCCGTCCGTACCAAATTTATAATGGACATGGGTAGACGCAAATAAGTACCTACAATTTTTTGACGACCTCTATGGCGCGGTGGGCGAAGGTTGTAATGTTATTAATTATGTACCTTTGTTGTTCATTGTTGATTTCGTGAGAATAGATATTATATATCATTCTTATCACTTGAAAAGGTGCTTTTCAGTCTGTAAATATAATAATACTTAGATTTCTTGTTTTTCTACTACCTATTCTTAGAATTATCTCATCTAATGTGATTTTATGATTTGGTTCATGCCAATGTTTATTTTCAATCTGTTGATATATTCTATTTCTTGCACATTATAATAAGATTACTTACTTTATAATGAAAGTTTCCGTGTTGGTTTTATCATTAAATACTATTCCAGAGCTGGTAATTGAGCATTTAGACCATTAAATCCAAATTTCTATCTTAAAAATATCTTGAGCTTGTTGAACAGTTCTGATTTTTCTGATGCGAAATTCACTATTTATTATTAAATTTTCTTACGATTTCAACATGAAATTGTCGTAATTACATTTTGACAGATTGTCATATTTTTGTAAACAAGGTGTCAAAATGTCTTGGTTCATAGAGGAATGTGGTCAGGTTGTATACATTTCGCACGGAAACTTTTTATCAATAAGGTCTCGTTGATGTTTCTCTATGTTTTTTTTAGTAAAACCTTAGTAAAAAACATTAGTCAGTGAGTATTCGAACTATTGTTTTGGAACTTCGGAATTTGAACGCTCGAGCATATATAAGGTGCTCGAGTCGCCCTACAATGGAGTTGACTCCCGGACTTCAACCAGGAAAGTCATTAAGTACTTAACTAATCTTCATCAGCTACCATGCTCTAAACTCTTAAAGAAAGTCTTGAAGAAAGTCTTAAAGCAAACCTGGACACCCTAAAAGATTCTCTGAACCTTTGGTGACGAGGACGGGGCCTACCACCCGTCTCCTGGGCCCACCGGAAGACCTTGGTTCCACTTCCGCTGAAGAGGACGGAGCCTAACACCCGTCTTCTGGGTCCACTACTACACCTGCTGTAGAAGACGGAGCCTAGACCCTGACTCCTGGGTCCACCTGAAAGCCCAGATCTTTTCCGGAGAGCCTGCTGTGGGAACTCGTAAACCTACTCACACCCGATTTCTTTGCAGTTAAATTCAATAACCCACGGCCTTCCAGCTGCAGCAGATCCGGCTCCAAGCAGTTCCGGCCTCAGTCAATAACAGCTCCATTCAGTACTTCATCATCGCTGACCAACTTCTAATTCCGGATCCCTCAATTCTGAAAATAAGGTTAGGCTAAGACTCATCTCATTTGTAAATCCATCTTTTAAAATAAATCCTGTAACAATCTTAAAGCCTTTTCTTTTCTGAAACTAATAGGATCTTTATTAGGCTGTACGTAGGAGCTCTTTAGTCTCCTGCGTTACGAACTATAGTACGTAAGAGACCTTCAGTCTCTTACGTTACTTTAATAACTTGTGCGTTTCGTAACGCAGGAGACTAAAGAGCTCCTACGTACAGCCTAATAAAGATCCTATTAGTTTCAGAAAAGAAAAGGCTTTAAGATTGTTACAGGATTTATTTTAAAAGATGGATTTACAAATGAGATGAGTCTTAGCCTAACCTTATTTTTAGAATTGAGGGATCCGGAATTAGAAGTTGGTCAGCGATGATGAAGTACTGAATGGAGCTGTTATTGACTGAGGCCGGAACTGCTTGGAGCCGGATCTGCTGCAGCTGGAAGGCCGTGGGTTATTGAATTTAACTGCAAAGAAATCGGGTGTGAGTAGGTTTACGAGTTCCCACAGCAGGCTCTCCGGAGAAGATCTGGGCTTTCAGGTGGACCCAGGAGTCAGGGTCTAGGCTCCGTCTTCTACAGCAGGTGTAGTAGTGGACCCAGAAGACGGGTGTTAGGCTCCGTCCTCTTCAGCGGAAGTGGAACCAAGGTCTTCCGGTGGGCCCAGGAGACGGGTGGTAGGCCCCGTCCTCGTCACCAAAGGTTCAGAGAATCTTTTAGGGTGTCCAGGTTTGCTTTAAGACTTTCTTCAAGACTTTCTTTAAGAGTTTAGAGCATGGTAGCTGATGAAGATTAGTTAAGTACTTAATGACTTTCCTGGTTGAAGTCCGGGAGTCAACTCCATTGTAGGGCGACTCGAGCACCTTATATATGCTCGAGCGTTCAAATTCCGAAGTTCCAAAACAATAGTTCGAATACTCACTGACTAATGTTTTTTACTAAGGTTTTACTAAAAAAAACATAGAGAAACATCAACGAGACCTTATTGATAAAAAGTTTCCGTGCGAAATGTATACAACCTGACCACATTCCTCTATGAACCAAGACATTTTGACACCTTGTTTACAAAAATATGACAATCTGTCAAAATGTAATTACGACAATTTCATGTTGAAATCGTAAGAAAATTTAATAATAAATAGTGAATTTCGCATCAGAAAAATCAGAACTGTTCAACAAGCTCAAGATATTTTTAAGATAGAAATTTGGATTTAATGGTCTAAATGCTCAATTACCAGCTCTGGAATAGTATTTAATGATAAAACCAACACGGAAACTTTCATTATAAAGTAAGTAATCTTATTATAATGTGCAAGAAATAGAATATATCAACAGATTGAAAATAAACATTGGCATGAACCAAATCATAAAATCACATTAGATGAGATAATTCTAAGAATAGGTAGTAGAAAAACAAGAAATCTAAGTATTATTATATTTACAGACTGAAAAGCACCTTTTCAAGTGATAAGAATGATATATAATATCTATTCTCACGAAATCAACAATGAACAACAAAGGTACATAATTAATAACATTACAAGGTCCGCCTGCGACGCACGAGGTTGCGGGTTCGATTCTCGCCTTGGGACAAAATATTTGTACGATCTGCAAGTATTTGTTCCGGGTGTTCTGGTCGTTTTCTATGTATAATAAAAAAAAAACTATCCATGTAATGTATTGTATTATGTATATCAGTTATCAGTTAGTACCCATAACACAAGCTCTGCTTAGCTTGGGGCTAGATAATGATGTGTGAATTGTCCAGCATTATTTATTTATTTAACTTGTCCTGTTGGTTAAACAAGATAATCGGATATGCAAAAGAAAGAAGTCGGCCTCAGCAGACGTCCGTCCGTACTAAATTTATAATGGACATGGGTAGACGCAAATAAGTACAATCTCATCTCACTAATATTATAAACGTGAAAGTTTAGATGGATGGATGGATGGATGGATAGATAGATGGATGGATGTTTGTTCCTTTATCACGCCAGAACGGCAAAACGGATCTGGATGAAATTTGGCACAGAGATAGATTATAGTCTGGAATAGGACATAGGCTACTTTTTATCCCGAAATTCCTACGGGAACGGGAACTACGCGGGTGAAACCGCAAGGCGCTGCTAGTGATCTATAAATCTAATAATATCAGTTAAAATATATCTTAAAAATAAGAAGACCAGTAAAAAGTGTGAGTCTGATATTGTAAGTTGTCGTTACATCAAACAAATTGTTAACGGATCTTGCAATCGGTGTGTGTAACCATGTAGATCTAGCCAAAACATAACCACCAATCATACATTCGCTGTCAACTTATGTAAATCAAATGATCAAATGTCGTGGTTACAAATCTAGAGCCGTCAATGTTATGTCATTCACGATTAGTTTGACATTAGTCATGAGTCAAAACATTTAAATTAAGTCAGTTATGGGTACTTATGTAAAAAATTGGCTGATATATTCGTTTTGAGACAGTTTCCGATAAAGATGACATCTTTTATTTTTTGGGCATTCACACAATGGAATTACGAAATACTGAGAATAAGGAACCGAAAAGTGTGCCAATGCTGTCACCTGCCCATATCTGGCGGAAATAATTGACCCCTACGCAAACATAGGTAAACGTATCAAATAACACGTTTAAACATGAGGTACCATTTGGTTGAAAATATTATGGCCTTGTAGGTAAAAATCAGAGCTCTATTTCTTTTGAAGATACATTTTATGCTTTTGAATATCTTTCTACAAATAAAGGTAAAAATAAAAAAGTTTGACGCCTATTTCTTGGAAGCCTCAACAAAGCACGTTAATCGGTTTTAATCGTCGATTTAAAAACCAATCAACTGTTATTACCTCAGAAAACGAAAGAAAGAAATGCCCGTAAAATGGATTCAATCATCATTAGCCCAACAATGTGATGGCCAGCAGAATCGTAAGGAAAGTAAAAAGAGTTAAGAAAGATTCCTCCTTAAATGGTCTCAAGGAAAATACAGAAGCACAGATAAAACCAGAAGCAGAAATTCTTCAAAACAAAATGGATTCTAACGTAAACATAGCAGAGTTCAATGTGAACCAGCTGATAGCCGAGTTATCGGAAAACACCAAAGTGCCGAAAGGTGAAATCGAAAATATACAGAGAAGATTACTACAACAAGCGAACGAGATATTGAAAGTAAACGCTTTTGCGAACACCAATCAACCGGTTCCTGACCCGCGCGTCATCAATGCGACGCACAAATTCAGCGGTTACTCGTATCTTCAACACAATGTGTTAGAACCTAGAGACGCTTCTAGTTTGGGTCCGCAACTAGTTCCAGAGAAGCTAGATATGTCAGAGACATGTGGAATGAGCAACGGTCTCGGGAACGCAAGGGTCGCAGCGAACGTGCAGGGAAGAGCTTTTTTCTATGGAACGGGTTCCGCGACGGTCCGCTTGGCGGCCAGTGCGCGCGCCGCTCCCACAAGAGGTGAATGTCTTTCCGTTTTTGAATTCAAAACTTTGTATTTAAAACCACCTGTTTGAAGTTCCGAACTCTTTGGTGCCGTAAAGTTTGGTAGTACATGTGCGAGCGAAAGTGGACATTTTATAAGTTGTGGATGTAACGGTTTTAGGTTCATCGTACCTGTGGATTGTTTGGTATGTGTCCTTAGCTTATACTCTTAGCTACGCTCTTAGACAGGTCTATGAGAGTTGCCTTCAGTGTGTCTTTGACATTGTATGTACCTTGTTCTGAACTAGGAGACATTTATAAGTTGATCAAATTTGCAGCATCATCTTGTCGGTTGAAGCTTTCTAATAACATAAGATTGAGCTTTGAATTGCCTGTTGAATTAACTTTTCAATGTATTGCTCACCTCACTTAGCTCTTCATTTTGAAACCTTCATGCTAGTAAACTTTTACATATTTCATAACGATAAGACACTTATAAGGAGGTTGTTTATCAAAGAAGTTTAACCTCCTAGATTCTATTCTATGTCATCTCAAAAAAGTATTGATTGGTTATATGGCATAATCAAGTTATCATATCAGCCTATAAAATAGGTATCGCAGATAGCTCCTTTTTAAGTATTGTTTTATACTTAAGTCAAAAAGCTCTTAAAATCCGGTTGAAAATAATTTAAACTGCCGGAGTCAACATAATTGTAGAGCTTTTGGATACTGAATAAGTGGTGCGAGCAGACTTATTTATCGATAATTACTTACGTTGAATCTGTTGTTAAGCCTGTTCACTTAAATTTGTGATTTTTGCTTTAAGGTTCTAGACATAGACATATCATTTATTTTCCACTACATTTACACACAAGATAAATTTACAATTTTGAAATACAAATAAAATACATATTCATCAACATTGTTGCAAGTGGATAAACTACATAAATACGAGTAACAATAATGTAGAAAATAAGTAGGATAAGTAAAAATAAAAGTAAAAAAAAAAGTAGGATTGTTGAGTAGGATAAGGTTTAAGTACCTAGTTTAAGTAAGTTCTCAACATTTTATTACTATGAGATACCAAAGTATTATTTGTTGAATACATAAGTACCTACCTGGGATAACATTTGCTTCTGGCTTCCGTCACATATTCAACTAGGAATATCTACTAATAATAGATATTTATTGTTTGACAATAAAGTTCTTCCTAAAAAGTTCTTTCCGTCCTTTCGTAGGAAACAATCTACATGTAGTAGATAATAAGTCTTTGCCAAATTTCATCTTAACCTTTTCAACACGCTAGCTCTTTTTACCCGTAAACAAAAATGGTAATAAAAATTATTAATATTAATAATGGATAATCGAGATTTCCTCTCTGCCTCATCTATTCTTGATCTGATACTGGTCTGAGAGTAGTAACTCAATATCCAGGTTACTGGACCGTATAACCTGTCGTTGAGGTTTTGTCGTGGTTTCTATTGTTTGACAGATGTCAAGGAATGCCGAACAATATTATGTCTAAGAACAATAGGACATGAAGTTTGACATATGACAATGTCAGGTCGTTAATTCGAAGTTCGAATTCGCTTTTGATTTGCAGCCCAAGGTTATCCGGAAACTTAAAACCTTTTTAGTCTATTTAGTTTAATTTTTTTGTTGAGTGTTACTAGTTGATCTTGTATTGTAAGATGAAGTGAGTGGGTAATTCATTATAATTTTCCTATCCTACTCCCGATCCTTATCCTGTTTCGTCTCGTAGTAGATTTCTGTAAAAAGTTGTAAATGTTTCCCAAACTTTCTTGTTATCAAATAATACGTTGGTATTAAAAAAAAAGAAGAAAATAGCAAAAGCTGACACTAGCGAGTGCTAAAAAAATGTAATAATAATTTAATAAGTTCTAATAATAATAATAGTCGCAGGGTTTATTGTGATTATAAGAAAAAAAATTATGACAAAAGATTTTGTCATGAGCTTAGATGCCCACAAGATTACCTATAGCCAAAATCGAGACCAAAACATTCTACCAAGGTGTCAAATGAAAACTTTGGTCTTCGAAAATTCAAGAATCAAGTAATTTTAATTATAACCGAAAGTAGTCGATAAACTCCACCAAAAGTTGCGAAAGTTCATCAAACTGTGATGCAATAATAATTTAGGTAGTTATTACAGTAATACGGTGTGAAGGAAGCTTTTCGTATTCGCTCCCAAAGACTATCACAATAAATCCAAAAAGTTTATTTTCAAAGTAGTTCTTAAACCAACTTTAAATTAAAACGGAACGATGAGCACAAAAAATGGGCAGGTTGAATGCACCTGCCATTAACTCCCCCAATTCAAGAACATTATGCTAATATCAACTTTATTACATCAGTATAAGATTCGGTTTGTATGGTCTGATTAAGCCGACCTTGGTTTATAGTAGGAGTAGGCTGTCTCTTTTTCACAATGTCTTGCCTACTAAAGTTATGGATGTTTGATGAAAGAACTTTTAATTTCATTTTTCTTAACATACTACTTTTTAGGTAGGTACTCGGTTATCGTGTCTGTCTGTACACAAAATAAGAAATACATGTACTAAGCTTTAACAATAATATAATAATAATTGTATTCTTTATTTCAGACACAGGATCCATAGAAAGATATTCCTCTAACTGAATGTCTCAATTAAATTATAAACCGCATTTGTTGTTAATTTCATACTGGCCGCATAAAGAATTAAAACGCGCAAAAGCTGGCCAGACAAACAAAATAAAATTTGCATGTTCTCATTTCAAAATTACCGACATCCTACACAGCTGTCATGTCACCTTTTGTTAATTTTACTCAGAAACCTCTTTTATTGCTTTTCCCATTGTTTTGGTAATCTTAGCAATATTTCTTTCATTATAATAATAAATTGCATAATAATATAAAGCTTCCGTTATTATGTGAGTCATCTGTCATTATGTCGTAAAGTTTTGATTAATAACCGTGTTTTTGGATGGACTGTAAAATTGATTGGCTTTAATTACCTACATCGTAGTCTAAAGTGGGGTCTAATAGAATTTTTAGTCTTCAATAACATTATAAACTTGACTCAAGTTGACTCATTTTAGCAAGCACCGCGCCGCCACTCTTCAATTAAAACTTCTCCGCAGAATACCTAACTACTTATACCCACATTATGCTTTATTCTAATTGTAATTTTCCTATTAAACATAGCATAGTAGACATAGGCAAACGAGACCTTTGACAAATCAGAGCTGTCCAGCTATTTTAACGCCTCCGTGAGTTGGTCCTCACGGTAATCTCGTATCAATTTTATATGGACCGTTTCTTCGATACGTAAAAGCGACAGGGGACCTGATCCATACTAACAATTACACACGTAGGTTACATGCTGGTAATTTGTTCACAACCACACAGAAGCCCTACGATTGTGGCCTGTAAGTGCGAAAACAATTTGTAAGTAATTTAATCCATCTTTGTCTTGTCAGGATGTATGGTAGGCTTAGGTCCTCCATAAAGCCACACCATTTGACAGGATCGGTAGGTTCCCACGGGTAAACTTCCATTCTAAGGGGCCACTACGAATTGGTATCGCTGCTGGCGACAATAGTTAAGTATAATAAAACAACCTCTATGATTTACTCCTTGCGGCATTAATTTATGTTAATTTGCCGCGAGAAAAGCGCTTGCTGATGTTGTCCCCTTCTAAATCCTAGTTATCATTTTGGGGTGAGCTTTCATTTCTTTTCCACTCATGTAAAAGGTCATGGTGGTGTGTGGATTGTCCAGCAATTGATATACTTGAAGTATCATCAATTTCTAACGTGTATTTTCCCATCGCTGGGTATGGCCTCTGGAACTTTGTGCCATCCACCATGATGGTCCTCCACTAGCCGCATTACTTAGCGACGTACTGTTGTTGTCATTGTCAACCCATCTCACTTTAAGGTGCCCGACGCTTTTGATTCCCATCATCATCGGCCACAAATCAGTTGTCGCTTTGTTGCTTCATCACCATCATCACTTTGTCTTGCAATTTGTCCCGCCTAACTTCATCTAATTATGACAAGCTCATTGTCCTCGACAAAAGAAAAGTCATCTTCGTACCACAAATTGTACCGTTGAACCGGTGTTGCTCGGTCAGCTGGCCGACGTGTTATTGTCTTCGAGTTCATGCCAAAAATAATGATATAGCTCACAAAAACTCCTTGATTTGATGACTGCATTCGTCACAGTCGGAACAAGCTTGAGTTTACAATGATTTATGGACTAAATCATGTTGAAAGTTTTTTGATGGCGATACGTCGTCGGCCTGGTTCGATCATTATTTCTATGAAGAGCCCTGAGAGCTATTTGGTTTTTAATTTGTCGACTTTTCTCTATTAGCGCTTCGAAGATAGCAGCATTTTCTGATGCTCATTAGATTCATCATTAGATATTTTAGTCAGGATCATTACCTACTCTAAAATTATTTACCTCCTTAGGTCACTCTTATATTCTTGCCAGGAGAAATCGTTCTCAGCGATAAGGCCGGCTTTTGTACTGCTTATTTTTATTTATACATGTAAATTTTTAGTATAATAATTGGTTTGAATGAACCATTTATTGTACAATTTTTTTACGTTTATTTCCACCCTACCAATAGGTAAGGTATGTGAAAAGCTCAACTTTAATGGCGTCTTTGAAAGTAACAATCAAATAATATCGTGTAGCATGGGAAGTACCTCCACCACATCCGTATCATTGTGTTCAACAAGCGGCACATGGTCCGCAAATGACTTGATTCCTCCACTTAGCAAGCTTATTCTTGGCTTTCAAGGTTCTCATGTTTAAAAAACTTATCTATCTTATGATAAGCTGCTGAAAGTCCCATGCAATCGATAACTGCGACCAAAAAACATTGTGAGAAAAAAAACACATAAAATATGGTTATAAATCTTTTGATGTAACATTTTTTGTCAAATAGCTGTCTCCTTATTTTTGTCTTGCTTTTTTTTACAGATTTTTAAATTTTATCAACTATATGTTTTGCATAGGTACCTCAAAAATGTGGTAACCCCAAATTGAGTTTGATGCAGTTAGCGGCATAAGTTTCGATTCTTATAGACTCTTGATATCGCTGTACATCGCTATCAACTCGTCAGGGGCATAGCAGTTAGCTCTAGTTACCTTAGTGACCGTTTTAAACCTATATTTTACTTTTATCATAAAAACGATATTATTTTCATCTGCAGGTACAGTCGAGGTCTTGCCTCCGTATAGGATGCCGCCGGCGCCCGACGCGCTGCCCGGAGCCCCCGCGCCTGTGCCCACAGCCCTGCACACACATTCCAATAAGTTCCCAGTAAGTTATCTCCTTCCTTTTTATTTTAGTTTGTCAAGTAATGTCTACTTTTTCTATGATATATACTTTAACTCTCCACCTTTTCTTCACATATACTCAGTTTATGTATTTACATTTTATCTTACTATAATGTTTTATCCGACGCTTACGTCTCTACCATTTAATTCATTTGACTGCTTTGCTGGTTTATTGTTATGTTTTCTTCTTTTTTCATTGGCCGAGTCTCAATGAAAATCAGTACATTACCTTTACCTAATCAGTACCGTCGTTAAATGTGTGATCTAAAATTGTTATGACCATAGTTTATCACTGCCCTTAAGGTCTTTACAAATATTGAGACAGCAATCGAAATTACGGGTTTCTCATGTTTCACAGTAGGTTCATTTATGTTTATGACTGAGACAACAACTCGAATTAGTATGAATATTGTAGGTAAGGTACAACTCCGTTATTAACCACCCACCTTGTTGCATTTCCCAGAAGAGGTTCTTTACAATATTTCCACATTTCCAATCATGTATGGACCGCGTTGCGATAAAATATGACTTCGTTTACTTATGAATTCTCAAACGGGTACAGTACAGGGCTAAGATAGAGATAAGAAAGGAAATTATTCAAACTGTATGCACGTGTCAATATGTTGAGCAAAGAGTTCCCGTGCTATGTTAACCACACTACACTACTGGTAACTGACCTATCTTCCCTTCTTCCTTTCATTTCGACTAAGGCGTTGTTAATACTTTTGAATTGGTTGTCCTTCAGTACGTAAAATATATTTTTTTAGCATTAGGTTCGTAAGGACCTGCAGGCTATCTAGCTATTTCTATAACTGGTATTTTGGATATCTACACCGCCTCATCACTTCTATAAAAAAAACCCTTGTATCTATATTTTAACTAGCTAGGTAGGTACTTTCTAGGTATGTATTTAAATCGTCACTTCCGTGACCATCCACACTAGTCACTGGTAGGCAGTACTTAGTAACTCGATCTACAAGTTCTACAGATTGTGCAACCCGGGTTACTGACTTGTGTCGCATGCAAATTACAATGTGATTTAGATGCTATTCATTGCGTAGGATTATTTATACTGATCTTAGATTTATGGTGTTTTCTTTCCTACAGTTAAATGCTGCGTTCTGTTGAATTTGTTTTTCATTACAGACCCTTGTGAAATTCTGGAACAAAATGTTCTGTTTCCATGCTTAAAGCTAAATTCTAAGAGTTTCGATGAATCCGATAGGGTTATGTTCTTTTTTATTTATGTCTTGTTTTTTTGTGAAAACTTTATTATGTTCTGTATTATAAGCTCTTGTGTTTATCTTCTGTGAATATTTCAAGATTCTATTCAATATTTATCTGCATCTGTTGAAAGCTTTCAATACTAACAACTTTCCTACAACGTCCCATTGAATTTCACTTACAATTTTGTTTTCATAGTATTCTCTGTTTTCCATGTTTTATTGATCGATCAATCAATCTGTGCATATCCGCGATTTCTCTCCCATATGTTTTTATCGTGTGCTGTTACGTGAGATCCAGTGAAAGTGCCTTTTGTTCTGTCACTTATCGTTTTGCCATCATCTGTAATGGTTGATAGAGCTGTACGTTTGGCTCTAGGTGTTTGTGAAATAATGTGTGTGTTGTGACGTGATTTTCCACTTTGCTTCTGTTACAAGTAAGCAAGTTCTGTTTTCGTGTTAGTTTACCTCCCTTTATCCTCCATTATGTTCATAACCATTTAATTCAGCCACTGCAAGGTGCCCAGCACCTGCTGCCAGTGTCACTTTATATTATAAGGCATAATATTATCTGATTTCTTACTCAATCCAAAGCCTATTTTCAATTTTTCCTCCAGAGGAAGGCCCTGAAGACTCCCTTAGAAAAAAGCTGGTATTTTTTAATATATTATACAATCTAGTAGGATTATTTTATGCGGGAACATACATTGCAGGAAGCGAAGGATATAGAAAAAAATTAATATACAGGGTTACATATTCTGTCTTCCCGCATAAGGATGCGGAGGAACATATTACTATTATTCTTCCCAATACCAGCAATAATAGTAATATGTTCCAGATTGCGTGTTCTGATTTGTCTAGTTTTGTATCACATAATTGATTAAATTTATAATAATTGATTTATAATTGATTTTTGTTTCTTTGCCCTGTATAAGTTACAACTAATCTTTATCGTTAAAGTTACTTTGTAAACAGGCTTCCCGCGACACAGGCTTGCCTCGTGCGGGGGCCGCCAGTAATGTGTATCTCTATAAGTTAATTGGCAAATAAATCATTTTGTATTTGTTTTTTGTATCTGTATCAGTTTTATTTCTCTCACAGATTGAACGCGAGGTGATCCTCTCATCAGGAGACAAGAACTCCAAAGTGCCCATCCTGCAGGAGGCGCGCAAGC
The DNA here is from genome assembly GCA_947086465.1 of Eupithecia exiguata. Classification (NCBI taxonomy): domain Eukaryota; kingdom Metazoa; phylum Arthropoda; class Insecta; order Lepidoptera; family Geometridae; genus Eupithecia; species Eupithecia exiguata. Next base: position 11,179,832 of record OX352240.1, on the reverse strand, counting down.
GAGGCAGGCTGGGTGCAGTGGCCCCCGACACGCCACCGAAGACACTGTCGGCTTGGACACACGCTGAGGTACACATAATTCTAATTCAATACAATACAATTACTTACTCTTTATTGCACACCAAATCAAACAGATACCCAGGAGAGGAAAAAACTAATACAGGTTACGTTGTACAATGGACAGACTCATCGCTTTGAGCGATCTCTGCCTGGCAAAATTTCAATCTACTTACCTATTAATAGGTGAAGTATTTCAGACTGATTTTCAGAACCGTTCTGTTTTTTTTTTCAGGGTAAATCTAAGCAATTCGTAACGTAAACTAAAATCATCCTCGACATCTAGGTATGTAGGCACTACCGAATTCACGAGTTACCATCAGGAAATTTGCACTTTACGAAAATCATTTATTTACAATCCGAAATATCTAAATACAAAGATCGAGCCATTAATTAGTACCTAACAATTTTTCACAATTTCGGTCTCATAAAACTTCGGTACCTAGTTTGCTAATAAATCATGATTTTTAGGTACTTACTTGTAAGATGTTTTCAAGGGACTGTTTATAATTGACCTCAAAAACTATAAGCCGATCAGCCATGTACAATGTATCTACCTAGCTACACTAACTGCGTGTGCTTTTAAAGAGAACCATCGATGAAATCTACGAGTACTTCCTCTTCCTTTTCCGATAGCCCTTCATGAATAAGTTATTTCAATACATTTGTTTATGGAGCCCATCGATCGTCCCTTTTCTCAACTTTTTGGTTATTAGGTACATGTAAAATTAGTATCAATGTCTAATCAATCCTAGTCTAGAGCCAAAGCTATAACTTGATAAGTATAATTGAACACAGGCTTGAATACTCATAAAATTGTATGTGTCTCATCAGTTTTAGTAACTGTGATATGAGGGATCTATCAGTGCAACTAACTTATGACTTCTAAGATGTGTGTTCTAAGCGTTATATTGATTTAGCTGTTGCCCTCGGCTTTGTTCGCGCTTTTTAAGTAGCCTGCTATGTCCGTCCCTGGGGTATCCCAGGGTATCTTAACTAACTTTGACAGGGATGTATGTATATACCTCCCTGTCAAAGTTAATTAAGATCAGTTCAGCCGTTTGGGCGTGAAAATGGTAACAGACCATTTTATAATATTAAGTATAGATTTAGGTAATACATAGGTACCTATATCATTTGTCTCTATTCACTAACAATTTTAGACACAAAAAAAAACAGTATTTCATTTCACGAGAATTTCACTTTATATTGCCCCGATCGTAAATAAAAGGCGTAAGTGTATAGTGCTACAGAGCTTAGAGGTGCCGTCTGGTTTCATTTTACAAACATTGTTCTGGAATGAGAGAGAATAACAGCACAGCGAACAGAAATCCTCAACTTGCCGAGGTCACTCCGCGAAGCCTGTGAAGACCCTAGGAAGATTCTGCGCTTCTGGAACGGAGTTAGGCTGGCTATGCCAGCTGCAGCGTAAATAACGCATAACGGACCAAATGGAGTCCAAATGCGGATACAAGAGTATTTCCTCCATTACCATAACCACTGTAATACGAAGAATAATGTAGGAAAATTATTACCTAGGTACCTACTAGTTCTGGTAAGGTTGAACCAAAGATACCTAGTACTTTCCTAGTATAAAGTTCCATTAGGAACTCTCAATTGCCATATTTTTCAAACGATTTCTTTAAATCAGCCATTTCGATTTATGTATTTTTAAAGAAAATTTGAACAACGAAACTAAAGCGAAATCCGCGGCTGTTCCGAAAACCCAGCCTCAAATTAGATTTTCAGCATCTTCGACGTTTTCGGCTCGCAAATGTGCGTGTTCAGTACACATACTCTATGTAAGCTGAAACCCACCGTTGAGTTTAGTCATAGACAAATAACTTAACTATGGTTTAGTGTTGTCATTGATTTTATGCGCATTACCTACATACAATTTAGGATCTGTTCAGCTGTGTGGCAGTACGTAACTCTGGTAAATACCGGCCTACATAACACTTAACTAGCTAGTGAAGTGTCTCTGGTTAAGATCACATAACGGGCGCCCATTGCTCTAGATCCCGGAAACAGCAGCCGAGCTTAGCTGTACTTTTAGAACTCATTACGGCATAGATCGTACAAAAACAGAGCAGCTCTAAATAAAGCTGCTAGTTTTTATTATATATATTTGTACATCATTCCCATACTTAGATTGTATTTGCTATGGATTGTGTAAAATATCCAAGTAAAAAAAAATTTCAAGGACTTTTCCTTGTGCCAAAACATCAATGTTAGGTACCAAAGATTTAACTATGGCATTCTGAAGGTGGTCGCAAACTTGAACCGCAGTACTGCCGCATAATACAAAAATGTTCATTTAAATATGGACTTTAACTCTTATGATTTACATGCACATTATATTGACTGCATCAGATATCAAACAGATCGTGGATTCGCTTGAAGCTTGCGGTAAGCCATTTTGTCACTATAAAATGTATCTCAAGATGACTTGATGATGAATCCTTATATTGTAAAGTGTTGTTGCGATGTTGGATTGGATAAATGTGCTCAGTCTTTTAGTAGTAGGTACCTAGTAGTAACAAAATGCACTGCCGCATACGTGACGTCATTTGTACAGGCAGCTGGTAAATTTCTGGTATTGATATGGATCAGTTGAGCAACCTGTAGATTGTTTGCAACAGTTTACAGTTAGCTCAATTGTTTCAATTGTAAATACTAGTTCTAATTTATTTCTATTATTTGATTATTTTTTTTACAATTCAAAATTGTTGAAAAAATAATATAGGTAATCTAGCGCGATCCCTTTTTGTTTTTCGTGTACTGGAGGCCTGTATTTGTGACGTCTGCGAAAAAATAAAAGTAAATCGCACCACCCTTTATAAATTTTCCTGTACGGTATAATAATAAGGTTAAGTCTACATTAGCTAAAGTAACTTAGTCACACACAATGCCCATAGGTAGGTGCATCACCTGCAATTGAGGGCAAGGAACGCAGGCGTCACGCTTGGCTGAGCATACGAAGGCTCGGATGCACCAGTTGAAGTAACAAATACTTCCTACACCTGTGTGTGCTACTACGGAACTCTTTACTCGGACTATCTGAGCATAAAGTACAGATAATCTATTGAGATAGAGTACAATACAATCTACTAATTAGATGATATTTTTTGATACTTTTTACAGTATTTACCAATTGAGAAAATTATTACAAAAAAATGTTTGTTTTTTGGGAATGTGTTGTGAGTGAGAGTGACAAGATACCAAAAGAATATTCCTTATTTTTCTTCCTGATATGGCTTCATGAAAAGGTACTATATTATTTCTGAACCCACATCCACAATCTCTGGTATAAGACAATAATATTTAAAGACAAATGTTTAATTTTTTTATATCTTCATTGTCACACTTACAAAATACTAAAGACCAACAAAAGTTATCAAAATCCCCAAAAAAACATGTTTACAGGCGTAATTTCAAAGAAGGAGCAAAATAATACACAAGAGTCCAAAAAGAAGTCTGACTCGTGAAGGATTTGAACCTCCGCCCTCCGATGGTCAAGATTTGTTTGTATATCGGCGCTCTAACCTACTGAGCTAACGAGTCTTATAGACGTTACGACGAATTTAGGAACCGATATCGCAAAAATGACGTCAACCTGTGATTCACTTTGCGGGGTGACGTCATGCGATTGATTAGACTCGGCTGTGGAAGAATATTTTTTGGCACGATTACGAGTTACGACGTTAGTAATTCGCCGCTTTCTGAAAATATATTTATGTTTTTACAGAATTTTGTGTTTTGCTGAGAGTTTACTCTCAGCAAAACACGCAAGTTTCAAATAAGCTACTAAAGACATTGCTTATTATTAAGAAGCTGAAAAAGATGAAAATATATTTCGAGTAAGTAATAAAAATTAAAGACAACACAGTAAACCCTATTTTATTACCTACTCTACGAGCTTATTCCTATCTGAAGAAATAGATCTTGTAATGTTTTACATCAACTTTAATGACTACACCAAGACAGCCTTCGTGAATTATTCGTCAGTTTATCGTAATTATACCGATCGCCAAGAATACACTCAGTCGGTAACTGGTCCGCATAATAACTAGGCGATTACCAGTAGGTAATTTTATATACAGTTTATGAAACGCCTCGTCCTGTAGAACAAAAAGGCCATAAAAATTCATAGCGCGCTGTGCGCCACGGTATACGGGAAAACAACGGACGGGGCGGTACGGGTTTCCTACGCCGAATTCTGATTGTAATTTAACTTTCTTTGTACATCATAGTATCTACAAGGAATTTATATATACCTACTTTAAGTAGGTATTGTAAAAGCTTTTTCAAGATAAAACTAGGATTCTGCCATCACAATGTTGGCAGGATATATTCATTATTATTTCGCTATGTCATCTAAAATTCTAAATCAACTGTGCGGAACATCAAAATAAGATGGTTGATTTATCTTTGCTACGGGTCAGTTTATTTTAAAATCTATAGAAAAAAAATGAAATGCACGAGCCAGATGTAACTAGAGAGAAAGTATTAAATGCGTTTCAGATATCGTGACTGATCAATATTCACGTAGAATCAATAATAGATTTTGGAACAGACTTCTCGTGATATTTGTTCCTACTACCACAGACCAATACAGAAACTACAGAACGGATAAGACTGAAATATTGTATAAAAAAAACAATGTTTAATAACCAACTTTATTTCTTAACGCTTACACAATAAGCATTTAGACAAGTCAAACTTTATACATAAACAGCTTTATAAATAGTACATAGTTAATATTTAATTTAGATAGATAGATAGATTGAGAATTCTTTAATCATCACCTCAAAAAAGAAAAAGAGATTGTATGAAACGAAAGATATTAAATAGTGCAATGGATTTTGTGGCCTTATCGCTTAAAGCGATTTCTTCCAGGCAACCAGATTACTCACTATTTAATTATAAATAGTAGGAAGTGAAAAATAAACCACACGTTTAAACAACACTTACAATGTAATAATAGTATTATTTGCCAATATGTATGGATATAGTGTTGATCTGGAATAACATAGGTAGGTAACATAGGCTTTCTTTAAACCGACTTCAAAAAGTGGGGGAGGTTCTAAGTTCAGCTTTATGTTCGTCGATACTCTGTCTCGAATTATGATCCCGCCGCCGCCGCCATGATCCCATAGACACCGCGCGCACGTCATCGACCTAGTGCCAATTACACGATTCCTAAAAAGAATCGTTATGTTAGTATCTAAGGTCTTTATCATAATGGTCCTCAGTTAAGTTACTTACTTCGTAAGTACCTACTGTCTTGTGATGCCTAAAATAAATCATTATTATTATTAAAAATATTCCCGAAGGATTAGTATTGGTCCCGAAAACGTAATAAAATTTGAAGTCGGTTTTTAGTTATATCAAACAATCAAATTATTACCCAGGAAAACCACGTGCAAAGCCGCGGGTAGAATAATAACTCATCCATGAACAATATCAGACGGAGAACATTATCACATACCTACGCACATTTGATGCAATGCCTATACATTCGTTTCGCTCGCGAACACGATTCATCGTAACAAGGCCGCACGAGCACGACTCACTCTTGACTCGCACCACACTCAGTCACTCACACAGTCTGCGGATGGGGCGCGAGCATCCGGTCGCAGTCCGACGCAAGCGCTAGTGTGGGACCGAACAACCTTCTAAAGGACGTGCCTCATGATATCTGAGAGCTTGTTTTTAAGTCTGTTCGTGTTTAAGCAGTTTTTGGGATATAAAGACAATGAATTGTTGCGAAAGATTTGCATTTTATAATGTGTTTAGTGAATAAGTGGAAGATGGTTGAATTTGCTTTGGAAAACGTATGTATTCTCAAAGTCTGTTTTAGAGCGGAGATTAATAAAATAAGTTGTGAAGTCCATCAAGTCATTAATTATTCAGTTTTGGTAGGCGACTGTAACGAAGATTTTTAATTTTAAAAAAATATATAAATCTACCTACATAATATAATATATCTATCTTCAAAGAAAAGCTAGGGTTTGTTATAACGCGTTGTGTTTTTTCTTGAACTTCGTCTTTGCGACATTAATAAACAAAAATAAGCCTAGAATTCAATGTCTGAATACAAAAAGCTTTTGCACAAAGGTAGCTTTGTGCTAAAGCTCAGTTAAAAGCGCGTAGCGTGGACTTTGATTTGCGCTGACTCACAAAATGTACAGGGCAGACAAGGCTAGGAAGCCCGCCGAGGGTTCCCTAAGAGCTGTGAAAATTATGAAAAAACTCACTGTGGAGTTAATTATACCTGTTCTTCTCTCCTTTGGTTTTAAATCCTTGATCCCTTGCCTGTTATTAAGTAGCTTAATTCGAGGGCATTGCATCTCTAATTAAGTACCATCTACCTTTCACCATACAATCGTACTACAGTTACCACCGTGGAACCGACCGCGCGCTCTCGATACGCAACTCTATTGTTGAGGGTTCCCATGCAAAGTATGAGCTTTGGTTCAATTCAACTGTTCTTGTAGCGGTTCGATAAAGATACATCCATACTATCCATACCAGTATAATGAATTCGAAAGTTACTCTGTCTGTCTGTCTGAAAAGGCTGAACGGATAGTAACAAAATTTGGCGGGGAGGTAAATGGTATCCCGGAGACGGACATAGGCTTAAAAAGCGCGTGACAAGCCGCGGGCAGCAGCTAGTGTAAAATAAAAAATAATAAATTTAAAGACTGTGAAAAGCAATCTCCTTTAGCTCATCGCACATTTATCTAAACCGAAAGCGTCGAGAGAGTAAATTGTAGCGTCGAGAGAATAAATTGAAAGGAAGAAAATTTCGATAAATTTTAATTCTAAACCTCGACTCACTCGGTTCTTTTTTTGGTGTAGCGCTGTTTCGCACCAAATTTTTCGCACCACAAGTTTCGCGATCGGCTTGGAACGGGAAATTGGTCTCAAACATCATGAGTGCAATCAAATCATAAAGCCTTGGCCTCTCTCCAATAATTTGTACTACCGTTTGAAAATCTGTAATTAACGAGATCATCAATCACTGCACTCATTGGAGCATGCCACAGATTCAACTTGTGCTTAAATCCATCAGACCATCCCATAACGATTTATGTTAGCACCATTCGTATTTCAAGCAACCTGTCTTTTGCAGAACCAACAAGCTGGCCCGTCGGGTGACTTCAGGCAGTACCAAGAGTACGGGTACACCATGCACCAGACACAAAGCCCCAGAAACGTTCAAAACTACGACTCCCCCAAACCACCCGTCCCCGCAAAAACATACAAAGACGTCCAGAACAACTCACAAATGATCACAGTCACAGTTGAAACCGGCAAAGACAACACTAAAGATGCACCCAAAAGCAGCAAATCAGTCAGCAAAACCTACCACACATTGAAGGACATGATTTCAAGCAGATTCAAAAGCAAAGACGCTGATGAAAAGAATGAACCCGAAACTAGTTTGAACAACAGCGAAGACAGGAAAAGATCGGAGCCAGAACAAACAAAGGATAACGGGACCAGGAAAGTAGATCAAGGGATTTACGGAAGACCAGTTCCGCAAAACAGACCAGAAGTCCAGCCTAGGCCAGTAATTCAGAACCAAGCAGAGATGCAGAGGCCCGAGATGCAGAGAGCTGAGATGCAGGCTAGACCTGATATGCAAAACAGACCTGAAATGCAGTACAGTCATGGTGTGGCCAACAATATGGCTTATCCAAGTCCGTCGCCACATAGGTAAGATAGGTACTAAACCAAGTATTAATAACACATATCCGAGAACATTTTCTCAAATTCCAAAAATATAATTTTAATTTCAGACAACTGATGCAGCAGCAACTATTACAACAGCAGCAGCAGCTTCTGCTTAGCCAAGCAAGGAGTCAAGAAATGCTGGCCACCCCTCAACAGCAGGCCAGAAGCCAGGAGATGCTGGCCTCTCCCCACAGGCCCCTGGCACTAGGCGCAGATGCGTTGTACCAGCAGTACGGACCGCCTGGCCGGAGGAGCGCGTTGTACCAAAGAGACCTGGATGTCCGGTCGATGGCAAACTTTACATCGTTAAAGACTGGCCCTCAAACTCAGGTCAGTGAAGTCCTTTAAAAGTAAGCGGAATATTGGGGCTAGATAATGCCGTGTGTATTGTCCAGCATTATTATTATTTATTATTATATGTATTATTTCATTAGGTACCATGAAAATTTTGCAAAGTATAAATTGATAATAACTTGTAAAGCTGCGATTTACTTTGTCTTGGCAAAGTTATAATGACTTATGCATGGGTCATTAATTATCTTGAGCCAGCTCAAAATTTAAACCACATCTAGTTAGCTTAAGTATGTTTCTGACACTCCTCAGCCGTATGAACATGATACAAAAACATTGTTGACACTAGAACAATAAGTAATTAAGGACTTAAAAGATTTCAGCTTGTCGGTAAAGCGGCAACAATGAGTACTTTTTGTCGACAAAACTCAGAAAGTTCTTTTAGAAAGCCTCAAGTTTATCTTGTGCAAACATCTTTTTAAATCTACTTATTTTATGAACATTTTATAGACATTTTTGTTGAGTATTCCTATTTTTAAGTTTTATCTTTGAGAATGAGTTCTTAATTAGGTATGATGTTCGTTAAAAGACGTTGAAATAATCAAATGTTTTTTTCTGCTCTAACCTTGTATAACCCATCAGTATTCCTGAATATTATGGTGATTAATTACAACTCAGATTTGTTAAATGAGCGTGAAACATGCTTTGAAACCGACTTTACTCCAATTGTTCCGGTTGATTCCCAATCTTGTTAAAGTACGTACTGGTAGAACTACTCAAAGAGCATGTGTTTGCGCACACACTTGGGCACTATATCTTGTCCTGCGCACCTGGCTAGTCTCCGTTCGACTGACCGCATCATCATAGAGCTAGATAACTTAGTCGTATATTATACTGTCTTTTATTTCTACAACCCTGATTTTCTATTATTAGGTTTTGTATATTATTAGATAAACTTACCTACTCCTTTGCGTAGTTTTAATGATGACCCATGTGAACAAGTAGGGCAGCATAAATGATTGGCAGCAGTGAACCACCCTTCTCTGAGATGACAGCAAACCCAATCTTGATTTATGTAATTAGCTCGCCTTATCCAAATCACAATAAAGAAATTGTAAAACCCGAAGAGCTGAGGCAACATGTTCTTTATAATTGCAATCGTGAGAGAATTGTAATTGGTGGGAAGAAATACGTCTTTGTTTTAATAGGAATTATAGGGTCGTAGTCAAGACGATGGGAACATGTTGCACCATTTCGTCGGATTGTTTGGGCAGTGGGGAAGTCTTTGCTTCTATTTTACTTTTAGCCGTCATTTTCCCAATTCTGTGTTAGTATTCATTCTCTTAAGCATTGCCTGTAATTATTGATTGATGAAACCGATGATAAACTAATTACTCGCATAATTATATTACCACGGGGTTCGGAGATTTCGCTAAAATCAACACAGAAATCAGCGGAAGCCAAATATTAACTTCAATTAAGACTTCCTACAGCCGTATATAATTTATCTGAAACTGTTCTTTGATATTCTTGCTGCTATTAACATTGTCGGGAAGGAAATCTTAATCACCACTTGTTTTGTTGACACAATTAAAGTAGAAATCATTTAGAACGGGATATTTACCATGATTCAATTACAGTTTTTTTTTGTGCCGAAATATTAAAACACTCAGAAATTGAATCATGGTAAATATCCCGTTCTAAATTATTTCTATGTTAATAACCATGATAGTTTCAAAAGTTTTACAATTAAAGTATCCTTCTATACTACTTTCACATTCATCGACAAGTTTATTATTATTAGACATATTATTTTAGCACCCATATATCTATACTGCTCGTCCAATCAATGATTTGACGCCTTTGGTCTTGTGGAGTCTACTTATCAAAGTCAGCAAGATCCCTAGTAAATAGCAACTTATTTTCTCTTTACAGTATGAGCACCACTCCCGACCAGATCTCCGAAGCCCTCAGCAGCTAGAACGAGAAGTAGTAAGACAAAGAGGTCTCATCGACAGACGCGCCACTTCCCACCCACATCTCCTTGATGAGCCCCAATCGCGCCCCGAGTTAAGTACACCCCAGCACGACCGGTCTAGACGCAACTCCCATGCTAACCTCCTCGACTCCAACGAAATCTCACGCAGGCATGAAGAAAGAGAGTCCGACGACGGAGGCTTCAGAACTAGACTCCAACCTCAAGGTAGATCTGGCTTCGAAGACAGAGTGCGAACTAGCGGAAGATCCATTGAGTCACGAATCCAAGAAAACGCCTACAGAAGAACTCCTGAAAGTCACAAGGAGAGGAGAACACCAGAAAGTCACAGAGAACGTAGAACTCCAGATATGCACAAAGAGAGAAGGACTCCCGATAGCAATAAAGAGAGGAGAACCCCAGATCTGCACAAAGAAAGACGAACGCCGGATAATCACAAAGAAAGACGGACGCCAGACAATCACAAGGAAAGACGGACACCAGACTCAATAGCACAGAAACAAAGAGACGAAGGAAGTCAGCATGACGAAAGTGCTAGTCAGAAGTCTGCTGATAGTGTGTGCAACTCTAGTGGTAAGGCGGAGGCCTTTCACCCTCAGCCATCGTCTTCTAGACATACTCCGAGCAGAATTGAGGATCTGAAGGCCCATGGGAAGAAGGCAACGGGATCTGGTGCAAGCTCGGGTGAGTTACTTTCGAATACCTACTTGAGACATTTAATAAAATTAATTACTGTTTTCTGTATTTGTGTGGTATAATAAAGTATTATCTATTTATTTATCAAAGAACTTCTTAAATTTTATAAACACAAAAGTAACTAAAAGCGCCGTAAATACTAGAACTTTTAAAAAGGTCCCATGGGGATCTCGTTTCAATAAAACGTATAATATTTGACTCAACACGTCTTTTACAACATAACCTTGAATATATATACTGTAGTGGGTGCCATAAATCAGCAGACTGAACCACCTCATAAAGTCCAATGAATTTATAACCGATTCAAAATCAATCTTTTTGAGTAAGTCGTAAACTTTATGAATTGCCACTTATGTTTTATTGCCTGGTCTAAGAAATGGTAAGCGATGATACCCGTGAATAATCAAAGTATATTTTTTATAACAGTCATCAAAGTCGTGGAATAGGCAGCTAAAATATTTCTAAAACCAGCCAAACGCATTTTAGATTACGACAAGAACGGTGGGCAGTCATCCAACGTGGATTCTGGCAGAGGCAGCGTTGCTTACTCCAGTGGAAGAAGACCTGAAGCTAGTATACATGATACGTCGGCGGACTCTGATGCTGTGGCGTCCAGGGTGCAGCCAACTCCTGGACCTAGCCAACAGGTTGCTGGACCGAGTAAGGATATTTTGTTTTTCATTGTCGTGTGTCCCTTGTTCATGGGTAATATTGTGTGTAGGTATTCTAACGCGATACAAGTACGTATCAGTCACCTCTTGCGGAATGTTTACGGCGAGAGAGTGCATGGAAAAAAATACAGTGAAGTTTTCGCAGTTTACGAAAAAGCAAACAAGGACGTCTTTGAGCGGGTATTTGACATTTTATTTTATTATAAATGAATTTATTTTATTATAATTTAATTTATTATAAATAGAATAAATGAAATGAAATAAAAAATGCTCGCTCGAAGAATGCTAAGATACGCTTGAAGTAATTTTGCTACTCCCTACATTTGTAGAAAACAGCAAAAGCTGCCTCCATCGATACCGCTGTTTTCATGTTGTTATTATAAAAGCTAGGACTAGCACAAACTATGCATAAACTATTATTTTTTATAAACTAGCATAAACTATTATAATAAAGGTTGATCTGTGATCTTTTAAGATCCTGATACATTGTGGTAACACATCAACTTTAATGCCTCAAAGTGGCTCTAACAAGCGTCATAAAAATGAAACCAGTAAAAACCTCAAGGTGACAAACTTTTTTAGGTGGTGAGAACGAATGGGCCGACTTAGTAGAATGCGAGCTCCGGCAGATCCTGGAGCCGAAGCTGGCGAGCATGCGACTGGACTCCTCGAGCAGCTCCGACAGCTCCGTGACGCCACCGCTGCCACCGCTCTCGCCGTCATCGGATATGCATAAAAGGAATAGGTAGAAATAACAAGCTAAGATTATCATTTATTTGAAGACTTTGACCTCAATGTTTTGGGCATTAGTTGAAAGACACTTTTTTTACTCTCATTTTATGGCAATAGAAGATTCAAGGCTTAATGGCGCTCATGAGGAGATATGGCAAGTTAGCAAGACCCGTGTTGGCCATGACGAGGCTAGACTGACTAATGCTTGTACGAACTGTCACATCTAACGTTTCTGATGACTCAGCCCAGCCAGCATGACAATTTAGTTTCAAGTAGAATGTAATATCATGTCCTCATCCCCAGCCTGCCCGGGCGAGCATCCGAATACGTCGAGGACCGCCGACGGGGCCGCGACTCACCGCGCTGGCACGCGCACAAGAAGCACAGCTCCAAGCGAGATCATCATTACAAGAAGCACTGTAAGTGGTTTACTAGCAATATAGGTACCTACCTGGTTTTTCAAGGAGATGTCATCAGAAAGCATAGCAAATCTAAATAAATATAATGTAGGATTGTTCAACAAAATTTTAGCAGAGCCGACAACCGACGCATGCGAAACAACTGTTCACAGCAGCGGTGAGTCATTTCAAGTGACTGCTTTAATGTATTGTAAATTATTTGTTTTGTTATTGTTTGGTGTTTTTTGTTTCTTGTTATTTGATAAGTGTAGTTAGGTTGTTGAATACTATTTCGTATACACAATAGGACCGACATGTATTTAAATACTAAGGTTCTTATAATAAATATGATTTTTTTTTAAAAAGTATAACAAAGCAGTGATGGCAATACTAGCAAACTAAAAATAAAATTTCGCTGTGCTGATCTGACCCTGGATTTATTTCCACAATCATAGTCCATTGTATGGGATTTGTGTAGTTCCCTGTCCGCACGATAGAGGTGATGTACCAAAATCTATGGAAAAATGAGACGTCACGATCGTCACGTCTCGATACAATAGTCAAATGGACTCGCCTCTGGTGCCAATAACGAGGACACCGGTAAGGTGTAGAATTGCAGCCACCACGAATACAAAATCCCCGAATATCATTAGTTCAAGTTAATCTTTCCTACCATAGCACTTATCGCTTTATCTCATAACAACGTTGCGATTATCCAATTCAGTATCACTTGTAAAATCCTCATCATTATTTCAGTATTCGGTCTAGACACCACCGACATGACATCCACAACCACTCGGAGCCTCGACCTATCCTCTCTCCTCGACGCACGCTCTGACAGCGAGGGGTCGCGGGGCGCGGGAGATTCACGCGCCATCAGACGACAGCTGAGGGGGCTAGAGAATATGTATGGAGAAGTCCTGCAGTTGTTAGGGGTTAGACGACCGACGGCGGGACATCATCCGACTTGGGAACCAAGGTGAGCAGTATAGAAACTACTCAATGACTAATAGTTACACTGACCCTATAGCGGGCGTCGAGGATAGAGGTCTCCTCGACGCACGCTCGAACAGCAAGGGGACCCACGCGCCATCAGACGACAGTTGAAGGGACTGGAGGATATGTAAGAAGAGGTGCTGCATTTGTAGGGATTAGGAGGCCGACGCCGGGACATCATTCGACTTGGGAGACGAGGATAGTAGAAATTTTGCCATGATTAGTCTTTGCGTTCCTTTATCATAGCACAGTTCATAGCAAGTTTTTTAGTGACTGACACACATTTTGTAGCAAGATTGAGGTTTAGGCTTGGTCATTACATTATCAAGGATAATATAATTAAATATTAATATCAATAATTTAGCGTGTTTTAAAAAACTATTAACCGACTTCAAATTCGTCTACTTCACTTCGAGAGCGCGATCTAATTTTTCAAGTGGCGACATCTAGTAACAAAGTTTGACATACTTTGTTTGACATAGACATATCATTTATTTGCTACTACATATACACACAAGATATATTTACATTTTCTTTAATAAATAACATAGAAAATAAGTCGGAATGTATAAATAAGTAGGTAATCAGTGTGTGCTGCACTAGCAGGCCCAGGCTCAGCATAATGCCAACTGTTATAATATGTAACAGAAGGCGCTGTTATTGTGCCTAGACCAGAACAAGAACAATCGCAGACATAAATGCCAACCAACAAGCACTTTGCAACAAAGTCAACAGCCAACTTATATGTATTTTAGAAGCAGGCGCAGACGTCAGGTCAAGATGACAGGATCCTGTCACCAACCGTTATTCACAGTTGTAGGTAAAAGCTGACTTCACCTCTCATCCGATTTTCCTCTGATCCCCTTTTCATTCAGGATTCTCATTCCAGGTTATCATCAAAGCGTCGGTACGGCTCGATGTCATCGCTGCCATCCAGCTCAGTCAGCAGTCGACCTGCGCGGGAAAAGAGACGGAGCTCCAATGACCATAGGAAGAAGAACGATCTGAAGGTATGGTCTATACTTATCAGCACCCATACCTCCACTGCTAAATGTGCCTCCCTAAGCAAGAGGGTTGCCTTAGTCGACTCTTACGACATCCACGGGCTGAATTGGATTTGAATAAATAATAGATTTGTATAATGCGTCAGACACGGTACTTATAAATAATGCTGGACAATTATCACAGCATTATCTAGCCCCAAGCTAAGCAGAGCTTGTGTTATGTGCGTCCTATACTATACTAGATAACTGATATACATAATATAATACGATACAGATTTTTTTATAATACATAGAAAACGACCAGAACACCCTGAACAAATATCTGAGGATCGTACCTACAAACATTTGTCCCGAGGCGGGAATCGAACCCTTTTCCTGCGTCGCAGGCGGACCTTCGCCCACCGCGCCACAGAGGTTGATTTTGTTGGTGTGGTATCCATACTAATATTATAAATGTGAAAGTTTGGATAGATGGATGCACGGATGTTTGTAACTCAATCACGCCAGACGACTCTGGATGAAATATGGCCCGGAGATAAATTAAAGTCTGGAATAGCACAAAGGCTACTTTTTATCCCGGAATTCCCACGGGAACGGGAACAACGTGGATGAAACCGTCTATCTGTTACCTTTTCACGCCTTAACTTCTGAATAGGTATCACAAACTGTGTGATGGATTTTTGAAATTTCCGTTGTTCAACGTAATAATAGATAAAATAGGTGGCGGCGCTAGTTTGACTCATACCACCGCTTTAAAGGGAGATAAACGGAATACCTTTCCATGGTTTTTAGGACACCACTAATGTCAATTTATAATTCCAGGGTATAAACAAACGCTTTCAACGCCTGGAGTCCCACGTAGTGACGCTGGCGCGGTCAGTGGCGCACCTGTCGAGCGAGATGCGGACCCACCACCTGCTGGTGCAAGAGATTGATAACATACGAGCGGAGATCGCGGCGCTCAGGCATATGTACAAGTAAGTAGAATTGAAAGCGAACCACGACACATGAAATGATGTTGTCAAGAGATATCGTCAACCCCCACGGAGCAAAGCACAAGGAGGTCCAGATGCACAGAAGAAATAAACATTACATAGTACTACAACTAGAGGGGAAACTTTTGCCCAGCAGTGGAAAAAAATAGGATCATTAAAAAATACTTTAACAAGGGCGAGCCACTGCAAAAAGAACACAAGCAGTAAAAGGTACTAAAAAATGTTTTTACAGATTACGTTAAACAAGTGTTTAAATTCTAATTATTATATTGTTAGGCCTGTAAAGGCAGGTTTTGGTAGTAAGTAGGTAGGTACTATAAGAATAAGTTTAAGATCTATGGTTAAGCCTGAAACTTTATGAATTAATGTAATCGGAAATGCGAGACGCCCGCGTATCGCGTAGTCGTTGGAACCTTTGTGCTCGTACTATTGTAGAGGTAGATAGTACCTACTCTTGTTACGTGCCTTTGTTTGCCAGTGATGATGGTTTTAAGCCTTACTGATGCCATATCCATGTCACTTCCAGATCGCAGCATCACATCCGTTCCGGGCACACGCGGCATTCTGACCCATTCTCGTTCAGCAACCCAGACCGAGTCAAACGCCTCACCAAATTCTTTGGAGATGAGCCGCCTCTCATGAGACTGTTCTTGAAGAAACTGGGATATGAGGTTTGTACCTGTATTGCCAAGATTTGAACTCTGAGTTCGGATTACCGATAGTATCGAGACATTATCCTGACGTCACATTTTTATGGGATTTAATACAACCTCTAGCGTGTGCAAATCCTATGCCAAATTAAGTTAAAAAAACCGAACTCAGGGCTCAGATGTTTTCAAAGAAATTATCTCTACAGTTCATTGTTTCGTTCAGTTTATTGTTAGTGGGTAGTTTTATTTCGGTAGATACATTTTATCTGAGTGGATCGGGCTAAAGCTTTTGATAAAGTTAACCACCATATTTAGCCTAGATATCCCATATATGGACGTATACCGACAATACAAATACAAATCAACAATTTAAGATTTCAAAAATTAGATTTTGTTTCAGCTTTTGCATGCGTGCCTAGTATGCATGACGCCTAATTATTATTATAGGTATCGCAAGGCAGTATTTTAGGTCCTGTATAACTTATTTCTCATCTGCACATAAAAACATCATAAATTGGTTTCCATTTCAGAAATACGCAGCCCTTTTAGAAAAGGAGAAGGTAGGAGCAGCAGAGTTGCCCTACGTTGGTGAAGATAAGCTCAGGGCTTTGGGAGTGCCTCTCGGCCCTCGGATGAGGATCCTCAAGGAAGCTGGTATTCATCAGGAGTTACATCACATGTCGAGGGATGATCATAATACTACCACTACTACTTTGGCTATAGTTTGAGATTCACACTGAGTTAGAGATTTTGAGACACCAACTAAGTCTGTCGACGGTTAGCTTTAGCTCAATGTTATACCTAAGCTGGAAAAATATGACTGACATTATTGTATCTTTAATATGTATATTTTTTATGTTTGTTTCAATGGATGCTGTTTATGTGTTAGTTTTTCTAATGTATAACATGTAATGAGGCAAAAGACACTGCTTAGACTTAAAATAAACTTGTAATACTTAGTTAATCCATTTTTGTATAAAGACGTTGTTATTTTATACCTTAATTAATGAATACGTGTATTTAGCACTTAAGTATTTTATGGAGCGAGCGGATAAAGATTTCTAGTAGATAGTTATGTCATCTAAAATTCAGGATTGTAGGAGGCATAAGCCCAATAGTGGGAGAAGGCAGGCTGAGAATGATGATTATAATGTTGTAAATTATTGATAAGTAAACTTCTCAGATGTAGGTACTTTTCTACGTAAAGATAGATAAATCGGTAGGTATTATGAGCTATTAATTAGAAGCTATAACTGATGGTGATGCTGTACCTTACGCACTCTACAATGGCATGCCAAAGAGAATGTTGAGCGTGTGTAAGATAATGTAAATACTCAGTTATGTAAATATAATCTAGAATACTTTTATTCATACAACGATTTTCACATGGAAATGTATTTTAGAAGTTTTAAGAATCTTTAATAAAGTAAAAGTTGACTTAATTTTAGTTTTTTGTTGTCTTCCGTATCTGTGGTTATCGTGGATGTATGTGTAACCTACTAAGACTGATTCAAAAAATGTTGTTTTTTTATATAATGTGAAACTTACTTTATGATTCTGATTATGAAACTTACTTAATGTGGGTAAAAGCGTATAAATAACTTGTAAATTCTGAGGTACCTTAAATAGCTGATACACTCATACGTTCAAAGAAATCATCAACATGAAACGAAGAAAAATAACTCATCGATGACGTAGACTTGCCGTAGACTCAGAGCGGGTTAAATTGTCTAAGCGTAGACTTGATCTTAGTTAAGTTCCCATCTACATGTTGCATATGCTGTCAAATTAAGTGATGACTCGTATAAATTGTGGACTGATCATTAAAATTAAGTTTTCAAGTTTTTATTGCGTAGGTACCTGTGGTAACATAGATCTTACAAATAGGTTAAAGTTCAACATGAACACTGTCGGGGCACTAAAATGTTTATAGGTAAGCCTAGGTGGCTACTAATCTAATTATATACACAGATACGTCCATAACGGACTTTAAAATTAAATATCATTGCACATCTAAATCAAAAAGAATACAATAAGTACCTAAGTTAAGTAAGCACGAACACAAGAGCAAAGCACAAGATAAGAAATATCAATACATAGATATGGAACATCAATACTTTACTTATCAAAAATTCTTGGAGCGCATAGAAACACTTTTCTATTAAAAAATTGATTTAAGGAGTTTTTAAATGAATTTAGGGTTTCTATTTCTCGAATTCTTTAGGAATGTTGTTATATAATTTTTCACCCAATCTCGGGAAGAGTATTTTTGCTCTTCGATATCTGAGTGCAAAAGCCGTTTTTATCTGATATTTTATCTGATATCTGAGTGCAAAAGTAGTTTTTTTTCAGCTAGAGGATAAAGTAAATTGAATTTACTTTATAATTTTGATGACCGAGCAAGCGAAGGGTTCAAAGATTAGAATCTTGAGCGTTAGCGAAGGAATCAAAAGAGCACGAGGTAAAAAATCTTTGCACTCGAGTGCAACACGTAACTTTTCATTCCACCTCAGCGAGGAAAGAGTATTTTTGCTCTTCGATATCTGAGTGCAAAAGCCGTGAGTGATACATTATTTAGTCTTGAAAATGGTATTGTTAATCTGTTATGTTAATAACAGTTACATAGACCTCTTTATTTAGTCAGTCTACCTAGTAAACTAACCGTCATTATAGCACCAATTATCTAATTACCGTCATTGAGTTGGTCACAAAGAACTCTTACATGAATACCAATAACATTTAGGTATCTGTATATTATCTGGTGTCGCAGTCTGGGTCAAAGAGGCTGATAGTCTGGTCGAAGTGACTTTAAATAAGGCCCCGACTCTAGGACCATTTCTGTAACGATATAACATTATCGGATCGAATTTTGATTCCTTGTTTACGGCCAGATATTCGGCTGCTGGTCTGTTCATCAACTCGACGTTATTCAAGGGACTTCCGTCTGCAAGTTATCACCATACAATTTTATCACGTGTGCAACAAAGCGGTATAGGTTTGATAATTTGAAGACTAATGGCACCTCAGTCCACATTATCTCTGAGAAAGTTCTTAGAGTTGAAACTCGTCTGGCTAATCGTTTTGAATAAATCAGAATCGGTCCCTGAGGTCCGGACTCTGGTTATTGTGTGTTTTGTGTTTGTGTGTCAGTTTCTCGTGGACAATGGCGTCGAGCACACTCCTGATTCTGGTTGGTTTAGTATCAGTGGTGGTGGCGAACTATGAAATAGCATTCATAAAGCCGTGCAAGGATGGTAAGTCTTATTCCAAAATACATTATATTACAGTTACTGCGAAAGAATCTCCGTTTGTCTGTATTGAATTTTTCTAGTAAAACGCACAGGGCACTTAGAAAATCTATCTGATAGTCCTCACTACGTACCTATGTATAAATGATATGATAAAAATCCCGTTATAAGTGATTGTACTTTAAGAACTCTCCTTTCATAATACACCCCAGAAACTATCTTTGTATCGAGGAAATGGAATGGTATAGGATGGATTTAGCCAAATCTAGTTATCGCAAAGGCGGACTCAACCTCGCCATGAACTAGTTTAGAGTTGAGTCAATAGAGTAAGGTATTTATTTATTTCAAGAGACTTATTTATTTATATAAATAGGTAGGTATTTATAGCGCTGTCTAATTGCAGAGCCCCAAGACGCATGCACAGTCACCGAGGTCCGTATCGACCCGTGCACGACGCACAAGAGAAACGTCTGCAAATTGACGAAGGGAGAAGCGGCGCACATGCAATTTGACTTCACACCTAGTAAGTGCCTATTAATACTACTCTTGATTTTATTTGAGACTGCACTGGGCTGAACCCAATGAGGTTTTGTAATAATGTGATTGGCTGAATCTACTATGTAAGTATTCAACCAGCTTGTTTCAGAAATCTCCAAAAATCTTGCGTTAAGAAGGAAGCAGTTTCGAATTTCAAGTTAATAACCGCTGTAGTTACTGATATATTATAGAAAGAAGGAAGACGGACAGAGCGAGACCATAAGGATATCGAAACCAATCTCGAAACTCTATCTTTTGCCGCATTCTGTCTTTTACATTGACTAGGTACCGCAAAATTTGAGTTTACCTACCTAAGCTTTGTTCATAATCATAGAAATATAAAAGTCATGTAAAGACTTATTGCTTCAACAGTACTAAAGTAATTATATTTTGCCTATAGAAAAACCTTGGGCCGAATAGGGAGCTGAAAAGTAGGACGAAATAAGATTTTCTGAAATAAAATATGCTATGGGCCAAATATGGCATACAATGTGAGACGAAAGCAGATTTTTTCATGTGGGCCGAACTTCCTAGGGACGAATATGGCATAAATCGATCAGTACCGTGTAATAGGAGAGAGAGAAGTTTTACTCAACATTTACTTACCTACTCAATATTCACATCTTACTAAAACTGTTTACAAAACAACAGTAGTTTTGTTTTAAACAAAACTTTTCCTTAGCATTGATTGTCGTAAGAGTCATATTTCCATTACAGAGTTCAACGCAACTAATTTGAAGACCGGCGTGTACTACGAAGGCAGTCTGTTCGCTGGCTTGGAGGACGACGACGCCTGCAAGCTCACAACCTGTCCTACCGTGGACGGACAATCTCAAAGGTTCAACTACAACCTTTATCTTGGAAAGAAACTGCCAAAGGTTCGTGTAAAAACATTTGCTACAAGCCGCTTGCTGTTTGAGAAAGGCCTAATTTTGACGTTGAAGTTTGACGTTTGGGACTACAAAGACGATGGATATCTTCTACCCGTGGCTTCATCAGCGATATTTCGTGAGAGTCTTCCATTCCCTTCTTATTGGTACCATAGATGAATACCTCTATGAATACTAATAAATGGTACTAGCTGACCATGATAATTGGTTTGAGAGCTGACCCGACAGAAGTTGTTCTGTAATTCAATTCAAACTGACAACCGACAGTTATTTCCAACATGCTTAGCAAAGAGTATACATATAACGCTGGGGCTATGTCTATGTATTAAAATAAAGGTAGTCGTTAAGATATCTTAAAATTTCTAAGTCTTTGCGCAATTTTCTTAATTTTTTTAAAGTAAAAACCTTCCTACAAAGCATGAGAAAACATTTTCAAAAAAGATGAATGAAATCGGTAAAGCCGTTCTCAAGTTATAGCGTCACCAGGAGGATAGGGGTTCATTTCTATAAATAGATAGATAAGGTAATACCTAGACCTTCGTCTGGCCACAATCTTACCTGATGGAAAGTGATGATGTGGCCGACGACGTTGTATTATATATTTATTTTGATAACTTCATCTTCATCAGCACACATCGTTCACTGTTGATCGTATATCTCCCAAACGGAGGAGTTTCCACTTTAGGTCCTAGAGAAAGATAAAGTCAAATTATTTAGGTACTAAGACCATAATTTGACTTTACCTTTTTCTAGGACCTAAAGGGGAAACTCCTCCGTTTTTTTCACACCAGAGTGTTTATAGCTATAGCGTCAGTTTCCAGTAATCTTGTGCTTTACTGAATGTACTTTACCAAAGCTGTTTCTTTTACAGGGCATATACCCCATGACCTGGAAAGTTTGGAACGTCGACAATCCAGTGCAATTGTGCTGCTTCGTCACGAGCGTACAGTTGGTTAAGGGAAAAGATTAAATGTTTTGACTACAGATTGTTTTCTTTTGCCATATTTCTGCGTACCTATACCTACCTACGCTTTATATGTTTTGGAGTGAAATATGTACTCAAAAGTATTTTTAGGGTTCCGAAATCAGCAAGTGAACTCAAACGCCGCGCGCCCCGCCCCGCCCGCCGCCGGGACTAGGTATACATTTTCACCAAGTCCCATGTTCACGTATCTTGTCTGTCTGTCCACGGCTTAGCTCAGGTCAAATCCCGGATAAACATGTGCGAAGTTGTGGGCTAAAGCTAGTTATGAATAAATTTTACCTGGTCTACAGGGGCATTTAAAAAAGCAAAATAATATGTATCTAAATTGCTCCAAGTAATTTTCGGAACTTCCTTTGTTTTACGTAAAAATAGGATAAAATAGGTGGCGGCAGTGCTAGTTTGGGTCGGGGTATCGCCTTAGAAAACAACCGCCATGTCAATAATTCTAAAAATGTTGCTAGTCGGTAAATGCAATGATGAGATTGATGTTTGAGCTCTTAAAAACAATGAACCTAACTTTCATCGATCCTTCACCTAGAAAGAGAGAGCAGGAGGAATTCGGCAGAGGCTGAAACAGCACAGACCATCTCCTCTAAATCGCACTGTTCTTAATTACCTAGAGAAATATTAAAGCTGTGCCTTGTAGAAGATAGATAGATAGATATTATTTATTGAAAGAAAGATAACATATTTTTGGTTCATAGTATCTTAAATCCTAAGATAGGATCTGGTAAGGTCTAGGTTTAACTAGACACTAGGGTTCTCTAAAAATAGCAATAAAAATATTTTGTAAACACGAACTCGAAGAACTCGTCATTTTAGCTGATCTTAGTTCGGTTCAGGTTCAGTTGCTTTGTAATAAAACACAGATATATGAGACTACTGTAATGATGCTAAGGTATGTTAATAAAAATGAAATTACGTGGAATATCTTTACTTTAATGGTACTTTCTTGAGATACAAAGTTGTATCACTAGTTCCATAGGTACCGTACCATGGGGGAATATCCTCATGTACCAAGGATACACAGTTGTGTCACTTGTACCATCAATATGGTAAATCAATGGTACTACTGACAAAGGCTCATAAAAAACTGAACTATGAACTGACCCAAGGTTTACAGCTGGCCGCTTCTTTTTAATTTAAACACACAAAATCCTGAAAATATGTCCTGTAATTTATGGAACGAAGGCCTAGATAATAAATATTAAAATCATAATTCTATTTAATCAATACCTTAAGGGGCCTGCGGATGATGATTTGCCCATACAAACGTACTACCAAAATGATTTGTAATTCGAGCATATTTCCACCATGTCATGTTATTTTGTATTCGAATAGTATTTATCTAGGTCCCTGGTTGTTTTTTTTCTTCATTGTACACGCCTATAATGGAATGCAAGCAAAAATATGAAAAATGCGATTTCGCTAATTTTTACGTCGAAAATGACATGTTTTCGTCCTATTAGTTTTGTATTAAAAACAACAATATCGTACGTTTTGTTTGTTAAGGAACATAGCTTATATTGTCTAGTTACAGAATAACAACACAATATCAAAGATTCAACAACTTTTCAGTCATCATTTTTGGTATTACGGAACATAATAATTCACGAATTGAAGTTGCGAGCAGCTGTCGCCGGATTCGTGCTTCAGCTGCTTTAATGATACTCAAACCACCTTATTTCAATTTACATGTCCTGTACACGTTAATTCTCCTTATTCTATCCATCCACAGGTTGATTGGATAGAAATAGTTTCTAAGCGATACGTACGGGATGACTCTCAACTTGATGCCGAGTAAGAAAATGGAAATAAACCACGTTATTCTCGTTGTTTTCTGTAGAGTAAGTAGGTAAATAATAGCGATAATATTCATCCAGAACAAAACACAACTTTTTAGAAATACAGTTGGTACTTCAAGTTAGTACCTTCTCTCAGCAAAACATGAGCGCCGATAAGAGTGACCTACCCTCAATTCAGGTCATCTAACGTCAACCGCTTATCACAAGTTATTGGCACGACCAGAAACCACGAGAACTATTTATTAAACTACAAGCTCTTTGTTCGTTATAATTATAACAAAAGATCCATGAATACATTCTACAGTTATTTTTATGTTAGGATGGGTATCATATTCAAATTTCAAAGATAATTTACCACCAACTTGTGAATGAATTGGTAATGAGCAAATATGTACTTACATTAAAATACTTACGGTAATTTGCTCGACGTAGACCCACTACGACACACTCCACACTTAAATAAGTGTAGTAAAGGTAGGTAAACAATAACCTGATGTTCCGGGAGCTGGTGCCAGTAACGATTGGATGCAGTGTCGACGATGTTGTCTTTGTATTTCGCTTTGTTTTTATTCGTCGCTGTTCACGGCGAAGGGTTTGTGACCAAGAAGTTTTGTAAAGATGGTAAGTTTTTATTATTTGAGGTATTTAAATGTCAGAAATTAAAAACTCTTTATTTTTATCAGTACAATCAATGTACCTACCTACACTTAGAAAAGGACAATTTCTTAAAATTACACGCTGACTCGGAAACCAAATGATATATACTTATTTTTTTATTTCTGTCGCTTCGGTATGTTATGTAGTACTAGTATCTAAATAAGTAATAGTATAGCTATGTATATCTGTAAATATATGTACATATATAATATTTAAGTATCTAAATTAAAGAAGCGACGAAGAAACTTTTAGCCTGTTAGTTGTAATTTTTCGAGTTGTTGCAAACCCCGTCCCAAGCTTTTTCATCCTCTAGCTAGAGTCTACATCAAATCTGATATTTTTTAGGACGCCTTTTTGCAAAGGAAGGTATTATTTTAAATAATCGTTTGATTTGTACTACAACTGATTAGGAGTTTTGTTGTAGAAGCGTATCAGATCATTATAGGTAGGTACTTCTTCATTAAATAGTACCTACCTACCTTAGTACCTATACATTTTAAATTCCTAACCTAGTTCAAAAACGATACAATATACGTAGGTGTAATCTTTATTTTACTGTGATGTTTAATTACTTATGACTTTAATGTGATTATCAGCATGAGCATGTGACTAAAAAAAGCTGGTTTTCTACACTTCATTATTATAAAGAGGAAAGATTTATTTGTTTGTTTGACGGGAATAGGCTCCGAAACTACTGGAACGATTTGCAAAATTCTTTGGCTATTGTATGGAGAAAAACTCGAGCCATATTTTTACCGATGGATAGGTATTAATCCCAATAACTTAAAAAAAAACACTGTAAATAAAGGAATTTGAGGTCGGTTTTTAGTTTTTTAAAACAATCAAATTATTAGTGTACAAAGTTCATTATATAATGCCAAGCCAATCATGGACCAACGAAATAAGATGAACCAGTCCATGAGTTATCAAATTGAATTGTGGTTTTCCAGTTGATCAGAGCCAGTGCTCCGTGTTCAGCGTGGAGGTAGTCCCGTGTGACAAGGGTTCTGCTCCATGAAGAAGAACAAGAAGTACGGGATGACTCTCAACTTGATGCCGAGTAAGAAAATGGAAATTTATAATTTTAAATTATTAAGTATCAAGAGGTGAACCTAGCGTGTTTGCTTGTCAATCTAGGATTAGACCTCAGTACTCACGGGGTTCCCGTGGTTACAAACTCGAATTACATAAAATTCTACATTTTTTTTTCGGTGCCTTCACGGTGAAAACACGATAAAGAAAAAACAATAAGATAGAAAAAATCATAAAATTGCACTATTTTGCATATAATTTGGTCGAGAGTTTAGGAGCCCAGCGGTCTATTAAAATTACTTATGTTTTGATTCGTAGGTTATAATTATAACTAATTACTTGGTTTCTTCAGATAGTTATTTTCATAAGTTGTGTAGGTTTCTTGTAAATACGCAAAAACTCCATTTTTGCTCTTGTGCCGTTCCAAAAACACATGCTCTGTCCCGCTCCTATGAACGCGAAATTTTCACAAAATGGCGCGCATTGCGCCCTCTTAATAAAACCAGCCTAGTGCCGTCGTGGAGAGACGAAACTAGTTGCAATGACGTCTTGCTTTGATAGGTATTTTTTCATTTTGTAGTTGGCGTCGTTTTTCTTCAACAACGCGGACTACATTTTGTTGGAACTTATCGGAGAAGGTTTTTTCGCGGGATTGTTACTAAATATTTTCATCCTTAAACTTAAATAATGCAATACATTGAACATAATATATTTTTTTAAAAACAAATATTATGTCCTAGGGCGGGAATCGAACCAGGGACCGTCGTCGCCCGCCGCGCCACATCGATCGTATATTCGTATATTATAGAATACATCAAAGTGAAAAGAATCCTGTAGAAAGTACCTACTCACGACTTATGTACATTTACTTCCAGAATTCTCAGCGCACAAACTGAAGCTGTCCATCAGTGGAGATGTGAAGAACGACGAGACATTCTCGACGGTCATCCTTCCGCCCAAGGACGGCTGCGGATTCCTCTCCTGTCCGCTGGAGGCCGAGGAGCGGAGGATCTTCGATGTGGATCTCGTCTTGGATAAGAAAGCTACGGTAAGGAATTATTTTTAACTATTTATTTCGATGATCTTTACGTGGGAGAGGGAGAAGGTTGACGGTTCGATTCCTGCGTCGCGTCAGGACAAATGTAGGTATGTACGATCTGCAAATATTTGATCCGGACGTTCTGGGTATTTTATATGTGTAATAAAAAAAATATCTATGTAATGCATTGTATTAAGTTTATCAGTCATCTAGTACATAACACAAGCTCTGCTTAGCTTGGAGGTAGATAATGCTGTGTGAATTGTCCAGCATTATTTATTATCTCGGTTTTTTGTTATTTCAGGGTAAATTCCCGGTCAAAGTGAAGCTGTGGAATGAAGGAAATGAAACTCAAGCGTGCTGTTTTACATATAACGTCAAAGTTAAATAAAAGTATTTTACCTAGGTATTAAGGAGTGTCTTTCGACGCTATGATTTGCCATAATGGTGAAAAAATTAAGACATAAAAGGTACGCGTAGTACTATAATTATGAAACTAATCGTTTTATTGTCATATATACTCGAAGCAGTATTCCCAGCTCAGTTATGTAGAATGTATCTCGACGACCTCTGTGGCGCGGTGAGCGGAAGTACACCTGCGACGCAGGAGGTTGCGGGTTCGATTCCCGCCTTGGGACAAATATTTGTACGATCAGGTATTTGTTCCGGGTGTTCTGGTCGTTTTCTATGTATAATAAAAAAAATGCAATGTATTGTATTATGTATATCAGTTATCTAGTAGTAACACACAGCATTATCTAGATAAGCTCTGCTTAGCTTGGGGCTAGATAATGCTGCGTGAATTGCCTGTGAGTCTGTTTAAGCCATTCACTGCCCACAATTCGTGCTGCATAACGAACTATACCTAAGCCCAACTCCTTGTAGAATGTTAGTAAACAAACCACGATACAAATAACTAAAACTCACTTGCTTGGCGTCGAGTTTCAGATAATAAGTAATTGTAAGCTATATTTACTGAAGAAAGGATTTTAAATCGACAAGTAGGTAATATAAATTGCGTTTAAAGGGCTTGTGTATATATTAAAACTTATGTTCTATATGTAAATGCCGATATAAGGTCAAAAACCAAAGTCGCCGACATACGTACTCGCATGACCACCAGAAATGGGGCTGGATCTGGCCAACTGGGCCCATGTTACGCAGTAAAATAGATAAATGGAGCAAGCAAGTCACAGTATGGTATCCAAGGAACGGCAGCAGAAGCCAGGGGCGTCCAAAAATAAGATTGGAAGATGACATAAAACTTACTCTGGGGCCATACTGGACAAGAGTGGCAGAAGACCGGCCTCAATGGAGGCAGTTGGAGGAGGCCTATGCTGAAAGGCACACCGAACTTAGAGATATTTTGTAGAGGAAACGGAAGCGCAAATGTATTAAGTTAGTTCACATTATTGATTAAGAATCACATTATTGTATCTCAGTTCGGAAATAATGGGCTATATTATTATTATATTTACGAGCATTTTATTTACCATTTATAACATACAACTACTACCCGCGGCTCCGCACGCGCTTTTCAAGTAGCGTTTGTCCGTCCCCGGTATATCATTCACCTCCCTGCCAAATTTCACTGAGATCCTTTCAGCCGTTTAGGCGTGAAAAGGTAACACAGACAGACAGAGTTACTTTCGAATTTATAATATTATTAGATAGATACAAGGCAAGTCAGAAATTGTACAAAATTTTAAAAGATATGAAACATTCACTAATTAAACATTAAAAGGTTAAGCAAAAAAAAAATTCAATTCCAGATCACAAAGTTTAATGTCTACAAGGAGTTCGGCTAAGGTATAGCAGATGTGAGTCATGGGCACTGAAAGTGTTACGCACATGACATGGCGTTGTAGCTACTGGAGGATTTTCTTAGCAGCCGCGCCGCAGCCAGGTCGCACCGTTCATACTGGGCGGTGAATACGGATTATTCCGGGAATCGACTTTTTTTCCTGAAATCCCTCAAATCAAATCAATCAGTCTCGTGGGGGATATCAGGAAAACATATTCCGGAAATCCCCTATATACGAGAGGTACCTACTAACTTACTATAACCCTAACCAATCAAAACGTATCTATCTGTCATCCATTCTTCCACGGAGGTCAGACGTCGGCCGCTTAACCTGAGGCGAACGGACGCGCACAATACAATCTTATTGATAGAGAAATTGTGCCTACTGGCGATTGTGTGAGCTTGAGAAAGGAAGGTTCGCAGGTTGGTTTCTATAAGCAGTGACCAAGCGAAATGAGGTCAGTACCCAGCAGTGGGTGGGGTGATCCCGGGCTAAAGGACATCCATCCAGCACCGCTACCGCATGGCACAACAATATGCATTCAAACATGGGCTTAAACTCGTCATCTTCATCGTCATTCGTCCGCTGGGGTTTTAAAAAAATTCAGTCAATTACAACCTGGGTCTCTTCAAGTCAAGAGTGAATAGGTATCTTTTAGACCTTCGTGATACATCGTCGGCTACTTCTTCACTTTCCATCAGGTGAGATTGTAGTCAAACGAAGGCCTATTGACTATAAAAATAAAATAAAAAACTTTCAACATTTTACAGTGACAAACGCTATCTATTCACTAATTCACCGGATGGAAATTCCACTACCATTCAAGTTTTTGTACACAAACACTTGCAGCCCATAGCTTAGAATCTAGAACCGGGACTAACAGGTCCAGACTAGTTCCTAGGACAACTATGTACCTAGGTAAGACCT
The DNA here is from genome assembly GCA_947086465.1 of Eupithecia exiguata. Lineage (NCBI taxonomy): Eukaryota > Metazoa > Arthropoda > Insecta > Lepidoptera > Geometridae > Eupithecia > Eupithecia exiguata. Next base: position 11,150,679 of record OX352240.1, on the reverse strand, counting down.
ACCTGGTGCCTAGGTATAAGGAATGTGGGGTGAACGCCCGCCACTGCCCTCAAAGAAAAGCTTTCACATTTCTCTAGAACTAATCTTAAACCTGCAGTTTAGTAGGAACGGCTTGCTTATCTTATCGGTTATACCTAGGACAAAAGTTGGTTCTTGTTCCCTGGGCACAAGAAATTTATCGAAAACTGTAAAAAACCCCGCCTCATTCCAATAATTTTTTTGTTCCCTGGGCTAAGAAACACTCTCTGAATTTCGACGAGTGTTTTGTATACCATAATTGCCGGGGCGTTTATTGCAAAAATCAAGCAAGTTGTGTATTTTTAACCCTTACTTTTATGGTAACGAACGTTAAGGTTCAGATTTAAAAAATTAAGATACCTAGGTAGGAAAAAACCTGTAGAATCTGAAACACCTAATTTCTTTACAAAAAAAATACAAACTTCGCATAAAAAACGGTTTTAATTGTAATGCTCTAAAATCACATAAATTATCAGTGACAACACCACATCGTTTATTATGAATAACCTAACCAGACTAATGTTTTAGTACAGTAATCGTTTAGTTTTTCTATTTCATGCTTATATTTTTAATAATTATTAGATAATAATACTTTTCTATCTTTTTGGTAACTTTTTTATTGTATAAAGATTATAAAGATTTAATTTAATTTTGGTACTATGATCGTAATGGTTTTCAGCTACAAATAAAGTATTTCTTATTCTTATAATTTCAATTTCAATTTATTTATTTAATTAGAACGGTCCTACAGAACCACTTTCACTAACTAATTTTAAGTAATAGTATACAAAGATTAGAGATAAAAATGAGAATTAAATATATATTAATAAAATTACAAATTTCAAGTAAATACACATGCAATAGTAAAGATTACAATAACAATAAATGATGTCAAATTACAAATAAGAAAAAATAAATTACAAAATTACAAAATTATAATAAGCAACATCTTAATTTTTGCGCTTACGGCAATAGTGTACCTACGTCCCTTAGTCGCCTCTTACGACACCCTGGGGAAGAGTTGGGGTGGTGAAAATTCTAAGTCCACTGAGTAAGTGAGTAACTACTTACTATAATTAAATCAAGCAAAAAGTAATTCGTATCATCACAACCTCACGCTAATGTCCTCTCATCAATCATGGCGAGCAAAAAGCTCACGTGAAATTAATTTCTTGTAAACTACTGACTGAGCGTATTATAGTCTAATATCTTCCAGCCACGCGAAAACTAATATGGTATTTGGTATTTATACAAGAGCCTATTGCAGTAAGCTACAGGCGAATTTATTGTCGATATTAGGCTGCGCAGTGAATGTATTAAAAATATTTGACCACCATTAAAGGAACATCATCATGGGGAAGAGCTGCAAGTTATCATGATGGGGAAGCTACAGGGTAAGAGAGCGGTTGGTCGGAGGAAGACTTACGGCTGCGCAACATAATATGAAAATAGACTGGCATTCATAATGCCAGTCCATTGTCATATTATGTTATGGTTCTAAGCAGAAGACGTATTTAAGGCGCATACCCGACCCAAACTAGTGCTGCCACCTACTTTATCTAATTATTCCGTTTAACAAAGGAAATTTCAAAAATCCATGGCACAGTTTGTGATACGAGTACCTATTATAAGCTTTTGTTGAATGCCTCTGTAATAGTTTTATTCTATTTAGTTTAGGCAGAGAATCGAAAATAGATTTTGGTGGCCACCAAGGGTAACTTCGACGAAAAATTCAAGAGGATGACTGCCGACCTACATTCATGGACAGACACTGAGAAGAAGTAAAGAAGGACATAGAAAAGCTACTCTGCGTTCAAATCTTCTATGCTTTTTGTAAGTTTGAAAGACCGTTTGCAATAACGTGTGGTTATGGTTACTAATGACATTACCTACCCCTTTGTGATAAGTCAGGGACTCCTCCACCTATGTCCATCTGTGGACTAGCATATTGATGATAAACATAGATGATGATGATGATGGTGATGCTACACACAAAACTAACCTTTTAAAAATCCTGGAGCGCTTATTATTGCCCTCCACTGATTATACAAATTACAAATTATTCTTAACAACTTATGTCACAAAAGTCACTAAGCACGACTATTTCATAAATTCCTGAACAATTCAGTATCTACATATTTTATGTGGTTATGATCTGCTTAAACTGAGCTGAAAGCCAGTATGAAACTAAACACCCGTGTCTTATCTACGTTGATGTGAAAGAGTCTGCTCATCATCAGCCAAGTAATTTTTTTCCGTCGTTTCCGCCAAATGATTTGAAATCCTATAGCCTAACCACTACCACTCTATCTGAAGTAATTACATAGAAAAGTATGTAATAACATAGCGAGGCAGTTTGTGCGTTGAATATAGCCCAGGGCAGTATCCCACAGTAGGTAGGAATGTAGGTAAACTTTCGAACAAATAAATTCAGATGCCATTTTTTCTTCGGTCAGTGAGTATGGTCTTTGAACAAAGAGTTAGATCAGACATGTCAATAGCAAGAAACCCAAGAAAAACTGGTCATCATCTTGGATGTCATCTTGGACTCGCACTCACATAAAAAAATCATTAAAATTAACCACAGAATTTTTCCATAAAGAATAAGTAGTAAGCACCATAAGTACTTATTACTAATATTCATACGTGATAGATTTTCGTTAAGTAGGTATGAAAATATGTATAATTCTTCTGTTACTTTACCAAATGCTAATCTTAAGAGCAACAAAATCTAAGGTAAAGATATTTAAGGTTTTTTGTTATAGTGCTAACCCGCACTCTGGGTATCTCTAAAAAATTTTTGGGATTTATTTCATTTCGTAAAGATATTTTATGTGTAATTTTATACTTTATTGTGTATTAAAGTATAATGTAAAAAAGTAAGTACTTTATTATTAAATAAAGTAGGTACTTTATTGTTGCGTGCCTCATCTGTGTCCTGGCCTCCTAAAGTGCCTCTTCTGTCCCGGCCTCCTCTACGCAATTGACCGACAAGATGGTCGTGCTTACCATATCACTTTCTTCCTCGCCCCCACACTCTCACCAAATGTTACTTTTATTACAATGAGTGCGTTAGCTAATCCGTTTACGTAATGCCGGTCACTTTTCATTTCATTTTATTTAATTATGTGGAATAAATAATAAGTTTCAAGTTAATGGTTTATTGGCATGATTGAATAAATCACAATGATTATAATAACTGGTGAAAGTTTGGATGTGTGTAAATATAAGTCTACAATGTGTCCAGGTAGTCAATACAAAAATTGTTGGATTGATCATGCTTCGAAAATATTATTGGCGTGATGTAGATATAGAATGTAGCCGAATTTCCTAGCATCCTAGCCACCCGGCTAGGTCTTGCGCACCTGCGCACGACATACTATTAGTTGGTGCACAAGTGTGTGCAAACACATGCGGGATGTAGGAAAGGAACAGTAAAAAATGCTTAGCAAGTTTTGAAACAAAATGTTGTTCAGTAGATTTTGCCGTTGAAAGCAGAAACAACCAAAACATAAGCATACGCCTTTTAGAAAATTCACAATGTTCAGCATATTAAAATTTGGTCGGTGACCAAATGACCGACCGAGACCCGTGATGAGTTCTAGTAGGTAACGAGCCCTAGGATTATAATATCTGTAGCCACAGCAGAGTTTGGCGCTGGGCAAAGAATATCTGATTTTCAGTAAAAAGCCTTTAACTCGGAAACCATTGGAGATATAGGCCATGAATTTTTTGTTTTTCTGGGTCTTCATGAACCCACCTGTTTTCCGCTTTCGACTTGACGATGATTTACGGGACACCCTGGATACCTCTATGAACCATCTGAGGTTTGTAATGGGTGGGTTGCTGGCCGCGGTTGAAGATGGCTGAAAGCGAAGCGTAGCGCAGGTCCAGGCCATCACAGCGCGGTCAGCATTGCAGCCATTACTGTCCGCGCTGTAAAGACCTCGACCATATACGCAATATAGTGCCTAACACCGTACTTAGGATATCATACTAAAGAACGGTGTAACATTGCGTTCATGTATCGAGACATTCTGGTGAATGGTTTTGCTATTATTCATCTAGGCTGTTCTTTATTTGCCGGAAATCACCTGTCAAATCAACTAGACAAAAAGCTTCGACCGTTTAAGGTAGTTAAGATCATAATCAGACGTTAAGTGCTCAATTACTGGCACAGGTGTCCAATCATTCGAAATAACTATCTCTGAGGATGGTTATGCTTTCTTTCAGCGGACAGTCGGATTGGAACATTTGAGGAATTTGCCAGAATTTGAGTTTGTTAGCGGCCAACAAATTAATATTAATGGTTTTTGTTTGTCTATCTATCTATGGTAACGGCTTAGAATTTACACCACCCAGACTCTTCCCGCTGGTGTAGTAAGGGACGGGTGTACTAAAGGATATCCACCGGGGTGCGGGCAGTAGCGCACGTCCCTTTCAGAACAGATCCACCACCGAACTGCGATTCCTAAACCGCATACCCATTATCTCATTAATCCAAAATTACCCCCTGATGTAAAGAGGAGGTACTTGACAGGGGAGGCCATGTCCAGCATGAGCTGTAGTTATGGACAATATCCGCTAAAGCCAATGTATGATAGCTATGAAATATAATAATAAAAATAATTCTGCGTACCTATTTTAAAAATCTATAATACAACTTCAAATTCCTGAGTCATGAAAATAGATTTGGGAGTAGTTTTATGCCCGGAATACGTCGATAGCGCGATCCTATTTTTCAAGTGGCAACATCTAGTTAAAATCTAATTCCGTCTAATTCCGTTTGTTTACGCCCGTTGCCATGGAAACCATTTGTTAACAGTGATTGTGAATATTATCATGTGATGATGTTTTTGATACGTTTCACGGCGCACATATACATTTCTCAAGGACCAAACTTTTATGAGACCACCTCAAAACTTGACGGGATAAATGTGAATCCCTCAGGAATATGTTTTAGTGACCATTTCGGGACCAGCGAAGAATTTTTAAAATCGGTTCATAATTGACGAAGAAATGGAAACATACATACACAAAAAAAAGGTACAGTCGAACATAGAAACTCCTCCTGTTAAAAAAAGATAGTGTCGGTAAAAAGATAACACACCCTATGTTAGCGCGGCGCGGATGGACCACTAGTTGAAGAAGCCACTTACATAAAATATGCGATGTCTCCTTTTTAATACTTTTTAAATTTGATTCATATTCACATTAAGACTTTCGCTTTTACAATGATCGATAACCAAGTATATTAAGCATAGTCGACTGTCTCTACCTATAATATTTTCTCCAAATTAATAATATAAAAATCACTTACCTACCCGGTGCGCAGAATTATGGTGGCACAAATAATAATAATAGGCTTTGCAAATAATAATACCTAATGCTAGATTTACAAGATTTCAGTGCTGTGAAGGATTTGCGGGCGAATGTCCGCCAGCGATGCAGCAGGTTGCGGGTTCGATTCCCGTCCTGGCACAATGTTTGTACGATCTGCAAATACTAGTTCCGGGTGTTCTGAGTATTTTCTATGTATAATAAAAAAAATATCTATCTATGTAATGTTGTATTTATCAGTCATCGAGTACCCATAACATAAGCTCTGCTTAGCTTGGGGCTAGATGATGCTGTGTGAATAGTCCAGCATTATATATTATTTATTAATTTGTTTTTAAGTACCTACTTAGTTGATTCATAAACGATTATTTTGGATTGATTTATTGTTAGATTTTGATTTTGTTCTAATTAAATACTAGTTCCTGTTCTTTCGATTCTTTGATTGTAATTTTCTTTTTTATATTAATTTCCTTAGATAAATTGACAGATTAGATGAATCACGAGCAAACCAAGGCAATCTCAATCAATCAGGTTACAAACGAGTTCTACCTATACAGGCTTTGTCTACTCCTAGACCAGACTCGACGGCCTTTGCGCGACCTAAACAGGAATGTTGTGTGACTCAGCGGTTTCAAAATCTGATTGTGAACGCGGGTGGGCATCCGATACAAGTGGAAATGTGACAAGATAATGTGTCATTTCTTAGGACTTCTTTTTTGTAGGCCAAGCACGGGTATTGATTGTTGTCTAGGGTAGAATAGAGAAAACTGATATGGCATCGTCTTACATTGCATTGCGTACATTATTGACGTTGAAGGAATGCATTTAATTTTTTTTCGAATGCTGATGCCTAGATGATGTGTTGTGTGTGCTTAGTGAATATCCCAAAGCATCTAGTCCTGGCTGGCAGAAGCAAGCATGTTGCTTCAAGCAACTAAAACTGCTGAGTCTTGTAATTTTATTTGCAGACTGTAAATAAACAGGGATTGTTATCTAAAGTAAAATAGAGAAAAATTACGTCACTTCGTCACTGAATGCGTAATATTTTTTAACTGAATTTAATTTTTTTTTACGCCTTAATGGCTTAAGTATTTATTCGCGTAGATAAAGTTATTTTCAGTCACAATCTTTATCTACGCGACTATACTAAAGGCGCAATAAGGCGTAAAAAATGCCACTTTCCTCTTTGAAATTTCAAGGGGGAGTTGTGGATTTAACTTTTTTAACTTCAGTTTTCCTCCTTATGCCATATTCGTCCCTAATGTTCGGCCCACGCCATTAAAAAGTCTTTGTTCGTCCCGCACGATGATATTTCTCTAGATTCGTCCTTCATACCAAAGCCAAAACCAAGAACGCCCGCCGCACTTTCAGGTCAATTTCGTTTATTTATAAATACTATTTAACGGGTATTTATCGCGTTTAATTACCTTATTTTCCCGACGTTTCGACATGTTTACACACTGCCGTGGTCACGGGATGACTACTGAGACAATTTCGTTTAATTACGAATTACAAATTTCGTGGGGAGAAACTGAAATAAGCCCCAAGGCTCCCTTGGTGAGATCACATCTTACTTTAAGATATACCGAAAAAGAACCCCGCTGGATAAATAACTGACACAACAAACACTAGAACAATAGGCGATACCAATTCGAGAGTTATCTAAGATAACCTTGCAAAAATCTTCCCGAAGAAATCAAATATAGAAAGATAATCTTTTGATTGAACTTTCTCATCCGAAAGGTCTCGAGATAACATTATACCAAACATGGCGAGATGCCCGAAGCAGAGAACGGACTTTGTTCATAGAACGAGATGTACACGTCTGTTTACCTTTTACCTATGCAGTAACGTAATGAAGCCCAGTGCTCGACACTGTCGAAAGCCTCTCAAGGGGCTACCATACGACGCCATTTTGTGAAAAAGATAGGCATAGGATTTCACGTTCATAGGAGCGGGACAGAGCAGAGCGCGTGTGCAAAAATCAATTGCAAAAATCTCAAGATTTTTTTACTAAATTAAGATGCGATTAACACCCATCGTTTAAACATATTCTGCCATCTATTTGGGCAAATAGGTTGGTCGCCAAGGGCAACTTCGTATCTCTGCCTAAACTATACAAAAGAAAACTATTAGACAGAGGCTACAAAAGGCTCATGATAGGTATCACAAATAGCCCAATGAAATTTTTAAAATTTCCTTGGTTCAACGAAATAATAAGAAAATGGTGGCGGTGTTTGAGTCAGGGTACGACCTGCCTACCGCGTTAGCTAAAATAAAAAGAGTCAGTTTCGATGACAAGTTGACAAGTGCTATCATAACGACATCGCCCGTGGCCTAGAGAACAAGGTCGCTGGAGGTATGTATGGTCCGGACCATATGGCCTGGCGGGTCGTATAAGGCAGGCCGCATTGTGCTGACTGCTGAATTTGGATGTGTCCTAGCCTCCAATCCAACGGAGGCTCCGAAATGGTTCTGGAAACATTCAGAAGTTTTTATACAACATTTACCTACTTTATTAACAAAGAAAATTACAATCAAATAATAGAATTAAATTAAAACTAGTATTTACAATTGAAACAATTGAGCAAACTGCAGACTGTTGCAAACAATCTACAAGTAGCTCAACTGATGAACAGTTATTATACTGATTTAAACTTAAACTATTATTAAGTCGACAACTTTTTATTGCATTATCATATGCTAATGAAATAATTTAACTTTAATTATTTAATTTAAATTTAATGTTAAATTAATTTACTTTAATTTAAGTCTTATCACGAAATGAGTGATTAGAAATAAATGATAAAAACCATCAAGTTTGTTGTTTAAGTGTTGTGTGTGTTGAGTAAATGTTTTTCTTTCTTTCTTTCAAAAAAGATGTCCCGCTCCCGCTAAAAGCTTCATCATCATCATCATCATCATCAGCCTATAAGCTTCAATACTGTGTTAATACGGTGACGTCACGTTTAGACATTTTGCGATCAATGCAAAAATAAATATGCAGATATATTTCTATAACAATAGACCACAAAAAAAAACAGCTTTTTTGAAGTCATAATCATAAGCATACCCATACTCTATTCTTAAATGCCGGGTACAGACCGAGCGAGCGAGAGCGAGCGAATGCAAACAATTGGAATTTGAAAATCGGTACGTTCGTTCCATATTGCTTTAATGTAGCGACAGCCGCCGGAGCACGGCTGAAGACGAACGAAGGCCCTTGTTCGGACTCGCTTGCTTTCGCAATGCCGTCGTCACTGGTACTTTAGCGTTGGTTCGTTAGCCTTCGCTCGCTGTCGCTCGCTTGGTCTGTACCCGGCATTAAAGCTTATTAGGTGCATCGCATATGTGTTCGCATTCCATTCTATCAGTAGGTACGAATACAAAGCAAGTTTCAAAATTGTCGTGCAAATGTCAGTCAGTAGATATGTAAGCCTAGGGCCAAGGTGAGCTGGCTTAGAACTATGACAGAAGTAGTTGCAACTTTGCGACTGATATGTCGAAGTGTGTACGAATATACGATAAGACTGGAAAACCTAGCAAGTGATTAGACGATTTGTAGCTTGGTCAAAATTCAAAATTCAAAGTGCTTTATTTCCTTTAGACCTTACAGGACTCTTGGACACGTCACAAAGCTCAGATCAGTAAAACTAGGAAATAAAGTGATCACTTTGATTTTTTGTCCACTTCAATCTTTTTAAGGTAAAGTAAAGAAGAGAACAAGAAACCTTTACCTTGTTAGAATGTTAGTTTTCGAGTTGGAGCAAAAAAAAAGTTAGGTAGGTTAGGTACCAGGGTGTACTTTGTCTGTAGCCTATGATTGTGGTCGACAGTACATTCTACGTATGCGACCTGGGAGGTGATGGTTTACCATTCATCCGACTGCCTGGTTGGTCAAGCGGTCGTGAATATGGCTTATCTCGGCTGTGACTGGCCGCAGTGGCAGAAATTTGGCTTTAAGGACATCGTCATCATCTGAAAGCTATTATATCTGAATATTATAACGCACCGAGAGAATTATAGAACTCGGCATGCGGCAGCAGCGGCGCAGCTCGTAGAGAAACGTTCGAGGTTCCACATGGGATTCGGAAGTTTTCATAGGTACAATAGGTATTTGATTCAAGATCAACGGCTCCGTCGTCGGAAGGTGTCCGTAGTGCCTTTATTTTGTTCCATCTTATTTGTTCAACTTGTGCAAAAAACGCTACCTGTCTATAATAAGGCAGGTGTTACCTTAACTTAACGAGCCCCGTGTTTTTTCTACGAGGGGCAGTCGCAGTAACTGTAGCAGATGATCGATCAGCTGTACAATCGTTATTCGCAGGTGGTCAGCTGCTATGCTGTACCTACAGTTCAGGGCGTATGTAGGTATGTGAATTGTTTTTTCCGTTAACTTTATCGAAAAAAGTACATACCTACCTAATCTATAGGATACCTACAAGGCAGAAGATCCCCTTAGTTTCAAAAATTCAAAAAAAACTATATATTTGAAATATCAGAAATAATTGTGCAAAGTTCCATCTGTTTTCTTAGTTAATATACCTATCTGTTATTTTAACTGGTTTTGAAGCTAAATTTTTTTAACGCCTATTTATCTAAATTCATTCGGTCCGGTCGCACTGCCTACAGCAGCGCTGAGTCTGGATTTCTTTCGTGAAAAGCACTCTACCTATAACTACAGTAGGTCTATCTAATCTAGAATGGAATGACAGCCTCATGAACGAAGCTCGGCTGAAGAAAGACATGCGAAACCGTTGGCAGAGACTAGCGTGGAAAGTTACACTTAACGAGTTTAAAGGATAGGTTTGGAGCTATTTTATTACTTAGATACTTAACTACCTACGATATGGTATAGTATCTAAGCTATACCTACATAATCTGTATGTAATGCCCTGCAGAATTGCAAAAACAGGCCCTTGGCACAGATGAAATAATGTTAAATGTTACATCGCCCTTGGTAAGCTTTTCTACAGCCGCGTGATTTTGAAAGTTATAAAAACAAAATAGTTTTGAACGAAACATGAAATAATTCAAATTTCGAACGGTGGCGGCGTAGTTCCCCGCTCCACCGTGCATTCACCTCAGCGCTAGTGTCACCTGAACCATTGCCGCGAAAGGCTGTGCGCGCGTCGCGCATTATCAAAACTCTTTACGCAAAACGTATCGATGTTTTTGAAATTTTGAAAAGAATATAATCCGAAATTCGCCATCCGTGTCTGTGAAATATTAGTGCTTAAGTGAGTGTTTTTGTGTTTAAATAGTTTTCTTGGGGTTTTATAACTGAAATCTCGAGTAAAACTTGTAACGGAACTGGTTTTCGGATTTGCCTGCGGATAGGAAACTTATTTTGATTTTCGGTGAGTTTCGTTTTGTTATGGTGTTATCGATCTATCACAGATTACAGAATCTGTGGGTGTTATATGGTTCATTGTAACGGCCAGGTAACGGCGAAGGCTTGGTTATTTTAGATAAAAATGCATTCAGAGGGAATGCCTACCACTGGAGAACCTACCTACATCGATATTTTTGTAAAACGCAGTATTCCAAGTACCTACCTATCTGCGAAACCATTTATTTCAGTGTCCTCATCCTGTCCTAACCTCATCTTAACCTATTCCCTATTCCTTTTTCTAAGGGGTAGATTCAGTTAGATACCTACCTATATACCTAAACCTACCTATTTTCTAAATTTGGAAATAATCTTTGAAGCCACATTATTTACCTACATACCTAAGAATATACTACTACCGAAGTACCTACCTAATCTGTGATACTACTGCCTGCCTAACATACTTATGTACCATACATACTCCATTCAACGTAATAGTTACGTAGTAACATTAATTCATCTGTGATAAAAGTTTCAATAGGTTGGTAGTCACATCTTGCAACAAAATTCTATCCAGTTATGAAGGCTACAGGGATCCTAACCAACCTGCTTAGGTGTAGTGTTAGCCACCATACCTGTTCCCAGGTCATTGCCCCCGTGACCACAGGACCTTCGCTCAGATGAAGTTACGGGACACATGTTGTACCTACCTACCTAACCTACCACCAAGGTCTTGTTTTCTAGCTAGAATTTCTATTTACCTACATTTTTCTAATTAAAATCGATGCCATTTTTTGGTTCTTAATTAAAATGTGGTTTAACTGAGGACTTATCATGATCTATTTGCTCATTTTATTGGTACCTTCTTAAGTATTTATTGTACAATTGTACCTACGTATGTAATTATGATGAACCTTAGACATACCTACCAATACTCTGGTCAAACTAAAAATACAACGTTTGTTAACATTACCCCCATGCTTTACTCTAAATATCACTTTTTTGTTGTTAAGTTTTTGACAGAATTTGCACTAGGTAAGCCTATTTTCCTAGTTCCTACCTACTGGTCGATTTGAGCTCATTTTGGTGTGATTCGTTTACAAACCTTATTTCTTGAGAATGGCTTGAGTATCTAATTGTCTAATTCATAAATTGCCAACCATAAGGAACAACTTGTTAACTCCCTCGTTAAGGGATGAAACGTTGGTGTTCTTCCAACACAAATAAGGTTCGTAGTTAACCCGCTTACATCTGTAATGAATTCGTCAAACTACGATAGTTTTTGTAGTAAAACTTGTTAACTATTATCGTCAAATTACTTTGACTATCGCTAAATCAGTAATGGAACGTTGAAGAAGAACTGGCATGTCTGTGAGACTGTGACGCAATCAAAACAAGGTTACTATCTGTAGATATCGATGGTAGATAAATTCTTATCAGTAAAGTTTGTTTAGAGCTGGCTGTAGGTAATAGATTGTGAGAAATGCACTTTCACGAAACACGATACGAATGTTCATCTGCCTTTTGAATCTTCGTATGCTCCTCATCAAGGGGCCTACTCGGAAAAATCTAAGTTTCTGCAAAACAAACTCTTATCTCGCTAGCATAAGATTAACGTTTGCACGAAAACGAATCGGAAACTTCGATTTAGTTTTTACGAGTACGAGTTCATTACACATGCGTCCACTGCTGAACATGCCTCCCCCAAGCAAGGAGGGTTTACCGTACGGTAAAACCCTCTTGGTTTATCGTAATCACCACGCTTGGCAGGCGGATGGGTGATCGCAGTAACGGTGTTAAAAATACACAGGAAGCTGCTGCACCTCGACCTATTACCTCATCTGTGCCTAGACCTCGAAAGTGTCGATTAGGGGAATCCCCTAATCTCTCTTTCGACTTATGTACCTACGGCACAGATTAGGTAATTTTACTACAGGCGGAGTTGGAGGAGTCGATTCTTGTGCCGTGGCCTGAAAAATTTATTCATATCGATTTTTTTTATTTATGAGTATATCTTATTATTTAATAGGGCTTAGCCAAATACTGACTACGTCAGCCATGTTAGTAGCTAACTTCAATTTGACTCTCTTATAAATTACGGGTCAAACAGGTTCTGAAATAAAATCACTTTATTTATTTGAGATCTTGGATCTAATTTTGAGGTAGGATCTATTTATATCTGAACGAAACTATAAGTATCAAAAACGTCGGAAAAGTACGAGCGCGTTGAAATCTTTTAGGAGTAAAATAACAAATCGAAATTATTAATTTAATGTTTTTTGACACCTTTATCGACATGAATGAATATACTGTAAATCTAATAGAAATTGCCAGTAGGTATCAAAACAATTTGAAATTTCTAACATATTACGAGCGATAAAAAAAAACTTATATATTCACATTATGAGACTTATGAGAGCTTTGAGCCCTGAGTACGGTTTGACGATAGATAGTTTCGAAACGTCATCGTGATGTTGTCTTATTTTTGTAGGTATGGGACTTGCGTCCGCACGATAGTGGTGCCTGTACCAAATCTTGTAGAAAATTAAAAAACAAATTAAAAATTAAAAAATCTTTTTACATTTTAAGTACATTACACTTATTTAGGGCTCTCATTACCAATGTAAGTTATTTTGTAAATAACTTGTGGTTTGGTTGTTTGGTAGAAATCGGACGATGACGTCCCATTTTCTCTCTATCCTCAAACCGAACTCGGGGCTCTGTTCACAATAGGCATGTTGAGAAGTTGTGGCTTACCTAATTCATTAAGCTTTTAAATGATATAAGTATGTATAACTATAAATATAACTTGTTTGACTGAAGACCTAGAAACCTTCCTGATCAAAAGTTTAACGTCTTTCCATAAACCAGTCGAAAGAACCGGTCCAGACCAAAATAAGATTCTCTTTTATAAGTTATTGCAACAAGTATAGTATCGTGTTATGTACATCTTTCGACATCTGGCTAATTACAATAAGCTATTCTTGTCGATATGCCACACTCCCACCTGTCTTTATGTGAGGCCGTTCATCAATCAATAGTAATTATCAGCCGTCTTAAAAACCCTCAAAAAGTACAGTATATTACCTTGTAGTTTGGTGTCACACCGAGTGAATTGGGGACTCCTATGTCTTTCGTGATCTATTGTCGCGTGGCTGCCACATCGTGCCAAGCATTTCACAAACTGTAAAGATTGTGGCCAAATGAAGGTTGACTTTATTTCGGTGAAAAAATTCGTTAATGACTTTTATTATTAGTTATTAACGATTATTATGTTATTTAATTTTAGTTTTTAATATTGTATGTATGTTAGTTTTAAGGTATATATTACTATGGACCGTAGAATAAGTTAAAATAAGATCTGTAACTGTTCTATAGTTTGAAATAAATGATTATTATTATTATTATTTTAACAACAGCCAAGCCCGGGTTCTGTTACGCACACCTATTAATTGCGTCCAATTTCACCGGTTGCAAATGAACGCGATCGTTAAGTTTAAGATAAACTCAGTTTTTTTTCAAAAAGCATAATCAAAAATTCTTTATTTCCATTAAGGCGAATAGTAAGGCAAATGACCTTGGGCATGTCCGCGCGCCCATATGCAGCAATGAGTGCTTGTTTTCGATTCAGCATACCATGTAGTGCCCTAATCAACCAAATAATACGATCCTCTGCGGTTAGGTGACGAGTAACCGGTCAGGTTTGTATCACAGATTTTGTAGGCAAAAATACGTTTTTACGTTTAATATCGTTATTTTGACTGCTTTTCGACGATAATGGACCGCCACGAAATAGGTATGAACTATGTGAATCACTATACTAAATTTGGTACTGATCGAATTTGAGACACCGATAAAAAGTGAGTTCGAAGCAACTAAACACACACTATAACTAACACTATAACAACTAAACTATATTTAACAGCAAACATTTGGGACCGCCAAGCACTTCTTCAAGATATGTGTTACAGGATATATAAATTTCAAAGCTCCACAATCAATATTTTTGTCAGAAAACGGGTTCAAAAACACCTAATTTTCGTGTTTTTGCCTTCATATTCGCCTTAATACAAAAATGTATACTTAGAAAAGGTAAAATTCTTAAAACAAAACACTGACACAGAAATAAAGTGGTACTTTTGATTTCTGTCGCTTCGGTATGTAGACTAAAGGAAAGAAGCGACTTAGAAACCTTTAGCCTGTTAGTTGTTATTTTTCGAGTTGGAGCAAAACCCGTCCCAAGTTTTTTTATCTTCTAAATAATCTGATATTTTGTAGTAAGCCTTTTTGCACAGAAAGGTTTTGACAATTTGTTTGAATTTATTTATTGATAGATTTTGCAACTCACTAGGACTTTTGTTGTAGAAGCGTATACATTTTATCAGTTTATCGTTTTATCGAGTTCAGCGCCACAAAGTTGATCCGGTTTAAGCTGGACTTACTCGTAGTTCACAGACAGTACGAGCGCCGAGCTAAACCAAGTTCAAAAGCTGTCATGTCACGCAAATGTGAACTCGATCAAGCTAAACTTGGTTATGTTGAACTAAGTTTTGGCAGCGATCGGTGAAGTACCTTAGTTAGAGGGTTGGCAAATTGGTAACCGCTGTGAAAGTTGTTTCATGTACTGGAGGCGTGATGGTCGTATTAAAATTACCTACCTACATAATGCCAACAAGCAACATCCAAATTCGTATAGGGTACTTATTTTGGTTACTAACGTAGGCCGGACTACCGATGGAGTCCATAATAGGTGATGAAGCTGGCTTGAATTAACCATTAAAGACATTCTGTGTTTAATTTTCTATAATGTTAAGCAGTTGATGGACTTATTCGAGATAACGATTATGTTTTTGCCTTCGCCTGACCTATTAAGGCGTCTACAAAAAGTCACTGCCTACACTTTTTGCACGGTGGCGGTTTTGGAAAGCGAGAGTGTGTTTTTAAAGGCCTTAGATGCGATAAGTGAGATCCATACTTAACATTATAAATTTGAAAGTAAGTCTGTCGTATCTGTCTGTTATATTTTCACACCTAAACGAAACGACTGATCGGATCATAGTGAAATTTGGCAGGGAGGTAAACAATATCCAGGAGACGGACATAGGCTACTTGAAAATGGCGTGCGAAGCCGCAGGCACTAGCTAGTGATAGATACAATGCAGATTTCTTTATTGTCATAAATCAAACATATAAAAAGTGTACTGTATAAAGGTACCTTAATTATGCTGAGACTATGACTCGTCCAAACACGATAAAATTAAATACAATGTTGCATAATGTGCATAATTATCTTAAAATCATAATACCTAGTGCCTTTTTTTATCACTCAAGATTAGGTGATGTTACGGAGATGTCAGGTGTATTTTTTTTACGAATTGTACGCAATATTGACTGTAATCATTTTCCAAAAACTCTTCACTCTTGATGCTATACAGCGTTTTGTCAAGTAAAATATTTCTTAACTCTAGATTATAATTATCTGTTTTCATATAAAAGAAAACGCCTGGTGGCCTTATGGCGAGTAATTTCTTTCAGATGTGCCTGTTGTAATTGCAAACTGATCTCATTCCCTGCCCTTTCAGCAGGTCGTGAGAAGATCTAATTGCATCAGAGCTGAGCAGCAGCGTTACGAAGCGCGCGCGATGCTCTATCCATCTTGCACGATTCATCTCAAGCGCGTTTAGTAGATTTACATAAGTTGTAAAAGTTTGACTTTTGTTAGAAACTTGTATAAAGGTAAACAACTTGAAGATGAAACAAGCATTTTGTCCACCTGATAATAACTTAATTGATACCTGAACTTGACCTGACCATGTCGTACCCAAAGGATAAAAACGGGACCCTATTACTAAGACTTCGCTGTCCGTCTATCTATCTGTCACCAGGCTGTATCTCATGAACCGTGATAGTTAGACAGTTGAAATTTTTACAGATGCTGTACTTATTTCTGTTGCCGCTATAACAAAAAATACTAAAAAACAGAATAAAACAAATATTTAAGGGGCTCCCATACAACAAACGTGATTGTTTTGCCGTTTTTATAGATACGGAACCCTTCGTGCGCGAGTCCGACTCGCACTTGGTCGGTTTTTTATTTAGTACCTATGTTCGTCGATTTCTCCGTCATTTATAAACCGATTTTGAAAATTCTTTCGCTATTGTTTAGAGAATGATCCCGAAGTGGTCCCATAAAATAATTTTATTCCTGAGAAATTATTCGTCGCGCTAAACTTTAAAACAGTGTAAAATTAAGGGATTAGGGTCGGTTTTTAGTTTTTTCAAAACAATTTATTAAGGTTTTTGTATTATAGTGCGTTCCCCGCACTCAGGACAATCTCTAACAAATTAAATAAGTTTCCAAAAATTTACGATTTCGGCAGGATTCGAACCTGCGCCCACCCTCACTACGGGTGTAAGTACCGTACTGAGGGTGAGCCAAATAATTTTGCATAACAATGTATTAAAACTGACTTCTGAGTAGTTCTGATTCTGAATAACAAAACAATACCTGCAGGTCACGCAGTACTCAAATTCAAGATGCATTTTGATTTGCCAGTGTTTCTGAGAACATTCCTTAACACTTTTTCCACACGTTCAGTTTACTTGCAAGTCATTGACTTCACAGGTTTGTCATTTCGCTTTCCGGTTTTATCCGAGAAAAGTACGTACTGAATGGCACATGAGTTCACAGTCCTTTTGAATCTTCCATCGTTGCATTTAAAATGCCATGGGAGATCGCTCATAGCTTTAAGGCCGCCTTTGTACTTTGTCTACTCGTAGTATTTATTTCTGTACTGTTTTCTGTGTTTTTGTGGTACAATAAAGTATTGTAATGTCTATCTAGAAATGCCAAAACGCGTTAAGCTTATATGATAGCAATAAAACAAGCCTATGCAGATTTGGAAAATCAAGTGGGCATAATCATCATGCCCATAAAAGTATTATCTTATAACTAAAATGTAATTTCCAAAGGCCACGAGACACATTTATCATCAAACCAGACAAACTTCCTTAGTTTTTGTTGTTAACGCCCATTGGCATCGGCCTTCATTGTGATGCAGTGAACGCACTTACTTACTCGACTGAGCGTAAATCGGCTCATGCATTTTGTAAGTATCTTCTTTTCAAAGGATCTTTACGAGCGGAACGCCACGAGGCCGAAGAAATCGGACTTTAGAATTTTGTAATGACGTCTTGTGGAACTCCCCGAATATCAGAACTTTGTGCCAGAATTCTTTTATTTCTCGGCGCAGTCGGTTGGATTGATTTGTGTCCAGTTAAAAAGATCCCTGGAGGCCTTTTCTTTTGAGCTGAAAACACATTAGGTAACATATATACACTATGCCAACCTACTCAGCCCACCAGAGGGAGTCAACATGCTAAGATGATGATGATGATACGAATGCAAGTCTCTATCATCGTAAAATATGAAAAAATTCAAAAAAAAACACAGAACTCAATTGTTTTAATATTTTTGTCGTTAAATCTGGACACCACAGTCTGGTGCTGTGAGGCTGATGTGATAACTCACAGGAATAATTTTAGGGTGGGTTGGACGGGGGTTTCCCAATTTGGTCAAATGACCTTTTGCCTAGAACCTTCCATAGTAATTATCGTATCCTGTCGAACAAGGCCGACCTCTGTTTGCTACTCCAAGTAAGGCGACACTGAGCTCAAATAGGTCTGTAGGTGAAGGCAATTGAAATACCACAGACTAGGTGAATAATAATACTATGACTTAGTAACAATGAAATCAGTTTAGAACAATCGGCATTCAAAATTGTTCACACCAGGTTCCGGACTAAAAACTCTTGGCGAATCATTTGATGTCGGTCATTTTTGAATAAATAAGTCTAACCCATTTCAACTGATCATTTGCTTTATAAGTCCTTATAACAAATTCGCACATTATTGTCTAATCTCCAACTAAGTATTCTACCTACTAATCAATGTATTTTGGCATTTCTGAAGTGTCCAAGAGTCTTGTAAAGTCTTCGATCAGGTATCGGCGAATACTTTAATCGATGTGTAAGGTCTAAAGTTCTAAACTTAAGCTTAAGCAATTCGAGTTTTGAAAATCTTTAATAGTTGCTTATATATAAATCTGACTTACCTAGGTACCTTCAGATGCTACAACTTTAAAGACCTATGTTCGTAGAATTTTCCTCTACAAACAACTTGTAACGAGATGCTAAAGTCTTACTAAACTAAAGACAATGTACTTGGTACATAATGGCACTAGAAAACGAACAGGTTTCTGTTTCTATGACGCTATTCACTTGCTTTGCTAATGATAAACGATCTCTATGCCCTGTCTTCATTACCAATGTATCAGTTACATTATCAGTCAGTTATTAATAAAACAAGTTAGACCGAGATTAAGCTAGTATGATGAAGGTGCACACTGCGGACTAATAAATAAACATAAACTAAACATCCTGAATAGCTCTGAGTTTAAGCCAAGTAACTATTAAATAAATAAATAATGCTGGACAATTGACACCGCACTATCTAGCCCCAAGCTAAGCAGAGCTTGTGTTATGGGTACTAGATAACTGATATACATAATATAATACAATACATAGATAGATATTTTTTTTATTATACATAGAAAACGACCAGAACACCCTGAACAAATGTCTGCAGATCGTACACACATTTGTCCCGAGGCGGGAATCGAACCCGCAACCTCCTGCGTCGCAGGCAAGCCTTTGCCCACCGCGCCACAGAGGTCGTCGATCGATATTCGATCCAAACCTCATAAACTGTAGATCTATCTTGGAATATAGTGATTGCGACCCGGTCCCGTCGCTTGATGAGACTGTTTTAGTCGCCTTCTCGTCGCGTTGCGTTATATTACATACTATGAGTGATAGCCTATAGGTATATCAGTACTCTGCTTTAAAACGCCTGCCTGGTCACTCGCCACTGCTGCCGTAATGGGCTTAATCATCATCACGATATCCAGGGCTGAGTTTTTTTTGTGTAATGGCTTCACTCTTTTTATGCAACCTTAATTTAAACCAGTTTAAATTAATTATGAATAACATTGTCAAGAACTAGAGCAACTCAATTGATCTCAAACAATCAATCTATTTGCATTCACGTTCTCTTGCGACATAAAACGAAAGTATGTTGTTTGTAAGTTGATGTGACAGCGTAATGATTATGTAACGAGCAAATAATATGTACTTAGCCACCCTAAAATATCACGTGACTGTTACATCTCATAGCAGATGAGTTATTCATGATTTACTAACAAAATCGCTGGTCTAACGGTCAGAGCTTGTTCAGGGGGTGTTTTTGTAAAGGATAGGCATAGGATTTCGCTTTCATATGAGAGCGAGAAAGAGCAGAGCGGCATAAGTACAAAAATCAAGTTCATCGGTTCGTCAAGTTTTTGCATAATAATTATTCAAAATATAAGCATGAAAATTAAATAGAAAAACGAAAAACTGTCTTGTCTGATATAATATTCGTAAAAAATAATGTGGTGTTGTCGCTGATAATTAAGATTAAAAAGCATTTCAATTCCAAACCGTTTTTTAGTGCGAAATTAGTATTTTTTTTTGTTAAAGAAACCAGTTGATTTTCATAAATTCTAGGTATTATATATACCCGAGTTCTACATGTTTTTTCCCTACCCATCGTATTTTTTTATCTGAACATTTACGTTCGTTACCATAAATCTAAGTGTTTTAAAAACCCACATTTTGCTTGATTTTTGCATTAATCGCGCCCTCTTTAACCGCTGATAGTGAGGTCCTGGGTTCAAAGCCCGTATCGGGCCAATAGTTGATATTAGGGTTATTCTAGCGAACAACATCACAATAGCAGCCTGGAGTCAGGAATTTGACGGTGTTTAGTGTTTTTTTTTTCGTGCAATAAAGAATAAATAAAATAAATAAATAACCTTGATTATTGGTACTTTATTTTGTCCAATAATGTCAAAAGTAGAAAAAAGGCAAAATAGTAGTATATAGTTTAATAGTCAGTATAGGTAAGTAAAGTACCTATATCTAAAACCCTCAATTTGAAATTGCATTCAGATATGAAACACCTGACTCAAACTCACTCCCAGTCATTGTTTAGGTCCAGCGAAAGGCGTGCCGGTTTGATTCCCGCGGAACACTGCTTTCGCCTTCAGCCACATCTGAATACAATACCTAGGGCCTGTCAGATTTATGGCATTACTAGGTCATCTGTGTAAGCTACCGAAGATTGTGAATGATAAGTACTTATTAGGGCTGGTTGGTGGGGCCAGCATTATTACGACTGCCATATTGGATTGGATATACATACATAGACGCCGATGGCCGATGTGGCGCGGGGCGGCCAAAGGTCCGCCTGCGACCCAAGAGGTTGCGGGTTGGATTCCCGCCTTGGGACAAATGTTTGTACGATCTGCACATGCATGCATCTGCATGTGTGCTTGGTATTAATTTAATTATTTATTTTAAAGTGAATATAACTAAATATTCTGTGAAAATGTCAAGCGTCTACCTGTTGCCGTTATCAATATCGAGCAAAAACGAGCAAAAAATCACATTTGTTGTATGGGAGCCCCCATAAATATTTATTTTATTCTGTTTTTTAGTAGTTGTTGTTTTAGCGGCATCAGAAATACATCATCTGTGAAAATTTCAACTGTCTAACTATCACGGTTCATGAGATACAGCCGCGGATAGACGGACAGCGGAGTATTAGTAATAGGGTCCCGTTTTACCCCTTGGGTACGGAACCCTAAAAAACATACAGCCCAACGAAGAACCTACTCCTTTTTGAAGTCGGTTTAAAACTAAGTCTCGAACGTTACTCTAATTCTTGTTGCTTCTAACTTGATAGATCTAGGTACAACACAAGTATGCGACCCATGTGGCTAAGTGGCTATATCTAGCTCATTACAATTCAGCATTGAGCGACCAGCCAATGTCACAGTCTATGAGTAGGTGATTCTGTGTCTTTACCTTGTTTTATAACGTCTCTACGATAAGATTTTGCGAATTTTAACCTTTATCTGAATACATAATTAATGTAAGCGGGTTAACGACGAACCTTGTCGGTTAGCTAGGTACCCATGTACAGGATGTAACAAAAATGAAAGACCAAACATTCAGGAAGGGTTTATTTTGATCACAGAACACGGGTAATGTATTAAAAAAATTCCCATTCATGAAAAAATAAATAAAAACAAAATGTAGGCAATAACTGATGCAAGTGCTTTATTGTCATAGAACCGTAGAAAAATACATTTGTTATACCACCTACCGCAAATCATCGCGCGCACGATGTTCTAAATTCAATTTACTTTATCCTCTAGCGGATAAAAACGGCTTTTGCACTCAGATATCGAAGAGCAAAAATAGGCACTCTTTCCGAGATGGGGGGATGAAAAGGGACATTGGAATTGCTAGACTTTAGGCGAGACTCGTACGCTGGCTATAAACTTCGTTCCTACAAGTAATGAGTAATTACGTAAAAATTTGGCCTATCTTCAGATTAGAAGCATAGTTTCGAACTATTTTATAATGCCAATGTAAAAATAAAACTAGCCCTGATAAGGACAAGGTCGACCGACTGTTTATCAGCAGTGGCTATCGGCTTTATCTAAACATTCGCCAATTGAGCTGAAATAACATTATTTTATGCAAATTCTTTTCCCATGTTTTCCTTGTGGCTCAGTAACCCAAAATGGATCATAGCCTTAGACATAAAACTTCTCCAAGCCCTTTTTTTTATTAAATTTTATTTAATTTTATCTGAGAGATGGCTTAGACCCGACTATATCATTACAATATGGGACGAGTGTTATTTCACTCGTCCCTGATTATAATAATAAAAATGTGTTATTTTGTATGTTTGAATGTGGAATGAAGAGGTAAAAACTCTTCAAGCCAAAACTACTGAACGGCTCGGGCTGAAATTTGCATAGAGGTAGTTCTAGCCTTGGGTTAACATAAAATAAAAAATCCTAGTTTTTTTCTCGAAAGAACGCGTGTGAAGCCACGTACAGAAGCTAGTATTCAGTAAATCTAAGCTAAGCTAGTAGAAAACACAACTTAGTACATAATGAAGATGTAGCAGCCCTTACTCAATACCTTCCGAATATGACTGATACGCTTAAATGCGTGTCAAGTCAAGCGCCTGCGTCGCACGGGGGCGTACAAACAAACTGTGACGCAAGCGCCGTGCGTGCTGGCATGTCCTAATTGTTATCTCTTGCCTATACCTACTCAAGTAATCTACCAACTTGACACACACACATGTTTTGGCTTCAATTGTGTATTTGCAGAGCCATTTTGTTACCTACAGATTTTAAGGTACGAAACCTTAAAATCTGTTTCCTCTCCATCATCCAGTATGTATTTTTATGTATGTTCGTCGATTTCTCCGTAAATTATGGACAGATTTGGAAAACTTTTTCGCTATTCCATGGATAATGATCCCGAGGGATAGTATTTGTCCAACAACTTTGTTTTTGTTTCATTTTAGTATAAGTTTACTATGTTCTATGTCAGTCATCATCAGTCAGAATCAAATAAATATAGATATTATATATTCTTACAAAAGAAATTCATCAGAGTGTTGTTTAAGGTATATTTTTGAAATTTGTAATTAATTTATTTGAGTAAATAATATGAATAGATCAATTTCCATAAATACAAAAATTTACACTTAGAAAAGGTCAAATTCTTAAAATAAAACACTGACACGGAAATAAAGTGGTACTTTTGATTTCTGTCGCTTCGGTATGTAGACTAAAGTAAAGAAGCGACTAAGAAACCTTTAGCCTGTTAGTTGTTATTTTTCGAGTTGGAGCAAAACCCGTCCCAAGTTTTTTTATCTTCTTAATAATCTGATATTTTGTAGTAAGCCTTTTTGCACAGAAAGGTTTTGACAATTTGTTTGAATTTATTTATTGATAGATTTTGCAACTCACTATAGGGTTTGATATAGCAAGGGCACTTGAAACTAGGAACAATCACATAATTATACCGTCTCTGTTATCATTGATTGTATATCAGTGATAACAAAACAGGAAATTATATTGGTATATACTTTGATAAAGGATAAGTTGAGGCCACGCGGGTGGTTTAATATTGATTTAACAAACTTGTGTCAAAACAAGTCAATACCAGTTAGCTGATAAAAATAGACAGGTATTTTTATGTAGGTATGACTAGGTAATAAATAAAAGCTCCGAAGAATTCGTTTAGTTGATTTAACACAACTGAAAGTTTATTTTATAGCAATAGGCTAGTTTCCTAAAAGAACCTAATTAACCCGTCAGTTGAATTATCAGAAGATATTGGATACGTGTTCTTGAGTGGAGACCACGACTCGGCATACGTAGTGTAAGACGACTTCCGACCAGGTGGGATGACGATTTGCGAAAGACTGCTGGCAGATGCTGGATGCGGCAGGCCTATGTTCAGCAGTGGACTAATATACGCTGATGATGATGATTGGATACGTTTTTTTTATTTTATCTAATAAACAAAAAGTGATGAAAATATATGCCAGTTAAAATTCCGAGTTAAAATGGCGGCGTGACGTCACGAGCTTTGACGCGCTTTACCTTTATCATTTTTTTGTTTGATGCAAAAGAAAATAAATATGATACTGTGACTTTAATAGTATATCTAAGTTGGACATGGTCTCAGTAAAAAGATATTTACTGGATGTGAGCTGTGTGATTTTCCAAAGTCGAGTGCCAAGATCACACGCACCTCTGTGGATGTGCCATTCCTACAAAGTGAATGTTAGCAATAAAACTAGAAACATCACTTATCTAACTTTATACCTGCATAATACGTCAATTAATATTCGTAAAATTTACGATTCGTTGCAGTATTCATTTAATTCGAAAGGTGCTTGATTACCTATTCCTCGACTTTCTAGATCCATGTATCTTCTCTTATTTATCTCTTATTAACATCTTCATGTCGGCTCTGATCCGCCGCCAACTACACTCAGCGGCACAATAAACCGCCCACGCAATTTAAGAGGCTTGCGGATGATGATTTGCCCATACAAACGTACTACCAAAATGATTTGTAATTCGAGCATATTTCCACCATATCATGTTGTTTTTTGTATTCGAATAGTATTCATCTAGGTCCCTGGTTAGTTTTTTTCTTAATAATACACACCTATAATGAAATGTAAGCAAAAATATGCAAAATCGAATTTAACATATTTTTACGTCTAAAATGACATGTTTTCGTCCTATTTGTTTTGTATTAAAAACAACAATATCTTTGTTTGTTAAGGAACATAGCTTATATTGTCTAGTTACAGAATAATAATACAATGTCGAAAATACAAATATTTTTCAGTCATCATTTTTGGTATTACGGAACATAATAATTTACGAATTGAAGTTGCGAGCAGCTGTCGCCGGATTCTTAAGTGGCAAGTTTTGTAGTTATCGCAGTTGGAGGTTATTGGGCGTAAATAAGTCAAGTGTGAAAGATATTTAGGGACAAAAAAATAACAAAACTACCCTTTTAATTTCCTAGGTTCCGAAGTCAAATATGCCCCATTTTTGACCTTTTGACTGGACAAATAGTAGTCCTGTTTCTTTGTCGCCCTTTGAATTACCAACAAACTTGAATATCAATTGAATATCCCGTCTTGCTTTTTATCAACTACTTTTAATATCTAATTCAAAAGGACTCGATTCAAAAGATTCCCTGAAACAACAAGCAAGCAACCTGAAAACACCTTCTAACATTTATGTTTACTAGACAAAGATAGGCCCATGTTTCTTTACCCGACGACCGTTAGAATAATGTCTAATGAGGCAGTTATTCAAATTGTTCCCAAGTCATATTTGTTTAACTTTTTGTTCCGCTATCATTACTCGAACAAATTGATTTAAATGATCTCAATCAATCATAAATCTGATTGGTCAATTACAGCAACGGTCAATGCCCTCTTACTAAATATTTGCAACGGTCCGCCTATTGCGGGATTTTTTGTATTGCGCCACGATATCTTTTAATCGCTGGATTACATTATTTTAACGTGCCAAGTCCGATTCCATAATACCTTGATAGTAATAATTAAAAAAAACCGACCAAGTGCGAGTCGGACTCGCGCACGAAGGCTTGTACCATTATCTATAAAAACGGCAAAAAAAATCACGTTTGTTGTAAGGGAGACCCCTTAAATATTTATTTTATTCAGTTTTTTAGTATTTGTTGTTATAGCGGCAACAGAAATATATCATCTGTGAAAATTTCAACTAACTATCACGGTTTATAAGATACAGCCTGGTGACAGACGGACAGCGAAGTCTTAGTAATAGGGTCCCGTTTTTACCCTTTGGGTACGGAACCCTAAAAAGTACCTACCCACATGATTTCTAAAGATTACAAAGGTATCTTACCTTTCCTTCAAGATCATTTAAACCAACCTTTTCAATAACAGTACCTTATTTGACTTTAGATGAAGGTTACATTATGGAGCCACTTGATTTCAAATTGTACGTTTGTTTTCAGGAATTCGCGATGGTGTGGTGACAACGGCGTGATGATGAGGCTCGACTCCAATGAGAAGCAGCATCGGTACCACAACCTGCTCAACGATGATCACGCCAGTAAGTATACTACTCCTTTACCATTAACATACATTAAGTAATATCCATTCTTCCGTGTTATTAATTATTTCTAGCAACAAAATAACAAATTGTAACAAATAATTGTGGACACTCCACAAACAGCATCATCTAGCATATCTAAGTTCTTCAATATCACCACCATTAGCACAAATACAGCTAAAGCTAGCTAGTTAGCTAAAGAACTGGGCCATGAAAATTAAAAAAAAACTTTCTGTTAAGGCGACGATACAATGTAAATTTTGCGAATGTGGATTACATTAAAATAATTTTTCTCAGTCATCTTTACGTTAAAAAAAAATATCGAAAAATCTTCCAAAAATATACAATAATCTATCCTTATGGGATAGATACAAGTCAGATCCTCTTCTTTCCAAATAAAATAAAAATGAAAAAATCAGGACGACTTATACAGATTTAAGGCCGTAAAAGGTAAAAACTAAAAAGAAGTAGTGTTAACAGTTAATAGGTACTGTTAACTGTACAAACGAAGGTTTTTGCTGAATAATGCCTTAGGTTATTGTTCTGGCATTCTCATGGCTCTTTTTACAACTAGCTGTACTGACGATGATAGAAGCACAAGTAGAAGCACAAGGAATGAGAAAATTTCAATTAATAGGCTATTTGATTTGAAAATAAGTTGCAAATTGTTTTCATCCTAGTCAGTGACAACGTGTCACCGGAGCCATGACAGAGATTATCGTTTTGACGCCCCATAATTTTTTTCAAACTATAAAATAAGTTTTTATAACTATTATTACGATATATTTAATCCCGGAATTCCGACGGGGACTACGCGGGTGAAACCGCGAGGCGCTGCTAGTCTACACTAGTATTATAGGAAAGATTTGTATTTTTGCATGTAACGAATAAACTTAAAAACTACTGGACCGATTTCAAAAATTCTTTGCCGTTAGAAAGCTACATTATCACCGAGTAACAAAGGCTAAAGAATTTAACCGTGCGAGCGAAGCCGGGGCGGACCGCTAGTAATATTATAAAGAAGTAAAGTTTGTGATGGTAAGTAATCTCTGGACCTACTGAACCGATTTTGAAAATTCTTTTACCAATAGAAAGCCACGCTCTTCTCTCTCATCTTTGAGTGTCATAGCAATATCTATTAATGTATTATATATATTAATCTACCCGTGCGAAGCCGGGGTAGGTGGCTAGTTAACATTGAAGCGAACTAAACATGCATAATGAAAATTGACTTGCAACCTGTTATTCACTCCCTTTGTCTGCACCCGACAGTACTTAGCATGGGAAAGGGCGACTGAGCCCGCCGTCTGTTGGTTGTACACGAGAATGCAATTGTGTTCATGGAACATGGTCGCAGTAAACGATTACTAGGAGAATACTTTAGAACATTCCTCAGCCACATCACATGATACGGGAAGGTATAGGTGTAAGTTAGGGATAAGTACGTGACATATTATAAAGGATTAGCTAGCTGAAGTGGCAGTGGGCTGGCCAAGAACCGACAACCGCTGGGGTAAACGTGTTCTTGAGTGGAGACCGCGACTCGGCAAACATAGTGTAGAACGCACACAGACCAGGTAGGATGACGATTTGCGAAAGACTGCTGGCAGATGTTGGATGCGGCAAGCTGAAGACAGGGCGCTATGGCGCTCATTGGGGGAGGCCTATGTCCAGCAGTGGACTGATATAGGCTGATGATGATGATGATGTTTTATCTCATAGGGGGTAATGCCCTTAATCCCCACGCTGGTATGCGGGTTGGGGACCGCAGTTCGGTCGTAGATCTATTCTGCTAGAGGCGCTGCTGCCTGCCCCTTTAGTCGCCTCTTACGACACCCACGGGAAGAGTTAGGGACTTGGCTTCTATCTATCTATACGTCTAGAAATAGGCATAGTTCTCTATAAGGGTTTCTCCAGATGTGTCGGGCGAAACTTCCTTGTTATTTTAGAAAATATTACTTCAATCAATCCGGTTAAAACAGTGTTTTATTATGAGTTCTCGCGAAAATAACCTTAGAATATACTAAAATATTACTTATTAGGCTGATCCATTTACAACATTTGATTTCAACAGTGACTTGTTGGTAGATTCACCGTCCTTTTAGAAGCTTTCCTTTTTCCTCTTTGTATAGAAATCAACCATGATATATTTTATTTCCTTCTAGCAAAATCATAAAAACACCCCATCCCTACTTTAATCGCCCTTGCACCAAGCATCTGTCGATTCCAATACGACTGATAGCCTAGCGGGCGCACCTGACATCCGCTGCCGCTTCCGGTGTTTTGTGGGGAAGCAGGCCCGTGACGTCACGCCCTGGTGACCAACCCATCTCGGTGACTAATTCTGTTAGGGTTATTAAAGTTCAAGTTTGATCCAATCGGTAAATACTACCTAGAGAAAGAATTGAAGAAATACATAGGTGGAATTTATTTATCAACATAACAATAACAAAATAATACAATTACAACTTGTATATACTTAAATCTATTGCCTAAAAATCTAAGCCGTCACCAGGAAGCAGAGTGTCCAGAATGCTGGCATTGCCACGTTGAATGGCAATGCTAATTCGTTGACCAAAATAAAGCCAGCATTCCGATCATCTGTGGACTCTATGAGAAGTTTTGTAAGGTCTTTGTATATTTTGGTTGCCCCAGGACCTAGGTTTCCAACAAACGGCTCAAATAGGTAACCTCGATCAAGATTCACTTATTTTCGCCGTTTGAGGGACTCTGCTGATGTTTCTGTGGAGCCGGCCCTTAATAATATATAGGTTATTATTGTGTCAGGTTATTTTTTTCAACTAAGTAGCTCTAGATTTTGCGATGGTGGAAAATCCTTTTATGTACTATGATTTACTATGTATGGAGATACATACATCGGAGTAAAACGAGCTAAATAATTTCTAGGGAAACTGAAGGAAGCCTGTGTGACACAAGATACGTGAATGTGCAACAATCATCGTGTTTTTTTTAAAATTATTTTTAAAGCTGTGGAACGAAGTTTTGGTAATCACCTATGATAAGTGCTGGATATCGCAGAAATTTTCAGATCATAGAACAGTCCAACTTCGATTAGGTTCTAAATGCGTTGGCAGATAACGTTGTGGGTTTCAGTAGTCCTACCGATGACTCAAACTGCAATTAATCAATTGTTCATTGTAGCATTCGTGAGAACTACAGAATTGCGCACATTCTTTAGCAAAGGTAAGTATTTGGTCCCTTGAATGAATGTTTTGTAGTTTCCATAAAGCCCTTTTGAAATATTATGATAAGTATTCGTAACTAGGAAGTGTTATCATTGATAACACTTCCTAGTTACGAATACTTTGAAAATAACAAATGACAGGAGTCACAGTAGAGCTTCTACTACAGCTCTGGGTTTGATAGATAGAATTAAACATTTATTTCGACACGTGTACAAAAAGTATAAGACAGCGCCATATTTGATAGGATAATCCTTCGCCGATCTTACGCGTGACATAATACGGATTAACCGTTCAATGTGGCGCTAGCCTTAAACAAACAAACGAAAAACACTAACACGGGTGTAAGGATTAGGTGACACAAAAAGGTGGTCGTAAATCTAGGTGTGTCGGAGGTAAGGATTAGGTGACACAAAAGGGTGGTAGTAAATCTAGGTGTGTCTGCCTAGGCTGTTTGGGAGAGATAATTAAAGTTCAATATTTCAAACTACGATTGAGAACAGTTTAATGGCCCATGTCCTTCTTCACGAACAATACATGTCAATAAATTCCATGAACATTATGGCCCTAACAATGAGACCATCAATTGAAACCAAATGGGACTTCCATGCAAAACAGGAACCGACGAAGACGTAATAAAAATGATTTTTAATTGAAACCAGCTTAATCGGGATGTCGATACTGAAGCCAATTTACAGTGCCGCCAACTCGTTCTTTCAGTTGATACTGATTAAATGAATAATAGAATATCAGGCTTTTGCATCTTTGACAGATGATCTGAGCAGCATCGCGGCGGAATTTTTAAGGACATATCCGACGAAAAAGGGTATTTTAATGAGAAAAAATCTAGCAATATATTATTGAGATAGCTTAAGCAAAACGCATTAGGAAATTGTTCGTTTTAGTTAGTAAAATAACAAAATAAAGTTAAAAATTCATTCAAAATTTCCAATATTTTTTTAAACTGTTTTTAATCAACATGATAGTAGGCGCAATGTTATTACTTCATACGACTGTGAAGGCAAACCAAAAAGTATCAACTGTCATCAGCAACGTCGCGCATTTGGTTAGGTACCACACAACCAACTGACGTCTGTGGCCGCCATATTGCTCTGTGTAAAGCAATATGGCGGCCACAGCGTCCAGAGTTTTCGTATAGTTACGCGCGCAGCTTAAAAATTTAAATTTTAAATGTATTTTAAAGCACTTATTGGCTAAAAATGTTATAAATGTTTTTGTGGTTCATTAGCACTATATGTAGATACCAAATGATAAATTTTTCCAAAATTGTTCTTATTACCCTATTATCGCAGCGATGATAGTACCGTGAAATGAAATATATACCCATATATTTGCGGAAACTTTATAATTGGCCCTCAGCAGACATGCGCTGGTATTTACCGGCATGTATTATGTAAATTACTATTTTTAAGAGCTTGCTGTAAGCTTTCCTAAAATTTTGAAAATAAAATATAGGCAATCTATAAAAAGCACCACGAGATTAAGGCCGTTAACATCGATATAAACTCTCGGAAATGGTCCTTTAATTCAATTTTCATTCACCTAACTAAACAGATAAGTGATTTGACCTAGCCCGTCAGTAGCAATCTAGCAAGTTTACTGCCTATTGTGATTGCGACTGTCATGTTGACATCGGATACGGCCATTGCATTAATTGCTGTGTTTAGAGACGCCATGTTGCGTGGTCGCATGCGCATTGCTGGCATAGATTCTAGATGTTATGTCAGCTACTTTGTCTAAATTGTTACAATGATAAGCTACCTAATGTTTAATTGACTAAACAACTGGTACCTTACTATTGTGGCGACAGAAAGGGATCCTAGCCTCCGATAACAAGAGTTATTCAGGCAACTTACTTAACTGACTATTGGAGCTTAGGGTGGTCTACCCCTCCCCCTCATACGCCTTCTTGAGAGATCTTCCTCCTCTCCTCGTTTTTGAAAACATTTGATGTTTCGACGTTATCACCATCATTCAAGCCTGGGATCACAAACGCTAAGTATTTACCTCCTTTCGCATTTGACTGCCTTCCTCTGTCTTGTGCTTCTCGCATTCTGGCCCAGCGACTTTGAAGATGTCGTCAACCCCTGAGAATGATTTTTACATTATACAGCAAGAACTACATCAAGAATTTTATTTACTTTTCTTTCGGCTCTACGCTGACCACGAAATCATTTAGCTATCGGAAAGTAACATCAATAACGCACTTGGCAACTGTGATTTGCAAAACCAATCACTACAAAAAGTAAGCCAGTAGGTAATTATTGAAGCTAAAGACCTTGGGTGTCAGTAAATGTATACGCTGCTCAAGCCCCTCATGCTCACGATGACCACGATTCCAGAGCCACGCCACGACACCGACGAACTGCCAGACATCAGTCAAGACGAGATCGTGTTAGCTAGCTCTGAGGCCGCTCAAAAATGGAAAATTTAGGCTGATGATGATGATGATGAACTTGATTTCAAAGTTTGGACGGTCACTTTTTCTATAAAATCATATTTTTATCAGCAGCCAGAGTCAAGAGTCAGTTTGTAAAAATATAGTAGGTATAATAACACGCACGTGTACCTTGTAAACATCAAACTTAAAATTTTGATTCCACAGCAAGATAACTGCCTCCGTTCGTAGCTTGATTAGTTTTGCGAAACAGAGTTCATGGTCGTAAAGCGATAACGTAAGCTGAAAAGCAAACAACCATTGTTTCAAATTTACAAGGCCTTAATATAGATTTTAAGATATGACGTTTCAAAAAAATAGTCTGTGTTGTGTTTAAAAATAAAGGTACCCATATACTTAAATTGTTTCAATAAAATTTCAAAACGGCTAATTGTGATTAGAGACTTAACAGCAGGAGTTATAGAATTCAAGTGAATTATGTCAAATATTGCATCATCAGTGACCTTGTCGGCTAGAGCTGGTATTTACATAAACCACTAAGTACATGTATGGTCAATAAAAACTGCTTACATAATGTTTATACTGATGTTCACTGAATAGTACATGTGTATAGTAGGAAAAATAAAGGTCCTCCAGTTGAGCCTTGTGATACTCCTTTGATGCCAAAAATGTTATGCATTGATGACCTCTTTGATGCCAAAAATAAAATGCTTTGGTGGTGAGCTCCCGTCATACGCGAATAAAGCTATTATTATGAATGCATATGATTGTTTGCAATGCAACAGTCTGCAGAGTCGAGCTAACTAGCTCAACTCTTTCAATTCACTTTCATTTTATCTTTCTAATGTGTTACTTTTATTTAATTGTAATTTTCATAGGAAATTGTGCAGGTACTTGCGAAAATTAATCGTGATATTGAGTAACAATAATGTAAAAAATCGTATATTAATTTAAACAGCTGTTTAAAGTTGACATAACCCTGAATATTTCCCTACTGCTCAGGAATGTAAACGGTGGAATTTCCAAGAATTATAATGATCTCTATACCTGCCGGCGGACTTGCTGTGGACTTACCTCACTTATGATATGACTTCTATAGGCAAATCAAACAAGGTCTATGTATTCAAGTGTAGCTATTTCCTTGGTTACTGTTTGTAAATCCGCTGACAAAATATTTGAAATATTTACTTGAGTTTCACAACGCATGTGCTCAGAATTCATTCGTTCAACTTTCTATTCTTTCCCTCCTGGAATAGAGTCTAGGTTTAATTATCTGCTTTCAAATTTCCAAGCCCCATTGTGGCTGGCTGCGATGCTCCACGCATGCGCTCAAGCCTTCATTTCCAACTACGACAAAGTCCCGAGTATTTTGTCCCTAGCAACTTTCTACTTTCAGCTAGTTCTAATAAGGTTGTTTTCTAGAGTGCTCGTGTTTACTTAGAACTGTTTCGTTGTATGTTTAATCAGCTGTGTGGCCCCGATTGATAATTCAGTTTAGAGGTGCTAAAGCTGCCGGCATCGTGCCTAAGTCCTTATATTTCTCTTGAAATTTTGTACTATCCTTAGATTACAAAGCTTTTCCGAGTGGCATTTCTAACAAAGTATTCTTCACTGAATAGCTACTTAAATCAACATTCGTTAGTGCCATGCTGTGAAGTGTAGTGAAGTGAATATCTATAACTATGACAATTCTTGATCGGAATTGTTATTTTGGTCTGTTCTACTTAAATCTGCTAAGCAAATTAGCGTTATTTAGACATGTTCCGATAATTCAGCTGAAGCCATTTCGTTTGGCATGCTAATTCAATTTGCAGCGCCATGACCGGTCAATATGGTGCCAGGAATAGGAAGGGTTCGGCTAAACTAGACTGATCAACGTGAATCAAACAAAAATTGTTCACAAATTAAATCTTGAGAACAAGCGTGTCCAGGGAAATCATATGAGCAAAAATGTTCCTTATAAATATTTATACATTTTATCTGTGACGTGAATTGAATAGTGATAAAAGTCATATGCGCTTGTCTTGTAACCGAGTGCAAGTCAACCCAATTTTATGCACGAAGTAAAATTATACTACACTACTAGAATAGAAGTACTACTAGAAGACTAGAGAATTAGACGAACAGGTTCAGTAAGTACGATGGATTTAAAAAAGTCTTTGTGTTTGTCATTTTTAAGTTGCTACCAACCCAATTGAAACAATATGTTATGATTCCTGACATCTTTGGAAATATACACAATAACGTCAAGCTAGATAATGGATTTATGAAGATCTTTTAATTGGGTAGCTATTGTACCTAAAAGGAGCATTTTCCGGACCTTCTTGGAACCACTATTCAATCTAACGTTTGCTAATACCAATAAACTACCTGAATCCTATGTGGTTTTCTAATGACAGGTATTTTATGTTTGCCACCAATTACGATTAACCTCGGTTCTGTGCTATTTCACGAAGGTCGTCTAATTTTGGGGTACAGGTCGAGGTTTTACTGGCCACTAATGTTTATTAGTCTAGCTAGTCTAGACCTTACATTTTATTAACATCACGCATTTACCATTAAGGCATAAACACAACAAATTCACTACATAAACTCTACAAAGCGTCAAAAAATATCACACCTTTTCTCACAAAGTACTCTAACGAAGTTAAGCCTACTTGATTCTCATTCTTGTTACTTGTAATTCTTCATTGTTTATTGTAGTCTGCTAGTTTTCTCTTTCATCATCTCTGTAATAATCACATGTCTTGTCAGTACATTGTACAACTTACCTTCATGTAAACATTGCTTAGTCTTTGTAGATTCTTCTAGTTTATCTTAATTCCTTTACCCTATTTTCTTATCTTTTTAAGTAATTTCCTTGATAGTGTTCGCCACGTTTTGTTCATAAAACCTCTGAGATAATATTAAATAAATTTTAATCCCATCTAAGGTGAGCATGACATCATTAATCATCTGACCTATGGTCCGAATGAACTAAGAATCTATTAAGAAACCACCTAGGTGTGTGTTGTTTTAAATGTTAGGTTATTTTTCTACATTATTACATTTCCTTCCCTGTTTACTAGCTATCCGTTAATTACTGAGACAATAAAGTTTTTAATAACGTGTGCATCGTCTATTCTATTTATTCTTGCAAAACATGTTGTAAATCACGCTCTTTTGCGTAACCTATAGGTAACTACTTGGTACCTGTTACCTCAAACATAATAATCAGAGGAGTCAAGTAATATTAAACAACTAAAAATATTCAAATCATGTCCATCTGTTAGATCTTCGACTACTGACAAACAAACAGTCGTTTCCATACCATTAGAGCGAGACGTGACGTCTCGATTGCGCACTTCGATTCACTGGTATTCCGATCCTAATAAAAATAACAATAGTTTTAACTTTTGTCGTCTTTCTTTGGCCTATAGGCATTATACGTTAGCCTAAGTTTATCAGGTATATGTCTCATCTGTGTATTTCATTCATGTATCCACTCCGTCATTGCCAGCACCTAAATCAATCATTATGTTGTTTTATTACCTACTTGTTATGCCTTAGGTGTTATGAATTATGATTTTGAATGAAACCTCCCTTAAAAAAAACCGCAAAATACCGTGAACATCTTTTATTTATTTAATTCTCTATGTTTTTCAACGAAGCTTACATCAACAATAAAAACGAATAGTTTTGCTAAGCAATAAGAAGGGACTGTAGCGTGAAGATAGAATAGATAAAAATTGTTTTATTGAATCGGCGGTCACGCAATCAATTTTGTTTACTTTCCATTTATGAAATTCGCAGTTTTTATTCGCCTCACACCATCGCTTGCGCACAATGTAACATTAGAAATTTAAATCATGGCGTGCTGACGTCATGTCCGGTAGCCATGGGATTATTAAGCCATCGTGCACGTTTTGTTGTTAACTCGCCTAAGCTTGTGTTGGATTAAAGATAACCTTATTTTAGTAAGAAATCTTAATATCAAGCTTTTAACTTCAGTCTGTTATACGATTTAAATTCTGGTTTGTCGTGGTGTCTAATAGATTAATCACGAACATGACCATTTATTATGTTAACTCTCACATCTACAACCTTTTCGTCATTCAGACATTCAGACGCCATTTTACGTTCTTTTTACTACGTTTCCTGCTCATCCATTCGTATAATTGGCAAGCTTATGACTTCCGGCTGCAGTATCGTCGGGGTTGTTGCCAGAAAGTGTCGACTGTCTAGTCTCATTGGCGCCAGGGTTACGGGAAGTGTAGGGGATATTGCTCTATTGGGGTGTTTGTCATTTACGTTTTCGTTGTTTTTCTTTCCGTGTTTTTTTAACGTTATTTTTGTTGTTTTTTT
Source organism: Eupithecia exiguata (assembly GCA_947086465.1). NCBI lineage: Eukaryota > Metazoa > Arthropoda > Insecta > Lepidoptera > Geometridae > Eupithecia > Eupithecia exiguata. The sequence continues at coordinate 11,114,419 of OX352240.1, read as the reverse complement.
ATATATAATTAAATAAAATATTTTATTACTATATAAGTAAGTACATTTTTTGTAAAATATTTTGTTTCAGAAAACAAACATGAATACATACATACACACGAGTAGCTTTTTTATCACACACATTTAAACAACACAAAATACAATAAAATAGGCACTGTAATAAGATGAGCCTGTAGGTATTAAATTATTAAATTTGGGCTAAATAAGATAGGCGCTGTCCTTTATAAAATTTTAATTTAATTAATTTTTTCAAGAATTCATGATATTTTTAACCATTGCATTCCACTTCATAAAACGAATATAAACAATCTTCACGTCATAGTTATCTACTATAGATCACAGATTTACCATCTCGTTTTCAACTTTATGTTACAGAGTACTACAGACGCTAATCCAACAGCTTTATCTGAGGCGCTATCTTTTATTTTTCCATAGATCTTCCCACGGACATTAACTTTCTCAGTCGTGAGAAAAGCACCTTGTTGGAAAAAAAGACAATTCATCTCTTTCTACCGTGCGACTACATAAATGGTTATATCCTCAGCGTGATTTACCATGGTTGCTTAATATGTTTTATCATAGATAGACATACTAGCTTCTACTCTCGACTTCTCTTTCCTTTTGCCGTTGGTTACTTGAGTTAGTCTCACTTCGGACCGCTAGAAGTTGGATCGCGCGAGCCCAAGTTCTATGGTATATTCAATATACCATAAAACTTGAGGTCAATCATTCCTCCAGATTCAATTTCATACAGTCACTTACTCGAAGATCAATTGTTTGTGAATTAAATGTCTCATGTGACTTAATAATTTAAACTCCCAACATTCAAAGTCACATTAATGTTAATTTTCTTAATTTATGGATGGTTACAAGCTCGCTTAATTTGTTTACTTGCAAAGATAGCCGTGAATATCACTTAACCTTTTCTTTGTAATTGGTACATGTCGTATAATGGCTGCCACTTATGCACGGATAATTATGTCACGTGCAATTAAGAAAGCACTTATTTAAGGTTGATTACTACCGTCCTCCTCTGCATCCCTCTTCCATTCAACATAAAAATCTGTTAAAGAAGGTTCATTGGTATTTTGTGTCGTCTTCTAAAGTACACACCTCTAAGAAGGTGAGAGTAACAAAAAGACAGAAATAAATATTCCGGTTCATCGAAGTTTGTTAAATAATAAGCTTAATCAAATCTCCTAAATCAAGTGAATACTTTTATCTCATGAGTATCACTACATTCAACCAAGCCCTTCTAACACAACCGGATCTGAACAAGGCATCTAGGTCTGTCCAAGGGATGCGCAGTTACAGTTACAGAGTCCGTTTAGTTATGCAAATGAACAAAACCAGTAAATTCACCGCTATCCGAATTCCACATTTTACGTGTTTTCGATACGGTGATGTGCAATTTGCATGCTTCGAAAGCCTTTGACCATCTTCTTATAGGTTTTGGGTTTATTGTTTGAGTTGAGTTATTTTTCATAGGAATGCTGTAGAAAGAAAACGTGGTTCAAGTACCTACTTTGTCATGCTTTATGTTTACCAGTAGCGATAATGATACCAGAGGCCACGATATTTTAGGTCAATGAACCGTACCTTCAACATTTACAACCTGTTCTTATCAATATCGCTAACCGTCTAAAAAATTTATTAAATACAAGTAATTTTCTTAATAAATGTACTATGCCGTCACAATTATAAATAACTTATTCAGCGTCAACTATTTTGAAGAACTGAAAGTGGACATCATAAACTTCCTCAACTTAAGTGCTATACGATGGACTTGAGTGAGTGCCAATAAGAGATATGGAGAGCAAAGCTGATGCTGACAGGGAATCCAGGAGTTCCCGCGCCAGTGACTCGCCAGGAGACACCATGAACGATGTATATGCGGCTTGGCGTGAGTATGATGTGGTAAACAAGCATGCATGATATGCCTCTACACAATGTTAGAGATTTTACACAGCATCGTTGAACCCCAAATTAAGATCTGTAGTACAGAAGGAATATTTAACGAAAAGGAACTAAATTAAACTAGATATGTTGTTCACTGATTTCTTATCAAACCTTAATCAAAGAAAGCCATTGGACTCACAAACACAATATTGCACGGTTATGCAACGAATGATAACCGCGATAACCAAACTGTAACACTTGGTCACACATCTTAAATCACCTGTGTGATAATGTAAAACCTATGCTGACAGAATGTAGATTCAAAAATAATATCATATAGAAAAGTTAACCTTCTGAATTTGTATACCTAATAGCTCATCCAAATGTCGGCGGACTGGTCTTCATGAAATACCTAGAGATTAAATCATCATACATAACTTGCCAACCGAACTTAAAAATAAAATATCTGAAAAGAATAATAAACCCATATTAATCAAACATCATTTATCGTAACATAATTTATTTTAAATGTTGTTGTTCACTAAATAGTAATTTCCGTAAAATGTATATTTATTTTATTACTTTACTTCGTCATAAAAAGGAGCATCCTATAGCTAAGCTCAGGCGCAGCGTTGTCAGTTATGAACCAAAAATATGTAATCTTTCTGTCAATAAATAATATCTAAAAAGAAAAAATTAAAAAGTTATAAAGTTTTCGTAGAATATCTATCTATCTAAAAATCTAGGAAACTTTTGAACCACATACGGTTCTAAGACATTTTTTTTGACAAATCAATGAGTTTTTTGTTAATTATTTCTTTAAATATTGTAAGTCCATATCAATTAATAAACAAACTGTTTTTTCTAGCTCAATTAATAAAGTACACAGTTTCAGTTTTGAACCACAACAAAATACATTTCATTTGGCTAGCCTTGACTTACATAGGATTGAAAAGGCTGTCAAATTCTAGTCAAATCACATAATACAAACGCCGTTTGTGATGATTCGACCAAAATATGGACAGGCCACATCGTAAATAATCTGAAGATTTTGTATTCATGGATAATTCATTCCTGTTCAAGAGCGATAATCCAAGGATTCCACGCTTTTATTCTACTGGCTTTAAAGTTGAAATTGTACGAGAACAACATGTTGAAGGTACACCATTGTTTTGGAGACAATAGTGGACGTAAATGGAGCTGAATTCGCAAATATTGTGACCTGAAAGTAAAGTGGCTTGCACAATAGTTGCGTTTCGTCACGACCGGACGATTTGGCAATGTGGGAACAATATTGTGAACATAATCAATGAACCTTTTGCAACCTTGTGGAATTAACATCGCTGAATTTACTGATCTTTAGGTAATTTTTAGGGGTTCCGTACCCAAAGGGTAAAAACGGGACCCTATTACTAAGACTTCGCTGTCCGTCGGTCCGTCTGTCACCCACCAGGCTGTATCTCATGAACCGTGACAGTAAGACAGTTGAAATTTTCACAGATGATCTATTTCTGTTGCCTCTATAACAACAAATACTAAAAAACAAAATAAAATAAATATTTAAGGTGACTCCCATACAACAAACGTGATTTTTTTGCCGTTTTTATAGATAATGGTACGGATGGAACCCTTTGTGCGCGAGTCCGAATCGCACTTGCCCGGTTTTATTTAAGACGATGAATTCTTGATTCATGTATTTTCCGATTCATAAAGTGAATAATGTTAGCTAATACGAATCACAACGTGATTATTTCCTTGGTGTCAAAAACCTGTAAACCTTTTATACAACGTTCTGCGTAACCATAAGGAAGTCCAATAATCATAAAACTTTAACGTTTGAAAAGGGCACCTTTCACGTAACATTCCAGATTGGTTTATAAATAGCAAGACTACGTACCTACGAACCTAAACCTACCTAGTAAGTACTTGGATATGCCAGAGAATTACACTGGTTATGTTTTATAATTTAGATATAAGGATTAATAGTTCAATAGTTCTTTATTAATAACAAAAGATGTTACATGTCAGGTCGATAAATCTATGCTAAACAATTCTATAAACTGTAGCTACATAAATCATATACCTACACAGTAATATTGTACCTACATTGGGAAATATATCTTTTCAGATAAATAACACCAATATTTAATAAATAGCAATAATAAAAAAAAATAAGTTAATAATAAAAAATAATTCAATACAATTAATTAGTCAAATGTCAATTTGGGCCTATGAACTCTTCATAGCTATAAAAAGTTTGCTCGATAAGCCAGCGTCTTAGGCGGCGCTTAAACATACCATCGTTTGCAGCTTCTTTGTCGATTATTTCAGTTACCTATGTATTAAGTGCAATAAAGTGTTCATTCATTCATTTAATTACACTAATAAAAGAAATGCGAAAGTTTAAGTGTTTAGATCTAGCTCTAAGCCTGGAATCAAACGTAGGCTACTTTTTATCCCATAGAACAGTTCCCATGGGATATAAATACCGTGCGAAGCCGCGGGCAGAAACTAGTATGTAATAGCACTAACATGCTTAGAATTTTCTCAACGAGGGATTACCACGATTCTTTTCTAAATAGGTACTTAATTTCGACCATGATTATAATGTCTTCAAACTTACCTGTATGGATTTTACGTTCCCACGCTAAGTAAACCTAAACTAGATTAAAGGATCTAAGCACGGATTAGGTAATGTTATTTCGTAAATCAAAGTATAATGAACCGGCCAAGTGCAAGTCGGACTCGCGCACGAAGGGTTCCGTATATATATATCTATAAAAACGACAAAAAAAATCGCGTTTATTGTATGGGTTGCCCTTAATATTTAATTTATTCAGTTTTTGTTAAAGCCGCAACAGAAATACACCTGTGACAAATCAAAAAATCAAATGTCATATTTCAACTGTCTAACTATCACGGTTCATAAGATACAGCCTGGTGACAGACGGACAGCGGAGTCTTAGTAATAGGGTCCCGTTTTACCCTTTGCGTAAGGAACCCTAAAAACAAATACAAAATGTACCTACAAAATGTGCTATTCATGAGATTTAAGAATTAAAGCAAATTTTGAGTCTGGATAAGTCTATCGTCCTAAAGCAATATGAAGCAATTTAGTATTCAAGCAATCACACGATTCGTGTTGATTACTTGGATACTCACGACATAAGATGAACCGAGTTTCCTGGTAAACAGTAGGTAATTACCGTGTCCGTCTGCTTCCTCATTTCACTATATGGAAACTGTCTCCAACAGATTTCTTTCTAGAATGTTCTCTTTTGCAACGTCCTAATCTTAAATTATTCTATTCACATGACATTTGCCGTTTGGGTACTGCTGCAGGTGAATAACTCTCTGAGGACAATAATAATCACCGTATAAGGTTCCGTACCCGAAGGGTGATAACGGAACCCTATTACTAAGCCTCCGCTGTCTGTCCGCCCGTCGCGATGTCCGTCCGTTATATAGCGTGCTGTATCTCATGAACCGTAAAAGGTGTCCTTACGCTGTTGAACATTTCACTGGATCTGTATTTCTCTTACAACAACTACAACCGCCGCTTGCCGCTACAACAAACAAATAGGAATGTAAGAAATAATAACCCACACAAAAAACTTTTTAGCTATTTTCGGTCTACTTTTGTCAAAGCTGTAACTCTTGCACTTGTTATAGCTATGTTACGCTAATATTTATTTACTTTTTATTACATATTTGTTTTATGTAGCGGCAAGAGAAATACACACCCTGTCAAAATTTCAACAACAAACCGTTGAAATTTTGACAGGGTGTGTATTTCTCTTGCCGCTACATCAACAAATATGTAATAAAAATTAAATAAATATTAGCCCCCCCCACAAAAAACTGTTTCTGTTTGTTTCGCTCTACTTTTGTCAAGGCTGTTACTCTTAAACTGTAATAGGTTTGTTGCTGAAATTTTGACAGGGTGTGTGAACCATTGCCGCTATATTTTAAAATTAAGGGGTCCTACATCCATAATATTAAATTGATTACCGAAAACAGAAGTTAAGCAACGTTAAATTTAAAAAATCGTTATTAGGGTTCCCTTTGCGAAATAGTCATGTACGATGTACGGAACCCTCCGTGTGCTTGTCGACTCGCACTTAGTCGGTTTTATTTATTGTATAATTGTACTATACATAAATTAAATTAACTTCTCTTATTTCCAGATGAAATGCTAGAAGGCGAAGGCGCTGGCCTGGCAACCCGCGTGGCCGAGCTCGAGATCAAATGTGCCAGGCAAGCGGAGGAGCTTCTCTGCCTCCGGTCTACCCTAGCTGATGCCCTGCGGAGGCTGAACGCGCTCGAGGGCAGAGCCCCTGCAGCGCCCGTTGTGCAGAGAAATGGTGCTTACACAGGTACAGTAATATATTTTGAGGCAATGCGCCATGACTGAGGCTATGAACACAAGGATTATGCATACGATGAAATATGCCAGACAAAATTTTAAGACTGTACCCCGACTCCGCCGCAACCTATTTCATTTTTACGTTAAATAAAGGAATTTACAAAAAAACATTGGGCAGTTTGTGATACCTATCATAAGCATTTTTACTACATCTGTAATAGTTTTATTTTGTAAAGTTGTGTTGGCCACCAAGAGCAACTTCGCATCTCTGTCTAAACTACATAATATATAACTGCTGCAGAGGCATTATAAAAAGCATAAAAGTCAATAACTTTATTTCTTTAGGCTTACAAAAATATGATAGGTATCACGAACTGGCCAATGTTTTTTTGAAAATTCCTATCTAATAATAAAATAGGTTGCGGTGCTAGTGTGCGTCGGGGTGCCAGCTTATGAATAAGTATCGAAAATCTTAGTACAAAAAAGTGTTCTCTGGTGCGAAATACAATAATATTAGAATCAATTCAATACTAGGTCTAAAAGTTCTGACTGCGCAGGTGTCAGATATCAAGGCAAACAAGTTAGCAAACTTCGCAAAAATTGCGAAGCCCAGTCGCGTTAGACCAGATAACCTTTCTGACCGTCGACTACGCCATTACATTTTAAAGTTAGATAACTTTATCTGGTTTAATATAGCTTCGATATTTATATAAATTGGTACTTTCAATTCTGAGTTCAACGATTTATTAATTTTTTTGTAGAGATAAATAGACACAGATAAATAGGCACACGCAATATTTATAAAGTTCCCGTGAGAAAAGTAGCCAATGTGCTATTCGAAACTATAATCTATCTCTGTGTTAAGTCTCATGCAGATCCGTTCAGCCGTTCTGGCGTGATCGAGTAACAAACATCCATCCATCCAAACTTTCACATTTACAATATTAGTGGGATTACAAAACTCATAATAGAGTCCACAGACAGGTGATCGGAATGCTGACTTTTAGTTCGGTCAACGAATTAGCATTGCCATTCAACGTGGCAATGCTGTCAGCATTCTGGGCACTCTGCCTTCTGCTGACGGCTAAGATTTTTAGAAAATAGATTTTAGTGTAAATATTAGTTGTAATCATTTTATTCTCACACAGCTTAAATACATTTCAAAGTTACGACATGGATCCTTTCACTGTTACCGTAAGGTTTTTGGCAACGATTCAATATAATGTAGAGTAGGCTACGTACATAAGGGTTCCTGATATTGGGAAATCGAAATAATTTGTAAGATCGAGGTAGAAACAAACCTTTTAATTGCTAGTCGAGAAGAAGGATTCATCCTTCTTCTCGACTTCTTCTCGTCATTCACATCACACCGTTAACAGCTTATTTTTGTCATATCCTACCTATCTATCTAAGCAGTAAAGTAAAAGTCATTTATTTGCAAAAACACGTGTAAAAAGGTGACAAATAATTATTTTAGAGTCAACATGTTTGACCAACATACATTGGTGTGCAAAAATAATTAGAGAGTAAGGCATGCAGGTTTTAATTTAATTGTACATAGCAACAGCAGATTTATAAGCATATTAATATAGTAGCATTTTTCACATAATAGTTTTTTAAATTTAGTCATAAATAAGTTTACATTTAAGTCTTTGTAGCTCTTAGGTATTTTATCAGCAGAACCTAGATCTTCTAAGTATGATTTACCTGAATGTGGACCTAGAGAAGTATGTAAATTATTCACAACTAGTTTTTGCCAGCGACTTCGCACGTGTTCTTACTATGGAAACGGTCAAAAGTTATATTTTCTGTCCCATTGTAACAAAAATTCTTTATTAACAACAAAATACAATCAAATAATAGATATAATTAAAACTAGTATTTACAATCGAAACAATTGAGCTAACTGCAGACTGTTGCAAACAATCTACAGGTAGCTCAACTGATCCATATCGATACCAGTCGGAAGCGTGCCCAAGACGCTAGCTGCATTGCCCCGATAACTAATTTATGTGATAAAAAAATCTTGTGTTATTCATGAAAAAAAAACTTGATCGATGACGGAGGAACCTTCCTCCAATTGAAGTACTACAATAACAAAATAAAACAATTACAACTAGTTTTAATAGGATTCTTTATTTATTTCCATAATCACTATAATATACAATACAATAATAATTACAACTAATATTTACACTTAAATCTATTTTCTAAAAATCTAAGCCGTCACCAGTATTAAACACAATATCTATTGAAATTAATTCAAAATAGCTTTTTTCTCAATATTTCTGTAAATAGTGTAATAATAAGTGTACAGTAATAATTATGTACAATCATTATGAATATGTGAACGAATTTTCATTGCAATTTTTATATGTTAGATTGAAAGTAGGGATGGAATTCGGAAGTATGCCATTTTTTTTGACATACTTCTCTGTGAAGGATCAAAATTCACCCATCTTACATGCTACACATGGATGAATTTTGATCCTTCATCTTTTCACATTAGATTAGCAAAGTGGATCAGAGTCAATCAATAATAGTAGTGTGATACTGAAATTACCGATTTTATGTAGAACAATGTAAAGGCAAGCTACAAATCATTTCAATAAACCCGAACCGCCCAGCAGCGAAGTCAATCAAGCTGCATGCAGATGATTATAATGTCTAACTAATCAGATTCGTCTTATTTCTTTCAGGTTCAACGGGAACTCCAACCAGAGAACTCCGGATCAGACAGCCTTCGTACCGGGAGACGGCTAAACGGACGTCTAGCTATGGCTCCAGTGCTTCTTCATTACCACAGAGGTAAAACAAGAGCCTCGTCTACGTGACAAACCTTATTAACGCGCAGGAACGTTGAATAGTAGTGAGATATTTTGAGAGAGGCACTGCATATTATATTGACCTCTTCTATCTCAGCAGGATCAAAATCACAACTTCAAATGCGCAACTTTACTTTTTAGGGCTCCGTAATCGAAAGGTGGAAACGGCACCCTATCACGAAGCCTTTGCTATCAGTTCGTCTGTCAGCGGGCTTGTACCATGAAAGTAAAAGATATTTTTTTTTGCGAGCCGTCGTAAATTACGGTCTTAGGGTTTCTCTTGTTTCTTTTGCGAAAGTATATAAAGTATGGAACGGAATGGAACCCTTCGTGTGCGAGTCGACTCGCACTTGGCAGGTTTATTTGTCTTTTACTGACGTAAGTCTTTTATTCAAATTTTAATTTAATTTCGTCAAAATGTGATTTAGGTGTGTAAATACCGTGAAACTGCGCTGAAGCTTAGGCTAGAAAAAACTTTACCCTGTTATTTGGATTGCGCACGCTCACCCAACGATGACTATTCGAGTTATTGTCAAATGATTCAAGAGACCGAAAAATTGTCTGATCAAGTCATACGCTCTTAGGTGCATTGTGCCTCCATTTCCTCTTAGGTATAGCATCTGGCCACAGCTCAAGCCGAGGTTCGCACCTACGAGGCCCTTGTGCGTCTTGCCCGAAGCTAACTTTACCGGCGCCTTCTGTTCATGGGTCTCAAAACCCTAAAATTAGTAGACAGAGATAATGCGAGTTGCGAGTTTCGTGTGTAATTTTAGCTTCTCTTATTATACATATACTAGTTTCTGCGCGGGGCTTCGCACGGGTTGTCTGTGAAAACGTTATTTCTAGCGCATGGGAACTGATTTATGGGGTAATAAAAACACCAAGTGCGAGTCAAACTCGCGCAACGAGGGTTCCATATGATTGTATAATTAAAGGACCTTTGTTCTTGCCAAACATTCTAGGTCAACGGGAAGAACTCTATAGGTTTTTGGTCCATAGCGAGAATGAAACAGTTTTTTTTTGTGAATTAACAACAAATTTACGTTTTTCGGATTTTTTCCTTTACTTGTGCTACATGACCTTACTTCTTACCAATTTTCATGATTCGGGGTCAACGAGAAGTACCCTATAGGTTTTGTGTGCATGTGATTCCCATGTAAAATTAAAAAAAATTGGGCATAAACAGCTGTAACTTTTGATTGCGTTGACATAGAAGTTTGAGTTATATTGCTGCTCCAGGAGGTTACGGACCTGAGTACTTATATGATGTGAATTTCAACTCGATATCTCCACGCGTTTCTGAGAAAAGAGGGTTGATAGACGGATAAAAAAAAGTGATTCTTTTTTCCTTTTGAGGTACGGAACCCTAAAAAGTAGCCTATGTTTTTCTGATTCCAGGCTAAGATAAGCAAAATTTCAGCATGATCCGATCAGTAGTTTTGGTGTGAAGGGGTAACAAACATCCATCCATCCAAACTTTCGCATTTATAACATTAGTATGGAGAGTGTGATATAGTGTGGTCCTTTTCTTTCACGAAAGATGTTGCTAATGCTTTCTCTGTTGTATTCCAGACGCGGTCCTCAGCACCAGTCGACAGGCTCCCTGCAGTCGGACTCGCCTGCATCCTCCTCGTCTCTATCCCCCGCACCCTCGCCTTCCCCCCGCGCCACTCCTGCGCCACATGTCGTGCATCCGCCGCAGCCTTACAGGTATTGTTGGCACGAAGTACTTACCTATACTCAAGTCATTCGCAAGGTAAGATGTTTGTAAATAACTCACAATTCAAAAATCCAAATTCATGGCGTCTGTAATGTACTCCTGACGGAGCTATTCCAATCAAACTCAAACTCTATAACTTTAGTTCTTTAGGCTTACAAAATCATGTGAATGTCGAGGCAATCCAGCTCCTTGACAACACGGACATAGTGAGATGAGAAAAGGCTCAAAAGAACAAAACCTTTTGAGTTAGTGTAGTGATAATTTATTGTATGTGCATAAGTGCTATCTTAAAGAACACATGAACAAAGTGTCTTCGCCTAAAGTATAGAGACAATAAGAAAAGTGCCAATGGACACGTTCTTAGTTATATGTTTTTATAAAATTAAGTTAAAACTAAATTACCCATTAACCAATTCTATGGCTAGATTGTAATTATACTCTAGTGTACCTAACATTAATTTAAAATGTGTATATTAGACAACAAAAAAAAAAGCTTACAAAATAAGAACTTAGACAAGTCAAATTTCATACTATAAACAGCTTTCAATTTAAATCCAAAAGAAGGATCAAGAAAACACAAACGCTACAATAATTCCTATTTCGGAAATATCACGTAGAAAAACGAATCTTTTTCACATTATAAGAACAACTTTGTGGCTCAATGTATTATAGAAATGTTATCAGCTATGGTTCTCTAAACTTCTGTTTCTGTTCTTATTTTGCCATTGTAAGTGTAATTTTGGATAATTCTCTATATATTATATGTGTATGCTTCAATTAGACGCTTTAGTACCTAGAAATTCTGAGCGTCTGGTCGAAGCGACGCGTGACCCGAGAGCTGGTGAGTATCTAGCGCAGCGCATCAGCATTGCCATACAGCGGGGCAATGCAACCAGCGTGTTGGGCACGCTTCCGACTGGTATTGATATGGATCAGTTGAGCTACCTGTAGATCGTTTGCAACAGTCTGCAGTTAGCTCTGTTGTTTCAATTGTATATACCTACTAGTTCTCATTAGGTTATTTTATTTGATTGTAATGTTCTTTGTTAATAAAATGCTTTCTGGCTATAGTAGAATACAAGAAAGCGTGAAATCCCTATTTAACAGGCCTGAAGACTAACTTTATTCTCTTCTGAAGAGCATTTATTTTAATTTTTATTTTATAGGTAGCTAATACCCAGACTAATCATGATGTGGCCCTTTATCAACCGTTCATGGACGTTATTTTTATTGTTTTTTTTATCTTGTCGAATATTCGGTATTCGGGTGAAAGCGCCACCGAATATTCGGAATTCGGCCAAATCACAATTCGTTGCATCTGTAGTTATAATTAATAATGATAAAAAGCTAAACCTGGTGCCGCAAAATGCTCTTCAGCAATTTACTGGAAATGAAAATGCATTATTTAAATGAAAATCTGGTATCCGGTAAGCCGCAGCAATAAAGCCGACATTCGAATGAAACTCAACAACTGTAAGGCTTTTGTGAAATCTAACATGAAAATACTTGAATAGGTGTGAAAAGGAAACAGACAGACAGACATAATGCACACACATCCAGACACACACACAGACACTTTCGATTTTATAGTATTGCAGTTTGATTTAACTAAAGGGATTTCACGCTATACGGCTACCTGTCGCTAGTAGTGCTATCTGTCGCTAGATCCCGCAACAATTCCACGTCGAGCAACCAGAGCCCGTCGCCCGCCAACCTCACCAAGCGATGGAACTCCACGGGGGATTTCAACGCGCAGGGCTTGCTTCCCAACGGCAGGTCAGTACAGTGCTGGATCTTGGAAACGTTAGAATAGAAATTTAAAATCTCTCAAAAACCTTTCGACCTCGAACCCGCAATTTTCCACTCAGTACGAGTTCATAAGAGTGGGTAAGCACTTTAAAAACAATAAACCTGAGGCCAAATTCTGCTACCCAATCGCTTTACTATGACAATGGTATCGTCGCAGAATCGTCCATTGAAAACTAGATGGTGCGTGCGGTGCTATTTGCACGGAGAAATTGATAAAATAGTTTCAACCCTTAACACTTTTGATACGCCTTCCTCCCCATCTGTAGTTTCTTTCATCAAAGGTAAAATGACAAAATGTTCTGAGACGATACCATTGTTGTATGGTGAAGCGAAGAGGGTCATAAGAAAGATAAAGTGAATTAAGATATTGATAGAAGGCCAGACTCACCCAAGAGTCATTAGAAGCACTTACATTGGACTAAAATCAATCAAGTTCCTATTGTAAAATTTACACAACCATTTCAGACCAAGCAGCACTTTTGTTTAGATACATCCCTTTGAAAATAGATGTTTGATAATTTTGAGAGGCATTGGATTTTATTTCAATTTTTAATGAAATTAGAGACCTACCTACTTTATTACGTATATACCTATAAATTTCACAAGATCCAAGCACTATTCAACACAGCTCCTGTACGAATTGCTTTGTTTTTAGCATGCTTTCAGTTTCTTTCTTTTGTCTAATGTTGTTTTGTTCTCTCTAGATTTACGTCGACAAAGTCATTGCTAAACTTGTATAAGCCATCACAAAATGGACCTATACAGAAACACGGGTAAGTTCTAATGAGTTTTCGGTGGTGGGCTTTCAACTTTTGAAACTAATGTAAAATAATACAGTCCATGACGTGGGTGAAAAAAGCCATTACTAACTAGAGGAACCTAACCTATTTTGCATGGAAGCTGAATAATTAACTATAGTAACTTATGGTGTGAGAACGACTCCCTATATGTGTGTGTGTACATTATACAAATACATCGATCTATAGCGATCGGTGGTCACAGGCCGAATTCTGCTAACCAATCACTTTACTATGACAGTGGTATCGCACAGAGGCGTCGCAGAATCATCTATAGATGAAATAAACTCCAGTTAATACGAGCGGTGCGCACGAAGAGATTGATAAAATGGTTTCAACCTTGACACTTTTGACACACGTCCCTCTATCTGTAGTTTTTTCATCAAAGGTCAGGTCAAATGGCCAAAAAGTGCAATCTTGAGAAAATATCATTAACTTAACTAACTAAATAAATAATGCTGGACAATCCACACAGCATAATCCATTTAGGGGTGGGTGAACAACCTTCAAAATTGATACGACCCTCATAATTCAAAGCTAATAAGAACCTACTAGGTAGGTTACCAGTTTGACTAAATAACACTCAAGTACTCAAACTTATTAAATGTATAATATTCGGGACTTAGTATAAATTACTACAAAAAACTAGACTCCGAATCGGTCTTTTTACATAACATGACAATCAAATTCCAATCTGCCAAGCGACATACGGCAGGTAACTACGTACATGTGCATAAAAGGACAATGGTTGAGCAGTTACCGGCAAGGTCAAGCGAGATCATTTATCTCTACTTGACAAGCATTGCTGATTTTCTGATGACATTTTGAACGAATAATGAAGTTGTAAATAAATCACCAAAAGGTTACTTAATACTACACTTGTTTTTAAGCCAAGGCAAAGTTACTTATCGATGATTCCTTTTTTTTATTGGTGAATGTCATTATCTCATTTGAATAAGTGTTCAGTGATGATGTGGCCAAAGATGGAACACGTTTTCCCCGAAGGAACATATTCACCTTTCCCTATATAAGGGGTCTCAAAATTATGGAAATCCTGTATGTGCCTTGCAAGATCACATTTTATAATTTGTTTGATTTGAAACTAAAAACAGACTTAAAATTTCTTAGTATTTACAGTTTTTTTTTAAGTTTTTACAAATTTTAAAAATACTTATCCCTCGGAAATAATAATAAGTTTGGGAATAATTGAATTTTTACGGGACTCGGGATAATTCACACCATACAATTACGAAATAATTTTAAAATCGGCCCATAGTTGACGAAGAAACCGACGAACATACCTCGCACTCTGGGTAATCTCTAAGAAATCTCTGCTTAGTTGGTTAGAGCACACCCGTACTAAGGGTGGGACGCGCGGGTTCGAGTCCCACCGAAATCGAATTTTTTGGGAACTTATTTATTTCTTGAGTGGAGACCACGACTCGGTAAACGTAGTGTAGGACGTCCAGCAGGCAGATGATGGATGTGTCAGGAAGATAGGGCGCTATAGCGCTCATTAGGGGAGGCCTATGTCCAGCTGTGGACATTTAGTCCACCTACAGTAGCCTATATTAATAGGCTGATAATGATGATTTAATTTCTTGAGTATTAGGTATGGAGTACATCGATCAAAAATGTCCGGCTTTGCCGGCCCCCCTTAGATTCACAATGCGCACGCCACAACCTTCAGTAGCAAAAGAGAAACATTTTGACATGTTAGGAAAGCTTTTCAACTAGTGTCATTTTAGCGTTCAGACAAAAAGCATGGGTAAAAAAAAATGCAAGAATCACTCGTCCAAAGTGCTGAAAAAGGATGGAATTTCTTATTTTCAGTAAGTTTATATATATTTTTTACCCGTATATTGAGATGTGAGTCATATACTTGTGAAATCAGCATAAAATATTGTTGTTTGGTTTGCCTATGTTAAAATATTAATTTTGTTCTAAATTGATAAATGGAGAGGCTATTTCTTCTAAAATTTTTTTTTCATTTATAGTATGTATTAATATATTTTTCATAAAAATAAGTTTAATATTACTAGTTGATGATTTTTAAAATAATTAGTTGGCCCGCCCTAAAATTTCATTTGCGTAGACTCTCTAATAAAAGAAAGACTAGGTTCTTACCTACCTACCAGAAGTATGAATTTATAAAACGTTTATTTTTTCCCGTAAAAAAAACTCGTGCAAAGCCGCAGACAGGAACCAGTTCTTTTTAATCTAGAGTGCCTGCCTGAAATTGTATTGTAAGTTTAAATTATTGTATGTCTGAAATGACCCTTTTGTATAAATACCTACTGTTGAGACACCAATTTATAGTTTCATCAATAAATGATTCGTTATCTTTACCTGAATTCTGTTAATTAATCCTTATAGAAAATAAACTGAGCAGGTAGGTATATAATTCTCAGGTAGGGTACCTACCTACTTACAAAATAAAATAAAATGAATTCGACTCCACCAATCTCTTGTTCCGTATGGAAAAAACTTGTCAGGCTCTGCGCAAACTGTCTGCGTCAAAACAAAACGAACCCAATTTTGAGTGACATTTTTGTAAGGCTCTAGGTATCTACGGGGGAGGCCGCGAACTCCTTATTTTTGATCGAAGATGGAGTAGTATAGAAGTACGGATAAGATCAATCACCCAAAAATTTAAATCTTTGCAATCACCGCTTTGTAGTGCGACAGTGAAACATTGAGTAATCCGCCCGCGCGGGCGCATCCTATTACATGACAGGCGCGTGGTATGCTGGTTGTTACCTAGGGCTGTCTCTCTTTGGTCTGGTTTTAATCTGGGAATTAAAGCGTATTCTGTATTCGCTCCTTCCCTTGTTTCACAATGCTCTAACCAGCGTAAATAGGGTATAATATGCATGTTACTTAAAAAAGTTATTATTTTTATCAATATACTCTGTTTATTTGTATTGATATAAAAAAAATATCTGCATATTTATTTTTGTATTTTTTTGAAGTATTATTGTGAAATTTGATCAATGAAAAGTAGATATTTTAAAACTCGATCGCAAAATTTGTAAAGGTGACGTAACCGTTAACCGTATTGTCATGAAGCTTTAGCGGGGATATCTTTTTTGAAAGAAAGAAAATTATAAATTAGACAACACACAAACACAAACATGATGGTTTTTATCATTTATTTGTTTCTTATTTTGTTTTAATTGTCTGATCACAAGCACTTTGAGTTGACAAACTGAACGGTGACGTCAGAATTTTGGGTGTATCACCCGCAACTGAGTGCAGATTTATTTTTGTATTTTTTCCTTAAATATTAAATAAATTGTGGTTTTTGTATGTTTTTCGGTAATGAAATAACATAAGTAATCGACGAATAAAAAAAAACATAACGCATCGGACCTTTGTTTTTTTTTTGGTAGGATATTTCATATTGCAGCCAGCTTGTAATCACTAATCATTATTGGGTACATACTGGTCGGAAACCCATTCTCGTAGTCTTTCTTGAATTATGATGCTGGATCAGGTAATTCCAGACCATCGCACGAGTTTCTTAGGAGTTACTAACATGAAGGTAGGTACCTAAGCCCAGGGATGTCGCAGTCGACCAAGGTAATGCTAAATGTGACATGGCAGCCCTGGTATGTAGCCAGCTATTTTGCCATGGTATGTTGGCTCCATAGTTAATTAATACCTGTGTAGGTGAGTGCCAAAAAAACCTCTGTTACACAATACAGTGGCAAACTGTGGCCCCGATTTTTGTGAGCGGTTTTTAAAAACAGAAAATTTAAGTTATTTTCTAATTAATAGAATACATCAAAAATGAGTACCTGACTATAATACTTTATTTATGGCATCAAAATAACTTAGAGTAATGTAATAATGAGACTTAAGGGATATTTTCCAGTTATACGGATTTCCGCCCGCATGCGGACCTGGTCCGCGCCCGGGCCACCCGAAATTTATAATTACATACATATGTTTTTCCTATCACGCGGACCACACACATTGGCTGGAGTTATTATACGTTTCTGGTGGGAATCCGCAAAAAACCACAAATAAACCCCTTTCTGCTATCATCTCAAATATCAAAGTGCTTTATTTCCTTTAGACCTTACAGGACTCTTGGACACGACACAAAATACAAATTACATACGTAAAACTAGGAAATAAAGTGATCACTTTGATTTTTTGTTCACTTCAATCTTTTTAAGGTAAAGTAAAGAAGCGAACAAGAAACCTTGTTAGAATGTTAGTTTTCGAGTTGGAGCAAAAGTCGTCCCAAGATTTCAAGCGGTTCAAAATTAGCCTTTTCTAGTAAACGAGTGTTCTCGTTGATCTCACCTACCTACCACATTTCCAACTGATTGATGTGACTTTGAGATAATAAGAATGTCACCTATCACTACATTATTCAATTTCCTCTAGAATCACTACGTCATCGTCATCTTTGCAGCAATAATGCTTGATGACTCAAGATACCTATAGATAACACACCTAATTCCCAGGCCACCTTGTACAAACACCTCAAAAGCGGACTTGCTTCTGAGCTGGCTCTACGTGTATATCATACACTGTTTGCTTTATGTCAGCTATGTTTCTTGTTTCTAAGTAAAACCAGCGATGGTTATAGCACATAGCAGTGTTACATTCTTATTCCGAGACCGTAATACGGTCACGGTCTCTCCGTATAACTTCAACAGTCTGTTTATGTTTTTCTCGGTGGACGGCTGTTTGCCCAAAACCGGAGTTTAATACCGGTATAAAGCCGCGATCTGTGAATTTACGAAAAAAAGTTCCAATCGCCATGGCCGACAGGTATTTTAACTCTGATATAGTTTAATAGTGCTGTTAGTTAGATCCTTTATCAGTTTTGTTCGTTTAATGAGGGAAGGATAATGGTCACGTAGGTTATTATTTCGTTTTGTTTTTTAGATTATTTCTCGTCTAATCCAGACATTGTTGGCTTGACTCTCTACGCGGGTGGTAAACTCTTTAATTGTGGACTGAAGTCCGTCTGCTAAAATGCCATTCACCTCGATGTAAGTTTGCTTGGGAGCCGGAGAGACGCTATGGTCTAAATTTGCGTGACTAATATTTTATGTTTGCATGCTTTTTACTAACGGTTTCATTGTTTTTCGCACTTCTGTTTATTTTTTTTTTGTTTTAATGAATTAAACCATTCATTTAGATTAAAACTAACCTGCTTTGTTATACGGGCATATCCTACCGTTAGACCGCTATTTAGTGTGTTACCGTGACAGTTATTTGATAAGGAAATAGTTAACTTTGTTCTTAACAGAATAAATAAGTAGACATAATTATCCATGTCAGGAGTATAAAAACTGTGGGTTTATTCAAATTCACTAGTACCTATAACTGGATGTAGAAGCTACACCGAAAGTGCAAGTTTCCTTATAAGGACCTGTTTTTTCATGGCTAAAGTGCATGCAAATTTACCTTTTAGGGATTTAAATTTATTTTCCTTAATTTTTACTATCCAGTAACAAAAAAATTTTTTGTTTTTCTCTAAATAATAATAATTCATGTAAATTTATATTTTATTCTTGATTTTTCGTAACTTGTTACTTATGGACAGTGTCTGAATAAAGAAACTTTTTATTTTATTTTTATTTATTGACATAGGCACAACACACCCATGGTAATCTCCAGTGGTAGGTACCTACACAACATACCTAAGTACTTACTACAAAATATACATTTGTACCGTACAAGTACAATGCAAGAACTGTTAACCAATACATTGGAATTCTCCTCATACCTTCTCCCGACTCAAACGCCACCTTTTTGATCCTTATTCTAATCTTTTATCTCGTTCCAGCACAAGCACCTGTCAATACAATGAAGAGGATGGAGCGATGCGGATGTACCTGCGAGGGCGTCCAGTGGTCATGTACGGACCTTCTGACCTGGATAACTTGGATCCAGCCAAAGTAGCACCCCCGCCGCAAAACAAACTGAAGCTGGAATGGGTCTATGGATACAGGTATGGTCTAATCTAGTCTCATCTAGGGTTTTATCCTCATAATATCTATGCAAGAAAAAACTTATCTTGCCTCAATAGAAATTGATGGACAAACCAGTTTTTTATAACTTTTGTAAAATAATTATTCTTATCGCGGTAATACTGTTAAAACTCCGGAAATAAGCTTTAAAATTAGTGCGTTAAAATCCCATACATCGAATACATATCTACTAATAGTAATTATAAAGCATTTTGGAGCGCTTAACGCGTAACTATTTTTCCCGTAAATGTATTAGTATTTCTGTGAAACCCCCCTTTTTGGGTGTGTGCATGCTGTGCCCCTTTTTTGGTGTATGCATGATTAAACTAATACCTGCTCAAAATGCTTCATGAAATATATATATATTTCAAAATGAAAATTAATTTCCATTAAATGATAAATAACTGTCCGACACGACAATATTAGGTGCGGAAAGCATGACGTGTCCTATATACCCTAGAGTACTTTAATGTCAATGTTATCTAACCGACCTTGTATTTATGGAATCGATAAAGGCTTTCGATAGCGGTCAAGCTAGTAGGTAGTGCCTGCCTACTAACTCATTTATGTTTCACAAAGACTCGAAAGTCGATATCGTACGCTTGAAATCATATATAATAAAATCATAACAACAAATTTCTTTATTAACAAAGAAAAGTACAACATAATGAACGCAATATTTATTTTAGAGGAAATCTGTAGAATGTGGCATAGAAGTGTAAGTGTGTAAGGGTGTTCCTCAAGGCTCTATTATTGCACTTTTTTGTTGATTATATTTAAGTAGCTCTTAAAAAAATCTGATTGTATTTATAGGTATCTTATAAGGATAATGTGTGTTACCTCATTTTATATTATTAGTGTAATGTTTTCTTTATTAACAAAGCGGGTAAATGGAAGGCAATAAGTGAAATAACATAATAATGTCCTATGTAAGTAATGAGTCATTACTTAAATAGACTTTCGCTATTAAAGTGACATTATCCAAACACTTGATTGATATCATAATCATTAAATAAATATTGTTTGTTATACATATACGTATTACCAAAGCACTTATCAATATAGTCTGGTATAAAATACACCTAAAACGTTGGCAATTATCTATATTGTTCGTAATAATTTATAGAGCCACGTTTATGAACGATTTAAGAATATAATTTCGCTTAGCAATGATTATTGCCTCGCCAGTTTATGGCCTTGAACCATCCTATGTTTGGTCATGTGCACAAGTGTATCTAGCTACCGAAACGTATTGTCCAATTATCCATTTGGTCGCATTTACACAATTGGATGGCAGTTTCTTCCCACGCGGAATAACCCAACAAGGGTTTCCTATCCCAAAAACTAACCTAATTTTAGGACTTACCTAAAATAGCCAATTGTTCGTGTGACCACCGACAGGCAAACCTTCTCTGGTTCGTTAATAAGAACCGATAGTATAAGATTTTTGATTAGGTGGTAAAGAAATACAATACCTAAATGCGACACGTTTTGTTAGCTGAAGAGTAAAAAATGAGTTAGACCTTGGTTAGACGCAGTAAGATTTTTTTTTATGTAGTCATAATTCTCTTTTGTAACACTCTGATCATTCGCAAGTTTGCAACCAGTTAGCAGAGTCCGTCAGCGTAAAATTGGCCCTTTGTTTCAAGCGCTGGTTTCAAAAGCCTCAGTGTGGCACAAGGTTTGTTTTTGTTCGTCACTGCGGTTGGCTGGCCAACCTTTTCCGTGATACTATTCTCTGAATTGCTGTTAAAATGTTGAATCACCAGATTCTAAAGGCTTGCGATTACATTAATTGTGTCCATAAGTTTTCTTTTAAATGGGGACCCGATTAAATCATTCATTTGCGACCATAAACACAAATAGCTAAGTCCGAAAGTAAATTACAATGTTACTTTCGAAAAGGTTTTTTGTTAAAAGCGACATTCTACCTTACCTAAACGACGATTATGACCGACAATTTTTAAGTTACCAGGCTATTAAATTGGATACCTACCTACGTTAAGTCATGGTCAGTGGCCAGATCTCGTAAATGGCTACTAAAAATGACCGGTCCTCAGCGACCTACAATGCATTTCGCGAGGTGACCCGCATTTCTACCGTGAGTCAGGCGGTCCATCGTTGCACAGTTGACCACTCAAGCAAGGCAGCCTTGAAACGTGATCTCTGCTTTTTGCCTTGTGTTTGCGGAAACTCGTCTGTGCGTGGGCACGCGAAGGCATTTGTTAAGTTTTTGGAGGTTTGATGACCGATAACACTTCAGATTTTTGGCTCAGACATTGTTAAATGAGTACTTGTCATCCATTACGTGATGGCCACTGAGATCCGGTTGGTGACAAACTTCTCTGAGGTGACAAAGCTCTTTCAGAACTTTACATATATCGCATTTTTGAAACAATACATAACTAAAATGTTAAATGTAGACGGAAGTCGTAACCTTTGAAACTATGATGCTTGTAATCGAAGAAGAAGTCCTTGAAAAACTATGACTAAAGTAGGTACCTTACCTGATGGTATGCGTGACGATTGGTAAAAAAAAACGTTGCGTGACCTAGAAACTAGTTAGCTACAAAATCACTAAGATAAGCCATTTTGAAACGAAGTCTGTTTGTATTACTACCCTATCATTCAGCTCGAACAATGGATACGAATCCATACCCAGGCCGGTAAAGTTTTTGTTATGAGAGTTTATGATTTGCGACTAAAATCAAAAACTCTCATAACAAAAATTTACCGAAAACAATTTTAACCAAACAGGATGTCATATTATGACATCCTGAATGGTCGTGTAGTACCATCTTAGAATTTGCACCAGCCCACTTTTCCTGTGGGTGTCTTAAATTGTGACTAAAGGATATCCATCATCAGCCAGGGTGGGCAGCAAGAGTTGCAGAACTACGATCCCATACCCGCATGTCCAGCGTAGGGATTATAGGCATTATCCCCATATGATGAAAGCCAATGCGCTTATGAAGGGGAGGCCTGTGCCCAGCTGTGGACCAGTATACGCTGTATGAGATATAATCAGAAATCAATAACTTAAATAAAGTGTAGGTGGGTGATGATAATGAAGTAAATACATCGATCAAAAATGTCCGGGTTTGCCGGCCCCCCCGCGAACTACTTATTTTTGATCGAAGAGTAAATACAAAGAATACAAAATAATTCTCTTTCCAGAGGCAAAGACTGCCGAAGCAACCTCTACCTCCTACCAACCGGAGAGATTGTCTACTTCGTAGCTGGAGTGGTTGTCCTCTTCAACGTAGAAGAGCAGTGTCAGAGACACTACACCGGGCATACGGACGACGTGAAATGTTTAGCTGTGCATCCCAACAAGCTGGTGATCGCTAGCGGGCAGTGCGCGGGACATGATCGGCTGGATGCCAGGGTAAGGGGTTTTAGACGAAAGGTTTATGTATTTCTTTTTTCAGCTCCATGAAATAGTTTAAAAAGACGTCGAATTTTTTAAGTCGACGCAGATGAAACCGTCGCTTTTCGTGATAATTTGTCATAGTCACCAATCGACCCAGTTCTTTTTTATTTTTGTGCTCTTAATAGGCGTCAAAATTTAAAATCAAATGGCGTTTCTATGCCGAGTTTGCATCCACACTAACCCTTAATTTGACGGATTTTTTTTTTACATAAATATGTAAAATCGATATAGATTTAGGTTTGTAGTTTTTAGGGCACCCTAAAAAAAATATACAAAAAAATCTACCCATTTCAGTTTCCTGAAAAGCCTACGTCCATTATACTGGACATCATCAAGTTCACAAGAAACAAATACACTCTAACCATGTGCAGTATATCTCCCATTGTCGAAGATAATGAATAAAGGAAACAGCGAGTTCATTTCAAAATATTCAATATATTTTAGACAATTAGTCTCATAGTTACATTTTCTTAGGGTTAAAACACTAATAGGAACTCTAAAAACTTAAAAATATCAAAACTCACTCATATTTTGAACATAGTAATTAAGGATTTATAAAATCTTCATAATAATCAACATTTTTTATCAACATTATTACTTTGATCAACATTAAACAATAATCAGCCTTAAATTCTTAAAAATATTAAATGGAATCGCTATAGTATCTATCATTATTTTCTTTTTGGTTGTCTTCCTACCTAATTACTTTTTGTGGAAGTTGTAAAAGCAATTTCTTTTGCTCACTAAGCACAACCTCTGGTTGCATTTGGAACATTGCATGTTCGTTTTATTGTTCTTGCAGAACTTGCAGCGTCCGTATGACGTATATTCAGGCCAGTGGTTGGATCCATCAAAACGCACAGAGTTTGGGGGCCTTGGTGCACTTGGCTTTTGGATCAGCGCTTTTTTGTCTACAGGGCTCGGTGGTACCGTCACAATTGATCTTCCTTTTTGTCTCAATTCGACTACCAATCTCTGTCTAAACTTTTTCAGGGAAATGTTTTTCAGGTACTTCATGTCGCATTTTCTCCTGTAGAGCAGCCAAGCATTATTAACTGCTATATCTAACATTTAGCCAAAAATGTTCATGTACCAACGACGACTTTTGACAGATGTTCTTTATAGAGCTATTAACATGTCACACAGGTCAACACCTCCCATATGTTGATTGTAGTGTCGAACTAACTGCGGACACGTGACACCTATTATCTTCTTTTGTTCTTTGCTCCATCTCTTGATTTGTTCAATTGGGTAAGCATCTGCGTAAGAACAGGCTAAAGTCACAACTTTATTGTCGTTAAAATTACAAATTTATTCCTCTTCATTCTCATGTTCAGAACAGCTATCGACATCCGAAGGAGCATTTTCAGGTGGCACCAATGCTACTAACCGATGTCCTCTAGACTTGAAGCTCTGAAAAACAAGAAGTGGTAAGGTATAAAACATTTTATCTGCAGATCTCTAATTATATAATAGGTAAAACAATAAAATTAATTTTCTAATAATACGGTAACGGGAAGAATACAAGACATAAGTTTTTATGCTAAGTTTTCTATCAATTTGACAATGGGAAGAATACTGGACATAGTATTTAGCGGTTACTTTACTAGTAATTCGATGACGGGAAATATACTGGACATACAAGTTGTCGGCGTTGTAAAAACTAAATAAAACTCAATAAAACAAACAAAATTTTATGAATAGCTCCGGGTGTATGTTATCTTTAGCATTCAGTAAAAGTACAAAGAAATAAGCCGTGAAACAATTAATGAAATACAACTTACCGAGAGCCCGCGCAGCGCATCCTTCCTCCCCGCCATCTCTCCGGCGACTGCTCACGTCCCGTCGTTGTGTAGGCCTTGATGATTTTTGACAACGTCGGTAGATAGTTAAGGATGCTTTTATAGCACTTAGGTTTGAGATATATGGTCTATTTTTTTATGTAGATTTTTTTTCATTCAACGGGACGTATACTACACAATGTCGAATTAAGGGTTAAACTAAGTTTCTGTATAGTAATGTTTGTCTGGGGTAACCATAGACAACAAAAAGCTATATACTTAGAATCATGTTGCGAAATGTTGCTGTCCAAAAAGTAAGTTAGACATAAAGGAGCTTTGTGTTATTTATTTATTGTAATTTATTCGGAGAGCAAACGGTTGTACACAGTATTTATATAAACTTGTACCATTAATATGTCCTCGCATATAGTAGCTAACGGGGAAAAAAATGGAGGTACAGTTCTCTCTCGTTAACAATAGTAATTACAATTAAGTATAAACTAAGAGTAACCACTAACACATTCACAAAATTTATAAAATTATGAACAATAATTAACAAGAAATTATAAAAGACAAGACCTGAGGAGCAATTAAAAAGCATATAAAAAAGAAACAAATAATATTCACTGATAACAATAGAATTGTGATAAGATGCTAACGCATTAAACCAGCTTTTTGTCAGGAGTTTTTTAACACTTTGCGCGTATCCGTGTGTTGTTATCCGTGGTTGACCCACAAACCTAATACCAGCCGCTTGGGTTGCCCAGACAAACATTACTCCACAGAAAATATATTTGATGTGGATGCTGTCACAGCGTCAAAAGAAAGGAAACCTGATAAATGAGGAAAGAGTCAATTTCATAGACGCAGTACAGTTTTGACATAGCGAGAAGACAAAAACGATAGTCCCTTTCTTCCTTCCAGCCACACATCCGAGTATGGAACTCCGTCTCCCTCTCAACGCTAGCGGTGCTCGGCGCGGGTCAGATCGACCGCGCCGTGGCCTGCCTGTCCTTCTCGCGCGCGGACGGCGGCGCGCTGCTGGCGTGCGTGGACGAGGGCGCGGACCACACCATCTCCGTCTGGGAGTGGCAGCGGCCGGAGAAGGGACACTGCTTGGCTGAGACTAAGGTTAGATAAACACAAAAGATAAACGAATGTAAAACAAATTGAGATGCCGATGTGGTGCTGTTTCCTGCAGAGGTCGACGAGCTCGGGGATGAGAATCTTGTAAGTCCTTTTATAGAAATTTCGCCCAGTGTAGTTCTACAGGATTTTGGCCTTGTAGAACGATCGAACTTATGTGTGCGCGTGAAACGCGAACGCTGACCACACCATCTCCGCCTGGGAGCGGCAGTGGCATCACTGTCTAGGCATGATGGCAGCGGCTCGAGAGTACGCACGGCTTGATCGAGACTACGGTGAGGGACTATAAACAAAAGGCGAACGAACGTAATACAGATAGAGAGTCAACTGAGATGGCAATGTTTACTGCAGAGGTCAACGCGCTCGGATGCAGTCGGGAATAATATGTTGTGAGCTATAAACATTCTACTTTGTCTAGCTAGTTCTACAAAACTCCATTTCCTAGACATAACTTAACGCATTCATTGATTATTAAAATAAACCTTTTCTGTTCCAGTGTTCAGTAGACACAGTGGTGTCGGTGGAGTTCCACCCACTGGACCGCAACCAGATCGTGACGTGCGGGAAGAACCACATCGCGTTCTGGACGCTCGACCAGACCAACATGCTGTACAAGCGGATGGGGGTGTTCGAGACCAGGGATAAACCGAAGTATGTCACGTGTCTCGGTTTCAATCATAATGGTGAGTTAAGTCCATATTTTTAAAGCCTCAGCGTCATATTATAGTGATAATATGACGCTATTCGGAAAGGAAAAAATTTAACATAAAATTAGTTTTAAGAAATTTTGTATCTCATTTTATGTAAACATTTTTATTTGTATGAGAATAAACATCTTTAAACCGAAAGCGAAAGTAAGTACTTGGTAGTCTATTTTGAGGGACGACAGTGGACGTTAGCCATATTACAAGAATGTACCTAAATAAAATTCAAAAAGTCAATAACTTTATTTCTTTTAGGCTTATAAAATAAGCACTTAGTCACACAAGTCAAATTTTATACATAAACAGCTAAATAAATAGTAATTATTATCAAATAGGAACAAAATGTTATTGATTTTGTTCGCTTTAATTTTTTGTCCACTTGTGGAAGAAGCGAAGCCAAGTTTTTATAATACCTACTTAAAATGTAATACAATATTATTTGCCTATCTAAGTCTAAATAAAATGTGATTTTACCTAGCTTTTGCTTTCTAATTAGTATAGATATGTTAAAGTATGTTTCCTTAATAGTTTTCTGCTTTTTGTAACCATGCCTTTCTCCCCAGGTGACGTCCTATCCGGAGACTCAAACGGCAACATCATAGTCTGGGGACGCGGCACCAACACGGTGCAGAAGCTGGTCCGCGGCGTCCACCAGGGGGCCGTCTTCAGCGTGCTCTGTCGTAAGGACGGCGCTGTTCTGAGTGCAGGGGGGAAAGATGGGCGGGTGGTGCTGTTTGATGCAGAGGTCAACGCACTTGGAGTAGAGAATATCGTAAGTGTCTTTAGACCACTTAGACCTATATTAATCCCGCTGGATACAAGGCGACATTTTTTAGATATTCCAGGTCCGAGTAGTACCTATTCTAGAACGTACCTATATGAGCCCAAAAGCGTCGAATATATTATTATTGTTAGTAACTCTTACGTATGAGTGCGCCTAATGCAAAAATCTAGCAAAATGTGTATGTTTAAACACTTGATTTATGGTAACGAACGTCACATTAAAAAAATACAATAGGAAGGAAAAAAGCCTGTAAAAATTTATGAAAATAAACTTTTTAATAAAAAAAAATACAAATTTTGCATAAAATACGGTTTTAATTGAAATGATCTAAATTATCAGCGACAACACCACATTATTTTTAACGAATTACATAACCACACTAATGCTATAGTAAAATAATAGTTTAGTCTTTGTTGAACGGTGAATTGTTACACCAAAATTATAACTAGATGGCGCGACTAAAAGTTGATGAGCTCTAGATCGCGCTGACGAGAACGCACGGTTTTGATAGGCGTCCGAAGCCGATTTTTGTACTTGTAATTTTGTACTTGAAACAACATTGGGAATATATCTGTTATTGATTATACCGTTGTATCATTTATTTTGGAATTACAAATTTGTCCCCACCTGGTCAGGGAAGCAGGGCACTGAACCAGCGCTGTGGTAGAACAGTCTTTCTATTTCATGCTTATATTTTGAATATGAATAGATAATAAGTAAAAAATTATGCTATGGCGCTCATTAGAGTCAGTCATTCGTCAACTCGCACCAACATCCAACTTGTATGAGTTGACGAATCGTAAAAAAGTATAGTTTATTGCATGAAATACATGTAGGTACAGGTGTTGTTATATATATGTGAGTCAATGTATTCCTACCTTTACGGTGTGCAATGTCTGTGTACAGAAAACAATTTCAGTTTTATATTCTTCATTGTATGATTTTATTTAGTTTTTACTAAATAAAATCATACAATGAAGAATATAAAACTGAAATTGTGAGTAATGTTAGATGAAAGCAAATTAAACAAAACAAAAAATAACGAATGTCATGAAGCAGAAAAATCTTTGTCAGTTAAAAATTCATTTATAGCATAATAACATTTACTCAAAAGAATTATTTTTAACTTTCTCTTTTTAAAGCTATACTCTTCGTTCTGCAACTCACACCACTTTTACGATGGGTGAATTTTAGTACAGGAGGGGAGGGCTATGTCCAGCAGTGGACTAATATAGGCTGATGATGATGAAGTAAACAATTCATTTTTGCATCAACGTTGCTCTGCTCTGTCCCGTTCCTATGAACGCAAAATCCTATGCCTATCCTTTTCACAAAATGGCGTCATAGATCGCCCTTGAGAAATCCCAGTAAAACTCTTTTATTTATTTATTTTATTTTTATTTATTTATTTATTTTAGGGGATCTTTCAGCACTTAAATACATATTAGAAATGAGTAAAGGTAACAGGTGGCTATTAATAAGTTCCCACTTATAGAAACAAATTACAATTGCAAGTAACACAAGTAATAATAACAAGCTAAATATTCGCATTTACCAAATATAAATTCACTATACATTACTGTATCTTATTTTTTAGAGTAGGTGGTAGTATGTACATATGTAAATATAGGTAAGTATTCATTCACTTATTGTTGGTCCAACTGATATGTATCAAAGAAAGACTTATTAAGCTTGGTTTTTAAGCTAGAAATGCTGCTATTGAATATGTCAAGGTCAAGCTCAGTATTCAAAAGGTTAAATTTTTTTCTCGCTCTGTATAAAAAGGAATTTTGACGGTAATTTGTCGATACTAGAGGTAAATAGAAAAGATTAGTTTGTCGGAAAGACCTGTTTGGAATATAAAATTGGATTTTGCTCAGCAATTCAGGACAATCTATGTGCGAGGTTAAAATTTTAGCCATATAGACTAGATCTGCAAAATCACGCCTTAGATATAGTGGAAGTAGATGCTGCTTGGCACAATTAAGAAGGTAGTCGGACTCATCCAGTCGCAGTTTAAAGTTTATATATCGTAGAAATTTGCGTTGTATATTTTCAATTCTATTTATATAGATAGAGTAGTTGGGATTCCAGATTTGGGAGGCGTACTCTAAGTGGCAACGCACATAGGTACTAAAGAGAATTTTACCACTTGTAATGTCCACTTGATTTCATTAGACACTGCCTTACAGATCCTCATTTTCACGATGGCATATAAGTTTGTCTATTGATTATTTTCAGATCGAAGGTCACTACGGCGGAGTGAGAGTGATGGCGGAAGGCCGCGGCAGCCAGCTGTTCATCGGAACCACCAAGAACTGCATCCTGCACGGAGACTTGGAGCTGGGTTTCTCACCAGCTGTGCTGGGTAAGATCTATCAATTACGATACCTACCATCACAGATAAAACGTTTCTTGGTGAATTTAGCAAGGCATTTGCCAGCGGAGCATACCTAATGTGATTCATAACATATGATCGTGGGTTTTCTTCCATTACATAAGATTCCCCTCGATTTCTACTCCATAATTTCAGCGATTCTTTGGCATTTTCATTCCTCTAATGAGGTACCTGTTCGCCAAGTGAGTTCCTGATAGTTTTCAGTAATAGTTTTGGACTTCAAAATTCAAAGAAATAAACATAATGACAGTCCCCTGTCGATATATTTATGAAAACTTATTGTACACTCATAAAAATATCAAAAGCTTTCCTAAAAATAGCGATATACATAATATAAATACTAGAAATAAACATAAACTCGCTGTGCCCACAACCAGGCTTCACAAGATTAATGTATCTTTTAAAGGGCAATGTATACGCTTCTACAACAAAACTCCTAGTGAGTTGCAAAATCTATGAATAAAATAAATTCAAACAAATTGTCAAAACCTTTCTGTGCAAAAAGGCTTACTACCAAATATCAGATTATTTAGAAGATAAAAAAGCTTGGGATGGGTTTGCTCCAACTCGAAAAATAACAACTAACAGGCTAAAGGTTTCTTAGTCGCTTCTTTACTTTAGTCTACATACCGAAGCGATAGAAATCAAAAGTACCACTTTATGTCCGTGTCAGTGTTTTATTTTAAGAATTTGACCTTTTCTATGTATACATTTTTGTATTTATGGAAATAAAGAATTTTTGATATTTTGATTGATATTTTGATATTTTACTCAGGATGATATTATCCTCGGCCATGTGGAATTTTTGTGCATTATCGTATAGTTAAGAGACATAACTTTTAAGTATTCCAGTGCTTATAAAAACCAGCGAACAGTCAGTCCGTTCGCAGTCCGACTTTCAAGAGGAAAGGTTGTTATCGACGACTAAATGTATATTCTATCTAACTGTTGTACAGGTCACGTGGAAGAGCTCTGGGGTCTAGCGGCTCACCCGTCGCTGCCTCAGTTCGTTACGGCCGGCTGGGACCGTCTGTTACAACTGTGGGATGGACTCTCGCACTCCACCGTCTGGAGCAAGGACATTGAGGTACATTGAGATATGCAAACAAATGGTTTGTTAACATGGGATGATCTTGTGCCAAATAAGACAGAACGTATACTGACGCAACCATGAGGCCTCCTTTGAAAACGAAAAACGAAAGCTTCTGCTGCATTTTTGTGCAAATGCTATCTTACGCCTTGAAACAATGTTTGTACGATCTGCAAATATTTGTTTTGGGTGTTCTGGATCTTTTTATATATAAATTTATTTATTTATTATAAATTTATTTTTATAAAAATTATAAATTTATAAATGTAGGTATATTATCAGTTATCTAGCTTAGCTTGGGGCTAGATGTTGCTGTGTGGATTGTCCAGCATTATTTATTTATGCAAATGACATAAGAGTTGGTTTTTTATCTAAAATCCGAACGGTTGAATTGAAAACAGTTTAACCCAAATAATGAAAATACAAAGGTTTTTTAAACGTAGATACAGGACCATAATCCATATCAAACAAGATTGTTTAAGCTCTAAAACATTTATAAGTACCTACTCTTTGTATGAATTTATATATTTACAGAAGCACTTAATATGTATGAATAAATTGGTTGTATGATCAGGAGCGAGCACAATGCTGCGCGTGGTCACAAGATGGCGGCGTCATCGCAGTGGGGACTCTCTCTGGGAAGTGGATGGTGTACGAGCCGCAATCCAGGGAAATGCTGGCCATGCATCATGACGGGTAACTAACTCTCTTCTCTCTTATGACCTGACTGATCTTTCTGGGCCTGGAAAAATACATTTGAGATTCTAGCTGCAACGCAAAAATTGCGAGATATGATCGCTGACACTGGAAGATATGATCGCTGTCGCTAGGCAATTTCAGGTATCATCGACTCTTAACCCGCGACAAATAAATACAATTAAATAATGCTGCACAAAGGTCGATTCACACATATCAGTGAAGCCACAGGCCCGACACAGTGCGAAATATTCTTTCATACATGCTCTATGAACGTATCCCCTCTTGTAAGTGTCAGTGACGACACCGATAGCAGCACTTCATAGTAGCACTGATACTGAACTGAGCGAACACGTTGCCGGAACTGTGACTTCACTGATATGTGTGAATCGACCTTAACACAGCTTCATCCAGCCGGAAACTAAATAATTGAACGGATCTGAAATTCGGCACGGCGGCGGCGGCGTGGCGACAGATCTTATTCTTTTGGACAGAAGCTGGTTTTGACTTTAAAATGTATATTTCTCCCTCCAGATCAGAGCCAATCCAAACCATCCAATTCTCCCCGGACAACAAGCTAGTCGCTCTCGGCTCCCGAGACAACTTCATCTATGTGTACAGAGTGGACGACAACGGGGCGCGGTACTCGCGCGTTGGGAAATGTCTTGTGAGTGCACCTTCTGTTATTTATTGTACCAGAATAGTCTATAGGTTTCTGGACAACAAGCTCTCGAAACTACTTCATTGGTTTATGTGTCTACTTATGTAAATGTTACAGGTATAGTACGCGGAAATCTATATGAATTCTCGGAGCTCTATATGAATAACGCGCAGTGGCTGCGCAGTCGCATTCGAGGCTATGTTCACAGAATTCATAGAGATTTGCACGAATTCTATCTCGTACCTGCGTTAATTATTCTATGAATTAGTGTCGTTACAGCACAGAATAACTATATACTTAGTATTAACGTAGTAGTTACAGTTAAAACCCAAAATTGGTCGGATTTACACAAAAAAAATCTAACACTGGAACGGCCTTGGGCGATACTAGTTTAGTTTCAATTCGATTTCGGTTGATGATATTATATGTAATGCTCCTTTGCCGTAATCAGGCTCCGGAACACAGTGGATGTATTCTGTGCTATGGAATATTGAAAAGACTGCAGTCTAAAGATGCACTCGACGATATTTAGTCCGTAGGAGGAACATGGGCTGATTGAGGCCACCAAACATCATTCAAATTCAAAGAATTGATGTCCACAAAATTACCAGTCGACCAATAATACTTTCGTCGATTACTCATTACATCGAAACTACCTGTTTACAAGCTTTTAACTAACTTCCTCTGTTAGTATGTATGGGAAAAATCTTGCAATTGATTTTAGACCAGTTGTCCTCAACCGATTGAGCTGAAATTTGGCATATGTTAATTCAGTGACAATGCAATGACATGGTACCATCGAGCTGGTCTGATGATGGAGACAGAAGGTGGTTTACCCCGTCTTAGTTCGTAAGATTTGTCTTGCCAAGCCCTTTGGTCCTAGATGGTATAAAAGCGTGTTATTTAAAGTGTTTTTTTTGGTAATACTTTAATATGGTAGGTGGTAGAGTTTCGATGTAGTGAAAAAAAATGTAGTATAGTTATACCTACATGCAGTTAGTTGGAGTTTCAACCTGCCCTACCTGTTCTACTACTTAAAAACTGTCGTAGTAGGTATGAAGAATTCCTTACGGTTGTAAGAGCTCGTGCGTAACAAGATCTGCGCAGCGCAGTGCTGGCAAAAACGCGATGGAGCGCCCGAAATTCGAACCGCACCTAGGGTAGGTGCGGTTCGAATTACCCTGAAGGTACTCTCTCTCGATAACTCTCTCACATCGTTAACCATTTTCTATGGACTCAAGATAGAACCAACTACAATTCACTAGTATTTTTGGAACATTTGGGAAACTTAAGATATTTTTTGAGCTAAAAATCAAAATTTTCCCAAATGCTCCCAAAACACAAATGAATCAAAGTTGGTTTCATTATGAGTTCATATAAAATGGTTTACGTTTTGAGGCAAATTACATTTCCGCTAGTTTTATTGCTTGTGGAACTCAGAAAAAATTTGAAACCACAAAAAAATCGTGGCAACCCGCGTCGAAACCACCTTAAGAGATAATACGTTAGTATTCTTATAACACAAATTAGGTTCGTAGTTAACCCGCTTACATCCGTAATGAATTCTCTCTACCTGTCTCTACCTGTCCGTTTTGTAATCATAATCATCCATGAATACATTGTGTTGTGATTTCATGCTTATCTAGTGCACGGAGAAGAAACGTAGACGGGTAACATGAACCATTTATTAGGACTGCCTCATTATTTAGCTATTTAAATTATATGCATCTATCTAACTTAAAATCTATAGAAAAACATGTATATTAGAATTATTATTAAGCTGAACATCACCCTAGCCAGTAGCATTCGCCACCACCTTAGAAAAATTTAATGAAACTTTGATTAATCCACCTTTTAAATACAAATACATAAGTACAAAATTGATTGACATATTGCTAATTGCTTAGCTTAAAAATGTTCATAAAAATAGGCTGAAGTCTTAAATGCCATACAAGCCTTTTTATACGCCTAATGAATTTATTTTCTTTGAGCTCATTTATACTTTAAATGGAATGATAAATAAGCTTTTTTAGAAACAATCACTCGAAGACAAACAACGCTGAACAAGTCTAATGTTCCAAAAGCGAAAATTGACAATGTTCAATATTTTTGACCTGAATTTGGGACCCCTAGATCAACAGTTCTGAATTGACAAACCTTCGTAGCTGCGTATTAGCTAGCACTCGGCTAATTTAAACGCCTAGTAGAGCAGTGGTTATAATTAGACTTCTTTTCTAGGGTCATTCGAGCTACATAACCCACCTGGATTGGTCTGAAGACAGTCAATACATCAGGAGTAATTCCGGGGACTACGAACTTCTATTCTGTAAGTATTGTAGCTTCAGCTACATAAAATTTAAGATTATACGATAAGCAGAAAGTATGACAGTCAGTGTTTAACCTGAGAAATTAAATTAGTTCCCAATTCGATTATGGCGGGAGTCGAACCTGCGCCCCACCCTCAGTACGGGTAGGTATGCTCTAATAAATCAACTAAGTCACAAAATAGAGTACTCGCCTAATCGAAGATATTATCACATTTGGACACCTACTTATCTTAGAAATAAAATTAAATATCTTAGAGATACTCAGAGTGCGGGGTAGGTAAGCACTTTAGTAAAAAAACATACATAACTGTTTCTAACACATTGTTCATGTTGCAGGGAACGCCACTACATGCCGTCAAGTGACCACTCCTACGTCTCTGCGTGACGTCACGTGGGCCACCAACACCTGTCCCATCTCCTTCACCACCATCGGAGTGTGGCCCGAGAATGCAGACGGCACTGACATCAACTCGTGTGTCAGGTATGTACTGTGACCACGCACCGTCAAGCGACCACGCGGCGCGTCAAGTGACTGACCACGTGCCATCAAAACGATATGACACGGATGAGCTAAGTATTCGATTTGGCAGAGGCGATGATGCAAAATAAAGGGAAAAGTAAGAAATACTTAATTGTGAATTGCCACAAATCAGTTCATTAGTGTCAGTCATCATCACCTACCTTAAACATAATTATGATTTACTCATTTCTGCCCACAGTTTCGCACGCGTTTTTCCAAGATAAAAAGCCTATCTATTAATCCAGGTCTAGAACTATATCTAAGCAAAATTTCATCGATCACAATAGGTCTATCATGGCCGCAGTGACATAAAAGCCACACAAAGCAAATAAAAAAAAACAGACTGATTCGTTTGGCATGAAGACTTAGTGTGTGACGCCCGGAGTCGTCACCCCATTTTGTCGTGCCTCGGTAAACATCCAATCTTTCGCATTTATAATATTCGTGTGACTTTTTCGCAGGTCTCATGACAGCCGATTGGCAGCTACCGGAGATGATTTCGGTAAAGTCAAGCTTTATGCCTACCCAGTGCAGCAACCAAAGGTATTATTGAATTGAACAATTAATTAACTTACCGTGAATATTATCATAGATAAACTAATTTGTTTGTCTATGATATCAGTAAATAACTAGACTACTAAAGTATTCTAATCTAAATGATTAGAATACTTCAGTACTAGAAGTAAAGGAAGTGAACTTACCCATTTCTGTTTGTCCAGAAAAACAGAAAGTGACGTGCGGTAGCTTTGCGCCGTGTTATTTTTGTCAATTTTAATTCTATTTTTGTATATTTTCGAAACTGTGTGATTTTTGTGATATGGGTTTTTTGCCTGAAATAAACGATTTTATTTACTATTTATTTATTATTATAACACAAGCTCTGCTTAGCTCAGGGCTAGCTGATGCTGTGCGAGTAGCCCTGCATTATTTATTTTATCTATATGTTTTCGCAGCGTAATATAAACATGAAATCTTGTTCCAGTCCCTATGCCACCAGTACGGCGGTCATTCATCCCACGTGACGTGCGTTCGATTCCTGCCTGACGACACCCGGCTACTGTCCACCGGTGGGCTGGACACCAGCGTCATGCAATGGCTCGTCGATTAATAGCACAAGGTCGAAAGGACCGAAGATATTCAGAGTTATTTTTCACCATTCACTTAGTAAATTTATAATTGTGCAACAGATTCTGAATTTGTAATTGAACTTTTTGTCAATTTAGAAACATTTTTTTGTTGCGATTCAATTGTAGAAATCATGATTATACTCAAGAATTTGGTTACACTAGATAATCAGCTCTTAGATCCGTATTATGAAAGTTTGCTCTGTCATAGATCTATGCTTGAGTGGCGTTTATGCCGTAGAAATGCTTTACTCAAGCATACACCGATGACTTATCGAACTTTCGTAATACGGGCCCTTACTGTCTGGGTTGAAATCATACTTAACACAGGTACTTTTTTGTATGGGTGATGTATAATCCGAGTAGTGTCGCCCATTATTTTGGCGAAACGACACTACCAAGAATGACTAGTGTCGTTTCGCCCATTTTCACGTTATACCTATTGCTGATTCACTTTTCAGATTTTGAATTTGTGATTTTGTGTCAATTTATAAGGTTTTTTTGTGTTGATTAAGTATAGAAATCTTTATCATGCTCAGATATTGGTCGACTAGATAATCAGCCCTTTCTGCCTATGTCAATCTACACAACTTTGTAAGAGTGGAACTTGGCCATATACGTAATTTACTCGGCCAGAAATATGTTCAGTGAAAATAATGTTTCGCTAGATCTTTCTGTCGAATTCAATTTTACTAAGCGTTTAGCTAATTATGACACATTAATGTGCACCTACATACAACTAAACATGTTAGAATATACTGCACTGTTCATCTTCGATAGCACGGTTCAGAACGCAGTTATGGAATTGAGTGCTTTATTTGTTTTAAAAGTACATTATTAGTTTAGAATATAATTTGGCCTAATACAATAATTCAGCCTATTTGTATTTTAGTTAGAATATGGTTCAAATGTTTTAATTATTATTATGCTAAGTATAATGATTAAATCCGTCGTATTTTGTCAACAGCAACACTGCATTTTACTATGGCAACACGCTGTGGTATTTATAACGAGCTTTCGTAAACTTAAGATTTCAAATAAATATTGATAGCACTTTTGCATATTTTAAGCCATAATTTTGAATGAATGATACAAATTAGGTTATTTTATTTTAATTTGGTGATAAATATTTCTGCGTTGATTAAGTTATCAAAGGTCAATTTTATTTTGATATGATTTTTATGATGAGTAATAATAATATTCGAGTAAGAGTTATTTCAAACGTACATATAAAAGAATCTACGTAAAAAAATCAACAAAGAAATATTTATCAAAGAATATCATAGGTGAATTTAGTTCAAAGTAATTTTATCTAACGACACATTCCCTTATCATTTTGCGGTTTGATAAACCTAGTCATGAGACTTCACTTTATTTTCTCAGTAACGGTTTAATTCAGATATATTACGTTAACATTCTTTGAGTTGAGTGTTGTTGAGAGGCCTAAATCTTTATCCTAGAGTACTACATGTCTAATCAAAAATATTGTCTGTAAATGCCTCTATTTTTTGCCCTATTTCCTTTCGAGGCCCAAATAAATTTTACGAACTCGTAGACAAAAAGCTGTTCTAAACGTAATGTTCTGAATAATACCGTTAGTCTCATTTTAGTATAGCACTAAGTATAATCTTGTAAATATTAGGATTTATCCGTCATTTTCAATGTGCCTCTAATAAAAATGTTTATTTCATAAAAAAAATTGATTCTTTCTTCAATTTATTACTTACTTCCGTACCATACCTGCGCGCGAAATCATAGCAGCGGAGCCGCAACACGAGGTCCGCTGCGCGTCAGTACTACACTTGTCGTCGCCGTTCGAGTAGCGAAACATCACGCGAAGTTGTAGGTACGGCGGCCTACACGGTCGTACCTAATCTGATGTTTTTATATATTCTATAAATATTGAATTGAAAATAAATTAATGCAGAACAAAAATGTGCTAATAGGTACATTCGGTGAAGGAAAGGGTGTATGTAGGTCCCTTTCCTCCACGATATTTATACGAAGTTACATAGTCGGGGTATCTATTTTACGCAAAATTACATATTTTACATTAGTGCTTACCAGTGAAATAACATATTTGCAAAGGTATTATTTTTCTTGTTTGAACACCCTTTTACCGCACAACACACCATTTTAATACCTATTTTTATGTAAGAGTTTCTTTCCGCGCCATTTGAGTAGGTAAGTCCTATCCTACCTATTATGCTAGCAGGTCGAAAACGAAATAAAGATAATTTTCTAATTGTTTTCGGATTTAGCTCGTGTGTCAACTATCGCTGTAAGCCTTCTTCTTCATCACAAGATACATGCGAAACAAGAGCGGCATTGCAGCGAAATGAGGGACCGAGCGCGAAGATGTAGTTGGCGCCAGAGAATCGTCGGAATAGCGCGGAGAAAAAGAGATAGAATCATAGTCAAATCTATGCGTTAGAACAAGCAGTTTCGCCTGTGTTCCGTTTCTCGTACAGCGGACAACTTTTGGCGAAACTATTGCGGCTTCACAAAAGTTTCGCCATGCTACGGTTACGCGCACATGCTACGGTATCGACGAGTCACACGAATACAAAAATAATAAAATTAACAAGTAAATCATTTATTAAATAATAGTAAAGTACACAAAGTAAACTGGTATAAATTAAAATCAAAACTAAAATAAATTGAAACAATGCAACATATTCCTTCTATAATTTTACATATTTATAAATATGCGATATTTCAAATTATAGTTCTTTCTTATTTCCACTATGTTTCAGAATAATATTACAAAGTAACAATCGTACAACAAAACAGAAATAAAAACTATTGCCGACCCTACTGTCCCTCAGTCGCGCTGGTCACAGACACTTAAAGAAACTTATCTCTAAATGTCCAAATAGCCTAACATTTTGTTTAAATTTCAACAGTCTTCCATACATGGATAGGGAACGAAAATAACCACTTCTATTTATACTAATTTGAACTTTATTTACAACTTGCTTTTGTACATAATCGTTTATATTTCACTGACAGCTGTCATCTCATATTTCAACGATGGGATATGGAATCGCTTTCATTTCATTGAATTATCAACATATATTTCAACGATACAATACGGGTTCATCGAAAACATCTCAGATTATCAATCTGTGAGATTTCCAAATTTTTGTTCGAGTCACAATCCATTATGGAGGAAACAGGATAGGAATTGCGCAAGTTACCACCCAACACTAACAGTCTACTTCAGAAATAACTGAAGTTATGTTCCGTGCACAGAACGCTATGTTCCGTCTCTCGCTCGTGTCCACCACACGCGAGAAAGGGCCCATTGAAAACCACATAACCGTCAACATGTTTTATTTATCTACTATATTAACTGTTCTACGCTATTAGCTGACAACTCTAGCAGTCGCCAGGCGGCTTTCGGGTTCAATTCCTGAGGATCTCTGCAAAGCACCCAAACGTAGTTCACCCTCATGACTTTATCTGGCGATCCCTCGATCACGTTGTTTTTCGCATCCCGAACGCACATTATCTGTTGTGACTGGAATGTTATGACTAGCACGGGTCCCTGGTCCATCATTTTCCCCATAACAAGGTCTATCTGCTCTATATCTAGAATCTTTGAGTCTAGGTGGTAGCCTAGAGATTTGCACTGCTTGATGGGTGCAGCTAGGATGTTGAAGACACCTTCGTAGCACCAGTCCTTGAGGATCTCTAGATCCCCTCTGACCATGGCTTCTAAGATGTTGGGGATGATGTCGTTCGCGCAATCTTCTAGGAACTTTGTCGCCGTGAAGTTTGGGTCGATTTTGCAGATCTCGGTGAGCGTTTTGGAAAGGTCCGTTTTCTCGAACATGTTGCCAAAGAGACTGCTTACCTTTTCGGTAAGGAGGCGGGACGCTCGAACCATCGGGTTGTCGGATTCTTCGTATTTGATTTTCCAGTCGAGTACCTGATAGACACAAAAAAGATGAGTTATGTAAAATTTCAACATAGGAACATACGCAGGTGTGTAATGTATGTATTATGTGTTAACACTATCATGGCTCAAGATGCACATTTCTATCTGCACCGACGCGACGACGTGGCGTCGGCAGTGAATGCTTTAGCAAGAACGCTATTGAGGTTTTTGTCTATAAATTGGAAATTTGGAACCCTCGCATAGAGATAATGTCAGTAACTAAAAATCACCAAAATTATGTCTTTACCGAATTATACCTGAGCCATAGAATACAAAACACGTATTATATTTTGCTGACGCGTAGTGCGATCAGGATTTCATATAAAGAATAACTGGCCGCGTCGTGTCGCGCAGTTCCGTTGTAGTGCAATTCCGCTCAGTGCGAGTGGATAGCAAAATTTAAATCACATTTTTAAAAGCTTAGTTTTTCCTTTAAAATACTTTTTTTGCAGAAATATGATTAAATTTATATTCAGTAGATGTCTAAAAACAAAACATCACGGAGGAAGTTACTGAAAGCGTTTAAAAAAAAAAGTAAAGTAAGTAAGTAGCATTAAATGACTTCTTTGAGATCATCAAACAAAGACATATATCAGGTCAAAGACGAAACGGTCAGATAATGACAAAAATCTGTGCACAAATCTTTCGAAGGCGATTTGTTAGTAGGTGTAAGAGTGCAAACGCACTACGCGACAGCGGAAGGTATTTTATGTCAAATTAGAACAAATCACCAAATAAGCTGCGCGCCTTCTTTCGTCATTGTACTAATTTGACGAGCAGTGCCGCGGAAACGCAGTTCCGCTGACGCGTAGTGCGCTTCCACCTTAAGTATACGAGTTTTTGAAAACTGACAATGTTCAGCGGTTTGTGTTCCTGCAGATGACTGCATGAGGCCAGCTAGTACAGATTAAGCTGCCCTATGCGGGCGTACAAACGAGACCTACCTATAACAGCAATATTTAAAGTTTTTTTGAATAACCTAAATAAAATGTTACCTTATTGACATATTGGTTGTTATTCTTAAAGTCCTCCCATTGCTGGTAGAACTTGGAGTCTTTGTGCAGCTCCACGCCGAGAGTCTCCGTGTCCGGGACGAACGTGCGCCCATCCTCCGCCACCTACCACCAAACAAATATTAATAACCTAGCTGTGCCCCGCGGTTTCAACCGCGTTAAATTCGAACTTGATGTTTTACCAGGACAAACAGTGGACTAATTTAGACTGATGCTGATGATACACAGTAAAATATTTTTAAACTTTCGCAATCTGATTAAATCATTATTAGTTTATTTAACGAATATTTGTCGCGTTCAGTCATACCGTGACCAAGACAGTGTGTAAATCTGTCGAAACGTCGGGAAAATGAGGTAAATCAACGCGGTAAATAATACTAAAAAAACATCCAGAATACCCAAAACTAATACCTACAGATCGTATTAACATTAGTCCCGAGGCGGGGATCGAACCCTGAACCTTCTGCGTCGGCGGCATTCGCCCGCTCCGGCACAGAGTTCGTCAACTGTGTACGTACATATACATGTGTACAGTGTTTGTGATCTAAAACAAACATATTTGTAAACATATTAACATTATGTGATGAAGCCTTATGTCACTTACCTCAATACGTTTCCGTAACGAAAGGGGAGCCATGTAGACGCGGCCTTCGATGCCTCGGGGAGTAATTTCTTTCTTCACTGCTTCAGTTGCCTGAAAACATAAGATATAATGTCTTGATAAAAAATATCGGTATCGTATGGTTGACACAAAGTGGTTAGTTAACGCATTCACTACCCAGCTAGACACGACCGCCACCGCCGGATGGACGAATGCGTCGAGGGCCATGAAAGTGAAGTCTTGTTTTTACCCGACTACCAACAGGGGAGGGTTATGAGGTTAGCACCCTATGTTTGTATGTTTGTATATTTGTATGTTTGTATGTATGTGGCCGATTTCTTTGTTCCCACGTAGCGCTGAAACTACTGGTTCGATTTCAACAAATTATGTATCGATTGATTCGTCTCAATACCCCGATGGTTATAGGCTATAGGATTTAGGGCTCCGACCCCGAATAAGCCTTCAAAACGCGTATTAAAGTTTAGGTAGCCGCAGGCTGCTGCCCCGTAGAGAAAAATTACAATACCTACGACCTATTTTCATTTTCAACTCTATGCCTATCAAATATGACCGATACGTCATTCTATTTTGTCAATGTAAATGTTTCAAACTTTTATAACTTTCACGTAGTCGGGTTGTAGTTTTTAACTTTATCTTGTTTAACATAAACAAAATATGGTACCGAGGCTCTCCGGGTTTTCAAAAAATTATCTGAGTGTCTGGTCGAAGCGACGCGTGACCCGAGAGCTGGTGAGTATCTGGCGCAGCGCATCAGCATTGCTATACAGCGGCGCAATGCAGCCAGCGTCTTAGTGACGCTTCAGACTAGTATTGATATGGATCAGTTGAGCTACTTGTAGATTGTTTGCAACAGTCTGCAGTTAGCTCAATTGTTTCAATTGTAAATACTAGTTTTAATTTAATTCTATTATTTGATTGTAATTTTCTTTGTTAATAAAGACTTGGTATATATTATCTACTTTCTTCAAATGTCAAATGTTAAGTGCAACTGGATAAGCAAAGTTTTTTGAAGAGCCGTATATTATATATTTTTTTCTGATAGTCTACGGTCTATTAATCAATCAAACGAGTGTCTTAAAGCCCTGTGAGCCCAAGAGATCAATCAGGAAGAAAAATCGCGATCGGAACATTAAAAAAAACAACAAATATCAAAAACCTTCCAAACTATGTCAAAGTAGCACACCCCCCGGTATTATTGAATTACGGTGGTTTTTTGCAAGATGATAATATAATTAAGTTTTAATTAATAGTTTTGTCAAAATAAACGTAACGTTTTAATAAAATAATAATAAATAAAAATCATAAGTATAATACATACATCCGATATCGTTCTAAAGGCCGACGAGGCCCCGATCTTGTGGCCTTTCTCTGCAAAACTCTCTGCTGCACCTTTCGCTGTTTTCGAAATATCTTCGGAAAGCTTTCCTGTAAGAAGAAATTAATTTATGGACTCTGCTATGTTGCAGATGTTTATTTCAAAATATAATAAATACCGCCTGAGTTAAGTATTCAACTTTTCTACAAGGAGATGATGAAAAATTTCGATTTCGGCAGGACTCGACCCTCAGTACGGGTGTGCTCTAAACAACTAAGCCACGAAATCCTAGTCGGTTTCGTCGAAAAACTTAGAAGGCAGGTTCGAGTCCTGCCGAAATCGAACATTTTTGGGAACTTATTTAATTTCTTAGATCAAAATCAAAATAGAGATTCTTAGATACCCAGAGTGCGAGGGCTTACGCACTATAATACAAAAACCTTAGAATTGAGCGACGGCAACACCTCTCGTCAAACTTTAGTAAATTAACAGGTTTGGAGAACTGCAATTGCTTCCCCTGTAGATGGTGCTAACGGCCTTAAAGCCGTAAGAGGTCCCAAAGAATTTTGACGAAACCGACGATTTTGCATACAGGTCATACAGCAGCGTCCCATGCATAAACTGCATACAGTTCTAGGCTTGGAATACTTTTTATCATAGAAAACATCACATAAACATATACATGTATATTATATCAGTTTACATGCATTTGAATGTTTCCATAGAAAAAACGCGTGCGAAGTCGCGGGCAGAAACTAGTTATAAAAAAGGATTTATTACTTTACTAAGATGATGGTCATCAATGGCTAAATCATATGCACTAAACATGAGCTATCATTATAAACATAAAAATGAGGTAGAAGAAGCTTTATGGTCATGACAAAAGGCATCTCTCTAAGTTTGTTGGCAATGAGCAGATTTTTGTATAGAAATAAATAATGCTGGACCATCCACCTAACCTGGAGCTAACCATGTCCCAAAGTTAACAAAGCTTGTGTGGTACTAGATAACTAAACAAGATTTTTTTTTCTTTCTAATATACACATTTTGACGGTCACTACACAAGATGCAGAACAAATATTTGCAGATCATACAATCATTTGCC
Organism: Eupithecia exiguata; assembly: GCA_947086465.1. NCBI lineage: Eukaryota > Metazoa > Arthropoda > Insecta > Lepidoptera > Geometridae > Eupithecia > Eupithecia exiguata. The sequence goes on along the minus strand of OX352240.1, from coordinate 11,070,345 downwards.
CTGCGGCGGGAATCTAACCCGCAGCCTGCGTCACAGGCGCCTAGGTGTCCCACTTTCCACAGAGGTCATTCATTACACATAGGTGCTTATAATATTTAAGGTAATTATCTAAAGTTTACCAGCTTTTTTCGCAATTTCGGTTTTGCCGGCCTCTTGAATAACGCTGCCAACTTTACCCCTGATTCCTTCTAGGGTTTCTTTAAACACCTCTGAGCCTTTGGATGCCTCAGACTCAACAGCATGAAACTTTTTTCTTGCTGCCTGAAATTTGTTTTGAAAGATATACCTTCCATTATTTGTTTGCTTCTCAGTAAAATAAAAAAATAAGGAGTTTGGTCTCGTACTGGGCATTTGGGAGCAGTTGTCTGTATGTAACAATCCATGATTCAATTTGAGCATTACATTACAGTACTGTCTCGCTGAGTGACCGATAAATGCTTGGTTCTCCTCATCCACTGATGTAATGCACAGTTATGAACTGTTACATTATGAGGGACTATCGTTAAATTTAGTTTCAATAATTTATGAATAAAAATATCAGAAGGTCAACATTATCGGTAAGATTTCTATGAGTCAATAATTTCTTCTGTTACTGTAGAAATTGATAAGATATTTTTTTTATTATTACAGAATCAGGCCGAAAAGGCAGGATGACCTCAACCTTCTATATCTAAATAAATAATAGTGCTGGACAATTCACACAGCATTATCTAGCACTAAAGTAGAGCTTGGATATACTTCTCACACAATTACTCAAACACAACTCAGATTTGCACAGGTCTCGAAGGATAATTTTTTGACAGATTTTCATTGAAAACTGTCAAACCTGAACGACTTGAGACATGCATAAATAAAACTAACATTGACAACATGCAGTTAATGCATGGGACGCTGATAAAAAACCAAAATAATAATGTAGTTAAAAGTACCTTCAAGGCATCAGAGTTCTCAAGTTTTTGTGCCTCTTCTCGGAATTTCTTGATGCTGTCCGACATCTCCTTGTTCTTGGCAATATCTTCTTTGATGTTTTCTACGATGGCCGAGAAAAAACCTTTCCTTGCCGAGTATTGACGGCATTCTCGGATTTTGATGAACTGAAAATAAAAAAATAACTTTTGCCAATGGAATTGACTAATATCTGCATGTATCATATTTAAGATAAAGTTTATATCAGCAGCTTAAATATAAAGGTTCCTTTTATAATCACTAACCAAGTGCCGGAAAAGTGTTAAAATCCTTACAGATTAGAAAAAGTAGGTACAAAGTCTCACCTGATCTGATTTTATAGTTGGTATTGTTGGCTTAACACTAAATGGAATTGCACTTTTCCATCGAGCTGAGCTGTATAATATCTGTTTACAAGCATGCTGGAACGAGAAATAATACAAATTTATGATGAAACTGTATAAATCAAGGGCACTACATAACCTAACCTCAAATAATATGTACCATTGTAATTGCACTATTTAACTGGAAAAGCCGACTTTCTTGTATTAGATTGAGTTACTACAACTCCTATTTATGATATATTTAGATTTTTTACACCAAAATCGACAAAAATTCATTCATTTTCTTTCATTTCTTTCACATACACCTGTCAAAAACTCAAAAGGCTAAAAAATTGTTCTCATTTTGACTCAGTCAAAAAGCAAAACGTCAATTTGACATAAAAATGTAGTTTTTTGTAAGACCCCCAATCAAAAACGAGCTGAAAATTATAAAACTTTATCCATGTTAATCAGCGAGAACAATGTAAAGATGTAAACTGACAATTGTGAAAAAAAAATTAGATTTTTCATTTCCTGTTGACAAATGTCAACGATTGCAAGAATTTTCGTTTGTTTTACTTCAGAAATTGGATCAGAAATTATTTGTTATATCCTCAAGAGAAATAAATAGAAATGAAATATTTTTCTTACAGATACTCCAGTCCAAAATATGTGATGGTCATCTTTGCAAATTTAAAAAACTTTTCGTTTCCGGTGTGAAGGTAGCTGCACAAACCAATGTGTTGTAATTTTTCCTTTATTTTCTCTCGTCATTTTTGGCCGAAATAACGTGCTGAAATCGATGAAATCTGTGTCATTTTACGTTCCTTCGTAATCCGAAGTCTTATTTTGTATTTACCTACGAAGACGGGGATTTCGCGAAGTGCATCGTCATAGACAGCAGAAGGTATAGCCAGCGACGTAATATCGAATATCTGTAATCCATATTTACATTACCTACATACGTATAGCTACCGCAGCGAGGGGCAGTCAAATCAAGTCACCACGTTTCGCCAGCTGGTGCGTGCATTGCGGGTGTAGAATTTGGTTAGAATAGTTGATTGCTGGTAGTGTTATCTGAACCTGTCGTGTGTCACTTGTGTAATATTGATGTGGTGGCAGGTTGGAGCGCCCGGCGCGAGTTAAAGAACCCTGGTACCAGTTCAAGAAGCCAGATCCAGTTCATCCCGTTTGTCAGGACTCGTCCATCTGGGCGTTACCGTTTTATATGACTTTAGCAAGATATACAGGTTAGTGGGACATAATTTATAAGTAAATTTACACATTTCTGCTGGACTCTTAACTCTGAACACGGCAAAATGGTCACAGCCGGCTTTCAATAGACCTGGTTCTTACTCCGAAATGGAGCATATTGTTCTGCCAATCAATTACAAATTTATAACATAGTAGATATTATTCATAGGCTGATGGAGGAAATTTGTAACAAACAAAACCTTATCTTTGATCGTACCTATCTGATAGATGACAATAAATTATGGTATTTTCTGTCCATTTCTGATTTTCATCCAATATCATTAACAAATAAGGTACAGTACGGCTTCACAGTTCAAAACGCAGTGTTACAGCAAGTTCTTAAGCCACAAATATTTCAAAAAACTGCATTTAATTGAACCACTTACCACTCTTTAATAACATGTTCATAAAGATTAAGAAGAGATACTAAGATTTAGATTTTTTGTATTTTTTTATTCAAGTGCTAAACTAGAAAATGTAAAACAATTGATTTAATTTATATTAAAGTGTTCCAGATTATATTACTCTGTTATCTTGTACTTATCACCTGAGTAACCAGTTAATAGCCTTTCTAAATATGTGGTTTTGTCAGTTTCGGTTACAATTATTGAAATGCTTAAGCTATTAGGTGTCATGTTCCACCAAATTATGAATTGTTTTGGTCAGAACGCACAACAATATACTATCAGTAGGTTAAGCACAGGAGTAGTTGCCTAGGGAATAATAGACAAATGACATCACATTGTCGTTCATTGCATAAAAGGAATTAATAAAAAATAATACACATTTGAGGATGATGTGATTATGTGACATAATTTTACTCTATTCCACCCTAGAGAACATTTCTGTTTTTTGCTTACAGGGTTGTTGTTTAGAAATATTGATAAAAGAAACTCGAAAAATTTTGCACTTCTCAAAAAAATGTTGACTTTTTTCGGTCTTTGGGATCTATGGAATGTATTCTACTAACTATACGAGTCATCTAGTACGCAACACAAGCTTTGCTTAGCTTGGGGCTAGATGACGCTATGTGAATTTTACAGAATTATTTTGTTATCCTTCTGTTAAGGTAGTGATTCTGTTGTCACAAAGTAGCCTTAAAATGTTGCTGTCTCTTTTTGATGATCGAAAAAAGGTACTGCACCTTCCCAAGAAGTTTCTAACCTTGTGGTTATACGAACCGAAACTGTGAGAAATGAAAATGAGCCACTCGGGTAGCTCAAGCCTCTACAAATCCGAACACTCCACCTTCTAGAGGCATGCCACATCATGTAACAGACTTCATTGCCAGGCTGCTCCACCCCAGCTCGGTGATGATTTATTTTAACCCTTTTCCCCATTTTAACGGACTTCGAAAAAAGAAGAAGGTTCTATATTCGGCTATATTATGTACTTAACTTCCTATGTTCGTCGATTTCTCCATTAATTATGAAATATTTTGAAAATTATTTCACTTTTGTATAGTTATATCGAGGTGGTCCCATAAAAAATATTCTGGAGAATATTAAACATACTATCTTTTAGTTTAGCGGGAAACATGCCGCTAAACTTAAAAACAATGTAAAATTAAGGGAATCAAAGTCGGACTTTAGCTTTAAAAAAAATATTTGTATTCTACTACTCTTGATTACAACCTGTGCTTGGCCTATTGGTCCAATCTTAATGCAACTCCAGATAGAAGAAGATACAAACCTAATAAAAATATCCACTCCTGTGAGGTGAGGCCTAGGTGGGGCAGGCACAAAGAAGGTCTCGTTATTTCGTTTTTTGCTTAAATATGGTAAACGATACGTCATAGGAAATGTAGGTATACTACACGTAATCAAAGCTGATAACATTCTCCACAACTTTAGCTCTAAACATTTTTAACATATTCCTAATCGTTTTCTAGGTATGCCATAGTATAGATGCTAGTTCTTATACCATGTGAGTGACGTTGTAAGTAGAGATGGGCCGAATATTCGTTTTATATTCGGTATTCGGCATATTCGGCAGCTTTACCGAATATTCATATTCGGCCGAATATTCGGCTGAATCACCTAATGTTCGGCAAAGTGATACTCAAAGTTTTTACTGTTAAGACCCGTGTATTATCATGATTTGAGTGTACAGTGTAATGAAGTAAGTATTTTAGAGTGTAGCTTTCTGATTTTGTCGTCACTGAAGCTTTATTTTCAATTAAAGTAGGTTGGTAAAAAGATAATAACTTCAATCAATATCTTCACGCCGGATCCCTTGCAGGGTAGGCAAGGAATCCATAATAACTTAATGCAAAATATAGGTATCTAGCTGTTTTGGGATTAGGCTTCTGTGTTAACTCTTTATAATAATATATTAAACAGGCCTTAATTGAAGGAAAATAAACAAGATATTTATTTCGGTCAGTCTTTATTGTGTTAGAGAATAGCTGAATCAAATCACAACACCTTAGTAGATTATGAATAATATTTTTTTCTAGTGTCTACTCAGCATAGCGTCGCAAAATATATTTATTGATATTAAACCTATCCTATTCAACCAATATAGTTCTTTATAAAGAAAATTAGTAATTTGTTTGTACTTTTCAGGTTGATATTTAAGAGATCAATCACTTAATCTACACATTAAGAGTTAGGAACTTAATTATAGTCTACTGAGATATAAGACAAATATGACATCTCATATACGACGGAACGGAATAAAATATACCGAATATTCGGTTCGGTAAAAGTTTTACCGAATATTCGGCCGAATGTTCGTATTCGGTGAAACCCATGTTCGGCCCATCTCTAGTTGTAAGTACAACCTGGTACAAATTCATTTTGATACTAATACGATATTTTTGTCTCCAGTTTCTTTATGTACTTATTATTTTCCTCGAGCAGCACAAGACTATAATTATCAACTTAAAAGTTAACTTTTGTATCCAGTTTCATCTATTTTCGGCTAATTTGTATCGACCTAAAATAGCGATGACAATTTCGCAAACCCAAAAATATAATTTCGTCCTCACAAAGTTAAGGCTATGCATACATTCTCGGTACACATGTAAATTCACTCCCATCCAGTTAATCCGATTCTCTGAGGACGCGTGAATAAAAGCTTTATGCGTGTCTCGCAGTTTTATAACCTCGAGTGTGTAGTGGTGTCACGGCCGTCTTTTCGTCTTTATCGTCATCTCGTCAATCGTACTAAACGTATCTTTTGTCATCGAGCCGGTTTGGATAACTTTCAATGTTTCCACTGTATGTGGAGCTAAAGACGCTTGAGTCGTATGAGGTCCCAGAGATTTTCGACGAAGCACGTGTCGTTCTCGCTGGTAAGAGCGCACCCGTACTGAAGGTGAGGCGCGGGTTCGAAACCTGCCGAAATCGAATTTTTTTGCGACGACATAATTAAATTTTCGTAGAAAATTGACCCAGTAGGAGTTACGCACTATAATGCAAAAAGTTATGACACCTATTTTAAGCTAGGAAGTTTAATCTGTTTAAAGAAGCTACCTTTGACGCTATTTTGTGAAAAGGAAGGCGTAGGACTTCGCGTTCCTAGGAGCGGGAAGAGCAGAGCGGCGTAAGCCCGAAAACCAAGTTTTAAAAAAATGGCGACAGGGAACCCTCATAAAAACATTCAATTTAGCAGCGAGGTCAAGGAAGGATACATCAATCAAATCCTAACATTGTCAACAAATTATCAAATGATAGTACGCTTATTTTTGTGGAAACGCTATCGTGTATTATGGGGTTGTGTTAAAATATGATCAATGTAATAAAATATAATAATAAATAATAGTAGATAGAAAATAGCCAGGAGTACGCTTATCAACCCACGACTCCCACTATTATGGCTTTCCAGTCTAGTGCGTTAAAAAACGTCCTAGCTAGACCGGTGGAATGACCTAGATAATTTTAAAGTTAAAAAGCGTGCAAGTCCCTGACCGACCCCACCCATATAACAGTAACCTAACATAGAACATTTTACATGTTATATGTCCATTGCACTAGATATAACTTTATAGTTATATTGCAATGGAGCGTTATACAATACAAGCCTTCCAGCTCCCACCGCCACCCGCTATCCCTCTGGGAATCAATACCTGCACCTATCCTATCATATCTCAAAGCTACACTGCATTGAGGATAGGCGTTTTAAATACGACTAGCTTCTGCCCGCGGCTTTGAACGCGCTTTTCAAGTAGCATATGTCCGTCCTCGCGATATTGTTTACATCCCTGCTAAATTTCATCAAGATCCGTTTAGCCGTTTAAGCGTGAGAAGGTAAAAGACGGACTGAGTTACTTTTGCTTTTATAATTATTATGGATGAACATTTTAAAAAGTAAAAGCACGTCTTTGATCTATCGTTCTTTCTCATCTATTGATCGATCACACGAGACATGACGAAGGCATTCTTTGGGTAGAGTATGGGACTCTTGTTTAAACAAGACCAATCGGATTCCGAAGATAACACTCGTAGATGTTGGCTTCTCTAGTTCTTTCATACCGACACACAGTCCCCATGAAAAAAAAGCTTACAAGAAGTTTAACATGTTGTAGTTTCGGTGTCACACTCCTAGTACTGAGATAGTGTAGCCTGTAGCCACAGAAGTATTATAGTTACGAGTGCGGCACAGTGATGCGATATTTCTATTCGCATCACATGAAGTCCGGCAGTGAGTGAGTTAATCTAAGCCCCGAATGATGAAGCTAGTCTGTAAACTTGGTCAATTTAAACCTTATGCAACAAAATTGTTCGCACGACCGACCTAAACCCGGTAATTGAAAGCGTGGGCCGCAGATAGGATCCAACGCAATTTGCGTCTTAAAAGGATTCAAATTGGATATTTTTGATGGCTTTCAGTTGGCAATTTGAATTGCATATATTCAAGGGTCATTGAATAGTTAACTCGTTTTAATTAAACACAAGGTTGGTAGCGTTTTTATGAATGATCGTCGACTCTCCCCTTTGTATTTTGTACTAAGTACGTTTTTTCACGGTTGGTTTCATAATCTGCTCTGAATGACCTCTACCTAAAAGTACTCGTTTGTATTGTTTGCTAACGCATTCATTGCCCAGCTTCGGGAGTGTGACCCGCAGGGGCACGCCGCCGCCGCTGCCGCCGCCGCTCAGCGGTGGTGGTGCCGACGTACACGTGCGTCCGGGGCCATGGCAGTGTTCACGGTTTCCACTTAGTACCAGACACTGTTATCCGGTTGAATCAGCCTAAATCCCACAAAGTCTAAACAAAACCAATCAAAGGAAATTCAATTAGATTTGTTTGGTGGTGCACTAACACCGTCCATGGCGAAACGGTTGGACGGCAATAAAAATATGCCGTTTCTCTTATCACTAGTTTGGCGATATTAGTTTTGTGTATGAAACGTGAGCTGTATTTTTAGATTGCATTTGTACACGGAAATAACATGATTTTCGTGATTGAGTGTTGAACTTGTGCTGACGCTAAAGTGGTAGAAAACAAGTCTAAAACGTGTTTTACACTGCTGCCAAAGCTTGGCTCGTTCAAAGCTTCTGCGGTAAGTACAATCTATTGTTTCCGACGTTTTAATATGTGACCTACTTTAGTTTAAAAGCTCTTGCGGTTACTAAAGTGTTGCTAAAGCGGCAATATACTCGCTGAGAATAATAAAATGCTTGCCTTTTCGTTTTCTCCATAAACTGTTATCTCCACGACAGTCTGATACTGTCAACTGTCCTCGGATACATATTCCGGTACATATTTACTTTTTCGCTCAACTGTCTCAATCAACATTGGCTTTTACAATGTCGTACACTACACAGTACTCATGACACTTGACTTGGAACAATGTACCTAAAGGTCCTTATTATCACGGATCTTTCTTGACCAATGTTACATTGTTACAATGTCTTGACAGTTGACTCCCATTCAAAGTAAGCGAGAATAGATCAACTTCGCAACGTGCCGAAAGTGGATGTTATGTCACCATTGCAGGGTCGTTGTACTTTCCTTTCACAAGCGATGTAACTGCTGTCTGAACTGGTGACGTCATTGAAAGTTTGACTAGTATAGAGCTAAGCTTGGTCCTTGGTTTTGGTTTAGCAAATGTTTGGAACATAGACTGGACCCCAACTAGGCACAAGTCGTTTATATACAGCTAGACTGGTCTTGCAAAGATTAGACTCAAAACGGAAACAGTATTTTGCTTCCCTTAGCTCAGTGTTATTTACCTAATCCATACACTGCTATGCAGGTTTGATGTTAAGTCATAGAGAAAACCACTTCTTCGGCGAAGGTCGATCAGTAACACGCGAGGTCCAGTTTATGTAACTTCAACTTCTTATTTCATGGCTCACTGTGTCTATGCTGCCACAACTCTGCCGGTGTCCATGTCATAAGAGCCAGTTAATGTTAAATGTCTGTGTTAGTCTCCATCCATTCTCTTTCCAATCTTTAATTTGTAAGTGTAACGCAACTATTTTCGAACCAACCTGCTTACGGCAGGTAACGTGTGCTATACCCGATTTGCATTATCTTTCCATGCCCCGAGGCTTGTTAGTAGCTCTACGCTGCAATCTTTAATCCGATTCCAAGGTGAGCGTGAGCACTGCAGAAATGTCAACCTTTTACTACAAACGTAACCTCGAATTGAGACCTCGAGTTCGTTGACCGCTACTCTTGCAGTATTGCGGACACACCCAGCATCGATAATGCCTCTTTGAGAGGCCCCACGGCACAGACGCACCACTGCAAGACTTGCGTTTCGGTCTATTTCACCTTTCCCTTTCGAGTCGTAGATTGAGTTGATAGCACGTTTGGCTTGTCTCGAATCACGTGGGAAACATGGTTATATCACTCGAGGAAGTGGTATCTGATTGGTGACCTAAATAACGGGATGTGGTCTTCTGATACATTGCGCATAACCTGTGATGAACTTTCCTTGTATAGTAACAAAATCGTAAACAACAATTATAGATATTGGTACTGATTCTGTTGTCACAAAACCTAAACTGGCCTAAAATTGTCGCAGTCTCTTTTTTTTCTATCGAAAAAAGGCGACTGCAACATTTTTACGCTAATTTAGTTTAGATTTTGTGCCAACAGAATCACTACCACCGTTTATTTAGCTCTAAAGATTTTTCCCAAAATCATGTATCTAATGCCATGAACTAATTAATTGAATTGAAACACGGTGTAAAATGTCCCAACATATAAATATAAAGCACTATTTACCAATCGGACAATCGATCTCAATTATGTCATTTTCATGATCGTTTCCGTTTTATTAAAAGGCCGTTAGCATTATATCATGTGGGTTCAATATGGCGACGCAATCTAGACACATTTTTATCAATCCTGCCCACTGGCGCGTAGAGACACGGACCACTGGCTTCGTCCTATATTGTCTGGGCTGGATAATCGTTTAGTTAACTTGATGATTCGCTCGACTTGGCTCTTAGAGCATGTAGCATGTGCGTGGAAGGTGCGCAGTAGAAATAACCTTTTTGATGCGTCTCTTTTTAGATCAGAATATGTTGCAAGATTTTCCGAGATATCCTTTCAAAGAAATTCGGGTAAGCAAGAGCCCAGGGCGCATTCACACAGGATCCGTTTTTTCCGTGATGGCATATGTAGTTGTATGTAGGAGAGCGAGTTCACACACCCGATCCGTAGAAACGGTCCTGTAAAAACTGATCCGGACTCTTCAGTAAATTTTATCATTATGTTTTATTTGATCATTGTATTATGAATCTGAGAATAAATGTGTGATAATTGTGTCTTTACACTAAACTTACTTGTCTAAGTGCTTTTTTGTAAGCCTAAAGAAATAAAGTTATTGTCTTTTGACTTTTTGAAAATCTCCCAAGACGAAAGTCTTTCCCACATTTTCCCACATATCCCAATACTTACTTTCTAAAAAAGTATTACTTTGGCAAACATTTTCGCTTCCTTTCCCTTTAATCACGATCCTAAAAGAAATCAAAGTTTTCTACTTTCATTAATGTTACGTCGCCTTACGCTTTTTCGGTCGTTTAATATTATGGTTCTTTTAAAACTCTTGAGTATTATTACTATTACTGAATGACAGTACCTCTGAACTGTGTCGTATCCGAATGTATATCATATTAAAAAACGTAATAAGGATGTGTCACCAATTAGCGAAGCGTAAAGATTCAATTAGTTATCTTGCCAAGTCCTCGGAGTTCTTAATTTGTGTTAGTACCAACTAGATAGAGTTAATCACTGTCCCAGTTCCTGTTTCAAATGTTTATTTCCCCATGTTTGCCTTAGTTCAGATCCGATTATAATTTGGTCTAGATCTCAGGAACCCTGCGGTCTATTAAAATTACTTGGGTTTTGACACGTAGGTAATTAATTGATATTACTAATTATTTGGGTCCTCGAACGAGTTTTTTCTTGTTAATCTCACTAATATTATAAACGTGAAAGTTTAGATAGATGGATGGATGTTTGTTCCTTTATCACGCCAGAACGGCAAAACGGATCTGGATGAAATTTGGCACAGAGATATCTTATAGTCTGGAATAGGACATAGGCTACTTTTTATCCCGAAATTCCTACCGGAACGGGAACTACGCGGGTGAAACCGCGAGGCGCTGCTAGTAAACAATAACTTTATTTTTGCGCTACCGCTGTTCCAAAGACGTTGGTTCTGTCCCGCTCCTATGAATATCATATTCACAAAATGGCGCGCTTTGCACCCTCTTAACTCTCTAAATGATATTTGCAAAATGATATTAAAACCAGAGTACCTTAATAATTACTCCCGCGTATTTCCAAAACTCGTAATAAACAAATAACAGTAAATTGTAATTCCTCTTAGGCCCGTATTATGAAAGCATGCTCAGTCATCGAGCTCTGCTTGAGTGATGCTTATGTCTTGTTTTGAGTGAATACTAATTTTCAAACAATGCTTGGGAGCTCATGTCAAAATCTACACTCACTCAAGTAGCCGTCAAGAGCGGATTTCCTCCGTCCACGCCTTCGAGTAACTGCTTAGACATATTATTGAACGGTTACCAAGCATTACTTGAGTAATTAACGCTTGAGTAGAGATCACGTAATGACTGCTTAAGTAATGCTTGGGGAAGCTTTCATAATACGGGCCTTAGAGTTTCCCATTTCCTTAGAGTCTGTTGACCTGAAAACCCTCGCTCCACTCCACTTCTAATTTCATTCTTCTCGAAATCTCAAGGCTTTTATTCAATGCTTTTTGTCTCCTGTTTCATATTATGTTTACGATCCACTTACATCAAGATGATATTATTTTTCTCGGTTCACGTTTGGGCTGCTGTTATATATATAGGGATATAAGTTTACCTACGTCTTAGACTATTTCTGGAATTTTCCCACGTTATTTTCGAATATAGTGTGGGTTTGTTTCGCAGAAGGATTATTTTAATGTTATTCTAATTCATGTTACTTTACTATCTAAAATCCTGTTGGCGTTGATATTAAAACGACAGTTGTATCGTGGCTAAATATTCCTTTCGTCCATGCGTCACGTCAAAATGTCTGACGATATAGTATCCCCGCACAATGACAGGGTATTTATCCAGAATTCGAAGAATTGTGCTGATATAACCACTAAAGTGTAGGTGGGTATGTGAATCTCGTAGGCGTTTCATCAGCTTTGTGTTCAGTAAAGCGGAAAATTGGCGAGCTATATTTAGAGTCCAGGGGTACTATTTCATTTAAACCCATTTCTGTAATCGAGGAGAGGCAGGTGGGACGTAATAACCGAATTATACGAAGTACTTTTGTCTTATACTCGAACAGCCTGGAGGTTTCATTAATTTGTTTCGTAATGGGACCTGTTTTGTTTATTAGCGACGCCGATGTTTGTTCACGCTAAGCTCGTTTCTTGTGTTATTTATCGAATGAAATTCCCTTCAGCAATTTACAAAGCGTGTTATTGTTTTCTCGACCTTTAAAACTTTCACGGTCGTCAAAATCCTTAGAAGCTGAAACTCTAATAAGTCATTCAGCGAAAGCGTTACAAAACAACATTCGCAATTTATCATCCCTTGGCGAACTGGAGCTAGGCTGGGTGCGGGACGCGGGGGGACGCGGCTCGCATGCGCCAAGCCGTCAAGCCTATCGATTAGGGGAGTCCCCCTACCTATAAAACCTACCTAGCCATACAAACTGCATCCTGGATTCAGCCCCACTTCAGTATGCAAATGGATATGCGTTACGGAAGCTAGACCCCTGGGGAATTTATTTGCTCTATTTCTGAAAGTTGATTGCAGATGAAACGCTCTGTCTTAATTAGGGGTAAGCGCTCGCATGATTGTTGTCTTCGATGTTGGGTCTGCGCCCGCAGTCTGCATGTCGCCGTTTCTGTAACTGTGCCTCCTATTCTATCCATCTACATACGAGCTTAGCTTTGGGGGTCCTCGTGATAATAATGACTTCCCTGGAAGGATCCGCTTCTAAGCGGGATGATCGCCCGTTGTTCTTTTTTTCATTTACGTCACCTTTGGTTTTTTGGTGTGTGTACAATAATAGTGTATCGCATTTTACCAATGTTCAGTCCACTCAAAACTTCAATGAACATCTCCTTTTTATTATACTTATCTCGGAAATTTTCAGTTTACTCTAGAATCTACTTAAAATGCCACAATTTCCATTCCCACCTTCTAAATGAAATTGACCTTGACTCGAGACACCTTCCGAAACAGTTGTCTGTGACGTCACGTTTTGTGGTTTAAGCCGTTCTGTCCGGTGAATTTGGGCTTTTACGGCCGTGTTCTTTTCCAAGTGGCCTATTTGCGTTTGTGTCAAATCCACGTTAATGTAATGACGGTTTATTTGCTTATGTTCGTGTTCGTAATCTTGGAAAACAAGCTGCACGCTGCAAAAAAGGTTCCCAGGCGACGTGTTAAGTTTTCTTCACAAAAACTACATTTTGACTATAAAAAGTCTCATATTTTGATGAATTCATTCTTCTTATTTAACCTATTTCGTCCCACTTCTGGGCAAAGGCCTCCTTAGCACACTTTTAAGCATCCCGGTCTTTATGAATTCTATCATTACGAATGTAAAATTCATTATGCAAACTTTCATAATGTATTCTTTCAACACAAATAAGGTTCGTACATTACCCATATTGTTAAATAAAAATTATTCAATTCATAGTGGCATTATATTTATCTCATCCGATTTTGAAATTCGATAGGCAATTTTAAACTGTCAAGGCATGCACAACCAAGCGGGAGATCTTGTTAACTATTTACGTCGACAAATAGCTCTCCAACTGTATTCAAATTTGCTTGATTGCGTCTGTCGGGCGTGGTATAAGTCTTGAGTCTCTCATGTCTAATATGACGCCATTGCAGGCCTTGTCATTGTTAGGTACTGCTATGATGTTGCAACACTTGGACATAATATTACGACTACCCCTAACTAAAACGTCTGCGAGACCTACTGTTTTGGTGATTCATTTTTAAACACATCGCCACGCCGGGTTTCCTACATGTCTTTTCCCATCCGTTGTTTAATAAGTGATGTTTATTTATGTTTAAATATCATCATTGCGTCAAAATTGAATTGTGAAATCATTTCTCGGGTCAATATTCACGGCCAGTCTTCCCTGGCTCAAGCGGCATCGACATTATCTCGAGCTCTTTCTAAATTGTAAACCACAATTCGCTCTCATCTTGGACCACTATCAATCTTTAATCCATTTACATTCTCTCGGCCAGCGAAGGGTGAAATTCTTGTCTTGCAGAATAACGGCCCCAAAGATTCAAGGCTAGAATATGATGATCAATAATATGTGATTTTTACAATACAGAACTTGCAGACTTGCTCTGTATTGTAAAAATCACATATTTTTCCAATCCATTATAACAAACTTTGGGAAATAATAACACAAGGTACGCGATACATACTCTATAAATAATCATTAAGGCCAGGATATTCGAATTTAGCCAATTTTCGATTCAATTTTAAACGATCAAATATCCTTTGTTTTGATTGGACTAAAATTTATGTTGTAGTTGGATTAACATCATTGATTATAATGAATAAAAAAATAATAAAAAAATACGAAGAAAGGATAGTTTTTAGTTGTTTTTGTTGTTGTACTTCTAGTGTATCAACGTTTTACTCTCAAAAAACATGTCAGAAAATAGGCAACGACGTTTAGAAGAATATTCTATTGTTAGTTTTTCTCAAAACCTTTTGTAATTTTGATAATATGCAAAAACTTGATTTTTGGGCTTGCGTTGCTGTGTGTTCACAAGAGTGAGACAGGGGTCTCACTCTTGTGAACACAAAATTGTATGCCTATCCTTTTCACAAAATGGATCGAATATCCTGCCCTTAACTATGATTTTTACCTATAGCGCTATATCATTCAAGACTGTGCATCCAAGCGTTTTTTTACACTATTGGTGTAAAACATTTTCCACGTTGACGTGGTGCAATGTAACTGAACCTTATCGGTTAGCCAACATCCTGACGTAGCTAGGTACGCCAATCACACCGTGGTTGTAATTATGATAATGTTTGCTGGTTGAACGATAACAAGCTTATCTGATGAACGGAAGCTGCTGGCATTGCCATCGATGTGGCCCATTGTCTGTGAGCCTATTTATGTGGTACCTATTGTGTGCCCTTCAATGAATACCCTTGTTTTATTTACAACAAGCTGTGTACGTGGCTTCTTCTGCGTGGGTTTTGTGGTATTTTTTTATCGGACGTAATTCTTTTTCTAAAATAGAAGTAGCCTCAGTTACCCGCGCTATAACATCTGCCAGTGACATTTATTTCCGTCAATATCAGTCGAGGCGTTTTGGAGATGAGCAGGAACAAACAGTTAGAAAGATAATCAAAAATCTAAAAAAAAAACTTTTTGTTTTCAGTACATACCGTGTATACATTGATATGCAATATGTAAAAAGCTGTTATTTTGACATCACAAACGGACACAACTCTATTTAATTTATCTGTATAAACTAGCATCTACCTGCGACTTCGCTCCTGCTCCTAGATAACAAGTTGCATATTATTGAAGTATGTTCTACATACATGTATGCCAAATGTAATCTAATCTTGATCTGGTCAGTAGTTTTCTTGATCATAAGTAACTAACATCTTCTCAAACTATCTCCTTTTTTGATAAATTTATTAACCTACTTCAGGAGGAGGTATTTTTTTATGTATGTTCGTCGTGTCCTTTGTCAATTATGGACCGATTTTAATAATTATTTTGCTATTGTGTAGAGAATGATCCCTAAATGGTCTCTTTTTTGTTCCCGATAGATCAGTGTTTATCCCGTCAAGCATGCATGAGCGACACTAAAGACCATAAGATCGTGAGACAGATTGGTTTTCAAATTTATTTATGTGCATTTGGTAGGAGCTAGGAGCTTATACATATACAACAATTTTGGTGATATCTTCCGCTAATTAGTTTAAATAATAAAAACAATAGATTGATGATTCTTACCTTGTTGCATAAAGGTTGATATTGAGGTGTCCCATAAAAGTTTGATCTTCGAGGAATTTGTATGGGCGCCGTAAAACATACCTACATTATCACATGATAATTTTCACAATCACTGGTAACAAACGGTTTCCATGGCAACGGGCGTAAACCGACAAAGTTAGACACGAATTTTAACTCGTGTAAAACTACTCCCAAACCCATTTTCATTACTACTACATTTTCATGACTAAGTAGATTTCTTACTTAGTCTGAGTTCGTGAATTTGAAGACGGTTAATTCTTTTTAAAACACGCCAAATTATTTTAAATTGATTGTTATTTGATAAATTAATGTAATTCTTATCGCTCTTTAACTGCACCCCAAACGTGACTTACTTATTATTGGTAGTTTTTATCTGTTGTTTGCTTTTTCAAGTAGTTATTTCAATGCATCTTATCAGTGAAATATAAATTGTTGTCAAAAATTTGTAAACTCTCAGCTGATGATTGAGATAATGGAGCGCTCCTACTGGTTGGCTGGAAACATAGCAACGTAGCACATCTCTGGTGGAAAAGCACCATTACACACGAACGCCACGGCTGTCAGCTTTAACTTGGTAATGAATGAATGAATAAATATCAAAAAAAAAATTTTTTCAAAACAAACCTTGTGTAGCAAAACTTAACCAACTCTTAAAATAACCTTCCAAAGCTCCTTCCTTAAACTTTCAGAAATAAAATAAATATTGCTGGACAATTGACACAGCAAGCTTAGCAGCCGCCTCGGCTAGTCGATTGATTTTGTCTTTTCCTGTACATTAGACAGACAGTCTGCCCCGACCGTCTATCAACTACATTCCAGCTCAGAATGTGCGGATATCAGATGCGGGTCGCATAGTATACTATTGTAAGATGACACATGCATCCATCAGCGTAACTCGATCACCGTGCTATGGGCACACGTATCGTAGAATACATTCCAGAGTATGAAGGTGTGTTGTTGTGTTCCTCAAGTAGAGTCCTCTCAACTTGAAGAACACCCAAAACATTAGCAGTTCGACATTATTTGCCTGTAAAAGATTCATTATTGGTCTCAAACCGTTACTATTGATAACAACATACAGTGTTATGACAATAAGTTTTTTCAACAGCGTTCAGGTGAAATATCTTTAACACTTTCAATGCCTGTGACGCACACGGACGTGTTCTCGATGCCGTTGATCTGGCGCGCCCCTCTGCGTCTGCTGTAGATCTAGCACGCGGCTCATCGATTCGCACCGCAGCGCAGCGACTGGACAGTAAATGGGTTACACATGTACCACACAAAGAACATGCATGTCTCTGAATGTGTCTTGCCTCGATTGTTTTGAATACTTGTAATAGCGTAGGTACACTTGACACGGGATGCAACCATTGCGAATTGTTGGTCGCCGGTTTCCTGTTATTGTTGGAGTGTTACGTTGGTGTAGGTTTTGTAAATTGATCGCTTAAGTAGGCTAATGGTAATGATACTGGTTTTTGTTTGGCATTGTTTCCGCGTGCAGCGTGGAAAGTCACGAATAGTGTAGATTGGTCTTTATTTCATCACCAGGGAGGGACAGGACACTTTAAGGTTATACGAGTCTCATCTTTCCATACAAACGTGGAAGGGTAACTACTACACTGTTTGATTTTGACCATCTAAAACTAAGGATAATATTGATTTATCTCGTCATTACGTTACATTACATTTACAAAAACGTAAAAAAGTATAATTTTTAAAAAAAAAAACAAGCTTCCAAACTTTCGTATTTCAACACTCGAATAATATACGGAGTAAAAAAACTCAAAATAAAGCCCGTTCCGACAGTTAAGTTAAACAAAAGTTGAAATAAATTTGTTTTAGATACTTTCAATAGTTTTTCTATAATAACACTTCTGCTAAGAGTCTTTTCGTCGTTTTTATGCGGTTGTTTTAAGGAATGAATCATTGTGCATTTCATCCTAACGCGCGGGTAGCGTAACTATGTCAGGTGAGATAGCATACATTTAGACCTCGCCTACCGACGAGTTCGCCCCGTTGACTAGTTTACCCTTAATTCTTAAGAGAATCGTACGTAAGTAATCCGGTATCACTGGATAAAGACTTTGACTTACTTATCCTTAAGGTTCTGTTAAAGGTTATTTATAGATGACTGCCAGAATTGCGATAGTAAAGTATCATAGAGATTCAAAGAGCCAAAGACAGATTCTGAAGGAAACTATGGTTCAGTTTTCTTGTACAGTTTCGATGGTTTTCTGAAGACTAAGGGCCGATTTTTTAATCCTCGGTTATGTCATCGAATAGCTATCTAGCGTAGCAAAAACAAAACGACTGAAACTGTCAAACATAACCTGAAACGTCATGCTTATCGGGCAGATAAATCCCTATTCTGGCCCTTCAAGTAGCAAGTAAGTTTATTCCTCTGCTAGGGGCCTTATTCGACAGTTAACTACTATCTGACCATTGAGAAAGCAAGAATATTGCTATTCGTCGAATAAAGGCTATCTGGTTGTTTTTCTGAGCATTGAAAGTAGCTTTATTCTTCTGTTAGGGGCTTTATTCGACAGTTAACTACCATTTGACCATTGAAAAACCAAAAATATAGCGATGTAGCCGACCGACGACCTCTGTGGCGCGGTGGGCGAAGGTCCGCCTGCGACGCAGGAGGTTGCGGGTTTGATTCCCGCCTCTGGACAAATGTTTGTATGATCTGCAGATATTTGTTTCGGGTGTTCTGGTCGTTTTCTATCTATAATAAAAATATCTATCTATGTATTATATTGTATTATGTATATCAGTCATCTAGTACCCATAACACAAGCTCTGCTTAGCTTAGGGTTAGATAAATAATGCTGTGTGAATTGTCCAGCATTATTTATTTATTTATTTATTTATGGTTGTTTAACGGAGGATTGAAAAATAAGCAAAGTAAAACATTAATAGGAACTTTAACTCGCAAATTGACGAGTGATTACCACTTGGTATTCTATATCTTACCGTCTGCAGAGAAATCGCGACGATGCGCACACTGCTTTCGGCATAACGAAATGGAAATAGAGAAAGTATTATTAATAATTAATATACTCTCTTGATTGATAGGTACTCAATAACGTGATAATAGTCACAATTAATACTCAGCAGCGTTCTTCAAACGCATTCTTGAAAACTGAATATAAAAGAAAAACGGATCTGGAAGAGCTCATTGCGATAAGGCTTTGTTCTCTTTTATTCTTAGCACTTCATTCTGTACTGTTTTCTGTCTGTAGTACAATAAACTCAGTGTTATCTATTTTATAAAAGCCGCGCAGACGTTTTTATTTCTCTTTAGGTACCTATTTCATATGCTGCTCGGAGTAACAGAGCAAATAAGTTTCCTTAATCTACGGACGAGCTACATAACGAATTGCGAACTCATTTATAAGCCAGTATAAAGCAAACTAACAAAATTTTTTCGCATCGCCTTTACTCGGTAATGGATGTAATGGATTACCCTCTATTAAGTCTGCAACGACGCATTGTAAAGCGGCCCAAATAAACTACTCGTATTTACCTTTGCGTATTTAATAAATAAATTGTTATTTTATTCGACTGTCGGAAGCACGGTCCGGATTGCGCATTGCGGCTGGCGTATCAAAGTTTGCGTTTTCTGAAGTGCTATGCAGTATCTACGAACGAATTTTCTGGGTCAGGTGTTAACAAGGACGTGAATGCATGAGTCTTGTTTTTATATTCTATAGTTTTCTAATTTGAAAGATTTTTTTTCTTCTCTTACAGATCATTAGAAAACTTATGTCACGTAAAAGCGTGGGCAAAAGTAATACCCACTCAATAAAGAGATCCTATTTACCTATTCCGATCAGACGTAAAGTACTCCTGAACGACATTGTTTTAAAAGCATCAGAGAATACTAAGTGGTTCCGAATAAATGTTTCCATCTTACTTAGGGAGTACAATATTATAGACACGGATCTTTGCCGTTTTGAGCCTAGTCTTTTATATCGATGAAGCGACACAGCAGTAAATTACAAATTTACATTTCCAAGCGTATAGTGTCCTTTAAAAGTCTGACGACTTCTTACATTCTTCTCGCCACTACTAGCTAGTCGTTTCCAGTGTTTTCAACCAGTTCGTCATTCCATCTTCGCCTGGGCTTTCCACACAGTCTTCGCCCATTAACGCACTCTTTTAGTAGTGATAGCAGGGAATCCAAATGTCTATATGCACAAATTTACATGATTTAAAACGATTTTCATTGATGGTTCCGATGGGATTTCCATCTAGAATCCGAAGAGACAATAGGAAGTTTCTATAAATAGCCCGGCGTAATAATTCTGAGCACAACCTACAAAACACACACAGCAAACGAATCATTGCATCGACATACATTGCGTACTTTATTGAAGTTGAAGGAATGCATTTTAAATAATTTACGCATTCGATGACGAAGTGACGTAATTTTTTTCTATTCTACCCTAGACAACAATCCCCGTGCTAGGGGGGCTGGAAGCGAATTGTTGACGTAGAACAAATTCATACCAAATCCAAGGCACTAAAGTTGTAAGACGTTATCATCAGAAATGACTATCCAAAGTCAACGCAGAGATTTATAACTCAGAATGTGAGGAGCGTGTAAAATCGCAAGTGATTGCTTGCGATAACCGTGACCGCAAGCTGTGTAAACTTGATATCGCACAGGGTTCTGTAAAATTAATATGTAAAACCAACTTGGAATACGAAATACGTGCTTGCTGTAGGTATCAGAAAATAGGGATTCGTTTGCTGTGTGTGTTTTGTAGGTTATGCTTAGAATTATTACGCTATTTATAGAAACTTCCTATTGTCTCTTCGGATTCTAGATGGGAATCCCATCGGAACCATCAATGACAATCGTTTTAAATCATGTAAATTTGTTATCAGCAATTCGTTTTAGTGTGAAATATAATAAATTAATAATGTATGACAATTCTCACGTCATCATAATCTAGCCCCAAGTCGAACAGAGCTTGTGTTTGCGTGTAGAATATCACGGTACCTACAAAGTAGATTCTTCTTTCCATAAAGCAGTTTCATTCTGCCAATGCACCGAGGGCTTTTGTTAACACATGTTTGGCTCGTCTTGAAAATCTACGGTTTACTCACTGTGGAAAAGCACGATTGTCAGTGTTTTATGGATCATCCATCATGCAACCTTGTTAACGACATATTTTCTTCACGGCAAGGCGACGACGACGCGACGGCGCCGTACACGCAGGGGCGTATTTACCCTAGGGCCAAGGGGGCCATGGCCCGGGGCGGCAGGCTATGAGGGGCGGCTTTCTCGGGGCGCCTTTTATTGTCAAGCTTAATTAAATAAAATAAATATTAAAAGAACTCTTCAAACCCAAAACCCAACCAATTGTTTACCTACAATACTATACCTACCTACCAACAAGAAGGTATCTAAATAACATTTGCGTTCAAGAATTATTATACATTTATATTCGTTAGGTTAGGCAACTTAGCTTTTTTATAAAAAATAAGGACTTAAAAGAAGCTTTCCCATATGTAGAGATTGCATTACGCATTTTTCTTTGCACCGCAGTGACGAATTGCAATGCAGAACGTTCGTTTTCTGTATTGAAAAGGTTATAGAATTATTTACGTTTCACTATAAGCGAAGAACGCTTAAACAGCTTAGCTGTTCTGAACATAGAAGCTGAGTTTACAAACGCCTTAAGTTATGAGAGCGTCATTGAAGATATAGTCACCCAATTTGTACTTAGAAAAAAAAATGCGCTCCCTTAATAAATGGAGTATTAAAGTATGGAGTGAATAAATGGTTAATTTTTAGGTTTTTTTTTTCATTTATTATTTCACACCACAGAGCAGATTTCTTAGATAAATGGGGCGGCAAAGCTAACTGGCCCGGGGCGCCAAATCTTTAAATACGCCTCTGCGTACACGCACCGTGTCTGCTCTTCGGCGCGCCGCCGTGTCTGCTCTTTCAAACGCCGCGTCTACGCCGCCGCCGCGCCGGACGCGAGCCGTACGTTTTCCACAGCGGCAATTAGGCATACCTACCTACTCAAAAATAGAAAAAACTCGGAAATTTTCACAGATGATGTATTGTTGTTGCCGCTATAACAACAAATACTAAAAAACAGAATAAAATAAATATTTAAGGGGGCTCCCATACAACAAACGTGTTTTTTTTTTGCCGTTTTTATAGATAATGAGACCTTTAGTGCGCGAGTACGACTCGCACTTGGCTGGTTTTATTTCACATTCAAGGAACCAAAGAAACAATTTTCTATTTTATGCAATAAGTTCTTTATCATGGGGATCCCGTGAATAAAGAGATCTAGGCCTAGTTTGACAGCCCGTTGACAACCCGTTAGGTTAGGCCGCAGCGCGGCGGCGGGCGTGCTAGCCGGGGCCCCTTAAATCAGATTTATCTACATAAACTATATCATCATAAACATAACTAACTTCGTACAACTCGGGCTCTCAAGTGTGATACAATACAACGGCAAACAACTCGCAGGCTAGCTTCAAATTACAATACACACATTCAAGTTATGACATAATTATTATGGCGAAGCTCGACCGTCCACCCTGGATGTTTATTCTTCATCCAAGTGTGTAACACGCGGCTGCGACCAATCACAGCGCGGATTCTCAAGGCCGGGCGCGATTTGCACGCGTGTGTTAGTTTGTTTTGCTTTTTACGGGCGTTGTGGGCTTTTACTGAACTTGCTTATGGAGATTTTGCGTTGAAGGTCAGTCTATAAAAATATTTATATCTTATCGCGTTGTTAACCTTTCATTAGTATTGCTTACCCACATTATGTGTATTGTTTTTTAGAAAAAAAAAAACTCGGACCTCAAATTCCTTATTTGTTCACTGTTTTTTTTTTAGTTTTCCAGGACTTATATTATAATACGGGATCATTTTGGAATTTTCTCAATTCTGTTATAAAATAATCATCAAAATCGATCGACAATTGACGGATATATCCGCGCGAACATACAAAAAACATACAGCCGAACATTGAACCTCCTTCTTTTTCGAAGTGGGTAAAAATAGACTCGTAGATAGCGAACGAGGTAGATCTTACTGTACAGAAAAGAAAGTATACTTATCCGTAAGTTACGGCTAAAAGGGTGTATAGTAGGTAGGTATATATCCTTTTACGTTTATTTTTACGACCTCTGTGGCGCAGCGGGTGAAAATCGACGCAGGAGGTGACGGGTTCGATTCTCGGCTTGGGACAGATGTTTGTACAACCTGC
Organism: Eupithecia exiguata; assembly: GCA_947086465.1. Lineage (NCBI taxonomy): Eukaryota > Metazoa > Arthropoda > Insecta > Lepidoptera > Geometridae > Eupithecia > Eupithecia exiguata. The sequence goes on along the minus strand of OX352240.1, from coordinate 11,047,120 downwards.
AAATATTTGTTTCGCGTTGTTCGGGATTTTTATGTATAATATAGAATATCTAGTATGTATAATTATGTACCTAATGTATTCTAACAAAATATATCAGTTATCTAGTACCCACAACACAAGCTCTACTTAGCTTGGAGCTATAAGATGCTTTGTGGATTATCCAGCATTAATTATTTATATAAATTTATTTATTTATAAAGGGTTCATGTAAAATTTACTGAAAGGTAACCTACGTCTTCCATCCTAAACGGGTAAAGCGACTCCATCGGTGCTATTTCTAGACTTGACATGTTTATAACTATATTATCCACGTGTATGATTCAAAGTTGTCCTTGATACCGGAGTTACCAGCACGACGAAAACATGGAATTTGCAATGCGATAGCAAACTTAAACATCACAAATGCTTATGATGTTCAAATGACGTCAGACGGTGTTTTAAAAACAGTAATAATGATTGTTACTGTTTGTTCTCACGCTTACCGGCTTCTGTTCCAAGTTTTGGTTTAATTTATGAGCAGGCTTTGTTATAATGTGAAAAACACTGCCGTACACACGTATTAGCGTCTTAAAATACACAGTAACAGACAGCATAGCTATTATAGGTGTTTTCAAAGCCAAATTTCCCTATAAATTTGGTGTAAATTTCCCTACTAAATATCAAGAAATAAGACCGCATACAGAGTAACGAACGTCCCTTTTTCTGTCATGCTGATTTCTAGACACATATTTGTGATAGCATTCTCCTGTCCGCGTGCGTGCTGCCCGCGTCATAGGAATAACATAATGAAGTGATAGGTTTCAGATGCACCGCAGACCGCACGCGGGTGGAAATCCGCATGACAGGAGAAGAGCCCTAAGTGCGGGGGACGTTGGATGGCGCAAATGGCTTCCTTAGTGCGCGTACTTCCGACAATGGTGTCAATTCAGATGTCACCAAAACTAAACTAATTAGACAGCACTATTAAATTATGCCATCTTTTTAATTTTGACCGTTATGAAAGGGACAGCAAAATTTTTAGTGCTGTCAAATTACTTTTCGAGCATATGTTTCTTACGCCGCTGCGGATTCCGTTTCCGCGATACGCCTTCGTCCTGAAAAATTGTCAATAACTGAGTGTGATGTGGTCTATTGTTTTGTTACAGAGACATCAGTACAGTGCGAGGAGAGTAGACGTTGCGCTGCGAACAGGAGGCCGGCCCATTGCCGTCGAGCGTGCATGACGCTGAACACATCTGGAAACACTGCCCGCAGGTAAATTACACACCAGCGACACACAATTATCGCGGAGCCGGACGGAAGTGACATGCGCTTATCTACCCCCGTTAGAAACAATTTGCTCTTTAATTTTACACATAGGTAACATTACTTTTTCTGTGACATAAGCCCATAATGCAAATTTATCGTATTGCTATGAAAACAACATTTTCTCGGAACTCCGCATAAGAAAAAAGCTTTTCAAAACTATTAAACTTTCATGGTTATCATGCAAACCTAAAAGCATTTACATTATATATTTCCACTAAAAAACATGGAAAACATTCCGTTATAAGTGTTTCTAAGAATACTAAATAAATTCATAAAAAGATCTTAAATAGATTCACAGTTTAACAGAAACTATTTAAAAACACCAATTTCTATTATTAATTAAACATACCAATATATGTCCTATCGCTCCTCACAGCAATTATTATCTGAGATGTTGCAGATCGAACTTGCGTGATGGTATTCCGATATCTTACCTGAACATGGTATCTCGTCTAGAGGCCCCAGATAATGGTAAAGTCCATTTCGGTGGGATGTAGCTACTGTATCTAGGCGGTGCGAGGAGTGTGACTTTACAAAAAACATCTTGGATTGTAGAACAGAGAACAATGTAGGTATAGTAGCTCTAGCTCTGCTACACCGTTTTACACACATTTCTCGTCAGAATCTCACATATTTCTCGCTTTTTTGTGTGTACATTTGCCTCAGTTCGATTCCCCAACCAGCTTAAAGGAGTCCAAATTTAGGTTAAAATCCATGAGAACAAAAAAATGTGCCCAGCTACCTCGCACGTTTCTGGGGAGCACGTAAATGAGCGTCTAAGATTCGGAATACCGTAGATCGCTCGGGTCTTCGATGGCCGCCCACGTGTGACTACCGTTGTGTTGCAGAACATCAAAATTTTGCAGTAACAGGCATCGGAAGCTGCTACCTCTGCGGCAGACGTGACTGGTGAGCGGCGCGGGAGAGGCTCGCCCGCATGACGCGCTAACGCACATCCGCACAGCTGTGAGCGCTCGAGAGACACGAGGCCGAGGTAATATTCCCCAGGAGATACCATAAGTGAGGGTGGCATGTACCAGGCCATTTTTGTTTAAATAGTATTATAGCATCCTTATGATCTGGTATGACTGCTATCGCACACCCGCTCAGTATTGACCGCTCGAGATACTTGTATGTATGTGTACTCTTGTATCCGCACTGAGACTCAAGTTGGTCCATTGTGCGTGCTCGAGATACTTAGCCGAGGATGTATTCCCCAGGAGATGACACCATACGCGATAATGGCATGTTCCAGGTCATTTCTGTTCAATGAGCGCTCGAGAGACACAGCCGGGGTAAAAAAAAAACATACTAGGAATTGATACCATATTTCGCTATGGAGTGTATCAAGCCACTTGGTTATTCAGAATAAAACGTTACGAACTTCTGGACATAACCAGCGTTATCTACGCTATTTTACCGCCCATCAATAGAGTGTTAGCATATAATGATATTTTTCAAAATACGAATCTGCTTAGTCAAGTATTTACCTGATAACTTTTCAGCATAATTATATCTATCTTTGTTCTGTTTCAGATTCTATGTAAAAATTAGTGAAAATTGGATATATCAAGAGATCAAGTCATAGTTAGTTTAGTTTAGTTGTACATAGTTATAACCCGCCACCATGGGTACTCTGAACGTCAACCGAAATGTCGCCGACGCCTTCTATCGGTACAAGGTGAGAAATTTTATTTCATCCATTAGAAAACACAACAAAAAGCATAATTTACTGTAGAAACCTTGGATCTTTCGGCGCAGCCTTCGGGATACATAAAATCTCATTCTCTTCTAAAGATGTGAACCCGCCGTGACTAATTCACTCAGTCACTTTTTTTTTCAAAAGTCGCTAATATTTGCATGTATAAAACAGTGTAAAATCCAACAGTGGACTAAAAAAGGCTGATGATGATGATTAAAAAGTGCATTAACATTTTATTTGTAGCAACATATCAATCGGTAAAAGTGAACAGTTTTGTTATTGACGACCTCTATGGCGCGGTGGGCGAAGGTCTGCCTGCGTCGCAGGAGGTTGCGGGTTCGATTCCCACCTCGGGACAAATATGTGTACGATCTGCAGACATTTGCTAAGGGTGTTCTGGTCGTTTTCTATGTATAATAAAAAATATCTATCTATGTATTATATTATGTTTATCAGTTATCTAGTACCCATAACACAAGCTCTGCTTAGCTTGGGGCTAGATAATGCTGTGTAAATTGTCTAGCATTATTTATTTTATTTTTATTATAAGAAAGATAATATTTCATTTGTTACGACACTAATAGTCTAAGACGGTACAATAATACATTATTATGTTTGTAGATGCCGAGGATTTGCGCGAAGGTGGAAGGCAAAGGCAACGGCATCAAGACCGTCATCGTCAACATGCCTGAAGTGGCCAAGGCTCTGGGAAGACCCGCTACTTGTGAGTATCTCGCCTTTAGCTCCATACTTCCCGTATTTTTTATATCTATGGCTAAAGGCCAGACTCCACCAAAGCTGAACGGAGAAGAGATGTGTTTGAAACAACTAATAGAACGTCGTTACTCACTCATCCCGTCTCCGCTCAGGTTTAGTGGAGACCACCGAGCGGCTATGTATGATACATAGCCGCTTTGTATGCGTATATAATATTTACATTTGTATGCGAAGACACAAAGAAAGAATGGAGCGGAGATAAAAAAATAAAATATTTATTTTCCAAAAACATGTATAATCATATAGTGTATAATCATATAGTACAGTGCCAGCGGAACTCAAACTAAGCAATGCTTGTGTCTTGCGGTCCTTGAGTGCTTTTACATAATTGATTTAAGAGAGTGTGCAGATACAGATAATTTTATGATCTAATTTTTAATAACTCTAAAATGAGTAACATTTATGTGCCTAATTTAAACATCAATTAATACTAACATGCAAAAAGATGAAAAGAAAGATGTGAGCCACGCAAGCTGGCGACGTCACATAATCTTAATTATGTCAAATTCATAAGTGGGGGATAACTGCAATCTGCACTTACAATACACCTGAAAGAATCTCGCATGTGATTGTTCAGTGTCAGGGATTGAGGGATGTTGCGGATGCAGATATTTTTCACATACGCGGATGCGGATCTCACGTTATTCTGTAAGAAACTATATCGGTGGAAAAATAAAATAATTCTGTTCCTCAGATCCGACCAAGTACTTCGGATGCGAGTTGGGCGCGCAGACCCAGTTCGACTTCAAGAACGAACGCTTCATCGTCAACGGCAGCCACGACTCTGCCAAGCTGCAAGATCTGCTGGACGGGTAAGTGAATCTCTCTATCTGTTGTATATTTGAGGACTACACCTTGCTTTACATGCATCTTTCCCAGTCCAAAAGCCTTTGTGTAGTTTAAGTACTACAATACTCAGACTGTCCTGTTCAGTGCAACAATGCAAACTAACAGAAATCAAGTTTTATTGTTTATGTACTGAGTAGTGACACTCTAAGAAAAGATAGTTGAATGAAGTCATAATTTACATTCCATTTTTCACTCTTTAAATAGATACAGAGATGAATTGGTAGTGAAACTGGAAACATGTTTTGCCCTGTCATGTTTCCATAACTAATATTACACAGCTAGGATGAACTCGTGAAGTTCGTGTCATCTACATTATTTTTAAACCACTTCTGTATAAGAGCAAACAAAACCAAAAATTTCCAAGAATTGGTCGAGCCGTTTTTAAGTTTTCGCTAGATCAAACAGCATTTGATTTTTATATAACATACTAAGTTCTGCCTGCGTTTTTGCACTCGCTTTTAAGTAGCATATGTCCTTTCTCGGGATACCATCTATCTCTCTGCCAAATTTCATTAAAATCCGATCAGCCGTTTAGGCGTGAAAAGGTACAGACAGACAGTTACTTTCGAATTTATGTATTTGTATGGATACAGATTTCCACCGAATCCTTTTATCTGCGCAGATTCATCCGAAAGTTCGTGCTATGCCCTGAATGCGACAACCCCGAGACTGAGCTGATCGTCTCCACCAAGCGGAACACCATCTCGCAGGGCTGCAAGGCGTGCGGCTACCACGGCGTGCTCGATTTCAACCATAAACTTAACACCTTTATACTCAAGAACCCTCCCTCCCATGAAAATACAGGACAGGTAATAAACGCGCCTTATGGTCCCATGTAGCATTTCTTTAGAAATTACATAAATCTATACGATAGAGGTGTAAAATGCAGGAAGAGAAAACCAGTCAGCTATAACAAATTCAACTTCCTCACGCCTCTTGCTTTTCGCCACGACTCTGCTAGTGTCTGTGTCAGAGTCTATTTATTGAGTAAAGGTACAGACAGATGTTAAAAATGACGTCTTGGAAAAAGGCGGGCCTAGACCTAGGCCCATACTTTTGGCAAAACTATTGCCGCCACGGTATTTTTTGTCTCGCTGTACAACAATGAAAAACGCCAATGAAAACGCCTGTTGGTATATAATTAGCCAGAATACACATCTTAAAAGTCTATTTCACTCTTTCAGGGCACCTCTGTGACTGAAGGCAACCGCGGCAAGCGCTCCAAACGCTCCGGCCCCGGCGCCGGCGACAAGCCAGCCAACGGCAACCATGACGGCAGCGACGATGCTAAGAACGTAAGTGCAATGTTACTGCTGTTATCGTACCGGCTGCGCCAGTCTGAAGAGGAAACTGGCGTAACTGACCATTGTTTGGGAATTCAAATAACCAACGTTACCGGGCGTTCAACGGCGTGCGTAATCTTTTATTTGCATAATAAGTTCAGATACCGCTACACAGTAAATAAATAAATAATACTCGACAATTCACACAGCATCATCTAGCCTCAAGCTAAGCAGAGCTTTTGTTATGAGTACTAGATAATACGATAGAGTATGATAGTACTAGATAACTTAATTCAATCATTGCATAGATATTTTTTATGAAACATAGAAAACACCTAGATCAGTACTTTAACTATTGCTTCAGTCAACCCTCAACAGTACCTTACACCAATATTTTTATTCACAATAAAGATGTTGGTATATTTTTGATTGACAGGAGAGTGAGCCAGTGACGCCTACAGCGCCGCACGCCCGCAGCAAGCCGAAAGCACCGCCAAAAGACGCCGATGACGATGATGACGGAAACTGGACCGTCGACGTCAGCGAGGCTGCCGTCAAGGCTCGCATGCAAGGTACGAACCATTGAAGTTTTCCTACTTACCAATACCAACTGCTATTAATTTGGTTCATAGATATTGGTAAAAGGGCATTTTTCGATGTACATTGTATCAAGCGATATGTGAATTACATCGTAGTTTCGTCCGTATGCTCAAATCGAACTGGCATTTATAAGATTGTATCGTCACCGTGTTAAAAGGTGACGACCACAGATACAGTGGCAACACAATACACTAAACTGGATTAAGTACATACCTACAAATATTAGATGAGAAATCAATAACTTTTCTTTTTCTATTATTTTTTTCTTTGACAAATCAAATTTTAAACTGATTAATTTAGAAGTCACATTATAACGGGATATTTACCATGATTAGATTTTTGAATTTTCCAATATTTCGGCACAGTTTCACGCGCCATGATCACGGAAGGACTAAAGAACAAATTAGGGTAAATATCCCGTTATAAATGACGTCTATGTTAATAACCATGATAGTTTCAAATATTTTATTAAAAATAATTTATCAAATATGATACAAGAATACAAGATTTTGAATTGACATAGCGTGGAAGAAGTGAAAAAAGATTCTAAAGCTTCCGAACCAACCTCTCAAGATCTCATAATAGCATCAATCCAATATAGCCACGAAAGTGTGCCCTACTACCAGTCTGTAGGTAGGCTGTCCTGTCTGTTTATACAAATCTGTGATGTTCTTGTTGTTTCAAATAAACATATATTTGTTATGTCCAGATCTGACGGACGGCGTGAAATCAATGACCGTGTCTGAAGACAGCGAGAAGAACGAGAAGCAACGCATGGATCTGTTCTACGCGTTCGTCAAACAACGCTCCGCCTCCGGGAACGTCAACTCTGCAGAGCTGCTCAATGAAGCTGAACGGTTAGTCATTACCTCATCGTCACATCACACATACCAACGTGCCTCCTGTCCGGTTATCTTGCGGGAAACAACACGCTTATTATTATTATATTAGTACCTACCTACCTCACCTTTTATCTTTCTAGTTGTAAGAGACAATACGAGAACAATGTCACTTATTGTAAGAGTATTGTCTGTAACTCGTGGGTACTTAGACCATTGTGTAATGTCGTTAATTGAGTACCTTCATACTTAAATATTATGTTAGTAGCCTATGTCCGTCCCCGGAATATCATTTACCTCCCTGCCAAATTTCATAAAGATCTGTTCAGCCGTTTAGCCGTGAAAGGTAACAGACAGACAGAGTTATTTTCGAATTTATAATATTAGTATAGATATAGATTTAGATAATTTTACTTACTCATACCTACGTACGAAGATAGAAAGAGTAGAAGGGAGTGTACCTCCTTTTATTGTAATTGAAACCAGAGGAATGTAACATTCGGGTCAAACCCCTACGGGTTTATAGAGTCCTATTTATATTCTGGATTAAATAAATAAATACAAATATGTCATTTATTCGCAGATTGGAGGTGAAATCCAAGGCCGTGCTTGTAATCTTCGAGGTCCTGATCCGCGGCGGGCAGCTCGCGGCCGACGTGCGCCGCCACCGCGCGCTGCTCGTCCGCTTCACGCGCGGAGACAGCCGCGCCCAGCGCGCCGCCCTGCACGCGCTCACGGCCATGTGCGCAGACAATTCTACACTGCTGCCCAAAGTACCCGCCATACTGAAGGTACACTACCCTACCCTACTACAATATACGACAAAGACAAGATCCATCAGACCCTACAATCGCAAGTGCTAAATGTTATAGCATTGACGCACGTTGCTCTTCAGCCACCCGAAAGAAATGCAAGCGTGTCATTCTTTACTGTTCAAAATTCGCTGCAGGCGCGCCGTCGAAACGGATGCTGGTGTCGCGATGCTGTTGTATTTTGTGCTGAAACACTGGAATAGATGGGGCCTGCAAAATCGATACCCACGTTTATAAACGGCCTGACCCACCAGACTGCTCGCTCACGTCCCGCCACCGTCTTGAAAACGTCTGTACAAAGCTTTTCCTCGAACCTTTCTACGAACCATGCTCTTTCAAGATGTTAATCTGAACTTTTTGTTCCAGCTGCTATACGACGAAGACATAGTGGAAGAGAAAGCTATAATGGAGTGGGCAGCCAAGCCGAGCAAGAAGTACGCCAGCAAGGAGCTCGCGGCCGACGTGCGCCGCCGGGCGCAGCCCTTCCTCGAGTGGCTGCAGCAAGCCGAGGAGGACTCCTCCGACCAGGGCGGGGAGGAGGAGGATATAGAGGTATACCAGAGGAGAACTGGTAGGATAAATAGCTCTCAAAATTTGTAGGAAGTGGCAATGGGCCGGCCATATCTCCCGAAAGACCGACAACCGCTGGGGCAAACAGTTACACGGTGTGACTTTGTTCGCTTGCCTTGTTGTGATACGGACATGCATTTTTCGAATTTGATTCCATCAGTTCCGGCTTCCACACTTGCGATACCTGTAGACGTTTCTTTTAACAACACCGCCTTAACCCAGCGACCTTAATTCCAGATCGAGTACGATGACCGCGCCGCCGCCACGCCCATCAAAGCAGTGGCGCCGCGTCCGGCCGCCAACAACAAGCAAGCGGACGATGACGAGGTCGACGTCGATATTGACGCCATCTAACTACCCACACTACATAGATACACCACCTATATCTTCGGCCATTGATTCTTACGATATACCTAAAATTATACACATATAGACCATAGATCCATTTCACGTACAGACGAAATTTATTCGTGTTTTGCGATGGATAGTTGATTTTTTACGTATGTACTTTAGTATATCATTCCCTTTTGGGTATATTTTCCGTATTAGTCCAACTCCACTAAGATATACGGGTAAAAATGATTTAGCTTCTACTCTTATTGCTGATTGGTATACGCTTGACATGACATATTCTTAGTATAGTGAATAAATATAGTCCCATCTGATTATGAGAGGAATAAGAGTGCACCTGTGTTTGTGCACACGCTTGAGCACTGTAATAATGTCCCGCCCACATGGTTAGCATCCGTGGAGACTGGCCGCCGTGGCCGAAATTTGGCTAGGACACCATCGTCATAGAAATATCGTTTGGGGAAAATTGAACTAAACTCTCGGTTACTATTGGTGACTGTCATGTCAATTCTAAAATTTGCTTGGTAGGTAACGAAGCTAGCCTGCCAAGACATCTGTGGGCGTAATTTATAAAATTCTGCTGTCCATACGCAAAACAATCCTCCTGTCGTAGTAGAACGCTATAGAAACCGGATTACCCATTACTTTGGCATCGTATTACCCATTTGAGTCAAGATTCAATAAATCTACTAGAATAAATCATTTGTACGTGATTCTTGGTTCAAATCACCAACTTACCTATCTATCTTGAAAATATTATGGTCGAAGATTCCCATCATCCACCTTTGTCTCGGTGTTTCGCTTACATTGTCAATTTTATCAAAATATAATTTCTGCATTTCACGATTACATTATTCGGTTTAATGTCGGTAAATTGCATTTTATCTTTCAATCATATATTCTCATGCGAAACATCGAGTCTGCATTTTACCCAATTTTTCAAAGCTTTTAAAAGTAAAATAGTATGTACTTCCAAAATACATAGATACCTTAGACTACAAAATATCTTGCATAGTTTATGGCTAAACTAAACGGAAGGTCTTGACCATAGAGTGTAGACCTCTTAGAATAATCCAAATATTTTCTCTCTTAGTGTTAGCATTGTATCCAAAAGCTTAACAATAGGGCGCCTTGCTATAATTTCCGATAACAGAAACATTATGTTCCTATAGACTTTAATTTGTCATGTTTTGGGACGCAGTTGGTAACATCGGGTGTGAGATCTCTTCGAGGCACAGGTTTATTCACACGAGCGGTACTTGAGGTTTGTCATCATAACCCAGCACATGAATGACCATTTATGCTGGAAAACTTAGCGTGTAGTCACAAAAAGCGTTGTCATCTTACGTTATGAACGGAGGTATGTAATAAAATATTTTTAAAAGATGTTGCTTTTATAAATATTTCATTAATGTCTATGTATATTTGATATTTATATTGTTAAATCTGATAGGCGCGGGATTCATGGGGGAGCATTGAGAGGATGGATGCCGTAAGAGTAAGCGAATTTAGTATGTTAATGAATTCCGCGCGTTATTTTAGGTTAGTTTATGGAGTCCCAAAATGCGCCCGCATATTGTAATATATAAAATAAGCCAGTTCTTAGGGATGGCGTTTATTTCTCCTTTTACTATATTATCATAGAATATTTTGAAAATTGCCAACAGACAATTTTATTAGATTGTTTTGTATTCAATACATTTTTGGATTCTGAAGGATTTTGTGGTTTTATTCAATGAATATCCAGATAGGTGTTGTATAATTTATTTAAAAATATAAGGCACTTTAAATACAGTCTAAAGTAGGCAGGAATTTCAATATATATTTCGAGAATATTTTGAACAATGCTTCCAAAAAACATATTATCCATCAGTTCTTAAGTTTATGGAATCATTGTTAAGCAGAGTATTTGTGAGCAATAACAGAGTACGGAGTAACCTGCTGTACCAGCTTGAGTCAATGCATTCAAAACAAATCATACAAAATTTTTAAGAAATCTTGGAATTCTTCGAAATATTACAAGAATTCTTTTCAATGCTGATTTGAAAATAGATTTTTTTGGATGAACAAAAGCTGAATGTCGAGTAAGTATTAATCATTTCAATTTTTATTTAACATTCAATATCGTTGGTTGGAGATAATATTACTTATCACTATAAATTATTAAGTATACAAAGGTAAGTACCTACCTACCTATTCTTATAATATCTATAGCCGTAATTACTAAATGCATAGAATTAAAATAAGTAAGAAATATTGCATAGAGAATCTTTGAGATTCTAATTCTCTTTTAAAGAGATCAGATTGTACTAATAGTTCGCCCCGAACTTTGATCTCGCGACAGACTATATGGTCATTATTTAGTTTTTTACACATACTAAAAGTGCACTGAGATCTGCGCACGAGCTCTTAGACTAGAATTAAGCCCGTATTCTGAAAGCTTGCTCGGTCTTAGATCTGTTTGGTTTGAGTAACGCTTCACCTTCCGTCTATAAAGATGATTTATGCAATGCCTGTGGTTTAATTTTCTTGACATTTCTTTATGTGGCTGTGCAGCCTAGTACGCACCGAGTAAATAAATATTGCTGGACAATTCGCACAGCATTATCTAGCCTCAAGCTAAGCAGAGCTTCTGTTATGGGTAAAGTAACGCATAAGCCATAGAAAATCGTTACTCAAGCATTGACCGACGGTTGAGTAAGCTTTCATAAGACGGGCCTAAATGACATTAGAAAGCGAAAGAAAACGTACTAAATACCTAAACCGATATTTTGGTTCGAAAGAGATTCATTCGTAGAGTTGTTTTTAAGGCACTTAGAAACGCGATAACCTTAGCTTATCTTGTGCTTGTTAAGTGTACATTATCGTTGGTACTTTAATATTGTGTTGTTAACTTAGTAACTACTTTAAAGTTTGCTTATCTATTAGGTATATGCTAAGAACAAGTGACTGGAGCATTTTGCATCTACGCAACAAAATAGGTACAAAAGCTTGAAACTGAAGCTCGACAAAAATACTTATTTTAAGATCTAAAAAACCCAGAGGGCCCAGCCAATGTACTAATTCGATAGCGTCTGAATAGCTATGTTTGACAGTACTAAAAATGGTGCCATCTTTTTTATTTCGATCATTATGAAAGAGACTGCAACATTTTTGTAATCGACACCATTATTTTGCTTATAACATGTTTGGTACTCTTGAAAACAGTTCCAATATCATCATCATGTACGTCCACTACTGAAAATGCTTCACCGAAATGGATGGGGTTTTGGCAGGTGTAGGTACATACACAAAAAGAAGCTTTACATAATAATATGTATAACCCCCCAAATAAGCACTGAAACGTAACTCGGATTTAGGCACGACTAAAGTGACAAAAAATCGCGACTGTGATGTCCTTTAAACCATGTTGCGTGAATATTCTGGCGTTTTTGTCTAGTCTTACGACATCCACAGGTTGACTTGGTGGGGTCGATTCTTACGCAGGGACCGCCTCGGCACAGTTCCAATCTTGATCCCAATTAAGACTCGAGGTAGGTTATTTCAAATTATGCCCTACTAGTAATTCGAGTGCGTCAAATTCTACAAAAATGAACTTAGTTTTTAAATTTATATTGGAACGGTTTCCAGGAGCAACGCCTAGTCTAGGAGCTCTGTTCGCATACACTGAGTGCCCGTGACGGTCCTATCAATGCTGAAGAACGTGATGAGGCTGGGCAGTGAATGCGTTCGTTAGAATAGTGAGAGCAGGGTTATCCACCAGCTCGTTGTATTATAGGCCCGTTCGCGGCAGCCTGCACCACTGTAGGCGTAGCTACACTGAATGAAGTTATGAACACGTTCACAATAGTGATGAGAAATATCCCTAGAACAGTGAAGTTGTTGATCTTATCGGCTTTGCAGATCTCCTTCTTGTCGTTGACGTCGTAACGGCTGTTCATTATGAGGCCGACGCCGACTGCGATCTGTGAAAAGATATGTAAAATTAATTAGGTAGGTACATTGTTTCTGTGAAAATATCATTTAGTTGTAAGGAGAATATCATTTAATCTGAGAGTTTGCATAGAGCAATTCTCAGGAGAAGAAAAGATACCTAATACAAAACAACGTTCATTTTTTATACAAAATTTGATTTTTTTACCGTATTTTTTAAAAATCTGTTGAGTTTAGTGCCTTCGAAAGTGCTGACTTATGGTGAAGCCAGAGAATTTTTTTAATTATGTATATAGGTATGATAATATATGTATGATAGAAATAATGCTGGACAATTCACACAGCATCTAGCCCCAAGCTAAGCAGAGCTTGTGTTACGGGTACTAGAAGACTGATATACTTAAAATTCAATACATAGATATTGTATTTTTTTTATATTGATTGTTTTGATACAGAAATAATTTTCCTAGTTCTACTTGTCAATTGATATGTGAAAAACTGTTTTTGAAAATCGCGAGATCAAATGTTTTATCTTGACTCTACACCTAAATAATCTTTGTTCCTTCACTTTCAATTTTGCAGCAGAAGACTCCTTACCTGAAAGATGATACTAAGCGATATGAAGACGAGACTAGAGTAGTAGTAGGGATGCGAGCTGGCAGACTCCAGCACGTAGCGGAGCTGGTTGGCATTAGCCGACAGCAGCGCGAGGTCCATCATGCCTTGAGCTAGGTTCTTCTTCTGCTGGTACGTGTTGACATCTATCGTCTGGAAGGGGGAAGAACGGTTATAGCCAAAATACATATAGGTGCTGGTCTATCTTTCTGGGCGTGGAAAAAATATATTTAGGATTGTAGCTGCAACGCAATAAAGTCCATTTCAGCTTGTGCCTCTCCGTTCGAGCTCTTATTGTAGTCTCTGCGTTGAAATAGAGGGCATCTCTTTCTACACTATTCAAACTGAGCGAGACAACGTTCGAGTTACTCTGCGCGTGTTTTTCAGTTTTTCATTAGGATCCGTTCAGCGTTTAGTCGAGAAGAAGTAACAAACATCCATCCATCCAAACTTTGACGCGTGAATATTGTGTTGTGATGCGAAAGATTAGAGGATAAGATGTTTTTAACCACTTAACGCCAAAACTACTGAACGGATTGGGCTGAAATGTTGCATAGTATTTCCTAATCTGGATTAACATATAGTAGTACAAGTACCTTTATCCCGAAATAAAGCGTGCGAGGCCGCGGGCTGAAGCAAGTTTATAATTTTAGTGTATTTTGATGGTTAGAAATAAACTAGGTAGGTATGTCTTTTGTAAGTTTGAGATCTTGGACTCTCACTCACCTCATCTACATAGTTCTAAATAAATAAATAAGTAAATAGTTTACGACCCATGTACCTACTAATAGTTAGACTTACTGATGGTATTGGGGAGATGGGCCGGTCGTCAGGCTCTCCAAATCTGGGTGACAGGTTGTGATCTGAAATGAAATAACTTATTAAGCTTGTATTCCTTTTGAAAAGTGTGTAACTTATCAAATCTTTGTCACTAGTAGACGCAATTACATTAATAAGGCAGTTTATTAACAAAATTAGTGTATTCCGTTCCGATGTATTTGATAAGCAAAGGCATACATGTGTTCTTCACAAGATACTTGTCTAAGTGCTTATTTTGTAAGCCTAAAGAAATAAAGTTATTGAATTTTGAATTTTTTTGATAATCGGAAAATTATATTTTAATTGTCGTTTCGAGTGCAGTTCTCATGCATACTTACATTAAACGTCAAACTTAACCGACAAAGCTGTTAATTTTCCGCATTTCTTACTTAGTCTGAGATTTTCCGTTCATCTTTTGGTAAACACCAGCCTCAGTTAAACATTTACATTGTTGATGTATTTTTACACTAAACATCTAGTCGGGCCGGTATCCATGTATCCAAGTGATAATAAAACCCGTCATGCTAAATTTAATTTACATACTTAGATATAATAGTGACATCAAAGCCACCAAAAGCAAATAAAAAGAAATTGATAATAATGAGGTTTCCTTCATCGTGCGTGCATGCATTCAACCGTCTGATATTAGGCGCCATGCATTGCTTGCTCCAAAATTAATAGTACATAATAATGCAAATTCGCGAATGAATGGGTAGGTATGTAGGCGAACCAATGACTGCCATGTGCCTATAGGTGGTTGGTTACACCAACTACTTACCTACTGATACTACTTTTAGATTTCTAGTTATTTTAAACGTAATATTGTCGTTATTTTCAACGAAATTTGAAAAAAATCTATGAATTATTTGTGGAAAATATTTTATGTCATTGGTATCATCGGAGAAGTTCTAAAACAATTTTTCCATTTTTTATTTTTTACAAGTTTTCTATTTTGAAAGTTTTCATTCATCTTTTGTCATAATCATAAGGTTCGTGCTTAATATATCAAAGTTGCAATTCAGTAGCGATAACTTTTAAAAGGTTCTTATTATTGTAGGTACAGAATAAAGCCTTCATATCCTTATCGTTTTGCTTTTCTACCTTAACCTGAATGAAATGGAGTTTTCCCTAGCAACTCTTGAGGGTCAATACCGAGTTAAACTAGCGCCACCTCGCTTTAAATAAAATTACTATACAAAACATCCATCATCCATGCACACGTACAATTTTATTCTCATAGATTTTTTATGGTATAATATGCAATTACTGAAAAAAGGACGGATTTAAAGCGAGAGCCATAGATGAATCACGAGCAAGTGAAGGATTCTTTATAACGACTGAATCACGACCGTTGGGAGTGATTCATGACGATTGCTTTTTATTCATTATTTTCAGTGAATAAAAGCTATTTAAAGGGGAAATGATAAAAATAGTTTCTTGGTATCGAGGTATTCGATATAGCTTTTGCAATTTCAAAAACCGGCGCGGCGCTAGTTTCGCTGACTACAGCCCCTTGGAGTTACAAATGTAAGTGGGTGGTGATGAATGAATGTGGTCAAGCCAATCACCGTAGGGATAGTCTGGCTCATCGCCCCCCATCCACGGCCATTTACCGTCTTCTTCGGTCCCCACGCCGTCGTCGCGCGTCTCGGGCTCGCTTTTGTCGTCTAGGTCGTCTCCTGGAAACAGAATACGATATTAATCTCTTGTTCGAGCTTATTTACTAACTATTTCCTGCGGCTTCGCAACCGATTTTCAAGTAGCCTACGTCCGTCCCCTTAGTATTGTTAACCTCCCTGCCATTTCATTATGATCTGTTCAGCCGTTTAGGCGTGAAAATGACAGACAGAGTTTCATTTGAATTTATAATATTACTATTAGTATAGATTTGAAGGAAAACCTGCAGAAACTTTTATACAAAAAAGTAACAAATTGATAAATATCGATAAGCTTATCGATGGTTTTCACGGGTAGTAAAAATCCTCGTAGAAGGGCATCCAAATGTACGTAGGTAGTTTTACTTAGGCTAAGACGTGCTCACGATGCAATAGGTAGTATGTAGGTATGAGTCCTCCGACCAGGTGGGATGACGATTTGCGAAGATTTATGCCATATTCGTCCCGCAGAAGTTCGGCCCATATGACAAAATCTGCTTTCGTCCCACATCGAAAGACTGCTGGCAGATGCTGGATGCGTCAAGCTGAAGACAGGGCGCTATGGCGCTCATTAGGGGAGGCCTATGTCCAGCACTGGACTAATATAGGCTGATGATGATTATGAGGTATGAGTATGTTGGCGTGCGTCCGTGCATGTGCTTAAACCAAAGTTTTTGTTCCCATGCTCAAAACAAGTTTACTAGCAGATACCTACTACACTATTATCAAAACACCACATCCTCTAGAACGCGGTAGAGTCGCGATACCAGGGTCAACCTCATTCGTATCGAACCGTTATCAGTTTAACCTTATTGTTTTGTTCCAACTTATCAAAACGCGAGTAAAAAATCGCAAACTTATTATTCGAGAACTTTGTGTCCTCAAATGATGCCATTTTATGTTATTAGAATAATTATAATAAGATAAATGGCATCAGACAAATAAAGCTAAAACAATAAGTAATTGTTTTAGCTTTAGGTATTCGTCTGGTTATATTATTTAAGCTGTTAGTTTTCCGCCTCGGATTGTTGTCAATCGTGGGTCTTGTAGTTCCTATACTTTATTCCTAGTGGCGCGTTTACCTGATTTTTTTTAACCGTTCAAAGAATATCGATACCTAAGTAGGTAAACTGCTTTCTGGGAAAGAGGGTTTGGATCTTGACTGAGCATCATCATTGGCCCCCCACAACAGTAGTGTTCTTGTTTGGTATGCATTTTTTTAATTGGCTATGGTTTTTTGGATGCTGATTTGGGTAAATTTTCATAAATATACCTAAGTATATACTCACAAGTTTCTGTGCGCGGCTTCGCTCGCGTTGTTTAACATATTTCTATCACATGAGAACTGATGTTTGGCATAAAAGTAGCTATTCTAACCCTAGAACTACCTGTATGCAAAATTTCATTCCCTATACAGCTGCATCAATATGACATTCCTTGACATGTAATTGTACATAATTACATATATTTTGAGTTTGACTATATTATTAAGTTAACAAATTGGGTTCAGTTTCAACAAATTGGATTCAAATGACTGAAATAACTCTACCTCAATTAGTGATCTAAAACACATGATACAGAACAAGAGAGTGAGACAATTGACTCGTAGCGAGATCTAAATGTTGTCCATGAAACTCACCAACATCAAGTATGTGAGGCTTGTCGTCCTTGTCAAGCAGGCCATCATCGATGCCAGGGAAGGCGCCGCCTTTGGCAGGGACGTCGCCTTCGAGATCATCTATTTCAGGACCTGAAATTATAACAATCGAATTATAAAACATGTTTTTAAGTTTGGTTCTTAAAGCATTATGTTACAAAGGTGCTTTTCCGGCAATTAGGTCCATCAGGCAGTTAGGTTAGGTTAAAAAAATTATAATTCTATTATTTTGTTTCTTTTACTGTGCTGTTTTGTGTGGTCCTAATAAAAAGTCTATAATATCTACGTACTTAGGTAAAGCGAGAGTGGATTTTTTTATTAAACGTTTACCCGCCGCGCCGCCGCGCCTCACGAGATTTTTTCTAAGGCGTCAAAAACGATGTCACTGCCCAATTAGAATTCACCCGTATGTATGCGTATACCCACCTTGTAAAGAACATAACATGGAACTTGTTTTATTTATACAAAACGACAAAGATTAAAGACAGTACGTATAATAGGTACCTATTATTCGTGCTATTAATATGCAAAGCACGGTAGTGCAAAGTACGCATCGTGGCAAAGCATCATCAATTAACAAATATCTTAGCCATAGGAAGCTGAATAAAACACGCTTTAGTCAATAATCAGTAATGATATGCACATTCCACAAGCGCAGGTGATCATAAAAGAAGTAATCACTCAATGCAAATTATAATGCTTAAACCAAAGAACCGAAGATTTAAACTATATGATGTGGTATTGAAACGTACTGAAATAATTGAGGTTTGATGCTGTAATCAAGTTAATGAGTATCATTTACATCATAACAAAAAGTTTAATTTCTAATATAGAGGCGTTATGCTCTATAACAGACAATTTAAGTTGCAAGAATATAAATTATAATAAACTAGTGTCCTCCCCCGGCTTCGCACGCACTTTACCGGGATTAAATGTAGCCTATGTCCCTGGAATACGTCTACCTCACTGCCAAATTTCATTAAGACCCGTTCAGCCGTTTAGGCGTGAAAAGGTAACAGATAGACAGACAGACTTCTTTCGAACTTTCAAATTTATAATAATAATAAATCATTTATTCTGAAGGTCTTACTTAGTACATTATTTATTGGTACAATAACAACATTGTGCTTTAGACCAATTTCACCATTTGGTTCAACAGACACCTCGCTCTAACTAAATTTAGAAAACTTGTGTCATAGACGCGAAGGATCTCTACCTCTCGGCAAATGTCTTACAGGCAACTGTTATGGCCTCGTTTTAATTTATATTATTCTAATAGGGATATGGATGATCATATTGTCTTACCTACCAATTAACAAAGTTAGACAACTTAGAAGGATCTTGCTTTATATGAGTTTCGGTATCATCAAGACGAACGTAGGTACTAGGTAGGTATACCTAAGCATTATCAATGTAGCACATCTAAGTATCAGCATTATGTTAAATGTTATCGGAAGTCAACCGTATTTTGTTTCTGAGGCCTCTATAAAATCCAATTATCATACAAAAGGCTTTGTTACGGGTATTTCATTGACTCCACTTTTCCAAGTACCTAAAATCTGATTGGTGAATAATATCACGCGAATTACGTCTGCTATCAAAACCGCAATTATGTCAATGTTTTATGACTCAATAGAATGAATATTATATAGTATTTTTTTCAGGATATAAAGGAAAATCAAAGCGTGGACAACAAAGGACTCTATGACGCCATAAAAGTACATTTACGTAGGGCAAAAGCGGCTACGTTAAGGGCAACGAGGTTACTGTGAATGTTAAGATATTACCAGTTTGTTGGCTGTCGCTTGTAATGTATTCCGCGATTACCGCAGTCTATAATTTAATGCATGCTTGGAAGATAACACTAGCTAGAGGCGTGTTTTGCGACTTATCAAAAGCATTTGCATGCACCATATAAACATTGGGGGGTACGACAGGGATCACATATAGTACCATTTCTATTTATTAAACTTGAATAAAGTATGATTCTGAACATCTTCTTACCTATAGAGCAGTGTTCGGCCCTGTTATCTAATTTATTCTTTTGTGTTTGTAGAGTACCATAGATATTAATATTTGGTGTACCTAAGTTCATAAATAAATGTTATTTAAAACAAACTAAAGAATAAATCATGGGAAAAGGGGACTTACCACCTATGGGAGGTTTCTGTTTGTCCCTCTCTGGCTCTAGGAGAGGAAGGGAGGAATTAACATCTCTGTTGTTGCCGTTCTGAAACAAAGGAAATAAAATGTTCATTGGCATTCCAATTTTCTAAAAACAATTTAATGTTTTTACAGCCAGGCTGGTATACCTGCCTGGCTGTCAAAGAACTACATGTGCGTCGCTGGCACTCATAACACTTAAAGAAGCTTACTAATCACACAATCTTGTGGATAATGATTATTTTCGTTTTTCAATGGGGGTAATCTCATTTTCTTTTTTTGCGTACAAAAGATTTCAACGCGCGTGCGCTTTTTATTAAACCTTGGCGTTTAGGTTCCAAAAAATTCTACATAGAGTTTGGTAAAAACCTCTAAATTCACGATTTCCCAGCAACCAACGAAGACTTTCAGGTTATCCCGCCAGTTCTTTGAGTCCTACGCGATATGAAAAACATCTGTACGTAATCAAAGAGAAACCGCAACTAACCCAGCTATGAAATGGGATTTTCCCAGCGAGTCAGTGCAGATGCTCAGTACCGGATCATGTTGGTACAATTAATTACATGACTCAGTCGTTGCATGTCTGTCTGGTGCATCTAGAACATACTTCCGCTCTTTGGGCTGGTTCAATATTTTCCTTAATTGGTGGAACGATCTTATTAGGCGTTCGAACATTGTTGTTTAATTATTAGCTAGGATTCCCACCTGAGCACGTAGGTACCCTCTTAGGCTAAATTTAAACGAGCGTAATTAGGGTTCCGTACCCAAAGGGTAAAACGAGACCCTATTACTAAGACTCCGCTGTCCGTCCGTCCGTCTGTCTGTCTGTCAGTCTTCTAAGCCGTGATAGTTAGACCGTTGAAATTTTCACATTATGATGTATTTCTGTTGCCGCTGTAACAACAAATACTAAAAAATACAATAAAATAATGCTCCCGTACATCAAACGTGATTTTTTTGCTCCATATTGATAACGGCAACAGGTAGACGCTTGAAATATTCACAAAATATTTAGTTATTAACTTTGAAAACAAATAACTAAATTAAAATAAATCAAATATTCAAGGGGGGCTCCCATACAACAGATATGAGGTTTTTGCCGTTTTTATAGATATTAATGCTACGGAACCCTTCGTGATTGGCCGGTTTTTTTTTTAGTTTGGTTGTCAGTCGCGAAAAATACTTACCGACTTTCCCATTTGGACCGTGCGGCAGAAGACCTTTGCATGAAGCGAGCAACTGAGTGAGTTGCTCGCAAGTCACAACATTTAACACAACTCAAAAAGTTACGCTCGGTTGGTTCGACGTGGGTTAGCGCGATTTTTTTTTTTAAATTTGTTTTTTGCTCTCCACAAGCCATACAACTTGCTTAATAAACTCATGATAAAAACCAAATTTGATTCAATGGTATTTTTTGAGCATTTGGGAAAATAAATGTTGATTTTTAGCACAAAATCTCTTACTTTCCCATGTGCTCCCTAGAATACCTAGGTACTGTTAATTATGCAGATTGTACCTACGGTAATAATCACCAAGCTTTCTGGTCAGTGAGTGCGTTAATTATTAGAATATTTTATAAAAACCACACAGGTAATGGAATTTTATCAGCCTTATAAAGTTTTTATTTAGTTTCCTTGCCGCTGCCGATGTACACCACGAAAACTTATGTATAAGATACCTACACCTATTAATTATCTGACCTGTAACTTGAAATGTTATGAATAAAGAACTATGAACTAAAAAAGCGAGGTCGACGTGAAGTGAAGGGAATGCGCAGTCGACGTTATAAGAATCGACGTTACGGGATTCGACTCTAGAGGAATTGGCGTAGATAATGGGAAAAATTCAAAATAACTTGCTCAAACCCTTAGTTAAGTAGGTACGTTTGATATCAGTTAGCACGTTAGTTTCTCAGTAAATAACTAATTAGGGTCAGTTGACTCCTAATAAACTAATTACCATGTCAATGTCGCTTTACCCTTGACATTATTGCCCTAATTGTTATTATTTTGTCTGTATTTGTAAGATATTATCTTAACTGTAAGTACCTACCCGTAAATATTCTAACAAGGTAAGAAGGTAACAAGGAGGTAATCTTCCTGAGTAATAAAAATAGGGCTAAAATAAAACAAGAAACTCTTTTTAAAGAAGGAATATAACTTTCATCTTTTTCTTTAACAATACGAAGGTATCTATGTTTAGCATAAGACACATATAACACATAGGTAGACGTCGTTCAGTCCATCTTACGGAACGTTGTTTTCTATAGGTAGGTACCTAGGTATCCGAAATGACGACCGACTCGCGTCTTTCAAGATAATTGCAACACTTCGCATAACTCCAGTCTAGTAATCAATAGGTTTTTTGTGTGAACGAAGGTCATTCTTCAATAGATGCTAACTTGAGTAGTCAACATGTGGGCGGGGTCAGTGACCTGTTGTCGTTAGTACTTACTGCTTGATTCAAACTATAAGTATTTGCAGTAAGTATTTCAACAGTTATTCGTTTTTCTTCATGGGTTTATTATGACTTCCTTGCTAATAAAAAACAATAACAAGTCAATTATACGAAGCTTCAAAAACTGATATTTTTAAGAGGGAGTTGCGCGCCATTTTGTGAAAAGGATAGGCATAGGATTTCGCGTTCATAGGAGCGGGACAGAGCATACGGTTTTGGAACGGCCGGCGGCGCAGCGGCGCGGTGCGCGTAAGAGGGTTCCTGAGATCTCGTCCAACTATGTGCAAAACAGTGCACTTTCATGTTTTTTTTTATCTACTTCCTAAGTATTAGGTTAGGATCCACCAGTGGTTTATAACAATGTCTCCACATGCACTTCCAAACTATGGAGTAATGTTAGAAAAGCAATGTTTGTTGCTTGAAGTATATGAAGAGTTTTTTGTTCTTGTCCCACCATATTAGGAAGGGTGTATTCATTATTTAGGTAGTCAAGTACCTACCACATTCGATGACTCATATGATGACTAACCAACTGTTGCAACTGTTTTATTTAACTCATCCATGAGTATTAAAGGTCCTGCGGTCCCATACACTGTTATCATGTTAAATTTAACTATAAGGTTACGTAAACAGACTTCGCTGTTAACTGAACGGTGAGATGGATCACGAATCTTAGACTATTTCTTAACTAACGTATGCCTGCAGCTTCACGCGCTCTACTTCTAAATAAAGGAGAGCTTTATGCCCTTTTGGTTCCAGAACATCATGTCTGCAAAGTTTCACCACTACTCGTTCAACATTTTCCTCGTGATTTTTGGAGGAGGAGCACTAAAGAAGTAGTAGCATTTATGATCGAGTAGGAATGTACAGGGTGCCACGTTACATGTGTATTAAGCCGAATGGTGGCCGATTTATGGACCCCCAGGGGACCAACCTGTATTTTTATTTTATTTCGGAGAATTTATAGCCTATGACAGAAGCTCGAAACAATTTTTGGTTTTAAAAGCTTTCATTCATCATTCCATTTATTTCATGTTCGTTTTCGAATTCAAATATAAACATTTTTCGCTGCAAATGTGAGATTATGCGTTGCAGAAGTTTTTGCTTAGTTTTTAGAGATAACTTTATTTTTATTTTTATTGTTCGAACAAAATCAACTTTGCTGTTACCTCGTTCTTTTCTGTTATTGTTATCAGTTTATCTTGTATTGTTTTGTTAAGTTTTCATTCATAAATGTCTTTGTTGACATAAAATATCTTGGATTATACATCATCATCATCATCATCAGCCTATATCAGTCCACTGCTGGACATAGGCCTCCCCTAATGAGCGCCATAGCGCCCTGTCTTCATTTGGATTATACATCGGAGTATAATTGATGGAATTCTGATCCATCTTTGGCTTTACGGTTTAGCTTAAGATTTAAATAAAATTTCAGAACCAATCGAAGCTTTGTGCCAATTGCCTCATTCATGTCCTCAAGCAATCAAAACCAAACTTGTGCAATTATCCTCATCCAAGTAATTATTTTAAATGTGTTATCGTCACACAATTTCAGGAAATAACAAGAAACCTATGTGTCACGCAAGGGTCCTGCAATTACCCTGTCTAAATCTTCGTAACTCTACAATTACCAACAATGATGCCTCATACTTCCCTGAAATACAATAATTAATTTAATAATAATTACAATAATTTTCACTAAACAATAGGTAATTTAATTGTATCGAATAAACTATAAAACGACTTCGAATCCCCGTAGTTGTAACTTTTTTTTTTAGTTTTGCCCGGGATAATCCCTCGCAAATATTTTTTTTATGGCACCAATCCGGAATCACCTCTATGCAACTGAAAAAGAATCATCCAAATCGGTCCATAGATGAAAGAGAAATCGACAGTCATACATATAAAAACGTATATATGTACATACAGCCGAAATAGAACCTCCTTTTTTTTCCTAGTCTGTAATAAGCTAGCTAAGCTAAGCAGCTCGTATTTTGCTCCGGTTTTTTTCATTTGGTTTTAGAAATAGACAATTTTTGCGAGAAGATTTTATTGTTTTTGCGAGAAAATAATGCCCGTAATAACTAAAAGTTCCAGTAAAAATAGTCCGTTGAACGTGTATGGTAACTAAAAGTTCCACTAAGATGCATTATCTTTTATGATATTTTTGACATTATGCCAGTATAGAAACATGTTCGAGTTTTATTTGACGAAAACGCTCTTTTTTATACAAAGCAATAGCCAAATGAGATTCGGCGAGTGTAAGCTCGAGCAGTTCATTGGGGCGGTCCCATTGCGGTCACGTGCTCCAATTTTTTTATTTGGGTTTCTTTGTTTATATGTTTTAATTGCTTTTATTTTAAAGACAAACTAATTATACCAACAGAAAGCCATGTCTGCTTTAATTTAAAAATGGTGTCATTTAATTTAATTTACAATATATACTTTAATTAAAAAATGGTGTCTGGTCCGTTAATACTATAGTCCGTAGTCCGGTAATAGGTACTTTAATTTAAAAATGGTGTCTGGTCCGTATCATTCATAAAATTTAAATCAAAAGATAAATGAAAAAAAAAGACATTATTACAGAATGTATGAAATTCAATTAACGGGCTGCAGCGAAGAGAAAACATCATCGGATGAGTAGGCAGAGGCAAACTCCGAGCCGTTTCAAAAATTCTACCAGTTCTATTTGAATGACCCAAAGTTTGTATAGACCACTCTGACGTATGAAAAACATGCTGAAAACAGGGGCTTCCCTTTCGCCCTGAAGGAAAAACCGAACTGAAACGTTTTTGTCGGTAGACTATTTGCATACTATTTTTAGAAGCCAGTGTCATGGGTTTTCTTTAATTTTCTTTTTCAAAGAAAAACTTAGCTTTATACGAGTCAATATTTCGGACGTAAGACAATGTTTGTCTAGGTATGACAAAGTGCCAAAACGCGAATGGCTTTGTTCCAAACATCGTGTGTGTTTTCCTGTTCACAGAAGTACCTCTTAAAAAAAGTCGGAAAATAGTTTCATTATTCTTTTCAGAAAACATGGCAACAGGCTGTTGAACTGTGATGATGAACTTGAGTTGGACATCATTATACAATCAACAATGAATGATGTGATATGGATCAGTTGAGCTACCTGTAGATTGTTTGCAACAGTGTGCAGTTAGCTCAATTGCTTCAATTGTAAATACTAGTTATAATTTATTTATATCATTTGATTGTAATTTTCTTTATTTACCTATATCAACAATGTATAAAATTTGACTTGATTTGACAACAATGTATAAAATAACATTTTGTTTCTTATTTGATAATAATTACTATTTATTAAGGTGTTTATGTATAAATTTTGACTTGTCTAAGTGCTTATTTTGTAAGCCTAAAGAAAGAAAGTTATTGACTCTTGACTTTTGAACATTCACTTACTACCGGACTTCACCACCGCGGACTGGTGTAGGTTACGAATTAACATTAGGTACCTATTTGTATTGTCTTCAACTAGTCTCTTTAAGTATCTCTATGTAAATGTATTTCCTTAATTGTGTATTTCTATATGTAGGTACGTTAAAGAGGAATTGGAGCTCCTAACTTACCTGCTGGTGGAGGAAACTGTTTTTCGTGGAATGAAAAATAAAATGAACACAGGTAGAAAAAATTGTGGTTCTGACTTATGACTCTAGCTTATTAAACATAAGGTTTATTTAACATAAGGTTTATTAAAAGTCTCGGGAAAGAGCAACGACTAATATAGGTACATGTATTTGTAAAAAGATAAGAATCAATCTTAAAATAAACACACTCACATGATTTGCTTTATTCTTCTCGTTATTAATCATTTCCGAGCCAGCATTGCCAGTTTTCTGGTCCGGTTTACCGAAAACACGGTCCAAAACCTCTTGATCAATTTTCACTTTTTCAGCTTCGTTTACGATTTCCAACCTCGCATTATTCAAGGCCATTGTAGCACACGACACAATATAGTGTTACTTCTATTTACAATTCACACTTTTTCAGTCACTTCTAGTGTAACTCACAAATTCGTTTTGTTTAATTCGCCACACGTCCGTCCGTTAGCAAGTTTTGCGAGAACTAAATGATTGGCTGGATGGACAAGATCACTCGAAGTTCATGGACCGACTTAAAAAAAACTAAATGAGTGATCTCTAAAAATACCAATGTATGATAGCCTGGAGTTACCCACTGAATAAATTAACTTTCGATACGTTAATGTGCGTGTAAAGATTAGATTTCAATTTGAAAATTTCAGATTCAAGAATCCCAAAATAAAACCAGCAGGAATTTTAAAATGCTTCCAATCCAAACCCATGTCCCGTTGTTTTAAAACTCACAGTTTTTACAAAATTCCTTCGTCTCAGAAACACAATTATTAAAAGTTTTAATGGTCGCGTTTAATATGGGTACAAAGACTGAATTAACAATGAACTGAATTCAATCGTTTTCGGATCACAAATGAATGAATGTCGGGAAAGTTTAGTGATATTTATTACTTTTAGTACTCGTACTTTGAGTAGGCTCCTAGTGGGAATAGGTACGAGTATTACCTATATAGGTATTATTGGAAACAGGAAGATCAAAAAATGTTATTCACCTTGCACCGGCAATAATTTTTTGAATCCGTTCATGATGACAACATTTGATTTAGGCACTAGCAGATTGTAAAACTTACGCCAACCCTGTGTATAAAAAGATATTTATAAGTATATATAAATATCTGTTTATACATATATAATACTTATATATATTAATAGATGAATCTACTAGCAGATTATTAGATACATATTTAGGTTACTAGCAGATGAATCGTAAGATGAATCTTCTCCACATAGAGTTTTGTACCTAGCAGCCGATATTTCAATATCGGATTCATCTTACGATTCATCTGCTAGTAACCTAAATATGTATCTACACTATAGTGTAGTGACTCTTGGTAGACTTGCAATTCTTGACTAGCTAGAGTCCAGACTCTACCTAACTGAAAGCTACTCTATTAATTACTAGCTTTCCGCCCGCGGCTTCGCTCGCGTAGACAATACGATTTGTTTATACAAATCTTTGTGTGGACATGAACTTCAAATAGTAGGTATTCATCAACTGATTAAAAAGATTTACGTAACCGTAAAATATAGTAGGTTATTACATCAACGAAATAAGAATAAAAAATATTTATGTAACAGTAAAATATAGATACAGTATTATATAAAGCTACATTAAGAAAATATATTGTAGTGTACTACTTTTAATAAAACCTTTTATAATTGTTTTTTTTTATCATTACAAGTTCCGAAAATCACACTTAATACGAAAAGACAATGTAAAAACAGTACCACTTTAAAAAAACACCTAATATTGGATCATATAATTATTAGTGAAACTTTGTATGCTATATACTCATTAAGTATAATCATTTTCTGTACAACGATTTAATCCATATCTAGAAAATTTACAGAAATATGACTCTGAATTTTTAGTGTTTCGTTGTTCGACACTGTAGGTACCTACCCTAAAATTGCATGGGTTTGCTTTTTGGTGCATATATCTTTATTTATTACAACTAAACAGTGATCGTATTACAATCACCATTGGCATTTCATATACAAAAACAACTCAAAAAATAAATTTATTAAGGCGTTACCCGACCCAATATTTATCATAATATTACGCCAAACAAAGAAAATTTCTAGAATTTATTGGGCGGTTTGTGATACCCGTTATAAGCTTTTTTTATTGCATCTGTAATAGTAGTTTTATTTTGTATAGTTTCGGCAGAAATGCGAAAATAGAATCTGGTGGCCTGGCCTGGCCACCAAGGTCAACTTCGTATATAAAAGTTCGACGTCACAGTCTTTTTTTTCTTTTAATCTTTACAGGTGCATGTTATTTATTGTTATTTTAAATAATTTCCAGCTTTGGTATATTCAAGAACGAAAAAAGGACGGACAGAGCGAGACCATAAGGGTTTCGTACCCGAACACAAACCCCAGGAAAGGGTCCTGTATCGTTTTATTCTTATAATTTATGTCATTATTATGGACGTATTTCCCTATTTAATTCATTCATTTACCCATACCGCTCTTATTATGGTAATAATACGTTATTTCGTGACATAATCGGTGATATTATAATAACGTATTTAATTTATGATTGTACCTACTTTGTGACGTCGTTGTTAAACCATGGAAAACGGTCCACAGTCACCGGAATGTCCAAGAGACCGGTCAGACAAGTTTGGACAATCAGGTTGCCAAGTTTGGATTTTGAGCATCACTTGCATCTTGGACTTTATTATTATGTGGGTATAGGCTACTTCATCGGTTGCCCGGAAAACCCTGAATTGAGTAAAAAGTGGGTCTCTCAGTGTTTCTATTACTACCCAGTAGTTTTTTATTTTGTTGTCTAAAGGGCTGATATAAATAAATAAATAATGCTCGACTGTCCACATAGCATCATCTTACTTGTTACCATTACCACTGAACACTTATGCGTAGATGTGACTTATGTGATGATGATGACCTGGAATAAAACATCGGTCTCTTTTATCCCATGGGATCAAATATCAATAACGTTTATTTCTTTAGGCTTACAAAATAAGCACTTTGACAAGTCAAATTTTATACCTTATACAAGTTTCTAACCATAGTAATTATTATGAAATAAGAAACAAGGTGTTATTGATTTTGTCCACTTAAATTTTTAGTCCACAAGTGGAAGAAGTGGAAAATTAACCACTAGCAAATGTATATATGTAGTATGACTTATTATAAACTAATTACAGATTTAGAAACTGAATTAAATTGTCATAGATGTATTGCGATATGACTGTCAAAATATTTATGTCTTTAAATAAATTCTTCAAAGAGTGGCGTGACTTTAATTTATAAATTGCGCGTACGTTTTTTGGAGAACAGAAACAGTTTGGATGTCGGCGGCCCGTCCCCAAAGCAAAATACCATTAGACATTATACTATGGAAGTAACTGAAATAATATATTAGGAAAGAAATTACCTTTACGTTCCAAAAATAACGCGTGCGAAGCCGCGAGCCGAAACGTGAGCCACCCATTATGAAAGTATATCTATACTCCTCGCGTTTTAAGCATAGCAAAAACTGATGCCGTTTGCTCAAACTATTCATTCACTAATATAAGTTTTGGTTGCGGGAATCGAAGCCACAATATACTGCGTCGCAGGCGGGCCTTTACCCATAGATCCAGGTCGTATTGAAAAAAGGTACTATATGATAAATACAAGATATAGATATATGATTTAAGTTCACACTACGAGGAAGGACATAGGATACTTTTTATCCTGGAATTCGGTACTGTTCCCTTGGGAGAGGGGATGAAAGACAAAATGTGTTTAAATGATATACCTACTATAGGTTCGGTTCCTAACCAACCTTCAGGATCATTATACGACCTTGGCGGTCGCGGCGTAAGAATCGACCCCTTCCATTTAGCCCATGGATGTCGTGAGTCGACTTAAGAAACCTACCAGAGGAAGACGTCAGCTTTCCTCTGTGTATTTTGCAACAGCCACAGCTCCGCTGAGGTCACCAATCTGCAGTGTGGCAAAAATTAGCAAAATCGAGTTGGCGATTGGGGTGGTATGTTCAGCAGTGGATAAGTACAATGCTGAATAATGACCAGCATGCTGGACAAGCAAATCTTTAACTAATCTAGATAGAGCTCAGAAACCAACAAATGGATTTTCATACGATGTTCACCAAAATACTAAAATTTGCTTTTGCCCGCTTATTCGCACGCATTTTTTACATAAAAAGTAGCCTAATATGTTTTTTCAGGTCTTTGTGTGCCAAATTTCAACCTTATACATTTATTAGTTTTAGCGTTTTCGTTGTCTTGGGCCAAACATCTACACAACGGGGTAACAGCACAAAGCGCAGCCTTTTAAAATATTAGGTACAAGCTGACCCGCCCGCGATTTCATTCGCGTGGACTTTAAACCCTAAGTTATCTTGGTTTCCATGTAAACTATCAACGCCAAAGTTTTACAACCAATCCTTTACGGTTTTAAAGTATATGACATAACCTATAATTCCCTCAATGTGAATTTCCAATAATCCGCCATAGACGGTGTGCCTACGTCCTAAAAGGAAACTCTATGCAAAGTTTCAGCTTCGTAGCTTTTGGAGTTTCAGAGATCTCTTGATCACCCAGTTTGCTCTTTTATAAATATGTTGTAAAGCTGTTTCAAATTCGAATGAATTTGATTTTTTACCAGGATAAAAAAGTGGCCTATGTTACTCTCCATCCTTTCAACTAACTCTATATACATATGATATAATATCAAATATATAAATGATGTAGTAATAATAATATATCTCAATATAGGCTTGATAACTAAGCTAAAAACAAAGTCGTGGTGACTGACGGCCTTCGCTTTGTGGCGTTCCGTCCGCGCGTCCGAGCTTCATACAAAAGACATCAACGCGCTCGTCGTGCTACGACAAGCTACACAAAACTTCTTACCAGGTAGGTATACATTGTATCCTAGCCAAATTCGATGTAGAATGGTTGTAAACAAATCGCCCATACTTGTACGTAATTTATGCTTATAAACCAAAATTTCACTCTGTTGCCACATCTTTATACGCAATTTACATTACTTGTCGATCTTATATGTGTGTTGTGGTTTTTATACAAACATTCAACATCGTGTTTGGCTAGTGTAAACTTCGATAAAAGTGTATAGGTTCATAAACCTCGGTAGATCTATACTTCACATTCCACGAGCTTCGGAAGTACAGTACATGCCCTACCTACCTACATACCTTACGTCATTATCATTACCTATCGTGTTTTATTATTTATTAGTCAACGTCAAAAGATATAGGCACTCTCTTCTAAATAATAAATTAGAATGAACACCGTGAACACCCATTTGACTAAAATAACACAGAGTTCGTTTCTTCAAATTGTTGGGCCATTCAAAACTTTACAAAAGCAAGGGTGGTAATAAACACAAAAAAAATATCGTAGTAGGTCTCTGTCTGATTCGCTTCTTGACCGATTGAAGTGGACAAAAAATCAAAGTGATCACTTTATTTCCTAGTTTTACTTAAGTAATCTGAGTTTGGCGCTTTGGCGCTCATTAGGGGAGGCCTACGAGTATGTCCAGCAGTGGACTGATATAGGCTGATGATGATGAATCTGAGTTGTGTTGTGTGACGTGTTCAAAAGTCCCAAGAGCCCTGAAGGGTCTAAAAGATAAAAGTAAAAACAAGTTTAATAACAATGAATATTACAATCAAATAATAGAAACAAATTAGGACCACTATTTAGAATTGAAACCATTGAGCAGTGTTGCAAACAATGTACAAGATAATTGGGATCACAAACCATAACATATCTTAACGTATCTTATCATATCAGTCACTCACTCATTCTTGAATCATTAAAAATACGCAGTCAAAATAACTCTTTCCTCCTTTGAATCAGACGAAAAGTAAATTGTTGTTGATATCACTGATAATGCTAGCTCATATCAAACTTTTTGCAGTAATCTGCAGGTACCTACTTACACCTATTCAGTATCTATTATAGAGTGTAGGTAGGTACCTACCGGTAAGTACTTGATACAAGCCCAATCAGTCGCAAGATAAGATTGGCGGTAACCGCTCGTGGTGTTGTGAATTTTATATTTTTTTCAACAAAAAGTAACTGCAAAACAAAACCAAAATGGGCTGTGGTGAATTCCTAGTGAAATATATTCTGTTCTTCACGAACCTGGCCTTCGCGGTGAGTACTTTAATAACAGTTTAAAGAGTTTAGTTTCCTTCTCAAAGTAATACAGTATATTTAGGTAGATCCCTCGTATCAAGTCAATACCTCAGCGAGGTTGGTGGTAATTCAAATTATTCAGTTCGTATTTATGCCACCGTAGATACACATAATATACGTTATTGTCTAAAGTCTAAATTATGATTTACAGTACGTGACTCAATGAAATCGGAAAGATCGTAACGTAAGGAATTGAACACAAAAAACAGACACACTTACTTCTAAATTCTCATACATCAAAATACATATAATTACCTGTAGTTTTCTGCTGGAGTAACGTTCTTCCGAGAAGAACGAAGAACCGAGAGTAACGTTCTTCCGAGAAGAACGTTACTCCACGAAGATTCTTAAACTAATGAATGACCCTAGACAAAAGTGCACTAAAAAAAGAGACCTGCGGATGACGATTTGCCCATACAAACGTACTACCAAAATGATTTGTAATTCGAGCATATTTCCACCATATCATGTTGTTTTTTGTATTCGAATAGTATTCATCTAGGTCCCTGGTTGTTTTTTTTCTAAATAATTCACACCTATAATGAAATGTAATCAAAAATATGCAAAATCGAATTTAATATATTTTTACGTCAAAAATTACATGTTTTCGTCCTAAGTATTTGTTTTGTATTAAAAACAACAATGTCGTACGTTTTGTTTGTTTAGGAACATAGCTTATATTGTCTAGTTACAGAATAACAACACAATGTCGAAGATTCAACAACTTTTCAGCCATCATTTTTGGTATTACGGAACATAATAATTCACGAATTCAAGTCGCCGGATTCTTTAGGTTTTTGAGATATTCCATTTCCTGCTGGGGTAGGTAACGTTTTGCAAAAGCTTGGTTCTCGGAAGCCATTGAATTACCTACCTATTAAATAAACATACATGACATGAGTACCTAGCTCTTAATTAAAGTAGCTCTTATTAGTAGTAGTTATTTGTGACTTAGTAAAATTATCTGAAAAATTTACCGTTTGTGTGCAGTTTTCTTTAGAACCTTTTAATAAATCTAGGTATTTAATGGGCAGACATACAAATTCATTGATAACTGTCTTCGGTTAATCCCCATTACGAGTTCGCATCGGCATCAACGGGGAATAATGACCAAAATGTTCACTTATTCCCGTTGACGGGGATTGTCAACGGGATTAGTGGAATAAGCCTTATTCTAAAACAAATGAATAAAAAGTTTCAAGATTGTACACATACAAGATATACGCGTTCATTCTAGTTCTAGAAGATACGTTTTGCTGGGGAAGGTAATGATTTTTCACTTTAATTATCAATTTGACTCTTGAAAATGGTACTGACAACGACAAAAATTGCCGAACCGGTTTAACTTTAGAAAATTGTTTATTTGTATAAAATATATGTTACTACATGCTAAACAGCTTTATAACATCCTAGTAGGTATGTAAATATGTCTGCTTGGCCAGGTTAATCTCTAAGAAATTAAATAAGATCCCAAACATTTTAGATTTCGGCAGGACTCGAACCCTTGAATTATTTTTGACAACGAATTGTGCCAAGATCTCTTCCATACAAATACATGTTGTATTTAACAAATAAAGTAAATTAATGATTAAGTATTTACCAACTTATTTTGAAATGTTCATGCCCATTTGAGGTGTAACTTAGGTAGCTATATTATAGGTATGAAGGTATACTTGCCTACTAGATTTTCGGAACAACAGGATTTTTGTGATAGACGGTACCTCATGTCCATTTAAGCTTTTCAAACCTAAATTCTAAGCCTGTACTACAAAAACCATACAAAAACAGACGCTGAAGTCGGTCACACCTATCCACTGATAAGATAAGATAAATCTCCGCTCTCTGATTGGCTGCGCTATCACTACCACAGATTAGGTGTCAGTACGTAGAATTACGGTTATTACTTGTAACATCGATCGCGATAAACAAAACAAGCAGAATAATATTGAACAAAGTCATGAATAATCTGGGAATCATGTTTTTATGGAGGCCTCTTCCTCCGATTCGCTTCTACTTTCAAAAACAAAAGACAACAGAAGGCGTAATGATATTATGTTCTAGGTTTTTTGAAGGGTGAAGGGAATTTTGAATTTCATCATTCAGATCAGTTCATGCAGAGCAGCGGCCTAAGTGCAAAAATCACTTTTTGTTTATTAATTATTTAAAAAATAAGTCATTTTTTTATGTTTATAACACACCGTCTGCATTATATTCTGCTGGTTTAGTACAAAGTATCAATGCTTATTTTAAAGTATTTATTGAATAGCGACGATTTATTGCACAGCTGAGAACGAACTCTGGTTTTTTTTCTATTGAGAAAATTTTATTTAAGTATTCGTTTTTGTTGTTCTACCATCAATCCTGAAAAATAACATAATTATATTAATTTCAAAGTAAATGCTTCAGTATTAAGGAAGATTTATGATCGCTGACCCAAAGCGATTTCAGGTTTCGTCTTAAGCTCTAGGCAATATCAAACATAGTCAAATTGTGTTCTAGACAGCCCAAGACAATGAAGCCCTCTTCCTCCGATGATTCATTTCCTTTGCGGTCATGTTACATCCTTTCACGCCCGGTTTCCGCCAAGCTTGTAATCTGATTGTTTTGAAAAACTAAAAACCAAGAAATTAAATAACATAATATATCAATATTAGTTATTATTTATCTATTCATGCCAAAAGTGTGGCAACACGCTATAACCGTAGACGCTAGACAAACCTTCTCTGGTTTATAGCGTCTTTTAAATAAGAATAGTATTAGTTTTTTATAAAATATAAAGAAATACAAATACATTTTTGCATCTGTGCCCATACTGAGTGTTGAGTTGCTGGTTCGAGTCCTGCCGAAATCGAATATTTTTGGGATCTTATTTAATTTCTTAGACATTTATTATTTAATTGATTTTTAGAGTGGCCTAGCTAGGCTTCGACTTCAATAATTTCCTTAGTATTTGCCTTGTTTTTAAGTTTTGCGGGAAATACTATATTTTGGGACCACCTCGGGATCATTCTCCATACAATAGAGAAATAATTTTCAAAATCGGTCCATAATCAACGGAGAAATCAACGAACATGCATACCTAGGTACTCAAAGAAAAGTTAAAAAAAAACATGATTTATGCCATATTCGTCCCTAATGTTCGGCCCACTTCATACATACTACTATCAGCCGAACATAAACCTTGTGCTTATTTTGAAGTGTATAAAAAATTTGTGGCGATAAGCAGTGCTATTTCTTTGTCTTCTACTTTTTATCCCGGAAATACACATGCCAAGCCACGGGCAGAAGCTAATCCATACTAATATTATAAATTCGAAAGTAACTCTGTCTGTCGGCCTGTTACCTTTGGCAGGAAGGTAAAAAGTATCCCGGGGACGGACATAGGATACTTGAAAGGCGCGGGCGAAGCCACGGGCAGCAGCTAGTAATAAATAAAATAAATAAATAATTTATTCATAAATAACTTAGGACTGATGACAGAGTGTACATAATATTATTTATATAAAGGATAAGATAATGCATGTGCCTGAACTAGGTAAATGGAACATGTGTCTGAAATATAAATATATTATTATTATTAAATAAATACCTGTTTTTCAGGCAAAGAAAGTGCTGACAATTAAAAAAATCACAAAATTCATTGGACATTTTGATTATAAAAACAATGTTTACTAAATATTAAATAAAACATGTCCTTCCCATCCTTCCCAGCTGGCCGGCCTCGCTCTCCTGGGTCTAGGCATCGCAGTGCAGCTCCAAATCAGCGTCATCACCGACCTGACTGACTCCAGCTATGCGCTCGCGCCCATCTCATCCATGGTCATCGGAGGCTTCATCTTTATCATCGCGTTCTTCGGCTGCTGCGGCGCCATCCGCGAGAACAACTGCATGCTGGTCACTGTAAGTAACCTTCCTTACCTAGAATCAATTATTAAATCAATTAGGTAGGTATTTATTCCTTTTTTAGATACTTAAGGAATAGCAGACGCACAGAAAAATACCACCCGTATCTCGATATACCACAGTGTCGAACCAAAAATGTCTGCTCCGTGTAGAATGTTTGTAAACAAACCATCCCTACTAAAATTAAAATTCATTCTGTTGCCGCGTTCACATACCGCAACTTACATGACTTGTCGATTTGAAATCCTTCCTTCAAAAAACATTGCTTACAATTAGTTTCAGGTCTATAATTATTATAGACCTGAAACTCACCGCCAAGCAAGTAAGTTTTAGTGTACCTACGAAAATCCCATACGAACATGAGAGTCACCTCGATTCTATCGTCGTTATTTACAATTGATACAGTAAAGCAAACTGCATTCTGTTACAAACAGACCCTTGTGTTGTTTCCAGTACTCGATCTTCATGCTGGTGCTGATGATAGTAAAGCTGGCACTAGCGATCCTGATCTTCGTGCGTCTTGGAGACATCGTGGCGGAGGTGCCTACCTTCCTGGACGAAGCGTTCAAAAGAGACCCGAAGGGGTACAACGCGCTTGAAGGGGCGGTAAGGATTTTAACTCAACCACATTAGTCGACTATACCAGTTCACTGCTGGGCATAGGCCTCCACAAATAGACACCTTATTGGCTCATAGAAGGGGGATACCAAGCGAGGGGCGGCCAGCTGCGCTTCCTGCAGAACAATGGTACCTACCACTGAACTGCGATCCCCAACCCGCATGCTCAGCTTGGGGATTAGGATATTTTCCCAGTATTAATAGTAGCAGTATAATACAATTTGATAGTTATGAATTAACTAAAACCGACTTCAAATTCTTTTTAAGTTTTTGGGACGAATACCATCGGGAATTAACTCCATTAAATAGTCAAATAATTTTCCAAATCGGTTCGTAATTGGCAGAGAAATACAAATACAAAAGACGAACATACAAAAAAATACATACAGCCGAACATAGAAACTCTCTTGTTTCTCTCTTATAAGAACTCTTTTGATGAACTCGTTTCCTCCGGTAAAGATACTAAGATGTTAATCTCAGGCGCGACCCCCATAGGGGCGCGCGGGCGCTGCCTGACCCTGACGGCGCTGGTGGACATGTGCGTCGTGGGTTATGTATTGTAACAAAGTGTTAAAAACTTAGTTGAGTGTATTTTTTTTACTTTCTTATAAGGTTAAAAAACTCTATCGGCGCTCTAAAGGCGCCTATCAGGGGGAGGCCTATTGATCCATCCATTACGTAGGCTAAGTTGTAGCTTGCTTACGTCACTTGCACTATAATAAGTCCTACGCACCTGGTTAGTCTCCAAGACAGAGACTGGCCACCGCCGCCGCCGCCGCACCGAGCCGAAGGTTCAGCTAGGGGATCATCAGCATCATCACGTCTATTGTGCTGAGAATTTGACAGCATTGATATACAATGCAAGCCTAGACTCGCCCATGTCGAGGCTAGGAACGACGGCCTTTTGATATTATCCTGCGGAGTAAGGCCCTGGTGACCCGTACCATAGGTTTTCGAACCTCTCACAGGCACCAGTCTCTTGCAAAACAAGATAAATAGCATTACATTAAACATAAGCCAAAAATTGTAATCAATTATCTTTTGCAAGAGAAAATAAATATAATATTCATTCATTCATTTTGTGTATGTTAGGTACGTAGACAGAAGAAATCACCTCTCGTTGGTTAGGTAGCACATAGCTATTATTCTAATTTTGTTTTGTAATAAGAAATATTTAAACCTATTTTTTTCCTTTCAGTTCAAATGCTGCGGTACATCGGGCCCGCTCTCATATATGAACGTGAATCTGCCATCCACTTGCTGCTCCCTCGGCGGTGATCAATGCACCCAGTTCAACTCTTACACGGTACCAATTTATCTAACCTACCTACCTATTAATAATAATAATAATAAAACATTTATTTCAGGCAACGTTAGTCTAGTACAGGATGTAAAATACTTAAAACTACGGCCCATATAAAATATATAACTAATTCTGATATACATAAAATTTACCTATTTAATGAGTTTTGTTTCAGGGCTGCAACTCGGTGATTAGCGATTTCATGCACACTTTCGGCCTGGCCATCGGCGTTGTGGCCATTGTCGTTGTGGCTATCGAGGTAACAACTTACCTACTTACTTCTAATACCATCATAACCAACATGCTAACCTTGAATCACCTACTGCTGGCTTTATACCGAACAATGGATTCCTGCTGTGTTTTTTTTATTTGCAATTGTATGATGAAAAGGGCTTGCAAGGCCATTGAAATGGCTTTCGAATGTCAATTACCTATAGGATGGGTGGGTGGTTTTAGCGTTATTCCACAGCTGGCTCTTGACTTCAAAGGAGCTAAATATTGTTTCGAAAATTCCTAGAGACTGATAGAAATTGGCCACAGAAATCTAAAACTGCGGAAGAGCTTTGCGTGCGGCGGCCTACATATGTCCGGATCCTGAAATGGACTTGTTATAGCCGATATAATGATACACCACTTTTTACCAGTTAGGTTAAACGAACGTAATTTTTCGAATCGTGGTGAGTCGTGCAAAATTAGTAGTTGTGTAACTTGGTATAAAAGTCATGTTTCAGCCACACGATTGCTGACACTTATGTTGGAAAGAAATAGGTACCTACGCATTTTACGCTCATTTGGCCTCAGTCAGCCTAAATGACGTTTCAGCATGCTCACTAACATCCTCTTTCCTTTCAGCTGGTCGCAGTCGTCTTCGGCCTGTGCCTAGCAAACCACGTCCGCAACAAATACAGAAGAACCCGCTACTAAGCCACAATTAGATTTAGGTATATCAGGATAAACTTTACACGAAATAATGTTCATTTCCGTTAAATATAAGCAAACTGTACGCAACTTAGATGAATGTAAAAAAGCGCAATAAAGTAGGTATTATAATTAATTCCGTTCAAATTAAGTTCAATTTATTAAACTCATTGCGTGTGTAGTTAAAGGCGATGTGTCTAAACACGATTTTATTTAATAAAGGGAGATGACAAACAATCTATTTTATAAACAAGTAATAGAGTAGTAAATTTTGGGTACCTACATACATATAAATTACAGGTTCGATCTCTGCCCGGTTATTTTTCAGTTTCTGTAGCGCCTGCAGTATTTTGTTAGCAAAGCTGGAGCTTTGCCAACAAACCTTTTGTAGTGAGTTATAATAATTTTGCCTTTAGGTAGGTATTGATAGGTAGGATTTACAGTTAGTTAATAAGTCTCTGCAAAATCACCATAATATTTAGGGTTTTTCACGTATGTGAACTATTTAATAGGAAATTCAATTATACCTGCTTTCTGTCTTGTTTTGATTCGAGATCCATTAACGATCAAATCAAATCAATTAATTTTGGAATGTAAACTATATTAAGTAAGTACTATAAATAAACATACTAAGCTAAATCATCTGCTTTTTTATTGATTATTCGGTGAAAGTTCAGATAGAAATGCATTTTCGCCTGTGAGCCTTGCTAATTAATTGCAGCTACTTATTTATGTATTTTATTGCGACGCAGGAGGTTGCGGGTTCGATCCCCGTCTTGGGACAAATGTTTATAAGATCTGCAAATATATGTAAAAAATACCCGGAACACCCGCGTTTTGGGTATTTTAAATGTATTACCTATAACATTTATAACAAAAACTATAATATCTATTTTTAAGCTTACGCGATCTGAACACATAATTATTAATACTATTTAACGGGTATTTATCGCGTTTATTTACCTATTTTTCCCGACGTTTCGACAGGTTTACACACTGCCGTGGTCACGGGATGACGAAACGTCGGGAAAAATAGGTAAATAAACGCGATAAATACCCGTTAAATAGTATTAATAATTAACTATAATATCTATTTGTACTTGCCTATTGTATTATATACGTATCACGTATCAGTCATCTATACGCACCTACCTACCCTTATGACAAGCTCCGCTTAGCTTGGGGGTCTTGGGGCGGATGTTTGGCTAGCTAGATGGTGCGGTGTGGATTGTCCAGCATTAGGTTACCTAGTTTTTTTTTGCTGTGTCAGATATATTTTTTACTTAGGTACATCTAAGGATAAAAGTAAAACTTTGCTGTGCAATAAGCTTATAACTTTAATAATTAAAATGGAACCTCAAATATCATGTACCTATCTACAGGTTTATTGGTAAATTAGTGACAATACGTGAACTGCAGGTCCTGCCCATAATCACACACACGTTCGTGAAGGCGCAGTCTAAATTCTAAAAGAAAATATTAGTCACCTCTGATACTAAATGAAACAACATCTTTGTCTGGAACCTTTCACTCTCATATCTTCTGTTAATTCAGGGCAGAGCTGTTTTTAAGTTGAGTTTCAAATAAAACCTTTCTAACGAACGATTATTGAATTGCGGGGTGTACCCATTACCAATACCAAAATTAAGAATTAAGACCTGGCGTCTTCACAAACGTGTTTCTGATGATGGGCTGAACCTGCAGTTCACGTATTGTCACCAATTTACCAATAACCCTGTATATCTACCACTAGTTTACAGGCAAGGTCTGGCATAGATGGCTGTTCTGTTCTGACGTGGGACTCGAACCCGTGACCTCGCGGCGCCATGCATTGCGTGAGATTGCGTGTAACGGCAAACTGACCGGTCCGGTGAAGTAGGCGCTTGACCATACAGTGAGTATTTATAGGTACTTAAATCGATACTCGGTCAACTGGTGTAGCTGCTTTGAAGATCAAGTAGTGTGAAAAATGGTTACACTTACACTACACTTCTCTCTGACTGTACTTTGGATAAAATTATTCAACTAATACATTTTATCGCACAAAACGAAATCGGGTGCCTCCACCACGAGGGCGTCACACACACACTGTGGGCCTGACCCACGAACCCGTGAAAATGTCCAGTTTTATCTAGGAAGGAAGTTGAAAGTCGAAGTAGGTTAGGTACCCTTATCAGCACACGTACCGGTCTACGTAAACTGTTGAACATGCCTCCTGCAAAAAAAAGTAATCACCACGCTTAGCAGGAGTGATGATTGCAGTGGAGGCGTAAGTTGAAGTACCTACCTACAGAGAAGATTCTTCTTAAAAAAGCGTCTCATCTGAGACAAGAGAATGCTTACGATATGCAGCGACCCGTCTATGGAATGCTCTCCTCCTTGGATATTACACGAGCCAAATTTCTCCCTATCTTTAAAATCTGCTTCATCATAAAATTAGACAACTTTATCTTTATGTTCATGTAAGTTTATTATTTTAATTAAAAAAAGAATAAATTTGATTTATTAGATAATTTTTGTAGGATATGTAGGTCCAGGCAGGTAGTATAGTATGTAGTGTAAATTATTATTGATTTCTTTTATTTTTTTCAAGTGCTACCGTCTTTAATGTCCAGTCCATCTCAAGGTTGCCTGGAAGAGATCGCTCATAGCGATAAGGCCGCCGTTGAACTTCGTCTACTCGTAGCATTCATTTCTATACTGTTTTCTGTGTTTGTGTGGTGGTAGGTACAATATTA
This sequence comes from Eupithecia exiguata, assembly GCA_947086465.1. NCBI lineage: Eukaryota > Metazoa > Arthropoda > Insecta > Lepidoptera > Geometridae > Eupithecia > Eupithecia exiguata. Next base: position 11,005,427 of record OX352240.1, on the reverse strand, counting down.
TTATCTATCTATCTATTACAATTTGATGTTATCCCTTCTTGTCCACTTTAGCTATCTTCATTTCATATGGGTTACAATTATTAATTAGCATCATTATTGGTAAGGCTTTTTCTGTTTCTATTTTCTTCAAATAATAAATATAGTAAATTACTTTTTCATCCCCCCATCTCGGAAAGAGTAGGTATTTTTGCTCTTCGATATTGAGTGTTAAAGCCGTTTTTAACCGCTAGAGGATAAAGTAAATTGAATTTAGAACATCGTGCACACGATGATACTTTATCCTCTTTACTTTATCCAAGCAAAAATACTCTTTCCTCGCTGAGGTAGGATGAAAAGTTACGTGTTGCATTCGAGCGCAAATATTTTTTACCTCGCGCTCTATTGATTCCCAACGCTCAGGATTCTAATTTTTGAATCCTTCGCTTGCTCGGTCATCAAAATTGGGCACGCGGTTAAAAAGCAACTTTGCACTCATGTATAACAATTATCTAACTACTGATTATTATTATATTCAAATAGAAAAAAAATCGTAATGGACTTTTCATATAAATAGCCATTGAGATATAAGTATACCTACGCTAGTAATAGTAGGTACTTCAGTGTAAATAGCATTGATTATTGATACCTATTTGTGTATCTCCCATAATTTACAGTCATTTAAGGTTGAATTGTTGAATGTGTTTTTATGTGTGTCTGACAGCTGCTCCAGGACACGGTCTCGGTAGATAGGTAAGTACTAAGTAGTAATCATAGGTTGTTAATGATGTGATGTGTTCATAAGGTCATCGTGCCTTCCTACCCAATGCATATGGATTGATCGTTGATACGTAGGTAGGTAGGTACAATATTTCGGAATAGTGGAAACACTGCATATCTTTCTGGTCAATGCACTATGTTCATCGACCAGTTATCGTTGACTTAATTACCTTATTAACAAATATTTATTCTAATGTAGGTACCTATACACGAGTGGGCCAAGAATATATTTTTCGGAATTCCGAAGTAAAATTACTTGTTTACCAGTTATCTTAGTTAGACCGTTAGGTTAGAGTGCCATAATTTCAAGAGTGCTAAGTTTGTCAACCTTTGGAGGTTGTAGGTACTTTACCTTCGTAAAGCAGATTTAGAAAACCTGGACATACAACCTGCACTCTGCGGCCCTGCACCACCAAGAAAAGAAGCACTCTAGTCTAGCACCTACATTAAGATAGATATCTACTAGGTAGGTACTAACATATCAACCAAACAATAAATAAATATGTGAGTAGGTAAGGGAACTTTCTCACATTTACCAACAGCACTTTCTCAACCCCCATGTTGACCTTTGTATAACAATGCGATTAGCGCTTAAGAAAATGAAAGTGACTGAAAACCCGCTACTTAATCTCTGTCCATTTAAGTAGGTATTGAGATGGAAACGAATACAATCGTTCAGTATTCTAGGTCTCAACTCAACGCATCAGTTACTTGGGAGTTAGGATGCAGTGTGACACCGTTGCTTGGAGCGACTAACTAGGTTTAGTTCAATCGAGCATCGACACGACACACTTCCACTTCCGAAATAAGCTCAAATCTATACTTACATTGAGGTAAGAAAAGCGCAAAAAGAAAGGAGGACGACCAAATCCGGTCTCTGATCCTTTTAGAATTGAGAACCTGTTACAAAAACCTTTTTAATGAAGAACACTGGCCTACTTAATAACTATTAGTCGATTCGATACACAGTTACTTTAAAGCGTTATTTTTTGACGAAGAGTTGTACTTGTGGGCAACCACTATTAGTCAGGTCAGGCATAGATATCTAGTCAGGTGTTTATCTATCTATGTGCGCCCAATTCTAAGCCAATTAGCTCCGCAAAAGCTAACAGTTAATCCACAAAGAAACACTTGGAACTCTGCGATTCAATACAAATAATTACGAAGACATTTAGCGCGAACACACAGAGGTAAACACGATGCGTTGAGAAGCGCGGCCGGCGGCAGCGGCACCGTTAGGGCTACCGTATAAAGGCGCACCCCTCCGCGAGTGCGGCACTCCGCGCGCAGCCATGAGCCCGCTCGCGCATCTGCTGTTCGCGGCCGCCGTGCTGCACGCCGCCTCCGCCGCCGCTGCCCCCATCGTCCCCGCCGTCCCAGACTCCAAACTTGTCCCCGAGATCATCCTCGAGGCCCCCGTTCAAAACAACAAACCTCTCGACAAAGAAGATTCACCCGCGCTCATCGTAAACGAAGTCAAAAATAATCTCCGCGCGAAACTGGAGGACATTCCCGTTCAAGTGGTTGTTGAAGAGGTTAAGCCAGCGATAAAGACCAACGAATTGTCCGACGACGTTGAGGAGAAGGAAAGATTCCAGATCGATCTGAAGAACCCCGGCCCGCCGCAGCGACAAGAACACGAGACGCAGAACTCCGATCAGTTCTCTGACGCACAACAGAAGCTGAACGCGATGCAGGAGTCTATCACGCAGACGCAGAACCTGCTGACTCAGGGCGTCAAGGCCCTCGGCGACGATATCTCCAACTGGCTCTCGACCAACGAGCAGGTGTCCGTGATCGAAAAGCACATCCAGTCGCTGAGAGAATCATTCACGGCTCAGATCCAAAAGTTAACCGAAAACGTCCAGAAACTCGCCGCGCCACAGCCTTTGAAATCGGAAGAGAACTCGGAGCAGGTGCCTATAAAGCCCGACTTGAAAAAAGTTGAGGCGAGTATTCAAAATTTAGAGAGTAAATTCGATATGGGAGTGAGGGCGCTTTCCGAAGGCGTCAACATTGTAGCATTGTTGAAGGCAGAGGACGCGAGCGCAAACCCAGCCAACCCCCAGCCGAACCCCAGCCCGGTCGGACTGTTTAATCAGTTCTTTACCTCGCTGCAACAATCCGTGAATAACGCTGTCAGTAACGTCAATGCCACCATATTCAACCGCCCCACCACCACGCCCAGCAACGTGCAGGCAGACACGCCCGCCAGCGGCAGCCCTCTAGGCATTTTTAATTTTAATTGGCCGGGCCAAAATCAGGAAGAAGCTGGCCAGTCGCCTTCCACGTCGCAAGGATTCATCAGCCAAATTGCGAATTTTCCAAACAGATTCCAAGAGTCTATTGGTAATTTACTTGGGTGGCAGACGCCGGCAAAGCCGACCGAGGTTAGCAACGTTGTGAGTCCCACGAAGGCGACGCCTGCAGAACCCTCGGCTGACGCAATCGTAGCGGACCCTGCCGCGCCTGAGCCGGTCTCAGCAGCGGCGGCGCCGTCCCCAGCAGCGGCGGCGCCGGCCCCAGCAGCGGTGGTGCCGGCCCCAGCCGCACAAGCTGTCGGCCCTATCAGACAGATCGTCCAAAGGATCCAAAGCTCCATCAACAACCCTGAGAAGCCGCGAGATACAGAGAAGCCTAATGACCTCCAAACAAAAGGAGGCCTCATCTACGGCGGACACAGACCCGGTGGTGGTTCTGGTAAGTTATTATCCCTTCCCCAGTTGTAGGAACAGGACGTGTTTAAAATACCAATACGAACATCCAATAAATTTCAGTTGTTGCGTGGAGTAATTTCGTGAATTCGTTGGTGGGCACGATAGGTGCTGTGGTAAACGGTTCCATCGGGACCGCATCCGCGGCTATCAACAGTGCCATCAACACATTGGGCACGAATATACAGGTACCAGGCAGGGGGAATGTCCGCTTTGTGTTTTGTGTTGTCTTAAATTGATGTTAAGGTCTTATGGTTCGTCTATGTTGGTTGTCCCAATGTTGTGTGTGGTGGTTGCCGTTTCCATTATTCCGGCGGTTATTGGGCGGTGTCTTGTAAGCTTCTCTATGTTGGCCTTGTTTTATGCGCAGCTGCTTTGTAGCTAAGTACCTAGGTAGATCCAAAACCAACTTTACAATCATATATGTAACTACCTACCTATATAGGTAGATATCAACAACTAAAGTATAATAGGCTTTATAATAAAAATAATAATAATAAATGTGATTGCAAAAATCGCGGTCTAATAACTAGGTACCTACCTAGTTAATCGCGCGTATCAAATTGTATACGTTTCAGTGCGAGATATTACATGCATTTTCATTAAAAGTTAATGACGTGCTGTTTCATAAATCTATGCAGGTCTGGTATAAGTTAATTCAATGAACACGAAAAATTGCATTACAGAATAAAAATAGTCGTTTATCTTGCATAAACTAAAAACTGCTTAAATAGACAATAAACTGCATTTTAAAAAATACATCTGAAAGAGCACTCAAGTCAAAATGAATGAATCAGAGCAGCTTAGTTATAGTTGAAAAATTTACCATTACCGAGTTCAGTTGAACCACACATGAGGTAATGTTTACTACGTTTGAACTACGTTTTCGAACGCTGGAAAAAATAGTAAAAAGTTTTGAGTATCTTTAAAGCTAAGATGTATCTAGGGAAGTGTTTCATTTATGACCATAACTAGTAATCGTTTTTTTTTTCAGGCGATAGTGACAGTCTCTACAGCAGCGGGGTGAAGAGTCGACCAGAAGAACCCATCAAAGAAATTAAAGAAGAAATCAAGAAGCAAGAAGACAAAGAAATCGTCCCTAAAGTGGTTTTAGAGAAGACTGAATAAGTCCTTAGTGTGATTCAATAGTAATTTATTTTAGATTATATTTATTTGTAAATAAGAAAAAATGTGGGAAAACACATGAATAAAGACTTCTTTCTGTAAGAAATTGTCAATTTATTTTCATAACTATCCACCCAATGTTAATTCGTAATTGTATATTCATTTAACCCACCTTAAAGAAGGTAGGTAAGGTATTGTGAATTTGTGACGGGCTTCCAAAGCAGTATTTTTTTTTATATTTTAAGTTGATTTTGCTAAAATATCTCAATCATAACTTGAGCAGTCTTTAATTTTAAAGCTCCGTTTCAACAGTTGTAGAAGCCTAGGAGTATTAATAACTAATTATTATTTACTAATTACAATTAATTAATAACGATAAGAGACGAAGTTAAGAAGTTAGAAAAGAAATAAAAGTAACAATTTACTAATAATTTTACTTGATCAACAACAACCTTTTTACAAACAAACTATAAAAAAATGTGAGAGGATTTAAGTAATTGTAGTCAAATTACCTTGAAAATATATTTGTTTACAAGCAATGGACCTGGGAAAAACAGGAGTGGCCAATGGGAACATTTGACGACTTTAAAATCTAGAATCTTTCCAAATGCATATTAATTAGGTAAATATCGAATTGGCGACTGTTTAAAAACTATATCCTTATAGATGAAGACACAAGTAGGTACTATTATGTATACAAAGGCGATAAACCATGATACCGAGCTAATAAGGTGCTCAAGGCGCACACGTGTGTAAATCATGTCTGTTGTACGGGGGGGCTCCCGTACAACAGACATGATTTTTTGCCGTTTTTATAGAAAATGGTACGGAAACCTTCGTACGCGAGTCCGACTCGCACTTGGCCGGATTTATCATTTCTGTATTAGGCCGGATATTAACGAAACTACCGGGACAAAAAAGGCGGTACCCCGACTCATACTAGCGCCGCCGCCGCCACCTATTTTTTTATTATTACGTAAATTTTCAAAAAAACCGTCAGGCAGTTTGTGATACCTATCATAGGTGTTCTTTAATATAGCTGTCATACTTTATATTTTGTATAGGATAGGCAGAGATGCTTAACAGAAATTTGTATCCACCAAGAGTAACTTCAAATCTCTGCCTAAACTAGAAAAAAAAAACCGTTACAGAGGCATTAAAATAGCTTTATGAAAACTGTTTTTTTTATGTTTAACATCATAATAAAATAAATAGGTGACAGCGATAGTGTGAGTCGGGGTACCAAATAAACAGGTGAGGCCTATGTCTTACTGGTACTGACTGGTAAAGAATTAGAATCAATAAGTATCTCTGTAGGCTTACTTTTGTAACTACTTTGTACTTTTGTACTTTGTGTGCACAAAGACAAGTCAAATTTAATACTTTATACAGCTTTATATTATATGACACCATGGTTGAGCGCAGAGACAGATGCTTCAAAAAATCTGGTTGGTGAGGAAGATAATGATGAATTCTCCAGTGGGCCAAGCTCAATGATTGTTGTCTAGGTTAGAGTTTTAAATTAATTCCTTCAAATGCAATAATTATTTACATATAATCTGGGTACAACATTTTCTCTGTTTTAGCCTTGCTAGAGAAAAATTACTTTGCTGTTAGGGCAGGTATTCTGTGACCTGTGACACTAGGTTGTGTAATCTTGCCACTACTTTGGGAAAATCTAAGGTATAGAAATACTAACTTACCTGCTTACTTCAATGATTATCAGAAGTACACTCTAACATATCCTGAAGATGATGAGGAACATTGTATGCTAATTTCACTAACAAGCAAATTTTCATTAAAAAGGCACTTATTAAGTATATTTACTTTCCAACAAGTTCATCATATTTAGAGTCATATAACTTCTTAGCTAGCAAATAATATTCCTCACACAAGGCATTGATCTGTTTGTTCACACTGAAAACTAAATCTTCCGATACTCCTGTCTGCTTCTTGATTTTCTTTATGTAATCATTTTGGACATCTCTCATAGCATCTCTACATTTGATGTACAGAACTTTAGCGTTCCTTGCCAATGCTTCTCTGTGCTCCTTCGTAACCTTGGGCACAGGGACGTAGAGCGTAGTGCCATCTTGCTGCGGGTTCAAGTTGAGTCCAGAGGTGTTAATAGCCTTTAACGCATCAGGAATGGCTTGAGGGAACGAAGCAAAGTTTACAACAATTGTTTTAGGATTCTTTCTTACTATTTGAGCAAGTTCTTGTAGCTCGTACGATTTCCCCTCGAATCTGATAGGAAGCGTCTCAATGGACCCCGTGGTTGAGCGCAAAGACAGATGCTTCGAAAAATCATCCTTCATATTTTCAATAGCTGCATCACATCTTTCCTTCAGTTTGTTGACGGGAAATAGTTCCGACATCTCAGCGGTGTTGATCACCACTTTACCTTTACTTTTCTTGTCCTTTCCTCTATCTTTACCTTTAGCGTAGTTTCTGATTCCAGTGTAAGTATACTTGTTACCCAAAACATTTTTAGTTTCGGGGTTGAAACGACCATGTATGTGATTCCTTGAAGTAATAAGCAAGGGCAGGACACGATGCAAAATTCTCGAGACCATAGTCGTAGAACTCCGTCTGCTGCTAAATAAACTTTAGTATACTACTAGTTATAGTATAGTTCTAGTATAAAATATCTTATTTTTATTTATATCAGTGTTTATAAATTTTAACCTCTGCCTGCAGAACATAGATGCTGCCACAGATTTATAAGTATTGCTGCTGCAAAAGTTTTTGAGTGAGAAGAGAGAGAGCATAACCCTTAGAGTATAGGTATATAGAGACGGCGTATTGTTCTATAGGAACTTTCGGTTATACAAATATGATCTAAATCGATATTGTACTCATAAACTTATAGCTATCTCGTTTTATCTTACCTACAATAACCAATGTAAAAAGAGACATCAATATAATGTGCGAGACCTATTTTTGGCAACATTGAAACGTGACGTCATAGCAAAGCATGATTGAGGCCGGTTCGCCATTTTACTTTCAGGTATGTAAACTGTCAACGAGAGTTGCATTTACAGTAAAAATGCTAAAATTATTTGAGTTCGGGACTTTTTCATGTGAATACTTATATAGTAAGCGAAAGAAAGCTAATAGGAAGATGCCAAACAGCAGTTTGGTAGGTTGCGGCTTAAAAACAAGTGAAAATCGTCCAAACATAACATTACACCGGTACGTATTCTTATTTTGCTAAATTACCAAATAATACAATAAATACCTTATGTGTTGGCTTTCATAGGAATAGTTTACATAAAAATCATACCGAATGTAGCTTATTTTTGTAAGTTTTAAGTGTAATTAAAGAAAACATGAAACTGTTTGTTTGGCGATAGTGTTGTCCTTCAAGCCATTTTTCATAGGTATCGATGTTTTCAAGTGTAAATTGTAGTGTATTAATTTTCAACTGGTTTTTTACGTTCTAGGTTACCCGAAAATTACGGTAAAAGAAAAAGTGGCTGGACTCAATTGGAGTAGAAAATTTGAAGTTTGGTACGAAAGATATTTTCGTTCGTTCTCTTCATTTTGAAGAAACTTGCTTCAATCGAACTTTAAATAACAAGACTGCGAGAGGATGCCGTACCGTCACGAATCTTTTTAGTAAGTATTTTACTTGACCTTACTCCCACAAACTTCTATTGCAAAGTAACAAACTTGACTACCTTTATTTTTCCAAAGGGCTTAAATTTTGATATTAATGAATATTAAGTTTTAAGTAAATAAATCTGACCCAAAGTAATATTAAAGCCTACCATACTTCAAATCCCCTCTAAAATGTACATTTCCATAAATCCTCCCTTAGCAAATTATTTCCATGCAAAATAAAGTTATTTCGCAAACGATGTGGCACGTTTTTTTTAGAATTTCTTTAAGATTTTAGATTTTTTTTCAAAGTTGAACTACTCAGTACCTTTCTAGAGTCTATAATTGTAGGCTGACAAATAATGTTGCATTATAAATTTATTCTTCATGTTTGTTTCAGCCACTAGTGCCAGCGCGATCCAGTACTTTAATAGAAATAATGTAAATTTGAGATTTATACTGTAAATGAATGAGACTGATTACATTAGGTACTTGTAAAATTGAAAATTTAGGTGTAGTATTAGTTCAATTTTTGAATTAGGTAGGTACATTGCAAATGTGTAAATGAATGAGACTGTTGCATTGCTTCTACAATCGAAAATACAGGTGGCGTCTGTGTTAAATTTTTGATTTATACTGTAAATGAATAAGACGGATTACATTGCTTGTTTAATTAAAAATGTAGGAGTCTGTGTTAAATTTGTGATATAATATAATAAATGAATGAGACTTGTTGAATTGCTTATAAAATGTGGTGTCTATCTTTTTGTGATTTATATTATAATAATAAATAATACTAGCTGTTCCCCGCGGTTTCATCCTCGTTAAATTCGAATTTCATATAATATCTAGGGGGATATTCCTGTAACTCTACCATGGGAGTTTGTTATTTTACTAAGACAAAAAGTAGCCTATGTTACTCTCCATCCTTTCTTAGTTAGGTTCCGGTTTCTTAGTTAAGCCGTGACTGAATGACAAACAAATACACTTTCGCATTTATAATATAAGCATAGATAGCGTCTACGCTAAAGATACAGATTACACATTGTTATACCCATATTGTTATACAAATATAAATATACTATCTCACAAATCACTGTTGCATACAAACAATATATTTTGCAATTAAGTAGCTTGTTGTTTCATTTCAGTACGTACCTTTTTTTCTTAAATGAACACAACGTTTATTAACAAAGAAAATTTGAATCAAATAGTATAAACAAATTAGAACTAGTATTTACCTACAATTGAAACAAATGAGCTAACTGCAGACTGTTCAATAAACTGGTTTGGTGAACTATGATCTTTAATTCTAAGGAGGTCTGGCACGTGTCTAAACGCATGAGTCTTGACTCGGAATATGCATGAAAAAATTACCATTGTTATAATAGCTCATTTTCTTAACTTCTCAGTGGTTGCGTCTCATGAGCGCGGTCGAGCCATAGTTGGGTACGTGCATTCACATACTTTGTATCTCTAATTAAAGCATTCTATGACTATATGATTATAGAATTCTGTTTCATAATCGTGGTGAAAACAATAAAATCACTACGAAACTGCTAAAATATCGTCACAAAAATACTTGTTTCGATAAAAATATCGAGGTACAAAAGGGCAGCACTACGGAAAGGAGCCATTTTAGTTTCTAGGTAAGTTTAGGTATACACGTTTTTTTCGTAGGTATGCCGTCTCTAGGTATACTCTAAGGCATAACCTCAAAAAAAAAGGTAAACAAATTTAAACTGTGACTGACATTGACAATGACATTTATATGAACGAATGGCTTGTTGAAGAGTTATATCATTCGTCCAAGGTTGCTTTGAGCTTGGATTGGTTCCACCATGCGTTAGCATCTTAGAGTATAGGTATACTCTAAGGTTAGCATCCGTAATACATCTGTGGTTACACCGTAGATGGAGCTTATGGAATATATTTGGAGGTTATATTTATATACTGGGTGGAAAGAGTCTATGGGCCCTGGAGGGGAACTACCTTAAATCCTTTAGCTAGCTCATTTAACTGAAAGGAATCATTCCTTTATTTTTAAAATGAAACATAATTGCATTCAAAGATCTTCTAAAAATTCCTTGTCTCACCTGGGAATCGAACCAACTAAAAATAAAAAAAATTAACCCTCGCTATTTTATTATGCGAATCAATAGGATTATTGTTCAGGATAAAAATTGTCTAACAAACATTGGACCTTTCACTCATCTGTTGTAAGATGAAGAGAAGAAAGAAGAAGAAGATAAGATACCCATGAAATCGAATATTTATTACATGTTCTTTATAACACAATACCTAGTATTGTTCACTTGTAACAAGTAAATGACACGTTATAACACTAGCGGCGTAAGGGGGGGGGCGGAGGGGCGGTCTGCCCCGGGTACCGAGCTCCAAGGGGTGCCATCTCGGCACCCCTCGGGGCGCGCAGATGGCACTTCAAATCCGAATCCGAAGGGGTGATATCGAAAACTCACATGCAGACATATAAAAAAATTGCGGCTCGCTTCGCTCGCCGTTGTTTTTTATTATGATTGCAAAATAAATACTTGGATACTTTAAAATCGGGTGTAGAAAGGTTGCCTAGCAGAGATCGCTCAAACCGATAAGGCATTGTACATACAACTTTATCTGTATTAGTCTTTCCCTGCCCTGTGTAACTATTTTATTTGATGTGCAATATTGAGTAATTGCTTTGTACAGTACAAAGCTTTATTTTGTTGTAAATCGTAAAAAAATCTTTTCTCATTCATTGTCATTAGCTTACTTTTTTTGCTAAGTATGCCTCACCAATTGCAAAACAGGTTGTGGCTCACTCCACTCGGTGATTTATATTTTGTATTTGTTTCATAACAATCTTCGCAGCCGCCGCAATTTCTCCAAACGTTTCAGGGCTCGCTGTCATTAATTTTTTCATACTCTCCTTAACTTGTTTGTGATCACCCGAAAAAGTAACAAAAATTTCAGCGGCTCGCTACGCTCGCCGGTTCGTTTTTAGCTTTGTTGTAGATCGCCAAAAAAAAATTTCGTCGTGGTCTTAGAATACTTGTATTTTTGCTAACCTCACCGAACTCCGAAATTACCTATTGTAGCTCGCTCCGCTAGCCGTAGTTATTGATAAATTAATTTTTTAAATTATAGGTCACCTTTAAATTCACATATTTAATATTAATAAGGTCACAATTAAGTCAAATATTAAGGTTACCTATGATGACAAACTTAGTTACTTTTCACCTAACATCCGAAAATCCAAAAAAATATCGCGGCTCGCTTCGCTAGCCGTTACTTATAATTCCTGTTGTTAGAAATTGAGGTTGCGGATAGTCAACCGACTCCCAAGAAGGGGGGGGGGGTGCTTGGTAGAAAAACGCCCCGGGTGCCAGCCCACGCTACGCCGCCACTGCGTTATAATTTTCTTATCTCTAACATCCAAAGACATCGTATGATGAAGAGGCTTGCTAATGTTATTAATTGCTAAGAAGGTACCTTTTTGCACACTTCGATAAGAAAATCGTTAAATGGTAATAATAAACCTATGCACAATTCCTTCTTACATGAAGCGTTCTGACGAAAAGTTTAAAAATGGAGTGTGTTTTTTATCAACTTGCGGCAACAAATTTGAATTTCGAACGATAACTTTCATCACTACAATTCCGCTGTCCGTCTGTTTGTCTATCCGTCTGTCACCAGGCTGTATCCCTAACCGTGATAGTAAAAAAAGTAGCCTATGTTTGATTCCAGGATTAGAATTACCTGTATGTAAAATTTCAGACCGATCCGTTCAGTAGTTTTGGCATGAAGAGGTAACAAACATGCATCCATCCATACATCCATCCAAACTGTCGCATTTATAATATTAGTGTGATAGTTTGACTTTTCACTGGTCATTATCTGTCTACTTAAAAAAATGTTTCATGTTTTTGTTTGTATTGATGATAAAATGAAATGAATATTAGTTTTCACTTTTTTTTATTTCTAAGACATTATTTCTTTTGATCCTGAACAATAATCCTACAGATTCGCATAACAAAATAGCGAGGGTTTATTTTTTTATTTTTAGTTGGTTCGATTCCCAGGTCAGACAAGGAATTTTAAGAAAATCTATGAATGTAATTATGTTTCTTTTTAAAAATAAAGGAATGTTTCCTTTTAGTTAAATGAGCTAGCTAAAGGATTTAAGGTAGTTCCCCTCCAGGGCCCATAGATTCTTTCCACCCTGTATACGTAGTATCTCTACCTAGTCTGTGGTTTATATTTTGTTCAGTTCAAACATATGGGGATCTCTTTTTCATTGATTTCAGAGCACCAGACCGACCAGCCAAGCCTGTGTAAACATAGGGTACCGGATACCGATAACAGATTGTTTATTCCATGGTACAAAGTTTGTTCTAATCACAGATTTATATGTATAGTACGTTCTAATGCTATAAAAGTCTTGTGTGTGTGATCACTGGTGCCCTTTGAAATGAACGGACTATCACTAAGAATAAGTTCGGGCTCAAAAAATCCTAAGAATACAATGAGTTTCCCACCAGTAGTTCTTACGGATTATGAAGGTAATTAAATTACTTGAACATATGTTCTTACTAAACTTGTTTGCTAAGCTCAGCAGAGCTACAGCTCAAATATATTCCAGCCAAATTGGATAAACATACAATGTTTGTAAACAAACCGGCCATACATAACCTAAAATACACTCTGCTGCCGCATCTTTTTTATACGCTTCATGACTGACATGACTGATCGATATGAGATCCTTCCTTCAGTAAATATTGCTTACAATTACATATCTGAAACTCGACGCCAAGCAACAGTTTTAGTTTTTTACGATTGTGTACAAAGATTTCACATCGAGTTTGGCTAGTGTATAGTCACCCAAATTGTAACTATTGACAAGTAGTGATCAAGAAAGAGGCAAGACCTAAATGAATACTTCACTTTAATGTGCAAGAAACCGCGTCAAAAAAATGATTATCTCACTATCTCACTAATATTATAAACGTGAAAGTTTAGATGGATGGATGGATGTTTGTTCCTTTATCACGCCAGAACGGCTGAACGGATCTGGATGAAATTTGGCACAGAGATAGATTATAGTCTGGAATAGAACATAGGCTACTTTTTATCCCGGAATTCCCACGGGAACGGGAACTACGCGGGTGAAACCTCAAGGCGCTGCTAGTTATTACCTAATTTGATTTACTTTCAGACTACTTACTTGATTAAAAAAAATAAGACTAAAATAATGTTTTAAAGAAAAAAAACTACGATAACATTCCTGTATCTCATCCGTATAATTCATTTTTTTAATTAACATTTATTAAATTCTACTGACCAGACTTTTTTCATCCGATAGGTACAATGAAATGATCCTTATATGAGACTGAGTCGATCATTGTCAAATTTTGGTTCACTATTTTCAGGAGCAATAAATGAATCTACTGAAGCTTTTCTTAAAGCGGCTACTGGAGAAAAACAGCTTGCCATACTCAAACAACTGTTAGACAGCCAACAAGGTGACATGGATCCAACAACGATAAGCTTTCTAGTTCCTGTGTTCTATCATTCTGAAGCAAAGCACCCTATCAAAGGCTTTTTGACTAGGTAATTTGAATAAAAGCATTATCAAATCAGAATTAACTTTATGTATCTACTGGCCTGGCTTAGAAGTGCGAAGATGCCAGCAGGTGCTGTTAATGACAAAGTGCATTTGTCACCTTATTAGGTACTATTGTAAAAAAAAGTTTTTGCTATTTATCTGATACTTATTTATTACATTACAAAACACCAAATTTTACATTTTTGTAATATGTCTGTATGTTTTGGCTAATATCCGAAACTGCTTGACCGATTTTGACGGGACTTTTCCTGGCAGATAGCTGATGTCATTGGGGTTAACTTAGACTACTCTTAATTGATAAAACGAATTAGGGTTCAGTGCTAAAAAATGAAAACCCTCGAAAATGTGCATTCTACGCGGGCACAGCTAGTAATATTATAAAAGCGAAAGTCATTTATTTCTCTCTGTCTCAACTAAACGCCTGACAGAACTTAAATTTGCTACTTTTTATCAAAGATTTAAATCTTTGGTTTTTATATTGAAAAAGCGCGTGCGCAGCTGCGGGCAAGGGCTAGTAAATGATAATTAATCATATGTGAATACTCTTACAGGTACATAACGAAAAACAAGCACCTTCATCAACCGTTCATAGAGTTATTGACCATAGAGATAGGTAAACAAATGGAATCATTAAATTGGCATACTATTAATTTTGAGCAATACAAAATTAAATATTGTATGGAAATTATCCACAAAGTTTCTATGTGCATTGAGAACTTTACCCCTGGTGTGCAAGCTGTGAGAAATGTTGACAAGCAGTTAGCTGTCTTCTTGACAGATTGCCTGAGTATCTGTGTAACTACAATCCAGGACGAGAGGTGAGATTTAAGTATTTGGGTACTTACATGATAAAAATGACATTTTAAATCCTAATCTTTGTCATGCTATATGACTTATAAACTGACATCCAATTGTCAGTCGCTGATGATTAGTGAGTATCTCTTCAATAATTGATGAAATCTGCCAGGAATCCATAAATTTGGCGACGTGATTTTGGCGATTTTTAACTCCCCCCCCTCTGATCGTGAGATCTGGTGAGATGTCGTGTGTAATGCTAAGATTTTTCGTTTCGCATTGAAGCGAGATTCAAATGTATTTGTGGTTTTAATTTTTCTGCGTTCTTAAGTAATAAATCTAACGGAAAAATAATTCGCCACAAATGTTTAAAGATTTTCTTTTCCTAAATTGAATCCCGCGCCAGTCAGTCATTTCAATAGACCGCAGGGTTACTGAGATCTCGACCAAATTATGTGCGAAATAGTGCAATTTCATGATTTATTTCTATCGTATTATCTTAATCGTGTTTTCATGTAGAAGGAACTAAAGAAAAAACTTTAGAATTTTATGTGATTCGAGTTTTTATCCACGGGAATCCCGTGAGTACTGAGATCTAGTCCTAGTTTGACAAGCAAACACGCTAGGTTCGTCTCTTTAACTTACTCTTGCTTTTAAATTTTCAGAGATCTATCACCCACACAGAAAAATGATATCTACAGTTTAGTGCACTTGACTTTAAGGGTGCTTTTACACATCATAACAAAGCATCAATCAGTAAAGGACATAGTGAAAATTAAGGCACTTCTAGAACGATTCAACGTGTACCCGACTTTATATAAGTTACTGCAAGATAAAGAAGTACCCATGGATGCAAAATCTGTCTGTGGAATAGTTGTACTGTCTGGATACAGCATCAATTGGAAAGAGGTGAGTAATTTTAATGGAAAGTTATATTTTGCGAGTGGGCGGTATCCATCCTAATATTATGCTTATATTATAAATTTGAAAGAAACTGTCTGTCTGTTACCTTTTGAAGCTTGGATGGCTGAATGGATCTTAATGAAATTGGTCAGGGAAGTAAATGGTCTCTCGGGGACGGACATAAGCTACTTGAAAAATGCGTGCGAAGGTGCAGCAGCTAGTTATAAAAAAATCAGGTTTCAATATTTTTTGCGTTTTAATTCTAACCCCGGAATACTCAAACGCTACTCAGATTTAAGGCACCCGACGACACTAGCGCCGCCACCTATTTTGTTTTTATTACGCTGTACATAGGAATTTTCAAAAAACCGTTGGGCATTCTGTGATAAATATCAGAAGCTTTTTTTTAATGCCTCTGCAACAGTTTTATTTTTTTCTAGTTTAGGCAGAGATGCGAAGTTGCTCTTAGTGGCCAGCAATTTCTGTTTTCACAGCTCTGCCTAGACTATACAAAATAAAAATTCCTTCGAGTAACATCCCTGCCATCTATTGAGTTTTAAGGTAAATACAGTGATATTTTTAGTAAAGTAAAGTAAAATTTATTGCATCAAATACATGTAAATAGGGTAGGTACATAGGTGGTGTATGTTTAATTTTTTTTTAGCTTTTGAAATTTCTATAGTTTTAATACATATAGTATTTTGAAAAAAAAATTGAAATATTTACGTTTACAGAGCGATTCATCTGAAAGCTACCGTATATTATCGGCATCGATACGATACGATGCCGAGTACATATGTATTTGTATCATTGACAAATGTTCGAAACCCTCGACGCGCGAATTACACTCGCACTTGACGGATCTTGTTGTTTTGGAAAAGGCCTCATAACCGCGGCGGAGTATAAGAAAACAACTTATTATATGTTTCAGGTTCTTTGTCAAAAGGATAAGTTAATGTCAGACGATCACGTACAGCTGGCCATGTTCTCGGCGATCCTGACCACAGTGCCGATGCGGGAGCTGCAAGAAGAAGAACTTGATGGGAAACCGGCTATTGAATGCCTCATAAAAAACTTCATGGATATCATTGAAAGGTATTATCTACATAGGATAAAACTAACTCGTCTGTGCTTATCCATTTACTTACCACACAAGGGATTTTGATTCAGGTTTCAAGGGAGCGTACTAGAGGCAGCAAATTATCATCATCAGCCTATGTTAATCCACTGCTGGACATAGGCCTCCCCTAATGAGCGCCTTAGCGCCCTGTCTTTAGCTTAGCTTAGATAAGATATTGGTCATATTTTGTGATTAATTTTATTACTTTCTTAAGGTTATTTTTAGAGAAATTGCAGAATTGGGCAATTTACCGCAGAGCCCACTTTCATTCACCATGATGATCACAAGTGTACTGTCCTTGGTCGGAGGTTGAATGCTGCACCACAAACTTCCAGGGGCTCCGGCGATGGGATTCTGATCCTGGGTGTGTCTCGGGCCCTCCATCAGATCAGCAAAGGCCTAAACTCGCTGGGGGCAGACGCGGGTCGCCCCGCCGCGCGCCACCTGCTGGCCTTCGTGTGGCCTCATCTCGACCACTACCTGGACAGCGTGCGCCACCTCGCCAACCAGACCTTGTCTCTCCTGGTCCAGTACTGCGCTGCCTTGGATGCTGCAGGTTTGTGGCCTAAGGAAAAACTTCGATCGTTTGAGCACCTTGGATGCTTAGTATGAGTGAGCAAAATACAAATACGATAAAAGTATTCGTGAGCTCGATAGAACGTAGTCTATCTGTCTTACACGCACAAAAAAAAAATATATTTTTTTTGTAAAAATAGTCTGTTATATCTTTCCGTGAGGAGAGATATAACAGACTATTTTTCTCCATGTTATTTCTCCATGAAGAGAGATATAACAGACTATTTTTACAAAATGGTTAATACCATTCAAAAACTATAATCGAGATAGTTAGAAACTATTCAATCGCTGTCAGTTTGACAACGTAAAGTAGTTGCTCCTACCTGGCATAGGCGCTGCAAAGTGTGTAATGTATGGAAGGAAACGAAAACTTTTTTCGTTATTGTAAACGAATGCACAGCTGTTTACTAAAGAATCTGTTCGACAGACGGAGGAGATGAGCTGGACCGCGTGCTGGACGGTATGTGCGCGCTGGGCGTGGCCCGCGGCGCGTTCGCGGCTCTGGCGGGCGCGGCGCGGTGCGTGGGCGCTGTACGCCTGCTGCGCCGCCAGCCACTCAGCGCGCTGCTGCCCGCCCTCGCTTGCACACACGTCGCTAACACGGTAACTATACTCCAGCCAAATTCGATGTTCAATGTTTATAAACACACCACAACTAAAAAAAAAAACCCTAGCTTGGCATCGAGTTTCATAAATGTATAGGGTGTTTTCAAATAAGTGCTCAATACTCTGAAGGAAATGAAATAAGTTCCCAAAAATTTTCGATTTCGGCGGGACTCGAATCCGCGCCCCACCCTCAGTACGGGTGTGCTCTAACCAACTAAGCCACGAAACCTTAGTCGGTTCACCCGAAAATCTTTGGGACCTCATACGGACTATAGCGCCGGTGGCTCCACCTACAGGGGTAACATTGTAGTTTACCAAACCTTATTTCATTTCTTAGAGATACCCAAAGTGCGGGTAAGCACTATAACAAAAAACACTGAAGGACCTGCTACCACAGATCAATAATCAGTGCACTAACCAAGCCGCAGGTAGTTGGTGAATAACCTCCTTCAGTATTCTGCACTTATTTGAAAACACCCTGTATACTTGTAAACAATACAGGGTGTAACAAAAATTGAAGACCAAACTTTAAGGGAGGATTCAGCTTCGACCACAGATAATGATCATTTTGTTTTTAGGTTTTTATTTTTTCGAAAACTAAAAACAGGGAATTTTTTAAAATATATTTTCCGTATTCTGTGATCAAAGCTCAAACCAACCCTGAAAGTTTTAATAATAATAAAATAATAATAAAACATTTATTTCAGGCAACGTTAGTCTAGTACAGGATGTAAAATACTTAAAAACTACGGCCCATCTAAAATATAACATATTATACCTTATTCTAACATACATAAAATATACACCTATTTACTACCACGTAGAGTCGGCGACGTTTTGTCCTTCATTTTTGTTACTCCCTGTATATTATTCTAGAATCCTGAGTTGTGCTCAGGATTCAATGACATGACACCCGTGACGTACTCGTAAGATACTCCATGCCCTCGATGCATAATCTACTATGACCTACTCACAATCCGTTTTCTATCCAGGCTGCAACCACCCTGAGCGTGTTGTTGGCAACACACTCGCGAGAGACAGAATCGTCTGTGATCCACGCCGAGTGGGTGCTGCCCATCCTTGGGTTCATACAGTCGAACGATCTGGACTCGGAGGTTCTAAGTCTATTGGAGAACTTGCTCGCTAAAGCGGTCAAACTGGACGAGAACCTACTGGGTTATATGTGAGTTAAAAGTTACAATACCTACTAGGTGCATACTAGGTAATCTTAACTATCCTTACCTATATTATAAATGCGAAAGTGTATTTGTTTGTTTGTTTGTCTTTCCTTTCCGCCCTAACTAAGCAACCAATCGACTTGATATTTGGTATAGAGTTCAACTTTATTTAGGTCACAAATACTTACACCTACCTACATTCCTGACATCAAACCGTAATTACCCAAACATAAATTAATCCTCCCAAGACAGCCATGGAAATTACAATTACAATTATTAATTAATTAATTAGTTGAAAGGATGGAGAATAACATAGGCTACTTTTTGTCCTGGTAAAACATCAATTTCCCATGGGAGATTTACGGGAATAATCCCCCTAGAAATGTGAAATTCGAATTTACCGCGGGTGAAACCGTGGAGAACAGCTAGTTACTTAATAATAGAATATTACACCCATTTTTGAAAAGTGTCAATTTGATTCTATAGTGCTCATGAACACCTCATGCTCATGCTCGTGCTCATAACCTATACCTATGTACTTGTTCTAATAAACGATTTTGTATTAAAAAAAAAAAAAAAAAAACAAAAAAAAAAAAAACAAAAACAAAAAAAAAACTGTCGGTAATGCCCTTAAAATGCATATAAAATTTACATTTTCAAGTTGCGCGCGTAACTTGACGAAAACGCTAGACGCAG
Organism: Eupithecia exiguata; assembly: GCA_947086465.1. Classification (NCBI taxonomy): domain Eukaryota; kingdom Metazoa; phylum Arthropoda; class Insecta; order Lepidoptera; family Geometridae; genus Eupithecia; species Eupithecia exiguata. Next base: position 10,985,732 of record OX352240.1, on the reverse strand, counting down.
TGGATGTATATTCCTCTGGTCATGACGTCAGTTGGCTGCGTGGTACCTGAACAAATGCGCTAATGTTGCGGATGACTGTTGATACATTTTAGTTTGCCTACACAGCCGTATGACACAACATTACGCCTACTATTTCATGGTGTTTAAAATCAGATTAAAAAAATGAACAGTGTTCAATTGTATTCTAAAATGTATTTAGTTTTTTTTATGAACTAGAATGAACATTTTCCGACTCCGTTTTGCCTAAACTATCTCAATAAGATATTTTTAGATTTTTTCTCATAAAGAGTGAAGTGGCAGTCGCGGCGTAGTAATCGACCTTCTCCAACTCACCCCGTGGATGTCGTAAGAGCCGACTTAGGGAACCTACCAGAGAAAGAAAATTCCGCCCAATCCATTTAGTATTTTAGGCATGAAAAAGTTACAGACATCCAACCAAACCTTCGCTTTCATAATATTTAGTGCGATTTTAGTTTTTTTTTTGTTCCCAATAAAGATATTTGTATTGAATTCGTATTAAATATGTTTTCAGCCTCCCCCACATAACAGAGGCGTGTGCGTCCCCCAACAGCGACTTGAGGCATGTCCTCACGCTAGCTAGCGCTGTCAGGGCTTCCCGAGGCGATCACGGAGGCAAAGATGCTCCAGATGGTACCGATCTTCATGCAGAGTACTGACCGCTGTTACGTGGCTTTATAAACCAATGTGCCTACCATTCGCAACAAGCATGATACGTTACACCGTGTCGTTACATCCGTCTCGTTGCTCGCGCCTTCTCCCCGTACTGACTGCACGAATGCTCGCTGTGTAACACGTATCATTAAGCCGCGTAACGCCGGTCAGTAACCTTTACATTATTTAAACGACTTCAAACGTCCCGCACTACTTACTTACTTTAGACATTACAGGTCTTTTCAACCGACGAAAAAACGAAGTAGATTCTCAAGTCGACCCGTATATTTTATTTTTATTTTAGACCACGCATAACTTTTTACAGACCAGTCCGATTTTGATAATTCTTTCACTATTGTATAGAGAATAATCCCGAGGTGGTCCCATATACATATTTAACCATCATCATATTTTTATTACCGAGGGTATTTATCCTGTAAAACTTAAAAAGCCACCCTAGCAACCACCTAATGTGACAGTTCGAAACATAGATGAATACTATTTACAGAAATTTGAAGTCGGTTTATAGTTTTTAAAACAGGCAAAATTATTGACTCGCAGGACTTTAGGCAGAGTTGATGACTATGTGATAAATTATTGTTCCCAGATCTGTGGCGCGGTATAATTCCATACGCAATACTGGAGGAAGCAATAGTAGACGCCAATGACGAGGTAAGTATTTTATTCTAAGTAAAACTGAGTTAATAAATAAAACTCTCATGGCTTACGACGCACACGTCCTTCGGGACCTGCGTGGGGCGGCGGCGCGGCCCTGCGGGTCGCACTGCCGAGCCTGGGCAATTAATGCGTTAAATAAAATAAATAAATAATGCTGGATAATTCACACAGCATTATCTTGTCTCATGTAATTATACGTGTACTGTAGTATGTGCACGGATATTTATATGTGTGGCTAAAAGCATAAAATCTGACCGAGTGCCGATAACACGTTACCACCCACACACAGCGGCGTTAATTTGTATAAAACACCTATTCGGGCATCAGATACGACGTTCAAAAGACGACGATAGATGTCGCCACGGCTAATGGGAATGCCCCAGGGCCGCAGGTGCTCGGCTTACTCATAACAGATCTGAGGGCTATCGGTGAGCATCGAAACGTTCCATGTTTGTATGGTCTAATAGTCCTATGTCCCGCATGGCAGATGCGCTGTATCAAATTCCATACAAAAATGGAACGTCATGTCTTCGCGTCGTTACTATCACTCGCCGAGCTCAGGGCTCATGTGCGATATGGCAATACGGAAGCTCATACATAGGGAGTGAAAAGACCGCTAATTGTTAACACACCAATTAAGATGGCGCGGGCTGGTGTCGTCACGTCTATATGAGTAGATGCTTACTAGTAACCTATACATTTACATAGGTAACCGCTCTGAACAATGTTACAGGTCCGCATCCAATGTCTCTCGCTTCTAAGTTCAGGCGGACGCGCCGAGGCGCGCGAAGCGGCGCTCGTGTTGCTGTACCTGCAGCACTGTGCGTCCGCGCAGGCGCCGCACACGCGCCAGCGAGCCATCGCTCTTATAAAGAAGGTACGACGCGGATTCACAGATTTGCACTACACACGTAAAATATTCTTAAAATCATAAACCTTTGTAATTTTACCTTTCACAGTTCCTAAAACGAGTGTTGGAAGGACAGCGCGCAGCCACAAGGAGCGGTGACAACGCGCTAGTACAACTGTACGAGGACTTCGTACAACAACTGACGGACATCTGTGTGGCGGGGCTCTCGCAGTGCGCTAACTACAGCCGCCGCTGCACAGCGCTGCAGTTGCTGCACGCTACAGCGCACTCAGCGCTGCACAGGTACACAGCGTCATCGAGTTAGTGCTGAGGGATCGTACAACGACGGACATTCGTGTAGCGGGGCTCGCACAGTCCGCTAACTACAACCTTTTTCGCTGTTGTATGATCCCCAAATGGTCCCTAAAAAAATACCCGAGGGATTAGTATTTATCAATTCAATTCAATTAATTTATTTCCAATAAAAACAAAATACATTGTGTGCGGAAAACTTAAATCATAGAATACACAAAAAAAAAAGAAAATAAAAATTAAAACTATCTAATGGTAATGAAAGATAATGAAAATGATAGGTATTATTAATTGAGTACAATGTCAATTTGGATATTAAAGTTAAAGTTAAATATTCAGCCCAAATGTTATAATGTTACCCTAAATTTTACAATGTCAGCTTCAATATTATAATGTCAACTAGAAAATGAGAACCTATGTCAATATTGAAGTTATAATATCCCGTCAATCTTAAGAAACAATAAAATACTTTTGAAAAATCACGACTAGCTACAACAATTTTGGTTGTCTCATAAAAGTTGATCCTCGACGACGTCGACACATATAAATATATGTGCGCCGTAAAACGTATCAAAAACATCATCACATGATAATTTTCACAATCACTAGTAACAAATGGTTTCCATGCCAACGGGCGTAAACTAATTAAATTAGACTCGAAATTTAACAAGATGTGGCCACTTGAAAAATGTTATCGCGCTATCGAAGTGTTTCTTCCAAACCCATTTTCATTATGCAGGAATTTGAAATCGGCCTATCGTTTTTTTAAATCACACCAAATTATTTGTTTTACTGTAATAAATTAATTTTATCCTTATCTTATATCAAACTATGTCCTCGTCAGTAATCGACCACTTTCTCCCCTTGGTGAACAATGTAGGTAGGTACATTTTCTAATACCTTCAAAAGTCAAATTTATTTCTTTAGGCTTACAAAATAAGCACTTAGACAGACTGTTCTGGTTTGCAGTCCCTGGCATCCTCGCTACGTGGATAAGCTGCTGCAACGTCTGGACGACAGCTACGAGACTAACAAGGTGTTGGCTCTAGAGATACTGCTGCTGGTCCCCGTGGAAATGTTACAGGTAAATGTAAAAAATATTTGTGCTAGACCTGCTCAGGAAGTGGCTTATTCTGATTGACTTTCTGCGGCCTCAAGCGTCGTTTGCTCCACTGACAATGCTAACTTCAGTCTTTGGAACAGGTATGGATAACTTCAATGATTCCCCTGAGGGTAGGGCTTGAAATACCGATATTTTCAAATATTGGTTACATACTTGAGTTTTGTGATGTGTCCAACAGTCCTGTAAGGTCTAAAAGAAATATAGGGTTTTGAGTATTTGACTTAAGGGTACAATACGACGCCATTTTGTGAAAAGGATAGACACAGGATTTCGCGGACAGGGCAGAGCGACGCAAGCCCAAAAATCAAGTTTTTGGTTATTATCTATTAATTAGGACACTATTTGTAAAAAAAACGCAACATATGTTCTTTATACTTAGTTTAATTACCATGCTTATTCTCAAGATCTTAACTTCTGTATTTATTGAGAACAAAAAAGCTGAGGATACTGCGATTTTTTTCTATACAGAAAATTTTATGGAACTGTGTATTTGAAACAATGGCGGATAGAGTAAGTTCTGAACTTTACCATATATTAATTTCAAAGTTAAATATTCAGTAGTTTGGAAAATAAGCTCATCCGGCGGAGTTGATTTCAGAGAATGTAGGCTCTTAAATGCATATTTTTATGCTGTGTGGTAGCGGTGCGCCTTTGATCTGCGACAGACGGCAGACAGAGTAAGAGGCTTCTCTCCTAAGGGGACCACCAGCAATTTGTACCTTGTTTTAAAAACAAGAAAAAAAAAGTTCATAGGCAATAAATGATTGTGTATTTCTTTTTGTATTCAGGATGCAAATAACTCGACCAGTCTGCAGTTAGCGGATGTGATTGGTCAAGCGATTGCACTGGCTCCTACGGAGTGCGTCTCAGCGGCATACAAACTGGAGCTCATATGGCGCCGCTTGCCAGACAACGCTTTGCAAGTGCAGGCGCGGTAAATATTCATAACTATATATAAGTATGTTTATGTTCTCTGTTCTGAGGTTATACCGTGCTTAAAATCTAACTCAGTAATAAAATAAAGTATCAATTAAAAAATATGATTGAATATTTTCCGACACAGCATCATCTAAACAGAGTATGTATTAGGCATACCAGGCTGTACCAGGTTATTAAATTATGGTATATTTCAATTTACTAATAAACAAAATAAATTACGAGACATTAAACAAGGCATAAATAAATGGATAGCTATATCGCTTAGAAACTATTACTTCCAGAATTTAAATATACTATAATTTAATATTATATTATATACCAGGTTATTAAATTATGGTATATTTCAATTCTGAAAATAATAGTTTCTAAGCGATATGGCCGTCCATTTATTTATGCCTTGTTTAATGTCTCGTAATTTATTTTGTTTATTAGTACATAGTGTTTCTTTTACACTACACCTACCTACGAGGTAAATTATTGTTTAAAATCGCTCAAGTAAATTCAAATTATAAACCCAAATGTGCCAATAAATACGCGCACATGCGACTTTCTCATGGTTCTTATATTTAATTATGGTTTTGAATGCGGAAGAAGCCGAGATCCTAAGGCGGATTCGGAGTAAAAACTTATTTTCGTTTGACCTACTACAGAAATAACCATAGCTACCGGCTGAAATTACAGGATATAAAAAAATTACACATTAGAAACGGTTTTCCATACACTTTTCTAAAATGAAATTCCATAAAGTTTTCCGTCGCGCATTTTAGTACGCCTGCGATGACGTACTAGTTTCTACCTTACGTAAAAGAAATAACCAACTTTCTGAGCAGGAGTTCCTAGTATATTTGATTGATTTTTGCTTTCTATTAAATTTCAGAACAGCATCAGTGGAACCTGCCCTTTACAAGATATTATGCGAGCTACGTGATATTTTGCTTAGAAGTCCTGAGTCATGGAATCACTTCCAGCGCTATGACGTGTTGCTCGCCCCTCGGGACCAGCCTACGTACGGCCTGCTCTATTGCATGGCGCATCTCATCAACCGAATGGACTTACAGTGAGTATCCACAGAGCAGAGATGTTCTCAGTAGCAACTAGGTCGTAGGAAGTTGATGGTGTTTATATTTTACTCTATAATAATTATTTATCACCTTTTTACACGTGTTTTTGCAAATAAATGACTTTTACTTAACTTTACTTTTACTTTACTTTAAAAAAAATTAAATATCTTATTGAGATAGCTTAGGCAATTGATAGCTTAGGCAAAGGTTTATACCTAGTTATTTCCGGAAAGAACTGGATGAATGTTACAGAAGACCGAGAAAAAACGGTGTGAGTCGGACTCGCGCACGAAGGGTTCCGTACCATTATCTATAAAAACGGCAAAAAATCTCGTTTGCCCTTAAATATTTATTTTATTCGGTTTTTTAGTATTACGCGCGGCAACAGAAATACATCATCTGTGAAAATTTCAACTGTCTAACTATCACGGTTCATGAGATACAGCCTGGTGACAGACGGACAGACGAACAGCGAAGCCTCAGTAATAGGGTTCCATTGTAAAACGTTACTTTTGGGTACGGAACCCTAAAAATGGGGCAAACTGGGAGAGGCCTATACCCAAAACGGTCCCTGAAGACCACTAGTAACACCAAATACAGTGAAACAACAACAGGCTTATCCATATTATTATTATAAATTCGAAAGTATTTCGGTCTTACCTTTTCACGCCTAAACGTCTAAACGAAACTTAATGAAATTTGCCAGGAAGATAAATAGTATCCCGAAGACGGACATAGGATACTTGAAAACTTAATTAAATTTGCCAGGAAGGTAAATAGTATCCCGAAGACGGACATAGGATACTTGAAAACTTAATTAAATTTGCCAGGAAGGTAAATAGTATCCCGAAGACGGACATAGGATACTTGAAAACTTAATTAAATTTGCCAGGAAGGTAAATAGTATCCCGAAGACGGACATAGGATACTTGAAAACTTCATGAAATTTGCCAGGAAGGTAAATAGTATCCCAAAGACGGACATAGGATACTTGAAAACTTAATTAAATTTGCCAGGAAGGTAAATAATATCCCGAAGACAGATATAGGATACTTGAAAACTTAATGAAATTTGCCAGGAAGGTAAATAGTATCCCGAAGACGGACATAGGATACTTGAAAACTTAATGAAATTTGCCAGGAAGGTAAATAGTATCCCGAAGACGGACATAGGATACTTGAAAACTTAATGAAATTGGCCTGGAAGGTAAATAGTATCCCGAAGACGGACATAGGATACTTGAAAACTTAATGAAATTTGCCAGGAAGGTAAATAGTATCCCGAAGACGGACATAGGATACTTGAAAAGCCCTGACGAAGCCGCGGGCAACAGCTGGTTATTATATACCTAATTTTATTTTCAGAGCCATCGTCAACGACCCTGAGTGGACACAACTATTCAAGTGCATCATCTCATTATGTAATGACTGTATTAGAGATACCCGAAGCGTGGTCAACAACGTGTCTCCTGAGGGGATAATGCCAGCTGACTGTCAGTATACGGACTATGGAAATAACGCGTTAGTGACACATTATCATCATTTATTATTTATTCTGTGGTATATACATTTTTTTAGATTTCATGGACTATATAACTGATAAATCATTTTCAGAGGAGTGAAGTTAGACGACGGACGGCAAGTGACCGCTCAAATGGTATTACTTTGCGCGTGGAGAACTGTCAAGGAGGTAAACATAATGTATATTTATATATTTGTATTTATATATACATATTATTACCCGCGTGGGTAATAATAATCGACGCCAAAAATTTTTTTTTTGAGCTCCAGTGGATTTTGTCACTTTCGATGTCCATCGACCAAAGACATTTGCCATCGACACATAATGTTGTGGGACACGAATACTACAACTACTCCGAAAGTGGCTTACTCCTTTTCCAAACATAGGGAGAAAGTACGTCATTACTTGTCATACTAAAATGTGATAAGAAAATCTCTATGGAATTTCATTGTCGCGCTATGAGCAGGAGAGAAAACTCTGTAAATCCATTTCTCACTATTTAACGGGTATTTTGCGCGAATATTTACATGTTTTTCTCGACGATTTGTCGCTGTGTAAACCTGTCAAGACGTAAAGAATAAGGAAATAAACGCGATAAATAAATACCAGATAAAAAGTTATAATAATATGTTCTGATCGCGTAAGTTTAAAAATATTCGTTTTTAACAACTTTTTTTTATTTGATGAATGTCGGCCGGTTGCTAAATAAAATAAAGTTGGACTCCTTATAAAATTGATGAGTTTGGTAAAAGTTTTTTGCGATTTCGGACTTTTTTAGTACTCCAACCTCAGTTGTTCCATTAGAAGTTTTTGATCAGTAGGTATAAGACAGAGGATCGTTTGGCATCGAAAAAGTTTGTGTAAAATGCCCATTTTCTTGCTAACTGCACATTATTTCGAAAATCTGTGAATGGGGAAAAAAGTCTCCAAATTTCTCTCATTTTACTGTAGCTTCCCTTACTGTGTTCAATAAAATCCCCCGGTGTTTGAAGTCGGGTATTTTACATCAAATTATAATTGAACTGTACGTTGTGTAGGCTACAGCCGTGCTGGGTGCCATAGGGTCACGCTTGCCCTTGCCCGAGCAGTGGGGTGGCTGGCAGGCTGGAGAGGTCATTGGAATCGCAGAGTCTCTGGGCATCGTGGTGAGCGAGGCGCGGCACCGCGGCGCGTTCGAGCAGGCTTACGTCGCATACGAACGAGTCTTGTACAGGTAACTAGCAGGCTCGACGTCCCTGCAGCTGGCTACGAGTGCAGGCTGCAGGCTGAAGAGCTCAGTATTCAGTATATCAGTATTTTATTTATTGCATTCATACAGTCATCAGGTCTTAAGCCGCATTCACATTTGTCTGACGTGTTATGTCGTGATGCTTTCTGTCGTGATGGCTACTGTTCACATCTATATGACGCGTTATGACGCATTTTTAAATCGCTTTATATTGTCGTACGTACTCGATCAGCTCGTCGTCCATACTTCTGACGCGTCAACACAACAAAATGGCGCGTGCACACTAGTCCGACCCGCTGTGTCGTGTCGCTGCGCCGCCCCCCGCACCTCACCCATCCTGACGCGGACCGGGATCGCTTCTGACGCGACACAACATAAGCCATCACAACACACTGCATCAGAGAAATTGTGAACGCAACCATATTAATTGTATGAGACCGATACCTTTCTGATGCATCATGACACAACACGTCAGACAAATGTGAATGCGGCTTTAGTAATTAGGTGAGTGTTCATAAAATGTTCACGGTATGTACCCATTTAGGGTGTTGCAATGGAAGACAGGCCAGGTTTCATGCCTTTCTACTTATGATGAACTTACTTATTATTAATGCATTCAATACCTATTACAAAAATTGCTCATTGGAATCGCAGTGTCTGGGGATGTGGTGGGCGAAGCGCGGCACCGCGGCGCGTTCGACAGTTCGCGTTCAGCCAGCCCTACGCAACTTAAAAATGAATAAAACGTTTATTTAAAAAAAAAGTTTATTAAAAAAAAAACGTGTCCCATAGACCTTTCCTGTAGCTGCACCGGTAACCGATTACCTTAAGGTAACCTCGCCTTACTGCCCCGTACAACCGTACCCTGTATTGTATTGCATACACAAGTCTTTGCGCAAACACAGGTGCACTCTCTAGCCCGTACCGTCATATTTCGATGTGTTACAGGATGTGGCGCGACCCCAACTGTCGCGTGAGGGACTGGATGAAATGTCTACTGCAGCAGACCATGAAATGGCTGGAGACAGGTGCGGCTTGGAAGCACGGCGCCTCCCGCCGCAGCGCCGGCCTGCCTTTCCTCATACAGGTTATCATATCTACACCTACGCTGCCTAGGCCGTACCTTAAATATTAAAATCGAAATTTTGAATTCGTTTTGTGCTAACGCTAATCTTTATGTAGGTGATGTAAGAGTGGGTTTTGCACAAAAACGCATCAGAAACTTCAATTTTTGTTGACCGAGGAGGTCCCTGGCTAAGAAAATATTTTTTAATGTCCCTCCAGGGTCCAGTCAAAAAAAACTCAAAAATCCTATTATATATATATTCCTATATTCCTATAGACCTTTCTGGACTCTTGGACACGTCACAAAGCCAAGACTTTAAAACTGAAAATAAAACTAAAGCTTGTGTGCTTGTGATCAAAGCCTAAGGAAGTAGGTACCCTATACCTACATAAACTATGGTCACAAACAAGCAAGTAAGTAAAGGGAAAAAATCCAAAAACCGTACATTTGTTGTTTCATCAGTTTTTAGGGTTCCGTACCCAAAGGGTAAAAACGGGACCCTATTACTAAGACTTCGCTGTCTGTCTGTCCGTCTGTCACCAGGCTGTATCTCATGAACCGCGATAGTTAGACAGACAATTTTCACAGATGATGTATTTCTGTTGCCGCTATAACAACAAATACTAAAAAAACAGAATAAAATAAATATTTAAGGGGGCACCCATACAACAAACGTGAGTTTTTTGCCGTTTTTATAGATGATGGTACGGAACCCTTCGTGCGCGAGTCTGACTCGCACTTGGCTGGTTTTATTTAATATTGCCAGAGACCAAAGCCTAGGGTACTTCCTGTTAATGTAGATTACCTATCGGCTTATAATTACGCCTATAATCCAGTATAACTATTGATTGAGTATTATGCGTGGGCAGGCGCTAGTGTCGACAGAGGTGGATTGCGGCGGGCCGGGCAGCGCCCTCGGGCCCGTGATGCGGGCGCTGCTGGCGGCGGCCGACACCGGGGCGCGCGCCCACGTCTGCAACGTGCTGCGAGCCTTGTACAGGTAAAAATCCCTCGCTAGCTCGGGGATTCTACTCTTAGAATTCTTTACGTTCTATAGAATCTAGCGCCGCGGCGCCGACGTCTTAAAAATATAGTTCTACTCGGCTCGGTCTCTGCTTTTTTACTTTTTTTGGAGCTGCTTAGCCTTATTTTTCTTTTTAAACACATTATGACGTGTGTCACATGTTTAGTTTTCTAACTTTATAGCTTATTATTTTTTCACGATCAATAAAAGAAACAATTTTTTTTTTTCAGGGATTCCTCTCTTCACGCGGCGGTGCAAAGCTACGTGGGCGAAGGCCTGCAAGTAGCTATCAAGGGCTTCGAGGGAGCCTCCTGGGAGGTAATCAACCTCATAGCTTTACTAAGATATATTGTACACCCTTTGCTAGCGACGAAACGTATGTCGATGAAATCGAAAACCCGCCTGCTGAGAATCTAATTTCATTTATGTATTCTCAACCTTCGTTACATTGTATCGGGAATCCTATTTTTATACGTAAAAATAACATTTTTATAGAAAAAATACACTTGCAACAATGACGTTTAACAGATTCAAAATAGCTTATTAAAATATGAAATTACATGTCAGAATAATTTATATAAAAATACCCATGTAAAAATTAAAAAAGTCACATAATAATAAACGCTTTGTAAAACTATGTAGAATATAATTTTTTTAAAGTTTAAGCGATCTGAACACATAATTATTAATACTATTGAACGGGTATTTATCGCGTTTATTTACCTATTTTTCCCGACGTTTCGTTGACACACTGTTGTGGTCACGGGACAGTGTGTAAACCTGTAAAACCCGTAAAATAGGTAAATAGACGCGACAAATACCCGTTAAATAGTATTAATAATTATATGTAGAATATCAAGTTAATAATTTGTAATAAATTCTTAGTGTCAGTTTTGTTAGCACAAAACTCCTACTAATTATTAAAAAAAGCGAGCCACAAATACTCAGCGTAGCGAGCGAAGCGCGTCGCGTCTGTGGTGTATTAACGGGCTGAGCCAGTACGCCAGACATCCCTCAAGGTATGTGGCGCGCTCTGTACTGCTCTAAAGCACGAAGCGAAAATCATAACCCTAGACAATAATAAATAATTTGCTAAATGTCATTGTGCGAGAGCGTCAGGGTCCGAAATACTACACCAATCTTGTAGACGCAGAATACAATTTTCAGCAACTTAATCACTTTTAGCAACGTGTTCTTGAGTGGAGACCGCGACTCGGCAAACGTAGTGTAGGACGCCCTCTGACCAGGTGGGATGACGATTTGCGAAAGACTGCTGGCAGATGCTGGATGCGGCAAGCTGAAGACAGGGCGCTATGGCGCTCATTGGGGGAGGCCTATGTCCAGCAGTGGACTGATATAGGCTGATGATGATGATGATGATGAACGCGCTGAGGAAGGCACACTTTCTATAAGGGATTGGGTGTTAGAAACTGCCCACTTCCCCACTTCCTAATTTGTTATCTACCGGTTAATTTTCCATCTGCCGACTAATAGCAAACCTGCTCGCTTCAACAAATCATAACAACAATTATTCAAATATTCAACAGTATAATCATTCATTCGACACAGAAGATTATTATTTTGTTGTCTTTTTTAAATTACTTATTTTTGGATTCTAATTACGGCCCTGTCTTTTTGTTATGTTACCGTTGACGAAACTGTGCACAGGACGAACGCTGACAGTACACTGACTAAGGTTACGCCTACTGTGATGACATCAGGACCTAGTTGAGACTCAGTGCACGCTTAGGCCGCATCCTCTCTGTATCTGCTCTGAGTTTGCAACAGTCTGCAGTTAGATCAATAATTGTAAATACTAGTTATTAGAATAAGAATATTTCTAAGGTTTTTATTTATTATAGTACTCTGGGTAATTTCTAAGAAATTAATAAATCCCAAAAATTTACGATCTCGACGGGATTCGAACCCGCACCTTCCCCTTCAGCGCAGGGTTGCTCTTTTTCCAACTAAGCTACGTGATCTTATCTAGTCGACCCGAAAATCTTTGGGAGTTCTTTCGGCACTTACGCCGTCAGCGCCACCTACAGAGGAAACAATGAAGTTATCCAATTCTGCTCAAAGACCAAATTTACATTTAGGTCTTTGACGAGAGGTTTTGCCGTTGCTTGATGAAGAATATTTATTTGATAAGTTCTAATTTGTTTATATTATTTCATTGTAATCGTCATGTTCATTACAGGAGCGCAATTCCAGTACTTTGCTTCTCAGCGCTTTAATACAGCGCGTGTTCGGCGTGTCCCGCGCGCGAGCGTCCCTCACTGCGCGCGACAAGATGACGGGCCGCGTGTTCTTTCTGCGGTACCCGCGGCTATATGACGTCATGCTGGTCAGTTTATTTAATCGTGAATAGACCTACATCATCTGCATATATTAGTGGACCATCGTTTGACAATAATCTCACCTGAAGGGCCGCTTTCTTTCTGAGGCATCATAGGCTATACAGGGCGTCCCACAGACATGCCACATGGAGGGAAAGTTCCTTAAATATTGTAGATGGAACATTTTACTGAAAGAAATTATTTGAATTCAAAAAAACAATTTAAACTGCATTCATAGATATTTAAATAATTACATGGTTGAACCGGGAATCGAACCCGTTACACGAGAAAAATAATCATCCTCAATCAATATATTTATAATTTTAGAATATCGCCGTTGCCTTAAAAATATTGCAGTAGCTATTAATTATTTCTGTATTTGTTGCAGGACAAGTTGAAAGAAGTGAGCGCGAAAGAGAGCGAGAAGCTGTGGTGTCCCTCTCTGTACCCAGTTCTCCTGTTACTGGCGCGACTCTACCCCTCCTCGCTTGAAGGCACAGAGTCTAATATAAAGGTACTATTTATGGGTAAAAATATTATTACCAAGAAATTAATAAGAAATTAATAAATCCCAAAAATTTACGATCTCGACGGGATTCGAACCCGCACCTTCCCCTTCAGCACAGGGTTGCTCTTTTTCCAACTAAGCTACGTGATCTTATCTAGTCGACCCGAAAATCTTTGGGAGTTCTTTCGGCACTTACGCCGTCAGCGCCACCTACAGAGGAAACAATGAAGTTATCCAATTCTGCTCAAAGACCAAATTTACATTTAGTTCTTTGACGAGAGGTTTTGCCGTTGCTTGATTCTAAGGTTTTTATTTATTATTACCACTTTCGCTAAAAAAAACAGTGACTTCTCGGTTTATAAACAGTGAGTAAAATTCATGTTTGCTCTCAATTGTAATAATATATGTAGGTATTTCATCTGCATTATGTATATTATGATAACTCAACATGAAAGCATTGTTGTTTTTAGTTATGAGCCTTTCTTAATATAGGCCGGTATGTTGGCAAAAAAATTACATTTCCCTCATTTTGAATAAAATACAAAAAAAAACATTATCTGACGACCTCTGTGGCGCGGCAGGCAAATATCCTTCGACGCAGAAGGTTGCGGGTTCGATTCCCGCCTTGAAACAAATTTTGTACGGTGTGCAAATATTTGTTCGGGTGTTCTGGGTATCTTATGCATACCTAATAAAAAATGTGTACCTAATTTATTATCAGTCATCTAGTACCTATAACACTAGTTCAGTTTCGCTTGGGGCTGGATGGTGATGTATGGATAGTCCAGCATTATTTATTTATTACTATAATATCTGTAATGGTTTTATGGAAATATACATCTGTAGTTGATTCTGATTGTTTTCCGTTTATTTATTCTGTGTAATGGTTTTTAGGGTTCCGTAACCAAAGGGTAAAAACGGGACCCTATTACTAAGACTTCGCTGTCCGTCTGTCCGTCCGTCACCAGGCTGTATCTCATGAACCGTGATAGTTAGACAGTTGAAATTTTCACAGATGATGTATTTCTGTTGCCGCTATAACAACAAATACTAAAAAATAGAATAAAATAAATATTTAAGGGGGCTCCCATACAACGAACGTAATTTTTTTGCCGTTTTTATAGATAATGGTACGGGAACCCTTCGTGGGCGAGTCCGATTCGCACTTGGCCGTTTTTATTTATGTAAATTCTGCTTAGTTTGGGGCTAGATGATGCTGTGTTTTGTCCAAAATTATTTATTGAACATGTTGTTTGTCAGTTGGTGTCGTTCGTACCTCATGTGGTGGCCTGCGCTCGCTCTCCCGTACTAAAGACGCGCCGCCTCGCCGCCGCAGCCGCCGTCTCGCTCATACCGCCGGACAGGTATATCTACTGTCACTTTCACACTACACTTACTTACCTAACTACATACCATGGAAGGTACATTACTTGGCCATCTCGCTTCGACCGCCAGTCAAGTACTTCTACCGTCTCATTCATACTATTATTACTATATACATAGGTACACTTTGCTAAACCGTCTCGCTCAAACCGCTAGGTATACCTATCTACCATCCCTATCCACCTAAATTCATTACTTTCATTACCCTCGAATACCCGAGCGCCTCAGAGCCTCAAGACGAAAGTCTGCAATCAATGTGTGTTGCCCGTGATGACTAAAAATAAGTAAAAATTAAAAGTTAATAAGCCTGATATAAGCTGATGATAACGATGAAGTTGCCTGGTCTCCATATTTAATTTATTTATTAATGTATTTCTGTGCAGATACGTGTCCCACCTGTGTTACCTGCTGGAATTAATATCTGAGGCGACTGTCGAGAGGAACTTCTGTCACGGCATCTTGCTGCAAATCTGCGCTCTCTTGGACAACAAGGTAAGCCAACAATATTTATTTGTTTAACATGTGGAGGATGGATTAATTACTAGCTTATTTATGTAACAAACATAAGCGTGGAATATGAACCTTTACATCTGCTTCATAATGAATAAAAATATCATATATTATGTTATAAACCCCATGGGTGAACGAACAAGCCGTGAGTGCAAGAGCGCGACTCCCTGCCGTCATACAGTGCAAACTCGTACGGAGGAAAGTCACTTGAGTTTTCAGGCCTTGTTATTTACAACTTACCAACCCTAACAAACATAATGATTTATTAATCCTTATTTGTCACTAGTATAAGTTTTCTAGGTTAGTTTGAATAGTCAGTTGTGTTACTAGCTACGTAAGTCTGTAAAATCAACTTATTTGAATAAAATTTTTCATTTCATGTGAGTAAAACTATTTTCGTTGAAAGTGCTGATATAAAAACGCGAGCGAAGCAACCTAGAATAGAGTAGCGATCATGAAATTTGGCAATGAGCAAGGTCTTATAGCACAAGAAAGGGAAAAATCAACTATCAACAAATACATTACGGATGTAAGCGGGTTAACTACGAACCTTATTTGTGTTGGAAGAACACCAACGTTTCATCCCTTAACGAGGGACTTCTTCAGGGTACGTGCGGTTCTACACAAACACAAATAAGGTTCGTAGTTAACCCGCTTACATCCGTAATGAATTCGTCAAACTACGATAGTTTTTATAGTAAAATATCAACAAATAGTTTATTCACGAAAATGTTTTTTTTATCTCACCATAGACCAGAAACCTGCAGGGTACTTTCCGTTGACCTTGAATTAAGAAATGTGGCATGAAGCAGGGTCTTATAATTGTATAACTGTAGTTTTTATTTTTATTAATAACGCGCACGTTTACTCCTAACCAGCGTCGTTATCATCCTCGGATGATAACAACAATAAGCTGAGGCAGGACCTGATTAGCCGCGCACATAGGGAAAGACCAATTTTTCCTACTCTTGGGACTCTACTACATGCTTATTTTTTTTATTATATGTTTAAAATTTTTAAATCTCAAAGTATTATGTTTCTGTTTATCACGTATGTTTTTGTGTTTGCCTTTTTTGTAAAATAGGCTATGAATAAATTCTTTATTCTTTTTTAACATGACTTATCGATAACTCTCACGGTTTAAGACTTTCGCTCAGTGGCCCTGAAAAAAACTCACTTTGTATATAGATCGCACTCTTAATGACGTAGGTGTTGTTACTATACTTTTTATTTGCAGCCTTCTGGCGTCGACTGCCTCGGCATAACCCCGTCGCTCGTGCCCACCGCGTGGATACTAGCGCAGTCCCCCGGCGCGGTCTGCTACCCGCTACTCCATCAGTTCGTGCGGCTACTTACCGAGCTACTCGACAGGTAAGGGTGCGCCACTAATATATCACATTATTGTGCCCCAAAGACAGAAAAAACCACACAGAAAGGAATGCTAAGATTAGTAAACGTACAAACGGTGGCCCAACTGGCGCGCAGATCATATGCTTCTGGACAAAACTATCAGAGCCAACCTGCCAGATACAGCTGGTCTTCAAAACAGACAGCACTGCACTAATAAACGAACACAAAAGGACAGAAGCAAGAACAAAATCAATTGTAGAATGTCATAACGTTCTACTAAAACTTTTTGAACACCGTATAGTCAGCATACAGTGGACAGAGGGTCGATCCTGTCCAGGCAACATAAATGCAGACAGACCATCAAGGGAAGGAGCGAGACTAACCTCAACAAAACAGGACATCAGTCTCTCAAACCCGCCCACAGCAGAAGTCGAAAAAGAAAACCAAAAGATCGTCGAACAGACTGCAAACACACTGAAACAATATTCCCTTACAAACATAGGAAAACAACAAACACGATGATCAAGATGAGCCGAGGGAACCTAAGAACAATGGTGGGCATCATCACAGGCCACTATGAGCTGAACCACTCGCACACACACACACATTTCAAGACTGGAGCCAGAGACTGCGCTGTTTATGGAGGCAGCCTCGACGTAGGAAGAACAGACCGTGGAACATGATGTGGTACACTGCACGGCCACAGAGGAAGCCAGACGGAAAACGGGATTGAAAAGTCTCATAGAGACATCAAACCCGTCCACACCCACAGATAAGCTGAAACGAAGCAGTCAATCTCCAAAAGTTCTGCTCCGGTGCTTCAAGGAGCTGGGCTGGTAAGGGCTTGGTTAGGCAGGGGGGCAATGTACAATACACTCCCATACGCCCATCATATATATCACATATATATGACAACACCTGTACCTACATGTATTTCAAGCAATAAACAATACTTTTACTTTACTTTATGCGAGATGTCAGTGCCGATCCCAGTCTCCCCACTTAGAATTAGAACAGTGGCCATGATCTCCCCGAGGCAACATCGGATGCTCAAAACATAAAAAAATAATATAGACGGTGGCATTCGAATAACGCCCCGCATCTTCGTAAATGAGGCTCATTTACGAAGACGCGGGGCGTCGCGCGTTGCGTCGATCGGCGCGGCCCGCATTGAATTCAAATATAATGGCGTTGTAGAGTGCGTTTACGGCGAAGCGATTTTACACGCGTTTGTTTGAAACGCAGCGTTGTTTGTGGCGCAGCCCGCAGATAACATCGACGCGTCGCATGCGGCGTTTATCGCGGCGGCGACCGTGGCGTCTCACGTCTCGCGACTGTGGCCGCGGCGAAACCTATTCTCCTTCTGCAATTTTTTTATTGCTCAACGCAGACCTAAGACGCCTCCGCGATAGGATCCGCAGCGGCGGGCACCGCCACTTTTCACGCCTTGCCTCTTTTTTAACATCACCGTACATTTCGATAAGTTTGTGTTTACGCGTGCGATGACGAGGGCCGCTACACGTGCCGCCGTACTGTAAACGGGAAAAACTTCGCTTCGCGCAACGTCAACGTAAATGAAGCCTTAGAAAAAAGTACAACAAGTTTTTATGCCTATATCTCATCTTATTTCAGTTTCCCCGAAACACTACCAGCAGAATTCTTAACAAACACAGAGTTGAAACTCGACGCCATTTTGTTTGCGCCGGCAGCGGGCGTCGCGCCCGGCCGTCAGCTGTGTCTGTCCGACTGTCTGTCACTCGCGCTGGCTCTGCGCGAGAGGAAGGCTTGCGACCATGTTGTTGGTAAATATCCATATGCTTGTCCACTGCTGGACTTGTTCTTTCAAACAAGGTCAGCTTTGCCATAATCGTCACAGCAAGCTTGGCAGGCGCATTGGTTTGATCGGCAGTGAGGTGTTTTAAACACAGAAGGAATCTGCTGCCCTTTGTCTGGGGAATTCTTGTAGGGGTTCCTACGGTTATTTATTAGTTAAGTTCACAGTTGGAGGGAACGATAAAGTATACGAATCAAACCCCCGAGTACTAGTTTGACACTGATTTAATATTCTTACTTAGGTTACAAAATTGGTGTAAAACATGTATTTAAGGCGCTATCCAGACCCAAATAGTGCCTCCAACGATTTTATCTTCGTATTACGTTGAACAAAGGGAATTTAAAAATTTCATTGGTAGATTTAAAGCTTTTCCTACCTAAGAATTTATCTTATTTGGTTAGGATCATAGAATATCCTAGATCAAATTACAACCTAATATTTTGGGAGTTGAGAACAATAAAATCATGAGTCAGAAATTTATAACTTTATTTCTTTAGGCTTACAAAATAAGCACATAGATAGAAAAGCCAGATTCCATACCATTATTACTATCAAATAGGAAATAAAGTGTTATTGAATTTCTCTTCACTTGAATCTTTTGTCCTCTGATGGAAGAAGTGAACAAGAAACCACCAGCTATTTACATAATCACTTATACTTCTATTACAAGTTCATTTTATTTATAAGCATCAAACCATAGAAATAGTAACAACACACATGAAAGAATAGACAACCTTATAATATAAACTTGACCTTCGACAATGTCGATGCTAAAACAAGCTTGGATGTAGAAGAAAGAGAAAGTGTTACAATATAAAACAGCTTTCCATAATAAAATCCATAATGAAAGTGCAACTACGTACCTCTGCCTAAACTATACAAAGTAAAAATAATACGAAGGCATTAAAAAAAAGTTAACAATAGGTATCACAAAATGGCTAACTCAGGGGAGTTAGCCATTTTGTGATACCTATTGCTAGTTTGGGTCGGGGTGGAAATCTGATTAGCTTTACTTGACCTAGTTTATTGACTTTACCTATTTTGCGGTACTCCGTACAGTTCCCAAAGTTTGCCCCTACGATGGGCTGAGTTGTGGGGTCGATTCTAACGCCGCGACCGCCACGACCAACATACGTACTTATCGATGCAAATATTATATTACAAACTTTTTTCATCTAATTTAATAGATTTGATAATCTGCGGCCTGAACCACGAAGTTCAAGAGGTGTGTGGAGCCGCCCTCGACTATGTGCTGCGCCTGTACGGACGTGGGGGCTCCGCAGTCGGGACCGGCGCCCGAGAAGGCAGCAGTAAGTAAAGGAATCCCCATTTCGTTACAGAGTGCAAGTGGTACACCACGCACCATCCCCCTTCCACTCCAGGACAAGCAGACGCACAGCGCATTACTACCCCTACTTGGTGGATATACCGTCCACTTGCACTAAGCGGTTTTCCTGCACCTTCATCATTCGTACCGCTGGGGTTTGGAACACGCTCCCTGCTGCTGTTTTTCCGGTCAACTACAACCTGGGTCTCTTCAAGACAAGAGTGAATAGGTATCTTCTAGACCTTCGTGATACACCGTCGGCCACATCTTCTCTTTCCATCAGGTGAGATTGTGGTCAAACGAAGGTCTATAGATTACTCTATAGGCGACAAAGCTTTTTCGACAACGACCACCCTTTATACTAAGTAGTTACTAAATGTTTAGCATGTTTTAGGGTTCCGCACCCAAAGGGTAAAAACGGGACCCTATTACTAAGACTTCGCTGTCCGTCTGTCACCAGGCTGTATCTCATGAACCGTGATAGTTAGACCGTTGAAATTTTCACAGATGATGTATTTCTGTTGCCGCTATAACAAAAAATATTAAAAAACAGAATGAAATAAATATTTAAGGGGGCTTCCATACGACAAACGTTTTTTTTTGCCGTTTATATAGATAATGGTACGGAACCCTTCGTGCGCGAGCCCGACTCGCACTTGGCCGGTTTTATTTTCTCACTGGTTTTGCTGTCGTCCTTTTATATATGTTCTAGTGCCTTGTATCAAAATAAACACCTTTTTACAAATCCGAAGGTCGCAAGATCCATGGAGCAACGGCAGTGCTGATCAATCTCCGGTCGCGTCCCCAGTTCCTGGACGCGGTGCGTCGGCACGCGCGGGCCAAACACAACTGGCTCTGTGACCCGCAACACGCGACCAAAATACTCGAGGTAACTGAGAATACATGCTTCCACCCACGTGAAAATTAGATATACTACCTAGTTCACAATGAAACCTTTTTTTGTGTTTAGGTTTTAGTGTTGGAAGACTGTGTAGAAGAGATAATATCGAGTGCTCCTGATATGACATTGCACCAAATCCTCTCTAGTGGACCGGAGATACACCAAAGTAATAGGCAAATACATAACTTGAGCTTACTCGCGTCGAGAGAAGATGCAAGGTTGCATCTCTACCTTGAAGCTTTGACTAGGTAAATTACCCAATGTTTTATGTATACTTTCCGGTCCATCAGCGCGCACAGTCCACTGCTGAACTAGCCTGGTGTCCTTAAAGTTGTCTCAAAAAGTCTCACCCTCATCAAATCTCGTGTCTGCGTCGTAAGTTATTCCAGGTCAAGGGTCACAAACATTAGTTTTTCGCGATTATCTCGGTTTATATAGCTCCAATGATGTTAAATCTTTTGAATTAAAGAAAATTCCTGTATGATTTCCGGCAGATTATACAGAAAACAGAGGAGTATAATCAGCCGTCGTCATTATCGCGTTTGTGGACTACGAGAAAGCCTTTGATTCCGTCTAAACCTGGGCAGTGGTACAGTCTCTCCAGCTGTGCCAAATTGACTACCGGTATATCCAAGTGTTGAAGTGTTTGTACAGGAAGGCCAATATGTCTATCCGGCTCCAGAACCAGAGCACAAATCCGATCCCATTGCAAAAAGGAGTGACACAGGGAGACGTTATCTCTCTGAAACTATTCACCTCTGCATTGGAGGATATATGTAAGCTGTTGGACTGGGACGCAAATGGCATCAATATCAATGGCGATTACATCACTCACCTTCGGTTTGCTGACGATATAGTGACTGTGGCAGAATCGCTGGAAAACCTTAAATCAGAGATGCTCAGAGACTTCAACGCGAAAAACAGATTTTAGTGACCTTTGACCTTGAATAACTTATGGCGCGCAGACACAAGAGTTGATGAGATTTTTGAGACAACTTTTAGGACACCAAAATGAAGGTGTATACGAGTTTATAGATTATTATCTCATTCCGAAGTTGACCCTTTTTTTTGCTTATTTGACTGGACTACAAAATATTCGGGCGGCTGTGATTTTGATTGCCTTGACTTAGAAGTTTGATTTATATCGCGGCTCCAAAAGGTTACATATTTGAGTATTTAATGTTAATTTCAACTTCCACACGTTCCTGAGAAAAGAGGGTTGACAGACCCTCTACAAAGACAAAACATTCGCATAAACGTATAAACGAAATTTGAAAGGTCCTCATCGATTCTACGTGTGCAAAAAACTTTAATCTAGGTTTGTTAGATTTGTTCATACGAACGGTAAGGTAAATAAATACTAGGTAGGTACGGTGTCCCTAACGTTCATAAAAACTTTCAGCTTCTGAGAATTAATGTAAGCCTACCCCCTTCGAGCTAACTTGACCGGAATATTACCTTGACGACCAGGTAGATATAGAACGAGAACGCAGAGCGTTGGCGGTTCGAAGTAATATGCTGGCACGAAGGTTTGCTCGTTGCAGTAGGCAAGTGAAAATCACCTTATTCAAAGCCTACTGCCAATCGTTCTATACGGGCAGCCTTTGGGCCAGCTTCACTAAAAGATCGCTCAGCGCTCTGCGTGTACAGTATAACAACGCCTTCAGGATGTTGTTGGGGCTGCCCCGCTTCTGCAGCGTATCTCTCATGTTTGCTGAGGCCCAGGTTGATGGCTTTCACGCCATCATCCGCAAGAAAACCGCCTCGCTGCTGCGCAGAACATGGGGCAGTACCAACACCATCCTACAGGTTGTAGGTAGTAAGCTCACTTCGCCCATCATGCAGTCTTTCAACAGGGTCCTAACTCTTTAGAATCCTCAGGTTGGGATTCTGTTGAATGACTGCTTAACCCTAATGATATTATTCTTTTTTCTTGCAATGTTTGTTCTTGATGTATTTGTATTTGTGTAACTGATGGACTCTTGTATGTCTGATTAAAGAAACTTTTTATTTTTATTTATTTATTTATTAACCTATTTCACTACTTAGTTTTATTCTCAATTATTAATAACTTGCATTTACAGATGTCTGTCCAAATTAAGTGATGATTATATGAAAATGCCAAAACAATATGCCAACAACCGATGGATCAATTACGCCGAGGAACAGCGCGTAAGCCTGTTTTACTTCTGCGAAGGTCAGTTTCACGGGCGGAGCGGGCGAAGGTCCGCATACGACGCAGGTGGTTTGCAGGTTCGATTCCCGCCTCGGACAAATATTTGTACGATCTGCAGATATATGTTTTTAATTTGTAGGGTGTTTTCTATGTATATAAAAGAGAAAATACTGAATGACTCGATCTCTAAAACAAAGGAGCTAAGAGGCTGAAATTTAGCATAGAGGTACCTTGCATGGAAACTTACATTAGTTGGGGTATTTCAAAAGTCCAAGTGAAAGAAATCGCGGGCGGGGTCAGCTAGTTTAATATAAAAAATATATATTTAAGTAATATATAAATACGCTAATCTTGACCGAGGTTACCTATTCGAGCCGTTTGGGGTGGATACCCTAGGACCTTGGGCACTTGCAATAACCAAAGATCTAACAAAACTCCTAATAGAGTCCACAGGTGATCGGAATGCTGGGTTTTATTTCGGTCAACGAAGTAGCATTGCCATTCAACGTGGCAATGCTGCCAGCATTCTGGGCACTTTGCCTTCTGGTGACGGCTTAGATTTTTAGAAAATAGATTTAAGTGTAAATATTAATTGTAATTATTATTGTATTCCATAATCTATACTATAAATTATAAAGAGGAAGTAATATATTATTTATGTAGTATCCAAAATACAAACACTTACTTTTGGCATAGTATAACAGGAAGTTCGGCAGAACGTGTGCCATATGGTAACTTGGGGTAGATAGAACATTGTGAAAATTCTAAGCCATGTTATCTCGTACAAATATATAAAGTTACAGCACTTAATAGTTTGATTTCGGAAAAACATCGCAAACTTAAAAATAATCCTTAAAATAGCCAAGAGGCTTGTCAGGGTATAAAGCCGCCAAGGTATTGCACTTGGTTCCACCTTCCCTCAGGTACCACATGGCGCGCGGTCTGCCGAACATCCTGTATATTCTCTGCCTTGGGGCTAGATAATGCTACGTGGATCGTTCAGCATTATTTATAATTTTTAGCTTTATGAGAATTTATGTAAGCCTACCCCAGATTTTCGAGCCAACTGGAACGGACTATAAGCCCAATTCATCCCTTCGTTTTTTTGTAGTTTTGCAATTTCTGACTTTTAAAATGGACCAACTGAGGTTGGAGTATTAGTACTCCAACCTCAGTTGGTCCATTAGAAGTTTTTGATCAGTATGAAAAACAGGATCGTTTGGAATCAAACAAGTTTTGTGTAAAATGCGTATTTTTTTTGCTACCTGTAATTTTTTTCTGAGAATGGTGATGAAAATTTCTCTAATAAATATGTAGTCTCCTAACCAGTCAAGCGTCCCAGTAACAACTGTAGCGAAAAATATCGTGCATTTTCCGGTAGCTAAGATTAAGGTATCTGCCTTTATACTGTCCGGTCTAAATATCCACCCGGTTTATAGTACTTACTTTCCCCGTAGGGGGGCCTTGGGGGGGGGGTTGATAGTTTAATGCTAACACAATTTTATTTCGCACTTTCACTTGCATGAATAAAATAACAATGCGTGACTCCTGAATTTATTAAATAGTTAAACGTTACCAGGTATACAACATGTGGTGTTGCTTGGATGCGACCCTAACGCGTCGATCGAGAGCCGCGCGGTCTCTGGTCGGTTCCTCTCCGCTCACATGCAAAAACTGCAGGAGACTGCTGACAACTTGCCTAACATATATCTTACCCAACATTGGAGTTCTCAATTTCTAGATGGAAATATGTGTAAGTAAAACATTTATTGTAAAAAAGCCAAAGCCCCAAAGTAGGCAGTACTTTGGGGCTAGATGGTGCCGGCTTCGAATTTGCATCACCCCAACTCTTACCGTGGGTGTCGTAAGAGGCGACTAAGGGACATACACCGGGGGGCGGGCAGCGGCGCCTCTTGCAGTATAGATCTACCACCGAACTGCGATCCCCAACACGCATGCCCAGTGGGTATTGAGATAAAAGCCAATAAGGCGATTTATCAGGGGGAGGCCTGCGTCCAGCAGTGAACCATAATAGGATGTTGAGGATGCTCTGTGGATTGTCCAATATTGACTTATTATTTAATTTAATCCTATTATGTGATTGTAATTTTCTTTTTTAATAAAGATATGCTTTTCATCTTGATAATATACACTTTATCATATTAATGATAAAATAAAATAAATAAATAAACTTTTCATATTTCATATCAATATCAGTATCATACTAAAACACATTGCAATTTAAAAGTTGTTCTAAATAAATAAATAAATGCATTCTACGATTAAAATAAGGAAAAAAATCTCATTGACATTAAAATTTAAAAATTGACATCTGTAAACTGCCATTACAGTTTGGATTTTTGTGGTTTTTAACGAAAATGACGTGTTTTCAGATAAAATCGAAATATACCCGCTCCTGGCTATATCGTGGTTGCTTCGCGACGAGGAAGCTTCTATCAGAGCCATCGCCGCCGACGCTTTGCGTCCACAGGTTATTTTTATACTACCTAGCTACCTACATTACAGCAAAGAATGTTAATTATATAAACGTGGCGAGCGAAGCGAGCCGCATATATATAGACCTCTTTATTATACGCTAACGAAGCGAGCCGCGTTGTCTTGCTCTTGATTACGTCCCTGGTACAGCATAGAAAACCGATTGTTTTTCGAAAGTCTGTCCGCACGCACCGTGTGACCGCAAATTGTGCAGTGGTCGACGGATTCGAGATGTATGCGTGCCGACTGGCTTTAAGGGTCTATACTACCCCAAATCAACTCCGCCGGATGTTCATGTCTTCCAAACTACTGAATATTAAACTTTGATTACACCTGGTAAAGTTCAGGACTTCTATCGATATGTTTCGAAAACACAATTCCATAAAATTTTCTTGATAGAAAATATCGCAGTTACCTCTAAATTTTTACATAAACTTTAATCTATACTTCTATACGAGTGTAAATGTGAAAGTGTGTTTGTTTGTTTGTCCTTCCTTCCTTCACTAGGGCGTGAGCTGACTAAGCAACCAATAGGCTTGATTTTTGGCATGGAGTTGAAAGAATGGAGAGTAACATAGGCTATACATTTTTATCCCATAAATCAGTTCCCATGGGATAGAAATAACCTTAAACAACGCGTGCGAAGCCGCGAGCAGCAGCTAGTTTCTCAATTAATACAGAAGTTAAGATCTTGAGAATGCTTGAGAGCATGGTAATTGAACTAAGTATAAAGAACATTTTATATGTTGCGTTTTTTTTTCTTTCAAATAATGTTCTAATGAATAGAATAAAAGCAAAAACTTGATTTATGGACTTGTGTTGCTCCTTGCCTATCCTTTTCACGAAATGGCATCGTATGGTAGGCCCATAACAGCAAGTGTACTGAATGGTTATGTACACATTTATACAGGGCGGTCGGTCGGTGGTCCCCGCGCTGGCGGCGGGCGCGTTGCGCGAGCGCTGCGGCCGCGGCGCGCGCGGTGTGCGGCGGCTCTGCACGCTGGCGCTCTCCTACCCGGTCATGCGACGCTACGGCGACTTGCTCAAGACCGATGACGAAGTGAGTGCATTTCTTCATCTAAGCAAATTAATTAAATTGAAGTGCCTGTTTGTAATTTCAAAATAACACCTAGCTAACATATACCCCAGGGTGGATTTTTGGACAGTAAGGGAGACCTTTAGGTGCTTCACTACTTTACACTAGCGCCGCCACCAATTTTTTCTTCAGTATTTGTAGGTAACAAGTGAATTTAAAAAAAATATTAGGCCGTTTGTGATGTCTATCATATTTTTAGGGTTCCGTACCCAAAGGGTAAAAACGGGACCTTATTACTAAGACTTCGCTGTCCGTCTGTCACCAGGCTGTGTCTCATGAACCGTGATAGTTAGACTGTTAAAATTTTCACAGATGATGTATTACTGTTGCCGCTATAACAACAAATAAAATAAATATTTAAGGGGGCTCCCATACAACAAACGTGTTTTTTTTTGCCGTTTTTATAGATAATGGTACGGAACCCTTAGTGCGCGAGTCTGACTCGCACTTGGCCGGTTTTATTAAAGAAGCTTTGGTTGACAATTATTTTAAAGACTTCAGGAGGACTCGGTCGTATGTATTTTTTATCTATGTTCGTCGATTTCTCCGACGCTTATGGACCGATTTTAAAAATTATTTCGCTATTGTATAGGAAATCATCCCGAAATGGTCCCAAAAAATATTATTCCCAAGGGAAATAGCAACCCCCTTTTGAAAAATCTCGACTACCTACAACAATTTTGGTGATAACTTCGCTAATTCTTAATACATTTTGATGATTCTTGCATTAATCGGTGTTGTATAAATGTTCATTTTAGGTGCTCCCATAAAAGTTTAATCCTCGATTGATATGTGCGCCGTAAAACGTATCTAAAACATCATTACTTGATAATTTTCACAATCAGTAACAAATGTTATCCAGGCAACGGGCGTAAACAAAAAGTCTTAATTAATCACTCATGATGTGACGAGTGATTAATAAAGACTTGTTGTTCATCTTCTTCTTCTTCATCTCTGCTAAGCGTTATACATTAGACAGAGATGCAAAACCACCAAACTCCATTTTCGCATCTGCCTACCACCGCACCGTAACATTGCCTACAGTATTGATGTTTTCTATATCCAGTGCCGAGTTTTCGACGAGAGCGAGAAGTTCAACGTGTACAGTGAAGACGAACTGTGGACTATCACCTGCGCTGACAAGGTAATAACTAAAGCTCATGAGGACGCAATGCGCGTCATTATGTGAAAAGGATAGGAGTAGGATTTCACATTCATAGGAGCGAGATAAAGCTTACGTTTTTTGAATGGTGTAGCGCAAAAGTCAAGTTATTAATTGTTTATTTTACAAGAAAACTACTCAACTACATAGATTGGTTCAAGGTACCAAATAACTAGTATTATCCTACGCCTACGAATCAAAACATAAGTCATTTCAATAGACCGCAGGGTTACTGAAATATCGACCAAATTATGTGCGAAACAGTGCACTTACATTTTGACGAGTAATTTTTAGGAACCAAGTTTTTTTTAAATTAAATATAACGTTGTAAAAAATCGCTAATTATAATGTAATTTGCGATTTTTTACAACGGGGTTCCCTTGAGTATCGAGTTCTAGGCCTAGTTTGACAAACCCGTCATGTTCGCCTCTCAACCCATTCACTGCCATGCCTCTGGGCGCCACAGGCGCACATTACAATTTCAACTTTCATTGCTACAAAATACATACCTACTGCGGTTTGAACGCGATTTTTGAGGGTCAATACGCTTATTCTAATTTTAAACCAATCACAGGGAAAAGAATACATTAAAGTCAAATAAATTTAACTTTTATAGTAATGTTTGAGGTGCATAATCGAATAAGCTATGCTACACGCAAACCATTACATTATATGTTGCCATCTTTTTTTATTAAAATATGATACGGCTAGTTTTCATCTTTGAATTATGTGTAATGGACTCGGAAGACTTAATACCGCTTAAATACGATTTCGCAGGTCATTGAACTGTGCGCAGAGGAAGGCGTTGACCCCGTCGCTCGGGTCAACGATCTGCTTTCGCAGTACAAAACAGAGGTACTGGGTAGGTGGACACACCCGGAAGCTGCGAAGGAACTGTTTCTAAAGAGACTGAGAGGTGATGTCGTATAACTATCTTAAGTTATCGCAGCAATACTATAGCCCGTATTATGAAAACTTACTCAGTCATTGCTGTGTGCTTGAGTTACTCCAAATACAAGCAACTCGGATTTAAGCACGCCTCAAGATGCGATTTTTTAACGGCTTGCCGTGAAAATTTGTAATACAATTCGAAATTTGAGACATGCTTATATCCGAGTTGCGTTTGAGTACTGTGCGGTTAAGCTTGTGCCTTTTAGAAGTGTTACTCAAGTATAGATAAATGACTGAGTAAGCTTTCATAATACGGGGATAAGTTTCGAAAATTGTTGCAGTTTAATAAAATGACATAGATTTAGAATGTGTTTATCGCTAAATGTCAACTCTCATTTTTATTTTTATCTAACAAAATTTATTATTATTGTTTAAAATATAGTTTGTCTATTTACTTTAACATTAAGTTCATGAGTAAGATTAATAAAAAGAATACTGAATAAATAAATAAACACAACTAAGTTACAATGTTACATTTTATTTACACTTCTCAAATTATCATTCAATTATAACATAGTGAATCATGCAGAATATTTCTTGTTTCGGTTGGAGAACATAGAACACAATGAAAAAAAAAACTATAACGTATTTCTGACGTGTCCAAGAGCCCTGTAAGGTCCAAGTCTAAAAGAACTTGGTGGACGGACAACCCAGATATTCAATTTCATTTCTAAATTGTTTACCAACATAGCATACATAGCTGCGTAACGCTGACGTGCTTGACGACACGTGGCGCAGCGGGAGATCCGCCAGGGCTTAAGTTACTCATACCAATAGTACCGGTATCTTTTTCGATATCTTCGAGTATCGATGCTTTTGAAGTATCGGTACTTATCATTCAATTATAACATACTGAATGATGCAGAATATCTCTTATTTCGGTTGAAAAACAAAGAACAAATTGAAAAAAAACTGACGTATTTCTGACGTGTCCAAGAGCCCTGTAAGGTCTAAGTCTGAACTTGGTGGACGGACAACCCAGATATTTAAATTCGTTTCTAAATTGTTTACCAACATAACATACACAGCTGCGTAACGCTGACTTGGTTGACGACTACGTGGCGCAGCGGGAGATCCGCCAGGGTTTGGTTACCTATACCAATAGTACCGGTATCTTTTTCGATATCTTCGAGTATCGATGCTTTTGAAGTATCGGTACTTATCATTGAATTATAACTTAGTGAATGATGCAGAATATCTCTTATTTCCGTTGAAGAACTTAGAACACATTGAAAAAAACTATGACGTATTTCTGACGTGTCCAAGAGCCCTGCAAGGTCTAAGTCTAAACTTGGTGGACAACCCAGATATTTCAATTCATTTCTAAATTGTTTACCAACATAACATACATAGCATACGTACATAGCTGCGTAACGCTGACTTGCTTGACGACTACGTGGCGCAGCGGGAGATCCGCCAGGGTTTGGTTACCTTTACCAATAGTACCGGTATCTTTTAAAATATCGGTATTCAAAGCGATTCTCGCAACGTTGCCTATTTTCGAGTATTTAAGACGCACGTGCATATAGATAGAAGCTCGGAACTCATTACGCAGGAGGTTGCGGGTTCGATACCCGCTTTGGGACAAATGTTTGTAGGATCTGCAGATGTTCTGGGTGGGTTATTCCCGCTCGTCCCCACGCTTCGTCCCAAAAAAACAAATAAAAACAATCAGCTTTATGAAGTCCACTAAAATATTAACAAACTTTAGTATAGTTAACATTTATAAAAATACTATAAAGCTACAACCTACTCACTCGCTTACCTAGTGATTGCCACAATAGGGTATATGCATGTGACTTCAATAAAGCTGATTATTTTTATTTGTTTTTTCTATTGATATCTAGGTTGTCTTTGTAATAGCTTCCGTTATTCCGATAAACACAAAAACTTCTAACAAGTTTTCTTTCACGCTTGCACAAAATTGAATTGTTGATACCGATATTTTACGTACCTAATATCGGCGGTATTTACGTACCGCTGTCTATCATCTGATGACATCAATATGAAATGCATCTAAACGTTACGAGTTAAATCTCTTATTTGAATGTATATTCTTGTGCTGCATGGTATCAGTGTTTCTGATCTGCAACAACCAAAAAATGATTTGTATTTGTAAAGAAGTAAAATGTATTTTGTATTCAGGAGCAATCTCTCTAACTACTGGCCCCACTGACCACGTCGGTCTATGTTTTCCAAATTTTTATGTCGAATATTTTAAGTATGATACCAAGAGGCTAGGGAGAATCGTTGAAATATGAAATATCAAAATGATTTTTTATGTAACTAATAGGTCAAAACAGATTTTGAGTACGACATAACCAAAAGATCCATATTTCAAAAGTACAAAGCTACATTCGACATCATACAATTTTATTTCTCCGTATTCGGAACACTTCGGCTGCTACTTGGCTGTTTTTGAACTTGAACACTTCTTTCTTTTCTTTGGCGCCTTCTGTTGATTTGTTTGTCTGTCTATCTTGAATTGGTTTTTGAGGCTTTTCGCTTTTCTGCGTAAGTCTTCTTAGTTTTTCTGATAGACCTTCCTGACTTTCGAGCGGAGTTTGCTCATCTTCCTAGAAAAAAAACATTAATTAATGTTTGATGTTTTTACTTCTTCACGCCAAAAGCACTGAACGGATGAAGTTTTAATTTGGCATAGATAGGCTAGACCTGGAAAAATCAAGATATAAATAAACATTGAACGTTTCCAGAGAAACAAAGCAAGCGAAGGCGCGGGCTGACACTAGTAGATTAAAAACTAACTGAATATCATCGGTGTAACTAGAGCGACTCGGCTACAAAGGATGGTAGAGGATCCAACGGCGTTGCCAGCTCTACGCGAGGTTGTGTTACCTTGAAGAGGTCCGTGACCTGCAGCAGCTGCAGCTCTCAGCAGACGCTCCACCAGCGCCAGGAGTCACGAGCCACGTGGCGTTGCCAGCTTATACCAGAGGTACTGTTACTTATTTTGTTACCTTGAAGAGATCCTTGACCTGCAACAGCCGGTGTGAGTTGCCTGCACGCAGCAGCTGTTTGAGGCCGCGCGTTGATGTACGCTCCACCAGCGCCAGGAGTCCCCACCCCTCGCGGCCGCTCGTCCGACTGTCCGCCCCCTCTAGCTGCCATGCAGCGTTACGGACTTCAGACTGCAGAAAAATTAATCAATAAATAGTGAGATAATAGTAATTTAAGCCACGGCCGTACTGAGGATGATAGGCACCTAGCTTGCCCCGTAGCTTAGCGGGCTGCTTCGATGCTGGCTAGGCGCAAATCAAATCATTTATTTGCAGACAACGGGTTACAAGTTGGTATGCTTATTTTAAAATGTCCCTTGCGATGACTTACCAGGTAAACAGCTTTGGTGTGTGGTGTCGATTTTGAACTCTAAGCGCTGCCGCCTAGCTACCATCAAAACAACCCGTTCAGCTATGCGCACATTGAAGTCACGTACGCATTGATAGGCGGTATTTTCCAGACTGGCTGCCTGTGAGTTTTTCTTGTAGCAAGAGTATATCGGTTTTTACCTTGAGCCTCTCGCATTCGTCGTAGCTGACGTTTTTGCTGACGTTGAGCGCGGGCTCCAGCGGGTTGATGATGTAGAGCGGCTGGCTGCTCGGCTTGTGGACGCTGGCTCCCTCGTACACTGACACCGCCCGCTCCTGGAACGATACAAGTCATACAATACAAAAAAAATATTTATTGTACATCAGAAAAACAACATTCAAAATCAAAAAATCTAAAATTCTTTATTTCCATAAATACAAAAATGTACACTTAGAAAAGGTCAAATTCTTAAAATAAAACACTGATACGGAAATAAAGTGGTACTTTTGATTTCTGTCGCTTCGGTATGTAGACTAAAGTAAAGAAGCGACTAAGAAACCTTTAGCCTGTTAGTTGTTATTTTTCGAGTTGGAGCAAAACCCGTCCCAAGCTTTTTTATCTTCTAAATATTCTGATATTTTGTAGTAAGCCTTTTTGCACAGAAAGGTTTTCACAATTTGTTTGAATTTATGTATTGATAGATTTTGCAACTCACTAGGAGTTTTGTTGTAGAAGCTTTAAAAGATACATTAATCTTGTGAAGCCTGGTTGTGGGCACAGCGAGTTTATGTTTATTTCTAGTATTTATATTATGTATATCGCTATTTTTAGGGAAGCTTTTGATATTTTTACGAGTGTACAATAAGTTTTCATAAATATATTGACAGGGGACTGTCATTATGTTTATTTCTTTGAATTTATCACGCAGGGATTCTCTGGGACCCATATTATAGATTGCAATAGAAGGAGACATTGCATAAGAAACAAGGGGCGGCCTTATTGTTTCGAAACGATCTCTTCCAGGCAACTTTTGGATTGAAAGAATTGTGGATTTCAGAAAATAATCCTCAGCTCTCATCATCATTGATCACACCGCTGAGATACAACGTGACACGACGCGATGCGATCTTTCGAGAATACAAGAACTTTTGTACCTATTCACTGCGGGATAAGGTGCATAATTCAGTGACAGTCTGCGCCACTCACGTCGAATTTTTTTTCTACCTGGCAATTTCGCGGCTACATTTTTGTTACGAAGAAACCATTGGCTAGCAAAATTTAACCTTTAGTTGCGTGTAGCGCAAGACCGTTAAAAGTAAATAAATAAATAATGCTGGACCATCCACACAGCATCAAAGCAGAGCTTGTGTTATGGGCAGAGCTAGTACCGTTATAAAAGACCTTGAATACAAATATTTTAATAAGACAACAAATGCATGGCTAACCTGAAAGTCGAACTGTGCGTAGTACTCGAAGAACTGCAGCAGTAAGGTCTCCAGCTGCGCGTCAGTCTGCGAGTATGTCGAGCGCGGCGGCGGCGCGCTGCGCAGGAACGTGCAGTTTACGTTGTCCTCGGCTAGGCGCACGTCCGCGGCACCTGCGAAAGATACATCACACTAACATTTAAAAAATTAAACTGGACAAACCACAGCAGCGTCATCTAGTTTCAAGCTAAGCAGAGCTTGTGTTATGGATACTAGATGACTGATATACTTAAGAGAATACATTTCTTAAAATAGATATTTTTTTATTTGACGACCTATGTGGCGCGGTAGGCGAAGGTCCGCCTGCGACGCAGGAGGTTGCGGATTCGATTTCCGCCTTGGGACAAATATTTGTACGACCTGTAGGTATCTGTTCCGGGTGTTCTGGTCGTTTTCTATGTACTTATAATAAAAAAAATATCTATTTAGGTATGTAATGTATTGTAAAAAATATATTTATTTGTGTATGTATCAGTTATCTAGTACCCATAACACAACCTCTGCTTAGCTTGGGGCTAGATAATGATGTGTGAATTGTCCAGCATTATTTACTATCATTATTATTTTAATAGACAGAAAATACCCAGAACACATATTTGCAGATCGTACAATCATTTGTCCCAAGGTGGGAATCGAACCCTGCGTCGCAGGCGGACCTGCGCCCGCTGCGCCACAGAGGTCGTCATGCATGCGAAAGTTTGGATGTTTGTTACCTCTTCACGCCAAAATGGATTGTCCATCATTATTTATTTGTATATTAAGAGTGGACAGATAGTGCTGCTGAACCAAACCTTTAAAAATAGGAAGGGATTCGGCACGCCGGACGAATCCAACGCGGGATCAGAGTCAATATTAAACTACCATAAACATTTGTGAACAAAAATAAAAACATTTTCATTAAGTATTTCAAAATAATAAGTCTGCATCCAATTTATTTGTAATCTTAATTTTTAGTTTTGGTGCACTCGTAATTTCTAAGCCAACTTAGATGGATGCTTGTTATGTACTCTTCACGCGAACTACTCAACAAAACGATTTAGGCAACAATCCGTCACTGCAAAAAAGTACCAAAACAGACTGAAATTTGCATAGAGGTAGGTTTATTGATTGACAAAAAAATAAAGGATTATCCTAACTAATATTATAAATGCGAAAGTGTGTTTGTTTGTTTGTCCTTCCTTCGCACCCTAACTAAGCAACCAATCGACATGATTTTTGGCATAGAGTTAGTTGAAAGGATGGAGAGTAACATAGGCTACTTTTTGTCCTGGTAAAATAGCAAATTGCCATGGGAGATTTACGGGAATCATTCCACTAGAAATGTGAAATTCTAATTTAACACGGGTGAAACCGCGGGGAACAGCTAGTTATCCCATTGATCAGTAAACAAGGAATTTAATAACCTGGAAACGTTTTCATGGAACAATAATTAGATCTTTGTTGACTTGGATTTATACCTATAGTATAAAGTAGTAGTAGTGTAGTATATAAGTATTAAAATCAGTATTAAAAATCGCGTTCAAAAACTAGTAATATGTATAATGTTTGCGTACTCACCTGCGCTCCGCACCAACATCTTGACCGAGGGCAGAACAAACCCATCGTTGCTCTTGTGCTGCAGAAAGTGTAGCACCAACAGCGTTAGAGGAAAGTTGGTGATCCAGCGGCCTGGGTGCGGGTTGGTCAGGCCTACCTGACAACACCATGTCCAGTTAATCAAGCTCAACCAAGAGGCAAGTCATTAATTAAGAAAAAAGGCATTAGAGAAGAAAATTGGTGATCCAGCGGCCTGGGTGCGGGTTCGTGAGGCCTTCCTGACAACACCATGTCCAACTTAATCAAGCTCAACCAAGTGATAAGTCAATTATTAAGAAAAAAGCCATTAGAGAGAAAAGTTGGTGGATATGATAGGTTGGATCAATTTAGAAACAAGTCATTAAAGAGGAACGTTGGTGATCCAGCGACCTAACTGAGGGTTGGTTGGTATGGCCTACCTGACAACACTATGGCCAGTTAATCGAGCAAAAATATGGTTATGAAATTTTTTTTCGACGCGGGAATCGAACCCGCAACCTCCTGCATCGAAGGCAGACTTGCCACGGTCGTCAAATAGTAGGTATATTACCGTTTGCGCCCACCGCCGTACTGCGAATACAAGGGGTCGCACACGCGCGTCCAGGGAACCCAGCAACCATAACAGCTCTGACATATAGACGCCCGATCTGGGAATCATACAACATAATCAGCCCACACGGAACACTCCAGCAAAAATAACTCTATACAATCTGATTAATCAAACATCAAAGTGCTTTTTTCCTTTAGACCTTAGAGAACTCTGGACACGTCACAAACATTCAAATTACATAGTAAAACAAGGAAATAAAGTGAACACTTTGATTTTTTGTTTAGTTCAATGTAAAGTAATCATACAAATATTATAAATTCAAAAGCAAATCTGTCTGTCTGTTACCTTTTCACGGCTGAACGGATCGCAATGAAATTTGAGAGGAAGGTAGATAGTATCCCGGGGACGGACATAGGCTACTTTGTATCCCGGTATAGTGCTTGCGAAGCCGCGGGCAGAAGCTAATATCCTACAATAGTCTGTAAGGACTTACACTACAAGTGTGTTGTAAATATTATGAATGATTTAAGGATGAAAATATTTAGTAACAATTCCGCGGAAAAAAAACCTCCGATAAGTTCTATCTAACACAATGTAGTCCGCGTTGTAGAAGAAAAACGACGCCAACTACAAAATGAAAAAATACCTATCAAAGCAAGACGTCGTTGTTACTAAATATTTCATTTTGCAATGGATTTCTGCAAAGTAACTCCTGAATCTATTATTTATTATGAATGATCCTAAAACCATCACTTAGGTTCTTACACAATGTAGGTAGGGCAGGACATGAAGCACTTACAATAAAAATCATTCATAGGTAAAGATTGCATTTGCATTAACTTTAGGGCAGGGCGCTATGGCGCTCATTAGGGGAGGCCTATGTCCAGCAGTGGACTAATATAGGCTGATGATGATTAAGTTTGGGGGGCGACCCGACGCCTAAGCCACCGCCGGAGATATGATATCTTGATCACTGGTTTCTGTAGCGGCGAAACATCATCTCCATGTAGTAAAAGAGAACTCACGTGTTATTGTAGCAGATATCGACATCCAGACTGGCTATATGATGCGTGCACTGCACGATGGGCACGCGGGCCTGCGGCACGCGCGCCACCCGCGTCGCGCCCGCCGCACGCAGCTCCAGCGCTGCGCCCACCAGCTCCATATGCCGCGCCCAAGGGCGCAGTCCGCCCCCGCAGCGCTTCTCTTGGAACACTAAGCGTTTGGAGGGATCGCACTGGAAATTAATAATTCATTTCTTTAGAAAGGAACGCCAACAGTGTATGTAAACATAAATCATTCTTAGGGAAAGGTTAACAAAATAAGGATCCGGCAACCGCTGCTCGCAACTTCAATTCGTTTCGTACTGAAAACTTTTTGTTTTTTTGTTGTTATTCTGTAACTAGAAAATATAAGCTATGTTCCATATCAAACAAAACGTAAGATATTTTGATTTTAATACAAAACAAATAGGAAGAATACCATGTCATTTTCGTATTTTGCATATTTTTGCTTACATTACCATAGGTGTGTATTATTAAGAAAAAAAACAACTAGGGACTGAATAAAAATATTATGGCTCTTTTCCTGTTATGAGGATTTCTCTCCGCGTATCTGGTCCGCGTGCGTATCTGGTCCGCGTGCGGGCTACTAAAAACCTATAAGAAGAGCCCTTATGATGAAAAATTTATTCTTCGTAAAAGCCCAGTCAGTGCGACTGACTGGGCTTTTACGAAGAATAAATTTTTACAAATCGTTTTTAAGTAAAAAAAGTAGCTTATTATATTATATGTAAATCTTAATTAGGACTTTTTTATTATAATAATCATGCTTACCATTTCCTCAGTAACTACATTTGTCAAGACTAAATCTAAATCACAGCCGAGCTTGCCGAAACCGTTGACTGTTGATCCAAACGGCATCACAGCAATGTTTGAGTACATGCTCTCAAAGAGACTTTCTATCTGTAATAAACACAACTGCATAAACGTAATAGCTAGGCAATATGCTCATCCAGGTTCATCCTTATCTAATACCCTTATTTGTGATAAGGGTAGGCTCTGCTTACTTTAATGCTAGAAGCTGGATGATGCTGTGTGGATTGTCCAGCATTATTTATAATATTTATTTACGCAATGAACAACATTTAGTTTACATAAAACAACAGTATTCTGGTTTACTTAATTACTGGTGTAGATTATTTCTGTCCTCACACCTGCATACATAGCAAAAACAGCAACAAAACTATTTCAAACAGCATCATCTTGCAGGCCCCAAAGTTTGCAGAGCTTGTGTTATGGTACCAGATAACTGATTTAAAGTGATATACATATTACATAACACCTCAACCCAGAACCAATATCTACCATTCAAAATAACAGAAAATATAATGAGGCAATGTGACCATTAAAGATGCACTGGGATTTTTGTCATTATAGTGCTTACCTCACACTCTGGGTATCTCTAAGAAATGAAATAAGTTTCCAAACATTTTTGATTTCAAGTACGCATTTTGTAGCTTAGTTGATTAGAACACACCCATGCACACCATGGGTGGGGCAGGGGTTCAACACCCGCTGAAATCGATTTTTTTTGGTAACTTATTTTATTTCTTAATGATGCACTGATTTTACAAAATGTCATAATTTTATTCATATTCATAGTGTGTTAATAAGGAACAAATGATCCCACCTGCCTTGCCACTATGTATCTCAGCCGCACACCTAAATCATTCAATGCAGTTTTATCATACAACATTTGTATCTGGTCCGAGACTGTGTTACAAGCCATTAGGCTCTCATACAGTTCATCGTTGTTCACTTCCATGTCTGCATTCTCTGTGAGTAATGAAGCTCCTGCAGGAGTTTGATACTTCTGTTTTTTGTCTGGAGCTGCTCGGAACCAAAGGAATGGGGACTGTAATGCCATGACATCAAGGTCTTTTCGGTGCGAGCTGCAGGCTTTTATCACATCTTTGAGGTTTTCTTCTGATGTGAATTCAATGAGGATGAAATGCTGAAAAAATTGTAATAATATAAATGGTGGCTTTTTTGCAACAGTTGTATGTTCAAGGCTAATTATAATTTATCATAAAAAAGGGTATTTATAGTACCCCGTAACCAGACTATGGCGTTACCTCATCATTAATGTTTTTATAGTGGTGCATTCCTCTAATATCAGCATATTTTGAACAGTAACCATGTAGTTCATTATAAGACTTCTCCGAGTTCACTTGCACGACAATACTACGCTTCGCCTCAGCCCGTCTCCGTTGCACAGTATCATCAAACGACACAAAATTCGTAGGACCATCTAAAATAAACAGAAGTTGGTATCCATATCCACATAACCTCGAAATCACCTAACAATTTATAACATGAAAACTACAAGTTACCTGATAAGTTACGTTTAGAGGCACATTTACATGTAGATACAGATAAATTAAATGATTTTCTTCGAGCTACTATTTTTCCTAAATTCCTAATCGTGTGAAATACAGACATTTTTGAAGAAGAATAAAAATAAAAACATTCATTCAATCAAAACGATTTTATGTATTTTATATTGCCAACTCGATTTGTAAGAAAAGTCTCGGTTAGCCTTTGCTTGCACCCGTTTTGATAAAGGCATCGAGCACATATCCAGTAGAGGTGCCATATTGAAACGCGCTTCTCTGCCTTAAGTCAGTGTTTTAGCATTTACATAAAGGGCACGCCCACGATCGTCACTTCAGTGCTGACCAAAAATTAGAACCGTGCGTGTGTCTTGTCGCTTGGTGACAAAAATATAGAACACAAGACTAAACCATGTCCTACTGCTCTATCAAATGGTGTCGTAAAAATACACGATCTTTCAAGTATAAAACAGATTGGATAACATTTCATATGTAAGTTTTCGAGGTCGACGTTCATGACGTGCCGTTTGACACGTCATGAAAAAACATATCATTAGGTACATACGTAGATAACATAATATATGTTTTATATTTGTAAATTTATAACATTTTTTTTTATTATTTTACCAAGGTCACGTTGTTTGTGTGTGTCATAGGCTATAATATTAACCCGAAAAATAGGATACATGAAAAGCGTGGGCGAAGCTACGAGCAGCAGCAAGTCATAGATAGATAAAGTAGGTACCTAGTCAACTTATATCAGCATATTGAGTGATGATTTTTACGTTAGTGAGGGTGGGCTCACTAACGTAAAAATTGGGCAGGAAATGATATATTTTTTTATATCTCTGAAGTCCAGTGCATGCAGTGCCGCAACCAAATTTTGTCGAAAACAAACTTGAAATTTGAATTGCTAGAAAAACAAAATGATTTTCAAGAAGTTAGGGAATAAATGAAGCGAATTAGGTTTCTTGATTAGGCAAGATCCACTTGCCGATATTTGTTATTATTTACTTACAATTTAGTTTTTTATATCAGATTCCCTTCTACGCTGGCAGCATTCATGCTTGCAATAGGAATAATTTGTTAATGATGTCAGATTTGGTTGACACAAATGACATTGATGAATGTCGTTTGGAATGTTGACAGCTGCTAAACCGTTGGTTGCACTGTCAAAGTCGAAAGAAATCAAAACACTGGTTTTGTTTACGTGCAAGTTTTGTTTACCTACTTTCTAAGTTTGAAATGGATCTAAAAGCCAAAAAGCGCACTAATAAGTATGATAGAGTCATGTCGCGTGTCTATAATCAATCTAAACCTATTTTAAATTCTAGTTCCGTCGTCGTTACGCGACATGATCCACCGAGTTCAGTGCGTCTTAGCGCGAACTCGAAGCCATCTGTTACTGCTAGTAGTGTTTACAGTGAACTTCCTACAGTTTTGAATGACTATGTGCCAGATTCTGATCGCGAAAAGCCAAAACGACGGCTTGTAGTGAAGCCTCGTAAGACGCTAAAGTCACTAGATCCCGCGCTTTCGCCCCCGCGGCCGCGGCCCGTGCCACGGTCGGCTTCTCGGCCTCAATATGCAAGTAAACAGTCGTCTCATATTCGGGCAGAGGCTTCAGCGCCTTCGGTTCTTACCCGCGACCCGGGAAAGTGGTCCGAATCACACGTGAGACAGTGTTATTCAAGTAGGTCTCATTCAAAACTAAAGGAATTGAAGGTAATATCTCAGAGATTTGGTAGAATAGTTTTGGTGGTATTTTGGATTCTATTTTTAAATAGAAAATTTAATGTTTCCAGGATGAAATCCAAATGTACCATGAGAATGAGAAGCTCATGAAGATTCGCAGCCGCTTGTACAAGAGCTGTGGAGTAGTTCTGGATGATTTCGGGTTCCCTGCTGTAGATAAGGCCATTCAAGTGGAGTGTGCAGGTAAAATCCTGCTGCATTGTAACTTATGAATACATTGTACTACTGTATTGATATCCAATTAGCAGCAAGCAGCATATTTGAACAACAATAAGGCACTTCTAAAAAGAAGGAGAAAGAAGCACCTTTTGGGAGTACCTACAGAGCCACAGAAACATTTTGACCTTACTGCATATCCATTTCAATGTTGATCCTTTCAACAATCCTATTAATCTGAAATATAAATTATTTTGAACATAACAACTTGACAAGATAGAGTTTCTTTTCGCTTATTTATTTTTCCAAAGATTGAAGTGTACAAAAAATCAAAGTGATCACTTTATTTCCTAGTTTTATATGAATTTTGTGACATTTCAAAAGTCGTGATTTGATATAGTATACTAATATATATAATAGTGAATAATAATTAATATAATCAAGTAAATCAGGGAACTAAGAAGAGCTGCCTGTAGATTATTTGTAACAGTCTGCACAATTTTTTTCAATTGTAAATAATAGTTTAATTTGTTTTGGAAGGAACTAAATAACATCAATGGCATAGCACTATCATAGCACTGACCTCGGACAACAGTTAAAAACTTACAGCCCTTGTTGCGTAAAGTGCCATCTATTGGGAGTTATAGTAAAATGATCTGCTTATTTTACACCGCTTTTGTGTAGGTGGCGTCAGTAACAAGGCAATGTTCAGTTGTTTTTTTGTTCATATTATCTTGTATATGTACTCCGATTCAAAGACCTGAATATTTTTTGAATACAAAGATGTTACAAAATCCAAGGAATATTGGTGGAAAATATTTAACGACATTATTGGTATCATCAAAGCAAAGCACAGAAGCTCGACGAAGAACGATTTTTGGGTTTGAAAACTTTCATTCATCATCATTTAATTATTCTCTTGTTCATTTTTGAAAATTTAATTTAAATTTAATCATTTTTCGCTCCACATGTGAGATTAAGCTTTGTTGAAGTTTGTGTTTTACTTTTTAGTGAGAACCTTGCTTGTTGTTTCCTGTTGTTGTTGTTGTTAACTCTTATCAAGTTTTGTTACCTACGTTTTCATTCATAAATGTATCTGTTGGTATAAAATATCTTGGATTCTAAATTGGAGTATAGTTGCAGTATTCTCTGCTAATAATAATAATAACAATTGTATACAGTGCATCTCTACAATCCAGTGCCATTTTTATTATTATATTTTACTAGCGGTCCGCCCTGGCTTCGCACGGTATATATTCTATTGCCTACGTTCATCAGGGATAGTGTAGGATCCTAACAGTGGAAGATTTTTCTTATCGGTCCAGTAGTTTCGAAGCCTATTCAATTCAAACAAACGAACAAACAAATCTTTCCTTTGTAATATTAATATAGATAATTATAGACTAATAAGGATAAACTATAGATAGTTTCTTAATTTCAATGCTCATTGTATCTGCCGAAATAGCTCAGTTGGGAGAGCGTTAGACTGAAGATCTAAAGGTCCCTGGTTCGATCCCTGGTTTCGGCAATCTTTTTGCGTATTTTTATGATAAAAAAAACCTTCTGGAGCACGTTAGATAGAGATAAATGATTATTTAAGTATTTCAAAACTTAAATAATTATTATAAAAACAATAACAAACATTTTTTGCATAGTACGGCGGAGGTGTTTTTATTAAAAAAAACTTACTAAAATGTTTTAAATTCCAGATGAGCAGAAACATGATGTAAAAGGGAACATAGAAAGGTTAGTTTTAGCTTTAATTTTATGGAATAAATAAGGCAAAGTAGGTACTTGATGTAGTTCACAAACCTTCAATGTACTCTGTCATTATATCCTAGTCTTGGGAACCTACGAATTGTAGTCCGTATGCAGGGTATACTTACTTCTGCATGATCTGTGGTGTAACCAACCTATGGGATCCGCCCGCTTATTTCGCGCGTTGCCACATCGCCTCTTTAGCTCAGTGGTAGAGCACTGGTCTCGTAAACCAGGGGTCGTGAGTTCAATCCTCACAGGAGGCATTGTGCTACTCATTTTGCATACATTTTTTGCAATATTGTTGCCTTAGAAACTGGAAATGCTTTTTTTGTAAGTATGCAAATTTTGTAGTAAAATACAAACTTCGAATAACAATAAAACGCATTCTGCCCTTGCCTTGATTGCAGAGAAGTTAATAAAATTAATTATACCCCTATTCTTTGGGTGGTGGCTTGAGAGTTAGTATTGGGCATAATAACTACCGAATAGATGGTAGATGCAAGGCAACAAACCTAATATTTTTTATATATAAAAGAAGAAACATAAGCGAACGGTGTATCGAAAGGAGAACATTTTGAAATCAGATTAGATAAGTTTCCAGGATGTGCTTAAGTAAACGTGTCATCGTTTTGGTCGTAGTAGGGTTTGGTCAAATCGCTGCATAAGGTGATCAAGTGTGCCTACTGGATTATACTTGGTTCTCTGATAACGTTCTCCTGGTTTTGGAAATTCTGTTCCAATCTTTGTTAAAGTAAGAATTATTCGCTTCGCTATCATC
Source organism: Eupithecia exiguata (assembly GCA_947086465.1). Lineage (NCBI taxonomy): Eukaryota > Metazoa > Arthropoda > Insecta > Lepidoptera > Geometridae > Eupithecia > Eupithecia exiguata. Next base: position 10,942,445 of record OX352240.1, on the reverse strand, counting down.
AGTATCATTGCTAATGTGGAATAACGAAAACTGTATCGTCTGCCAGATGCCGCTATAAATTAAACACTACGTGAGCAGTATTTTTAAAACTTAACAACAATTGTTATCTATGCTTCGATCATACAAACAGACCACTCATTCATCTCAACGGTGCCACCGGCATCAATGAGTAGCTGTGTTGACGCGTGACGTCACTTCCGCTTGCGCGCACGCACCCCGTGGCACGCGTCCAGGCTATTCCTGTTGATCTACGGCTGACTAGCTTCTCCACGTTGGTTTACATTAGTTTTATTGCTTGGGGCTGTTTTCTTTTTCTGTTTCCGGAGTCGCTTTAGTGTCAGTTTTGTGTTTTAGCGTGCCTTTACTTGCTATGAATAACCTGAAGCTACGACTTTTTTTATACTAATGATGTTAATTAGGGAATTGGAAGCTGAAGTATAAGACGCGGGCTACGATTGGCGTAAAAACAAGGGGAAGCAATCTGTTATTGTTGTAGAAATATATACAATATAATACCATACTACATGCTGTATTCCCTGCCTGTTCAATGTTTTTTCTCAGTCAGTTGTCACAACGAGGTACCTCGTTACCTAATTTCCAAACGACCAATGAGTCCAATCATCCAATTCAAAGCTTCTTTACACAATTTTATGAAATTATATAAAAACACACTGAATAACTGAAAAAAAAAAACAACTGAATCAAAGAACGCACCGTTTCACGCAATCACTTCCCATCAAAGCTACGACAACGGATGTACAAGTGCATTCTGATCGCGTCATTAGCCAAAATAGCACGACGAATGTCGTGAATTGCGATGTACGAAATTGCCCTTGGCAATTACTGAGCGCCCTGTATTTGGGCGTAACACGAATGGAATTCAGAGATATAGGTAGGTGGTCGTACTGGGCCTGATGGATGACGAACGTAAAAGGAAAAGTGTAATGAGAATTCTTTGTACAGTTGCCATTTCCACTTTCGTTAGTGAGGGAGTTTGCAACAATCCAAGTCATTTGTTTCGGTGCCATGGGAGTAATACCCCGTATCTGCCGGGATGGCAGTGGTGATCCCAGTTTAGTAGGGACTCTGAATCTTACTAGGTCATCCCCTGGTGGCCGTTCTGTTGTCCATTAGCGAAAATGTCTTTTAAACTTGTACTGGAGTGACAGAACACAGATTAAAAAAAACCTCGCTGTTAGCTGGTGAAGATAAGTCTGGGCAAAGATTCAGAAAAATTTCATACTTTAGTAAGTATACATAAAAAAGAATTAGAAGAATATTTTATGAATTCCACGGCATTTTTTTGACAAAACGTTATGCGGATTTTCCACGCAGATCTCAACAAAAATATTTTCTTAATGTGTGAACGGTGTTTTTGTCAAATGTAATTTGGCGCGAAGAGTCAAAGACGCATGGCCGAGAAATTGGCACGATTACAGGTAGCGTAGAATTATTCCCGGAGGCTGAATCACTGACGCAAGTCGGGTCTGTTACGGAGTAAAAGACACTTAGGCCCGTATTATGAAAGCTTCCCCAAGCATTACTTAAGCAGTCATTACGTGATCTCTACTCAAGCGTTAATTACTCAAGTAATGCTTGGTAACCGTTCAATAATATGTCTAAGCAGTTACTCGAAGGCGTGGACGGAGGAAATCCGCTCTTGACGGCTACTTGAGTGAGTGTAGATTTTGACATGAGCTCCCAAGCATTGTTTGAAAATTAGTATTCACTCAAAACTAGACATAAGCATCACTCAAGCAGAGCTCGATGACTGAGCATGCTTTCATAATACGGGCCTTAGGATATCAGAATCAACAACGTTTTCTTTTGCTATTGGAAGGACTGTGCTAAATAATGTATCGTGTGTCATGCAATAGACTTCATTCTAAATGTGGAGAGAACAAATGCTCGGGCGTGGGCTTTTGGTTCACCTATGAATTTTTTCTGATCAGGACATAACGTCCACTGCTGAACATGATTTCCCAAAACAATCGGGGTGTAACCATTATCACCACCATTTCTTCTATGATCCCACGCTTGGCAGGGCGGATTGGTGATTGCAGGAGAGGGAGAGACTGCGTAATAAACAGAAAGAGGCTGTGCTGCCCTTTGTTTGGTAGGTTCCCTCAGTCTCTTACAACTTCCACGGGCTGAATTTGAGGGGTCAATTCTTACCCCCATATCTATAGTCCTTACCTCTACCTCGACTCAACCTCCAATTGTATGCTTGATCGTACAAAATCCCTCCACTCGAACTTACCTAACAAAATTTTCTCTTACGAGTAGAAAAATGAGCTGTCATCTCAAAGTACGTCGCGACCTACTTTGAACTTTCTTCAACTTCGTCAATATTTTACATATTATAGTTTTTTCGCACGCGTTGTTTAAGGTTGTTTCTGTCCCATGAGAACTGATTTAGGGGATAAGAAGTAGCCTATGTTTTATTCAAGGGGTCTACTTGTATGCAAAATTTAAGCCCGATCCGTTTAGGCGTTTTGCCGTGATCTATTCATCCAATCATCTTTACATCCAAACTTTCGCATTTATAATATTAGTGTGATAAATTGGTTTTCGAAATGGTCATCATGGTAGTGATGTTACAAACGAATTAAGTCAATATTTTATCTATTTTATATTGATATGTTACACCAAAACTTCGATTGCTTTGTTGAATCAATTTGGTGCATATTCTCGTCTCGAGCCAGGTCCATTAGTGTACGCCACATCGGACAGTAAATAAGACAACGTACGAGTCTGTTTATTGCTCTACCACGCGAGATGCTCTACCCCTCTAATGCATGTCTAATAACGGATTTCTGAATCATGATAACACTGCGATATGAGTCAAGATCGCCAGCTTGCACCAACGAATGCGCTCTAACTACATAGTACATTTGCTTGTTTGTTTTGTCTTGCTTTTTAATCGAATTCGATAGTCAAGAGACCTTAATTTGACCACAACTTTATTACTGAATAAAATATTATTATTATTACCTGTATGTATATAGGTATCTATGATTATTTTTTGTGTACGCCGATTTCTTCGTCAATTAGGGGTTTTCGATTTTAATTAAAAAAAAAATAGTTCCGAATGTCTCGATAGGTGGCAGGAGGCGTCATCTGGAAATTAGGGTATGTCAAATGAAAGGAAAACAACCTTACGTCAAAATGTACCGATTTAAAAAATTCCTTGAAAAATTCAAAGTTTTCTTTACATTTTACATTGACATACCATATTTCCAGTTGACGCCCTGATGCCACCTATTGATCTCAGTACTCTCTGGTTGCAGGGGCCTCAACTGGAAATTGTAAATTAAAAGGAAAACTTCAAATTTTCCAAATCGGTCCATTTTAACGTAAGGTTGTTTTTTTCCTTGTTTTTTCCCTTTCATTTGACATTGTCATACCCTAATTTCCAGTTGACGCCACCTATCGAGACATTTGGAACTATTTTTTTCTTTTCATCGCAAATCGAAAACCGCTTATTGGAAACTGATTTTGATAGTGAAATTATTTCGCTATTGTATAGTAGTTATAGATTTAATATGATGGTCCTTTGATGGTTAAAAATTTGTTCAACAAAGAAAATTACAATCAAGTATTAGAAACAAATAAGAACTAGGTAGTATTTCAATTAAATTGAAACAATTGAGCTGACTGCGGACTGTAACTGACTAAGATGGTCCCTTAAAAATAGTATTCCCCAGTGAATAATATAAAGGAATTTGAAGTCGGTTGTTATTTTTTCAAAACAATAAAATTATAGGTTATTATGAGCCTCAGAATAAACCTTTGCTATTATTCTAGCGCAGATTATATGCCTTGTTTTACGATCACCAGCAGCAGGTCACTTGCCAGCGAACTTGTTGGTATGCGGCTTGCACAACGCACTTGCCAATTCAACTTCAAGTTGGCCAGTCACGAATCGCCTTACAAGGAATTAGCTAGGTTCTAGTCTAGAACTAGTTTAGTGCCTATATCGAAAGTACTCACGTTATGTGTGGTATGTTTAGGAAGGTGAACGACTAGACGTGGGGCTAGCTAGTTAAGCGAGTTCCACAGGTGGTCGAATCAGTAATTCAGTAACTACGCCTCGCTATTGCAACTCTTGCAAGTAACGATTATGTATGGCTTAATATACATTCCAATCTTTAATTCTATCCTCTCGGAAAGAATTAGTTTCCGAACGCGTTACTGGCTTCTAGCAACTTCTAAGTCGAAGGTCGAACGAAAATTTGTTGTGGAAAACGAGCCCAAAACGTGTGGCGCGATTATAAACTAGAGGTTTTGGTATTTTTATCAAATTAAACTGCGTGGGAAGATGGACATCGTGAGTTCAGTGAGTTGTGCTTTCTAGGCGCATTCAGGGTGTGGAATGGTTCGCTGTCGAAGGGCACGGCCGGGGTCGGCGACCGGGTCGTCGTCCGGCGCCGCCCGCGCCGGCGCAGCTTCCCCTCCCGTCTCCCATCTCAACCAACTACAATGCATCACCTTGGGCACGTACCTGTGTTTCCTTATTTATTGCCCGCACTTCAAATGCAAAAGCAATTTTGAGTAATGAGCACGGGTCTAACATAAGTGTTCCATTGTTTGCAAATTTGAGCGTTGAATTCAGGCGGCGGCGGCGGCGCGGCGCGGCGGTGTGGTAAAACGCTTCTAGCTCTTCAAGCGGCTCATTGCCGGCAGAAAGCAAATGGCATTGTCATCAACATATTTGCATGTTTTATGCCCAAGCGCACTCGGAGCTCGTTGTGATTGTGCACGGTATCTAAACAGCCTTCATAATCATAAAAATTCCAATATGTATAACGGGCAACACGGAGCGGCGGCATAAATATTGAAAGCCCTTTAAAACCACATCACGAATTCACGGCTAACTTTCCCGTCGACTGGTCACGTTTGCTTAATTCTATTTATGGTTTTTGCACAAACAGGGCTTACTGGAGAAGTTTTATGTTGGGGGTTTCGCGTCGTCCTTGTGCGACGGAGTCGCTCTCGAGACTTTTCACGGAGAAGTTTTACGAGTCACGTCCTATCTCGAAGGCTGTAGAAGCCACGTGACCAAACTGCGCCGAAAGCTCGCAAAGAAATTGGTAACAACCAACGTGAGCTGTTTCTTAATCAGGTACATCACGTGCCGCAAGTTCTTTACTCCTCCCATGTCGAGTTTAAAGGATTTGCGTCATATTTTTGGGTTCCGTGCCCAAAGGGTGCCAGCCAATGCTAACGGTAATCTAATAGCTACTGAACTACATCCTAAGACCACCTGACCTAAGTCTTAGCATAGCATCGTGATCTGTCCGTTTGTTAGTCTGCCCAAATACAACAACCTCACTGTAACCGTAGGTAGTAAAAATTTTCACTGAATACGTGTTACTTTGTCCACTACAGCGTTAATAATAATAAAAAATATGCACTTAATGTTGTGGTACGGAACCGCAGTATCCGACTCGACTCGTACTTGGTTAACTAAACTTTATTTGAAATCAAACCAGAGACTATACAGGGTTATTAGTAAACCCACCGCAAAATCTGCAAACTAACCTAACATATGTATGAGTATTTCTTATAATCAAGTAACATAGAAGAAGGATGGTTTATAATATATATAATGTAACATACATTATATATATTATAAACTAATTTTTATTATGATGCATAATCTAAGGCCCTACCTCAAGGCATTTATCTATAGGCATCAGCAACTGTGTATCTGCCAGCAGTAATCTGCAGTACACACAACCAGCTAGCAGCACGTGTATGGTCATCGAATAGCGGCAACCTTGATCCGTTAAAGAATGAGTTCAAAATTACCTACTGCCTTTATTACTTCCTTTGTTTTGTTTATATCATTGCTCAGGTCTGGTGACCTCGTCTGGGTATTCAGGTGTAGAGTTCCTTTGCATTTCATTATCATATTACGATTAAGTTCTGCAGCTGCCCTTGTAGTGTTGATACAATACAATATACTGTATTGCACACCAAGAAAATAAAATAAAACCGGCCAAGTGCGAGTCGGACTCGCGCACGAAGGGTTCCCTACCATTATCTATAAAAACGGCAAAAAAATCACGTTTGTTGTATGAGAGCCTCCTTAAATATTTATTTTATTCTGTTTTTTTAGTATTTGTTGTTATAGCGGCAACAGAAACACATCATCTATGAAAATTTCAACTGTCTAACTATCACGGTTCATGACATGAGATACAGCCTGGTGACAGACGGACAGCGAAGTCTTATTAATAGAAGAATAAAAAGACTATTGCCCTAAGGTATAAAATGACATTTTAATCCCGCTACGCGACGCTATAATGACAAACTTTTTGAACATAGATGTGAAAAATACCTATATCCTTATCAGTTGCATTATGTAACATGTTATTTTGCATTTCTTGGCTCTTTGCTCGAGGAATTTCTTGTAGATCTTATCGCTTGCGCGTGTTGTCAATAAAATGAAATTCTTTTAAATGTGCCTTTGCGGCGACTTTTATGTGTGATTTTCCTACGTTGTCATGCAAAAAAAGCACTCTGAAAGATTTTAAGTTTGTTTTAATCACGCTTGAATAGCTTTGTTGTGAATTCATTTATTTTATTAAACCTCCATAGTGTCTGTTAATTATCAATTTATCATTCAACTCAGTGCGCCTCTTAGGATCTGAACGTAATGATAGTGTATACAGACGAGATGTCTACGTCCATTAATTTCGACATATTTCATTATCATCGTTTACAACCCGTCTTCACTGTTGGGTATAGGTAGGTTAGGATACCTTCCATCCAAATTCTTGTGCCATGATCCGAGCTTCGGACCAGAATCAATCTCAATTCGTTGATTCCCTCTGCGACGTTCGCTCATATCAAGATAGCTATTCCTGGCACCGACTGTAAGGACGAGGTTCTATGTCCAGCTGTATGTTTTTTTTAATGTATGTGTGTCAATTTCTTCGTCAATTAGATTTAGAGATTAATTAAAAAAAAAAAGAACTATTATTAATTAGAGACAGATTATGAAAATTATTTCGCTATGGTATAGAGAATGGTGAAATATACCAATTCATCCCCAATTGGTCCAAAAAAACATTTCCGAGGAATATGTATTAGTATTTAATGAATTATATATTTATGTATGTATTAATATAGGTATGTAAATAGTAGGTATCTGTTCATGTATTTTTTAAATTAAATAATTATTATTCTGTATAACACGCCACCGTCTACACTTGTTCTATCACTTCCTGTCCATCCAAAGGTTGCCTGGCAGAGATCGCTCAAACCGATAAGGCCGCCCATTGTACAACGTAATCTGTACAAGTTCTTTCCTGTCCTGTGTATCTATTTTATTTGGTGTGCAATAAAGAGTAATTGTATTGTATTGTATTTATCCCGTGAAGATTTGATAAATCACGACCAATTCGTAACGTTGGGAATTAGGTAAAAAAAGTATCAGGTTTGCCGAAGCCAGCATGGTAATCGAAGAAGTTTGCGGCAGGAATTCCAATGCAATGTTTGTAAGGTGTGCACGTAGGAGAGGCGATGGTGGGCGGAATGACAACTAAGTTGTGTGATAGCATTGTAGCATTTATTAGTAAAAGCTATGGTGGCGATTGTCCATTTGCAGTATTTATTTGGAGAATTGTTATGTATTGTAGAATTGATACCTTGGTTGGTAAGGTACTTGCTACTGCTCGCCGCATTGCATGTGATATAAGTAGCGTCGGTCTTTCCCGAGGACGTATTCTTACTCCTTGACTTGCATTCAGATAATAATAACAAATACTTTTGGACAATTGATGACCTAGCCGAATCTTCGGCCACGGCGGTCAGTCTCAACGGATACTAGCCAAGTGCACAGGACATTTATAGTGCCCAAGTGTGTGCGCATAGACAGATGCGATCTCTATTCCCTCACTCATATGCTCTGATGGAACGGCAGACCGACACGAGATGTCAAGCGCAAGACTAACAACGGCGCTAAGTAGAGCTTGTGTTATTATGGGTATTAGATTCGATCTTGTCGTGATTTTTTTATTATTGCTGTACTAATTTTCAGCCCGCATTATCGCACTGCTATAAAAACCTCCTTTCTTCCAGTTTTCGCAGTCCATAGTGAGCTGGTCAAAAATGCATCTATTTCAAAATAGAAATAGATGGCTAAGTAAATATTTAGCCATTGCAACCCACCTTAACACTGAATGATGCAATTCCCGCACCTTTACTTAAGGAGTATTGGTTCTCTCATCAGCATTCTAGCACGCCCACTCAGTCCTGCTTGAGACCCTCACTCCCAAAGGCATCCTGCATGCGCAACAATATCTAGCCAAATTTGCAATGAAATCCGGTTTTCATAGATCTTGATTGACCAATACAAAAATGGATGTAGAATCACGTAACCTAAAGTGATAGATTTGTGTATATACTTATACTTTGACTATTGCCCCTCTACAGCAAAAGGATATAGTATTTATCGTGTTTTGACGCGTCATAGCTATAGCATAGCGACATAGCATTTCATATAAGGAAGTTTATTTTGCAATTTTTTTATTTGTATGACAATAAAGTCTCTGAATCTCAATGGTTAAGAACTTCTTTGAGCTCTATCTTGAGTTCTTTCTTACTCTTGCTCCCATATTTTCGTTTCCAATTCAGCAATTGTGTCTTCGAAGCAACTGTCATCTTTTTTTTTTTTTATCATCCAATTTGTATCTACAATCGGCTGTTTAGCCATAATTAGATGTGGTCTTGGGTGGAAAATTTAGTTGCCATTCCAGTGAAAAGCACCATCTTTAGGTTTGAACACTTCAGTTCCTTTGGTCAACTGTCAACTTGAAAAACCTTAGTTCAGTCCCACTTATGGACGCTTTGAAGTACGTCTAAGAACCATGTTCTTCACATAGAAGGTGTCTCTTTGTTAATTTCGCTAATATGCTTCTATCTTGACAATGACAATTACTTGAAGTCCGAAGGATGCACAGCTTTCTGCTTATCGTGACAGCAGCAAGCAGGCAACCTGTTTTATACGTCGCTGTGTTCTAACCTAACCCTATGCAAATGCCAGCACTCCATTATTCAAGGAGTGCTCCTAGAAGGTTGCGTTGTTTATATCACCAGTCACATAGAACACTTCCACTGGCTAACTTCCGAGGCAAGCCGTCGATTGCTTATTAACTTCCTCTTTATACCCTGATCACGGTTCTTGCCTTAGAGCCTCCTAGCGAACGTGACTCTTGATTTCAATTTTCATTTCTAGCAATCGTCTATTTGTATTCATCAGGTACTTGATTTCGGACACTTTCTGTTGAATCCTTGTAATGTAGCGTTCTTCCTAGTAATGCGCTCGGAATGCTGTTTGAAGGGAACGTGAACGTATTTGATGTGGTTTGTGTATCTAATGCAAGGCATGAGAATGAAGTTTTAGTTCGCTACAAATGTTGACACTTGTAATGTAAAAAAAATATGTATACCTAGGTACCTTAATAGCAGGTTTGAAATGTACACAATGTATATTTAGAAACTCCGTTACCGTAGGGCAAGAACTTTATAGAATACTCTGTTTAATATCCCTTGTTTAAGATTTTTGATTGAAAACTACCTTTTTAACATTCATTATGAACTTTTTTCCTTGACTTAAGTAGCCTAATTGGCTTTCCCCAATAAATACAATCTTCTTGCCTGAAGTATTAGTATGGCGGTAGTATGTATTCCTTCTGCTGGGATGGGATGGAACAGAGAGTGAGCCCGAGCTAACCATTTGGTGAGTAAATAATTCTGGACAACTCTGCTTTGCATTATCTAGTGCCAAGCAAAACAGAACTCGAGTTATGGGTACTAGATAATTTATATACATAATACAATACTTAAAATAAAAAAGATTATATTATTATTTTTATAATTTATAAAAAACTCCCGGAACTAATATTTTCATATCATACACATTTGATGACATTTATCCTGAGGCGGGAATGGAACCCGCAAGTTCCTGTCATAAATATTTCATCTCATAACACATTTATAATAACATAAAAATCTCATAACACATAACACATTCGCTCGTTGTTTTGTCATCGTTGAGGAAAGACGTGCTGTATTGTAAACAATTCGCAAATAATCAATTGCAAAATCGTGACCTCGTTTTTGTACCGGTAGTAGTGTTATAACTGTGATGTGTATGAACTGTTACATAAAAATGATAATTTTTTGCTGACGACCATTCAATAAACTAGTGTAAAATGAACATCTCCAGTCCCTTTGGGAACCGGAGCAGCAAAACGATGCGCTCACCGCCTCCTACCCCCACCACGTGCCCACATGAGGAGCCCCCTTACCCTGATGAACCCGTCGCCCAAAAAGCCGAGTTTCAAGTAGTGACTACTCCGGAAATACAAGGCTGGATGACCTCAATTAACCAATATCTGACTGAGGTGTGCTCTATTACCGAAGCAGGTAAGATGAACTCTGACCAAAAACAAAGAGTCGGTGCTCTCTGCCGGAATATCTGTAGTGGTACTTCACAGATGGCCGTCCATTATGAGTCCTTAAAAACCAAATATGTAAAAGCCTACAGTACAATAGAAATGCTGCAAAACCAACTTGCCCAATCCCACCAGCTGAAAGACCTTATAAGGACGATAGAAAAGTCATCAAAACCAGCCAAAGAAGCTTCATTCGCTGATATGGTCAAAAAAGGGACCAACAACTTTATAAAGCCCACAAATTTAAGCTCGGTGGCAATATACCCGAATGACAAAATGAAGACAAGCGAGGACACCAAATCCCTAGTACAAAAAATTATCTGCCCTGAAGACATGAAGCTACATGTGAGAGGACTTCGCAAGACCAAGAACGGTGGTGTCATCATTAGCACTGACACCAAGGACGATATTGAAAAACTGAAAAACACTGTCCAGATTACTAACTCCGGTCTTACAATTGACGAGCCGCCCAAACGAAAGCCGAGAGTTGTTGTCATTGGAGTGCCGACTTCGATGCCCGACAAAGAAGTTTTTTCCTGTATCTACCACCAAAACCTAACCGATACTTTCAAGAATTGTGACCTGGAAAAGTTTCTGTCCTCCATACGATTAAGCCACAAGTCGGGCAGAAAGAACGCAGAGCACTGTAATTTTATTATTGAGGTGCCAGCCGCGGTACGAAAAGCACTTATTACCAAGGACCGTATATTTGTTAACTGGTCCTCATGTCCAGTGCGTGATTTCACTCTTGTTACACGCTGCTACAAGTGCCAGCAGTATGGACACGCGGCGAAGTCATGTCGCGAGGCAGTTCATACCTGCGGACACTGTGGTGGCCAAGGTCACACAGCCACAGAGTGCACAAAGAAGGCAGAGGACCCCAAATGTGCAACCTGTTTACATTATAAGAAACCGAACCACCATGCCACCGGCTCCGCCGACTGTCCGGCAAAAATAGCGGCCGAAAAAAGGTACATTAATTCTATCGATTATGGGGGCGCCTAAGAGCGCCGTTCATTAATTAATTTTCTGACCTATCCTTTTATTCGTCTTTTTTATAAATAAAATAATGATAAGTAGTGTTATTCATGATATAGATAATTTTTCCATATCAGAGTCGAAATTAGCTGATGTAGAAAATTGTAAGCGTTATGTTTCCTCTTTTAGTAATCCACTGACTATTCTAACACAAAACATTCGTAGTGTTTTTAAAAATTTTGACAACTTTAATGTCTTCCAAAATAGATTAAACATCAACTGTGACATTATTGTACTAACAGAATGCTGGCTTGCCAAACAATACAAAGTGCCACTAATGCCGGGATACACCATGCACCACAGCACCAAAAATTACAACCAGAATGATGGGGTTATAGTTTACGCAAGGGACCATCTGAACGTATCTGTTGAAGAACCGAATTTTCAAGACTGCAACAGACTACTGGTCAAAATTGGGTCAGATTTTGCAATACTTGCTCTGTATAGACCTCCTTCTTTTAGAAATATAAGCAACTTTAATGATTCTCTAAATGTCACCTTGCAAAATCTATCATCATTCAAAAATATAATTGTTATTGGGGATATTAACATTAATATACTTCCTGAAAGTAACGACCTTAGCGCACAGGACTACCTAAATCTATGTTCCTTTCATGGCATGCTTCCTGCGCACACGCTTCCAACTCATCAAGCTGGGTCTTGTTTGGATCATATCATACTGAAATCAAATTTTCCCTCGCTTTCGCTTGTTATAAATTCGTCCATAACCGATCATAATGCCGTTCTACTAACCTTAAATTGTAAATTACCTAAACTAAACAACACTCGTACTTTTTCTAAGGTAAACTGGAATAGACTTGAAGCTGACTTACGCAACATAGACCTTGCCCCAGTTTACGATTCTGCTGATCCGCAGTTTGCCATGTCATTTATCATTGAAAACGTCCAGCATGCAATTTCAAAAAATTCAAGTACTATTCGCTTAAGTAAAAAGAATTCTAACATAAAACCTTGGATCACAGCTGGTCTCATTCGGTGTATGAAACACAGAGACAAATTACATATGAGAGCCAAGTCAAATCCCGCTAATTCTGTTCTCCAAGTATCGTACAAGCGATACCGAAATTTCTGTAATAACATTCTAAAGAAAGTGAAAATTAGCTACGATAAATTAGCACTAGAAAATGCCGGGAAAAATAGTAAAAATGTCTGGAAATGTATTAAAACTGTAACTCATACATCGAAGCAACGTGAGTCACCTTCATGTTTGTTGCAAACTGGCTCTACGCCGCTTGAATCTGCTAACATAGCAAATAATTTTTTCATTAACGTAGGTAAGTGTTTGGCGGATAAAGGTCACCCGCAATTTCCTACTAGCACAAACATTTCATGTAATTCCACACTAACCTCATTTGCTCTGCTTAATACTGAAGAGGCTGAAATAGATAGTATAATAATGAGCCTTAAGGACGAATGCGCAGTAGGTTGGGACAATATATCTACCAAAATTATTAAACGATACAGACGCATTCTAACCCCACCGCTAACATACATTTATAATAAATGCCTGAGCGAAGGGCATTTCCCCAAATGCCTTAAAAAAGCTGTGGTTGTACCGGTCTACAAATCTGGCCCTAAAAATCTAATTACCAATTACAGACCGATATCCCTTCTTCCTGCATTTTCCAAAATTTTAGAAAAAGTTATAAATAAACGGTTGATTAACTACCTAGAGGAAAAGTCCATTCTATCAAAAATGCAATTCGGGTTCAGGGCTAAGGTATCTACTGCAGATGCAGTTCATCACCTTACTCACCATCTTGAACAAGAACTGGATCAGAGTAAGCACACAGCTGGAATATTTTTAGACCTACGCAAGGCTTTTGACACCGTTTCCGTACCCATACTATTGCGCAAGCTTGAAACACTGGGCATCAGAGACACTCAGCTTAAACTTTTCACGAGCTATCTCGAAGAACGCACACAGTGCGTCAGGATAGGCAATGTCCTCAGCAATGATCAAAAAAACACTGACTTTGGTGTTCCCCAGGGAAGTGTTCTAGGACCTACTTTGTTTCTAATCTATATCAATGAACTTTGCAATTTAAAATTGGATCATGGCAAAATCATATCATATGCTGACGACACTGTACTCCTTTTTTCCGCTGAATCTGAGGAAGAACTGTACAAGTTTGCGCAATATGGATTCAATATTGTAAATAAATGGCTTCAGCACAATTTACTAACTCTCAATGCAGATAAAACAAAGTATATTAGGTTTTCGATGCGCAAACGGCCATTAACAGAGACTATCCCCAAATTGTATGCTCATTACTGCTTAGAAGGTTCCGATAACGTATGTACGTGCCCTACTATAGACAATACAAATAAAATAAAATACCTTGGCATTATATTGGATGAATCACTCTCATTCAAATCTCATTTAGAAGCTTTGGTAAGTAGAGTCCGTAAGTTAATTTTTGTCTTTAAAAATTTACGGCACATTGCAGATCGAAAACTTATTATACAAGTTTACCGGGCCCTGTGCGAATCCATATTGACCTACTGCGTTACATCATGGGGTGGAGTAGGTAAAACATTATTACTGACTGTCGAAAGAGCTCAAAGAGCTATACTTAAAGTGTCCACCTTCCGTCCTTTTACTTTTTCTACAAACCTCCTCTTTAAATTATGTGGAGTTTTATCAGTTCGACAGTTATTCATAATGAACATAGTACTTAAGCAACACGTAGCCCTTCCATATGTCTATGAAAGCACTGACAAAAGGAGGAAAAATAACGTTTGCCCTAAACAATTAGGACAGAAACATACTTTTACAAATAAGTTTTACAGTTTCCTTGGTCCTTTCTTATATAATAGATTAAATGTGTTAGCCAATATTTATCCCTTAAATTATAATAGCTGTAAGGAAAAACTTAAGGAGACACTACAATGTATGTCATACGAAGACACAGAAAATTTATTAACCGTTTTAAAGTAAAGCCAAACATTTGTAAACACCTTTAATATTAAAACTAGTTTAGTAACTAACTTAAGTAACTATTTTATTGAAAGTATTCACCATTATCGTCTTGTATAATTAGTAAGCTCTATTTGATTATTTTATTTGTTTTTAGCACTCTCCTTGCCTGAGAAACAGGTTATCACCTAGTTCAGGCACACGCATTGTTTTAAATCCATTAGAATAAGATTACATACTTTTTTGTTATCCTTTTGGTCCTTAGATATTTTTGAATAAATTATTTTATTTATTATTTATTATAAACTTTGTCATATTTAGAAATACATTATGTATTGTAGGTATAAGGTGGGACCTTATACAATATTGCTTTTATCAAGACTCCAACCCCCTTATTCATATTAGTCTGCTTACTCAACATATTGCTAATTCTCACTCTGTCTTTTTCTACTTGACATAACATAAGTCAACATCAAGTAAGTGTGAGAAATAACACTACTTAGCAGTTGTTATAAACTTAAGTTATCAAACCATTATAAGGGGGGAAGCTAGGCAAGCGTCTGCCAAAGAATAAGCAAAGACACAAACACAATAATGTAATGCCCATAATTTGCACGACTGAAGGTGACTTCTACTTGACATTAGCTAACAGCAGACATGTGTGTGTATGCAACATACTATTTCCTGTATGCTAATTGTTCAAATATCAATTTCCGTTTGTAAATGTGATGATTTACATTATGAATAACCTGGTGACCTTAGGTTTTCAAGTTCAATAGAATTTTCCGTTAGGCAAGTCTGGTCTGGCATTCTCAGACAATGTAATGATAAATAATACGAGTATATTATCATAGCTGCTTGACTAGTGTAGATCCTTCCGAAAACCTAGATAGTTAATTTAATACAAGCCATTTCTTGCTTCATCATCATCGTTATCATCAGCCTGGGATCACCTACTACTGAACGGGTAGTGGGTATCCAGTGCTTCTCACATCGAAGTTCCCCCTGCTACATTGACGATATTGTCAAATATCTGCATATCGTATAAACATTTGTCCGGAAGCGGGAATCAAATCCGCAACCTCCTGCGCAGGCGGACCCTTGCGGCTTAGTAATGGTCAAGACTGGGCTGACGAAATCGGACCAGGGATTTATTCGTCCCACTCTGGACCACCCGTTCAAAGTTTTATTCCATCATCATCATGATGATGATGATGATCGATGATTCAATCCGTAACATCCGTGACGCCGCTGATTGCGAGTCCACGAGGCAGTATACATACATGTGGCGCATTTCTTCGATCACGTTGCGTTTACTTGGCCCGTATTATCTAAGATTCTATCGCTAAAACGCACGATGTAACGTAGATACTGGGAGTACCAAGTTACACGATAATTACACGTTTGACGACCTCTGTGGTGCAGCGGACGAGGGTCCGCCTGCGACGCAGGAGGATGCGGATATGATTCCCGCCTCGGGACAAAGGTTTGTACGATACAATACAATACAATACATTGAATTTTTTTAAAGAATTTTCAGTCTTTTTTCCTTTTATGAACTAATAAGTAGTTCAAATATCGGCAAAAACCGAAAAATCGTTAAAAAAGCCTAGTTGTTTTTTGGGGTTAAAAAACCGTCAAGCTATTGCACTCGGTTCCACCTACCCCCAGTTTCCATATTATGACAAACGCTGTTCAAACCCTCTGTATGTTAAAATAAAAATAAAACGTCAAGTGCGATTTGGACTCGCGCATCAAGGGTTCCGTACAAACTAACAAAACATTCATAATGTAATCAAACATTTTTTTTGTCTATTAACAACAAATTTACGGTTATTAGATTTTTTTTCTTTACTTGTGCTCTAAGAGCTTGCTTCTTGCCAAATTTCATGATTCTAGGTCAACGGGAAGTACCCTATGGTTTTGTGTGCATGTGATTCTCATGAAAATTCATCTTAAAAAAATTGGGCAATTACGGTTGTAACTTTTGATTGCGTTGACTTAGAAGTTTGATTTATATCTCGGCTCCAAGAGGTTACAAACCTGAGTATAATAAAGGTTCCTTTTTTCGGTTTGAGGTACGGAACCCCAAAAACGACGTGATACGTGCGTGGCGTGGATTCTACTGCATTTTGTTACGTAGCTTTAGTGAATAAGAGCCCTAGTGCTGGTGATGCAACCACCGATACCACTGGAATGCAATTATACGTGCCGGAGTGACATGCCGTGACGAACCTTATCGTTAACCTTGGCCGTGACTTTGCACGCGAATGTATGCCATATGCCCGTCATGGTGGATGCTTACCGTAAATGGCTGTGTTAGGCTGATGCCTTTCTCTGGCACGAGGCTGCATACTTATTGGAATTTCGATTGTACAAAGTAATGTTTATGAGTTTATTGTATAACTGGCTGCTTCTCGCGACTTGTAAGAGTGGGTGGTATTTTTATAACGATTCCCTAATGCACCTTGCAACTTGCACCGGTAACATAAACAGCTTAGACTACAACTAAACTTTCTTAGGTAGAATACAATGCGTTAGTTATTGAATTGGATACCTCGCACACCTTAAGACGGAAGACCAGCGTTGGTTGCTAGCTTGCTAGCCAACCAACTCATGCTGAGGCAGAGCCATTTTGTTACTGGGCTTACATTTTTGTATTTTAATCTAAGTTTATTATGTATTTTAGTGTAAGTATGTGTAAGTCTTTTAACAAATAAATAGATATTCTATTCTATATTCTATTCTATACTAAAAGATCAGCTTGAGAACCCTTTAGTGATCTAGTGATCATCCATGATCCGAGCTAAACTAGACTTTTGCTAGATTCTTCTGTCAGGCACCTCTTGTTTCTGTACTTTGTATAACTGTTTGGAATTGGACTCTCTAAAACGCTGAATCTCTTTATGGAACCGGTTTGTTAATTTATGTAAAACTAGCAGCGCCTCGCGGTTTCACCCGCGTAGTTCCCGTTCCTGTAAGAATTTTGGGATAAAAAGTAGCCTATGTCCTATTCCAGACTATAATCTACCTCTGTGCCAAATTTCATCCAGATCCGTTTTGCCGTTCTGGCGTGATAAAGGAACAAACATCCATCCATCTATCTATCCGTCCATCCATCTAAACTTTCACGTTTATAATATTAGTGAGATAATATTAGTGAGATACCTGTACAACGCGGACCCTCTCATTCTTCTCCGCGATCGGTAATACTTATACTTTCAGAAACGCTTAATGATTTATTTATACCAGACCACAAACCTCTTGATCACCAAATGCATTTATTATGCAGCGACTACATAAACATGCAATTTCTGTTTTTATTGCCGGGGCCACCTTTTTGTTATGGTAAAGATCCAAAATGGTCAATATCCTTCCTGTGTTTTTATTCCACATTTACTCTTACATCATACTATTATGTATGCTGCAAATACAGAAGGAACTCGTGAAACTAACCTATACAAAGTTAAAATTAGATGTATGACATTGTATGTTTGATACATCATAAATGTTACATGCCAGTATTACGTTACATAATACAATTGGCAGAGCTTAATTATAATAATTACAGGAATTACCACGTAGTTGCATAATGCGTGGTTGTTATACTTTTGCAGGGATTGTCAAGATCAGATTATAAGTTTTGCAATAATTATTTATAGCCCTATATATAAAATACTTGAAGGATCGCGATGTCATCAAACCCAAAGCTGTCTCCTGAGAAAGAAACTCTTATTATGATTCTACAATTTTGAATCAAGACATAAAAGCTCCTGTTTTATGCTGACATATGGGCATCTGTATCCATATCCACTAGCGGATGTTACCACGATTTTGATTTGTATAGAATCAAAGTCGTGGTAACTTACGCAAACAACACTTTTACACTTTATGACGGCGTGATTTTCCTATGTGCATTTTATACAATTACTAAGACCACCCTGCTACTTGTCACGACCTTAAGGTATTAACAAGACGGATGATTCATAAAAATTAAACAAACGTCATAATCTCTGTTGATTGTGAGCGAGTCATATTAGCACCAGAGAGGAATTCAGAGAGAGCGCACCGGAGAGGAAATAAAATAGCCAAGTTTGCCATCGATGGACGGACACAGACACGTCTAAGAACACGTCTTTATGATGTATGAAGGAAACGCAGCTAAGATATTATTATCTAATTGTTTGAAAGAAAGGAAATGAACCGGTTCATGCTTCCTGACAAAATTCTTTTTCTTCTAGTTCGATCAACAAAATACAAAACCTTCAACTGGTTACCTAAGGTTTTATCTACTTGTTTACCTATTTCTGAAGACATTTCTCGAACCACGATTGACTCACGATACCTACAGAGTGTTGTTTCCTTCATTAATTCGCGAATATCAACTATAGGCAAAACATTGTTATTCAACACACGACGCTTGCGGGTAGGTATCGGTTAAGTACATACTTTTATCGCCTTTATGTTGTTCTCTACAATAGTGCTCTTTGTCTTTGCCAAGGTCAAGTGTGGTGTGCGTGTGACTCATTATTATTTAACTACTACATCAACATTTGAAGTTATTTGTAGGTAGACCTTGACTTTGGGTCTTGAGTTGTTCGTTTCCTTTCCTTATATTATTTGGTAGAGTAGTAGACGATAGGCTTATTTTATGTTCTCTTAAAAAAACAAAATTATTATTGAAAAAAATACTCGGCTAGCTTTAGTGTTAGTGCCTAGGCTACCTAATTGTTGCCTGAACATACTCTCCTACTGCGAAGCCTCGCCTTGCCTTCTCTACTCTTCTTTACTCTAAGTCCATCGTTTGTGTGTTTGTCAGTTCACATCACAAGAAATGTTTGTTTTTTAAAATTAGATGTATGACATTGTATGTTTGATACATCATAAATGTTATATGCCAGTATTACGTTACATAATAAAATTGGCAGAGCTTATTATAATAATTACAGGAATTACCACGTAGTTGCATAATGCGTGGTTGTTATACCTTTGCAGGGGATTGTCAAGATCAGATTATAAGTCTTCTTTACTCTAAGTACATCGTTTCTGTGTTTGTCAGTTCACATCACACGAAATGTCTGTTTTTTCAATTGTTTTGTTTAAAATACTAATAAACTATTAGAATCCGATTACCGCCCTACATAATTTTACTTATTTTTCTTACTTTTTCTTTTACTTATGTTTATATTAGCGTTACTGAGTAGGTTAGCAGTTAGTTAATGGTAGAGGAAAATAGAAGATTATGTAAACTTGTTTTCAAGGTCATGCCGTGTGTATTGTATGGAATTTGAATACGATCTTAAGTCTCTCAAATATATTTAAAAACAAAATTCTTATATTTCCTACAAGTACTACAATATTGCATAAATAGCAAAAAATAGTGAAATTTCTGACGT
Source organism: Eupithecia exiguata (assembly GCA_947086465.1). Lineage (NCBI taxonomy): Eukaryota > Metazoa > Arthropoda > Insecta > Lepidoptera > Geometridae > Eupithecia > Eupithecia exiguata. The sequence goes on along the minus strand of OX352240.1, from coordinate 10,922,601 downwards.
TCTATGTACATGATAGTAAACTACCTACAGATTTTTACCTTTTTTTGTTTAGCTTAGATAGATAGATAGATAGACAATTCTTTATTGTACCACACAAGCACAGAAAACAGTATAGAAATAAAAGCTACGAGAAGAAGTACAAAGGCGGCCTTATCGCTATGAGCGATCTCTTCCAGGTGACCTTGGGATGGACTGGACATGTAAGAATTAAAAAACGGTGGCACTTGAAAAAAGAGCTTACATCTATAGAACTTAAGCTGGCTTCTGTAAGTGCCAATATCTGTGTATGATATATGTATGTATTTTATACTAACCAGATCAGTTCCAGAAGCAGATTTCCACCGACTGCATACCCTCATTCAACATGAAGCTTTCATGCTAATTAGCAGGTCTCTGATTGCTGAGTGAATCAGCCAGAACCTTCGGCTACGGCTAACATTTGCTCATCTCATAAGCGTTGATTAGCACCGTTACTGATGCTGCGTTTTAAACAGGATAGTGGCAAACTAAAGATTATAGGTACGATATACCCTTTGTTAAATTTTAAAGAGTTTCCATCGCGTTGCTGCGATCATTTTCACAGGGGTTACTTACTGATGTACGTAGAGTCTAATAAGAGTCATACATAACTTCATAAGGCATTTTTTTTTAAACTCAAAACAATTTCTAATTCTCGTACACATTTTTTTTAAGTTTTTCGGGACTAGTGCCTACTTATCCCACGGGAATAACATTTTTATGGGGTTTATTACAGATGTATTAAAAAAAGGCCTATGATAGATATCACGAACTGCCCAATGATTTTTTTTAATTCCTTTGTTTAACGTAATAATAAAATAACCCTCCCCTGTTGGTAGTCGGGTAATAAAATAGGTGGCAACGCCGCCGGCGCTACGTATGTGTGGGACAAACCTTGCAACTGGAGGTCAGACCGTATATCCTCAACCGATTGAAATTTGGCATACTTATTTGCTTATTTGAGTGCGGTAACAGTATATTATTTAGCTAGTCTGATGATGGAATCCGAAGGAACTTGTAAACGAAACTACGCAACCCCGTCGAGTTTACGTTCGTTGGATTTGTCTTCCTAAACACTTTGGTCCTAGATGATAAAAAGCCTATTTAAACAAGTTTTTCTCAATTTTTGATTATTATGATAACAGGATAAACCCAGTAAAACGACTTCTCGCATGTGTCGCACAATAAAATAAACACTCGCGAGTCTCACTAGACAGACTATCTACTAGAGTCTAGTAGATAGGCTCCACTCTGGCTCCAGCAAGGATAGTCTAGTTACTAGACTATCCTTGCTGGAGCCAGAGCAACTAACCTCATCCAATGCACCATACATGCCGGTATGTTGAGTGATCGGTTGCGCAATCTGCCTCCGGCATCCATTGCAGTCACTAAGCGAAACTAACGCTCTGAGTTCATATCACAGATTATACATATACAGATTCTGTAGTCTGTGGTGTATATCGATGTACTAGGTAGAATCATCAATAGACTATCTGATTCGGAGATTGCCTATTTGAAAGGTACTAGCTTCTGCCCACGGTTTTGCTAAAATTTTTTCTATGGAAATGTTCAAAGTTATTCGTATCCTATGGGAACTGATTTATGGGATAAAAAGTAGCCTATATGTTTGATTCCAGGCTTTGAGCTTATTATGCACATTTTCAGGTCGATCAGCAGTTTTGGCGTGAATTAGTAACAATAATTCAATCCATCCCTGCAAACTAGAGCATTTATAATATTAAGTACTAGTTTCTGCCCGCGGCTTCGCTCGCGTTGTGTCTATGGAAACGTTTAAAGGTTATTTCTATCCCATGGGAACTGTTCTACGGGATAAAAAGCCTATGTTTAATTCCAGGCCTAGAACTACCTGTGTGCAAAATTTTAGGCTGATCCGTTCAGCTACCTACTGAACAGATTTTGGCGTGAAGAAGTTACAAACATCCAATCCATCCATCCATCTATCCATCCTCTCATCCAACTTTGACATTAATAAAAATTGTGTGAAGTATGCTGTGATGTTTTGCTATCATAATCATTTTCAAGGGTACTTGTTTACAGTTCTCGCAACGTTCACTATTTGATCACCTACATTCGGCTTACTCGATACAACCTCTATATCGATGACGACCGATGTGGCGCGGTGGGCGAAGGTCTGCCTGTGACGCAGGAGGTTGCGAATTCGATTCCCGCCTCGGAACAAATGTGTGTACGATCTGCAGACATTTGTTCAGGGTGTTCTGGTCGTTTTCTATGTATAATAAAAAATATCTATCTATGTATTGTATTATATTATGTATATCAGTTATCTAGTACCCATAACACAAGCTCTGCTTAGCTTGGGGCTAGATAATGCTGTGTGAATTGTCCAGCATTATTTATTGATTATTATTTTTTAACCAAATTACCAATCCTTCTTGTGAGACTTCTCCTATTCCACCAATATTTGCTGATTACACCAAAGATCCCTAATAGCCTACGACAACTATCTTTGGATTATTTATCGCTTCATTCAAATGGTCTTCTGCTATTACAACGTCTACTAAAATGTGGTATACGTGACTTACGTAACCGATTTCCTTTTCGAGGTGTAAGTAAAGTACCCCTTTATCATTTTACGTGCTCTGATAAAGCTGTCAGACAATAATCGTCACGTTACGTATGCTCTATCTACTTCGTGCCTAATAGTTTGGCTTCCAATCGTGGTTGTTGCCTATTTCGTTGAGGTTTAGTAATTTCGGTCACAGACGTGGAAGCCACGCAGAAGAATGTATGGCATCGTAACAAATCATCATGGCTTCACTAACATTCAACTTATTACTTATTTTTATTATTATAGTTGGCGTAATGATTTATTCAAAATAAATCATTACGCCAACTATAATACACTATAAACACGAGTTTTTTTCATAACCGTATATATTTTCCTCTTAATAAATCTTCATTATTATTAGAGTCCGCGGGAGCAGCAACAGCATCCTAAATGTTATATCCAACAAATTTGATTGTCCTCTGATGTATACCCTACATCAGAGAACAAAATCCGTGTTTAGCATTAAGTATTAACCCCCTAGCCCTAAGTTTACTAACAAAATAGACTAAGTTGTCTCAATAAAGAAATTATTATATATATATGATCATTGAACCTACCTTTAATTATTATATTATTATTATTAACTCATTTATTTCAGATCACAATATAATCCATAATACAATTAAATATAAATTTATAAAAAGTCACTTAAAATTACACAATAAAACAAAAAAAAATAGAATTAAATTTAACTAGATATAAGATTAAATAATAAAAAAATTAAGACAAATAAACACAATAATTGAATTTAAATTTAAACAGAGACACATTTAAATAGAGACTGATCCCATCAATATTTTCATCCATTTATTTTGGATGGGACAGTCCAGACGCGAAACAATCATTTTCAGGATGCCGTTGCTACTGACTCGCGCAGTCAGTAGCAACGGCTTTACGGTTTAAGTACCTAATTTATTGCTTAGGATACCTAAACTTTCACCTAGGCATAGCACAATGGAGGAAAACAAGCTTCAGATTTTCTTAGAACGCAAGTGAGCCAGGTATCAATATCCTTGCCGTTTCACACCAGAGCGCAGCGCTATGTATGATCTTAGAGTACGTTCTCTGGTATTTTAGTGGGGAGTTATACATATCCCCTTCACGTCACACAACTAGGCTAAGGCCGGTCTTTGAACCCACTAACCGACCATTCCGTACGTATGAAGGAATACTAGATCTCTTTAAAGGCACCGTGCCTATAGTTTTTAGATTTTGAATGACACTCTCTCTCTCTTTCTTTCTAGCTGGTCATCCCAAATGGTGGTCGGGTCAGCTTTCTTTGTTAACCTTTTCAGCTTCGCTCTATCCTCGACGTCAAGACAACGGTGTCGAGGATAGAGCGAAGTTGGTACTATCTTAGGTTCTTTAACACTACAGTTAAAGTGTCGTCTTCGTGTCTTGGGTCTCCTTTACGCCCGGTGAAAACTAGACCTTGAATGACACATTTGTTTTAATTATTTCCCGGATTTATCCACTATATCTTTATCTGGATCTCAGAATTGTGGGTCAGCATGCAGCTCAACTGTCAGCATTGTGCTGGGTAATACGAAGAATAAGAGTAACAATTCACCTTTCAAGGAGTACGATGCTGTTTGTGAAGTACGTGAAAGGAACTGAACTGGCAAAAGAGAAAGGTACGGTCGGACCTGTAAAGCCTGTTTCAAATCAAGTTTACCTACAGGTTAGGCATGACATGTCTTGACCAGTTCTGTAGCTGGATGTGGAGCCCTTCCCTTACTTACTTCATTCCTATAGTTTATTGCTGTATATAGGGACTAATTATTAGAAAATTGATATTTTGGAATCCGTATCCCGAGCATTTGTATTTCTTTAGTGTCAGGTCAGAGCGACATAAGGTGTGTGTGTATATGTATATTTTTTAATTTTCTGGTTTTAATTTAAAGATTTTCTTGCAATAATAGTAATTTTCAATTGGTTATTTATTTATTTATGTATAAAATTTGACTTGTCTAAGTGCTTTTTTGTAAGCCTAAAGAAATAAAGTTATTGACTTTTTTTTACTTTTAAGGTTTGTTGACCTCCAAAATGGACACAGTAATAGGTAATTGTGAATAGACGGAACACGCTCTTCTTCGTCTTTTGTTTGCAAAAACCAAAGGGCATTTCATTTCTTGTCAAGTTCATTGGCATTCTAAGCCAGAGATTGCGTTGAATTGCCACGACCACCGATTCAAATCAAGCTATAACTTATTAATGAAAAGACGGACTTTGTGAGTTTGTGGTCCAGCTGGTCGATTTAGATGTGTTCGTTCATGTATCACTCATTTTATTTTAGCCGCTCGTTGGTTCATTTTCTTTTGTTTTTATTCGTAATCAAAACACAGCCTATGTCCAGAAAAAACTGGATAAGTGCAGATACTAAGTACTTGTGCTAGTATTTCTTTAATTAATTAAAGAAGTTAAAGTAACTTGGTTTATTGTACCTATTGGTAATCTTCCCCGGAACTGATTCTTTTACCTAGGTATTAGATTAGATACATAGGATGGGCCTGTGAGTTCTACTTATAGGTTACCTTTTAAATAATCTCATCGAAAAATAGAATTTTCTTACAGTTTCGTCATATTGTTGTAAAGAAGCCTTATCAATTTTATCAACTGGTGTTTTAACTAGGTCATGTGAGTAGTTATTTTATTTAAATGGGTATGCTATGTATGCAGTAAAGGATGTTGCAAAACCAACTACCGCTTTTCGCTATGCCATTTTCGTGATTTCATACCTGCCTATTATAACATGTGACGTCATCATGATAAGGATAATTTATTTCGTCAACGTGTAATGCACTCTGGAAGCTTGAAGCTTTTGTCAGTTCCATAATGGGTGCCTGTAAGGATGGTCGTGTACATCACAGCGTTTTCATAAGGCTTTGTTTCCACGAAAGCATCTTCCTCAGATGCTTGTACTGCTTTGTGTTTGTATTCTGGGTTTTTTTAACCTTTCTTCTGACTTGCTCTACCTGATATGAAAATCCAAATAAACTAGGTAAATAATATAGGTTAAATGTAGCAGGTACATTTAGATGTCGAATTGGTCACTAGACCTCTAATTATTTTGTTCGCGGAGGAGGGCGCTGACTCCGCTACACAGTTGATAACTTTTGCGGTAGTCAGCCCACATCTGTACCCTATAAAATGTTCCATCATTAATAATAAAGATTTTTGTATTTTTTTTGTTCCTATTCTACCACTAACGAAGTTGCGGGTTACATGAGAGCTAGTCTCGCATGAGTAGTTACTTTCATTTAATGATGCTGTGATGATGCTCGTGAGACTCAGTTTACTCAACATGCTATTAGTTCATTCTGTCTGAATGATTCGTCAAACTACTATATCTACTTGCAGTATCTAGAGTAGAATGCTATTGGTAATTTTACATCGCTCCGCTCCAATTTTCGTTCGTGGAAACCGGCTATCTATCTATAGGGACCCGTTTTCACTTGTTTATGATTCCTAAAATTCGCCTCTTAATATTCTGATTTAATCTCAGAAGTTCTAACGCTTAACAGCAACTCTATGTTCTTTATAAATGACATACGCTTCATCCTTGTATTGCGCAAGTCTTAAAATATTTAATTCGTTGTTTTTTTTGTTTTATTACTAAGGTTGTCTGGGCAGAGAGCGTGATACAACTGAGGTTACGTTAGCGTATCGACGCGGGACGCAATGGACGTCCGTGATGGTAGGGCTGCCACTGGCGTAATATTACCTATGTAATTTTAATCCTGCGACTGTGCTCAAGTAGTATCATAGTATGATAGTTTTTCATTACCTTACCGTCGTAATGCTGGGCAAAAGCTGCCCATCCCTCCCTCCTTCCACAATTCTCCATTTTGCGACACTAAAGTTCAGTCTAATACCACCTACATAATTAAAACAAATCCTTCAGAAATCAGGGGTCATGAGCTTACTTGTTACCTTTAAGATAAAAAAATGTTGAACCGGTAGTGCCGAAGGCTATCGACTACAAACAAAAATTACAATAAAATAAAAGCTTTACACCGTAATTAAATCCCGCTTGGTGCTGTACGCATTACAAATACCTGTGGTATGTAAAGTTAATACCGTACAGAAGTTGCAGAACATAAGTTTGGCTCGAGTTTTTGTTCTCCTACGAGTACACATAAAATCTAACTAGAAGACATTTTCAATAGGGTTCATCACATCACGCATCTTGAATATAAAAGTCCTACTACCTATCTACTCACTAAAAATAAAGTACTATAACCTAAACAAAAGTTTCTAACTACGCAAAGATTGATTATTTGTTGGTAATGATTACGCGCTATTTCTCCTCCGATGGAATCCAACGTAATGTCTATGAAGTAACACTTGAAATCAAACAAAACTTTTTGAACTAACCTCGTGGCAATGGCAACCCTACGGCTGAGAGGCCATTGGCCCCGATGCGCCGTGACGCAAGCACGGCAACTTTCTAACCACGACTACGTCAGCGGCCACAATCTGGTTAAGGCCGTGCAGACACCTTCACTCCGCAGCCAGGGCACCGTCTGTAATGTGCCGGGGGGCGTTGATCCCTGCTCTACTATAAATACAAGAACAGATGTCCCTTTGGAAGTAGGTACATATTTGGGACGAGTCTTTCGATTACAGTTTTGTGGGCTATGCTTGGCCATTACTGAATGCTTTGTGCCTACATGCACAAATGTCAAGTCTTTAAAATTGCGTTAGAAATACAAAATGAAATAGAAAAATAATGTAAAAGTAATGATGACAGATAAAAAGAGAAAATCGTCTTTTATAGATTAGGCTATTTACGTTCTCACAGCCACACATGGAAACAGAATATTGGTAGCGAAACGAAGCCAATCTCTCCCTGTAGTTTAATACGAGCTTTTCTACGTCACTTTTATTTTAATATAGAAGCCTGCGGAGGCATGCTTTAGGAATTCGTCCATTCCTTTTTCTACATAAAAAATCATTACATAAATAAAAATAAATAATGCTGGACAATTCACACAGCATTATCTAACCCCAAGCTAAGCAGAGCTTGTGTTATGGGTACTAGATAACTGATATACATAATATAAATACAATACATAACTAGATATTTTTTATTATAAATTGAAAACGACCAGAACACTCGAAACAAAATGTAAGCAGATTGTACACACATTTGTCCCGAGGCGGGAATCAAACCCGCAACGTCCTGCGTCGCAGGAGACCTTCGCCCACCGCACCACAGAGGTCGTCACTTTACTTACCTTTAGGTACACATAAGGCATTGAATCTATCTCCACATTAGGCATTGAATCTATCTCCATAAAACTGTAAGGTTACAATGATGCGCCATGCTGTTCATGTATTCTTTCGATCCTTTGTCGATGACATGACATGCCTTTCAGATGCTGACTGCACGTTCAGTCACGATTCCTCGTCACGATCTCACGGTTGGACTAAATGGATTCTATTTTGTGTTCCCATCTGTAATGCTGGTGATTATGTTAGATTTACTTCACGAGATGGTACATAGCTAAAGATAGCTTGTGTAATGTTTGTTTCTATTTAGTTTTCCTGCCATCAGAACGAGTTCGACTATTTTTCCCAAATTCTATCTCTGCGAATATACGATTACGTATAACGTACAGTGGTCAGAATTTTTCGTGGAAGTTTCAAGTCTCATAAAATCGAATTGTCGATCGTGCTTACTGAAACTTTTCGAATATGACAACAACTTTAGGCAATCTTCTTTCAAGGCATTGTAGATCCAAAACTCTAGAGCTAAAATTCTGTACGTGCATAATCAAGTTGCAGCACACAATAGAAACTCACTCGTTTGTATGGTATTCAGTCAGGGTCAACTAAGGTTAAGTAACCACACGACCAGAACCAAGGTCCTGTAACCTGTCCTATATGACAGTTACACATTTCCATGTGTCAGCCGTGCGCAGGTATAACATCTATCTGTTTTTGTCTCGAGTCACGTCCGCATTGCCTCCTCGCGGAGCATGTGGGTCGACGAACGGTAAAACCAGACTTTCTTTTTTGTTTCATCTACTTCTGATGATTGTAGTCTGCTCGCTGACGTCGCGAGCGTAATGCTTTGATGACCGTGATTTGTATTCTAAACGGCTGGGCTTTGCTTGGCTATTGAATACTAAGCGGTAAAGTTCATGGTGTTCTACCTACAAAATACCAAATATATCATAAATAAGTGATATTTATATGCAGACACAGACATAAGATGTGGCCTAAGGAGGTAAAAAACCCTAACCTGGATGCTACAATCTATCTACCTACTACTTATCGTAGGTAGGTACTAAAAACTTTTCCTCATGATACTAAACTGCCTCTACCTCAGTTACCTTTCTGTGAAATCGTAGATAACATACTTATCGGTTTATCTATTGATTTGGTGATCTGTTGCGTAAATCTTATCACATATCAGTGCTAAGCTCTAGCGATATTGATATTAGTCTCATGGATGTTGTATCTTATTTAAATGGTCAATTCTACGTTTATCTTCCTGTCTTATGTATCTATATCTTGTCTATTATATGTCAAATCTTTTTGGATGCTTCAGTGATTTATCCGAGCATTAAACAATTTTCTCGATTCTCTTTCGAACCACAAACCTTATTTAATTTGTTTCTCATAGTGTCTCCTGGTTCTTGTTAGCAGTATCTGTTTTACCATACCATTTTAGGGAAACCAAACTTTACTTTCCTCTCTTCATCATCTTCCACCTTACGTAAATTAACATAAGACGATTTATTCAGACTCTCGTAACGTGACGCATCACATCATCATGTGATTCGTGATAACTATTGCACTACATAGATTACAGCAGTGCCTAGTCTTACATAGTTGATCTTATCGTGTTATCAGGCTGAAGCAGTTTGTTGTGTGGAAATATTTGTACATCGAATTCCTTTGTTCCTGTATCTCTGCATTTTTTCTCAATGACGTTAGTGATAACATCCTTGTGACTTGTTTTTCTCATGTGTTGTTATCGTTCAACTCTCTTTTGTTGGCTCATGCTGTGACAAGGTCAAACTGTTCGAAGGAAGTTTGAGTTAGTCTAAAAGTTCCCAATGATAAATTTGATCACGAATCATTGCATTGGTGACGTGACGATGATGTTGTTGTATTATCGATAATGCAACAACATCATCGTCATTATCTCCTAAGAACTGGATTATTCTTCGGTGGGAGGCAACCATGCCAATCAAATATCAGTTTATGCTAAATTAGCATTGCTAATGTAGAAATTAGGATTCGTTCACACAGCTCGTGTGCGTTGGAGCGTGGCGGGTGCGGGGCGTGACGGCGCGGCGGACGAGCATTGCGCCACAGAATAAACAATAGTACCACCACGCCACGTCCCGTGACGCCGCGCTCCACTGCGCGTGACCGTTCCGTTCACCGACACGATGACTCGCATTCGATTCCACTTTAATATCGATCGCAGATTTTTTATCTAACGGATGGAATCTCGCTTTTAGAACGGTAAGCTTGCAAGCCTCATCCATAATCCCCGGTATGCGTAGATAAGGCATTTGAAGCTTGTAGAGAAAGCGCTGTGCTTGCGGTGGTTTTAATTGTTACGTGTTTGCTATTACATCAATCATGCTCTGACGCTCATGCCTACTTAGATTTGCTTTCTCCCGGTTTCTTATTCGTTTTTTATACTGATGAGGTGGATTGTCATTATCTCGGAAACATGTAACCATCAAATCAAAAGACCGACGTAAAAGCAATTGATAGTAGTTCTCTAACTAATTTTGTATAAAAAGTGTGCTTTGTCAAGCGTGTCCATTCGTACTAAGTCGGTTCCATTGTATTTTTTCTGTGCTTCAAAATTTAGCTTATCTAAAATTAGATCGACAAAAAATACTTTTGTAGTTCATTTACATAGCTAATATCCTGCTGAAATTAATGTTATTACTTTGTTTTGTTTGACTCTATGGCGCGGTGGGCAAAGGTCTGCCTGCGACGCAGGAGGTTGCGGGTTCGATTCCCGCCTCGGGACACATGTTTGTGCAACATTTGTTCAGGGTGTTCTGGTCGTTACTATGTATAATAAAAAAATATTTATCTATGTATTGTATTATATTATGTATATCAGTTATCTAGTACCCATAACACAAGCTCTGCTTAGCTTGGGGCTAGGTAATGCTGTGTGAATTGTCCAGCATTATTTATTTATTTATAAAATACTTGTAGCCTTACAATAGAACAAAAGCTTATTAATCCATTAGTAAGGTTCGATATTACACTTCTGGAATACCGGCAAAGTCGCGTCGAAAAATTACCTACTACCATCTATTTTGATTGTGTTCCCCTCGCTATAGACAAGGCAATAGAGACTCAATGTGATTATCTTGGATATTATTAGACGTCTAAAAAGCACCTAGTAGTTTTTGCTGGAACATGAAGTATTCAACATGCATGGGCTGGTGCGGTTAGAAAGCGCGTCGCATCGCTTGGCTCGCCTTGCGTGGGAGCGACACGCCACTGACCGAGAGGCGGCTGAGCGTGATGCGTGACACTGAAGACGCCTTTATCCTGTCTGATGTCTTCTGGGAGTTCCTGAAGACGTCTAACACACACAAAAACACACCGTTAACAATCAAATTACGCCGTTTCCATCGCACTGCGGCGGAATGACGAGTACGCAATCCCAATCCACGTTGTCACACAATTCAGATTTTTTTATTTGCAACTTTTTGGGATCGATGGCTTGGCGAGGCGCGTTCTGGAGTGTCAAAATGATGTTGGTCGTTAATTTACCCGGTGACAAATTTACCCTAACCCTTACAAAAGTGTGAAGTTGGTTTGTCGGCTACCAAAAGTATATATTCTGTCAAATTTTCTTACTGACGATCGACGTAAGAGGACCATATTGAATAGTCAATACGGCCCTCTTACGTCGATCGTTTCTAGTATCGTAACTTTACCGACGTTTGCTATTCAAATTCTGAAATCTATTCCATGGAATGGAAATCATATTATGCATATATATAATTATAATAAAACCGGCCAAGTGCGAGTCGGACTCGCGCGAAGGGTTCCGTACCATTATCTATAAAAACGGCAAAAAAATCACGTTTGTTGTATGGGAGCCCCTTAAATATTTATTTTATTCCGTTCTTTAGTATTTGTTGTTATAGCGGTAACAGAAATCTCACTAATATTATAAACGTGAAAGTTTAGATGGATGGATAGATGGATGGATGTTTGTTCCTTTATCACGCCAGAACGGCTGAACGGATCTGGATGAAATTTGGCACAGAGGTAGATTATAGTCTGGAATGGGACATAGGCTACTTTTTATCCCGAAATTCCTACGGAAACGAGAACTACGCGGGTGAAACCGCGAGGCGCTGCTAGTACATCATCTGTGAAAATTTCAACTGTCTAACTATCACGGTTCATGAGATACAGCCTGGTGACAGACGGACAGCGAAGTCTTAGTAATAGGGTCCCGTTTTTACCCCTTGGGTACGGAACCCTAATGATATAATTATCAGACGATATTCCGAATTGAAGATTAGTTAGATACCGAGAGTCTATATCCGGTATGTTGACTCTGTCTAACATCCGATATAATGTGTGATCGGAACATCTACGAGTACTTACGATTCAGGGTAATCGTAATCTGTCATCATTCACAATTTGCGCTTTTCGTACCGATCCTCTCATTGGCGATTCCGGACGCGGCGCGACCCTAGCCACCGCAATTCCAACCCAATAAAATTTCATAGAACAACTGCGAGCTCATCGCCATTCACGACGGCCACGCTTTCCTCCTTGCCATGTGTTACCATTACTGCTGACACAATGCTGCCGATGCCTTGATGTAGGGCTGCTTCTTATCAACACCATCTTAACAATATTCTCTACTGAGTTTGACTTCCATACTATATAAACTGGACGTTCGGTTGCGTTACGTCCATTTGCTAGACTTTACTACTATCCAAGAAGATTAATGAAATCAGGATTCAGTCAGCACTGGGTGGGTCCCAGTACCTACTGCCAGAACAGTTTGAGGACCGCGGTGGCAGACCCATGAAGCAATGGCCGGCGCGGCGGCGTGACGAACTGGACACTTTTGATATACTGTCGTGAAGTGTCGTGGCTCAGGGTCGCCATGTGGACCAGGGGTATATCTTCCTAGCATTGAGATGAGACATACAGTTACAACTAGTGTTCTACAGCACGAAATACCAGCGTTTAACATGACGAATTCCCAGTTTAAATATTCAGCAAAGGCAACCTGCAAAGTAAAATTCAAGCCAAGTCTCCCGGCTCCGCTGATTGGACGTGCAAGTGGCGGGCGGCAGCCCTAAGCGGGTGCTGGAAGCTCGCAATGGTTTCGGCTCACGATTCACGAGAGCGCATCTGTCCGTGCGGTGCTCGCGTCCTTCGCACGCGGGGCGAATACGAGAGTGGGGTTGGCCAGAGATGAATTGGGGCATCAAACTCCTGCCTGACTCCATATTTAGCTTAGAAGCTTAATGCACCTTATATCTGACCGAACCAAACGAGTCGAGGAAGCTGAAATTTAATTTTCAATCAAATTGAATATTCTGTTGAATCAGCAGACTCGGCGAGGACAGGTGTGCGAGGTTGTCATACACAATTTCATAACTAGTTCTTAAATGGTGTCCGTCTAGTTAGCAGCCCCCATGGAATTTGGTGGTTTCAACTATGAACACCTTTAATTCTAATGTAAGGTTCTGCCAGAAAACCAGCGTTGCTAAACTTTCTGTGGAGCAACATTAAGCTGAGGCAGGCCCATCGGTTCATATGGTGTATAAGAGACACACTTTGAATAAGTCCTATCGAAGAATTAATTATTTTTAAGGTTTTATTTCATACCTATATTATTGGATATTCGTTATGTGTGTGAGCCAATAGGTAAATTGTTTTTCTTTCTTTCTTTCTCATTTTAAATTAATGGCTGTTTTATAGTGTGCGTATCATGGCGAGCGGACGCGGTTTTATCACAGCTCAGAAATTCATTATTTTATAGTAAATATCTGTTACATAAAACAAAGTCGTGTTAGTTACAACATTTATAACTCAAGAACGGCTGGACCGATTTTAACGATCTTTGATTTGTTGGGTTTGTCTCCGTTTCGAATAGCAGAATAACTAATTATATATATGAAAAATTCACGTAGGGAATAAAAATTAAGAAAATCGTTTTCTCATCGGAATGATGATTGCCTGGCCCGCTAGTTCATCATAATAATAAAGATAATTTCAGCACGTTGCTTTTTTATAAAATTCCAGATGAAAATGTTCATGTCGTGTCATCGCTAGAATAGCCGCAACAACTTTTATGGTGAGTCTTTATAGCTTTTCGCCCACGGCTTCCCGTTGATCGGTTCCTTGATTATTAATACTGTCATTAAATATATAATTCAAGATATTTCACACATCATCATCAAGTCATTTAATATAACAGAACTCGTGTTATGGGCACCAAGATTATATTATATATAATATAATATTATATAGATTATATTATTATATATATATATATATATTATTATATGTATTTTTTTGGTGTGCAATAAAGTGTATTGTATTGTATTGTATTGTATTATATATTATATTAAATTTACTTACATGACTTTAAAGATGCCCACTTACAGATTATAAATATACGTATTAATGTAAATTAAATCTTTATTACCAAAGAAAATTACAATCAAATAATGGAATTAAATTAAAACTAGTATTTACAATTGAAACAATTGAGCTAACTGCTGACTGTTGCAAACAATCTACAAGTAACTCAACTGATCCATATCAATACCAGTCGGAAGCGTGCCCAAGACGCTAGCTGCATTGCCCCGCTGTATAGCAATGCTGATGCGCTGCGCCAGATACTCACCAGCTCTCGGGTCACGCGTCGCTTCGACCAGACGCTCAGATAATTTTTTGAAAACCCGGAGAGCCTCGGTACCCAACGGACCTAGGGTCTCGACTCCAAGGGACTCGTATTAATAATTTTCCTATTTTTATATATTCCTAAGTTCCTTGATTGTTGCCTATCTTGTCTGTTTTTACCCGACTACCAACAGGGGAGGGTTATGAGGTTAGCACCCTATGTTTGTATGTTTGTATGTTTGTATGTTTGTATGTTTGTATATTTGTATGTTTGTATGTATGTGGCCGATTTCTTTGTTCCCACGTAGCGCTGAAACTACTGGTTCGATTTCAACAAATTATGTATCGATTGATTCGTCTCAATACCCCGATGGTTATAGGCTATAGGATTTAGGGCTCCGACCCCGAATAAGCCTTCAAAACGCGTATTAAAGTTTAGGTAGCCGCAGGCTGCAGGCCCCATAGAGAAAAATTACAATACCTACGACCTATTTTCATTTTCAACTCCATGCCTATCAAATATGACCGATACGTCATTCTATTTTGTCAATGTAAATGTTTCAAACTTTTATAACTTTCACGTAGTCGGGTTGTAGTTTTTAACTTTATCTTGTTAATTATATAGCGCCATTTATTGTAATGTATTATTATACTATATTTTTGTGAATTGAATAAATTGAAGTACTTATCTATTTGAGGCCCGAATTATAAAAAAGCTTGCTCAGTAATCGATCTATGCTTGAGTGACACTCATGCCATAGAAAACATTACTCAAGCGTTGATCGATTACTGAGCAAGATTTTATAACACGGGCTTTAGTATGCTTTCAGTGCCTTGTGCTCCTACGGTGAATAAATGAGTAGGAGTATTATGTAAGCTTGCTCAGTCTATGTTTGATTAACGCTTTTCTATGGCATAAACTTCACTCAGTCAAGCATATATCTTTCTAGCTGTTTCCGACATCATGATCGTGTTTGTCCGATATAAAATGTAGCAACTGGTATATCACCGGATACGGACACGTCAGATTCGTTATATTCTTGCATTTATTGCAAACAGATCACATCCGATCGACTCCTTCCTACGCATCGCATCAACACATCCTCTTTCGACTGATGCAAAAGAAATTAATGTTTGCTCTCGCATGTTAAACAACTAAAACCAGCTTCGTAAACATGAAGCTGGTTTTTTGTAGCTTTTAACCTCAAAAATGTCGGTGTGCCTATTTTTAAAAAAGTGAGTGTTCATATTTAATTTTGTAACGATAGAACACTCACTTATTTTGAAATAGGCTTATTCCGAAACCTAATAATTACCCGTGTGTTAAATGTAAAAAAAACGTAAATTCATCAAAATGTAACGGATCTCTTCTATAACTGAACGTGAATCTTCCATTAGTACCAATGTTAATAAAACCTCCGAGGGGAAAGACCGGTAGGACGAAGAAGATGAAAAACAAGCGCTTGCGTCAGAGCTTGTGTGCTCAGTTTTTTAGCGGCGTTACGCGAACTGGCAGTAACGCCCGAGAAGTAGTCCTTTGCGTCAATCGCTAAACATGCAAACCACGTGCAAATATCGGTTACACGATCCTGATCTTGCTGTTTTTGTGAAGCGCATGTGGCGTTTGTTTGTTTATTGAAGCTGGTCCCTTGAAGAATAAAACTGGCCGATTACGTTTCTCACTGTTGCTTTGACCGTTCTCTAACACTTTCATGGCCCCGTACGCACGTGTTCGTGTGAACCACCGCTGGGCGGTGCCGAGGCTTGGCAGTGAATGTAATAAGCCGCACCGCCACGCACGGAGAGGCTACACACGTGCTTGACTTTGCTTTGCGAGAAAATATTATATAACGTCCACTGCAATGCATGCAACCCACGAACAGGCTACGCACGATTACGAGTTAATGACGACGTTGCTACACGCCTGGCTTGCTCGAATTTGGCACCTACATAGCTCAACGCTATGCACGTGGTGCACGCAATGCACACGGTACACGTAGACCGGTCACGTAGAGCCACGTTGTCAAACAAACGAACCCAAGCAGCTAAAATGCGTCGCGTGGTCGTGCACAGCGTGCGTGTATAGTATGAGCTGCAGTGGATACGTGAACCCAAGTTATCAAACAAACGAACCCACGCAGCTAAAATGCCACCGCGTGGTTACATTTTCGTCTTGATCACCTTTGTCATTGTGCCTTGTTGTCAGGTATCCTCGACACTTTGCAGGTTGTTTTCACTTCTCCGCAATTTAAAAGTACCAAGTCTTATTTCTGACTCCACCCCTGTGTTCTAAACACCTTGGCTAAAGCATGACGTAGTGTCGCTACGTTTCGCCGGCATGCCTGCTGAATACCGATTGGAACTGCCTACATTGGGCCTTGGTACGACGGTTGAATGCCTAATGTAATGCGTTGCCAATAGATTTATTGTTCCAAGCTCTTAGGGCGGATTGAATTTTTCTTTTCGCACGGGCGTTTGTCCATTTTCAGTGACTTCGGTAAATAACTATTTATCTTATAGCATTTATCTACTACCCATAACATCCCTACATTTTTTGTGGCTAACTTATGCTGTGTGGATTGTTCATGTTCAGCATTTTTTTTTTTACATATTGTTTTGTTAAAATTTTCATCTCGGCTTTTGGGAAAATAAGACCTAAGACCGCCAATTGTCACATTTTTCTTATGTACTCCATTTTATCTTTGTGTGTTATTTTTAAGTTATGTGTGCAATAAAGTATTTTCTATCTATCTAATAATGACTAAAGCACACAGCCAGGGCCTACCAAGTGCGCTTCAGTAGGACGAACTATATTATTATTGGTTGACGGAATGGGTAATTTTGACGCGGATACCTGACAACAAGGAGCAATGACATGACAAATTAAGGTGATCAAGACGGAAATGTAAGCCGTAGTCCCACCGCAACGCACGCGGTGCACGTAATTATTTATTACCTATTTATTTATATAGCATTCACACTTGACTTACAGAATAAGATATTTTCCAAAACGTAATGATGTTATACTGTCTTCTAAATAAATAAATTTTGATAGTCTTTTAAGAACGTCTGGTTTATGCTATTATGTTTAGAACCCTTATACTTCGTCAAAAGGCTACGATGTTGTTACATGTTCTACATATATTAGATAAAGTAAATACCAATAACCCAACGAATCATCCACATTTAGCTTTCGTCGTCGTAATAAAACATTATGGTCTCTAAACTCGAACCGCTAAAAGTTCAATTGTTCAATTTGCACCGAGATTGACATCAATTAGTTCAGCAGACAGAGTCTCTCCACGAGATAGCGACGTGATCTCTGACGTATGGCGTTTGTACAAACTGATACTCTTCAGCAAACGTGTATGTCAACATTCTTTTGTGCACTGAGATAATATTAGTGTCGATAATGAGCTCTCCACACGGAAATGTGTTGTTGACCTGTCGTCAGGCAGGTGGTAATCCTAGGAAGGACGATCCAACGTTGGTACATTTTAAAACATATGAATGAATGCTTTGATCTAAGTCAAATTCTCTGCAATTTTTCTTAGTCAACGACAATTTTTTTGAACATTTACGTTTTTTACATAGGTACCCTACCTACCTACTTACTGAAAATTAAAATGGTAATTTTCAAAAACCTCGCAAAAAGATAAAAAGAACGTGCTTAAGTGTTTACGAGCCGTTGTTGTCCTGCTTTTAAAGTTCCTATCCGCTCTCGATTTTTGGCACATCCATGCATGACTGGCACTTGTTTGTTCTTCTGACGCTACGAATAAATAATAAGTATTTATTCGTAGTTTTCATCCTTTCGGCTTTTGGGAAAATAAACGTATAAATAATAAGTATTTATTCGTAGTTCTGACGTCTGATTCTGTCGAAAAATTAAATAAAAACTTAAAAACAAACTGTGATTATGATAACCTACTCTCATTCAAATTCGGTAAGTAAAGGCGGTTTATATAGACTAAAGGTAGGTTATAAGAATAAGGTTACGTACTCAACGTACTTACAGCGAACATGATAATAGAATGGCACTGCAAAATTCCCCAATCCCCTCGCATCCCACATCTAAATCAGGACAAAGGCTCCTTTGAAGCAACCCTTTGCATATCTTGATTCTTGAACGACCAATAAGGAGTTAAGGCCACTTAACCTTGGCGCCAGCTGCGTTAGCAAAAGCAGATGTTGGTGACGTCAGCATTGACATTATAAAGGATTGACATGGCGTTTGCCCTGCGCCACATCAGGCCACACAGACTTCTTTACTTATTTATTGTTCACTGTTGTTCTTGAATAGGCCCGTATTATGAAAGCTTACTCAGTCATCATCAAGTAAACGTCACTCAAGCATAGATCTACGACTGAGCAAGCTTTCTTCATACGGGCTTCTTTCTTAGTCTTTGGTGCTTCAATAGAAACAATAGCAGAACAAGAATGAAATTCTGGCTTTACTGCCCTGTCCTGTTTAATGAGTTAATTGTTAACAAACTTTGTAATATTTTATTTATTTTAATAGTAAATAGACCTTCGTTTGCCCACTATCTCACCTGATAGAAGATGTCTCTCTTTTCCTGAAAAGACCTAAGGGTCATTCCATGTAACGGTCGCAACGGGTCGTACACTTTCAACTGGCAGTTAAATCATGTTCTTTAAGGCAAACATATTAATTTTATAACATTAATGATGGCCTTTTAGCCTATACTAAGTAAATAGTCATTTAAGTTTTCTATAAGTTTCATAGTTTTTGTTATAATTGGCCGCAAATACCGTAACGGCCGTAACTTGATTTTGTCTCTCATTTCCGAGTGGCGCGACGTTTTTTCGAAACTCTGCGAATCAACTTGGTTTTATGAATAAAAATTAACCTTAAGCCGTAGCCCAATTAATAACCTACTACCTACACCATTTATTAAAGAAAATCGTGCTATAAGTAATTTAATATTAACGATATTTTTTGTAACAGTCGTAACAGGCTTTTGTAACTGTCGTAACGAGTACGAATCAAAAATATAATTATATGAAAAATCTTTAATTTCTTAAACATTACAAATCACAAAACAGACTTAAACTATGTAGGAACTTCCGTTACGTTATTAAATGTTCAATTTATGGGTTTACTTCTCAAAAATATCAATACTGTGATCAAAATTGTAGTAAGTGCGGATGCCCCTATTTTGTAGTATTGGATCCGGTAAAATTGTAATTATATTTTCAAAAGGGACATCAAAAACGTCTTTTTCGTTACTAGCGAATGATTTTGCATTCTCGTCAATCATTTTCAATTATAAATTTTCAAAAATTTATTTTTCGCTGCTTTCAATCTTGCTCTGTAAGCTTACATTCTATCCCTTGATTGTGCGTTTGATATTATCTTAGCATTAGCATTCAACTTCATAGCCTCTCGTCTCTTCCGACTTCTCTTTTTGCGGTTGTTCGGCTTCATCATCATCATCATCATCATCAGCCTATATCAGTCCACAGCTGGACATAGGCCTCCCCTAACGAGCGCCATAGCGCCCTGTCTTCAGCTTGCCACATCCAGCATCTGCCAGCAGTCTTTCGCAAATCGTCATCCCACCTAGTCGGAGGGCGTCCTACACTACGTTTGCCGAGTCGCGGTCTTCACTCAAGAACACGTTTACCCCAGCGGTTGTCGGTTCTTCTCGCGATATGGCCAGCCCACTGCCACTTCAGCTTGCTAATCCTTTGAGCTACGTCGACAACCTTGTTCGGCTTGCTTCTCTGGATAATTTTTCAGTCTTTCTCGATACTTCTTCATTCTTTCTTTTGCTGAAGGCATCGTTTCGTGTGCCTTAAATACCAACAATAAAGCATGAGCAAAGAAAAAATTTAAGTAAAAGCGAATAAAACATATTTTTGGCATTAATGGTCTAAAATAAATAAAAAAAAATCAATTTCTTAGATACGAAATAGTCCTAAAACCGGGTTCACTAACATTATGTCTTTAAAGAAACGCGACTGGCTTACAATATCACTTAAAAGTTAACTTGCTACTAACCACTGCACCCGCAAAATTTCTCAAAAATACCGTTTTGTAACGTTCGTAACACATTTTGAATCAAGCGTTATTATTATTGTACAACGTTTAGCATAAAATCTAAGATACTGACCATTTGTTTGCAAACATAACCTTACTTTCCCAAAGCCGTGAAAATGTTACTGCATTTAGTAAGCTACAAATTAAACTTTTCCCTTATTTTCGTAATGGTCGTAACATGTGATTTCCATTATTAAAAAGTGCTATAAACACAGGAAAACTTACCAATTTACAGAAAATAGCACATGCACATTGTCGTTCATGTATCACTACACAAAATGACGTGAAGTTAGCTTTCACAACTAACACCATATTAGCTGTACAGTGCTGCCATTTAAGGTCTAATATTTCTACAACCAAGTGAACATTTTTCTCATACTTCAACACACGAAAAAATAGGTAAAAAAATATTTTTTGTTAAAATTTTCGGCCAATTCATATGAATCAATGTAATTGAGGTAATTAAGCAGCTACAAAGTAAACAAAAAGAGAACTTCAAAAAATTTGGCGTGGTAGCGTTTGACATGGAATGACCCCTAAGTTTTAATTGTGCCGAAAAATAGGACAGACAATAGGATTCAAACAAACAAACAAATCTTTCCTCTTTAGTGTAGATATAATTATATCAAATGTGAGGTCACGCATCAAATGATTTAACAAATCAAGGTGTTGCCGTATTGCCTTCGTTTTGTTGTTAAACTATTTATAATCACTTGTCGACCTTTACCTGTCGAAACCACACAAGGAAATGTTACGAATTAAACTTGTTCTCGGTGTATGGCATGATGTTATTGCCAAAGTGGTGTCTTTTTTGACTGACTTCAAAAAAGGAGTGTAAGAAAACATGCATACAGCCGTACGTAGAGGACGTACGGCTGTATGCATGTTTTTTTTACACTACTTTGTACCTTATGCTATCAATCAATTATTTATTACAGACAGATTTTGAAAATTCTTTCGCTATTGTTAAGAGAATGATCCCGGAGTGATCCCAGAAAAGTTTTATTCCCGAGAGATTAGTATTTATCCCGTGAAACTTGAAAACAGTGTAAAAGTAAGGGATTCGAAGTAGGTTTTTTTTAAACAATCAAATTATTACTAGTATAAAACTTATTTTAACAGTTATTTATTTATTGAGACAATTGCATTAACAGAATAAAACAAATACAGCTGGGATATATAATGTATACACTTACATCGATGTATTTCCTAAAAGTCTAAGCCGTCATCAGAAGCCCGTTCCCAGAATGCTGGCAGCATTGCCACGTTAAATGGCAGTGCTACTCGTAATTCTTTGACCGAAAAAAAGCCAGCGTTCCGATCACCTGTGAACTTCATTAGAATTTTTGTAAAAAAATTGTATATTGCGTGTGCCCCAGGACCGCAAGGACCTAAGGTTTCCATCTCAAACGGCTCTAATAGCTAAACTCGGAAAAGATTAACGATTAAGAGTAACTTTTATCCTAAAAAATGTTATAATTAGGACTGAACTGAGGTTCGAAGCGTTAACCAAACTTGATTCAACCACCGCTCTAAAGACTGAATCAAACATTTCATACTAGGTAGCAACACTGATAATTCAGGTCAGATGTCTGAATGTCATATGGAGATGCCGGCTAGTTGAATATTGTAATCAGTATGTTGTGACAAACGTCTGTCAACATACTCTATTGCATTGCATCGTCAATTCGTCACCGACCTACTGTGACGTGAGTGTCCGTAGATAGCTCGCGTGATTGACGAAATCAGACGTGCTTGACTTCGTTGACTTGCGATTATTTAACATTCGATACTACAAAAGCATTTGTTCGATTGAATGGGTAATGATCAATCACAAAAGAGATAATCACAAAAGCATAATTCACAATTTCACGAATATTTAAACGAAAATGCAAACGAGTAAAATATACCTGACCTAGCAACAATGACGTCCTCCTCTCTCTCCATACATATTGTGTGCCTAGCAGGGTCTATTACTATAGTGGCAAGTAACTTGCCACAAACCATTTTCTAAGAACTCATAATTAAACCAACTTCGATTCTCTGGTATTTTTGGAAAATACGAAATGTTGTGCTATAAATCTACATTTTCCCAAATGCTAAAATAAAATACAAATGAATCAAAATTGATTTTAATATAACTTCATAGAAAGTGGTTTACGATTTGCGGCAAATTTGAAAGAAAGAAAGAAAAGAAAAGAAAGAAAGAAATTACTTTTTCGCTAGTTTTATTGCTCGTGGAACGAAGAAAAAATTTAAGACCACAAAAAAAATTGAATCTCGCCAACCCGCGACGAACCGCTACCTAGATTTTAAATACCTCTGTACAACTATAGAATTCCATGAATGGTTGAGTATTGAGTATCATAACTGTCGAGCATAGTGCGTTTTTACAGATTGAGTGATTTGCTTCCATTCCAATATCAATTTGAAGCGTGAACCCTTCAAGTATATTTTGCCGAATTTGGCAGTCTTGGATGCTATGCTAGCGCACGATTAGGTGTATGGTGGCCTATCCTACCGTAGGATATAATTAAGGCCACTGAAGCCACCATCCACACAATAAGCTTAAGCTAGCACCCTGAATTCAGATCGCTTGTTACTTATCTGATAGCTAGTTCAAATTCACATCGTTGATTCTTTAATCAAAAAATTTAATCCTTTGAAGACAGTTCTAAAATTACCATGTATTATAATTGTAATATTATAGAAAAAGCTCGTATCAAAGGAATGAGAGGTATCTGTGTCGATGAGCTACCGCAGTTATGCAAACAAGGATGTTAGCTCAGGTGGTTCAGGTTTGTTACGTCACAGACCACTCATTGTTGTGTGACTCAGCAGTGGTTGTACAAACCGCTGCTGTTTGCGCACATAGATGCTTTCAGCCTTACGTTTATAGGCAGCCTTTGTCCCACTCACCACAGCAAACTTATACGAGTTCATGTTTGTCAGATAACCAGTTACCTATATAAGTTTCTAACATTATTTGAGCACCATTCTTAAAAATAGCACAGAAAAAAGTAAATTTAACTGGAAGGTATAATGGGCGGCAATATCGCTGGAAGATCTCTTCCATCGATATACTAGTATAGTATAGTTATAAAATCTTTTGTTAAAATATACATAATTATCTTTCCCCTATTCATAGATATCTGAAAGGCGAATGCTAAAACTAAAACTGTTTTTAAAATAAGGCAATAAATTCTAAAAAATGTAATTCTGATTGGTACACTCATGAAACATCATATAAAAGTAAAAGTTGATCGTAAAATTTGGGGCCCACTGCTTTGCGTCCGTTATCCTTTGGAAATCAAATAACCGTGAAGTATGATGTCATTTGTGCCGACTCTGATACTTTGAAAATGAGTTTTGGGAACTCGCCCTCTTTGGCGGCTTCATAAAATCTTGATCCAGTTATACTAGCTATGTCATTGAATGTCTATACAGTTGGAATTTATTGTTGCTGTTAATTTTATGATTGTGCCTATTTGTGACTTTATTGCCTTTCCCCTTTTGGAAAGTCTCGTCGGTATTGTCCAAAACTGCCCTATATTTCGAACCGTTTCAATTGTATACAATTGTGTCGGAAGTCTTCAAGGTCATTTAATTTTCACTGTTGTTTGTACAAGGAAACGAAGTCCAAGGGCTGTGTAAATATTGGCTTTGTCTAAAAGGGAAAGTATAGTATTCCTCATGGTAGAACACTCTACTACACAACTTTTTCTATTCATTGTATTGTTTACGCTGATTGTTTTGTCTCTAAATCTTTGTTATGTTTTCTTTATTGACGCCCTATGTTATGTGTCGTCTTGAAATTTACAAAGTGAATGACTTTATTTCCGTTAGGTCATGTATTAAGTGTTGTTTTGTTAGTTATGTTATTCAAGGCTTCTGTCCTTATTTTATATCATTTTTTATGACGAGCTTATGATTGATGATTACCTACCTTCTTGTATTCATTATACCTACTAGTCACGGACGAACAGCTGGCTGCTAATATTTTTATAAATTCAGTCTATTATCTAAAAAACCTCAGAGATGTATGTTCGTCGATTACTCTGTCAAGTAATTGTGGACCGAATTGGATTTTTTTTTTGATTGCTCCATTTTCCAAGATAAGTATTGTACGTTGTATCACAGGAAATGCAGATCGAAAAACAAATTTTCCCGCAACCTAAACTTCCCGCGCTAAACGTGCATGCACACAGATAATAAAAGTCGGTCATTCCATTCATTCGAAAATGAAGTAATTTCGTACGTCCATGATTCCAAAATCTCTGTCTGGCAACACCTTCAATTCAATTTAAAACGTCGTTAGGAGCTTATTAATTTTAGAACTGTACTAAAACGGTGTACAACTGAATAGAGTTTTGAAGGTTCTAAACTAAAATGGTAAAATTTTAGTATAGTTTAGTTTAGTTTTGGGCTGATCCTGAATTGACACCATTCTCTGCGTTCCTACTTCTATAAGGTATCCTGTTTTACTACCTTTACCTACTTCACCTTTCTAATACATATATTCATGTTTTACTATAATACCCTTACAGGTATTTATATTAATAGTTGTATTGTCTTACTACGGTGTTACCAGAATTCTGTTATCGAAGGTCTCGTTGCCCTTCTTCATCTCTCAAATTCCTGTTATTTACCTTAATTTGTAAAGTAATCAGTTTGTTTACAATGAGCGGGTGGTCGAACAGTGTTTACGTTACATCCACAGAGCTAGCTATAGTTACTATAGCCTTGGCACTGAACGGGTCTACAGTATACCTAGTAGTAAGTGTGTGACGTCAGTAACATACCGGCTACAAGAAACATCTGGGAATAATTCTGATATAATTGAGTTTGCCAACTTTGTTATTCAATAAAATATGATGTGACTTTTACTTTTAGCTAACATTTATTCTGTTTCATCATTAATTTGTGTGTTGTTATGTTATGTAGGGTACCTATATGAATCCATTTGTAACTCATTAAAAAATATAACTATGACATCGTGTAGAGGTGATAGGTATTCTGTGGTACCTATCTGCGATAAAAGTATTTTTTTTTACTTTTATCGTAGTGGTGGTACCGTAAGTACCGTGACTTACGGTACCGTAAGTGGTACCTATAGGTTGTTTTTTTGTTTTACAGAATCGTTACGCTAAAACACATTATTATTGAAAAAATCGGACACGTGCGCACAAGAGAATACAAAACAATCATCGTACCGTACCTACTCCTAAAAAGCTAAGAATCGTTAGTTAGTTAGTGCCACCACCATTGGAAAAAATTGTGACCTTAAAAAAAATTCATGTTAAAAATAAACGGACCTAAATCATCATGGTGTATCAATCCAACTTTCTGTTCTACAGCTGTAAATTTATATTATAATGTTAATTTAAATTTATATTACAATGTAAATTTAAATGTATATTCAAATGTAAATTTAAATTTACTATAATAATATGATAGTAAATAAACTTTTGCTAACACTGACTAGAGAAATCGAACGTGTAGGTAAGTGACAATTTTTTGTTGGAATCAAAAAAACCTGTAGATTAAGTTATAAAGAATTATGTACAGATTATTCCGTGGATAAAAAACGATACCTGTGAAATACGATTGGTTCTGTCGTCATTCTGTCTTATAGTTAATTCAGGAAACAAAAAATCTGTTGTTAGTTTTTTCAAGAAGACCCATTATACCTGACAGTATGGGATTAACCTACTTCTAAATGATAATTGTTTAGTAAGATGGGTGTTTGGTTGCATTTAAATAATTATTTCTGTCTTCCAGAGATAAACTCATGTACCTACCTAAATCAAATGTTAAACACATTTATAATATTATATTAAATTGAGCTTCTTATATCATAGTTATCACGCAACTGAATAATATGAAATTGTTAAACATATTCACGGTATGTACTTATTAAGGTAACGGTGCTTGCATCCGTGGTCAGCGACCAGCGTCCTTGACAGCGGTAACCGTGACGTCAATCGCCTCTATTTTTGTGCCGAACTCGTAAACATTTACAATATTTCCTAGTATCTTTCTGCATAAATGATTTAACTTTTTTTTTCTATATATAATTTTACTTAAATTCCTTAGTGGCTTTGGATGGAGCCAAAGCCACCTTTAAAAATTAAATAACTACCTAATTTAATATTCGCAATTTTACCAAGATGGCGTGTATAAAATTTAGTTCAGAGGTTAAGGTAATCTATCAAAAATCCAGATTCAAAGTATTCGAAAATACGATGGTAGGTAACAAAACACCATTGATGATACATTTTGTGGTTTTTCACTATACATTTCATGACTCCTACGCTACGTGCTCCTGATGATAATTTGCGGTTTTCCGCTGTAAGTAACTGTTCTGCGTTTGGTTTGTTTCATTGCAGTTGTTTATTGTTTAGGTCGTAAAGATATATTAAGTAGGTGGTAGTCTTAGATAAAAGTAAAAAAAGGGAGATAAAAAAAATAGATTAAAAATAGAAACTGTACCATATAACCGTGTCACAGATGAAATAATGATAAGGTATCGAATTATCAGAAAATTTAAAGTTTGGTTTATCTACTTACGCGTGAAAATATGTGATGCCTTGGGCTTTGTTTTTTGTTTTGGAGCTATTTGTACACCTGATGAACGAACACGAGGGCATTGTCGTGTCGACTATGATTGAGGTGAGGGAACATAGTTGGACCTGAATTGAGCCATACACTTTCGAGATGGTAATGCCTCATCTCCCATTTTTTAATTTTATCGACGGCTCAGTTGCTCGCAGTTGCAGATTGCAGATATTATAAAGTGGTCGAGCACGCGTCATTAAGAGGAAAAACTCTGTGCGTTCCGACCGAGTGCAAATATGGCATCATGAGGCCATTTATTTTGACAACCGGTTTACTAGGCTAGGATCCTACCTACCTATAGCTAAGCTACCCACAGTAGTAGAACACACTATGAATAATAAATGTCCTGCATTATTTATTTATTTATACTTCGGTAAGTAGGGACAATTCACACATCAACATCTAGCCCTAAGCCCAAGTAACTTTACCCCATCTGTGACCCCAAGCAGAGCTTGTGTTTTGTTATGTGCTGGGTACCATAATATAACTGAATACTGATCTGATAATACAATAGATTACATAGATATTTTGTAGTAAGCCACATAAACACTAGTTTCTGCCCGCGCCTTCGCACGCGTTTTCAATATAAAATGTAGCATAAATGTCCAGAATAAACAGTCAATCTGTTCTGTAGTTTCGGCCGTGAAGAAGTAACAAACATCCAATTTCTAAACTTTCGCATTATATTTTATAGTGTGATAGAAAACACCCGAAACATATATTTGCAGAAGAACGTATAAACGTTAGTCCTGAGGCGGAAATCGAACCCATGCGGGTTGCCCTCATGCGTCGCTGGGCCTGTGCTCACCGCGCCACAGAGGTCGTCACTCGTCAATGTGCGAAGGTTTGTGCATAGAGGTTTTAATTAAAATGCCTCGTCATATAGCCTTTATGCAGTTGATGCGTGGGTTGTACAGGTTGTACTTGTAGAGAAGCTATGTTACAGGCCGTTTTTTATTCAAAACGATAAGTGACCTCGACGTTCTTATTTTAAACTCGGATACATAGATAAGTAGATTACTTTGCCATTTTATCAAATTATCACGCAAAATACATTGTGTGTAAAATATCTGCGTGCTAGTTTCGTGCGCAGATCGGGGCAACAAGTGGCGGGAACTTTGCGGCGCGTGGCGGGTGACGGGGCGGGGGCGGAGGGGTTTATTTTGCCCTGGGTTCATTTGTTTCTGATGCGTGCGCTGCGCGACATAAGAGCTATTTTAGCGCGCTAAGGCTCTGCACATTCGCTGTAAAACAGCCATCTCGATCACTCGTTCGCTTTACACAAACGTGCGAGCGAGCACGCGCTCCATTGACTTCGTCGCTCTCGTGTCGTGAACACGTATTTCTTTCCTCCATTTTTAGCCCGGTAATACTAACAGTTAGACAAACATACATTTTGATATTGTTCAACAATGGAATGGAATAACGCTATGGTGATAGAATTTCTGGAGGCTTATGAAACAGAACCTACCATTTGGGATCTTAGAAATGATGACCACAAGAAGAAGAGCCTGTTGCACGAGGCATGGCAGCGAGTGCTAACCCGACTCGACTGGGATTGTACGATTGAGGATTTAAAGAAAAAAAGGGATAGCTTGATGGCGTATTATAGAATCCATTGGAACAAAGCAAGGCAGTGGAAAACGACCAATGGTGCAGAAGGGGCAGAAGATTATGCTACTTCGTGGTTCGCATTTGACACCATGAATAAGTTCTTAGGAAAAATCTATGATATTAACAATGAGGTAAATTTAACATTATTAATTATTTACGTTTATCATACTTACTTAAGCATAGTAGGTAGGTAAGTACAGGTACTTACCTATTTTTGCTTAGAGTATCGTGTACCTATGTAATTAGGTATAGTTACGTAATATGCGTGAAGTAACATAGATGTTCCCACCAATACCAAATATTTATCGAATAATCGTACAAATTCAAGATCTATGTCAATAGCCGGGTCCACAGTTCCAAACCGACTCCGATCGACTGACCAAATGCACGGGGAAAAGCGGGCGGGTGTGCGGACGTGCCGCGCGCGATCCACGTCTCAGTTGCGTGGAGCGCGCGGTGGGGACGGTTGTGAGTGGTTGCCATGGAAAACAGGCAATGTCACCGTTTAATATCCCTTTACAAGGGATATAAATGTTTATGGGACCGAAACGATGACTGTTACACTAATAGGGATGTAAGAGACGATGCTTGGCGTCAGATATCTCGTGAAATGGGCAATAAACCAATTGAAGACCTAAAGAAAAAAATGCGGTCTTTGGCGGGAGGCTACAGAAGAGAAAAATTTAGAGAGAAACAAAGTCGTGTAGTTACTGTATCAGGTAAGAAACATATTAATTTACCTTATCATACTAATTTATTTCTAGTAAAAATATCTAATAAGGCTTTTCCGAGAGGGTGATGTAAGAGTAAATTTACGTAGGTGTTTCTTGTTTATTTCAGGAGCTGAAGATACATATAAATCAAAGTGGTTTGCGTATGATGACTTTGCCTTAATGGCGGGAAAAAATGATCTGGGAAGAAATAGCGACACTTTGCAACATGTTAGTAGTAATTGCCTCTTCATAATAATGTCATCTCGATAATTTGTATCATTCTTTCCTTATCCTGTTATTCGTTCTTGCAAAATTATTTTTAATTTCATTCCCCTTTAAAACTGATACGAATGCGGACTGAAATCAGTATTGAATTTGATTTTCCCGATTCAGGCTGACTTCAGACTTGAACCGAAGCCAATAGGACGAATGCCGAATAATTCGATTATTGTTTAATTTGTGTTCTCACCTAGAATTTCTTTTTTGTTTTTGTGATCTTTTGCACAAAATGTAAGCAAAATAAAGATCGCTGCTGCCACGGCGATTCGACGCCGTCGCTGTACGTGTGACTCCATCTCTCGCAGGAGTTCCACTTAATCAATATGGATCGCCTATGGATCACTTGGATGGAGCGCAGTTTAGGATCGAAAGTATTAAACGGCGTAGTACGATCCACTATCCATTCATCAAGTCACGATCTTGAATCACGGATCACGGGATCACCGACGCATTTTGGATCGTCTGGTGTGACTCGGCTATTGATTATCTATTATCGTAAAAAATCTAGATCTGTGTCACTAAACTATCAAGGACCAACAATCAAAATCATAATCATAATTATCTGTTCCAGGAATCACGACAAGAAACAAGGAACTCCAAAAGCGAGCAAAGTATTCGCAAGACCTCAAAGAGGAAATGTGAGGAAACTCCTCAAAAAGGAAGAGAATCAGACAGCGATGATAGTACCTATCAAATTGAGACCAAACCCACCCCCACGTTCAGAGTACTCGAAGATAACTCAATAGAACATATCGAAACAACAGAGGAAACCCCAGCCTCCAACGATGAGGAAGATGAGTGCGATTTGTATGGAAAACTCTTAGCTTACAAGCTGAGAAAGTTCAAAGAAGAAGATAGATTGATAGTGATGAATGACATAGACAATCTGCTGTTTCGGGCGCGCATGAAAGCGCTATCGAAGAAATCATGCTCACAGGCAGATAAAGATCCGTTCGAGTAGCTTTAAACGTTGCACCACTTTACCGTTATATATAAGGCTGTCTGTATTAAGTTTTTAAGCTATTCTGATGTTCTTCTCATTCTATTCATCTAGATTCATCTATTCATTCTCATATTCATCTAGAATCGATGTTAAGCGATTCTAGATGTTCTGATAAAATCTTCGATATAAGTAAAAAAAATTACTTTTATCGAAGGATAAAATGCTTCGTTTCCCAGAGGACTTTGAAGCTGCACCGTCGATGCTCTAATTGAACCTCGGAAGCTAGCATTTTAGCTAGCTATTATGAACTTTAGTTTGTAGTAGTATTCTTAGCTAGGTAGACCAGGTATTTTTAGCTAGGTAGGTTTAACAAAATAAAAAATATAATGATACTTCTTTAGAACATGTTATTTAATTTTAGCGCAAAAGCGTGTAAACACCTATATAGCAGTTGTATTAAAGTTATTAATGTAATTTATGTAGAATAGGCTGACGATCACAGTCTCAAGTGGATTACCTTGAGTTCCTATTGCGTCAAACTTATCATTTGCAATAGCACTTTGATTGGACCTAGTTTGTATAATTATAGCGTTTATCTCCATATCTAGGTTAAATAGTTTTAAAGTAGCTAACGGGGTGATACGTTAGTTAAATGGTCAGCTATTTTGAGATTTGCGACATTTTATATTGATACTAGTTTCTCGCGATGTTTCTGTGGGAGCGTTTAAAGGTCATTGAATTCTCATTAGAACTGATTTATGGGAGCTTAAAATATGATTATATATACAAATATATAC
Organism: Eupithecia exiguata; assembly: GCA_947086465.1. Lineage (NCBI taxonomy): Eukaryota > Metazoa > Arthropoda > Insecta > Lepidoptera > Geometridae > Eupithecia > Eupithecia exiguata. Next base: position 10,891,085 of record OX352240.1, on the reverse strand, counting down.
AAATTTACGCATTGTTCAACTTTTTCCACTATTCTTGGTTAGGCAAAGCCTAAATTATTACTAATATTATTATCACTACTAGATTAATAAAAGAAGTGCAATAATCTAGTAGTGTATAGGAGGACTCCTATAAACGTGAAATCCTATGCATACCAGTTTCACAAAGTGGCATCATATACATCGCCCTCGTAAAACATTAGATTTATGTTTTTAGAATATCATCGGGTATATTATTATACCTGCTAAATTCCCAGTTCCAGTGTTTATTGTTTTTTCAAACCACATGCTCGACAATGCCGAATTATAGGTCATGTAAACCCTACCGAAAGCAAGACATTAAATCCCTTGGTATTAGCCGGGTTATAATGTTGTACTGAATTTCATTATAACCCGCTGGTTAATAATATGATTTCACTTTTCATAATTCTTATTACTATATGCATAAAGTTTAATTTTGCTAAACACAATTTGTCCTAGGCCATGGCCTACTTGATTTGACAAAATAAATGAAGTTTGCCTCCGTGTGAACCCCGGTCCGGAGGAGCGCGGTGTTCGAAATTCGAATTTCGAATCTAGGACCACGGCTTGTGCTTTCGAATTTGGAACGTCGCGCGCCTTCATTTGTTCACGCGTGACGAACAAATCGAGTTCTTGTAGGTGCCTATAGAAGATTTAATTTCAAAAATAATATTGAAAATGTCGAGTGATGAAAGTGTTTTGACTCCTGAGTTTATCAAATTAGATGCCATAGGCATTGTCAACAATCTGCTGCCAGAGAAGTCAAAGGAAAACATTATTTATCTACTGAGCCTGTTTTTTTGTCTCGCATAAGGTGTGAAAAGTAGAGTATACACCTCGGGGATAAGACTGTTTTAGTCTTGGGCGGTTGAACCCCTCACTGCACTCAGGACTCAGTCTTAATTCCCTCGCTTCGCTCAGGAATTAACTTATAACTCCCTCGCTACGCTCAGGAGTTAAATTATGAGTCCTTCGTTACGTTCGGGATTCAATTCGCTCCCGTGACATAAAACAGTGCTTTATCCCCTTAGTGTATAATCTACTATTGTATAAATCGTACGTCGTGTTTTCTCATTTCACGGCTCTGACTCACTAAATCTATTTACCTACGCCTTATGTAACGGCGGAATGCTTTCATGAGGCTTGCTGAATCTTGACTAAAATTTCTATTTACGATGAAATTTTGCTTGTTTGCCTATTGGTACAGTCGGATGTATGTATAATTTAGTACACTCGGATCAAAAAACCTGAATATTTTTTGTACTACCTGAATCCTTTTTTTTAACTATGGATTTTTTTCTATCGAAATAATTTTATTTGATCGTGTTTTCGAAACACTAGCGTTCTAGCATCAATCCTGAACTATAACAATTATATTCATCTCAAAGTGAATAAATAAATAAATAATGCTGGACAATTCACACAGCATTATCTAGCCCCAAGGTAAGCAGAGCTTGTGTTATGTGTAGTAGATAACTGATATACATAATACAATACAATACATAGATAGATATTTTTTATTATACATAGAAAACGACCAGAACACCCTGAACAAATGTCTGCAGATCGTACACACATTTGTCCCGAGGCGGGAATCGAACCCGCAACCTCCTGCGTCGCAGCCAGGCCTTCGCCCACCGCGCCACAGAGGTCGTCGTTTGTTCAGTAGTATGCTTCAGTAGTATGGAAGATAATATATATGATATAGGCTGATGATGATGATGATGGAAGATATGATCGTTGACACTAAAGGATTTCAGGTATCATCTCACACTGTACTCGTATCAGACCGGCTAGGTAGGTATAGGTACTCGTATGTTATAAGGTCCGTCTGCACTATCTGCTGTTATAAGCCTGTTATCTATCACGTCGGTCCACAGTCTACGTCGGCGTGTCGTAATTGCGGAATATTTCCAGTCGCTGACCCCGGGTCAGCTTACGTGTCAACTGATAGCGGCACAGCTGATAGGGAGTACTAGTTGGTACTTGTGGTACTACGCAGTGGACCGACGTATCTACATTGTTATCTGCTTGACGATAGAAGGGGAAAAAATTATTCTCTGATTTATCATACATATTTTTGCTATGTGTGTTAGTTTGACAATAGTTTTAACTTTTTGTTGACCTCTAGTGTGTTTACTAGTGAGTGGAGAAACCAAGACTTGCTTCGTAAAACAAATAAACAAAACTTAATTAGGATACGTGTTATACTACAAAGTTATTTATGCAGTTGGTGTATTTAGAAAACTGGACCGAAATGACAAAATATTTTAGTTTTTCCTTGAGTGTAGTGTATAAAACACTAAACACTTGGGCACGCTGCTTCCGACTGGTATTGATAAGGATCAGTTGACCTACCTACCTGTAGATTGTTTGCAACAGTCTGCAGTTAGCTCAATTGTTTCACTTGTACTAATACTAGTTGTAATTTATACCTAATTTGATTGTAATTTTCTTTGTAAATAAAGATTCTAAAATTGAAGCTTCTACGAGTATGTCTGCTAGAAATGCCTTAAAAGTTTTGATGATCGGTCAGTCAGTCAGTGCGTGACGAAATTAAGAATGTTGACTAGCTATAATTCTTAAACTACTGAATCAAATTGAATGAATATACCGTGTTTATTACAATGCCTGTTTGGTTACTGAAAATTCAGGCTTCTAGTTTTATCTACAACGAATTAAAAGGGGATCGAAAATGGCATGAACTGCTTCGAGAAAAGGATGGTACGGTCGTGCCGCTTTTTTGCTAGACTTGGCAGGGACACTGCCGTGCCCCCAGGTAACAAGAAAAAGCTTGATTTTAGCACTAACACCGCTTTGCTCTGCCCCGCTCCTATAAATGCGAAATCATATGCCTTTCCTTTTCGCAAAATGGCGTCATAATTCGCCCCCTTAACGTAATCCAAATGAAAAGGGAAAACAAATTAGGGAGTACGGAATCTAGTATTAAGAACTTCGTAGTAGGTATTTAAATTTAAGAGACATTTCTCAGCAGTCAACCCTACTGATCTGCCGGTAGGTCAGTCGACGTTAGTATTAGGTACTACACAAACACTGCCAGTGACACTTGTATTGCACGTGACTTGCCCGTTGCTCACTTGTTTCTAGGATTGGGTTATTTATAAATAGACCAGTTGGGGACACGTGTGAGTAAGTTTAAATGTTAGCAGAGAAGCATATAGATTTCTGACCTAGTTAATTCATCAGGTCAAAATGGCACAATAGTATTTTGATAAACTTATGCAAGGTTTTTTTTATTTGTATTTCGACTAATGTTATTACTGACTCACATATTTGATATTGCCTGCCGTGTTATATCCTCAAAAATAGGTACATGTTAAATACAATTTGAATTGTATTAAACACGCTGTACGTTTCTGCGCTTTTATGTCTTCCTTCAGCCTGTAGAAGCGGATCTATACCCCTTCCAAGGGAATAAATACCTACCTTGTATACCATAATTAGTACTAAATGTATATATTTACTATAAAGGTGGTTCGACGCGGTTTGGCGCGAGATAATATATTTTTGTGGTTTTTAAAGATTCTTTTATATTTTAATGTTTTTAATTTTTTCACCGTTCCACAAGCTATAAAACTAGGGGAAAAGTAATTTGCCGCAAATCGTAAACCATATTCTATGATAAAATGAACTTTGATTTAGGTATTCGTATTTTGGGAGCATTTTGGGAAATGTTTTAAGCACAAAATCTCTTATTTTCGTTCGTTAGTTTTATCATGAGTTCATAGAAAATGGTTTACGATTTGCGGCAAATGACTTTTCAGCTAGTTCTATTGCTTGTGGACCGCAGAAAAAATTAAAAACTAAATACAAAAAAAATTGAATCTCGCGCCAACCCGCGTCGAACCACCTTATACGCTAACTACGTAAAAGTTCATCACGAAATGTCGGATTGGGAGGTCAGGGCGAAGTCAGGAAAGTTCAACTGAATCAAATCTTGGTTAGGCCTTCTACGCTTCACGAGCGCTTTAGATAGTGTATCTGCCCCAAACAATTTAAAATGTAATAAACAAATTATGACGTATACAAGAGACTTATGGCATTACCGTTTGCTTGAACATAAGACTCAGTAAGGTAACTTATCAGGGGCCTAGGCCTAGGGCCAGCAGTTTAATGGTAAAGGCGGTTGAAGCAAGCAAAGCAGAATAACATTAAGAAGATTTGGTATAAGTGTCTACACCGTCGATCTATCCTATTCTTAGGAGAGAACAGATCAAATAATCTTTCGATTCTGTCTCCGCAATGCTTAGGCCCGTATTATGAAAGCATGCTCAGTCATCGAGCTCTGCTTGAGTGATGCTTATGTCTAGATTTGAGTGAATACTAATTTTCAAACAATGCTTGGGAGCTCATGTCAAAATCTACACTCACTCAAGTAGCCGTCAAGAGCGGATTTCCTCCGTCCACGCCTTCGAGTAACTGCTTAGACATATTATTGAACGGTTACCAAGCATTACTTGAGTAATTAACGCTTGAGTAGAGATCACGTAATGACTGCTTAAGTAATGCTTGGGGAAGCTTTCATAATACGGGCCTTAGTCTCTGTCTGGTATCCTCACTTAGTTTTTTAGAGGGGGCCTGCCTACAACTACTCTTATCTATTTTATTATTCCATTCATTCAGTTCATGATATTTAGAAGCTACATCGTCCTATGCACGTCCTACTTCCCGCCTGTAATACATTTGTATTACAAAACCAACGGCACGCCATCGCGCCATGCACCATCTAAAATGTAAAAGATACCACATAGCATGCCGTGGTAACATTTAGAAAGGCCTAAGTTCAGGCCCGTCACGTAACCTATGCTTCTATGATGCCATCGCGATCAGACATGAAATGTCAATGTTGGTAACGTTACCTTTCTAGAACCTTACCCTTTTCAGAGGCTACATAACTACTTAGGTAAGTATTATTACTATCACTTAAATAAAGCTTACAAATACTTACAATACTTACCGTATCTGTAGGTTTTAATTACTCTATGTAAATAAGACAGACTGAAACCTGTGGTAGGACAATAATGAGACCTATTCCTAGTGGGATAGATGTTCTACTTCTTCTAAGAGATTCTTCGGCATACTAATAACGCTTTCTTTAGTTTTTAGATTAGCTTTCAACCTAGAATATGACATATTTATTTACGTACCTTACCTACTACTAGGATCACCTTTTACAAACAAACCTAAAAGTATAAAATCAGTCCAAAATACGTGCCTACAAAACAGTTCAACAATAGGTTCACATTGATCAAATGAAACGAACGGGGATTCCATTTGTTTCATTTCATCAAAGCAGTCACGGTTCAGCCATCATCGCTTCCAGTTCGCGGCGTAATGGCCGTGTTCCGAAATAATTACGGAGTCCTCATTACGCGCCATTACTTCGCAGAAAGACATTACCCCAAATGCACGTCCGTTGAGACGTCCGCTGCAGGCCGGATCACTTTGCCATTTGCTATGAAAGGAACTGGGATGTACTAGTACATTGCTAGATACATCAGTTCAGTTCAGGAACGCTTGGAGCTACCTGTATCCGTTCTTTGTAGTGTTTTGTCTCGTGGTATTGCCAGGGTTCTAATAAATTTATAATCAATCAGCAGAGAGGCAGAAGTGTAAAAATAAGATTTCAATTCTAAAGTTTCTTTTGTAGAGTTCGGCACTCTTGCATGCCAAGTGGTGTGTGCACTATGCCATTTAGGATAGAATTTAATGATATTTGGAACCAACACACAAGCTACCTTCAAGCATTTCAGGAGGTTGTTATTGGAATCGGGATAGGATCAATTTTCAAGACTAAGCTCTCTCTGTTCTCTAGACTTATTGATGTCAATCACGCATGCATGAGACAAACCTACATAGCGATTTGAAGAAGGCCTATCTAAACAAACGTTACCCAATCCATCATCGTATGTTTTGCAAATTCTTATCTGGTGTACTTTGCTTCCTTTATCATTATTAGGCCTTTAATGTAAATTGTTAAACATAACCTTGATCTTTTATCTCGCAACTGTCGTAATGTCTCTACAAATAGAATTTATGTGCTGATCAGTTTGTACCGTAACAATGAGCGCTATTTGATTATGTGGCAAGAACAACAAATTATCAAATTAACGTTCTTGAAATTGCATAAAGTTCGGCAATACCGAAGCATGGTGATTACTATCAGAAAAATCATTAGAGTACGGCAACGCCATTCGACACGCGAAAGGTATAGGCTGCCGTGTGGCAGTGCCATTAGATGGTAGGCATTAGGTGGGTGGATGGTGGATGGTGGCACGCGATTTTGAATTAACACAAATTAGCTGGCACTCACGCGAGTGGGGTTTAGAAAGCGTGCTGACACGCACTGTCGCGGCATGACGTGATGGCATGGCTCTCCTGGTTATCAGGGGGTGACATATCACTTCTTTGCAATCATCATCATCATCCACATTCCACTGCACCAACGGACAAGTTCATCATAACTATACTCGTAGATCTTAGATGCAGTAGTATGAAGTATCTTTGCCGTACTTTTGCCTCCTAAAGGGTAGTGTGGATCCCTAAAACTTGGGCAAGCATAGAGCCTTGATCACTTCACAGGTCTCCCATTGTGCTTGTTGGGCTTGCCAGCAACACTTCATAAATAGATATGACGTCAGGGGAACAAAGATGGACGTATTTGAAAGTACCTAATGTGTTTTCTCCTGAACTTCCTCTCTTCCTCGACTATTTCTATTCTCAAAATTATTTCACACATAAATATTTATGTAAAATAGAGTAAAGCTATGTTATCTCTGAGAGGTAGTAAGCGAATCCTCGGACACAAACAGCCTATTCACACTCCGTCTCCCGCTTTCACGTTGAATCATATCCAGGATATAAATACCAGCATTATCTCCCCAGTAGCTGTGACGTGTCACACGATGTCGCGTGCGCTGCTGAAGTAACTAACAACGGGTCACGCGAGGACGCGTGTCTCCGGGTGCTTTTGTGCCGGGAGGGCTCCTTCACCTGACTCATAGGGAACATCCTCGTGGATATAACTGAAGTTGTACGCATTTACAATGTTTTTGATGGAGACGTTCGTTTCTTTTGTTGGTATTGGTACCTAGCCTGCCTGCTCTGTTAGCCAAGTTAGAATTAACACTTGTTCCACTTTCTGGAGTTTGAGTAACTAACAGTGGGGCACGCGAGGACGCGTATTTTCCAGTGCTTGTGCCGAGAGGGTTCAGCTGACTCATAGGGATTTATCCTTGTGGATTTTATAAGTCTGAAGCTCGGGTCGCTCGCAGTCGGAATCTGGGATTATTTTATAACCAAGGAAGTGAGCAATACAAAGGGTGTTATAAACGAACGTTACCCGAAATATTCGAGGTAGATATTATATGATTGAGAAGACAAGAGTTTTACTGAAAGGAAACATTCCTTTATTTTTAAAAATAAGTAGAACTACATTCACAGAATTTCGAATAACTACTTGCGTTATCCGGTAATCGAACGAGAGGGGTTCGAAACAACGGGTTCGATGAGGTACCGGATAAGGGAAGTAGTTTCTCAAAATTCGGAGAAAGCAGTTACTTACTACTTACTTATTTTTATAAATAAAGGAAACTTTTCTTTCAGTAAAATTTGCTATCTTGAACTTTCGTATAGTTGCCCTCCAGGTTACATTTGGTATAAATAACATAGAATAAAATACAATATAAATTATACATCATAATAATACTCCCTTCCTTTATCCCTACCTATTGGAAGTGACAATTATATATATATAAATTATATATATATAATATGGTTTTGCGAGATCAGTAAGTAGGATATAAAATAATTCATCTGCTGCGTTTGCTTTACCAAGAATCAGTATAATTCCAACAGCAATATTTTCGTCACTCCCTTAATACTGCTATCGAAAAGATCATCATCATCATCAGCCTATAGTAGTCCACAGCTGGGCATAGGCCTCCCTTATGAGCGTCATAGCGCCCTGTCTTCAGCTTATATTGGCAATACTTTCCGCAGCGTACGCGATATAAGGATTTTTTATGGTATATTTTTCATACCTTGAGTTTCATTATCAAAGTTTTCATACGGATCCCTAATAAAAAAAAAAATTCTATAGCCTATGTTCGTTCATCAGGGATAATAAAGGATTCTAATGGTGAAAGAATATTTCATAGTAGTGTATGCATTTTTATGATCTGAAATATATGAATAATAATAAATAGTACTAGTAGTTTCGGAGCTTATTCCCGTCAAACAAAAAAACAAATTTTTCCTCTTTATAATATTAGTATAGATTATAGCTATTTAGCTATAATCGTTTTTTACCTGCCGAACTGTTAATACGGTACTCCACCGTTAGGGTTTGCGTTGTGTTCCAACTTAGGTGGTCTTTCTTTCTTCACTTTTTATGAACTCTTAGACTTTTTAACTACACTCATTGTGTTGGGTTGTCTGAAAGCTATCGGCAATTTCTTTCTATTGTTTTGGTAATCACTTTAACACCATTCCTCTGATCTGTCTTTTATTATTTGTAAGCCTTGCTAACAACAACAATCCTTATAATTTTTTATACCTAGAAAGTTCTCATATAAATGTTTTTTATATTTAAAACGAAGATTAAAATGTTTGCATTAAGCTGTATTTTATGAAAAAATATTTTTTGATTTTTGTAATGTTTTTAGAAATTATGACCAACTTAGTGATACCTGGCCAGAGCCCTTTTCAGTTATTCATTAATCGTACAAGTGTACGATTAATGAATAACTAATTAAACAATACAGTGAATAATAATACCTCTCATTGTTGCAGGTAAGCGGGCTTCTTTGTTGTTCAGAAACTATCTTCATGGTAAGAACGTTCTAAGTCAGAAAGTCCGTCCCGTACATCTACTACTTCAGTCTCTATTGCTTCAATAGTGAGTAGGTACTTCAGGTTTGCTGCATTTGATGAAGAAATCGAACCATCTATGGTAAAAATGAGCTCTGTAGCGTTCATCATTTGACATCTAGTGTTCATAAGTTAATCAGGTTCACACAAAAGTATGTTTGTTCTGAGCGGCTGAGCGTCTTAGAATTCACTGTTTGCCCCCCTTTACGTCTCGTTTATTCAACTCCACGTTCTAGTTCCTATTATAGCCGGGTACACGTGTCTTAGCAGATGAATGGATAGTTATCCTCGTTTTGTCAATTCAAAACCTTGAATCTTTTGTGCCGTACTGTACATTTAACATCCTTTCAAAAACGAATGTGTATATGAAACGGGTTGGGCATGGAATAAAAGCTTCTTCCCCTTTAAAATCTTATCAGCATTAAACTGGTTCTGACCAAAATATCTCACAAGTTTAAACTAGGTCCTAGAGCATTCATTATCGTCGTCCCTTTTATTATTTGGGTTGTATTGAGCTTCTATAAAAGAACCAGTCGTCACGTTTCGGCACCGGTCACGTTCTTTTTGCTAAGCCAAATAAGATTGTTTGCTGTGTCCAAAACGGGCTTGCTCAAGGCCGACCACTCGTTTGAGACTATAGCATGCGTAACATGAGAATGGTACTCGTCGGACCCCTCTTCATGGTCTCACATAATATCTGTTTGGAATCTTAAGCAGGGCCGCCTCACTACTGCAAATAATATGATTCTTTTAATGCCTTGCGTTTACCCATAGAGTTTTCTTTTTATGAAACGTTTTTATTGTAAAGGTGACGTTAATACCACGTCAAATTTACCAAACCACAGGCGTTACCTAAATCGTCTCTATAGACAGAACAAGGCCGATGATGATGATGACGTTAATAGTATTATTTTACTATTATTACTACTATTTTTTACAATTTTTTTTACTATTTTTTCAGTGGGTTCTGGGTACTTACCTATCTTTATAGTTTTCAGAAGGTTTTATAAATTAATAATCGATATTAATTTATAAAACCTTCTGAAAACTACGACGAGATACGATTGACTAAAAATTAACACTTTTAATTCATACTTACGGACAAAAGAAAAGAAACAAAAGAGATACTAAAGTAATAGGCAAGATTCCTAAAAAAATCATATTAGATTAATATGATTTTTTTAGGAATCTTTCCTAAAAAATCTTTAGATTATCAGAAAATATTCGATATGTATTTTTTTCTTTTGACAATAGAACAAAAAATTAGGTATTAGTAGTTAAAGTTTCGCGTGACGTCACGCCCGGGTGACACTATTTAGCTACTTTGTGTGACTGTACCTTTGTCAGTTTTTGTTTGACTAACAAAAGAAAAAATACATGTTCAATATATTCTGATAATGTAACTGACGGACTAATTAGATTTTTTAAGGAAACTAGCCTATTATTAAGATTCGATTTAGTTTTTTTTTTTGTAAAATGGTGTGGGTAGAACGTTCAAAATAAAAGCCAGAAAGCAAAATCCCGTTATGACTTTATGACTCGACCCAAGACAAGATTCCCATACCTCCCATACAATTTCTTTACCGATATATCACCTGCCAACAAATCATAGTGACTCTAGAGAGACAGTATCACACAAAGAAACCAGCGCTGCTCAGAATGCAGTATCAGCAACTGTTTTATATTCTGTGGCGGTACCTACGACCTCCGGAACCCTACCCTACAGACCGGTTACAAAAACTCAACCGAGTGTGGGAATCTTCTCATCATAGAAAAAGTTGTACACCTTCGCTGAGATACGTGTGGGATTTCGGCAAGGGAACGGTTTGTGGAGCATTTTTTAGGGGAGATGAAAAAAGTTGAATGCCGCATTTGAAATGTTTACTTTCAAATGCAGCATTCTCGGTTTCCCGAACTTATGAAGTGCTTAGTCCACCAACAAACATCAAATACGAATGGAAATTATGTACCTAAGTGTTGTATTGATTGACTGCAACATCTGCAAGTGGAGACATAATATTATAACTGCAGAATAAGCAGAAACTTTCATCAATTATGAAAAAAACAAAGAAGAATTAGAGGAAGTGCAAAGTAATTTAGATAATCGCCCATAAAAATGATGCAAGTGACTGAACATGAGAACACATTGTCAAGTGGCAGAATTTCAGGTCGTTGATAATTGGCGTAAGATTTTCCAGTTGGCTCGCCACGCACAATGCCGGTCTAGGGAACTTATTAACATTTGCGGAGATCACGCAACCACTTGGCACGTGAGAAAACTGCTATTCAGCTTGTGTGAAGACGGTTGCCAACTGCTCTCCTTGATTCGCTGTTTTACTTTCGACCTGACAATTCTTTGTAAAATTACGAAAGGTTCGCCGTTTGGTTTTCACAGAATATCTTTTAATAATTTTAGCTACGTAAATTTTTAACCATACCCGTTAGGTGAGTACCCAAGACTAATGTATCTTTTAAAGGGCAATGTATACGCTTCTACAACAAAACTTCTAGTGAGTTGCAAAATCTATCATTTAATAAATTCAAACAAATTGTCCAAACCTTTCTGTGCAAAAAGGCTTACTACAAAATATCAGATCATTTAGAAGATAGAAAAGCTTGAGACGGGTTTTGCTCCAACTCGAAAAATAACAACTAACAGGCTTAATTTCTTAGTCACTTCTTTACTTTAGTCTACATACCGAAGCGACCGAAATCAAAAGTACCTACCACTTTATTTCCGTGTCAGTGTTTTATTTTAAGAATTTGACCTTTTCTAAGTATACCTACCTTTTTGTATTTATGGAAATAAAGATTTTTGATTTTGATTTTAGATTTTGAGGACTTACATAACTTGTTCATTTCCATTGTATAGGAACAACTTGGTGACAAATGTACCTACTTCGTTTAGCTACGTTTTGACGTATGTTAATATGAAGGTGACAAAAGTCCATTGTTGCTGTTCGATGAATGTCTTACAAATCGCTCTGCGTCACCGGGCCCTGGTAAGGCTAGTTATTGTCGTTAGTCTGGTCATGACAGGACTCACAATAATAAATCCAAAATTACCTATCTTAATGTCTCTGACCTAATCGTCATTTTGATTGTTTCGTTCAGCTTCAATGCCGTCAGACTCCACGACCAATTCAATGGGTTTCTCATTTTATTCGTCCGCTCCGCTTCAGTTACATTAAATGTACCTACATAAATGTAATAAAAACTAGCTAATTTTTTTAGATCACCATTTCTTCTATTGTCTAGCTAGTGAATAAAATACACGTTGTATACAAGCGTACAAGTGTCATTGCAGCGTCGGATAAAGATGGCGGCTGTGCGCTCTAGTGACGTCACCGTGCGTTTCCTTTCGCGTCGCCTTCACCTTGACATTTGAATTTGATTCTCGAACGTGTCGCCGCGCGATGTCCGCTCATCCGAGACGCGTGCCGCATTATCTATAAATATTTACCTGTTAATTTTATCTAAAGATTTCCTTAAACCTGTAGAATTTCTTTTTTCAGTACTTACGAAATATATATTTATTAACAAAGAATAAATAAATAAATAATTTAGATAGATAGATTAAGCTTACCTCTACCCTACTCTACCTAGATTAGCAAAAACCTGTAAGTAAGTAGATAATATGGTATTTGTTATTGTATTAGAGAGCGTAAGCCCTAACACTGAGGGTAATTTCTAAGAAATCAAATAATATCCCAAAAATGCGGGTTCAAACCCCGTCGAAGTAGATTTTTTTGACATATTATTTGATTTCTTACATATGGTACCTAATACTTATTAAAGTTACCTTAGGTATTTTAGTAGGTACTAAGTAGGTATGTTGTTAATGTATACCTACCTTGTAAATACTATACCTTGCCTTGCCTCGTACCTTTATGTACATGCCTACATGAACATTGCGGAACGGTAGATAAAATACCCTTGGTTGCGGGTAAAGCCACATTAACTGAACAGAAGACCAGGCTCTTACAACCATATTACATTACCCCATTAGTAAAAGTTGTGCCCGTGGTAGGTATTTCGCTCTGGAACGTGATTCCCGAAAGAGTAAGCGGTCAGTGAGTGATGAGATGACGAAATAGCGATACTTTTCAGGTTCGATATTTTCTGAACTAAATTGATTAGTAGAGTCAGTTAACTACGTTAGGAAGAGTATCTACAGCTGTTTTCAGGCCCTAGGTTTCATTAGTAACAAACATATCGATAGCTGAAAGTGCCTCGAGATGGTACGATATAAGGGTTCCCGGTAGCGGCGGCCGTCTACTAGACTTGTCAGGGCCAATACCGTGTCCTCTGATACGTCGTCACCCATACGAATGACTGTGATACCACCAAACCAACCTTTTCAGGCCGGCCGTACACTTCCGATTTTGTGTCTGACGGTCTGATTTGGTGTATTCGACTATCCGAAGACGATTTGTGTATTTACAAATGTGTGGAACGAACGCTTTCGGATAGTCGAATACGCCTATCCATAGACAATTTCATCCGACAATCAGACAAAAATTGGACGTGTGCGGCCGGCCTTACCAACACAACAAAACAAGCGAACCATAGACAGGCACCGCTCTAAAACGTACGCTCCCCCCCCCCCCCGGTTCGAACAAAATCCGTCCGTCTCGCTCGCACATAGACGCGCTTGCCACGCGGGAACACCGGCAACAAGACCGGATAGGACCAGAGTGGATCGAACGAGTAGTGTCACGTGATCTCAGTCTGACTGACGCTTGCTTTGCGTCCTTCGGTTAAACAGTTCTCGCAAAATGTCTGAAATAAATAAAAGAAAGTCTCATCCTCAAAAATGCAGTGTTTGGGGATGTATGAACACGATTGAAAACGCACCCTATAGGATGTTCAAATTACCAATAGATCTTCGAAGGTATGTCTTTTGTAACCTAACCTACACATGGGAATACAGATGAACGTATTGTTTTGTTGTCGGGCGTCCGCCGCCGCCGCCATGGCCGCGTTGCATCGCCGTCGTTGGCCGTCGCGGGCACGGCGCGGCGACGGCGGCCGGCGCGGCGCGGCGGCGCGGCGGTGCATGCACCCAGAGGGGAGCGGTTTGTTCTTTAATTTTAAAATACAAACGCAGTACAAACGTATTGTTTTCATGTTATTTAAGTTATGTAGGTATATTGGACTTTTTTAATATTATATTTAATATGCAAGTACTTACTTAAGTGTTAAGTTTAATTGTATGTTTGAGTAGGTGGGTACCTACCTAATACATTACTACAACCTACCTTACCTACTTAAGTATAATATTACTTATACCTTTAATAGAAGTAATGAAAATATGACGAATGAAAACTACTTATTTAAATAATGCTCCTGGACGGATTGTCCAGGAGCATTATTTAAATAACACAGCTTCATCTAGCCCCAAGGTAAAGCAGAGCTTGCGTTATGCTTATGGGTATTAGACAAGTAGGTAGGTAAGTACTAGATTATTGATATACATAATACCATAAATTACATTATCAGTATAGATATTTTTTTATCATAACATAAAAAAAAAACATATTGTGTTTGACACAATAAGTGATAAGTACATACATAAAGAGGTGCATATATACCTAGTCTACCTACTAGTGATTTATTTTTACTTCTTCCAATAAAGGACAAAAAAAAAGTGAAGAAAAATCTATAACACCTTATTTAATATTTGGTAATAATTTTTAATGTAAAAGAAATAAAGTTATTGAAATTTGTAATCTGAAAATCTGTAATTGAATGAATGGCTATAATAAAACTAGTATAACTGAGGCGGGTAAGGGTATTATTATATTGTCATAAAAATGTATACCTACTCCGATTGAGAATTCAAGATATTTATAGTCTATTTTTTTTTCAGACGCATAGAATGGTTAAGAGCAATAAAGCGAGAGGACCTAGTGGACAAAGCGGCGACCCACGCTCGTGTATGTCAAATGCACTTTCCGGATGAGATGCTCCTGCTATGTAATGTACGTACGCGACTGAAATATACTGCAGTACCAACGTTGTTCCTGCCAACATCACTAGCGAGGTACGATACGGGAGTCCAAGCAGTTCAGGAAACGGTAGAACAAGAGACTCAAACTGACCAATCTCCTGGAGAAAACCACGAAATTGTCTTAAACCTTTCGAGCAAAACTCTTAAACGAAAAATGCAAATCAAGAGTGATATCACTGGTGCGAAAAGAATGAAACTTGACAGAACTAAAACTGAACAATTTCTCAACTCGTGTGATATATTATTATCAAGAGAACTTGCAGGAATTGTAAAGCAGCAAGCTCGAACACAGATACACTGCAGAAAAGAGGACAGCTCAGGATTCAAAGCATTCTGCCTAAATTTGTATTACAGTAGTCCACAAGCATACGCTATTTTGAAAAGCACAATAAGTTTACCGGGGGAAATTACACTACTTAATATGTTACTACCTCAAAGCACACACGTTGAAAACCACCTGATAGATATGCTCAGAATAAGAGCAGAACAAATGACAGATATGGAAAAAAACTGCTCGCTTGTTATTGGCACGATGAGCCTTAAACCGAGCTTCTACTATAACATTAATGAAGATAAAATACATGGTTTCCATGAAGTTGATGGGGTACCAACTCCAGAGCCAGCCAAGTTCGCTCTGGTGGCAATGGTTCAAGGGCTCTTTAATGATTACAGCCAACCAGCTGGATTCGGATTGTTAGCTGCAAATAAAAAGGACTTTAGTATCTCTGAGTGGCTAGACAAGTTAATGAAGAGGATTTTTGAGATCGGCTTTAATATTCGTGTTCTAATTGGGGCAGGCGCATCAGTTTCGCTAAAAAAACCTTACAATTATGTGGGTGGCAAAAAAATCTACTACATAGCTGACCCTCCCCGTTTGATGAAATTGATGCGCAACAACTTAATGACCTACGAGTTTCACTTTGATGACTTCGTGGCAAAATGGGATCATATTCTACAATTTTATGAAAAAGACAAAATAAAAGAGCTGCCGATTGCCCCAAAACTAACTGAGAGTCATCTGAAACCGAATCATATTGAGAAATTAGACGTTAAATACGCCGTACAAACACTAAGTGCAACGGTTGCCAGAGGCTTATCAACGTACAAAGATTTGGGTGCTGTGGAATCATCTGCGGAAGGTACTGTTAATTTTATTACAATGATGAACGACCTCTTCGATATGTTGAATTCCTCAGCCCGCCATGGCGCTACTAAATTTCAAAACGCATTCGTTGGAGAAGGATACCAAGTTTATTTTATAAATCAGATGATAAACTTGTTTGATTCACTGAAATTAATCGATCCGAAAAGTGGCGAAAATGTAACGTCTAAAGTGAAATTCATTGAGGGGTTTCAGCTCACCTTAAGAACCATTGTTCTATTATTTGCAGACCTCAAAAGAGAAGGGCACCCTTTAATCCTAACCAGAAGACTGAATCAAGACTGCCTAAACAGCTTTTTAGAAAGCGTTCAAAAACAAAGTAAAAATACGAAAAATCCCACAGCGTGGCAGTTTATAAAAGCCCTCCGAAAAAGGGGTTATTCCCTTGACTGTTTCAAACCAATTAAAGAAGAAAATCGTTTAGAAGATTTGACGAAAATGTTAAAGATAAGTGAGGAAATATTCAACACTACCAATTCTAATCCTAAGGGACCAACACTGGAGAAAAAAACACATGGCCAGCGCATTGCACAGCCAGCAATATCCACAGGAGACTATGTCGCTTTAGACTTTGCAAAGAAAAATGCCGTGATGTACACAACTGGTTTTCTCCTCAAAAAATGTTTGGATCACCACGAACACTGTGACCCTTACAAAGATTATATAACCACAGAATCAGGTGATGGGTCACGGCTTATAACTTATAATAAGGATTCACAAGACGTAGAAGACGCATTCTTGTTACCTAATGACGATTTCGTTCAATTCGTAATCTCCATGGAGTCAATATTTAATGAATTATGGAGCAAAAAATTTACATGCACGAACGTTATGAAGTCACTGTTAGAAGAAGTAGAAGAATTATCTTTCGAAGTGCCTTGCAAATGCTTCCCGCTGCAGTATTGCAAGAAACTTTTCATGAGAATGAAATTGTTTCACACTTTAAAATATAACAATCAATCATTCAGAAAAAGTGGTAGCAATGGACAATTGCAGTTTTTTGTTGCAAAGTTAAAAGATTTTAGTCAGTCATAATGATAATGTCGTGTTTATGCCGGAATACCTCAATATTAAATGCGTATAATGTATCATACATAAGTTGTTTTCTTTAATAACCATGTATATTATCTTAGGATGATTTTATTGTCCAGACCAGACATATAAAAAACCACTCAATCTCATAGTTAATAATTAAAAGAAGATCCGTTAAGTCACACTTAACGGATCTTGTTTGTCGTGTGACTCACGCGCCGGTTTCGATTTTTTGTCAATTATACAAATAATATAGGTACCAGTTAGAAACATCGCTATTGAACATATCTGAAAACAGTGGGTAGGACATACATTTCAGATAGAACGGTAACTGCAAACTTCGGAGATAAGGGGTTCTGCTAGTGGTAAATTTTTTAACTCTTTTCTATGTACCGTAATTGCGGGTTACTTTAGATACTTTTTCCATAGATTTTTGGAAATCCTTATGTGTTAGAGACTTTGATTGACTTGCAAGGCTCCTAATGCTTTTATTTGATAAATAAGGATAGCAGCTAGTTATTACAACAATAACTTATTCAAAAAATGTGACAGTTAAATTTATATTTTTTTTTAAACTTTGAGCCAAAGTTGATCTTTGAGGAGGGTTACTATGGCTCGTCATTTTATTTCGTTCATAATCTGATCTGTGTCAAGTACAGAGACAAAGTAAGGCTTTGAAATGAAAGATAACACAAAAATAAACGTTTTGACATATATTTTTTTTTTAATTCTAAATGTAAATCAAACAAAAATCAACTTTTTAACAAACTTCTTGCTGAAATTTTACAAAAACGTAACATAATATTAAATTATTACTTATAATGAAAGATGATTACTTATAATGAAAGATAATAGACTAATTAACGTTTTGACATATTATTTTAAAGAATAACGAACAAAAATCAACTTGAAACAACCTTTAAACAGCCTCATAAAATAATCTAACAGTCTTTCAAAATAATCTATCAGTATTACTATTGAGATTCATAGTCTTATAATTGAGATTCAGTGTTATTATTGAGATAAATCGTACGTAGGCAGCATTTCTGTTTCTTTCTGAGTTAGCCGTCTAATTCAGGTATTGAGAAACAGCCTTTTTTTTCAAATTTGGGGACATCTATCTTGTTGAGAATGTGGTCCCAACCATAGAGCTGCTTGTCCTTGCAGACTGGCTGACTTGAGAGACTGCTGAAACGTGATAAAATTTGATTATAAAGTCTGTTTTGGCTGAAATTGATACAATCGAGTTACTTTGGTTCAAGAGCCAATATAACCCGAATTTGCGAGTCAAAGTCCCCCCACACTTAAAATTTTAAATTTTGGTATCTAAAGTAGTGAAAAATGAATTGTTTCTATCATAATTCTACTCCTAAACATATTTCTGATACAATAGAATGTAATTTTCATTGACACTTACCTTAAAAATTTAGTAACACTCAGAAGTTTGCAGACGTAAAAACAGCACGTTATCACACGTACAAGTCAAAAATGCAAATGGCCGCTTTGAAGTTATGATTTGTCCGTATGTCCATTCATATCTAGTTGCCAGTAACGCCATCAATCAATTCCGGCTTAAACTAAATCGATTACTCTAATCGTTGTGAAGTGGCGAGAAGATGAAACTTTTTTTCGATTTGAGCCAATGTTACCCCCTAGAGCTAAAGTAACCCGCAATTACGGTATTATAAATATGAAACCTAGACAATTTTCAAAAAGTGTTTTGAAATATACAAATCGTGTCAAATGTCTCGTTGAAGTCGAAATTTATTGTTCGGTGCTCTGCAAACTTCGGAGTTAGGGAACCGTAAATTATCGACTTATTTCGAAAATTAGGATATTTTTTATAACTTAAAAACTATTTTGAAATGAACAAACCCCAATACATAAATTTGATTTATCAATCAATGAACTAACCATACTTTTGAAAGTTAGTTCCCCTCTTTGACTATTTTAAAAATGTGCTCTACTGACAGACTTCTCAAAATTTTTGCTGTTTGTAAAATACAAAAAAAAACAAACGATAGGTACATATCGTTTGTTTTTTTTTGCACAAACACTACATACATTTTAATATACATTATTATGTATTGGCTCTGTAGAGTTCGGAGCTAGGAAGGCGGTAAAATTTTCGTCTTTTCCAGAATATTTCGAAAAGGATCAAACGAAGATTAATTTCAAGAATTGTTTTGAAGTAACAAAGTAAAAACTCACATAGATACTTGACCTTGTGGATCTCTTTTAATATTTTGACATTACAATTTATTGTGAAAAGTTTCATTCTCATTTTTGTTTCATTTGTTTCTTTGAATTTGTACAGACGAGGCGCACATATATTTAATTTGAAGTTAATATCTTCGATAGTTGCTGAGACATTCAAGAGAAGACTGATAGATCGTGATAAAGGTTTCTTACTCGAACGAAACCTTAAAACGGATAGGCATGTAAATTTACTAAACAATATTTTAATCAATTTTATCAGTTGTTTTATAATATTTCACATCGCACAACTTATGTTTTCCTTATATTATCACAACTATGTTCTAAAAATATCTACAAATGTTGCATCACATTTTTACAAACATTATGGTTACAATGTGTGTAAATAGTGGCAACAACGATCCAGTTTCCGTACAATGTCTCGAGCCTACTATTATCATCTCTTATTGATAGATAAGTATAATATAAATAAATAATGCTGGACAATTCACACAGCATTATCTAGCCCCAAGCTAAGCAGAGCTATATGTTATGGGTAGTACCCATAACATAAGCTGATCTCTGTTGCGCGGCGGGTGATGGTCCGCCTGCGGCGCAGGACTGCAGCGGGTTCGATCCCCGCCTCGGAACAAACGTTTGTACGATCTGCAGATATTTGTTCCGGTTGTATCGATGTTTCCATAGTATTAAAAAATAAAACCGGCCAAGTGCGAGTCGGACTCGCGCACGAAGGGTTCCGTACCATTCATCTATAAAAACGGCAAAAAAATCACGTTTCGTGTATGGGAGCCCCTTTAAATATTTATTTTATTCTGTTTCTTAGTATTTGTTGTTATAGCGGCAACAACAAATCAACATTAAACCTCCATGCAAAAAAAATCGACAATTTTTAGGGGGTTGAGAGTAGCGAAAACGCCCCCCACCCCCATTTTATTTTGGCAAACTATACAATAAACACACTATTTGTATAGAAACTTTTTCCCGATAGTGCTATCAACATGATCTAAATAGAAGTCTGCCACTCCAACCATGCCAGATAGCTGTTGATAAAAGGATTGACGCAAGTTGCTATCTTATCGTTTGTTATTTATAATCATCATAGGTGCTCTTAACATGACAATGGCTGAAGTGTCGATCGATATGTTACCGTGATAATTCCACGAAGTTCTTGAAGGTTTTCTTAGTTTTTTTAAAGATTTGTTATTGAGACCTTTCTCATCGATATTATTTGTATTATTGTCTCTGAGATATAAGGTGCCTACGACTTGAATGCGGCTACTGCATGCTCCTATGGGCGATAGCATCTTTTTCTGGAGGCTTATATCAGCCAGAAGTGTTGGCAGTAAAATTGTTTTTGGCAGCCGTGTATATCCGATAGAAAAATCCGTGTTTCTAAGGAAAGAGATTAATGACGGGCCGTAGCAGTTGCACCACCAAAATAAAATGAAAATATGTATCCACGTTTGAATTACCTAAACGTGCTGTTTTCAGGCAAAACTAACTCGTTTGGTTTAAAAAAAAGTTCATCAAACATAATCATATCAAAGTACCTATAGATTAATAGATACATAGAGATTAACCACGGGTTTGTTTTTAAAATCTTTAGTGCCTTCTACAAACTCTCCTTCATTAATACTCACTTGATTTATCTCATTCATAATTTTTGAGTACCACTCAGCAGCCGGTATAAATATACAAATACAAACCGGTTACAAATGATGATGATTATTAGTTACGGAGTTCATTACTAGCTTAGCTAAGATAAGCCAATTATATATGTAGCTGTCTCCATCATTGGTTTGATAAATAATGAAAGTAATCATGTTTACTCGCAACTTCTTCTGTTTTCTTATTTTTTATACATTTGTTCCTTTAGGTTATCATTTATCTATTATTAACACTGCTGGCTGCAGGCCTTGTTCTTTTAGTTTATCATTAATCTATCATTAACACTGCTGGCTGCAGGCCTTGTTCTTTTAGTTTATCATTTATCTATCATTATCACTGCTGGCTGCAGGCCTTGTTCTTTTAGTTTATCATTTATCTATCATTAACACTGCTGGCTGCAGGCCTTGTTCTTTTAGTTTATCATTTATCTATCATTATCACTGCTGGCTGCAGGCCTTGTTCTTTTAGTTTATCATTTATCTATCATTATCACTGCTGGCTGCAGGCCTTGTTCTTTTAGTTTATCATTTATTTATCGTTAACACTGCTGGATGCAGGCCTCCTATTTTTTTATCAGGCAACATTATTTTTCTCTATAATTAATAATATCTCATCCTGTTGTATAATCATTATTTACTAATTGTATGACCTCGTGTGACGATAAGGTCGGTCGACCGACATACACAATCCACATTGTTGCAAAATAAATTATTGTGAATAATTTAATTATGTTCAACTAAACTAATATGAATCAATACTTCATTATTACGTTTGATGTAATAAATACATAGCTAGTATTATGTACAGTAGAACGAAGTAACATTATTAATAATGTGTTTAATTTAAAACGTTGGGGAAATAAATTCTGACATACATTCATTACATTTTCTTCCATGACGATGTCAAAGGGATTATCTCTTCTAATTTATTCACCTGTTTACTTGCTTCTATAAAGTTAAGCATTGAACTGCTTAATTAGTGATAATGAATATAATGGCTATAATATCTTGATCCAATATTGAGTATTATTGTGTAATATTTAGTACGTAGGTTATACTTAATATAAATATTGCTACTAAACGCAGATATGCAATGTTATGTTGGGCAATGCAGCTAGCGTCTTGGGCACGCTTCGACTGGTTTTGATATGGATCAGTTGAGCTACCTGTAGATTGTTTGCAACAGTCTGCAGTTAGCTTAATTGTTTCAATTGTAAATACTAGTTTTAATTTAATTCCATTATTTAATGCTACTAAATATATAGAGTACACTGATCAAGTAATACCTACCTACATATATTATGATACCTATACCTACCACATTTCTGCGCATTTACTCCTCATTATCTAGGTGGGTAGGTACATTACCTACCTAAGTGCCGTTATCTGCGACGCGTAAACATCCGTCTGTAACGCGAAATCGGCTTCGATATAGCAAATACATAGTGTAGGTATATTATTGTATGTTCAGATACGACCGTGGAAAGTTACCCCGCACAACAGTGGAAATACGTAAACAGTACGTCAACTACATACCTTTTTTTCTATCGATAGCGACCTTCTTCATCGAATGTTCAAAAAATACTTTCATAAAAATTCTACACTAAACTCACGACTGGTGTTCATATGGACCAGTTGAGCTACCTGTGGATTGTTTGCAACAGTCTGCAGCTCAATGGTTTCAAATGTAAATACTAGTTCTAATTTGTTGATGATTGTTATTCCCTTATTTAAGTGTTTATGATTTGAATGTTGTGATATGAATTTACATCTGAAATAAATGAATATTAATGAAACCAGTTGTAAAGAAACCCCCATTAAAAATGGTGATTATTTACAATAGCGTCGACTGTGCACAGAAATATGCTCAAAGAAAAAAGCACGCGCTGGTTCAATATTTTGAGTGTAGCAGTTGTACGCAATATATATTTCTACGCTTTTGAAGTGTTGACATGCAATCTAGACATGTTAATAATCAAAGGGTTATAATTATAATAAAATATTAACTGTCGTACTGTTAAGTGTTGTACTGTTGTGTAGACGTAGCTCGCAACCGGGCCCTGATAGCTTATCTGCTGCCACGCGGACTCTCCGTGTTGAATGTGACAACTGTATGAAATGTGGAATTCGTAACTTGCTTGCTTAGTAAGTAAGTGTTAAGTAAATATTCTATTAATAATATAATCATAACCTATGGAGTCCCACGTTTTGGGCTACGGTGGTCGGTGTCTCTGTGATACACCATTTTTCTTTGTTCTGTTGTCTACCAATTCAGTTGATGTATTCTTGTTCCTGTTATTAGCCCCCATTCTGCCAGAGCCATAGTCCTCCTGCCATCCTTATCCTGATCATGGAAAGACAGGGTAGAATCCGTTCATTTATAGATGGCTGATGATGGAGAGTCCGTCTTTTTAAATTCTAAACAGCTCGTGACGTGAAACTTGAACTCGAAAACAACGAATACCACCTTACAGGATAAATGGTGCTTGTACAAAGGAAAAGGTAGGAAGTAACTTTATAATGATGAGCTATAGGTAGGTCTTAAAATCACAACAATGTTTTATGTGACATAGTCATGATTATTTGCATAAATGATGACATGCATTGAAAGTGGCGTCAAAAAGATTCAGCGAAATTCCACTCGTGATCATAAACAAAGACCATGTTTAATGGACTTGATGCATGGTCGGAATTTCCGACTAAACCCATTCATTCACGTGTTTCGAGAGCAGTCTTGTGACGTAAGCTAATGAAGCGTAATAAACTCACTGAGCACCGCAAAGCACTTTCAACTCAAAACGCAGAAATTCGTAAAAGATGACTAAAGATTATTTTCGGATGACCAGTAGCATTCTGCACAAAAACTAATTTGATGTTATTACAACTTAAAGAAACAAGACTGCACAGTTCCACATCTTGGGTAGATAAGTTAGGTAGTACCAGTTTCCAAAAGCACTGGTTCTTCTTTCTCGGAAGCGTTAGGTATAGCGGCACCAGAATGTGGAGGTATGGGATTGTATAAGTGACTTCAGCCAATTACAACTTGAAGAAACAAGACTGCACAGTTCCACATCTTGGGTAGATAAGTTAGGTAGTACCAGTTTCCAAAAGCACTGGTTCTTCTTTCTCGGAAGCGTTAGGTATAGCGGCACCAGAATGTGGAGGTATGGGATTGTATAAGTGACTTCAGCCAATTACAACTTGAAGAAACAAGACTGCACAGTTCCACATCTTGGGTAGATAAGATAGGTACCAGTTTCCAAAGGCACTGGTTCTTCTTTCTCGGAAACGTTAGGTATAGCGGCACCAGAATGTGGAGGTATAGGATTGTATAAGTGACTTCAGCCAATTACAACTTAAAGAAACAAGACTGCACAGTTCCACATCTTGGGTAGATAAGATAGGTACCAGTTTCCAAAGGCACTGGTTCTTCTTTCTCGGAAGCGTTAGGTATAGCGGCACCAGAATGTGGAGGTATAGGATTGTATAAGTGACTTCAGCCAATTACAACTTAAAGAAACAAGACTGCACAGTTCCACATCTTGGGTAGATAAGATAGGTACCAGTTTCCAAAGGCACTGGTTCTTCTTTCTCGGAAGCGTTAGGTATAGCGGCACCAAAATGTGGAGGTATGGGATTGTATAAGTGACTTCAGCCAATTACAACTTAAAGAAACAAGACTGCACAGTTCCACATCTTGGGTAGATAAGATAGGTACCAGTTTCCAAAGGCACTGGTTCTTCTTTCTCGGAAGCGTTAGGTATAGCGGCACCAAAATGTGGAGGTATAGGATTGTATATGTAAGTGACTTCAGCCACTATACATCGGTAAATGGGTAAAATTAAGCTTTGAATGAAGATGACAACTAGACCGACAACGTAAACCGTGCATTAAAAATATTAACAGAACAATCGTTATGCGATACGATAGTGACATTTCTAGGAAAAGGCGTGTGCAGTGTAAAATAAACATAACAGTATTTGTAATACGATGAGGTCATTGTGAATGCGAAACTATTTTGACCTTTGGGACTGTTGCAATAAGACTCTCTGTGTTTCCTGAGACGTAACGGAGACAGTGGTGTTGTGTCTGTCTGTTACGTTTTGACTATCGTTACCGAGCCTTCTCGTTTATCTGTGTGTTTATCTATCGGTGATTACAGGGTTTTGAGCAGCTTTGAGCTGATGTTTAAGATCGTATGACTCGTATGGTATACATGTTTTTTATTTATTTCTAAGTTTGCATTTTTTTCTGCCGACGAAGCAACGAAAGCGCTACGTATTATGATCACGTAGCATTGTTAACTCAGAGGTTGTAATTGTAAACATACATTGTTATGATTTGTAAGGCTTTTTGCTTGCACTCTGTCCCTAAGAATTTATTAATAGCGGAGTGTAGGACAATCACAAACCAATTTTCGAAGTAAACGTGCTGCAAATAATAGTGATGATGATGGTTGGATATCCTTGAAATCATAATAGAGTAAACATACAATGTAAATCGATAACAGCTATCTTAGTCGTGTATTACATAACGTTATTTGCGTTAGAATATAGACTAGATAGAGTGCATGTTGTCCTTTACTAGGTTAGTCGTTCTAGAAGCATTATTTTATATAGTTTTTTAGAACACTTGCGTTATATTGATCATTATCACGGTAATTACACCTATTGACACGGATGTTGATCCCCAACTTGACTTGCAGAGAGTCGGTAAATTAAAATCTTCTGTACATATACATAAGAATATAGAATCCTAATGCGTCACCGTCACCGTTGTGATGATTCATTAGTCATTATTCATTAGCATTACACATAAGATAAGGTTGAGTGGATAGTTTATGGGTCATTTTATTTAGTTGTCGTCATATTATTATTAACGTAACTAAAAAACTAAAGTATAACAAGCATACTATAATAAATATCGGTAACATAGAGCTGTGTATAATGAGAGCGCTGAATATGTTAAAGTTTTATGCAATGGAATTGCATAAAAAGGTTGAACATAGATCTACTAAACTAAACTAATTATATTGACGCGTAAAATGGAATCACAGGAAAAACAGACGCAGTGCTGGCAGATTTTTTTACGTTTTAAGAGAATTTTAATGATTTTTTTTGCATTAATTTACGTTTAAATAATAAATTTTATTGAAATAATATATAATTACCTTATGAACATACACACATACCTTTATCTCTTGCTTCTTTTTAGTATTATGCACAATCCTCTTACTTCTTTTTACCTCCGTGAGCGATTCGAATTTCTTTACCCCCGGGATAAACCATGTAGAACATCATTGTCCCTTCTCCTGAAATTTACTCGGCACTCTTCCAGCCGCTTTGGTGGCTCCTTTACTGTCGACTCGGTCAGGTGGAACGCTCTCCCACATGATATTCGTGCTAGCCCTTCACTCTTTATCTTCTAGCGCAAAGTCAAAGAGCATTACCTATCTTCATGACTTCGATGTAGGTAAGTATTTTATGTATTAACTAGCAGCGCCTCGCGGTTTCACCCGCGTAGTTCCCGTTCCCGTAGGAATTTCGGGATAAAAAGTAGCCTATGTCCTATTCCAGACTATAATCTATCTCTCTGCCAAATTTCATCCAGATCCGTTTTGCCGTTCTGGCGTGATAAAGGAACAAACATCCATCCATCCATCAATCTATCCATCCATCCATCCATCTAAACTTTCACGTTTATATTATTAGTGACTATCCATCCATCCATCCATCTAAACTTTCACGTTTATAATATTAGTGATAGTGATTAGTGAGACTAGCTGACCGATTTCATTCGCGTGGGCTTTAGTAATACCCTAAGTAATATTGGTTTCCATGTAAACTATCAACGCCAAAGTGTTATTAGTTATTACCCATCCTTTACGATTTTAAAGAAGTTATGAGAAAATCTATAAATCCCAAATTCCAAAAATCCGCTCTTAGCCCACGTCCTCTAAGAAAACTTCATGCAAAATTACATTAAAATTTCATCTATAATATTTTATATTTATTTATATTATTTTATGTATTAGTTCACTAACTATTGTATTCGTTTTTAACTATGTAGGTGATGTAATGTAGGTATTTCCTTTCTATCTGTATGCACATGTACCCACTACTACAAGCTTGTCTCTCTCTCCCATTAAGGTTTGCTGGAAGAGAACTCTTTGTAGGGTTAAGGATACCTCTCTTGTTTTAACGTTTAAAAATTTGGTTTTATTAGTAGGTAGAGTAAAGAATTAATAAACGGTATTGTACCTGTGTGTTAATTTGTTATGCGGTCATCAATTAGTATTTATGTATCGATAGGTTCATTGACTTTCTACACACAGTTAACGGTTTCGTTACCCTTCAATGGATCAAGGGGCATAGCGGATCACTGGGTAACGATGCCGCTGACGAACTGGCACGGAAAGGCTCGGACACGCCGACCATAGGCCCACCTCCGTTCCTTCCCATACCATTCTCCCAGCTCCGAACATGGATAAGAGTCAAAACCAAAGAAACGCATAACGAACGGTGGACTCACCTGCAAGAATGCCGCCAGGCAAGAGCAGCACTTCCGACTGTATCACCAAGGCTAACCAAACGCCTACTGAACCTGACCAGATTGGACCTACGAGTCCTAGTGGGGACACTCACAGGACACTGCCCACTAAATAAACACCTTTTCACCATCGGAGCAACAGACAGCCCTCTCTGCAGGGGATGTCTCAGCGACGAAGAATCAGCTGCCCACGTAGTCCTGGAATGCGAGGGAGTAACGGCGCAAAGACACGAAATCCTCAACCAACCGAGGTCACTCCGCGAAGCCTGTGAAGACCCCAGGAAGATTCTGCGCTTCTGGACGGAGTTAGGCTGGCTGCGCTAGCAGAAACCACGCACAATGGACCAACTTGAGTCTCAGTGCGGACACAAGAGTACACTTACATACATACATACAACGGTTTCATTATCATTCTACTAGGTAATTTCTTTCGTGAGAAATGATTCTTATAAACTGACTAATTATCCATGGGCGGGCGTATGTTGTCTTTATTCTATTCATAAAAAGCTTTAGTTCTTGTAAAGAGTGCTAAACTCAGACCTAAGCATCTACTTTAGATTCATCAGCAGCAACTTTACTGGTGGTAAGAACTAACTTATATCAGTTAGTTCTTACCATCAGTCTCAATCATTATTTTTCAAACCCCGCATCTACATAGTACCTAAGCTGTCATCGTGTTCATTACAATTTGAGATATCAACTTCACAACAGAACTTTCAATACCTGCTACATTCTCAAATTCTGATCACATATTTTGTCCACTGTTATGTTCTGCCACTCTCTTAAATATCAAATCGCGTGTATAAAACACCTACAAGAATTGAAGACGAAAATTATAATATACTAGGTTGGTACTTCCTATTGTAAGGCAGTCACGCGTAAAGATGACAATCGAACAATGGCGTATGTAGAATGTGCTTTCAGGGTCTACGGCTTCTTTTCGTGTTCTGTGACGCATATTTTTGCGTTACGGTCCAAAAACTTTGCAATTGCCATTACGTTAAGCGTAATTCCTTTGTAGTATCAATTGCATTATAGATGAAGTCGATGCAAAACGGAATTATTTTAGACTAGCAATTTTTACTAAATGCATAAGTAAAGCATAACATAACTGCCAATACGAAATCGACAACTTTAGATCTTCCAAATGGCACAAAATTACTTTTAAGAAAAAAAAAAGATCTCATATTTTCTGCCTGGATCTTGAATTTCTTCTGGTTGTTACTGAGAATATATTTCTACTTCAGAGGTTCACTATTTGCAATAACTAAGTACATAAATACATGTTCCCTTTGTGTCACAATCATCGGATTCCGCGCACCACAACTTTGCATATTTGTTTTCAGATAGACGAAACGTACCAAAATGTAAACAGAACTATCAGTTTCGTTTACATTTGCAGTCATATAGCTGTACATTGTGTTTCATTACTTAAACTTTATTAGTCATTTTGCTATTTACTAGAATATCATTGTTATTTGAAGCCTCTATAAAAACGTCAGTGTGTATTTCGACAAGTCTTGAATGTTAATAGCTTAAATTTTCCCTTATGAGCAACATTTCCATTGTTTTTCCTTTTCGGCTACCAATGTAAATGAATCCTTCCCATAAAAGAGTCATTTCATTTACCTCATTCTCGTCATTACTCATTTCGTTTCAGTGCATGTGTTTGATAGCCTCAATAATACGCGTGTCGCGGTTTGTTGCTTTGTACTTTATAAAACCAATGTTGTTGGTAGGTGGTATTAGGTATAGAGATAGGTATTAAGCGTCATCTTTTTATTCAACACTTTTCCTGTTTACTGGTTTTACTGTTTTAAATTAGTCCTTTGTGGTACAGATGTTTATTACATTGTATCCATTATATTATAAGTTCGTCACCATTTGAACAAGAGATTGAATTGGGGTTTTTAAATAAGTTTACGTTGAAATTAATAAATCCCAAAAATTTACGATCTCGACGGGATTCGAACCCGCACCTTCCCCTTCAGCGCAGGGTTGCTCTTTTTCCAACTAAGCTACGTGATCTTATCTAGTCGACCCGAAAATCTTTGACTAGATAAGATCACGTAGCTTAGTTGGAAAAAGAGCAACCCTGCGCTGAAGGGGAAGGTGCGGGTTCGAATCCCGTCGAGATCGTAAATTTTTGGGATTTATTAATTTCTTAGAAATTACCCAGAGTACTATAATAAATAAAAAACCTTAGAAGTTTACGTTGGTCTTGTGACTCTTTCGTAAGCAAAGGTGACTCCTCACAAGGCCCCGCTATGTCTATCGTACACTCCCTAAAAGATATGGCAATGCCGAATCGGCTACGTTCCTCACGTTATCAACTTTCCGCGAATTTGGCGCTAGGCCAGGTACCTTGCGTGTTTGAGGTTTCTTAAACAAGTTTTGTAGGTTAACCTCTACTTACTAGTAGGTATAATAGTACATGTTATATGCCCACCAACTTCTAAAGGTTTAGGCGAAACTTTTTAAGATCTGATTTCGCGTGCGCACGGAATAAAAAAAAACATCAGTATGATAAAAGCATTAAGTATATTTCATCATTTACTTATCCGTTTACTCTCTGTAGATCCAGTGATCAAGATCCATTTGATTCCAATGAGAAAACTTTTTCTCTTTAGATCCATTTCTGATGATTTGGTTCTAACAAGAACTTTTATCATCTGTAGATCCAATGAACAAATTGATTTTGTTCCAGTGAGAATACCTTTTGTATCAATGCATAGTGCATTGCTCAAATAAGTAAACATGGGTGAAATACATACTTTTCCTGTCCCGTCGCCTGCAAAAACAGGCAAACCGCAAAACCTACTCAACAGCTCACAGACCATTATAAACGTGCCGTCAATGTTATGGTCGAGTTCTATAGAATTATGGACAAGGGTCTTTCCATTGCCCAACACCCGCGTGTTGCAAGATCCAAGGACTTCCTTCTCCGCTTTTTGCGTTGTTTATGAGTCAAAAATTTGTTATTACAATATTATTTTATGTCTTCTTTTTGGTCCTTCTCTTTCTTACAATAAGGTGTCGGTTTTGCGGTATGGTACCTTAAATAGAAACCTATCCTATTAGATTCCATTTTAGTGAGCCAAAATGCCGTTTCCAGTTTTATAAAAACACTAAGACGACTGCTCTTGCCAGACGGAGTGTTACGTGAAAGGCCGAAGATATGCATTTTCCAGTAAAAAAAAACACAGAGACGACAGCTCTTGCTAGACAGAGTGTTACGTAACAGGCCAAGAATTCCTCGGCCGGGTTACGCTGTACTCCGTAGTATTCGCGGCTTCGTAGCGGCGCGGCGGCCTGCCCAGGTATTGATCCCGCACCCCCACCCTTCCTATTGATCTGGACGTCCAGACCGTGCAGGAATGCGCAGTTCTACTATGATATGGTCTGTGCAGCAATCACCATTATTTCCAGTCGGTAGATGATGAACTACTGTCTGTGCTTTACGATTACGTCTGTGGGGTATAAGGCGTGGAATGGCTGTGTTGACCAGTCAGCTACAGGATAATGTACGATACGATAAGAAACAGCAGTTGTGTGTGTGTTACCTACCTAAAATCTAAACGCTTCTACAAATGTCATGGTCAAGGTCTTCCAATTTTAACAACAATCAATCAATGGTCCAGCCAGCCATTCCTGTCATGAGCATTTTCCTTTGTTCTCCGTTTCAACGAAAATAACAATGATTCGAGGTTACAGCAGTCACACTGCAAGTTCAAGCTCATAAAATAGTTAAATTATTTAGTTCTCATGACTTCCAAGTTTTTACCGACTTCCGCACATGACACGGATGTTGTTTCACAGGTGTGTCGACAAAAAGTGGATCAACAGGTAAAGGCCTCAGAAATAGGCAAGTGGGCCAAGGATTTGATGGCCCGATCCCGGGCATTTACCTAACGCCAATATCTCTATACAAATTTAAAGATCCTAATAGGGAAAGTTGAACAGGTTGATGACAGTAACAAAAAAATACCAAAATAAAATGATGTACTAAAAAACAGAGTTAGTTACCTGACCCATAGATTTGCAAAACACGTATTATATTTTTTATATTGATTGAGATTCATTATTATTTTAATGAAATAAAACAACAAAATACAGCAATCCGCCATGACACGTTGAACACCAATCAGATAATACTGAGGCGTGACTTCATGCCGTCACAAAATGTAATGTAAAAGCACAGAATAACTACAAGAATAACTATGCTCTAAGGTCTGACTTTCTTCAATCAATAGCTTTCTTTATTTCTTGACAATATTTAGTGGTTAAATACTAGTTCTAATTTTCTTCTCTTATATTTATTTCTTGGTAATAAAGAGATTCTATTGAAAATGTTATGGTCATTCTGTATCATCCGATGTTTTTGCATCGGTGACGTCATAGACAGACTCTACTAGCATTGTAGCGCTTTAAAGCGATATCGAAAATGCATTTTGAAAACTTCATTTTTTTCCTTCATAATCAGTTTTTTGCGGATTTTTTTTTTTCTGTTTTCGGGTAGAAATTATTTCGGAGTAGTTTCTGAAAATCAGTTATCATGCCTATTACAGACTGATTTACTGCTAAAGCAAAAGACTAGCATAATTATTTTCAGACAGGGTTGTGAAAGACAACCCTAAACTCAGCGAAGCCGTCGAGATTTCGTTTTAGGTTTTTCCGAATTCATTCTCCGATCCATCAAATGCTGACAAGTGATTTTGTGATGTAATGTAAATCCTAATACCGTAACGTAATAACAACTTTAATGGCATTATAATGAACCCCGTTACTTCCTAATAAGACATATTTTTTTATTTGAATGACTCAGATAAGTAACTGCATATTCTTGATATTATGATGACATAACTTGTTGTTGAGTGGTTATGCTTGTGAATAATAATTATAGTATTTTTGTAGTAGGTAGGTACTTAAGTTATCTTAGTACCTATCGTTCATTAATTGGCATGATATTTATTTTTATTCCATTAATTATTTGCGTCTTAGTTTTATTATCTGGAGTATGTATAATTAACTATTCTAGTTATCTCGTCACAGTCGTCACCGAGTGACATCTCTGACATAAAAACAGCTTTATTTTTATTATTGTACGTGATATAGATATCTGTATCAATAATACCTAAAGTTACGTAGTAACCGATAATAACTTCTCCGTAACTCATTTCGTATCTGTTTCAATTCAATAGCTTTTGTTAAAATGGAACGCTACCTTCGGCATAATGTCGTGAACACAATTACTTGTACGCTAGAATAAATATCAGTCAACCCCGAGGCATTGCGAAGCTCCGGGTTGCGAGGGCAAAGACCGGGTCGACGGAAATCAGGCCAAGGATGCCATGAGATGCAGCCACCCAACCACCGGCCCAGGAGGCTGTTGCCAGGGGCCTTGGACTCGAATTGGGGCAATGCTGAAGCCAATGCTGGTGAGCCGAATTCAGCCCTGCGTATTTTACCAGAAATTTGTAAAATAGGACATGTTTCAGCACATTGCTTATAAGGTTTAAGGAGGAGAAGGGCAATATGGTATACCAGGACGGTCATTCATATTGTTTTTGAAAATGCAGCCGTCGCTGCTAGCTAACTCGAACTTTGTTCACTCGCACTCACCTGTATATCTTATATCTTGAACAATATGTTTTCTCTACTAAATTCTCTCGCACTGATTTGAGTTACCTTTTGCAATGCCGTTAAAATCCCCTCCGCACCGGAGAC
This sequence comes from Eupithecia exiguata, assembly GCA_947086465.1. NCBI lineage: Eukaryota > Metazoa > Arthropoda > Insecta > Lepidoptera > Geometridae > Eupithecia > Eupithecia exiguata. Next base: position 10,857,808 of record OX352240.1, on the reverse strand, counting down.
AGACGCATAAATATTGTTTTCACGTAACTATGAGTGTGGGTGTAGGTACAGCATACAGCACACAGATGACTCAATAATTCAGTTGGGGCTGCTCTCCCTCTTCATCCCCTGTCGAGTATTGATCTCTTGCACCAGAAACGCCCCGCGCCTCGACGCCCGCGCTACGTCTAGTACCTATCATAATTATTATTAACTAGCATGAACATAATTAATTTCTGTTAGACTAGTACGTAGCTTAATTCTAGCACTTTTTATAATCGGTTATGAGCGTTAGTTGTCATGTCATCTTCCTTTGTTGTTTATAGAATTGTTCTATCACTATCTTTGTGTTACGTTTATCAGCTTCTGTTTGTTAAGTCGTTTCTGTTTCTTTACTTTTTCTTCATTTGCTTCTATTGGATTTAGTGTATACATATATAATCTGTATCCGACTCTAAGAAATGAAATAAGTTCCCAAACAAAGCAAAGTGCGGGTTAGCACTATAACAAAAAACCTTTATATCCGACTCATTTGGCTATTTAGGTAATCTTAATAATTACCTCACCTATACTGCGTTAACGGAAACGTGAAAAACATAGAACGTGTGTTCATTATTGGTTCATCATCATCATATCAGCCCACAAACGTCCACTGCTGGATATATACATTATTGGTTTTTATTACATAGCAATTGATTTTTCGGGTGGAGTCAAATTTCAGATGGTGCCCGTAGGTACATTCTATGTTTTCCTTATAGGAGCTGGCCTGCTGAAATTTACATTATTTTTTAAACACCTCTATCTACCCGTGCGAAGGCGGGGCGGGCCGCTAGTCATTATAATACTTTTCAACGAAGCATTCCTTAATCGTAAACAACGTCTGAGTTTATTATCATTAATAAACAGCTAGTCTTCGACCACTTCTAGATAAATGGCTGTATAGGATTTAAATAAGAGTTACTTACCTCATTAATTTAATTTTTAGGGTTCCGTACCCAAAGGGTAAAAACGGGACCCTATTACTAAGACTTCGCTGTCCGTCTGTCCGTCTTTCCGTCTGTCACCAGGCTGTATCTCATGAACCGTGATAGTTAGACAGTTGAAATTTTCACAGATGATGTATTTCTGTTGCCGCTATAACAACAAATACTAAAAAATAGAATAAAATAAATATTTAAGGGGGCCCCCATACAACAAACGTAATTTTTTGCCGTTTTTCTAGATAATGGTACGGAACCCTTCGTGCGCGAGTCGAACTGTCGCACTTGGCCGGTTTTTACCCGACTACCAACAGGGGAGGGTTATGAGGTTAGCACCCTATGTTTGTATGTTTGTATATTTGTATGTTTGTATGTATGTGGCCGATTTCTTTGTTCCCACGTAGCGCTGAAACTACCTACTGGTTCAATTTCAACAAATTATGTATCGATTGATTCGTCTCAATATCCCGATGGTTATAGGCTATAGGATTTAGGGCTCCGACCCCGAATAAGCCTTCAAAACGCGTATTAAAATTTAGGTAGCCGCAGGCTGCAGGCCCCATAGAGAAAAATTACACTACCTACGACCTATTTTCATTTTCAACTCTATGCCTATCAAGTATGACCGATACGTCATTCTATTTTGTCAATGTAAATGTTTCAAACTTTTATAACTTTCACGTAGTCGGGTTGTAGTTTTTAACTTTATCTTGTTTATTTATAACTTACCTGTACGTTCGTTAGTTGCTAAATGACGAAGCCTTATCTCACATAGTAGGTAGAAATCAATTGATATCATCCAAAACTTCAAGTCTCGGTGACTTGATAGACTTATTTTCGTCATTATCAAAGATGATTGATATCAAATTATTTACTTACATTTCATTTTAACAATCATTATTATTACGATGCATTTCTGTTGTCATGCAAGTATTTTATTATTCAATCCGGCTTCTAAAGCCTAGGGGTGGCTCACCCCTGCATCTATCGTTGAGAGGCCGATCTTTACTTTCCCGCATGCGCTGTATCACCCTCTGGAGGACCCTCACCGCTCCCTGGGATTACACGTCACCCCTGCCACCCCGAGAGGTAAACGACTCGTGGAACGTTATGATAGGTCTTGATATGCTTTTATTTTACTATTTAGCGCGGATTCTATATGCGAAATCGCAAGTGTTAATAAGAAAAATTTATTGCGATACTTGATTAGATTCATTTAAGGATGGAACTGTGGAATTCAAAAAGTGATCAGATAGGTAATATTGTAAATATAGATATTCTTTTAATCTCCGTCGGTCGGCTAGACATCTTTTCAGGATTTCTTTCAAGTTGTTATTTAATGAATTTCCCATTTCCTGTTGCAAATACTTTGGTTGAAAAATGGAAAATTTCCAGGGCAAAAGGAAAGATAATGGGTGAATTTATCTTTGTCCTTGGAATCCGATCTTTATAGAGGACTGGAAAATTCTTATCCAGTTCAATAAGTCACACTAAGAGCCGATACGTTGATTACGATATGGAATATATTAGCTGATAGTGATCCATTTTGTGTTCTATTGACGTCAGCACTTCAGCCGATAGCGGTTTCTATGAACCCAGTCAAGCGATGGAACGAATTGATATAGGTACCACTAGATTAGGTACACTCAGAAAAGCAAGGTCAGAATGTATTCATCTCTTTGTCACTCTACAATGATTCAAGTCCGAAGAAGAAGGAGTACCTAAGTATATTCATACCATGTACTCATATGATTCATACTAACACAACTCAATGCTTGTACGCTTAACTTAGACGAAGAAGCGTTGGACCTACTAATTGTAAAAAAATTATCAAACTATAAATCGATACTTTGTGACGTGGCTCATTAAAAGTGTTAAAAACATTCATAGCCTGCAATCGCGAAACAGATGACATTCACGTGATTCACGCTATGAAACCGTTGGCGTTACAAATAACGGTCATATATTTCCAATTAGGGCGAGGTATAGCCGCAAACGTCAATCAAAGCCCCCCGGTAGGCCTGATAGCTTTGCACAGGGCTACGGGCGTGACGTCACGGATCGATAGGGCGCCCTACGCGCCGCGCGCCGCCGCGGTTTTCGTGCCTTGATGATGTAACTTAGTATTTTCGTGGGGTTGTTGTATCCATGAGTCATGTAACTGTTTTCAAGGGTGGAAACGATTGGCGATTATGGAACTGGTTATATGGAGTAAGGAGCCACTAGGTATTTAAACTTCGTGTTATAGATAATTACAGAACTTACTTAACACCTAATTTTAATTTATTTAGTGTCAGCCCTTGACGCTGACGATGATTAAAGCGATGAAATGTAGCTTAGAGTTATTATGATTAATAATTAATAGTTAATTTAATTTCAATCATCTTTGATAATGACGAAAATAACTCTAGCAAGTCACCGAGACTTAAAGTTTTGGATGATATCACTATTGATTTCTACTATATTAAGACTTAATTAGTAATATAATAAATAAGACTTTAATTATAAAAGATACGTTAAATGTATCTCTTATAATTAAAACAAAAAAAAACAGGCAAATCTACTCCTTGTGTTCCAAATTAAAACCGATTCCTTTGTTCAAAATAAATGACCAAAATCTGGCTTCTCATAACGGCAGACCAGTTTTGGCGACGAAAATAACCCGTGGCACTACTCGCTGTTTAAACGAGTCGTATAACAGGTTCTTGGTATTGTAAAGGCTATTTGGATTATTTGTTGCTGCTTCTCCATCCACCACTGCAACAATAATTCTCTGAATGATGAAGAATAACAATAACGGCTGGGTTATATCAATCAATCAATCAAAAATTCTTTATTTCCATAAATACAAAAATGTACACTGAGAAAAGTTAAAACAGTGACACGGAAATAAAGTGATATTTTTGATTTCTGTCGCTATATTTTGGTAAGGTACTCTACAAGCTTCAGGAGGACTATGACCAGCTATGGGTAAAACCGGCTGCGGATGATGATGATGATAACTCTTGTTTTATGGTATCCATACTAGTTTAAATTGGTGTTGTTGGAATTATTACTCGAATTGTTGGTTCCTGTTGATTCCTGCCAAGGTCGCCATGAGGGGATGTTATTGAAACGTCGTCGGATATTAGTGAAGACCCTTTTATTACTGTTCTTTTTAAATACAATGATGATGACTTACAAGCTAGCTTATGTTTATCCTTATAGCTACGCTATACTACATCTAACAATAATTGCTGGATATCCATTCATAATGTCGTGGGGCGAACCTGGATAAGATTGGCACAGGACCGTGTGGAGTGGCACAAGAGTTTGGAGGCCTATACCCAGCAGTGGGTGAAGTCAGGTTGTAAAGATAAAGATAAAGATTTTTTTATTTGCCAAAACATGTGTTATGTAAGGTAATAAGTAAATACATCTTATGGATCAACATGCTTGACCGTCAATCGGCATGCAGAAATATGTTTGAGAGAGAATGACGTGCAATAACTTATTATTGTTGTGGATGATGATGATATATATTTAAAAAAAAACTATAAACTGTCTATAACTAGTTACTAATTAGTAAAGCTTTAACATAGTAGGACAATCATCGCTGATCAACACTAGTCCTTGCTCCGCAGTATTAGTCGATGTTTTGAAACTTCAGATGTAATGTTGTCTTTCTGAGTTGATTGGGTATTTTCCATTATTTCACGTGTTCGCTCACCTACTTACTCTACTCGTATTTTATGCACAGCATCGTCTGAATTTATAGTCTTGTTTGAGAATCTGGTTTTCAAACATTTTCTTAAATTAGAATTTACAATTTCAATGTCGACGTCTTAGCTATAAACATTTTAAATTGCGTCTCTTTTTGGGGAATTTGGTTTGACGTAGGCGTGTTTAATTTTAGCAATTTAAAATGTAATCTGTTTTTTTTTCTCGGCCTTGGTCTTCGATTTTAATGGTATGCAACTGTACAGAGACTTCTTTAAACATTTAAATTTTTATTATTATAAGCTATCTCATTGCAGGCTTTCACGTTGCTTCTTTGTTTTTACTGTTTCGTGAATTTTCATTGAAGATTTCTGGGCGCTAGATTCGGCTTTCTTTGTCTTGTACAATTTCGTTAGTAAAGTTACTTACCAATTAAAGTAGTACATGCACCTATACAATATTGTGTACCTATATGATGTTGATGCGGGATAGTCGAACATTATCGCCATCAACATCAATTTCAACCGGTATTTCAGCCATTGGGTGATTTAATGTCAACATTGGTTCTATTCTATCTTCTGGTCTATTAGGTACTTAAAATAATGTTAAAACATTCTACCCATCCCTATCTGCACTCACCTTACCAATTCAACTCCGAATGGTAAGTACAACTTGAAATGGCAGGGTACGGTCTGTACGTGCATGGAACGTAAATAAACATTGACACGTGTTTATGGGTGCGGGCTGACGCATGCGCAGTGCTCCGCGCTGCCATCGATCCAGCCTCTCCCTGGCACGAGACGACATAGACATACAATACGTGAGTGTTCAACAGACTTGGAGGTACTTTATTATGTATTATATAAACGACCTGGAGCGTTAGGAAGATCACGATAATACTGGTGAAATTATTCCATATTATCTAGTGCTACCTCTAAGTATATTGTGTGAAATACATAGCAGGTAGTACTAATACCTTAGCAGAAATTACCTTTGCAATATGCTGTTCCTCTATGATGTTTATGTCGATGATGAGTTTCAAAAGGTAACGTTTTTTAAACCTTATCGCTGATAATTACGCACACTAGCGCCGCTGCCTATTCGATTTTATTATACGTCAAACAATTGAATTTTAATCTAACCATTGGATAGCTTGTGATATCTATAATAAGCATTTTTTAACTGTAATAGTTTTATTTTTCCTAGTTTAAACAGAGATGCGAAGTGGCTCTTGGTGGCCCTCTGTTTCTGTTTTCACATCTGTATGTATTAGAAAAGTCCGATTCTTGCCAGTATTTAAAGCTCGTGTCAAGGAGTTTTTCCTTTCAGAAAAGTGAATAATGGTACTTTACTTTGTCTATATATTTATTTACTTAGTAGTATTGTATATTAATGTTATTTATTTATTTTGATTTTATTGGATGTCTTTAATGTAGGTATCCATTGGTCTTTGTAGTTTATGTATTTTAGATTATCTTTGGTACACCCTCTGCCTTTCTTAAATTCACAATTCTTTCCATCCAAAGGTTGCCTGGAAGAGATCGCTTCTTAGCGATAAGGTCGCCCATTGTACTTATCTTATGTGATGTCTCTTTGTAATGTTATTTTATGGTGTACAATAAAGCATTTTTGTGTTGTATTGTATTGTATACTAGAAACCCTATACATAAAAGAGAAAAATTAAACTTTTACAGAGACATTAAAAATGCTTATGATAGGTATCACAAACTGCCCAATGGTTTTTTTTAACTCTTCTGTATAACGTAATACTAAAATAAAAAAGATGGCAGCGTTAGTGTGAGTCCTTCGACTCACCACAATGCCTTAATTAAAATTAACAAAACTCATGTCCGTCTTTACATAAAGTTATTGATGCATATAATAGGACTTTTTCTATGGGTATAGGGGAAGTGGAATGCAATGCCTGCAAATTCAACAAACACAACATACATCAAAGAGTATGAAAAATTTATTGCACCGTGCCTAATAGATTTCACGTTACAGTTGGCTTATCAATAACATTTATTGCGATTTCGACCGTAACTCCCAGAAACAGCAAAGTAATTTCTGCATGTTCTGCATGGCAATCGCGTTTTCCACGTTTTAGCATTTAATGTCGAATCGTCTGCGTTTGCATTCCGCTGCAGTATCGCAGACGATGGGACGACCGACGCATGTAATATCGACCACTACCCTGTACGTTGCAGATTCTGCTAATTAGGTACTTACTTCAATTTCCATCACCATTTTTTAGGCAATAACTTAAAATTTCACTATACCTTATGTTACTGCTAGGATTGGTCTATAGTGAAAGATTACGTGAGGCCATATTATCGATAGAAGCACTTATATTAGTCAATATTTTCTGGTGAGTGAAACGCTGCGTAAATTACGAAAATAGTATTCTTATAAAATGGACCATGGATCATCTCCATTATAACTTACTAGCAGCGCCTCGCGGTTTCACCCGCGTAGTTCCCGTTCCCGTGGTAATTCCGAGGCAAAAAGTAGCCTATGTTCTATTCCAAATTATAATCTATCTCTGTGCCAAATTTCATCCAGATCCATTCAGCCGTTCTTACGTGATTGAGTAACAAACATCCATCTATCTATCCATCCATCCAAACTTTGACATTTATAATATTAGTGAGATTTATAATATTAGTGAGATAAGTAAGATATAAAATAAAATTAAAAATAATAAAAGGTACCTTGCCTACGTACAACACCTAACCTATAACAAATAAACCGTGGTTAAATAAACACGTGGTTGCTCTAGGAAATACAAGAAACCAACGACGCATGCGTAACTACAAGCCAGCCGCATCTTCTGTCCTGTGCGTTGTTGACGATGTAATTTTGCGATGTAAAACCCCAGTAAAACTATAATCGAACTTCTAAATCCTGGATAACTAAAATGGGTTTGGAAGTAGTTTTAAGCCCGAACCGGGAAGGCCGGAACACATCGATAGTCGATACATACCTATGTCACCATTACCTGTGATTGTGAAAATTATCAGGTGATGATGATGTTTAAGATTCGTTTTACGGCGCACATATTAATTCCTGGAAGATCAAACTTTTATGAGACCACCTCAAAATCAATCTTTATACAACAAGGAAAGAAGCGAATGATGAATTTATGAGGTTGTTAGGGTTCCGTACCCAAAGGGTAAAAACTGCACCCTATTACTATCTCTATATCGTCTGTCCATCTGTCACCAGGCTGTATCTCATGAACCGTGATAGTTAGACAGTGGAAATTTTCACAGATGATGTAGGTATTTCTGTTGCCGCTATAACAACAAATACTAAAAAACAGAATTAATTAAATATTTAAGGGGGCTCCCATACAACAACGTGATTTTTTTGCCGTTTTTATAGATAATGGTACGGAACCCTTTGTGCGCGAGTCCGACTCGCACTTGGCCGGTTTTATTTTACTAATGATCATAATATTTATGATAATTAGTAATAAAACCTCATAAATTCATCACTTATACCATTTTTCTGTTATAGACTAGTCGATGCGCTGTTAGGTTCTATCCCCGGCGTTATTTATCCAAGTCTATTGCGTTCATTGCATGAAAGTAGTTCAATGTTTAATAATCACCATGAAATGTACGATAACTCTATTTTAATGGTGATAGATAAGGTTTCCTGTTCTTATCACAATTTAAAAATAATTTATTTAAGTACTTTTGTTAGGTAGTGTGATAACTGCAATCAACTGAATGCAGGCTCTATCATCGTTTCAAATTAAAAATAAATAAATGGAAGAGAATCTAGATCTAGCTACTATAATGGCTATCACAACATAATGCTGAGTCGGTCGCCATTTTTTAGCATTTATGTTTTGTAATTACAATAAATATTATAAATATTTAAATAATAAATATTTAATATCTATTAAGTAGATAAGTAGTTTATATTGGTGTTAGGTAATTTAAGAAACTTGTAAATGCTATAAATAAAGCTTTTCTTACGCTTATTTATTATAAATTATCTATTTCTAATTAAGGGTTCTCCGCGGTGCACAATCAGTCCTCACCGTTTTTAAGATTTCTCTAAAACTCTATCATAATAATTATAATGTAATGAAACTAATCACAATAATAAGACCAATACTGATCTATTCGCTAAAATATTTAATTTTACAATATTTTGTGTAGTTTTATAATAAATCACTGTAGAAAATACACAAAATGAGATTTAACTCTCACAGGAAACACCAAATGAATAAAAAACATTGATACTGTAGTACCTACCTCAGACTAAGTGTAGTACCTAGTTTTAATGTTTTTATTCAGTCATTACGTTGTACCTAATCTACTGTAGGTACTAGGTATAAAAAATATAAAACTATTATCGTGACAAAAACTCAGTCTAAAATCACTTTCAGAATTTAATCTCTCGACTCCCGTGCGAGGGAAATTAAAGTTAATCCGTTTACTTGATTGCGAATACGGACTTTGGCAATGTCATCAACTTTGCTATACGTTCTCTTTCATTTAGTCAGTAGCAAATGCTAAATTCGTTTTCCCTTTAGTCTCAGTTAGCTTTGTTACCTAGGTACTAATTAAAATTGTGCTGGATTGTTTTTATCGGTGCAAACAAAGTCCGCTTGTGGTCTGGTTCTTTGTCAATTTGATTAATTTGCTCGATTTTAGTACCTATGTAGGTTCGCTTCTGATTCTGACAATCAAAGGTTACCTGTTCTACTATAATTTACTGTCGTTACTCGTTATTTCGTTGTCGCGGTAGGGTTAGTTAGGTTGGAATAGAAACCCATAGGTAACATCAATTCTTTAGGTAGGTAGGTAGGTAGGTACTTGAGTCATTTTCAAAAAAATTGTACGTAACACAAAAAACGTTACACAAAATAATTTATAAAGAATAGTTCACAATAATGTTTTTTAGACAGAATGTATCGAACTTTGCGTTTTTGGGCATTTTTTTATTTCTCTGGTTGGTTAACTTTGACTCCGATAGAATATATTTTTTTTATAGTTTTCTTTAGTTTTTGTAGCATATTCTTGTTTTTTTTTTAGTTTCTGAGGAATCTTTTTTAAATTTTTCTCGGTTTTTTCGCTGCCGTTCTGCTGCTGTCATTGGTGTCTAAATAAATACAATATAATTAATAATAAGTTATATAAAAGTTATAAAACTACATAGGTAATTTACTTTCTTTACATTCAAAAAAAGCATGATTAGGCATTTGAAGTCAAGTGGATTTGGGTTCAAATCCGGTCGTGAACCAATGAATTTTTCATATCGCGGATAAGTTTATGTCTGCTCCATCAGTGACGGAAAATATCGTAAGGAACCCAGCATTCTCTAGGACCAAAAATTCGAATTGTATGTTTCATAAGAAAATAATTTAAAATTAAAAGTACAATAGTATTCATCATAACTGTAAGTAAATTTAACAAACACTGTAGCGTTGTCGGTCTTCATGAAATTGATATTTTTTCCGTATGATGGATTTGATTTTTAGGCTTTTTACCTAAGTGTAAATATTAGTCGTAATTTGTTTTTATTCTTTGATTCTGATAAATACATACATATATTTTATTTTTGTCAATTTATTATTATTTGTACAATTATAAAAAAAATTGTTTAAAAAAAACTGTTAATCGAATAAGAATGTTAAATCTCAATCGGTTTATAATCAGCAAAGGTATCGCGTAATACTTTTAACAAATAGGCAAATCATAACCCCTCTTTTATTCTGAAGTTGGCTAAAATCAGCAATATGTCCACAGCTTTACATTTATTTCTGTGTGTAACGTTACGAAATGTTACACAAAAACACGAAATGTTACACAAATTTCATGGCGACAACACGAGTTTTGATAAACCACAAAAAAGAAACTCTCTGTAACGGTTAAATTTCATTCGCATTCTCATAAGTATATGGAAATACATGAACACACAAAGTTTTTGAGTTATTTCAAGACACACTTACCAAATAAAATCGACGTTACACATAGGAAAATTTGAACGACAAAAATCGACTGTCACATTCAAATCACTGACGAGAATGAAAAAAGTATGGCGGCATGGTTTTCTCGATAGCTTGGCAGCAAAATACAGTTTTGCCAGTGCTCATTAAATTAAGACTACGTTTAAATATAAATTATAAGTACGTCTTTTCGTCGTTACAAAAAGGCGTTACACAAAAAACAAAAAAAGGGGACATAGGTTTAAAATCAAATTTTCTGTGCTTAAACTAAACGTTTTAAAGCAATTTTCTTTTCTTTCTATAGAACAGTTTATTAACTAATATCCCCTTTAATAAATCTAATAATATATCAACGTAATAAGCGTTAGTTGATGTTTTTGTAATCAAAAGCCCATGTGGGACACAACGGAATTGTATGGAAAAGGAAACGAAACCGAAAACTCATTATTTTTATTTATTTTTAAAAAATAGATTTAATTGAACGTGAAAGATTTAAAGGATTTAAATTAAAGAGAAATACTCTAAATAATATTTAGAACATAACAAATCTGTGACATTGACAACCAGTTCATAATAATTTCTTGATTTACAGGCGGGACAAAACATTTTTGGAGTAAAGTACAATTTTTTTGCAAATGACTCACTTAGTACCTATGTATTTATAACTAAGTAAATCAATAGCGATCAAGTTGCTTGATTGTGCGTAAGGCAAACGTAAGCCCGTAAGTAAAGTACAAGTGTAAAGCCATCCATAGATTCAGTGTAGTACCTATTATTGTATCTGTGGCCATAGTAAAGCCCAAGTTTTTTTTCTAGATTCTTCGGATCAACCCGACCGAACCGTAAACCCACGACCGTGGGTCATATAACTTCAAATCCACGTCTACCTGGCCGCATAACTGTTTTTTCTCGGTCGGATCCTTCATCGCTTACAAAAAACGACCATGGCAGCTTCATTTATTAACGCTTAAATCCTGCATGGAGAGGCAACTGGCAACGCCAGCCAACGGCAACATGGCGGGCGGGTGAACGGCAATGCGACGTTGCCGCTCTGCACGCTCGGCTGACTCGTCATGTGACGTCACGTCTCAAGATGGCCGCCATACCGGTCGTGCTCAGTTCACATCCCCCCGCTCCCGTCTCTCAGCCGGATCCTGACATAAAATAATAATAATTTAGTTTGTAGGTAGGTAGCTAAGCTATCGTCAGAGACTAATCGAAAATAGATTAACGTCTAAAACTAGTCTCCATTGTTTGTTGACGCTAATTGTCATTTCACACATAGCATATGTATTTTTACGAGGTCATGGACAATTCTTATTCTTTTCTATGTAAGTAGATACCGTCTTCGATCAACAGTTCCATGAACGAGGTAACTTACCTAACAACGTATGTACCTATTTTGTTAATTTACTTTCGTTGACTCTTTTTTTTAGAGAAATACCTAGGTACCTTACCTAGCAGAACCTGCCCTGCCCAACACAGTAAACGGAATCTAATCGCGCTGGTAGTTCTTTGGCTTGGTGGTAGTAAATGCCTCCTACCAATCACATTTAACCTAGCTTTAGTATTTACCTTCATGGAGTAGTTTCATAACTCGCGTTCGTTATTAATTTTGATTGAATTTATTAGCGTTCGCATTATTATGATTATTTATTACCTACCGTTATTGCTATTCGTTACCAGGTAATTAGGATGGAGTTAGGTAAGGTTCCTCACATACCTACCTAAAACTAGGTAGTTGGTCTATTAATTAATAGATATCGAGGATCTTATCATAATCGAGCTTTTGCATTCTTGATGGTATTTGCAATAAAATTTACCTATGTGTAATTGTGTAGGTAGTATTATTAATACCTTTCTTTGTTTAAGTTCTTCATTACCCATCTGTATTATCATCACATTCATCACAAACTTTAATAAGTTACTAATCCCATTAGATTTATAACTTTATCTCTGAAAAATTACAGCTCGGTCCTTTCAGTACCGTAGGTAGTTTTGGCGTTGTCTCCAGTCAATCAAACACGTCTTCACCAACTTTCGGATTTATGATAAGTACCTACCTATTTGAGTAGGATTTAGCTACAGTAGGTTCTTAGAAGCTAGAAGGCATTCGCTGATTGAAGAATCTATTGCTCACTGATCCCTTTTCTTATCTATATGAGCAATAATGATGAGGTTATAATCATTCGATCTGCTAAGACGCGCCGTGTCCCACCCCAGGCGTTCGGGTTCTATTCTGTATCGTACGATAAGCGTGTTGTCGGGGTCGCGCGGCGGCGCATCCGCGTCGCGGGTAACGGCGCGTCGTCGTCGTCGCGGTGCGCGCGCTGACGTCACCGCTCGATAATGGCCGCCGCCGCCCCGGCCCCCCGCAAGCGCCGCGACCCCAGCTCAGTCTCTCCTCGACCCGCTTACGGAGCAGTGCCTCTTGAAGTCCCGCACCTCAAGCACTCTACGTCCGCGGAGCCGAATGTGATTGAAACTACTCAGTGTTCTCAAGTGTAATATGGTGACGGTGTTTTTTTTCCTGAGTTTTATAAATCTGTGAAAATTTTCAAGAGGACCGAAGAAAGCCGATCTCTCGCCCACCGCTCCCATTCCGGCGGCGAGATGTCGGTGATGCAGAAGCGGCAGCACTGCTACTTGTGCGACTTGCCCCGCATGCCGTGGGCGATGTTGCACGAGTTCTCGGAGGCAGTGTGCCGAGGATGCGTCAACTACGAGGGTGCGGATCGCATCGAGGTAGTGCTCGACGGTGCCAGACAGCTGAAAAGGGCTCATGGCTTCCAGGAAGGCCGAGGCCCTAGTCACTCTAAAGGAACCCATAGAGCGCCTCTCGAAGCCCATCAAAATGGAGTTGAAACTGCAGTGCGAGGCCAGCCAGCACCGCCGGCACATCATGCTCCTTCAGCGGGATTCTCATTACATCATACGCGACCAGCCGCTAGTTCTGGCCTTCTGGCGGAGTATGGAGGACGGCGTGATGAGCATGATGGCAGGAGGCTGACTCACCTACCGGCCCACCACCTCCCAACACACAGTGCAGCGCGCCTCGCTCCCGGTCTTACTCTCAAAAGGCCGTTAGACGAAGATGATCACCAAAATCATCACGAACCCCCAAAGAGGTTGCTTGAAGAACATCCTCGGCCACCACTGACCAGGGGAGATTCACTTCCGGCGGTGTCTCTGGCTGCTCCATTCGCTCCTGATAGAGTTTTCAAACAAGAAAAACATCCCCTACGCACACCGTCTTTTGATGCATCTTCATTCAAATCCAATGGTGAGTCCTATTTTTTGTTGTTTTGAAGTCATCAAATATTATACCTTATTAAATTTAATGGAAACGTGTTGAAAGTCGGTATTGGTAACTTCAACGGATTAAACCTTCCCCTTCTCGAATTTATTCACATAAATTGCTCGAGCCACATGAATGTCGCTGAATTGTTTTCGGTTGTGGCCGTGTTTATATTTTCTGTTCTGGAATATTTATTCGTAGTTTAAAAATATATGTACATTAAGTGAGTTCGATATGAATTCTCTCATATAGGTATCATTTTTTGAGAAGAGAGGGTTGCGCTAAATTTTATCCTCATCGTGTGAAACGCGTTGCCTTCTAAGGTTATCCTTGTTACAAAAACCCTTTAAAGACCAAACCTAAAGGTAAATGGTTTCATAAAGGTACAAATGGAATCCAGTTTACCTATTTACTAGGTACCAATCATTGCTTTGAGACGTTAGATCCTCTTTACTTTGGAGGAAACTAATTCTTTTCACTGTTGACAGGCTGGGATAAAATCGAAAGCTACTTCGTTAACACAAACAATTTTTATAAAATGTACCTAGGTTACCTTGATATTAAATACCTACATATTACTTCCTCTCTATGCACCTAATTGGAACAAATAACAGTTAATAATTTATTGCTTACTTGTAAACCAAGTCACGCGCATTACACGCATAAACCTACGAAAGTAAATGAACATGAACGTGCTCAGACGATTGAACGTGGTTGTTTTGTGCAAACTTAGCGTCCGCCAAAGGATTCGTAATCTAGGTAGGTGCATTTACTCAGTCCATAAATACGAAACCGGTTCAACTGGTTGAGCGTTCTCGAAAGCGAGCCCGCGGCCTCTCTCACACAAACTTGCTACATACAAACACCCACGTAATGTGAACGCTGCTCCGTGAATGCATGCACGACAGCAGCGGTGAGGCAACGCCGCGTGACGACATTTTCGCTCGTGTACGTATACTAGGTAGGTCGAGCGTTGGGTGAAAAAATATAGCGCCTGCCTACGCTTGGCAGAGTCGCTTGACCACATTCCGCTGGCGTGAGTGCGGGGCGGCCGCGGCGGCGGCGCCGCCGCCGCCTCGGGCCGCGCCGCCGGCCAAAAAGGTCGACGTGTGACGTCACTCACCACCGCCAGATGGGCCGTGCCTTCCCCGCCACGAGAACCAACCGATCACAACTTTCGCCCTTTACGCGTTATTCTTATGAATATCAACATTTACGTTCAGCTGCAATAATGCTGTTCATTTTCTGTATTAAACGGGTCAGCAACAGTATTTTAGAACGATGGTTCTACAGCTAAATTCGAACGTATACCTACTTAAATAAATTGTGTTGCTACGAGCTACAGAAGTTTCTCGAATGATGAAATGCACACAAGTGTTATCGAGCACGTCAAATTGATATTCATTTATTTTTATGCTTAACACGAACTGCCGATTCAAAGCAAAATCATCATAACCAGATCATAACAACAACGTAAAGGCAACGACAACGACCGACTAACCGCGTATACGTGTACACATACGGGACCCACATCGCGTGCGGTCTGGCAACGCCCCGCATCGCTCGTAGAGCTGGCAATAGAGCTGATTGCACACTCGCATGTGCTACTCGCTCGTATCATTTCAATTAACACGCTTTACCTACCCGTCTGCGGTAGGAGTTGGGCCGGGAGGCCAGCCCGCGCCTGTGACACATCGTACTCGCTACGTAGCGCATTAACACACAATGCTATTTATAATGCTTTATATGCGTGTGTGGACGTGTGTGTTTACTATCCGTCGGTCCACCGCAAATGATGTGTCATCCGACATTCAATGTGAGGTTATTCGGACACATGGAAACGATGTCGCGGGATTGCGATGCGACGAAACACATTATGTGAGCGATGCCGCTCCGCGTCGTAAACATCCTGTGCCAAAACTATTCTGAAGCCTGACTCGAACTTTAATGTGTAGTTACCTACCTACCTAGTTGTCATGTCAATGCTTTAGTTCGCGGCTCTAGTGTCTATTAGGTACATTACAAACTTCCAGTGAAGTTGGTAAACTATAAAAGTACTACAGGTTCAAAAACAGCTTCACTCACTTTAGCGGTCACTTTCGACTTCTCATAGTTACATTCGGAATGCGGCCGTTTTAGTTACCAGCACTAGCAGTAGTTATTATCTATATGGTGATCGATTGATACCGACCGACTTTCAATCTCGCTTTTCCTGATACCTACCTCACTTTCCTCGATTCCCTACAGTACTATAGATTTAGAATGATCTTCAATTGCAGGATACAGTCCAGCTCCGTTGACTAATGGATCAGCTGGTTCCCCGCTGGGGCGTGCGGCCGGGTCGCCCCCAGTGTCAGGAGCCAGCGGCTCGGGCCCGTCCCCGATGGCCGCGCTGATGTCCGTGACCGACACGCTGCCCCCGGGCTCGCCGCGCTCCGCCGGGGGCTCGCCACCGCAGCCACCGCCGCAGCGCTCCGCCAGTCGCTCCAGCCAGCATTCGCCCAACTCCTCAGGTATGCGGCCGCCGCAATTCATCTCACTAGAAACACTGCAGTCGAAAATTATACAGTGCATACTATCTACGAGACACTAAGTAACATTACAGTGCAGAGCTACCTAAAAGTGAAGTTATCATGTTACCTCGATGGCCTCGTCGATGCCTCGCTTCTACTTGTAATAATCGTATCAGTCAGTGTAACGTGTGAAAGAGAAGCAGTTAACAGAGCGTCACTTTTGGAAACGCAACCGGTGCATGCAGTTTCAATAACGGTAACTCGTATCGCGTTGTCGTCCTCGATGTGCGCGCGCGGGTATCGTTGGACGGGTCGGACTCGGGCGGGCGTCCGATGCTGCGCGGCGCCCGACGACCGCTTGTGCCCATCCGGTCCGGCTACAGTCTGCTGACCCGCGAACATTCCCATATACTCATTGAGATTCCCACCGTACGGCACATAGCAGACGGTAGCTAACCATTGGTCTCGTCCGACAGGGTCGAACGGCGGGCGGCGGTCGTCGGGTTCCCGGCACGTGTCGTCGACGACATCGGTGTCGTCGACAGAGGCGGGCGAGGGCGCGGACCCCGCGCAGCCTCCCGCGCCACTGCTCAAGTGCACGCTGTGCCAGGAGCGCCTCGAGGACACGCACTTCGTGCAATGCCCCAGCCAGGGGCACCACAAGTTCTGCTTCCCCTGCTCCCGGGACTCTATCAAGAGACAACAAGGATCAGAGGTAAGCGCCAACATAAATGATCTGCCAATCCTTCAGCAATTTTCCATGCTTTTTCGATGTGATGCCATTTTAGCGAGAGTGTGGTGCTAAAATCTGGTTTCGTTTTCAGGTATATTGTCCCAGTGGCGAGAAGTGCCCGCTGGCCAACTCGACCGTCCCGTGGGCGTTCATGCAGGGTGAGATCGCTACGATCCTGGGCGAGGACTTCAAGCCCCCGAAGAAGGAGCGAGAAACTTAGGGCTCTCGGCGATGAGCCGTCTGTTCTTTTTGTCCCTCTCTGCGTGAGAACGTAGCGAGTGTTTGTCGCGGCATGCGGCCGGGCTGAGATGCGCGGCTCCGCGGCGGGGCGGCGCTCCAGTGCGTCGCCCACACAGAGATCACTTGTATATAGATCTTGTAAATAGTTATCTTGTATGTTTAGTCCGATTGGCTTTGTCGATCGGCGGCGGATTCTGTGAGAGGCGTCGACGGAAGTCGGGCTCGACGCGACTTTCTTGTTTTATTCTGGCGATGTAGCGATTAGGCGCGTCAGCGCTATGATATTCTGAAGTATAAGTACATATCCGTTTTCGAGGAATTTTCGATTTTTTTTATTGTGCGAAGCCTGCGCGGGCGTTCGCGGAGAGATCTGAGGCGGTTCCCGTCTTGAGTTGTCGCGGTATGTAGAACACCACTTTCAAGCTGGTTTTCTTCAGATGCCATTTTCTTAGTTACCCGTAGGTCCTGAACCATAGTGAACTTGGCATTTATTTGATATATGTGATTCTGATACTGTACGAGTATTTTTACGATTTGTATTTGTATGATCATGACATTTATGTAGTCGGATGTACTGATTGATTGTAAAGATGTAGTTTTTTGAATATCTGAAGCGCACGCCGCGCCGCCTGTACAGTTGTTTAAGATCGGCGCGTGCGATCGGTAGTCGTTATTTAACTACAATGCGATTGATTCAGAGTGGATCGAGTTCCGTTACTGTATACGTTCGACGACACATTCGGCCCGGTTGAGATTGTTTATTGTTTTTGTTATTTCGTTGAAATTATCAAAAGAAAATTCTAAATTGTCGTTTTTATGCACATCTTCGGGTGTGCTGTTTTAGTTGATAATTTTGTAAGTGAATAAAGTAATGGAGGTGAGTCGTGAGTGCCTCAAACTGGCGGTTTGTGGTCAGTTTGCGGCGCTCGCGCCGGCGAGCCAGTATTAGCGAGATCGCTTGGCACTCGAGGGCGTAACTAGTCATTTTGTGAAATGTCAAATTGTCAGAACCGCGTCCACGCGGCCGTTATAGGAACTCTTAAAACTCGCTGCTATTTGTATAAAGTGAAGTAATCATTGTATAATTAACATTATTATGGCATACTTATTATTAAACGATTCGTAGTGTACGTCAATTTCGAAGTCTATCAGACTACGGCCGTTTATGATTTTGACGACCTAATCGATTCTTTGTGTAAGATCATCTTCTGCAAATATGGGTAGATTAGTTTCAATTTCTCCTTGTTTTAACTAAAACTATCCGTATCTGCGAACTGTGATTTTTAAATAATTTACTTAGGTAGTCGTAGTATTGTCATGTTCTTAATCGATTGGTTCGTTGGTATCTCTTCAATCACAATTAGCGAGTAAAACCAGACGAAATGGTTTTGTCTTTAAACTTCAAATTAGTAAGTACATTCAATTAAATTGACATGTCTATTATTTATTTTAGGTATCTTTGTGTAAATAAACTTTGTATATAAGTCCCTACTTTTTCATCTTGTAAATATTATTTAGATACTTGTCTGTCTTAGTGGTTTCGAGGCTGGTACAAAACAGCTTTTAATCCAGTATTACTAGTTAGATGTGAATCTTGCAGTTTCAATTTTATATTATAAACTTAGTGCATACCTTCTTTGTGAATTTAATGTAATAAAAGAATAATAGTCTTGTAATTCGCAGCGTACCATTCTGGTCAATTGCCATGTCGAATTATATACGGCTAAGTTCTTGTGTTAGCTTTTGTGTTTTTTAAAACCGATTGTGGGTAGTTTCATTGATGTTTATTTGCTGGAGTATGTCGTTTATCTGATAGATTCGAAATTGATACAATTTTAGAGTTATCGGTGAACGCCCGTGAATCACGTGAATGGGCTTTGTGAAAATGTTTTCGCCGAAAGCGGCAAAGGTAAAATATTGTAAGCACAAAAAGTGCATAATTTTTATAACTCTGATATGTTGAATGTGCGTGTTATTTATTGCAAAAAAAAATACGTGTCATCGTCGCTAAAACCTTGGATGTCAAAGAAGCATTTCAGTGGGGTAACTTTTACCAAACTTTTGAAAATCTTATCATGTACATGATTTCTCTGTTCTGACATAACAACGAATACAAGTTATTGTTATACTTGCAAACAAATAATGTTAAAATACTAGAATTTTTTGATAAAATTTAAAAAGGTCCTGGAGTTACGTAGGGTTCAATTCTGGGACCTTTATTATTTAAACACTTGAATCTACATAGCACAAATACCGTTCATTTAACATATCGAGTCTTAGTCCGCCTTTACCCTTAGGCTTGTTTTATAGAGGTCGATTACGACTCGGAAACTATAATTTTCGAGACTACATTTGTCTCTTTCGTACTGTAAACAGCAAGTGAAATGCTTCGATAAGACGATAATGTACACGTTGTTGGTGAAATACAATTGATGTGATTTTGTAAATTAAGTTATTTTATTTACCTCAACTGTACCCCAATCCCTTAAAAGATTAGTAGGTTCCTTGAAGTAAAACAAGCAGCCGAAGCTCAATTCTCCCACAAAAATTCAGCAGCATTGATAATAATACTTTAAATGCCGGACTGCACTGGTAGCTTGATTGTTAGATAACACATGATAAAATAAACTTATGAAAAGAAAATGTACGGGACCGACCACACCGCATTTGATAGAGATGTCTTTTTCATCATACACCTAGTTACCATTGCAGCAGCCCGGTAAGGTAAATGCATCGGAGCAACCAGCCAACCTAGCCGCTTAGGTACCTATCGTCTTGCGATGCGGCCGTCTCGGGCCAGGCAATTTCACAATCACACATATTTTAATAGTGCTGTGACGTATGATGGTTTGATTTGAATATTGCATAGCATGGTGGGCTTATCTTAATTACGTCCTAATGTAATTTTGATAAATTATCATATCACAGTAAATTGCCATTAGTAGATAGGTACCTAGATTCGATTCAACTCGAGCCAACTTTTTGCGATTTGCTTCTGAACATGATTCCATAACAAATAATACGCCTGTAATGGACAAATGGTACTTTGCTGCACAACACAGGTATGGAAAGGTACAACTACAGAAATTACCTATTGATTAAAGAGACAAAGCAGACGATAAACAAGGCCGTCTGATGGTAGTAGCGAATCGATTACATAGAGCTAAGTTTGTTCATCTAAAAATAAAATTACAAGAGATCGATAACACACTACTTTAGGTACCTACCTTGCTATAACTGTAACTGCTACTGATAACTTTAAACCCATGTACCTACCTACTGATTGTAGTTAATACTTATCTAATGGTAGTCCAAAGTACCTACCTTAGGGTTAGTCTACCGTATACAATAATAATATACTATTCGATATTTTGAATACATATTACTTATTAGGTACCTACTTACTACTGTATACATTAAATTGTAAAATACATTATTATGTTTGATTTCACATTTATTTATTAGAGTCTGATGGTCAGAACTCTTGGAAGGCCTTGGGGACAACTTTGCCACAGCGACAAAATCATGAATCTAAAAAATGGTTTGTAAAAATTTTTTTTTTTTATTTCAGATCGAACCAACAGCGGGTCGAGCGAGAGGATGCCGGAACCTCTGTGTCTGACCAACAGATGAGGGCCGGTCCACTGCGGTACCCAGTCGATCGATATTTGGTAATAACACTCACCAATACCTACCAAGGTTTTCGTAGACAAGAAATTCTATACCTACCTAAGTCTAGCTATTAGTCATATTGATCTCTTGTCTACGGTTTACCCGTTAACAATTCACTTTGCACGTATTCTTCGTTTCTATAGACATTGAACGAACTTCTTTTTAACATTTCAGGTTGAGAGCAGCAAAAAGTTCGAAATGGTCAACATCATAGACGACGAACTCTGGAACCCTGAACCGGCGCTTAGGCCTGAAGACGAATTAATCCTGAGGAAACTGCACGAGATGCTGCAGACCACTGCGGACGACCTAAAGCTGCTTTCTGGTGAACTCTCCAAGTTCCACGAGCCTGGAGTCCAAGTCAAGACAGCACCCACCCCGCTTGATGAGGAGTTCAACGAAAAGGTTCATATTGAAGAAATCGTCAATGCCAAATTTCACGGATACAAAGTTATCGAAAAACAACACGAGCCTGCAACTAAACAGCGCAATGATGCAAATGAAATTAAAGCAAATAGTTCTCAAAGACCTAAAGTAATGAACACTGGTGCTCAGGAAAAAGCGTCGACTGTTAAACGTCCCATAAATAGAAACTTAGGAATATCGCGTACTAGGATAATACAAATCAATGAAAAAAATGATAATAGTAGAAACGAAAAGCTTAATAATGGTAAAGTCTACAAGGCTTCCAAAGCTACGGTAGCTTACAATGAGTTCTGCTATAAGCATATTGAACCCGAAGTGAAAGAAACGTCTCAAAAATTACAGTTTCAGCACATGCCTCGTATAGATATAAGAAGTGAACTTAGAGAACAGAAAGTTCTACAGTTAGAAATAGTACCTGACAGTAATGTTGTAAAAGAGATTAACACTGCTAAAAGCAACGTGTCAGTGATCGCGTTGCAGCATGAAAACTTTATGCAGAAAGTACCTGCTCAACCGGATCCTGTTGATAATCCACCGGCGATTTCAGACAAAACTTGTAGAAGAGTCTCTAAAATGTCAACTTGTGATAGTAGTGGTTCTGCAAATAATATAAGCTCGGATGCCCATGTAAAACTTAGGACACAAAAACGTATTATATCTTCTATAAGAAATTCCCCATTAACCTCTGCTCGAAACCGTTACAAGAAAAATTCTGTGAATAAAAGTGAGCAGGAAAAACGGCCAGTGACCAATTTAGATGATTGGAAGAAACAACTGAATATTGTCTACGGATCAACCAGTTCCAAGAAAACCAAGACTTCACCTCGCAAAGTATCGGCAAGAAAATCATCTCCGAAGAAAAGTAATACATCGAAAACGTTAAATAATGCTAAGTATATTCCGTATTCTCAACTCACACTAGGTGGCGTGAGAGTGAGTGATGTCGAAAAAGAAATATCACATATTCCAAATAAAAACAGCATACCTTTGAGTCCCATTCTTGATAAAATCTTGAGTAGCAAAGAAAACTCATTCCGAAAAGAAAATAAAAAAAAACGTGAAAAAGACAGCCCCAGAATTCTCACAACATCCGATGAAAATTTACTTCAGGAAGTAATAGACATTGAAAGGAGCGTAAGCCAAACTTTATCTAAAAAATTAATAAAAACTGCTAAAGATGCTAAAGAACCAGTAAGGAAACCGCTATCAATCTCAAATCCATCTAGCGAAGATAGTGCCAATGACAGGGAAAGTGAAAGTTATGCAGACGATTTCGAGGATGACAAATCAGATCATAGCACTAAATCTGGAAAACCAAAACCATCAAACAGATCGTCAGATAACGATAACTCAGCCAAATCAGACGCTTCAGATTCAGGTGATGGGTTAAGTTATGATGAAAACGCTGTCCACGTCCCAATACCCGGTCCCTCGAAACCCAACACGACTTATACAAAATTAAATCTATCATTCAGAGATTCTGTGGAGGTATATGAGTTCATACATTCGGTTGATGTTCAGGATACAGCCACACAAAGCAATGCAACGAACAAAATTACCCCAAAAGAGACACAGACTTCTCCTAGAAATGACAGATCTATCGTTCAGCCCACCATTCATAACGATTTGTGGTCACTTGACCCAAGGCGAGAAGTTGAAAAGATGTTTGAAATGGAGAAGGACTTTATAAAGAAACTGATAATCGACGAATACGGAGATCTTCTTGAAAAAAATATAAATAAGCCCTCGACGTCCAATGAAAATGTAGAAGATTGTCGAAAGAATGTATCTGCGATGCAGAAGAATACACAGACCTCTCCGGCACGAGTTAAAAACGTAATGACATCTCCTAAGATGACTAAAAGTAGGATGACATCGCCTTTCCTTCTCTCAGTGCCAGTGCACCAGCAAACAAGCCCGATAGTAGGCAGTCCGGTAGTAGTTACCGAGGAGCAACAGAACATCGACTTAACAAACGAAGATGACGACATATCAGTTATCTTATCATCACCGCGCTTCAGCTTACGCCTCCCTCAAAACTCTCGAGAAGTATTTACGAATCTACAAGCACATAGTAGAAATTCTTCAAAAAATACAGCAAAAAATTTACCCAACAAAATATTCAGGGTAACTGCGAGCTCTAGTTCTTTGGACGCAGATAATTCGTCGTCGGAACTGAGCAGTTTGGGTGAAGTAAGGATGAAAAAGTTTCGGAGAAGAGTGCCTTCCATCTCTGAATGCAGTTCATCATCGAAGTATAGCAGTGACTTTCAATCAATGGGGATATTGCCATTACGGAGTGAAGGGGAGCTTAGTTTGGGGCAAATCGCGAAAGTAAGAGCGAAAAAAGTACGGAATAGTGAAGGAGAAACAAGCTTAGATCCGTTACTTTGACCATTTAGTAGTTGGTTAAGAACTTACGAACTAATCTTCTCTAAAAATCTTTTGATCATTCCTTTGTGTTTGTGCCTTAATCGAGAGTTTAAGATTAATCTTGAATTCATTAACATGCATTTTGCTATAAAGTACAAAATATTGTTAAAACTTTTGTTGGGAGTTTAGAAATGTAGATTATTAATTATTTTATTTTTCTAAGTAGTAATTATCAATAGGTAGTTAGTAAGTATTCATTAAGATTTATATTTTATGATTTACATTAATCATTTTAGTGACCTACTTATTTGTGATTTTATTCCGTTTATTAGCTAAAAATATTGCACTGTTATTTAAGTATCTGTGTACTTGTTTGACTCGGAAAGATAATGAATTTTCCTATGACTATGAGGATGGGAGTTTACAAATAAATGTTCCAATTACCTACTTCTTTTTAATTTTTAGTTAGTGTTGAAGTTGAGTAAAGGAAACCCTTTGCCCAGCACGGCAGTGGGACACACCAGGCTCATTATCTACACTATCGATTTGAAAAATTCTTTCACCATTAGAATCCTGCATTATCCCTGATGAACATAGGTCATAAAATCAAAGTCAAAAGTGCGAAGTCGGGGCAGACCGCTGGTTAGGTATAATTTAAGTTGAGCATAAGAGGGTCTATTAAAAATCATCATGATATTTGACAGATGACATTTGCACTTGTCATGGGTTTGAAGGGCCGCATTTTCCTTAGTGCTTCCAACTATGACACCTTGTTATATTCGAAAAACGACGTTTTTCCGAACGACGAGTTATAGAGTTACCGCGCCGTCTGCATCGTCGCGTCGACTAGAACTGGCGAAATTATATGTAATTTTGGCAGTTTCGCAGAGTTACGATATTTATTTTCATACATGGTCTTGTGTCTTCCAATGATATTACAGCCAACTTCGATTTAGGCAGGTAGTTATATAATTTTTGCGTGTTTACTTAACGCAAAACGCATTACAAAATTATTTAAAACTAGCGGCATCGCAAATCGTAAACCATTTTTAAACCCATGTTACAACAAACTTCGATTTATAGGTAGTTGGATCATTTGGAAATCAAAACGATTTCATTATCTGATGATAATGAAATCGTTTTGATTTCATTATCTGATGATAATGAAATCGTTTTGATTGTTTTGTTTTCATTGTTTTGAAAAAAGATTTACTTGTTTTTAAAAAATATTACAAAAAATATAAAAACAATTAAATTTTCAACAACTCCTTGACAGATTCTAAGTCTACGTCACGGAAACCTGTTTTCAATCGAATTAGAATATTCAGCTGCAGTAGATTAGTAATAACTATACTAATATTATAATGGGGTAAAGTTTGTGAGGTTGTAGGGGGTAATCTCTGGATCTACTGAACTGATTTTGAAAATTCTTTTACCAATAGAAAGCTACGTTATTTGCGCGTGTCAAAGGCTTTATATATTAACCCAAAAATGGGATAGGTACCTACATGAAAAGCGTGAGCTAAGCCACGGGCAGAAATTAGTATACGTTTTTGTATACGTTTTTCCCGCACCCAAAGGGTAAAAACGGGACCCTAATACTAAGACTCCGCTGTCCGTCTGTCACCAGGCTGTATCTCATGAACTGTGATAGACATTTGAAATTTTCACAGATGATGTATTTTTGTTGCCGCTATAATAACAAATACTAAAAACCAGATTAAAATAAATATTTAAGGGGGCTCCCATACGTGATTTTTTTTTGCTCGTTAGTGCTCGATATTGATAACGGCAACAGGTAGATGTTTGAAATATTCACAGAATTTAGTTATTTAATCTCTCTAAAAATAAATAGTTAAAATATTTTTTGGGGGGCTCCCATATATAACAAACGTGATTTTTTTTGCCGTTTTTCCAGATAATGGTACGGAACCCTTCTTGCGCGAGTCCGACTCGCCCTTGGCCAGTTTTATTAGGCGCCACGGTAATCGTTTGTTTTATTTCTTCAAAAGCTGCAGCAGTGCAGCTTGTTATAACAAATTTACGTGCAACACACAAGGTGCACCAACATAACCGTCTATTTATTAGTATTTTATTAAAAATAATGAAAATCTATATTTTACGTCAGATTATTTTGCCAAGCTGGCAGCACTAATTTGACGGGAGCTAGTTGCTTTTGAAATTTTTGTTTTGTTGTTTCTCTCTGTGCCTGTGCCTACTGATTTGAATTCAGTGGTGGTAATGTAATTTATTCTTCAAAGTATTCTATTGTTTGGTGTCTCAAAAATACTTCAGCAGCAAGTTAAAGGACGTGTGGACCTTTTTTATCGTCCATCGGCCACAAAGATCTGCGTAGACAAAACACGAAGCGAGAGTGGCCAGGCCAGTAAAGTGTTTAGTTTTATTCCAATCTTACGTCGCTCGTTGGATTGATCAGTCGTTTGTTTGGTAGCGCTAAGTTTACAACATGAAACTATTGGTTATTTTGCTGATGATAGGCACAGTCCGAGGACTGACCTTTCAAGATAATAAGGAGTACCATTACGACTGCTCTTACTGCCAGCCGGAGCAACTGCACATTGCGTTTGGAGGTGAGTTTGTACTGGTAGGTATTTCTGTTTACTTTACATGTCCATGAATTGCATTGATTGATTAGAAATTCTTTAACTTAGCATTGATTACAGTTACCTACAACTTTTATTAATAGTCTAGTCTAGCAAATGAATGTGCCAATGCTATAATTTATTTAGTAGAATTTATTTACTTAGTAGAATTTATATAGTAGAATTTTCTTTAAGTTGTTCTTGACACCAAGATATTTTTTGTAAACAAAGGGGTAACAAAGCCAATAATTATTGGTCCTATTTTATACCTAGATATTTTATGATACTGGTAGGTATAATGAGAGCAAATATTTTTTTTTTTAAATAAGTTTTCTTACGTTGTTTTATTTGTCTCATGTCCCTTTTCATAGTCAATCTTATTTTCACTGAGCAAATATGCTTTCGAGAAGCTTTTATATTTATTTTATGATAGCAATTACGAGTGATTACTTTGCTGTCACCTTGTTATCTTCTGTTATTGTTATCTGCATAACAGTTTCTGTTAAGTTTTGTTTCACAATATTGACAGAATAAATGTAAGTATATTCTTTAACCAAGAATACTTGATTTATTCCGAAAATATCTATTAACATCTTAACCCACTTATGGATTATAGGCGCTTTTTAGAAAATTACAGACATTACATTTGTCTTAGAAAAGTACTTAAAAGTTTCAACTTGTTCCTTTTCATAACAAACTTAAAATCTCTAGAAATCCAAAGTTAGTAAGTTTCTTCTGAGAATCTTGAGTGGAGACCGCGACTCTGCAAACGTAGTGTAGGACGCCCTCCGACCAGGTGGGATGACGATTTGCGAAAGACTGCTGGTGAATGCTGGATGTGTCAAGCTGAAGACAGGGCGCTATGGCGCTCATCAGGGGAGGAGGCCTATGTCCAGCAGTGGACTAATATAGGCTGATGATGATGATGACATATGTGAAACAAGACAAGAGTGAGGCAGTCGAACTCTTTACTATTTACAATGATAAAAAATATGAGGACTTTGAACTTTAGTTGTTTGGGATCATGTTATTCTTTGTCCTCACAAATACCCGTTTGTGGATAGAACTGATTATTTAATTGGAGCAACTCAAAAAAAAAAACAGATAAGTTTGTTGTTCAATATTGTTAATAGTAGGTACCTAACATCTAGGTTTAAAAAAAATATAAGGATGAAAATATTTAGTAACAATTCCGCGAAAAAAATCCTCTCCAAACACAACATACACACACAAAACATATTCCTTTAATTGTGCCTACTTAAAATTCAATTGAATCTGGATGAATAAATTAGTTTTTCAGCAAAATGTATTTGTTTGCATTAGGAACAAAGCAACTCTATCTATTAAACACAACAATAACAATTACAATTACAATTATTAGTACAATTAGCTGTACTTCTAATGTAATGTATGTTATGATGAATTTTGTGGGTTTTAAAGGTTCAAATACAAAAAGTTCCCTGATACAGTGTTTTGGTCAGTTCTGATTGCTATGTTATAAAGTATAACAGTTGTTCTGTTTATCTTGAAAATTACGGAAGTAATAATAAGTTTTGGTTAAAGATCGGTACTTGATAAGTCCGTTGGCATCCTGTGTACAGATACTTATATGCACTCTATGTAGCTATGGCAAGAATCATTGTGTGGCAGTAAAAGACAAACAAATCAACTACCATCATAATAAGTCCATTCTGTTTCCCTGCTGGTCTGTTTTGTTGACATTCATTGTGTGTGAGTCATTGATGAACTAGCTCCATTTTGGGCAGTAAGGCCTTATATAGTCTTATTATTATTATTATTATTATTTTTGAATACACAGGCAGCTCTTAAGCTGATGCGTGCATATCATAGTCTTTGTCAGTGCACTTTAAATGTTTGTCCAGTCTATTTTTAAAAGAGTTCACTGAGGGGGCACTGAGATCACTGATTCCGGTAACCGGTTCCAAGTCTTCACAACGCGATTTGGCAATATGTGCTCTCTTGGTTTGCTGGTACTTGGCCCGCGTTGCAGCTTCAGCGAGTGTCCTCTCAGCCTTGTGTTACTGTTATAGCTTGCCTATAAAAATGGCTTGTATCGATCACCAAGAATCACATGAGGAAAAACTCGGACAGAATCTTTTAATAGTGTTCTGTGATGTCATGTTGTTATGATTCCCTACTAATTGTTCTTAAAACAATGCTGATTTGTTTACACTTACCTTGATCAATGTGCTATAAACTATTTGTTTTACAAGACTCTAATTTGCCCTTTTAATGAACTGGCTGGCAGCCTGGCATGTTATGCAAACATCTCATTTTGAAGTCACTAGCGACGAATCTCGTATCTCACTCTCACGGCAATTATAGAAGGAACCTTAATGATTAAGACCATCGTATTTCGCGATTTGGTTCTACAAACATCGTTTATAAATAATACCTAATTAAAGCTATTCATTTCGTATTTTTTGTGGTGCTACATATCGATGGCGCTGTCTGTCTTGTTCATACTTTACATAGTGACAGACCACATTTAAAACTTACTTACTCGGTCTTTCAGTAACTCATTAAGACCATCTCCCTAACATTAACAACCACACTCTTCCAGAGCAACCCAACGACATAGTCGTAACATGGTCGACTTTCAACGACTCTCAGCAGTCGCTGGTGGAGTATGGCATCAATGTGATGGACCAGATCGCCGAGGGGTCAGCCCTGATCTTCGTGGATGGAGGCCATGAGCGGCGGCGGCAATGGATTCACACTGTTACACTGAAGAATCTGGATTTTGACACTAAGTATAGTGAGTATCGATTGACTACCTCCGTGGCGCAGCGGGTGAAGGACTGCCTGAGACGCAGGCGGTTGCGGGTTCGATTCCCGCCTCGGGATAAATGTGTGTACGATCTGCAGATATTGGTTCAGGATGTAAAGAATATTTTCGCGTATAATAAAAACAAATCTATCTATGTTGCCCATTGTATTAAATGTATCAGTTATCTAGTACCCATAACATAACACAAGCTCTGCTTGTGTAGCTTGGGGCTAGCTAGATAATATAATGTTGTGCATTATTCATTTATATGTCTATTTAATCTTTAGTATTTATAACAAGGGTATGTAATTCTAGTGTACCACGCGGGTTCTAAGTACGGCTGGTCGGAGCTGTTCTCGTTCAAGACACCGCCCCCCGGAAACGACTGGGTCGTCCGCGCCGCCATCTACGGAGATATGGGCAGCGTTAACGCACATGTATGTACCTCCACAACACACACACCTACCTCCACTGGTGAACGTGCCTCCTCCTCCCCAAACAACCCTTGTTTGGGGGGAGTGGGGAAGTGACGTTCACTTTGGGTTGTACCAGAATCACCACGCTGGGCAAGCGGTTTGGTAAACGCAGTTGAGGTGTTAATATACACAGATGGAAGTTGCTGCGCCTTCTCTGGTAGGTTCCCTTAGTCCACTCTTAGGGCTCTATCTCATTAGGACACCATGGTGGCGCCACTGGTCTCGCCACCGTAGTGTCTTGAGCCACCATGCAAGAAACACCTAAACAAACATCACCACCAACTGGATTTTGCATAAATGCAGTTCTAGATCTAATAAAGGCCTCTTTGTGTTTCGGAAAAACGCGTGCGAATCCGCGGGTGGAAGCTAGTTACTAATATCTTTTCATCACCTCCAGTCGATGGCCTACCTACAAGACGAAGCCGAGCGCGGTCACTTCGACCTTATCCTCCACGTTGGTGACTTCGCCTACGACATGGACTCATCCGGAGCACGCGTCGGAGACCAGTTCATGCGCCAGATACAACCGCTGGCGGCGCTCGTGCCTTACATGACGTGTCCCGGGAACCACGAGATGGCATAGTAAGTGAATTTACTCACTAGTGTGATTGTTATTATGTTTCCTACGATATGGACTCATCCGAAGCACGCGTCGGAGACTGGTTCATGCGCCAGATAAAGATAAAGATTTTTTATTTGCCAAAACATGTGTTATGTAAGATAATAAGTAAATACATTTTATGGATCAACATGCTTGACCGTCAATCGGCATGCAAAAATATATTTGAGAGAGAATGACGTGCAATAACTTATTATTTAGGTACCTACTAAAGTTTATCATTGAAAAAATCAATATTATAATAACACTTACAAACTAGTAACATTTTCAATTTCTGTCTAAAGAGTTCAACATTTAGTTCTTTCAACTGTTTTGGTAATTTTTGACCATTTGAATTTTTTTCTTTATGTTTATCTTTAGCAATTATTAGTTATTTATGCGACCCCGCTTCACAATGCCAGGTCCGCACTCCAGTCTGTTCTACTCGTTTGACCTGGGGCTGGGGAGTATTTCATGTCTATCTCTAGCGAAGTATCCCATTACTGCCCGCACTCTCTAATATTTCAATGATGTCCTAAATTTGCTAGCAATAAGCCCCCGTTCCCTATTTTAGTAAATTCAGCAAATAACTTTAACCCTGTCTTTCCAGTAACTTCAATAACTACGCATTCCAGTCTGTTCTACTCATTTGACTTTGGGGCCGGTTCTTTTCGTCTGCGTACTATCCTTAAGAACATTTTACTCTCCTAACATTTGTGAAAGATGTCCCTTTGATGGCGAAAACCCCCTACACTCCATTTTATAACATCAGTAATCAATCATCCCCTCTTTCCAGTAACTTTAGTAACTACGCGGCCCGCTTCACAATGCCAGGGCCGCACTCCAGTCTGTTCTACTCGTT
Source organism: Eupithecia exiguata (assembly GCA_947086465.1). Lineage (NCBI taxonomy): Eukaryota > Metazoa > Arthropoda > Insecta > Lepidoptera > Geometridae > Eupithecia > Eupithecia exiguata. The sequence goes on along the minus strand of OX352240.1, from coordinate 10,826,600 downwards.
CGACCTGGGGCCGGTGCATTTCGTGTCCATCTCCAGCGAGGTCTACTATTACTTGGAGTATGGCTTCAAGCTGATAGTCAACCAGTATGAGTGGCTGAAGCAAGATCTGGAAAAAGCTAACTTGCCTGAGAACAGGTAATATTTTGTAGTTTTTGGTGTTTATCAAAGCCAAAAATTCTATATTTTTGTAATAGCAAAAGACTTGAAAATTTCTGCAAAAACAAAAGATTTACCTTTGAAAAGCATTCTTAACCTTTTTTTCCTTAGGTATATTACGCATCTGAAACTTTCATAACAACAAATTCAAATTTACTGGCCAGTAAATTTGAATTTGTTCTTACGGGACCATGTTGTGTACAATATAGGTCATAACTGTCATAACTACCTATTCCACCATAAAGGGCTCAACTTCAAAAAACAATTGCAGGTGTTCTACAATTTTTGAATTTACTTTCCCCTCCCTGGTCCGCTGACAAAAAAGCGGGATGCTATAAGTTTGACATTTGTCTCTGTGAGCCAGTGGCAACATGGCTCCCAAACGGGTGAACCCATCAATTAAGCTTTTATTATTTATACAGTATAGATAGTGTCAACACTATAAAAGCGTAGAAAAAATTGCGTCCATCCTTCGGCCTCCAAATCTAAAACCCACGCTTGCTAACTTTTTACACACCACACACACACACACACACACACACACATAGTGCATACGCACGTACATACATTATATTATGATGTTTTTATGAATACATAAAAAAAAAAACAATGCCATTAAGTTTTTGACGTCCCTCGACTTTGGGCTAACTACAGTACTCCGTTCAAACTCAAGATGCAATGTTTGTAAAACAATGTCTCCAAACTAAACCCTGAAATCACTTTCTTGTTGTTGATTTTTGGACAGAATTTGCACTATTTCCTACAATGTGATTTGCTGATAATCATTTTTCAAACGCTACGCTAAAACGAGAACTTTGGATGTTTGTGTTTTGAGCAGTTTAGAAACATTATAATCTAGAAAATCGCTACAGTAGTTCGAAAGGCACGATTTGTGTAAGTATTCAAATAAAACCTTACTACACCAACATTGAAATTCCAGAAAGAAGCACCCCTGGATAATCCTATTCGGCCACCGTCCGATGTACTGCAGTAACTCGAACGATATCGACTGTTCCTTCGAGTACACTCGTCGAGGCATATTCGGCTCTTTCGGTGAGTTTCATTCCCTTACTAATAGAGTCTATTTTCCCTTGCAGATTGAAACGTCCGTGGATAGTGCTTTTCGCGCATAGGCCTATGTACTGTAGCGATGCCCATGATCGAAAAGCATGTCGCAATGAGTTTACAAGGACTGGTATACTGGGGGCGTTTGGTAAGTCGTATGCCTGACCCTATAGGGGGGGGGGGAATGCTGAATGCTAACAGGTTGCGCTTACGGTTATTTAAGTAAGGTAAGTGTTAAATGTGGTAATTTGGATCAGTCGGGATTTAGATAGCCAGAAAAGTAACTGCCCGGAGTTAGGAACTTGGCGGTATTACGCCCCCGTGCGGCCGTGCCTCGGTACGCTAAGCCGTTGGTCCTACGCCTGACTTCTCCTCGGTCGTGTCGGTTATGTTTCCAGCCGACCAATAGGATCGCTCCATTATCGCGTCATTTTCATAGCTGACCAAAATGCCGCGATGATAAAGAAGTGATCCTAGAGGTGCAAACGCACTACGCGTCAGCGAAACTGCGCGGCCGCGGCACTTTATGTCAAATTAGAACAAAATCACCAAATAAGCCGCGCGGCCTTTTTCGTCATTTGTTCTAATTTGACGGGCGACGCGTAGTGCGCTTCCACCTTAATGATCGGCTGGAAAATGCAACGTACCACATATCGGGTGGAAAGATAACCTCATCAGCATGCATACGTTCAGTGTTGAACATGCCTGTTTGCATGACCCGTCATTTTGGACGTGATAAAGACTTAAGTTTTCTTATTCGTGATTGGTTGGCATGCGTTTAATAACGAGGGTTTGAAACAAAAGTTATACATGTTTTTCGTTTTCGTATTATGATTACACAGCGATATTGAGATTCTTGAAAGGTTTCAAAACAAAACAATAAGATATCAGATAAATAATAGATTCAGGCGTTACTGGGATTGTTGTCTAGGGTAGAATAAACAATAATGACATTGAATTACCTTATTTTCCCGACGTTTCGACAGAATAATATTAGAATAATGACATTGCATCGCCATAGGTACATTGCGTACGTAAGTTGATGGAATGCATTTCAAATAATTTACGCATTGGATGACGAAGTGACGTAATTTTTCTCTATTCTACCCATCGATCAAAAATGTCCGGCTTTGCCGGCCCCCCTTAGATTCACAATGCGCACGCCACAACCTTCAGTAGCAAAAGAGATACATTTTGACATGTTAGGAAAGCTTTTCAACTAGTGTCATTTTAGCGTTCAGACAAAAAGCATGGGTACAAAAAATGCAAGAATCACTCGTCCAAAGTGCTGAAAAAGGATGGAATTTCTTATTTTCAGTAAGTTTATATATATTTTTTACCCGTATATTGAGATGTGAGTCATATACTTGTGAAATCAGCATAAAATATTTTTGTTTGGTTTGCCTATGTTAAAATATTAATTTTGTTCTAAATTGATAAATGGAGAGGCTATTTCTTCTAATTTTTTTTTTCATTTATAGTATGTATTAATATATTTTTCATAAAAATAAGTTTAATATTACTAGTTGATGATTTTTAAAATAATTAGTTGGCCCGCCCTAAAATTTCATTTGCGTAGACTCTCTAATAAAAGAAAGACTAGGTTCTTACCTACCTACCAGAAGTATGAATTTATAAAACGTTTATTTTTTTCCCGTAAAAAAAACTCGTGCAAAGCCGCAGACAGGAACCAGTTCTTTTTAATCTAGAATGCCTGCCTGAAATTGTATTGTAAGTTTAAATTATTGTATGTCTGAAAGATAGAAGATAAACTGAGTAGGTAGGTATATAATTCTCAGGTAGTCGAATTCATTTTATTTTATTTTGTAAGTAGGTAGGTACCTACTTACAAAATAAAATAAAATGAATTCGACTCCACCAATCTCTTGTTCCGTATGGAAAAAACTTGTCAGGCTCTGCGCAAACTGTCTGCGTCAAAACAAAACGAACCCAATTTTGAGTGACATTTTTGTAAGGCTCTAGGTATCTACGGGGGAGGCCGCGAACTCCTTATTTTTGATCGAAGATTCTACCCTAGACAACAATCCCCGTGCTAGGGGGGCTGATTGGAATCGTTTAAATAAACAGATCGCCAAGAAGCGGTGTAGAAAAGGAAATACAACGTCAAGTGCGAGTCGGAATCGCGTAACAAGGGTTCCGTTTACGTATCTATGTAACTAAATAGTAATTATAAGATCTTGTTTCTTGCCAAACATCATGATTAGGTATAGGTCAACGGGAAGTTGGTTAGTTAGTTTAATAGGTGGTGCATGGCGAGATTTGTTTTTTTTGTGTAAACTTCAAATTTGTGGTTTTCGTATTTTTCCTTTACTTGTGCTAGAAGACCTTGCTTTTTACCAAATTCCATGATTCTAGGTCAACAAAAAGTACCCTATAGGTTTTGTATGCATGTGATTATTTTGGAAATTTCAAAAGATGTGGACTTAAACGGCTATAACTTTTGACGGCGTTGACTTAGAAGTTTGATTTATATCACTGCTCCAAGAGGTACCGGACTTGAGTATTTGGTTGAGTGTAAATTTGAACTCGATACCTCCACGCGTTCCTGAGAAAAGAGGTTTATTTATTTAGAACAACGATGTGTACAGGTCTGGAGCCGCTTCTCAACACGTACGGCGTGGACGTTGTGATATGGGCCCACGAGCATTCCTACGAGAGGACCTGGCCGCTCTACGACAACAGAGTCTACAACGGCTCCGAGGAACACCCTTATGTCAACCCCAAGTAAGTTACTTGGCACATACGTCCAGCGCTGAACAAAACTCCCCAACATGTACTCACAAACATGTTATGTGAGGATACCTATATGTTTTGGGTTTGAAGGGTGTATATAAATATGTATATTAGACATCTGTTGCACATTGTACTGTGTGTAATTTGGGGCCAGGTAATGGTGTGTGATGAGCAGTTTTATAATTATGTGCTAACTAGCTAGAGGTTTCTTATAACTTGAGGAATCATTATGATAAATTAACAAAAATAACTTACAACAGGATTTTTACTATGACGGTGGTTTTGCGTTCTTCCTATAAGTCGGCACAGTTGAATGAACTAGGTTCACGGAATATAACAATTCATGGTAAATAAATGGTTTTAGTCTATAAGATGCTTCATACATACCTACATATTTTTATTTTATTATAAATGCATTCTTTATTTTTAATATATCGGCCGTCGAATTTAGCCACAGCAAGTATAAAAAATATAATTTACGTCAGAAAAACTATACTGACCGGCGTTACGTGTCGTAATGTAACGTGCTACACAGCTCACGTTCGTTCGTGCAGACAGTACGAGTAAGAAGGCGTTCGCAACGAACAACGAGCCGGGTTTTAGATAACGGCGTAACGTATCATACTCGCTGCGAATGGTACATTACCCGGCTTTAAAGCCCAGACTCTACCAAAGCGGAGATGTCCGTAGCGGAGACGAAAAGAGACGTTTTTCAGCTAGGGTGTCTCCAACAAAGCTGTGATACAAAGATGCGTACTGGCGAGACTAGAGTGGAAATGTGTGTTAGAGCGGCTGAGCTGCGTGCGGCGAACGTCGGATGTTTGTTGAGATGAACGCACTAGCGCGGCACAGCTCGCATCTCCGCTCATCTCGTCTCCGCTGCGTGACGTCGCGTCGCGTCGCCAGCTTGCGAGGCACAGTTCAAATCTCCGCTTCGAATGTTTCCATTCTTTGTTTCTTTGCATACAAATATTAGTTACATCTCCGTTCGGTGGTCTCCACTGAAGCTGAGCGGAGACGAAATGTGTGGATAACTACTAGGTACTTACTTTCTATGCGAGGATATATTAATAGTTCATAGTTTAGATGTAAGTTTACATAAACATTATGTTTATAAATACTATTCAACGGGTATTTATCGCGTTTAATTACCTTATTTTCCCGACGTTTCGACAGGTTTACACACTGCCGTGGTCACGGGATGACTGATGACATGACATCAGTCATCAGTCATCCAAATAAGGTAATTAAACGCGATAAATACCCGTTAAATAGTGTTTATAAATATGTGTTCAGATCGCGTAAGTTTAAAAATATTTATAAATAGTATGTACAACGTTTATTCTCCGAATAAAACAAAATAAAAAAAGTTGTTAATTGGTTGTTTAAAAGAAAATGTCGTCTCCGTTCAGCTCAGCTCAGCTTTGGTAGAGTCTGGCCTTAAGTTACCTGCTTACTTTTTTTCTTGGTATGACTTCGGGCTATTATCGACCATAGGTACACAAATTTATTAATTAATGCTTACAACAAGCTTTTGGTGCTTTTTGGGACGCCTTATCAAAGAAATATAGGACGTGTGTTGTGTTGTGAGCGTGAAAGTAGAACTGACAAAGAAAGTGAGTTCACCTCACTGGTTTTTTCACTGGCCAACGGTTTTTGAAATACAGCTGATGCTTTTGCAGCCCAAGCTGGCCAAGGAAAAACTAGTGGTAAGGTGGACGGAAAAATGTGATATATTTATTTATAGCAAGGTAAATATTTTCTAAATTTGATAATGTATAACATTTTTACTAACAAATCATGCTGTATTTTGGTCAATGATATGTATAAATCCATTTATATTTATCAATATATAACATTTTGTGTGATGTCTCGCTTTGACAGCGAATCTGCACTGACATTCAGAATTAAAAAACTGCCTAAATACGACGCGTTTAAGCTTACATTATTTGCATGAAGAGTCTGGCTATCAAATGTTGGTACTGGAAATATTTATTAACAAAAAAAAAACATTTCTTAGAGATACCCAAAGTGCGGTAAGCCCTATAACAAAAACGCTTAAAAAAATACAATCAAATAATAGAAACAAATTAGAACTAGTTTTTATAATTGAAACAATTGAAATAACTGCAGACTGTTGCAAACAATCTACAGGTAGACTGATCCAATACATAAGGTTACACTTTAGTATTGGATCTTTAGTATTGGACACTTTAGTTGGGCTACCTGTACCTACCTGAGTCGCTCATCTGTCCATACAACCGTGGAAGGGTAACTACTACACTGTTTGAACGTAGATATACATTTAAAAAATAATAGAAACGTCAAGTGCGAGTCGGACTCGCGCAACGAAGGTTGCGTAACTAAACATTTATTTACATTATATAAATAAAAGACCTTATTTTTTGCCAAATATCATGATTCTAGCTTAACGGAAAGTAGGTACCCTATAGGTTTTGGTCCATGGCGAGAATCAAAATAATACTTTTTTGTGATTAGACTACAATATTACAGTTTTCGGATTTTTTCTTTTACTTGGGCTATAAGACCTCGCTTCTTGCCAAATTTCATGGTTCTTTGTCAACGAAAAGTACCCTATAGGTTTTTGGTCCATGGCGAGATTAAAAAAATTTACATACGAATTTACGATTTTCGGATTTTTCCCTTTATTTGTGCTATAAGAACTTGCTTCTTGCCAAATATCATGATTCTAGGTCAACGAGAATTACCCTATAGGTTTTGTGTGCCCTTGGAAAAATAAAAAAAATGGGACATAACTTTAAACTTAGAAGTTTGATTTATATCGAGGCTCCAAGAGGTTACGAACCTGAGTATATGATGTGAATTTTATCTCGACATCTCTACGCGTTTCTGAGAAAAGTGGGTTGAAAGACGGACAACAAAGTGATTCCATAAGGGTTCCTTTTTTCTTTTGAGGTACGGAACCCTACAAACTACCGTACTTTCTTATTTCAATTCTGATTTTAGTCCAATTTTGGGCGAAAATAAATAATACCCGAAGAAAGAAAACTAAAACTAAAGCCCGTTTTGACATAGTTTAGTTATTCATAAGTTGAAATAAATTTATTTTGTGAAGGTTACATACACTCAATAGTTTTTCTATAATAATAACCCTTTTGCTGAAAGCCTTTTCACATTTTGTACGCGGTCGTTTTAGGAATTAATCATAGTGCATTTCACCCTAGATCGCGGGTAGCGTAACTGTGTCAGGTATGGTAAGGTGTTGCCAGGTGGTGGTAACTGATGTGGTTAGATAGCGTACATGTAGGCCTGGCCTACTGACGAGTTCGCGCCGTTGACTAGTTTACCCTTAAATATTGAAAATAGGTATTTGAAAACTTTATAATTGGCTGTATATGACAACATGACTGCTACTAAACAAATTGTCAACGATTTGGTTTTTTATTTTCTTGCGTGTTCGTTTCAGTTCGAAATTGGAGAAAACGTTTAAATGTAGAGTTTAAATATATGTACAGATAAAAAATCTGAAGTTTTTCTGTACCTACCCACCTATCAACTTTTAATAGCCAGATTCTACCAACGAACGAGGACTTATTTATTGACTACTGAATATAATATATGATTATATTTTTACTTTACATAAACAACATAGCATTATACATACTTCATAATATAGGTACTTGTCATCTGCTAGAAATACTGCTACCGTAGTTAGGTAGTTAACATATGATCTTATTCTACTAAAACTATCGTTCTATTTTGTTGTAGAGCCCCGATTCACATCATAACTGGTTCAGCCGGGTGTCAAGAAGATACGGACAAGTTTGTCGGTAAGTTATGTAGATTATTCTTCTAAGGCTGGGACGTTTACAATATCCCAGGGACGGAATAGGCTTCTTGAAACGAGTGTGAAAAGCCGCGGGCAGGACCTAGTTATTATCCCACTTATAATATAAATGATAAAGTTTGGATGAATGGATGTTTGTTACTTAATCACGCCAGAACGGATCTGGATGAAATTTGGCACAGAGATTATAGTCTGGATCAGATCTGAAGTAGTCTATGTGCTACATAGACTACTTTTTATCTTGGGATTCCCACGGAAACGCCGGTGAAGCCGCGAGGCGCTGCTTGTTGTATAATAATAGTGTGATGATGATTTATGAGCTGGTCCGACTAACTAAGTACCGCCTTAGAATCAAAGATGGCGTAACATACAAAAAGTTTATGAGAAAACGATTTTCTTCACATGTGTTTTCCTTCGTGAATTTTTGAGGCGACTAAGGGACATACACCGGGGGGCGGGCAGCAGCGCCTCTTGCAGAATACGAGTATATCTACCACCGAACTGCAATCCCCAACCAGCATGCCCAGTGTGGGGATTATGTGCATTACCCCCCATGAGATAAAAGCCAATAAGGCGATTATCAGGGGGAGACGTGCGTCCAGCAGCCACAGTGGTCAATTATAGGCTGTTGAAGTGGGGTGAGGAATTTTTCATTTTAATTCGTTATTCTGCTATTCCGGACGGTAAAAAATCCAACAAATCAAAGTTCATTAAAATCGGTCCAGCCGAGCCAGAGTTATAAATGGTGTAACTAAGACAACTTTGCTATAAATATATAGATTAACCTTGAAATGACCTCTGTGTTTTCAGCGGAACCCTCGGCCTGGTCCGCGTTCCGTTCCAGCGACTACGGGTACACGCGCTTCATCGCTTACAACCACACACACGTCTACTTTGAACAGGTAACACATCACCACACTGTCCAGTGTCACTAGACAGTGTGCTGGACATGCCTCCCCCAAACTAGGGGAAGGCATTATCAGCACGCAGGCGGGTCGGTGGTCGCAGTGAAGGTGTTGAGTAATGCAAGGAAGTTGGTGCTCATTCTCTAACAGGTTCTGTTAGTCGGCTCTTAAGATATCCAAGGGCTGAGTTGAAAGGGGTCGATTCTTTCGCTGTGACTGCCACGTCCCCTTTGAATTTTATCCGAGAAAGCTCCGGCCAAACTCGTGCGACAGACTCGCGGGACGCGAAGCGGGAGCGTGTGCTGCGCGGTAGCTGCAATTGCGCCTCAATGTGCGCGGTGGGTGAAAGTCCGTCTGCAGGAGGTTGCGGGTTCGATTCCCGCCTCGGGACAAATGTTTGGACGATCTACTGATATTTGTTCCGGTCGTTTTCTATGTATAATAAAAAAAAAAGTGTATGGTTAGTATTATGTACATCAGATATCTAGTACCCGTAACACAAGCTCTGCTTAGCTTGGGGCTAGATAATGCTGTGTGAATTGTCCAGCATATTATTATTAAAGGTATTATTTATTTGCTAATGGCGCATTGCACATCTACGCGACCGCGACGCGGAAACTTTTAACTAGAAAAGTTTCGCGTCGTTGACGCTCCCCCTTCGCGTACTGCGTGTTTGACACACAGGTTTGGAAGCTTACGGTATTTAAAAATAGTCTATCCTCAGGATACTATCAGAGGCCGAATCCAGCTAACCAATCACTTTACTATGACAATGGTTACGTTGCAGAATCGTCCATAGATGAAAGAAACTCTAGATAGAGCGTGCGGTGCTATTTCCACGGAGATATTGATTGACCGATTTCAATCTTGACCCTTTTGACACAAATTCCTCCATCTGTAGATTCTTTATTCAAAAGTAAACTGTCAATATCTGTCATTCTGAGACAATAGTGTAGCTATATGGTCAAGTGGTTACTTTATTGGAATTAGGGCTCCTGCTTGTCAAATTTCATTAAAGTGGTTCGACGCGGGTTGGCGCGACATTTTTTTTTTTTGTGGTTTTTAAGTTTTTCTGCGTTCCCCAGTAACATTACGTAATCTGTGGTTTCACGAGCAATAAAACTAGCGGAAAAGTAATTTGTCGCAAATCCTTAACCATTTTCTATGAAATCATGATAATACCAATTTGCGTTAGTATTTTGGAAGCATTGAATTTTTTTTTTCATCTCGTTTTCACAAAATCTCTTATTTTCCCAAGATTTTATCATGAATTCATAAAAAAATGTATACGATTTGCGGCAAATTACTTGTCCGCTAGATTTATTGCTTGTTGGCACACACAAAATGCTTAAAACCTAAAAAAATAAGCCGTTTAATCTAGAAGGCAATGTTACAGTGGGCGGATAGGTATATGCTTTTCATGAAATTGAAACTTATTTTTGTTAAAATTTCTATTTGTCTTTCAGGTGGACGTTGACCTCGGTGGCAAGATCATTGATTCCTTCTACGTGGTGAAGAATGAACATCGTCCTTATGGGCATATGTGATACAGTTTATTTTAGTTTGAAGTATCTCAATTTGTGTTAGGTTCTTACATATTTTTGAGGCACACGTTATTTTTATGTTCATTTTACGAACGAACTGACAGAAAAATACTACCTATTTTAATTGATAAAATTTAACTTACAGTCATTGACTATACCTGGTCCACGATCTTATTTTCTATTTGAGACGTGCTCTTAAGTTCCCTATTTGTTGACAGGTAAGTGAATGAAGACTGAACGACAGACTAAAATATTTCATAGACAGTTTCTTTACTTACTCCAGGAGTTGGGCGTTGGCACTACCACACAGTTTTTTAAGCTTCGGTAGTATCATCGTTTCAATAAGCATCAATGATCCATATGTAAAATGTTCTGAATAAATGATTTTTATTTTATTATTTATTTTACTTTTGACAAATAGAGATGCGAATATGTCAACTCGAAAAATATCGAGAATAGGCTACTTGACTACATCTCACTAATATTATAAACGTGAAAGTTTAGATGGATGGATAGATGGATGGATGTTTGTTCCTTTATCACGCCAGAACGGCTGAATGGATCTGGATGAAATTTGGCACAGAGATAGATTATAGTCTGGAATAAAACATAGGCTACTTTTTATCCCGGAATTCCCACGGGAATGGGAACTACGCGGGTGAAACCGCAAGGCGCTTCTAGTTGAAAATAAGTTCCAAAATGTTATCATCCTAGTCAGTGATAACGTAAAAAGCGTATTTTGATGGCTTTCATTAAAAATGTGTCTATTTTAGGAAAAAAAGAGAATTTAAATTACATTTTTTTTATGTTCGAGCACGTGATCGAAAACGCTCTGCCGTTGCTGATGACGTAACAACTTCGAAAATATCTTATCGGTACAATATTAGGTTATTGGTTGGGACATGATTATTTGATTCTCTGTACTACTACTTCTCAGAACTACCAAACAGGAAATAGGAGCGTGGAATACTAGGCAAGTATATCAAAGCTTTCTTAATCAGAATTAAATACGGAAATAACTATGCATTTGATACATGGCGACAATTCTTTAGATAATAATTTGTAAACCCCTACTAATGTGGTTAATTTATTTGAGTTTTAAATATATCAAAGATAAATTTCTTTCGTTGCTGACTGTACGTTAGTAATAATTATGCCAATTTAATTTATATGTAAATAATTTTTTAATTTAATAGGAAGTTACTTAATGGAATAAAGTTCCTTTTTAATAAGTAAGTGTTGATGAAAATTATGTGATTTAGAAGATCTAGGATATCGAAAGGTAGAATTTTGGATAAAATTAATGATATCTCTTTTTATTGTGAATTTGTGATACATCAATTACCAGTAATATTATTTACAAAGTCTTAATTTCGTTTTCTATGCACAATGCCAAAGGAAAGTTCAGAACGATTATTATATGATTATTATATCATTTAAATATAAGTCATTTAATAACGTATCATTTAAAATATGTACCTACAATTAATTGAATTTATGTTCGGTATTCTAAAATGTCAACGTAAATTTAACATAAGTTGCTGTAAGAATCTTAAATGAATCACCAAAATTAATATGTATCGACAGGATTTTGGTGCCAATTATATGAAAATATAATATTTGTGTTTGGAGGTAATAAATTAATTGAAATTTAATACACGTGTTGGTTTTATTGTTGTTTTTATTAAATTTTAATTTTATTTAGGTAGTTAGAATTTTTAATAATGTGATTATGATTATAATGTGATTAATGTGATTATAATAATGCAAAACTTATGATAAATAACCTATGGGTTCCCTTGAATAACCTGAAATAAATGATTTATTATTATGAGTTCTCGCGAAAATAACCTTAGAATATATTATTATTATTATTAAAATTAATTCATCACATTCAGCTTCGAAGTCCTTTCTAACTCTCACTCTCTTTGCGTTCTTGTGAAACCCATCATCTTAAAAGTCCCTGCCCACACTAGGTACCAGAGTTTCTACGACAAATGTTTCACTGTAGGCACCTACAAGCTACCCGTCTATGGAATGCTCTACCCCTGGACATCAGACGTGCCAAATCACTGCCTATCTTTATAAAACTGCTTCATCAGCATTATCTATCATTATAAAATTAGACGACCTTATTTTTATGTTTATGTTAGTTTACTGTAATGTTTGTAGGTATTATGGTATGTAGTGTAAGTAATATTGTTTTTTATTTTTTTCAAGTGCAAATCTTTGTTGTTCTTACATGTCCAGTCCATCCCAAGGTTGTCTGGAAGAGATCGTTCATAGCGATAAGGCCGCCTTTGTACTTCGTCTACTCGTAGCATTTATTTCTGTACTGTTTTTGTGTGGTACAATTCTATCTATCATCACTGCCCTATCGCAATATACAAAATAGTATTATATTTTAAGGTCGTCACACACGGTGAACTGTCCACATCTATGAATGAATTAATGAACACTTTATTGTACAAAAAAATAAACATGAATAAAAAATCTTATATCTAAATAAAACATTTACAGTACAAAAGGCGGCCTTATCGCTGAGAGCGATTTCTCCCAGGCAACCATGGGATGGAAGAAAAAAAGATATGAGAAAAGTTGGTTGGTAGAGCAAATAACGGAACTAATACAATGTATTGTATTAGTTTAGTACTTTTCTCATATCTTTTTTTTAACATAGATTTTTCACAATACAAAACTACCTTATTAGCTACTAACCTAGAAACAAAATAAACTAATAAGTAGATACTTCAATAAGAAACAGTCTTAACAAAATTAAATTACCAAGTCTAATTAAATATCTTATTTATCCTAATTATTATCTATGTATGACATTATTTCAGGGCACCTGTCCATATCTATGTATGACATTATTTCAGGGCACCTGTCCACATCGTCACGGGGTCTGCAGGCTGTAAAGAGGGCAGAGACCATTTTAACAGTAAGTTCTGCATTGACGACCTCTGTAGCACAGCGGGCTAAGATCCCCTGAGATACAGGGGGTTGCGGGTTCGATTCCCACCTCGAGGCAAATGTTTATACGATCTGCAGATATTTGTTCTGGGTGTTTTCTTTGTATTAATTAAAAACATATTTACCTATGTAAAGTAATGTACTTAGGAGCCGTGACGAAGGACGCCACAGGCGCCATCAGGCATCTTGAGAGACACTATAATAGATAAGCTAACAACACTTAAATAGTACAACTAAAGTAGGTAATTCAATTCAATTCAAAAAGCCTTTATTTAACAACCTTGAAATAAATAATTTCTAATTTAGGTAGGTACAATATAATTTGTTAAGACATCGGTGTGGAAATTGTAATTATTCAGTATCTAGATTGTTATGCCTTTCAGCATAGGCCTCCCCCAGATTCTTCCATAACAGTCGGTCATGAGTTTTTCTCCTTCAATGTGTGCCCGCTGTAGATTTGAGGTCATCCTCCCATCGTAAAAATGGTCTTCCCCTTGCTCTTTTTCCTTCTCTAGGGTACCATTCCGTGACATCTTTAGGTAATTAATTGGACTTAATGTCTATTAGTATTGCACGCTATGAATAGGGCTTATCTAAAATCTAGGTTGACATGTTTCACAATAATATTTAAAATGGAAAAGTTTGGGTGTTTGTTACTTTTTTACGTCGTCATAACAACTGAACCGATCGGACTGAAATTTTGCACAGATGTAGCTCTAAGTCAGGAATCAAACATAGGTACTTTTTATCCCATAAAACAGTTCCCATGGGATAGAAGTAACCTTTCAACGTTTCCAGAAACCGCGCGTGCGAAGAACCGGTCAGAATCTAGTAGGTATTAATATAAAATCTACTAGCGGTCCGCCCGTCGAACGGTAGAATATAGATTGTTTGCAACAGTCTGCAGTTAGCTCTATTCATCATCATCAGCCTATATCAGTCCACTGCTGGACATAGGCCTCCCCTAACGAGCGCCATCGCGTTCTGTCTTCAGCTTGCCGCATCCAGCATCTGCCAGCAGTCTTTCGCAAATCATCATCCCACCTGGTCGGAGGGCGTCCTACACTACGTTAGCTCTATTATTTGATTGTAATTTTCTTTGTTAATAAAGACATCAAAACAAACATCCTAACTTTCGCATTTAATATTAATGTGATGTATTAGATACCTTACCTAACCCGGTCAGTTATTTACCTATCTAGTAGGTACTCACAACACTAGCTCTGGGGCTAGATAATGCTGTGTGAATTGTCCAGCATTGTTACACAACATATATATTTATTTATTATGTTTTCAGGGAATCCGTTCAAATGGTCAGCATTCCACTCTCAAGACTACGGCTACACAAGGTTCAAGGCGTACAACAATACTCACATCGTTATGGAACAGGTAATACATCTATACTATACTAGCGGCTGCCCGCGGGTTCGCATGCGCTTTATAAGTAGCCATGTCCGTCCAAAATTCAAAATTCAAAGTGCTTTATTTCTTTTAGACCTTACAGGACTCTTGGACACGTCACAAAACTCAGATTACATAAGTAAAACTAGGAAATAAAGTGATCACTTTGATTTTTTGTCCACTTCAATCTTTTAAAGGTAAAGTAAAGAAGATATCATTATCCCCGGGATATCATTCACCTCCCTGCCAAATTTCATTGAGATCGGTTGAGACATTTAAGCGTGAAAAGATACCAGACAGACAGAGTTACTTTCAAATTTATAATATTAGTATGGATATAGATTTTTAACCGACTTCAAAAAAGGAGGAGGTTCTATGTTCGGCTGTAGGTATCTATGTTCGTCGATTATGGGTGGAAGCGCACTACGCGTCAGTGGAACCACGCGGCCGCGGCACTGCGCGTCCAATTAGAGCATCAAATCACCAAAAAAGCCGCGCAGTTCCACTGACGCGTAGTGCGATCAGTCTCATAGAAATTCATAAAGAATAACAGGCCGCGTCGCGTCGCGCAGTTCCGCTCAGTGCGAGAGGACCTTTACTCCGTCAATTGTGAACCGATTTTGTGTCTCTTGCTTTTGTATAAAGTATGACCCCTAGATGACGCCATAAAATTTGTATTCCTGAGATTAGTATTAGTTCCGCAAAATTTTAAAAACAGTGTATATAGGGTCCCAGAACTCCACGTCAAGCCGAAAGCGGTAGATCTATATCGGAGAGTAGATCTCAGATTGATCTCTTTTGATTTTCAGGTTTCGGTCGATCTCGATGGTGCCGTCATTGATTCGTTCTGGCTCATAAAAAACAAGCTGAGATTTGATCCAATATGATATTCTAGAATCTACTAGTGTAAGAAACACATAGAAGAATTTGTTAATTAATATAAATAACTAATAATAGTAAATTATTTTCATACTTCTGAGAAGGTACCTGATAAGTGTGTGTAAGTTGTTTTGAAATTAAAAACATTTTCTGTATTCTATGGTATTTTGTTATTTTTACCACCACATTCCTTTGAATGTGTGTTTTCCTTTGAATTTTACTATTTCGTGTCTTTACACGAAACAGGTAGTAAAATTCTTATTTTAATTCTTATATTTTCACATTACAGCACAAGACTTGACGATTTTTTTTTTGTTCGGAAAATCTAACAATGTAGGTTTTCACAAATAATACAAGAGTAAATCTTCGGCTTACTGTAAGAAGTCACTTACGACACAAATGAGTTCGCCCCCTTCGGCCACTTAGGAAACCAAAGGTTCGAAACCAGTTTAGACAACAGAATTAGTTTTCTTTTTTGAAAACCTGGTTTCGAAAGATGAAAAATAATTCTGTTGTCTAAACTGGTTTCCAGTTCAAATTATAGACTCTTGGTTTGAAACTCATTCACAAATTTTAATACCCATGTAAGATACAAACTGAGGTAGGTACTAGATAATGCCCGCGGCTTCGCACGCGTTGTTTTTAGGGAAACTTCAAAATTATTTCTAAGCCATGGGAACTGATTTATGAGATAAAAAGTAGCCTATGTTTGATTCTAAGCTTATACATACATTATACCTATGAGAAATTTCATCAGCCCGATCCGCTCGGTAGTTTTGGCATTAAGAAGGGTGTAGGTACACTTAGGTGTAGGTTGTAGGTACACTAGGTACCTACAACGTTTTTGTTTTAAATTATTGTTTTTTTTTCTTGTTTAAAGACGTAATAAACGTTAAAAACCCAGCAACATCACGATCGTGCACGAGTACAGTTAAAGCCCGATCGCCACAATCTGGTGGCAGGGGTAGTTGCAGCCCCTCGGGGGTGCTTTAGCTTTTTTGTATGAATTTTACAAACACCTTTCATTCCCCTGGAGAAATAGACAGAAAGTCGAAAAAATATTTTTGGCCTGAAACGGTTAAGTCGCGCCCCTGCGGGTCGCATCCAATAGACAAGGCAGTGAATGTGATAAAATTTATACTGAACGCAGTTCTGTCATCTGTGAAGTAGGTATAAATTTTATCACATTCACTGCCATGTCTCTTGGATGCGACATGCGACCCGCTGGGGCGCGCCGCAGCTGCAGGAGGACTTCATCCATGTGCGTCTTCGGTGACAATAAGGCAAGATGAACCTTGTGGGAAACCATTTTGTCACTGTAAAATGTATCTAAAGATAACCAGATTGTTGCACGTTTTTGTGCTGGTTGCTTTTCCTATTGTATTGATGAGCACAGAGCTTTAACAATCTTATAGATACCTACGGTACGCATAGTACCTACGATACGATTGTCTTTCAGGATCACGAGTGCTGGTTTTCGGATCAGTCATCCACGGGTTAGCGACGGTCACGAGTGACGTTGACTGCACCGTGCTGTTGCCGCATCGACCGGACATAACACAGAGCCTCATGGACGAAGCACAAACTTCACTTCAAGACTATCCTCATACCTTTACAGACTAACATCCAGTACCGGCTAGTGTCCCCGTCGTTAACTTTATTCATTTACCTACACAACTAAACGTAGACCTACCTGTTAATAACTATCATGATTTACAAATCAACAATCTATTCAACTATCTTTTACACAGCGATGAAAGGCTGCGCAAGCTTGCTTTCATTATCAAACACTGGGCTAAAAACCAAGGAGTTACTAACAAGGACACTTTACCGAACTACGGTATGCTTCTGATGGTAATATTTTACTTACAGCAAATGAATATGTTGCAGCAGCGTTGCAAACTGACGTTAAGTCTTTCGATGTTAATGGCTGGGATATTGCATTTCGCGAGATAAAAACGATGTACAGTTAAACGTCCTGTTGGATTCACTTTTAGGCGGCTTTTTCGAGTTTTACGAAAAGTTTGATTACGATAACAACATCGTAAGCCCTTACAAGGGTACCTCGATCGAGAAACGGTTATTTTACGATCTGAATACGGTGCGAGTGAATTTAGACTCTATTTGCAAAATGCTAGAGCTAACATTTCTACACCATTGACTGTAAGAAATGGTATTATCATTCAAGATGTTTTTGTACACAACTCTAAAGTAGCTAAGCAAGTGGATGAAAACCCCTTATTGAAATTAAAAGCGAAATTTCGAGGTGCTGCTGAAAAATTTAAGGAAAATGCTACAGATGTTTTAGATAGTTACTCTTCTAAGTAATTTACCGTGACAAAATCAATGTCTATTTAAGAAGTTAAATAAAAATTACAAATGATTGCAGGATGTTTTACTTTTGTGAGCATTATAAGCTGCTTATAATAATACTGACACTTGCTAATGATCATTTAGCATAAAGACTAAAAAGCTTTATAAGTTTTGTTTAATAAGAATACCACACACAAAACTGTCATAAAAATATACCGTGCAGGTACAAAACGTCTCTAAAATTATGCTGTTGATGAGATACATTTAAAAACCTCTTATCACATCAAACCCAGTTTACTATCTTCATTGTTTTTTTTTTCTGTTTGATTCATTTGTGCAAACCTTTTTGCTATACTGTGAGTAGCCTTTTTATTTTTATGTTTGTTCTTCCTGATTGCTGGTATTATATTGTTGTGGTTGGCTTGTCTGTAAGTTGGTTGTCTTGTCTGCTTTGGCAGGTTTATTGTAAACAATGCTTTCAGGAAATCATCTGGCCTCGTCTGATCATACATGTATGCCGCATTTCGGATAAGAAACATTATTTTATGGAAAAGTTTAGGAGACAGTGCCACAGTGCAGTTTCTGGCATGTTCAAATGGGTCCTGGACACACATTAACGAGTCAGTCCGGAGTTGCTTATAGATTTTCAAGCGCATATTCTCTTTGTAATAACTGTATTCTTCAGGCAGTGCCTCCACGGGGCCTTCAAATATGCTCCTAGGGACTGGCACTCCCATGTATATGCTCACCACATTAGTATCAAACCGAAAAACGCTATAATACTTAAAAAACCCTCCAAGTAAATGATAAAGAACATTTTCATTCCGATTTGGCTGTCTGGTATCCTTATCAAAGGCTGTGTTCCAGTTGTCTACTATCAATGGTTCCACTGTCCTCTGCATCTCTACAACGGGTGCCAGCATATCAATGCTTTGCAAATAAAATAAGACTAGCATTGTCAGTGCATAATTGGCCATGAGATTTGTGCCTGTGAGATTGTATACTTTAGCCCAATACTTGACTATTATTGCAAGCCTCAGTGCTCTGGGGTCTGTTTGGAATAAGCGGTATATCAGTTTGCTGTTCCGCACTCCGTTTAGACCTTTGAAATTGAGATCGCAGCTACAGCCCGTCGGGGTGTGATTGAACTTTACTATAGGGACTTTAGCTTGTGGAATAGCATATACATTTGTAAATTTCCATGGTGTGTTCTTAAGTATATTTCTAGCTATATGAATAGGGTTAATTCTTTGCTGTGGGTTGGGAATCATCACATACACATCAAAATCACTTGACCTTATGCCTAGTCCAGTCACGATGGATCCAAAAGGATGCACCTCACAATCTGAAATATTAAACCACAAATTTATAGTACTTGTATTATGAGGACAGAATAAAAGGAATTAAGGGGGTTATCATTAATCACTGGTTTGTTTCCGCAGCAGTGCACAAGGTTGAACATCAAAACCATGGTCATCTAGAATGCAACTTTGATTTAAAACAAATTAGTTGCCTAATAGCCGGTCGCAATATCTGTGCGTCAAAAATTTTGTATGGCGCGAGGTCCATAGACGCTGTGACCGGGCTACACTGTTACCATTTCATGCCTTAGCGGCTGAACGGATCTTAATGAAATTTGCCAGGGTGGTAAATGGTATATCTCGGGGACGGACTTAGGCTACTTGAAAAGCGCGTGCGAAGAAGCGGGCAGCACCTAGCTAGAATAAAAAGAATGTAGTGGTTTCTAATAAACTTTAAATAGTAGGTAGGTATTTTATTGGCTCGTTATCAGTTGGTTAGGAAGGTACTTACTTGGCCAGATATTCTTAAACGCTTGTTCCAAGTCGGAGAGTAAGGTGCGCAAGCCGATAACTTCGTCTCGACTGAGCCGCACGTGGCACAGCAGGCTGTCGATCTGCTCCTCCACAGAACCATCGAAATTCAGCTGCGATACATCCAAAAAATCTTCCGCTAAAATAAACACGTTTCTTTCATTTCAGTTCACTGTTATTGTTGAATCGCACAACCAACGTTATGGTCGGGAATACTTACCTGAATTCTCGCCCATTATAGTAATAAACAATGTTTATCCTTACAGGGTTTATATTTGTATTTTAATCATCAGGGACAGTTAAATTTAATACCCGTTGAGGAAATGGTATACGAGTAAACGCGAAAACGGCGACATTGCATTGCCTTGCCAAAAATTAAGTACAAAGTCAACAGAACAAAGGCCTGACAGTTGGTTGACGTGACACTGACAGAATAATTTTCGGTGTCTCCAAATCGTAGATTGACTAACGTAACGGCCAGAAATAGCGCGCTAAGGTTATTTCCTTTTTTATAGCTTTTAGTACCGAAACATAGGGTGGTAGGCTAATGAATGACAATGTAAGATGCAAGATCAATCAAAATCGGGCAAATCGACTCGACGACCTCTGATGGACCTCAGTGGCGCGGTGGGCGAAAGCCTGCCTGCGATGCAGGAGGTTGTGTGTTCGATTCTCGCCTCGGGACAAATGTGTGTACGATCTGCAGACGTTTGTTCAGGGTGGTCTGGTCGTTTTCTATGTATGATAAAAATATCTATCTACGTGTTGTAGGTATTATAATTATGTTTATCAGTTATCTATTACCCACATATCCACAACAACACAAGCTCTGCTTAGCTTAGGGCTAGATAATGCTGTGTGAATTGTCCAGCATTATTTATTTATTATTATTTATTACAAATGAAAAGACTGTTCTGATTTCTACCAAAAATATTTATTGATTCATGTTAACTTAATATTAAAATAATTACATTTTTAACCGCATTTTCCACATTATTTTATTTAAGCATCAGAGTCTCTTACTCCATAAATGCTTTTCATTTTTCTACAAAATACTTTTCAACTTGTAATCTAGGAGGCTCACTAGATCCAACGGAGAAATCGAACAGTGCTCCGAGTTCGGTTTGCCGATAGTAGCGACTTAGCGCGACGTGATCGTGACGTCCAATTTTTCTATAACCAACCACTAGCATCTTGCTAGAACTTTGACGGCAATATATTTCAAACATTGTCACACATGAACCTCCTGGATTGAGTTGTTCAACTATTGTAGGTAAAATGACAATTATTCAACATCAATTTTATTCCTAATGAAATACTGAATACTACAATCAGAAATTATTATCTAATAATGATCTTTGTGCGTTTTGCATTGTACATAAGACCATAATCTAAATTAATATCTATATTATAAATGCGAAATTTACGCTGTCTATGTCTTGAATGTTACCTTATCTTTCTATAATCTGAAATAGAATTTTGGGATAGATTGTAAAACGGGATATTAAAATATGCGGACGAAGTCGCGAGTAACAGCTAGTTAACAATAAAAGTGCATGTACTACAAAAAATTACTTTATCACTAGATAGGTACTATAATATAATAAATCACAACAGAATATAAAAAAAAACTACAGACGATGATTTAATACTTCGACCAATGTTCATATCATAGTTACCAAGTTCCTACTTCCTAAATTTATTGGAAGAACAGTTTTAAAGGTCAGCTGACACAGAGATAAGACGGCACGCTGCGCGCGCTTTGATTTCAAATATAACTTTATTTACTACTAAAAAAAAAACAAATTGGCGCAAGCACGGAGCCGCGGAGAGTTTTCGTATTCAGTCAATAAAATTTGTAAATTTGCGTATTAATCAAGTTGGTCAAAGTTGGTTTGAATCAATAAAGCTGGTTTGAATCAAAGTGCGCGCAGCGTCGCGTCGCGTCTCGGTGTGAACCGACCCCAAGTCCATTTCATCGAGGTCATTCGTCAAAGCTACGAGATAAGCGACTCCTCACTGAAGTGTCTCTGCTTTCGTAACATGACGAGCATGTATGCAGGGACCGAATTCTGCTAACCAATCGCTTTACTGTGACAATGGTATCGACACAGAACCGTCTATCGATTAAATAAATTCTTCTTCTGATAGAGCGAGCAGTGCTATTTCCACGGAAAGCTTGATAGAATGGTACTTAAGACACACCTCCCTCCATCTGATGCGCATTCATGGTTACAGTACGGAATTATTCTTTGGGGAAATAGTACAGACTCTAACAAACTATTTGTCTTACAAAAACGCTGTATCAGAATAATACATAACCTTGATCAAATGTCAAGCCGCAAACCATATTTTATAAAAGAACAAATTTTAACACAAACTTGCATTTATATATTAGAAAGTTGTTTATTTGTCAAAAAGAACATTAATTTTTTCAAGCCATACAACAGACCACAACATTTAAGACCTCAAAATCGTTTAGATGTACCGTTTTCAAAGTTACAACTCTTTCACTCTGGTCCACACGCCATGTGTATAAAAATGTATAATAATATCCCCCAAGATATAAGGAATGAAAGCAAATTACCTTATATTATTATTATTTGAATTATTATTATAATTATTAAGGTTGCCTGGAAGAGATCGCTCATAGCGATAAGGCCGCCTTTGTACTTCATCTTGTAACTTTTATTTCTGTACTGTTTTCTGTGTTTGTGTGGTACAATAAAGAATTATCTTTCTATCTATTACCAACATTTAAGATACTTTTAAAGAAATATTTAATTAAAACTGTTTTTATACCTTATAAGAATTCCTGGAGCTGTAGGAATAGGTACTCAATGTGTAGTATAGATTTGTTTTATGTTGTAAGATTTGTTTTAAGTTAAATTTTGTTTTATTTTAAGATTTATATAAGTACTTTTGTTCTTTAAGTACCTACTTAGCTCTACTTTTGTAAGTACCGTTATTGTAGTGCCCTAGCCGGGTCCATGTTTGGAACTGATTTCTATTGTAAGATCTACAAACAACATGGTATCAATAAAAAAAAAAAATTGAATCTGTAATTTCTTTCATCAAAGGTAAAGTGCCAAAACGATGCGCCCTCTAGGTGTCGCACATAGCCAGCGCTCAGTAGCGTCGTCGTTACTGTGCAACATGCTGAACGACAACCGTTTTTGATGTCACGGTTGTAACTTATATTTGTTCCTTTTCTTGAATATCTTACTACTCTACTTTACTTTAAAATGTGTCCTTCTGAAACGATACCATTGTTATGGTGAAGCGATTAAAATAGTGGAATTCGGCCCCAGGGATCAACAAAATATCTAGTCAAAACAGTCTATGAAATAAGGGCCTCAATTTCTCTATCAACTCACATACAATGTACTAGAGAGCGCAATTTATACTAAAATACAGATTCAATACAAAACTTAATAAAATAAAAACACACAAAGTCTATCCACTACCGTGGAATGAGAATTCAATATCGAATACAGTTTTAAGACATTGTCAAAGAAAATATTGTATCAAACTAATTGACTGTAAGATCAACACATTAAACCAAGGGCTTTATCAAAGAATTCACACCATAAAATAAAGCTTTTAACACCTTTTTTTTTAACAGAAAAGAATGCTAACTGTCGTACATTTGAACGAATGCAATATTTAACGCTCATATGGCCGCATTATAGAAGCTTGCCCAGTCATCGATCTATGCCTGAGTAACGCTTTTCTATGTTATAAACATCACACGAACACAGATGTATGACTGAGCAAACTTTCATAATAGATCACTAAGTATGAAAAAAACTTCTTTTTAAATACAAAAAGAAGTGTCAAATTAATATTCTTGCAGCATGAACCCTTTGCCAAGACCCCTGAACGACTACAAACACCCTATGCTTCTACAATTTAAGAACATCGTGCAGAATCGTTAAAACTTATTGTATACGCCTTAGTGCTTTTAAAACAACTGTACAAAAGTACTAACCGCACCTTACCTAGCCACACCACCTTTTTACCAACATTACGTTGAACCTTTATCAGTAACGGATACAGCTGCAACAGATTCAGTGTTCTCCTTATGGTTTTTATTGACGAATGCCACCGTCTGGATAGGTGTTTTGACGATGATCTTATTATTCTTTCTATTCCGCTTCTTCGGGTACTGTATTTCTGCGAGTTCGTCTGGGTGTATCAGTTGGCTGATGACCTCTCCGTTTTTCTTTGTGCAGAAAAGGGAAATTTTTCTCATGTGGGGTTTGAGGAGTTCTTTGAACCAGCGGTGTATGAATGTGTGCGTGAAGTGGCGGAACGCTCGGAAGGCCTCCGGATCGGCTCCGTCCATCGCTGTCGTGGTGATCGTGAGGCCTCGAGGCTCGAAGCGAAACCCGAGCTCAACCTGAAACGAGAACTATGGATTTATAATTTGACTAGACTAGCTTCAGCTCTCGGTTTTGCTTAAGTCGTACTTGGCAAAAGAAATTAGCTTTCGCCTACGGCGTCGTATGTATTTTTCTGGGATAAAAAGTAGTATTTGTCCTTTCCTGGAATTCCAGAGAAGAACCAACTAGTAGGACATATCTCATAGCATATCTATCTTGTAGCTAAAATTAATTCAGATCCGTTCAGCCGCTTATGAGTAAATAGTAAACAGGCTTAACTCACACAGAAATGCAACGCGACGCAACGCTGCGTGCACTTTGATTCAAAATATAACATTAATTACTACGCAAAAAGGAACAAATTATATTGACATACTACAAAAACTCCCCGCGGCGTCGTGCTGCGCCGCGCTTGCGCCATTTAGCGTAGTAAATAAATTTATATTTTGAATCCAAGTGCGCGCAGCGCCGCGTCACATCGCGTCTCGGTGTGACCTGACCCTAAGCCGTTGGTCCTGCGTCTCCCACCGGTCGTGTCGGTCTGCCGTCCCATCAGGTATAAGTGCATCGCAAGTCTCCGTTGACACTGGCCGCCGTGGCCTATTCGGCTAGAACGTCATAGAACAACTCCAAGTGACGCGTCAATAATGACATACCTCAAAAGGTACTTTAAGTTCTGGCATGGCTTCGTTCTTCATGATCGTCCCCGTGATGTTCTTCTGTCTCGCCACCATGTCCGCGGTGGTGAAGCAGCGACCCATGGAGTTGACGCTGCGCATCCATACCGGCTTGGTCAACTCGCCCACGTACACTTCGATTTCAACCTCTGACTCCTGGAAATAAGGTTTGTTGTTTAATCTATTTGATTACAAACAGCCTTGAGAGTGACTTAAGTGGAGCGAGACCGCATCAGTAGGTACATACCCGGGACACAGCAACCCGCCGCTGCAGAGTGGTTTGCATCATCTCTTGATACACTACATCGCACACGGTCTCTCGCACGGCGGCCTGCCAGTCGCCGTCGATGTCTTCCAGCAAACGTCCCGGCAGAGAGATGCGGGTGGCGACCCGAGTGTCAAGGTAGAGCTCTGGGGATGTCGGTCGTGTTAGCAGGATGGTTCGAAGGAAGTCGCCTTGTTTTACTTCCCCTGCGTTGTAGGCGGCGGCGGCTGGAAAGACAAATTATTGTTATTTTGAGGCTGAACTGTCATATCAAGGAGTCCACTCCTGGACGAAGCTAGATGTTGAAGTGAATTACCTTAAAATGCTGGGTATTTTAGTAATATGTTTGCACTGCTGCTTGCTTTGCCGCGTTATGGGAAACGGGCTCTGAGGGATTTTTATAATATAGGGCCTACCATATTTTGGTAAGCCATGATCCTCACGCTGGGCAGGTGTTGGCGTGTAGTGTTGCCATGCACCCTGTGGTTATTTCACCGGTTGGTCCGTGGTCCTATTCGCTTCATTTGGGAACAAAAATCCATACTTCCATACTAATATTAAAACTTCGAAAGTAACACTGTCTGTCTGTCTGTTACTTTTTCACGCCTTAACGGCTGAACGGATCTTAATGAAGTTTGGCAGGAAGGTAAATAGTATTCCGGGGACGGACATAGGATACTTGAAAAGCGCGGGCGAAGCCCTAGCACTTCGCACGCGCTTTTCAAGTAGCCTATGTTATAATTAAGTAAACTTTGTAAACTAATTACAATAAACAATTTGACACCCACTTAGACACAGGCACGAAGGAGGCAATTCAAGAATCTTGTAAGTAGTGTCAGTAGAAGGCACTTTTCCAAGCGTAGTTCGAGCGAAAGGTCTTCTTGGGAGACCTTGCTTACCCAGGGATATCATCATCGTCAGCATATTTTAGTCCACTGCTGGACATAGGCCTCCCCTAATGAGCGCCATAGCGCCCTGTCTTCAGCTTGCCGCATCCAGCATCTGCCAGCAGTCTTTTGCATATCGTCATCTCACCTGGTCCGAACCCTTACCCAGAGATATATGCGCTTTTTTCTCGGCAGCCAGGTGGTTGGTGACGGCGGAGGCCACCAAAGGGGTCCTGTATGCAGAGACAGCGGCTAGCGCGTAGCTACAGAAAGGCCTCGCTTACCCAGGTTTATGTGCGCTCTGATCTCGGCGGCCAGGCGGTTGGTGACCGCGGAGGCCACGTTATGGCTGAGCTCAAAGGGGTCCTGTATGCAAATATAGCGGCCGGTGTTCAGTTTGAGCGAGTTTCCTTCCTTTAGGTTGTAGCGGTATAGTTCGAACTCAGGTGGGAGAACGTCGCTGTCGAATTCTGCCTGAAAGGCACACTTAGTATTATACACGAATCATGTTTAAATCTCCTTAGTGGAGCGACACAGCCTTGGCTATAATTTTTTTTATACCGGTGAACTATGGTCTAACGGATGGACAGCATGCTTGGACGGACAGCCTAGAAATAGACGAGCTTTTGTCTAGGCCAGAAAAGAGCAAAATTCGACCATTGCGTAATTATTGATATGAACGGAAAGAATATCAAATATTCCGCGGTTTAGTCAAGCTTTCCTCAACTGTACATTTAACTAGAGTTACAGCGATATTGAACACATACCGCCAGGCCTAGGCTAGTGCGGGGTCATTGTTAATCATTATAACCACATGATTAACAATGATAGCACGGGGATTGTTGTCTAGGGTAGAATAGAGAAAAATTACGTCACTTCGTAATCCAATGCGTAAATTATTTGAAATGCATTCCATCAACTTCAATAATGTACGCAATGTATGGCGATGCAATGTCATTATTGTCTATTCTACCCTAGACAACAATCCCCGTGCTAGGGGGGCTGTATTTGTCACCATTGAATTTTAAAACATGTAATCATATGGTCATAAAGGTGTCGTTTGTAAGCTTTTTGAAAATATTTTTTTTTAGTATTAATACCTTTCTCATCGTCCGTCCCATGAAGGGACAGACCACAAGCTCGTCAAAGTCAAAACCCGCGTAGTACAGAAAGAAGCCCCCCAGTATATCTCTCATGGTAGGAACGTTGGTCAGCTTGATGGGAGCTGTGTCGAAACCGGCCTCCCAGTTTTCGATTACGAAGCTGTGTTTCTTGGTCTGTAAGCTGAAAATGTTGAAAAATAAGTGAAAATGCTAATTGTAAAAACAAATAATGTACTGTAATTGACACGTAATAAGGTTTTATAATTATACGGAACCCTCGGTGCGCGAGTCGACTCGCAGTTGCAGTTCATTTTTAACAACTAAGCTAAAACTAAATTTTTCACTTAGCTAAAACGATTTATTTATTTATTTCAAGCTTAATAATTAACTTACAGACTACTTGGTCCAAAACGTTAACTATCTATGATACAAAACAATAAAACTTCAGGATAGAAACTAGTGAAAACTTAAATAGGATCTTAACTGATTATAAATTGAACTTAAGCTGTCATCAAATATGTCCACATGTTGGAACTCCAGAAGAAACTTGTTGAGGAGTGTAAGTGCCCGTAGTGTAGGTGCGTTATTAGCGTGCTTTCGTGATTGCGTGAATGGAATCAAAGTGATAATGAGGTTGCGGGTTCGATCTAAGCCTTTTGACAATTAATTTGTATAATCTGTAGATATTTGTTCCGGGTGTTTTCTATGTATAAAAAATAACTATGTAATGTATTGAGTATGTCTATCAGTTATCTAGTACCCGCACCCATAACACAAGCTCTGTTAACTATATTAAGCTTTGTGAATTGTCCAGCATTATTTAGTTGACATCTATGAAAAATGTGTCTGGTGTCAAACACTGTCCAACGGTGTCAAACTGGTGTGATTCGTTCGATATTTCTAATAGTGTACTTTCGGAAATTAAACGGACTATGGACTATCTGGGACAACATTGTTATGCGGCATTTTGACTTAATCGTCATATTTTCTTTACCTGACTACCGACGGTAGATAATTCTTCTGCAAATAAGCGATCAGCATCAACGTCAACGCGTAGTTAGTCAACTTTCCCGTGCCCGATATATCGTGCGCCTTGGCCCAGTACTTGAGGAGCAGAGCAACGGAGCCGAAACGTCCCGCCGGGTCCGCGTTGAGAAAGTGCCCGAGGAGGCGGCTGTTTTGGACGCCTAGGGGAGTCTGGAAAGATGGGTGAAATGTTAATGGATACAGATAATGAAATAACTTACCTTTTTGGTCCATTCGAAGATAAAAAAAAAAACATCAAGCTTATTTAAAAAAAAACATAGGAAAGGATGAAGTATCTTCCGAACCAAATAATAACTTTTAAGAAAGGATTCTCTCGATGAAGTTATCTTTCGAACCAAATAATTTGATGTTTTAACAAAAACAAAAAAAAAATTCAATACATTTTATTTTTCAGTTTCGCGGTACAAGTAAGTAGTATAATCTCTAATATTTTTTTATTGGACCAACCTAAAAATAGCGTTCAAAAGCGGCTCAAAAATAATTGATGGAGAAATTGGTGGCACATACATTACAGCCGTACATGGAACCTCCTCCCTTTTTGATAAAGATCCAAATCGGTTGACGATGCCAATACGAAATCAAATTTATCATCGACAAATCAGTGGCCACGATAGTAGCCCTGCCAAGTCTAATAGACGGCAACCACCGGGAACCTTATTCTCGATTCATCTCACGGCACTTTTCAGCTATCGATATCTTTGTTACAAAAGAAAACTAGGACCTGGAAATTGTTTAAGGTATTCTTCCTAACGTAGTTAACTGACTCCGAAATTATAAGTTTCTAATCAATTTAGTTAAGGAAAGTCAGTCTGCAGTTAGCTCAATTGTTTCAATTGTAAATACTAGTTTTAATTTAATTCTATTATTTGATTGTAATTTTCTTTAAAAAAAAAAAAGTTAAGGAAATATCGACCCTCAAATTATCGCTTTGGAGTCTGGGCCTAAGAGTAGGCACAAGCAATAACTTACCTTAGAGTTGAGATCACAGCACATATTCGTCGGTACATGCAGAAACTTCACTATCGGCGTATTTGCCTTCGGTATCGCCACAATATGCGAAAATACTTTAGGGTGTAGCCTCAACAGCTTCGAAGCCTTGTTAACAAACATGCTGCTGTGTTCAGCCGCGCCAGGGCCCGGTTTGCCGTCTTCTCCGGGAGTTAGGGCTAGGAAGCAATCCGCATCGCTGGATTTTATGCCTTGTCCTGTTGTGATAGAGCCGAATGGTACGGCTTCGCAGTCTGAGGAAAAGGAAATTTTAGTTACAACTAAGATTTTAAGTAGGAAGGGTAAAACGGGATCTTATTACTAAAACTCCACTGTCTGTCCGTCTGTCACCAGGCATCTCATGTTTTTTTTTTTTTGCCCTTTTTATAGATAATGGTGCGGAAGCCTTCGTGCGCGAGTCCAACTCGCACTTGGCCGGTTTTATTTAATTTTTTTTTTTTTAGTTTTAATTTCAATTTATTTAGCAAAGATCTCAAAGTATCCGACTGATTAACAACTCAACTTATCTGAAAGATCCCATCAATAGTAAAGTGTATTTTACAAGTTCTGTAAATAGTTTTCGTTGAGATTCGATCCAGCGTAAAACATTCATATTTAATGCTGAGGTTCTGCTTAGCAAGACTCTTTTTAAATGAAGGTAGGATAGAGTGGAGTCCAACTTTAAATATTGTATTTTTGAGGTTATCAGCGAAAGAATCAATCTTGTAGGGAATGCCAAGTCCTTTATAAAAATAAATAAATAAATAATGCTGGACAATTCACACAGCATTATCTAGCCCCAAGCTAAGCAGAGCTTGTGTTATGGGTACTAGTTATCTGATATACATAATATTATACATTACATAGATAGATATTATTTTTATTATACATAGAAAACGACCAGAACACCCTAAACAAATGTCTGCAGATCGTACACACATTTGTCCCGAGGCGGGAATCGAACCCGCAACCTCCTGCGTCGCAGGCAGCCTTCGCCCACCGCGCCACAGAGGTCGTCCTTAATGTTTCTTTGAAATTGAGCTTAGATAGAAAATACTTTATTGTACCACATAAACACAATAAACAGTACAGAAATAAATGCTACAAAGAGACGAAGTACAAAGGCGGTCTAATCGCTACGAGCGATCTCTTCCAGGCAACCTTGGGATGGACTGGACATGTAAGAACAACAAAGATGGTGGCACTTAATAAAAATAAAAGAAATCGTTACAGTACAAATACAATTACACTAAATACAATACCTACATAACATAAAAAAAAAACTTCCATGAAAATAAAGACAAATCTGTTGAATTTTACAACTGTAAATATAAAATAAATAATAAATAAATTTATTCAAAAACAATTAAGGACTAAATGGATTACAAGAGTCAATTGTCTTATATTCATAAGGTCTAAAATAATACAATTGCCTTAATTAACCTTAATAACTAAGTTCTTAAACTAATGTATGTACCTATACCTAAGTATCCCGCGTCGACTTGAGAACCTCCTTCGTTTTTTCGTCGGTTGAAAAAAGAGGTGAAACCTTGTAGGTGAATACGAATTTGACGGGGTCATCTATTAATAAGATAGAATAGGTGGCGGCGCTAGTCCCCGGGGTAGCTAACTTTTTTGTTAGGTAAACTGTACAAAATACTTACTTTTATAAATCACCTTCAGATATTCCTCTATATCTTCAAACAGTGGGTTGATAGCATCGACCTCTTCCTGCGTCAATCGGATCGCCTGCTCGAGGTTCCGCATTTGATCGTAGAAGTCGCCTTTCAGGTCTATTTGTGATGGAGGCTTTACAGCCGGCCCTGGAGATCACAAAGATATTGTATTGGTTACATGTATACCTAACAATAATAATGTAGGTCTACGGGGTACCAAGGCTCTCCGGGTTCTAAAAATATCTGAGCGTCAGATCGAAATGTGCCTGATCTGAGAGCTGGTAAGTATCTGGCGCAGCGCATCAGCATTGCCATACAGCGGGGCAATGTAGCGTCTCGGGGACGCTTCCGGCTGGTATTGTTAAAATCAAAATTTCTTTACAAAAATGTACACTTAGAAAAGGTCGAATTCCTAAAATAAAACACTGACACGGAAATAAAGTGGTATTTTTGATTTCTGTCGCTTCGGTATGTAGACTAAAGTAAAGGTGCGACTAAGAAACCTTTAGCCTGTTAGTTGTTATTTTTCGAGTTGGAGCAAAACCCGTCCCAAGCTGTTTTTATCTTCTAAATAATCTGATATTTTGTAGTAAGCCTTTTTGCACAGAAAGGTTTTTTCAATTTGTTTGAATTTATTCATTGATAGATTTTGCAACTCACTAATTGTTATGGATCAGTTGAGCTTCCTGTAAATTGTTTGCACTAGTCTGCAGTTAGCTCAATTGTTTCAATTGTAATTAGTTCATACATTTTGTTTCTACTATTAGATAGTAATATTCTTTGTTAATATTTTTTTAACAAAGAACATAGATTTAGTGTAGATTACAATCTACACGGGGGAAAACAACGTTCGAAAAGGTTAAGGAAAAAGATCTTACAAAAGGATGATGGCTGGCTAAAAATAATAGCCCGCACAAATAGAAAGTTAGTTGGAAAAAGAGCAACCCTGCGCTGAAGGGGAAGGTGCGGGTTCGAATCCCGTCGAGATCGTAAATTTTTGGGATTTATTAATTTCTTAGAACCATTATTTTGAGGCTGGACTAAAGAGAACTAAAATATATATTTACCGTTAGGAACATGCTGAGTGATAGTCTTTCGATTCTGCTTCATCAAATCCGCGACATGTCGTCGATTGGTGTACTTTGCTATATTTAGTATACTGCCATAAATTGTGATTGTGTCATTGGCATTTACAGCAGCGATGGCTTCCAGCTGAGTGCTGAAGGTCACAACCGCTACTCTGTTCCTCATCATCTCTATCTTGGGTGTTCCGATTTTGGATAGATGGCGGATGAGCTCCTCTTGTTTTGTGTAGGCGGGGAAACCTGTAGGTTTGTTGGGTGACAGATAACTTTGTGATTTTAAAAATAATTATTTCAGTTGTTTACCATAGTTGTTAGTCCAACTACCTATGTATATACTATGTTAGTTACCCTAAAAACAGATTTCAAGTATCCTTGTCACATAAACAACAGAATTCATTCAATAAATTAACTATTACTTATTGTAAAACTATGAGATTTAGTCAGCAATGCTGGTCTATCTCTGCGGTAATATTCCTTGCAAGGAAAAAATTTCAATGCATAAAATGAAAGAAAGCCGACATGTTTAGCACAGTATAACTTTGAACAATGATTTAAGACATGAAATGCGTCATAGTAACCTTTGTTCAACTCGAAAATACCTATCAAGTACCAAAATTTGCATGCGTCTTGCAAAAATACTAACCCATCACTAAAACCTTCTTAAAGAAGTCTTCATCATCATAATCCCTGCCTTTTTGTTTCCTATAAACCTGCTGCAGGTAGGATGCAGCAACATTATTCGTATTAACGTTGTTCCCTTGCGCTTGTGCGTTCAACGGAGGCCTAGGCCTTCCTAACTGCGCCGGTGTCTTGCGTTGGTCGTATTGGAAAGGGACCGAGGCGGGAAAATTGAATTGGTAAGGAGTATGAGTCCCTACAATGTTCTGGATCCCTTGGGTTTGAACAGTCCTTCGTGTATGATCGCTGTTTACCGTGATTCTCATAGAATCTACGTGGGGGGTAGACGAGCTTGCTCCCTGTTCGATTTTAAGAGATTTAACGAGGTAGTCTTGAAGGGCTGCCGTTGACCGTGGAATGTATGGTATGCCGTTTAGTTGCGGCATGTTGGGGTTGTATGGTACTACATTTTGGAGCTGATTCTGATATATGAAAGGGTTTATCCCTGGAGTGGGAGTTCTTGGAGAGTTGTTTAAGGAGGTACTGGGTTGGCTCAGGCTTGGAAATGGTAGTGGGTTATCTCTAGTAAATTTGACTGGAGCAGAGTTCGGTGTTGGCTTAGGATATGGCAGGTTTGCTACAGGGTAATCTTGCTGTACTGTCTTAGAAGGCAGGCTTACAACAGGATCTTTAGGTGGTGCAAGCTTCGATAGTAGAATTGCAGCAGAGTCAATTTTCTTTACTGTCTTAGAAGGGGAATCAACAGCAGGGGTGTTGGGTGGGGTTGTCTTAGAAGGCAAACTTACAACAGGGTCTTTTAGTGGTGCAAGCTGCGGTCGTGGAATTGCGGCAGAGTCGATTTTCTGTGTTGTCATTGGAGGGGAATCAACCACAGGGGGGTTGGGTGGGGTTGTCTTAAAAGGCAGACTTACCACAGGATCTTTTGGCGGTGCCAGTTTAGAAAGTAGGATAGCAGCAGAGTCATTTCGATTGACTGTATTTGAAGGGGGCATAACAGCAGGGGTGTTTGGTGGAGTTGGCTTGGATGGCAAACTTACAGCAGGATCTTTTGGCGCTAAGTTAGCAAGTAGAATCGCAGCACGATCATTTGGTTTTACTGCCTCAGAAAGGGATATAACAGAGACGTTTGGTACTTCCGAGTTTAATGGTAAGTTTGAAGTATCATTTCGTTGTACTGTTTTAGAAGAGGAATTAAAAGAAGGGATGTTCGGTGCTGTGGGCTTTGGCGGCGGGTTCTTTTGCTTTTTAGGTGATCTTCTAGGACTTCTCTTTTTTGGAGAGGTGTGAGCTTGTTTGGCTGGCTTAGCAGCCTCTGTAGATGGTCCCGAGGAGTCCATTGTTCATGGGTACAGCTGTTCACCTGAGAAATAGATTTATGTAATGTATACAACAATCAATAGCTGAATAAAGTCAGAGTCACGGTGAAATGTATAGAATAGAAACATTTATTTTATGATGATACATACAATAAAAAAGAACAAAGAAAAGAGTTTGCTGTCATAAAACGGTCCCTGTCATGTAGGGAATGAAAAGCGCTGGCGGAGTCGCTGGAGGAGCTGAATCAGATGCTGGACGGCCTAGCTTCAGCCTCGCGACTCATCGATCTTGGCGTGAACTTGGATAAAACCAAGGTCATGATCAATGGCCACATTGACCGGTCATCGTACATGGCCGCCTTCTCGAAATTGTTTCCTAGTACACTTACCTTGGGCAGATTCTGCAGTTGGATAAAAACAATTTCGAGAAGGAGGCCAGAGGAGGATCCAGCTGGGTTGGGCAGCTGAAGACAGGGCGCTATAGCGCTCATAAGGGGAGGCCCAAGTCCAACAGTGGACTACTATATGTTGAAGATGATGATGATGAAGAGCTCACATTTATTTACATGGATATTATTCAGGGGTTAAGTTAAATGAGAAGTTCAAAAATAACATACCTAATTAAATAATCAACACTACAAAAACAATGTGCTATTCACTCTGTTACACAGTTAAAACAACATGATAGCTCTAGACTCTCTACATTTAAACTGAGATTAACAAATCACTTTCATTAAGATAAAGAATCCATTGTGTTCATAAATGTTATGACAGTGATTTGAGTTCTACTAAGTGAGTGATTCACTGATGTTATTTACAAATGGTATTTAT
Organism: Eupithecia exiguata; assembly: GCA_947086465.1. NCBI lineage: Eukaryota > Metazoa > Arthropoda > Insecta > Lepidoptera > Geometridae > Eupithecia > Eupithecia exiguata. The sequence continues at coordinate 10,792,051 of OX352240.1, read as the reverse complement.
AGAAATCAAAATATGGAGTGGGAGTAACGTAAGTCTATGGCGCGGGGAATTCCCGCAACGAGTGAATGAGAAAAAAAATACCAAATGATAGGTAACGCACACACACATAGAAAAACTGGGACTAATTTTTACTTTTGTTAGAGGAGAGAGGGCCATAGTTTGTTTTGTAAATATACACAGTAGTTAATATATTTTATATATTTAAAAATAGCATTACTGTTATTATAATTGACTCACTAACCATAAAATACCTATCACAAAGATCAGTACATCAACATGTAAGTAAATTGAACTCCAGGCTATCTAGTTTCAAGATATATGTATGATAGAATTACTAGAATTTGCACTGTATGTAATGCTATAGGTAAATGTTAGGTCAGCAACTTGAGTGTTCTTAATTATGTAGGAATCACATAAGTATTATGAACCCATATTATGTAGCCACTTGTAGGCTGCATTATGTATGTATACTCTTATGTTCCATACCTTACCTAATAAAGCTTGTTGACCACCTTAAGCCATGGTCTAGATAGTTAACTGTACTAGTTCGATTTAATTATCTTTGTTTTACTAAAAATATTTAACACTTTCGCACATTTGTCTCGCGCCTGCGGATCGCACAGCCGAGGCTGGGCAGTTAATTCATTAATGAAATAGCCAAATTTACTGTTATTAGTCCTGTTCTTTTCTATAGTTATGGTTATATATATATATATAAGAGGGTGTGGCACAGGACTGGACAGAACGGCGTAACGAGGTGTGTAGGTGCTCAGGCTCACATACTGGTTAGATAGATACATGGTTATGTGAGGTTAAACATCAATCTACAAACAAGCGCTAAATTGATGGAACTCAAACTTAAGGACGCAAGCAAAACATACCAGTGTAAACATTAACAACTTTAGAGAAGTACTTGGGTTCTAGGAACCCTTTCTCATTACCAGTTGTCAAAACGACTCCATTCTCGGACTCATAGAACTTAATTCCATCAGCGAGAGCCTTGTTCAAAGCTACGTAGACATGAACTTGGGCATTGTGACGCATGCCACTAATGACTGTTCTATCATCAGGAGTCCCCTTAGCCAAGTGGATGTGTTGTCTTTTCATGCGACTTAGACCTCTCAATTTAATTTGTGGCCAACAATTTAAGTATGTCCCATGGATAATTTTATTATATATTGGCTGGAAATATTTTTATTACTATTAATCATTGACTTAACAGTAACAAGAATCATAGAAACTATTTTATTGTACTGGGTTTACCTCTAATATAGGAATTAAATCTGAGTTTTTGACTTCACTTATTGTGTGTCCCTGGTTTGCTTTAATCTCCAAACAGTTCGACTTCAGCCTCAGTTTGAATCGTTGTTTATCATTATTATTGACTACTCTCTCAATATCTGTTACAGTAAATTTACCTTTGAATGATTTGTGGTTTAGAATGGCCTGTACTTGTATGTAACCCTCTTGGCTGCAATACAAGAAGAATCTATGTACACTTGAACTTGAATGTGTAAAATATGAGTAAAACTACTGAAATAGGCAGTAGAGTGACCTTTCCGGTGCAAACAGTCTGTTCCGATCGTGTTGTTTATAGATACAGACCTACCTACGTGGACAATACTTGCGTTGCGCAAACTAAAATTCACTTTTCTTACCTTATTTGTAGCCCTTCGCGAAGTGCTCCGTGTCGAAGGACCCAAGACAAAGATTTGCTCAGCTGGGTGTCTTTATTGCTCCTGTAAATAGATTATGTTAACGAAATATCACGTACTTCGGTACGCAACAAGAAACCAACGAATTTATTATGTACCTTTATTACGTCTAGAAAGGTATTGAGCACGGAAAAAGCTCAGAGATATTTAACGACGTAAACTTACATAATTTTACAGGACAAGCGGGCTTTTCATGATTGTTTTGTCGAGAATTTTGGAAATAAAAAACGACTTGACCTTTTGCTTGCAAAAACAATGAATTGAACGAAACGAATGATCTACGAATGAACTAAAGAAGAAAAAAACAAATAAAAAAAGCATTACCACGAATGAATGAATGAAATGAATTATAAAAAAACATTTAAAAGAGAAAGACACAGACAAAATAGAGGTTGACTAAACATTGTTTTGATGTTTTGAGTTTTGATGCCACTCTCGGCCATTTAACTAATATGTATAAAAAAACACATTGTAGCCCAGTGTTTCTCAAATACTTTTGAAACATGAAGTTGTTGTTCGATAATAGCTCTTGGGTCTGATGTTTTAAGGTGTAGTTTTGCTGTCCTGTTAATTCCTAACAGGAGTTCGGAATCAATAACATGAACTGTCATAGACAAAAAGCATAGACTGAGGTCAGCTGACTCAATTTCTATCATTGGTCTTGTGATAAGTTGTCGAGCTCCGCCATTCTCGGATCGTCTTTTCCATCTTTCCCTTCCTGTGAGTTGATATATCTTGATTTCTAAATAAGAGCAATAATTGGTTTATTTCTACTGGTGTTTGTGTTCTCAAATTGTGGATATACGGTTCCGAACGCCCGAATCCCGGTAAGATTGTTCTTGATTCTGCCATCGTAATTTCTTACTTGCCATGTACATGTCACACATTATTGGAACTATCCGGTATAATTACGGTGTTATTTATCGGGTGGAGAAGATATCTACTCGGAACGGAAGATAAGTAACAAATTGTTAGGACTTTGTGCCTTCTAATTATGTGGAATTCTGGTAAATTAGTCCCCTCCCGTCATGTGACTGCCTACTCTTACACAAATTGAATCTTGCATTCTTAAAAAACTATTTTATCAGCAATAATTTTATGTTATTGGTTCTTCATAGACTGGGATTGTTATCTTAGTAGTTTAAGTAGTAATCCTGTAAAGTGTCTCGAGCAGGTAAATTACTGAAGTTCTACCATACCAGTAGGTAGCTTCAGATTTGTGGGTTAGAACAATTGAATTCTTTTAAGGTATCTACTAATATCTGCTCTCGGCTATGCTTTGACTTACCCACATGATTAATCCACGTGATTCCCAATAGAAGATTGCCTAACCTGATTACCTATTAAACCCAGTAATCTAAAATGTTGTGGTCCTGTTAGTTTGAACCACCATGCCATTATTATTTATCTATAAAAAACATAACAGTTTCTTCTTGAATTCAGTCATTTCCGTTAGGTACCTACCTACTCCGTTGATCATCATTTTAAAACATTTCTCTATCTATTACATTCAAATCTTTTGCCATTTAATTTTCACACTAGATTTAGACTAAAAATATGTTTTCATTTGATTGAAATCTAATCAGACTCCTATTTGAAAGTTCTAACCTGACATTGATTGATTTGATAAATCTTATCACATAGCAGTCAGCTGATCAGTTCGTTTTTCAGTTAGGGTTTGCAGTGCAGTTAATAACGGTATTGCAAATTATGTAACTTTTATATAATTTTTTATTCAAAGACTAGTTCCTGCCAGCTTCTTCGCATGCAGTTTCTAGATGGCCTAGAACTACATTATAAGCAAAATTTCAGCCCAATCCATTCAGTAGTTTTGTTCATGAAGAAGTTTCGAACATCTATCCATCCAAACTTTCACATTTATAATATTAATGTGATTATTAGAATAACAACAGGTAATTGCTAAGGTTTTTTGATAAAGTGCTGACCCGCACTTTGGGTAGGTATCTCTAAGAAATAAAATAAGTAAGTTCCAAATTGAAAATTTCTAAGGTAATTGCTAGTTTATAATCAGACTCAAATGGTTTTCCAAATAAAATTTGGGGTTCTGATTAATAATTAAAAAAACAATGATATTATTCATCTGCCTTGAAGCACACAGCCATTGAGAACTTGATAAAGTAATTATTATAATATTAAAGTATTAACCATGTAAGTAAAAGAGAAAATATAATGACACTTAAATTATGGTTAGTCTAAAAAAACAAGATGATAAAATTGTGGGTGACATCTGTGACAAGTGTACATGGAAACTCCTGGTTAAGCTGAACGCGGACCTGTCCGCGCCGCTGGAGCCGCACGCGCCGCAGTCATCGCATTTTTTAACACTAAGGGTGTTAGAAATGCTATGACTCGATTCTTAAATGTTACGCTAACTTAAAACAGTTGCTAATCTGCGTTATTTCTCTCTCTGACTTATGTCAAAAGAAGAAGACAGGCTGAGAAACAACATAGCTCTTAGCAGTTATGAATAAGAGGGTAAATCTTTATAATTATGAACTAGTATGCAACATCGCGCACCTATCCGCGCCAAACGCACCGCATTTCCAATGGCGAGGGTGACGTCATCCGCGCCGTCCGAGCCGAATTCACCGCGGGCGCGTTCACGTTCAGCTTTAGATGGTTAGATGGCAAAAGCAATAACGATCAGTATTAACATACTCCTTATCTCTAATTAATTTATAGTATAGGTTGTTAAAGATACGAACTTCTTTTTCTTGTACAAATTATTCTTGTAAATATGCATAGAGAATAGACTGGCTGTTTTGTATTTTACCAGCGTCAAACCGAAAACACAGTCCAATTTTTAAAAAATGGCCTGGCAAATTTCGTCCACCTTAGACTCAGACAGCCATGTCTACTACTTATGAAATTTGTATGAGAAAATAATTATCTATATATTTTTTCATTAGTTATATATTGCTATTGGGACACAGGCAAGTTCAACAAATCAAAGATCATACAAAGCAGTCCAGCTGTTCTCGAGTTGTAAATAGTGTAACAAACACAACTTTGTCTTATACTTACAAGATTTATAATGTATTGGCTCAATGTAAATACAATACAGAATGTATGAGGAGTAAGTATCCTTTCGATACATATATTTCTGCTGTCTTAGAAAGTTTAAAGCCTGTATTAAGAAAGCCGATCTATGCTTATGTCATATTAAATCGTTACTAAAGTATACATTGAGCAAGCATTCATAATATGGGCTTTTAACTTCTCCATGTCCCTGAACCTCTAAGCTCCCAAACAAAAAATGAATCGATTTCGATATGATAAAGTATTTTGAAAAACTAAAACGATTCAAAAATAGTTATGATATGTATGCAAAATTTCATTAAAATCGGGGACGCAGTTTCCACGTGAATTGAAAGGTACGTTTGTATGGGAGCTTAGAGGTTCAGGGTATTTTGTACATAATGTACATTTGAACGAATTTCGTTTATTTTCAACAGATATAGAATTATATAATTCAAAATGACGGACCGAAGCGACCTCAAGAGGATTGCCGATGAGGAGAATGAGGAAAAGTTCGGATATGTGTTTGCTGTGTCTGGTCCCGGTAAGTTGGTTCCCTTTTCTAGCTATTTTTACAAATTCTATCGCCTCTGCAGTGCTCCTTCGCAGTTAGCGAAGGTGTCTGATGCCGGGTACAGACCAAGCGAGCGAAGACTAACGATCGAACGCAAAAGTACCAGTTTGGACGTCATTGTCTTTAATTTTAGTTTTTGATATTGTATGTATGTTAGTTTTAAGGTATATATTACTATGGACCGTAGAATAAGTTAAAATAAGATCTGTAACTGTTCTATAGTCTGAAATAAATGATTATTATTATTATTATTGCGAAAGCAAGTGAGTCCTATCAAGGGCCTTAGTTCGCCATCGTCCGTGCTCCGGCGGCTGTCGCTACATCAAAGTAATATGGAACGAACGTACCGATTTTCAAATCCCAATCGTTTGCATTCGCCCGCTCTCGCTTGGTCTGTACCCGGCATGAGATGTAGGTTCCATTCCCGCAGTAGATAATAGATGAGGTCTATATTAGGTACACCGTCAAAAATTATATCTATAAAATAATTAAACAAACAGTCACTATATATAGTATAGATAGTTGATAGATGACACCGTATAAAATGTCCAGCAGTCACCGTTTTTTTCAGGGCCACTGAAGGGAAGTCTGAAACCGTGAGAGTTATCGAAAAGTCATGTTAAGAGTTACATACTCGATTTTGATAAAAACCTTTTTCAATTGTCCTATTCCAGAAAACATTTTTTTTTACATATTGTAAACAGAACTTTTTTTTCTTCAAAATCGAGCGTGTAACTCCTAACATCACTTTTGGAAAACTCACACGGTATCTGACTTCCCCTCAGTGGCCCTGAATTAAAATCACCCTGTACCTTTATTTTTTGTGTAGTTTCAGTAAAATTGTATCCCCTACCTGAACAGCCTATAATAGTCTTCTGCTCAACGCAAAAAATAAATAAATTATAGTCTAAGATTATTTTATAAGCATCTGTTCTCATACGCTGAAATAAATAGGTGGAAGACATTATTGTCGTATCGTTAGACCAAGCGTTCTTCGAACTGCCTGCCAATAAAGGCATTGTCACTTACTACCTCTTACTACCTAGGGGAGCACTATCAATCCTTGGAGGTATGCCCTTCTCACACGGCCAGACAAGCCTAGCTCAATCTCGATCAGTTGTTTATATTTTATGAATATCAAAAATCTCTAATATTCCTTATCTTTATACAGTCGTAACGGCGCACAAAATGTCCGGCTCGGCTATGTACGAGCTGGTGCGCGTCGGATACAACGAGCTGGTCGGAGAGATCATTCGTCTGGAGGGCGACAAGGCCACCATTCAGGTAAAATACTACTTCTATCCCTCCTACTACTTCTATCCCTCCTATTACTTCTATCCCTCCCCCTCCTCAACGAAACTTCCTCTTCAAATGGGACGCACTCTTTTCAATAAACTACCGCCTGAATTAAAGGCTATAAAATTAAATAAACATAACACCTTCATAAATGAAGTGAAGGGACTTCTTCTTCACAAAACTGTGTATACTGCTTATAAGAGTTTCTTGAGAATGACTATACTCAGTATTTTAATGTACAAAAAGAGTTGAATAAAGTTTCCAGTACGTACCTAGCTACTCAATGTTACTAGATTGTTTAATTGACTATCGCCCCTGTACAGCGAATACCTATTGTATTTTCTTTTTTCATGTTTTTGTGTTAATTTGACAAGTCTTTGCCTGTACACTGAAATTTTGTAAACCATGATTTTTCACGTGTTTCACCTTTGATAATAAAGATTATTCTATTCTATTCTATTCCTATCTCCACGGAACTGCGATCCTCAACCCGCATGCCCAGTGTGGGGATTATGGGCACTACCACCCATACGATAATAGCCAATAAGGGGATTAGCTGTTCGCCTGCTAGTAGATGTACTAGGTGTAGTGTAGTACTAGGCTAGAATAAACAGCATACATAAAAGTGCTTGATTTCCTTTCGACCTTTCAGGAATCTTGGACACGTCACACGACGTGATCACATAGAATTTTTGTTCACTACAATATTTTTAAGGTAGATAAAGTAAAGAAGCGAACAAGAAACTTTTACCTTGTTACTATGTTAGTTTTCGAGTCGGAGGCAAAACTCGTTTTCACTACCTACTATGTTCACTGACAGAATTCTACCAACTTAGTTACATGGACAACTGCACCATGGATCACATAGTAATTTGGATGTGTGCCAGCATTTGGCTGCCATTTAGTCTGGGGTGTTCAACCTGCAATACGACGTTATATATTTTACTTCTTGTATAACAATACAAGAAGTAAAATATATAACGTCGTGAAAAATATATAATAAATATTTTTTGAAGAAAGAATGTCAAATCCACAAGTACCGACTTTAAATTTCGATTAAAAACCAATACAAAAGCTAATTTAGGTGATGTAAGTACTGCTGGATTGTTTATCTTTTTTGCAGATAAATTGAAAATCTAGTTTATCTCCTATCATCATCATCCGCAGCCAGATTTTACCCACAGCTGGGTACAGGCACCCCTAAGTTTGTACCATCCACAACGGTCCTGTGCTAACCGCCTCCATTGACGCTATAGTAGGTGCCAAATAACGGGGCAACATAGGTCTTTCGCTACCTTTAGCACGATACACAAAATGGAAATAATTTATCGCAAATTTTCGCGTTTCCCATACAAACCTATAGCGATACCGGTATCGCTAGGATATGATTATCGTAGTATAATATAAGGTAACCAATAAGGTAACCAACTAAGTTAATAATTTGTGCAGGTATACGAAGAAACCTCTGGAGTAACGGTCGGCGACCCCGTGCTCCGTACCGGCAAGCCTCTGTCCGTTGAGCTGGGACCTGGTATCCTGGGATCCATCTTTGACGGTAAATCTTGTCGCAACTGGGAAGCACCGCCTGCAGCGCAGCACAAAAATGTTCATTCAAATATGAGCTTAATCTCTATGAAGACTATTATAATATCTGACAAGCTATTCACTGATAACCATAAAATAAAAATATTTATTTTAGAATCAATGGATTATTATGGATATTATTTTAGAATATTTGTATGGTACCATTGATTCTAAAATAAATATTTTTATTTTATAATAGCAGAATATAGAATTTTAAATGAAAAAGTGTAAAACGACGACCGATATGGCGCGGCGGCCGGCGATGGTCCGCCTGCGACGCTGGAAGCGGGTTCGATTTCCGCCGGGTTGTTTACTATGTATAATAAATATGTTATGTATTTGAAGACCTCTGTGGGGCGGTGGGCGAAGGTTCGCCTGCGACGCAGGAGGTTGCAGTTTCGATTCCCACCTTGGGACAAATATTTGTACGATCTGCAGGTATTTGTTCCGGGTGTTCTGGTCGTTTTGAATGTATAATAAAAAATATGTTTTCTATACATAGAAAACGACCTGAACACCCGGAAGCAGATCGTACAAATATTTTTCCCAAGGCGGGAATTGAACCCGCAACCTCCTGCGTCGCAGGCAATTACTTTAAAATTTTTAATTTTATGTATAGATTATTAATGATGTCTTCTATACCCAGGTATCCAGCGTCCCCTGAAGGCCATCCACGACCTGACTCACTCCATCTACATTCCCAAAGGAGTCAATGTGCCGTGCCTCGCCAGAGATATCAACTGGGAATTCAACCCCCTTAATGTTAAGGTGAGGGCTTACCTATATCATGCATGTTAGAAATATAACTATTCACAGTAGCAGCCTGGAGTTGGAAAGTAAGCGGTGCAGGTTAAGCCGTTGGTCCTGCTCCTGACCTCTCCTCGGTCGTGTCTGTCAGATTGCATCTACTCCGAAACGATTTTGGAAATCTACTAATCCTGTGACCGAATTTATTATGGTTTTGTATTCTCTTCCATCTTTTCTTTTTTTCTTCTCTTTTGTTCTAATTAAAGAGATTCCATCTCTGATATAGCGTTTATGAAGTCAAAACATCCAAGATTGGGTCTGCTACCCCCATCTCGTGTCTAAAGATTTTGGAGTAAACAACTAGATCATCGCATTTCGTGTCTTTTCCCAAGTGACGAAAATATCTGCTGCTGAAACGGTCTCATTTCGTGTCCAAAATAAAATAGATTTGGAGACAATGGATTGCTATTGTTCACATCTTGAATTTCACATCACAGCCTTTGAATTTTTGAGCTCACCTTATAATATTCATGTTCCACAGGTGGGATCCCACATCACCGGAGGAGATGTTTACGGTATTGTACACGAGAACACCCTTGTGAAACACAAGATGCTGGTGCCCCCGCGTGCGAAGGGAACGGTCACCTACATCGCGCCCGCTGGCAACTACCAAGTCACTGTTAGTATATTAAACAGTTATTTATGTTAGTTACTTAGTTGAGTTCCGCTGCGTCACATTACTATAATTGTCGCCGTTTGAGTAGCGGAATATAAATGGTTGACTGTCACAAGATACATGCGAAACAAACGCGGTATTGCAGCGAAATGGCGGACCGAGCGGGGAGATGTTGCTGGCGTCCAAGCAGATCGGTAGAATCAAGCGGAAAAGAGATTGAATCATAAATCTATGCGTTAGAACAGGCAGTTCCGCCTCTCGTTCCGCTTGCCGTACAAATAGTCAGCGAAAGTACCGCGATTCTGCTGCTATGATTTTGTGGCGTAGATGTGCTACGGGCCTATTTATTTTTGATAGGCAACTGTTACTATGACATATAGTAGCCTGTACATTATATCGACCGAGTTGGAGTTCTTTTTAATTTCAATTAATTACTTATTATAATAATAATAAAATAATAAATGTCTTTATTTCAGATACAATAATCCATAGTTTAAGTTATATTATAAAATTTATACATTACATTATTTTATACGTTATTTCTGCAAACAAGAAAGAAAATGCCATCAGCTTGGCTGCGTTAGCAAAGTGCTTAAATTATGTTTGTGGAGGTCTTTTGTAAAATAAGATTATATCACCTGTCTAACCAATACAAATTCCTCAGGACATCGTGCTAGAGACGGAATTCGACGGAGAGAAGAACAAATACTCCATGTTGCAAGTATGGCCGGTGCGCCAACCTCGCCCCGTGACGGAGAAGCTTCCCGCTAACCACCCGTTGCTGACAGGACAGCGTGTGCTTGACTCTTTGTTCCCGTAAGTACTGCACGGTACAATTGTGGCACATATAGGACGTCACGATTAACTGTCCCCCACGTTTTATTTTTTGTGACGATATATTGTAATAAGGTCTCGTTATTATGGGAACAGCTAGCACGAAATTAAAACGATATAAACGTCACGATCTCATCACTGCAAATAAAAATAATGAACAGTAAAATGTCGTCACGATCCACTGGGAACAACTAGATACGACAGACGTTCCACGAAAATATCGCGATGACTCAATCACGATAAACCAGTCGTTATAATGGGTACAGCTAGAGACGATAGTCGTCCAACGATAAATTTACGATCACGACATAGTAGGAACGTGCCCTTAAGAAAATCTACTCGAAAAAGGACAGTAGCTTCCTTCTGTGCATTTTAACGCCTTCACTGCGATCCGCCTGCCAAGCGTGGTCATTATGGCATAACCCCACTTGTAGGGGAGGCATGTTCACCAGTGGACGTACATGCTGATGAGGAACCAATACGATCTCGCATTAGTATGTAAACTATTTTATCTTATTATCATTATCATCAGCCTACATTAGTCCACAGCTGGACATAAGCCTCCCCTAATGGGTGCCATAGCGGCCCGTCTTCAGCTTGCCGCATCCGTAATTTAAAATGCTGTTATTCGTTCACCAGCTGCGTGCAAGGAGGCACCACGGCCATCCCCGGCGCTTTCGGTTGCGGTAAAACTGTCATCTCGCAAGCGCTGTCCAAGTACTCCAACTCTGACGTCATCGTCTACGTCGGTTGCGGAGAGCGTGGTATGTATTTCGCAATTAACATCCATACTGATATTATAAACTAGCGGCCCGCCCCGGCTTCGCACTGGTAGAATAAAATATATTAATATGGCTATGACACTCACAAATAACGTGGCTTTCTATTGGTAAAAGAATTTTCAAAATCGGTTCAGTAGATCCAGAGATTACCCCCTACAACCTCACAAACTTTACCGCTTTATAATATTAGTATATAGATTAGAAAGTAACTCTGTCTGTTTGAAAATTGATAATATTTGCATTGTCTAAATTAAATTATCCTTCCCAGGTAACGAGATGTCAGAAGTACTTCGTGATTTCCCCGAACTGACAGTCGAGATCGACGGAGCTACGGAATCTATCATGAAGCGTACCGCGCTGGTCGCCAACACCTCCAACATGCCTGTGGCTGCCCGAGAGGCTTCTATCTACACCGGTAACTATCATCCTCAGTCCACGCTACCTCACCGCTGGACATAGCAACTAGTCCAGAATTATTTATTATATGTTTTATTATTATTATAAGTGCTATATATGCTATATTAGTGCTTTGTGTGAGTGTAGTTCCTCTGAGTAAAGCTCGATTTTGTATTTCTTACATCCAAGTCTTGGTTAAAATATAAAATCGAATAGCTTTATGCAGTCAATAAGTACACTAAGAACACTAAGAATTCCATTTAATAATGCTTTCCGTATCCTATTGAAAAAACCACGATATTGCAGCGCGTCAGGCATGTTCGCAGACGCTGGAGTGCCCGACTTCTTCGCCATACTCCGAGCCCGAATCGTGTCCTTTTGGACACGGTTAAGGGCTTCAAAGAATAATATTCTTAGAACGATCACTGAATGTCCAGACAATTGTTTCTTTCGACACTGGTTGTCTGTGCACCACAGTGGGAATCAAAAGTAAGACTATGTAGGTCCTACCTACAAAATGTTTATATTTTGATTGTATTTTATATTTTATATGTTGTACCATACCATATCTATCTATTCCTTTTTATCAATAATATGGAATGTTACTTGTTCTGAAATAAACGCTTTATTATTATTATTAATAAGCTAAATACTTTTCGTTTTAGAAGCAATTATTGAATTTATCGATCGTTTTTGCTCTATTTCGTGTTGTTGTATTTGCTTCGTACTTCGAAATGGCCTTATCAACACAACAGATGTTTTTATAACTAGTCATTTTTTAAGATAATTACAATAAATAGTATTTACACATATCTATTTGCTAAAAATCTAAGCCCTCACCAGAAGGCAGAGTGCCCAGAATGCTGCATCATTGCCACGGCAATTTTGAAACGTGTTACTGTTCGCAGCTAACTTTCAATCCATTCCCCAGGTATCACCCTATCCGAGTACTTCCGTGACATGGGCTACAACGTGTCCATGATGGCCGACTCCACGTCCCGTTGGGCCGAGGCGCTGCGTGAGATCTCAGGTCGTCTGGCTGAGATGCCGGCCGACTCCGGTTACCCCGCCTACCTGGGTGCCCGACTTGCCTCCTTCTACGAGCGCGCCGGCCGCGTCAACTGTCTCGGAAACCCCGACAGGGAAGGTATGTGAGAGCGCACAGTGCGTCAACGTGCCGTCAGCGAAGCGAGCCACGTTATCGCTTTGCAAACTGCTATTGCTTGCAGATACATACGTAGTATAAAAAACAACTAACAGAGCGTTCTCACGGGCTGATAGATTGTACACTAAAAGTCAAAAGTCAATAACTTTATTTCTTTAAACATTAACTTTAAATTTTATACATAAACAACAACTTTATAAATAGTAATTATCAAACAAGAAACAAAATGTTATTGATTTAGTTCGCTTAAATTTTTTGTCCACTAGTGGAAGAACTGCTTTACATACTGCTGCTTTACATACTGAAGTAAGTTAAGTATGGTATGAGTGCAAGTTGAATGATCACTTTTAAAAGTTTATTGAAATTCACATAAAAACACAGATACTAAGTCCACAAGATCCGACAGATGTTTTTAATCGCCTTGCGGACAGTAAAGTTGGGCCGTGAATATGCCAATTCAGTTAAATTAGATACTTAGGCCAGGCGCTCACTACGTCTTGGTACATAGATGAACACTGAATTGCTACTAATATAGTTGTATTTATCTGTAGGTTCCGTGTCCATTGTCGGAGCCGTGTCTCCCCCCGGAGGTGACTTCTCGGATCCCGTAACTGCCGCTACCCTGGGTATTGTACAGGTGTTCTGGGGGTTGGACAAGAAACTCGCGCAGAGGAAACATTTCCCTTCCATCAACTGGCTCATCTCTTACAGGTTTGTTGTTTATATTATACATATAAAGTTGAAGATATTAATAAATCCCAAAAATTTACGATCTCGACGGGATTCGAACCCGCACCTTCCCCTTCAGCGCAGGGTTGCTCTTTTTCCAACTAAGCTACGTGATCTTAGTTGGAAAAAGAGCAACCCTGCGCTGAAGGGGAAGGTGCGGGTTCGAATCCCGTCGAGATCGTAAATTTTTGGGATTTATTAATTTCTTAGAAATTACCCAGAGTACTATAATAAATAAAAACCTTAGAAGTTGAAGATACTTCCAGCTCGGCCAGCAAAACTTCATAGGTTAATATAATGACTGGTTAAATAATTAAGAATCCGGCGATAGCTGCTCGCAACTTCAATTCGTGAATTATTATGTTCCGTAATACCAAAAATGATGGCTGAAAAGTTGTTGAATCTCGACATTGTGTTGTTATTCTGTAACTAGACAATATTAGCTATGTTCCTAAACAAACAAAACGTACGATATTGTTGTTTTTAATACAAAACAAATCGGACGAAAACATGTCATTTTAGACGTAAAAATATGTTAAATTCTATTTTGCATATTTTTGCTTACATTTCATATAGGTGTGTATTATTAAGAAAAAAACCAACCAGGGACCTCGGTATATACTATTTGAATACAAATATTTTCTTTTTATTACTGTAGATCTCAGAGGTAACACACATTAAAATTTATAAGTTTAAAATAAGTTTATCTCATTGTAAATGAACTCTATAATTTATACGAGAAATAAAGTTCTATGTAGATTTACGAAGTGCGAAGTCGCAGGCTGGAGCTAGTATTAATATAGAACTTTTTTTTATTGTCTATAGGCCTCCGTTTGACCACAATCTCACCTGGTCCTGTAACATGGACTGCTTCGTGAACTTACTCTTACTTTGTCAGAGGTTTAGATGGAATTGCTTATACCGCCGATTTTTTGCTTCTTTAGAGATCGGAGACAGTAAAATTACATAAATTGATGTCTTGGTGTGCAGGTGTGTTATAATGATTCATTTATGTGTTTCAGCAAGTACATGCGTGCGCTTGATGACTTCTATGACAAGAACTACCAGGACTTTGTACCTCTTAGGACTAAGGTAAGATTTTGTAAGGATAAAGGAGAGTAAAGTAAGAATCTAAGAAACCGATGAAAGACAAATAAAAAAACTTTTTAAACCCTCTGTGTGTCTGTCTGTGGCTCCTCTCAATCTCCCAAACGGATGAACCGAATTTGATTAAGTTTTCAACCGACTTCAAAAGGTGGTTCTCAATTCGTCTGTCTGTGGCTCCTCTCAATCTCCCAAACGGATGAACCGAATTTGATTAAGTTTTCAACCGACTTCAAAAGGTGGTGGTTCTCAATTCGTCTGTATGTTTTTGGTAATCCTTACTCTAGATGCAAATATTATTAATATCCGAGTTCCGAAATCGCGGGGGTATAAAATTTGCTTGTCCTTTTCAATTGGACTACCTGTAGACTGTTTGCAACAGTCTGCAGTTAGCTAATTGTTTCAATTGTAAATACTAGCTCTAATTTGTTCCCTCACCTTGATTATAATTTTCTTTGTTATATTAAATAATCAATATTTAATTACCAATTATCGGAATTTTTTAAATGAATTGTCTATTGAACCAGGTCAAGGAGATCCTACAGGAAGAGGAAGATTTATCAGAAATCGTGCAGCTGGTCGGCAAAGCCTCTCTAGCTGAAACCGACAAGATCACGCTCGAGGTCGCTAAGCTTCTGAAGGACGATTTCCTGCAGCAGAACAGGTAATCATTACTAAATAAATAAATTGATAATGTTGGACAATTCACACAACAATATCTAGTACTAAGCTAAGCCGAGCTTTTGTACTAGATCATAATACGTCATGGTAATGGCAGTAATAAGTCGTATAGATAAATAATGGGATTGAAAATATCCCGCAAATCGAGGTAATGACTCCTTTCACGACTTTTCTCTAACTCTCATGGTTCCGGATTTGGCCATCCACTCCCATCTCAAAAAGCCACCCTATATAAATATTTTAGGAAACCATTTATTATATAATTGGATCAATCGCAGAAGTCCGAAACAATATTTGCTTTGGAAAGTTTTCTTTCATTTCATAATATCATTCGTCTATCATCCGAACTAGCATTTAAATCTCTTTGTTATTCATTACGGGTGTAACCGAGTTACCTACGAACCTTATTTGTGTTGGAAGAATACCAACGTTACATCCCTTAACGAGGGACTTCTTCAGGGTACGTGCGGTTCTAGGCGCGCGCGTTCCGCGTCCCTCCGAGCACTCACTCTTTGTTATTTATTGCCTGCAACGAAACCAGTGCGAGAGTCCAGTTATTAATTGTACCGTTTCTATTCCAGCTACTCAGCCTACGACAGATTCTGTCCATTCTACAAAACCGTCGGCATGCTAAAGAACATTATCGCATTCTACGACATGTCGCGACACGCCGTCGAGTCGACCGCGCAGTCCGACAACAAGGTCACGTGGAATGTCATCCGCGATGCGATGGGCAGCATCCTTTACCAACTCTCCTCCATGAAGTTCAAGGTACGTGATAACTAAGGACTGACCGCTTATTGACTGCTTTTTAACTTTAAAGGGAGAGTTACAATACGAGCAACTGGTACTTTCGGCGCGACAGGGGTCTACTTTGAAAAACGGTTGGTGACGTAACGCGAGAAACGATGGACGACCGAACGGTTCTTTTAATAACCCTACCATAAACATTATTTTGACATTTATTCAAAGAGAAAGTCGTCTGTAGTGACGCCTCCGAAGCGCAAGGTTCGTTACGCGCGATGCGTCTCTCATGTTTCAAAGTAGGCCTCCAGGACGTTGTGCCGTCGCTTATTTGACTGTTGCACGAATTTCACAAAACATAGTCTAGAACGGGAAAGGAAATGAGAGGTCAATAAAAAAAGGCTAAGAAAAAAAATTCTGCAGCATCGTAATAGTGCATCTTCACTTCTGTCCCTGACTGAGAAAATAGTTTCTCATTAATTAAGCTTGTTTTTAAAGAACAATTCAACCTTAAAGCATCTAACGGCGAAGAACCATATGACGATACCCCGACCCAAACTAGCGCCGCCTCCTATTCTATCTTATTATTAGGTACTTAAAATAGATTTTGATGGCCACCAATGGCAACTTTTAATGTCTGCCTAAACTATACAGAATAGAACTATAGCAGAAGAATAAAAAAAAAGCTTATAAAAAGTATCACAAACTGTGCGATGGACTTTTGAAATTTACTTTGTTCAACGGACTAATAAAAAAAAAATCCGGCGCTAGTGTTCGCCGGGGTACCGCCGTAATAATGAATATTATCTTTATTATATCTTGCAAAAGAAAATTGTTTACAATTTTTAGCTTATGTTTAATTTAAAGTTGGTTAACTTGTTTTGCAAGAGACTAGTGCCCGTGAGAGGTTCGAAAACCTGTGGTACCGGTCACCAGGGCTTTACTCCGCAGGATAATTTAGGATACATAAGTACATGAAAAGACGGTTTAACTATTTTTTTGAAAACATGACATTAAGTTACACCTAGTAAGTATGCTAATATTAAAATAATATGCTAATGTAATTATACTAATTTGTTTTATTGTTCCACAGGACCCAGTAAAAGACGGAGAGGCCAAGATCCGCGCTGATTTCGACCAACTTCTCGAAGATATGTCCGCCGCGTTCCGCAACATCGAAGACTAGGCGGAATGTTCACCTGTTGTAGGGCCTGCCACTGACGCAGAAATCGCATCACTAGCTTTCCAACTTAAGGTTTTTAATACTCTAGATGACCGTTAGTAGGGGAGTAACAGTTTCACTGCCTCAATGGTGCGATCTGCAAAGACGCGTCCCTACTCTACGATCTCTCAAGTTCAGCATGAGCATCACGGGCACTCGATGTAATAATACTGATAAATTTCAATGAAATTACAGATTATTTAATATCTAGTTTCCTAGAGCCGGCAAAATAAAACCTATCGATGTATAGACAAGTAATGCATTATATTTCGGATGGGATTTCTCGTCAGTGCAATATTATGTTGTTATTTAGACGTTAATGTGTTACGAACGTAGAGTGTATAGGTTTAATGTTTACTCGTGTATCTTCAATTTCGTGATTCCAGTTGTTATCAAATCTGTCGGACGCGGGCGGCTTACCCCCATTGTAAATACGTGCCGCCACGCGCCCACACGTTATTATATCTTATTTTATTAATTAATATACAATATTTATACACAAATAATATTTTTCTCGCTCGTCTTGCGTGTGAAAAGCATTGTTCTTTTATCAATCGAGTATCCTCTTGCATTCCACATATGATTAGAATAGAAAGTGTAAAATAAAATTGTTGAAATCATGCTTCTTACGCTTTTCAAGTATCGATATTACAATGTTGCCATTTTTGAAATTTTATTTAAGAGTTCAGTATTATGCCGCAAGTACATGCATATTCACGGTAGCTAAGTATATGTGTACAAAATAAATGATCATAAATATGCAATAATGTATATCGACGTACATCGTGCTGTGCTGTTAGAACTTTGTGACGTGTTGAGAAGAGGAAATATAAATAAATATTAATTTAAATGAAAAATTTGTATCATTTTATATAACTTCAGTTTGGCCATATCTTAAATATAAAAGCGATAGTTATTATTCGTCAAGTTTTACGGGGAACCTCGAGCGAAGAGTTCCTCTGAATTTAGGAAGTAGGTAGACTAACCAAGCAGCCTTCGTTCCTGCTTACGATCTTTGCGGCGGCGGCGGCGGCCTTTAGTCAGCTAGAGTACGTATAGACCGGTTGTCAAACGTTAAATCAGAAATAGATTAACAAAACTCGCTGCACTCGCGCGCATGCAACCAATACTAGTGTACACCTGTTTTCTCCCTCCCACAACGTACGCTGAGGCTAGCGATAACCCTGCGCGGGTGAGAGGGAGTGAACATGAAAGTCGATGCAGTCGATGCAGTATGGTAGGCTTAAATTAGATAATGAATACACTTAGATTTTTTATACTTAAGTTAATACGAATGTGAGTAGGTACCGAGACAAACCTCACAAGGTTTTATGGTACTAACTATAAATGTTGTGATTGTTTCTGTAACGAATAAATAAAAAAATCTAATACATCGTACTTTCGAAGCCGCAGGAGTCCCGTTCCGTGAACCAGCGTAGTCCCAGAGACTTCTCTTTCTCGCGGACCGAGGTCCACTTCTGCCTTCTTCGTTGCTTCAGTTTTCAATCCTTGCAGCAGCTCAGGTTGGTTTGATGTCCAACCTGTAAGTTCGAAGCCCGCGTTCTTGTGTATGAAATCCGCTTGAGCGGTCACTCTTCTGAACTCTTCTTCTGAATGGAAGCTGTGGAGATACACATCCAGGCAGTGGTTCAGCTCGACTGCCCTTGCTGCTTCTGGATGATGCCTCTTGTCGTCCTGTTCTTCATCGTAGATTGAGTTGCTCGGAGATGATTTCAGATTTCGTTTATTTAAGTACCATAACGATTTATTACATGACATACGTACATCTGGTTTTAATAAACGAATTGAATTGTTGAATTAAATGTTTCAAAACGCCTATAGAAACTCAGTTACCTACGTGGGCGTTAAATTGTTCGACACCATTCAATACCTATTATTGAATGCGAAAAGAAAAGTTCTAATGATCACGACGAAACCGTACAGTGTGTACCAAAGTGTAGTATATAATAACTGGTGTGTACCTACAAAGCAAGAGTAAGTGAGTTGAGTAGCTTTACCATAGAGTAAGAATAATACCTACCTACAATCTAACTCTTTGCCTGCATAATAGAAACCTCATCATAGTAGGTATTGTGTTTTCTTTAGAAACCTCTATCTTTAGCTTCCATCACTATATTGTCTATGGATATTTCTTCTTTACGTAGGTATACATTTTCTTTCTTCTTTATCTTATCAAATATTGCTTATTTATATTGCTTGTGATTAATGTTCTTACCTACGAACCTACCAGGATGAAAAAGCAAACCAGCAAACTTAAGAATGAGCCCTTCGACGTGTCTAAGCTTACCACCTTGCAGGACCTCATATTTGCGGCCATGGGGCCCCCTGAGGTAAGAAACCATAGTCCTCAGCCGCTCTGCAAGTGCCTAGCTAGCCAAGTGCCGGTGTGGATTCGGTTATTGATATTCAAATGTCCCAAAAACTAAACTAATAAAACAGGACTTATAATTTGATTAACAAAGCAAATTATAATGAAATAATACAAACAAATTAGAAACAGTATTGAAACAATTGACGGTAGGGCTGGTTCACCAGTTCAAGGTCGCTCAGCAAGCTATGGAAAGAGCTATGCTCGGAGGTTCTCTAAATAATTCGTAACAAATTCATCCGACAGAGAACCAAAGTTATCGACATAGCTCTAAGAATTAGCAAGCTGAAGTGGCAGTGGGCCGGCCATATCTCTCTCGAAGAACCGATAATCACGACTCGGTAAACGTAGCGTAGGACGCCCTCCGGCCAGGTGGAATGAGGACCGGTGAAAGACTGCAGGCAGATGCTGGATGCGTCAAGCTGAAGATAGGGCGTTATGGCGCTCATTTGGGGAGACCTATGTCCAGCTGTGGACTAACATAATATTGATGATGATGATGCAAGACAAGTATGAACAGATATATATTATTAGCGTTTTCATAATTCTAAAATTCCCATAAAAAAAACTAAAAAAGAAACTAAGCAGTAGAATAGGTTAAAATTATTAAATTATTCGGTTGATGTCAATTTATATCATACTACGCGCTTTATAGTGTTTAATGCCTGGCTGGCTTTAAATTAAAGATGCGAGCGACCCGCAGGTTGCCGACGGGGTTACGCTATACTCTCCTAAAAATCTGCTTTACGTCACTGGCACTGAACGTGTTCATGATAATATATAATAATAAAAGTTCAGACTAAATTAATATTTTGATTGTTTTGAAAAAACTAAAACTGACTTCGAATCCCTTTTGCGAGACAAAGAATAAGTTTTTATGGGACCACCTCGGGATTATTCTCTATCTGTTCAATAGAGGCAAAATTTTCAAAATCAGTCCCTAATTCGACTTAGTCGACTCGAACTTGGCTGAGGATCCATCGGCATGCAGTAGATCATTTTCATTTTACTCCACTTACGCAGTTTTAATAAGCTTTGCGTAAAGAAATACCTAATGTTAATTTAAGGCTTACTTTTAATTAACTGTAGGTATTTCTCTGGTCCATCGCAATCGCACGCAACCTATTGCGGCGGACTTGAAAGTTGTTTCCCCCACTCGAATGAGTCATATTGGAGGGAACTATTACTCATTTTCACCAACCATTTTTCGGGAAAAGTCGCATTCATATTCTCGCGATAACGAGCTTAAATTATAAGCAACCGCAATCGCGAACGCGAATGTGTAAAATTTACATTAGTTACCTACATTTCTATTGGCATAGACTAAACTTAGCGCCCCTGGGTTACCTATCGATGAACTTAAGAACACCTAGCTGTAGAAAAAAGTGCCTATACGGATCACCACTTTAATTTTTGAAACATTTTGGTCTATTACAGAAAAACATAGTTAACTTCAAAATGGTGCAAGCAATCCTGATGATTCTAGCCCAGCAATTGCGAATGCTGGACCGGCCAGTGGATTATCGGAGTTTAGAAGAAGTGGAAACAGCTCAGAGCGAAAGAGAAGATGCAGAGGGAGAAAGCGAAAAATTAAAGAGAGATGGAGGAGAAGGAACAAAAGCAGGGAGTAAAACATCGGTGAAAGATGGAAAAGAGAAAAAAGCGGAGAGAGAAAGCAAAAAATCTGAGAAAGATGGAGAAGGAGAAAAAGTAGAGAGAAAAAGCAAAAAATCGGAGAAAGATGGACAAGGGGAAAAAGCAGAAAGAGAAAGCAAAAAATTTGAGAAAGATGGAGAAGGAGAAAAAGTAGAGAGAGAAAGCAAAAAATCGGAGAAAGATGGAGACGGAGAAAAAGCAGAGAGAGAAAGCAAAAAATCGGAAAAAGATGGAGAAAGAGAAAAAAAAGAGGGAAAAAGCAAAAAATCGGAAAAAGATGGAGAAGGAAAAGGAAAAAAAGCAGAGGGAGAAAGTGAAAAATTAGAAAGAGATGGAGGAGAAAGGAAAAAAGCAGAGAAAGAAAGCGAAAAATTAGAGAGAGATGGAGGAAAAGGAGAAAAAGCAAAGAAAGAAAGCAAAAAACTTGAGAGAGGAAAAGAAGGAAAAGCAGAGAGAGAAAGTGAGAAATCAGAGAGTGATGGAGGAGAAGGGAAAAATTCAGAGAGAGAAAGCGAAACGTCAGAAAGAGGAAGCGAAAAATCTGTAACAGAAAGTGAGAAATCAGAGAAAGAAAGCGAAAAAGCGGAGAGAGAAAGGGAAAAGACAGGGCGGGACAAAGAAAAAGCAGGGCAAAAAAAAGGTAAGACTGAGCCAGAAAAAGAAAAGACAGAAAAAAGTTCAAGAGAAAAGATAGATCGAGATAAAGAAATGACTGGGCCAGAAAGAGAAAAGACGGAAAGAGAAAGAGAAGTCAAAGCCAAGCAATTGATTGAGGACTCTTTTATTTCAGTTACAGGTAACTAACAAATATATACTGCATTTTCCGTAAAGTATGTTAGTAAAAATGAATATTTAGAGGAATCTGCGAGACACCCTGTAGTATATTCTAAAATAGGTACTTACCGACGACCTCTGTGGCGCGGTGGGCGAAGGTTGCGACACATGAGGTTGCGGGTTCGATTCCCGCCTTGGGACAAAAAATTGCACGATCTGCAGGAATTTTTTCCGGGTGTTCTGGTCGTTCTATATGTATAATAAAAAAAATATCTATTGTAATGTAATGTATTGTATTATGTAAGTATCTATATCAGTTATCTAGTACTCACTAGTAACACAAGCTCTGCTTAGCTTGGGGCTAGATAATGCTGTGTGAATTGTCCAGCATTATTTATTTATATATTTTATTTATTTATTACCTTTTTTTTTTTTTTTTTTTTTTAGATTACTGAATATCATCTGTGGTACTTACCTAAGAGATAGGTAATCAATATTTTTTACCTGTTTCAGACAAAGACAAGGTCTTGGTTGGTGAGTATATTCATTGATTTCGTGAGTACGTATTCATTGTTTATGTTTTTGTTCACTATAACGATAACTTGATTATTTTGAGACCGACTTCTTCTTCTTGTGTATATACACTCTGTTTTTAGGGTTACCCCCACAGGGTAAAAAACGGGACTGTATTTCTAAGACTCCGCTGTCCGTCTATCACCAGGCTGTATCTCATGAACCGTGATAGTTAGACAGTTGAAATTTTCACAGATGATGTATTTCTGTTGTCGCTATAACAACAAACTAAAAAACAGAATAAAGTAAATATTTAATGTCTAAATAAATATGTATAATCCCATACAATAAACGTGATTTTTATTGCTCGTTTTTGCTCGATAGTCCATATAATGTTTGTTGAGTCTATTTTTAAAAACATTCGAAGTAACAGAGTTAGGTATTGTTGTTTAAACATTTTACAGCATTTTAAATTAATAAAATAAATTTTCTTGTTTTATGTTTCAGTTGAAACGCTACCATCTTCACGGCGTGGTGAGTTATACTCGGATCTCGAATCCAAAATATTTTTATTAACTTTTTTTTATCTTTATTTATTTTTATAGAGTTTATTAACTTTATTGGTTGCAAATTGAAGTATGTACCTAATATTGGTAGAAAACTATAATCAGGTTGCTTATTACCAAGGTTATACTAGCTGCCAACGCTAGACTCCCGTTAGAGCTTTCTACCCAACTTTTAAAGTTGCCTGGGGGAGATCGCTATTAGCGATAAGGCTTTCCATTGAACATACTTACAATTATTCCGTATTTGTGTTTTCCTGTTCTGTTTTCTGTATCTCGGTTTACAATAAAGATAGATGATAGAAAATGCTTTATTGCACACATAACTTAAATATAACAGACAAAGATAAAAGAATTTTAAAAACGTGACAATTGGCGGTGTTATTGCTCAGGCATCTCTACCAGACAACCGTGGATGGATAGGATAAAGAGTATAATCGTTGGCTTACTGCAAGAAGTCATAACGTTAAATACACAGTGTTCGTCTTGATGAGCTCTAAATTTTGATAAAACTTACTAATTTGTATTTCTCTGTAAGCGAATGTATATTCTTTTGAGAAATAAAATTCTTAAACCATAATTTGTTGCTCTTGGTCGAAAATCGATAAGAGGTCGAAAATTTAGTTTATGGTATATCTGGTTCCTAAAATTCATTGCCTATTATTAAAAGATTTATACACTAAAAGAAAAACTCAATTGCCATTTTTATTTTGATACTTAGGGTGGGGTTCCTCAAGCCAACTAACGCAGCTCACCAATTTTATCTTATAAGGATGAAAATATTTAGTAACAATTCCGCGAAAAAAAAAACCTCCGATAAGTTCTAACAAAATGTAGTCCGCGTTGTAGAAGAAAACGACGCCGACGTATAAAAAAAAAAAAAAAAAAAACGATTTGTGCTTGATTGTTGTCTAGGATTACAGCCATTTCGTTTCCCTACCGGCACACTCCTTATAAATGTTGATGAAAAAAAAAATGTTTTGTATTTGTTTTGTACTATTGCAAAGAAAAATGGCTATTTTATTTCATTTATTTATTTACAGGCTCACTCCAAGCCCGCGTGGGCAGCATCCCAGTGGTGACTTTATCTCAGTTCATGCTCCTGGAGGCAGCGGTGAGGAATCTCGAAGAGAAGGCGTCTCCGATCCCGTTCCCTTCGATGCCAGATAATAAGACCCTGAGAGATGACATTGCTAAGGGCAATGCCTCCTTGACGGATACCATGCAGGCTATGCAGGTGAAACCTCTAATATAATTAGTTTCTACCCGCACGGTTGATCTATAAATCAATCAAATAGTTTTATTTGCAAAAGTAAGCAGGAAGCAACCATTGATCTTAAAGTTAAAGAAGTTCTTATACTTTTAGTTAGTTACCTAGGTACTTAGATATTGGAAATATTATATACTAGCAGCGCCTCGCGGTTTCACCCGCGTAGTTCCCGTTTCCGTAGGAATTTCGGGATAAAAAGTAGCCTATGTCCTATTCCAGACTTTAATCTATCTCTGTGCCAAATTTCATCCAGATCCGTTTTGCCGTTCTGGCGTGATAAAGGAACAAACATCTATCCATCCATCCATCTAAACTTTCACGTTTATAATATTAGTGAGATTGGATTATAATATATTGCATTGCATATATATTATATTGTATTGGTTAAAATATCATACCCATAGTTACAGCAACAGGATATTTTACTCTGTATGAGAAAAGATCTTAAAAATATTATTAAGATAGCTTAGGCAAATAGCAGTCGGATAATGTTCATTTTATTTCATAAATATTTAGCAGGCGCCTCCGTCTGCTAAACTGCATTATGACAATATTCACACATTCTTGTCACACGTTATTCCATTAAAATCTCCGTGCATACGCACGCTCTACCTAGAGTTTCTTTTATCTATGGATTTTACGTGAAAATTCTGTTTATTAAATAAGTAGTTTAAAGTTTAATGTTTTGTCCTCTATTTATGCACACGTACTCACTTTTATAACTTTGTCTCTCTCCCAATAAGGTTTGCTGAAAGAGAACTCTTTTAGGGTTAAGCTCGCCTTTGCCATATTTTTTTAATGTTTTATTATTGTATTTGTTTACTACAATAAAGAATAAATTCTGCGACGGACGTTACCATTTTCACAGTTAAACAATTTATTAGCTAATTGGACCCCTGGTTGCGGAATATGACGATTCTAATTTTTTTTAAGATGTCGGCTAGGGTTCAGGCGGCGGAGGATGCTATCAACCGGATGGCGGAGCTCCTCACTGACCTGACTGCCAAGGGTACTGTGCCCAAGGACCTGCCAGGCAAGGTTAAGCCGTCCGCCGCACCAGGCGGTGCAGATGGGAAGGTATCTGATTATGCATTATTTGATTTAATTGTCTATTCATTAAGTTTTATGGCTAAATTTAGCATATTTTCGAGTGGTTTAGCATGAATATTTTCAATTTAGCATATTATAGCATATTTTTTAGCATTTTCCTGGTCTAAAACTTGTTAAAAAAAAGCGTATCTATTAGACCACGGAGCAGGTGTATGGGACTACGGTTTTTTCGCCATGTTTCATCGATACTGCCATCTAGCGTCAAGTCTAGTTCGGCTGATATGCTTTTTCTAAGATGAGTATCCAAATGAGTTAATTTTCCTTTAACTTTACTGAGAATTAGATAAAATGGTTCTCGTCAAATTTGTCGTCAAAATTAAGCAATTGTTTATACAGAACATTAAACTCCCCATAACTTGACCGTGACTTATTTCGTATAGCAGAGATGCCAAAATAGAGTTTGGTGGCCCCAAAGTGCTTATAATCAACGATTTAAATCTTTGCTCTCATAATAGGCATCACATACTGCCTAATGAAATTTTATGTTCTCTTTGTTCAACGAAATAATAAACTAGCGCCGCTATCTATTTTAGGTGGTGGTGCTAGTTTGGGTAGAATCGCCTTAATCAAGATACTTTGTCCCCTCAGGCCCCAAGAAGAACTAAACGTGCCCCTAGCATAACTTCTAGAGCCAGACCATCTATCGTCGTCGTCGCGCCAAAGCCACGTAGCAAGAGCAAGGCTGACGGGCAGTCTGTAACCCCGAGTGAACCGGACGAGGGCATCCCAATAAACTTCGTTACTCATTCGCAGATGTAGTAAGCATATATGCTTTTACTTGCTTTGGCTTATGCTGACCCACGGTTGGGTAGCCCCCTTATAAGCGCCATAGCTCCCAGCTTGCCAATTTATTTTTACGATCGGCTGGAATTCCTTAAATTCATATTAAAGACTAGCAGCGCCTCGCGGTTTCACCCGCGTAGTTCCCGTTCCCGTAGAAATTTGGGGATAAAAAGTAGCCTATGTCCTATTCCAGGCTATAATCTATCTCTGTGGCAAATTTCATCCAGATCCGTTTTGCCGTTCTGGCGTGATAAAGGAACAAACATCCATCCATCTAAACTTTCACGTTTATAATATTAGTGAGATTAGTGAGATTATCTATCGGTTAGGTATGTATCGCGCACCTTTTTTTTCTTCAATTTTGGTAGATAACCTGACTTTAAGGAATTACTTACGTGTTTTTGATATTTGTGGCATACGTAGGTCTACTTAATAAATAGTTATTATCGGTTTTTTTATAGTTATCGTTATCATCAAATACAGGTTCTTATTTGATGATAACATTTATAGTTATCATCAAATAAGAAACAAACTGTTATTGATTTTGTTCGCTTAAATTTTTTGTCCACTTGTGAAAGAAGCGAAAAATAATCTACTAGAAGTTTTTTTAGTACTTAAAATGTAATACAATGTTATTTGCCTATCTAAGTTTAAATATAATGTGATTTAGATACAGGTCAATATTTATATTACATACATATAAATGTAAAAAAAATGGTATTATAATTACACATTTTTTGATATTATATGATCACGTGACCGAAAACGCTATGTGTTTGGTTGGATCGCAAGTGACGTCACACACATCCTCTGATTACAGTGTCAACGAGTTCTTCTTGTTAGGTTTGGTATGGCGGGGTGACGTCATAGCTTGGAACACGGTAGCCCTGACAGAGATTATCGTTTTGGCGCGGCATTATTTTATTCAAACATTAAAATTAGTTATCATAACTAATACGACTGGCCTTGCAGAAAGATTAATTACACTTGGCATTATTTTTATCAGACAATACGTTAGAATTATTTCTCAGTAGTAGTCAAGTAGCCTATTGTTTCATTTGTGAATTGTTACTTAGTTTAAGTGTACAATAATAGTATTTTCTAAGAAATTAAATCCCACAAAAAATCGATTTCGGCAGGACGAAACTTTTGGGAACTTATTTAATTTCTTAGAGATTGCCAGAGTGCGAGGACTTAGGTACGCAGTATAATAATAATAATTTCTTTATTGAGACAACTTAGTCTATTTTGTTAGTAAACTTAGGGCTAGGGGGTTAATACTTAATCCTAAACACGGATTTTGTTCTCTGATGTAGGGTATACCTACATCAGAGGACAATCAAATTTGTTGGATATAACATTTAGGATGCTGTTGCTGCTCCCGCGGATTCTGCTGAGCAGTGAGGCTGTCTTTTTGCGCCATATTGCGTCGAAAAGTCGGTACGAGCCTCGGCGAACATACCTCACGCGCTGCAAAACCGCGGCAGCCGCAACAGCAACCTAAATGCGTTATTATATTGTATACGCGAAGCATTGTACGTTTGTACGCCTTTAAGGTAGGTATAGCTGACCCAACGACTCGCTGTATACAAAGATGTATAGAATGCTTTGAACAATACAAAAACTAATAATACAAAATAAAAACTTATAATACAAAAACTTTAAAATTATTTTGTATCTGTCTATCGAATGTGCTTTGCCTTTCAGCTCGGCGCTGAGTGTCTTGAAGGATGCCTTGATGAAGAGCGTTAACGACACAACTTCGCCGGTCCATAAAATGGCGGAACAGTCTCGTAGCACCGTCATTGCTACCGGTAAGCTCGTCGTTCCCTATCAAAACTTAAAACTACCAAGAAAAACTAGTATATACTTATTTATTTATTTATTTAAAATATTGTACACCTAAGTAGGTACCTATTGAACTATCGAACGGTGGTCCCAGACCGGGAGCATCCGTCTCTAATGTAGGTAACAATCCAAGATTCAGTTTTGAGAATGCGCTGAGTGACTAGTCTAAACGGCAGTTTTCAGTTTCAGGAAGCGGTCATACAAATTGAATTAACGCCCGTGACATGCCTCCGCTGCGAAAGCATAGCAGCGAAACCGCGGTAGTTTCGCCAGACTTGGCCGTTGTACGACAAACGAAACAGAAGGCGAAACTGCCTGTTCTAATTCTAACGCATAGATTTGACGATTCTGTCTTTCCCGCGCAATTCCGTCGATCTACTCGGAAGCCATCTACCTACATCTTCGCGCTCAATCCACCATTTCGTTGCAGTACCGCGTTTGTTTCGCATGTACCTATCTTGTGGTAGTCGACATTTTATATTCCGCTATCTACGCGAAAGGTGACAAATTTAGTAGGTAATTTTGCGCAACGGAAGTCGCTTTGCGATTTCGCTGCTATGATTTCGCGGCGGAGGAGGTGTGCTGCGGGCTTAAGGGTGTTGTTACAAATTATGTCTTTACAAGTTGCGCATTGTTATGCTTGATTTACCTCCTTACTGACGCGAATGCTCGAATCTGGGTCTATATTGTGTGTTTCGTCGTACGAAGTGTTGGGACATCAACTCAACGTTCTTAGGCCTGTATTTATGAAGGCTTGCTCAGTTAGGGATGATTTACATTAGACCGCGCCGTGCCCGGGGCTTACCGTGTACGAGGCCCGGACGGGGTACGGATTTGAAACGTTACATACATTTTGTAAGATGCAGTTTATATAAAACAGTGCATGATCCGTGTTCCGTCTGGGCCCGTCTACTAACTTCTCCGTACTAACTGCTCCGGCTCGCCCCGGCCTCGCCGCCCGCCCGGCCCGGTCACGGGCCGGGCCCGGTCATCCCTAATGCTTGAGTGACCTTTATGCCATAGAAAAACGTTACTCAAGCATCGATTGAATACTGAGCTAACTTTTATAATACGGAGCTTATGTATGGGCGGGTTGTGCCTATTAAAGGGACGCATTGATTAAAAAGCCGAAGTATGAAAGAAATATATAGATAGATTAGTGAGAGACATTTAAATTGTTGCATAAACCACTGTTTTTTGTCCGTGGCTTCGCACGTGTTGTTTATGGTTATTTATATCCCATGGGAACTGATTTATGGGATAAAATGTATATATAATGTTTTATTCCAGGGCTAGAACTACCTGTATTTAAAATTTCAGGCCGATTCGTTCAGTAGTTTTGGCGTGAAGAGGTAACAAACATCCATCCAAACTTTCGCATATATAATCGTTTTGTGTGTTTATGATTTTGTAGGTAATAGGTATTTCACTTTTCCGATTGTTTCCGAGTTTTCGTCAACAATTTTTTTTATTAACAAGTTTAATATATTTTCTCGGTAATGTGTGGTGTGGATTGTATGATTATTTATTTTTTATTATTATTATTTTCAGCTGATAAAGCGGAAGTCGTACATAGCATAGACGATCGTATTAAATACCTCACCAAACTGATCGACAACCATACACAGCTACTTGCTAGTACTGAAGACCAAGTTACCACGCAGGTTAGATAATCTTTAAGATCTAAGCATATTTATACGGGTGCGGGTGCAGGTTCAGAAATGGTGCGGTATAAATGTGCCTATAACGTTTACTCGCACAATTTTTCGGATTCCATACATGACGTAAACTAGCAGTACGCTAGGTACGTCAAAATAATTTTGCTACATGCAGGTACCTACCTACAGACTTGCAGTTTGCTTGACGAATTAAACTGTGGACGGAAGAAAACGCCAATCAACCAATCATGTCAATAGAAACATTTGGAGTTCGATAATTTGTCACAAATTTAATACACGCAGTCTCACAAACATTTCGATTCTACACCAAAAAATAATAATATACCTACTTAACATCTTTATGAAATTTAAAATGCAAAATGATCGTAATAATATAAAGAAAAAAAGTTATGAAAGACTCTGCATTGACGAAAAACTAACTCCTGTGGGCTGTGGCCCATCGAGATGAACAAGATTCATCTTTTTAAAGCAACGTACAATCGGTTTATACCTATTATAAATTATGATTGCTTGATTGCGCATGATTGGATAGCTCTTGATTTTGTCACATCACTATTTATTTATAGACCGTGATCATGAGTGCATGATAGTCCTAGTAAATACATAAATATAATAGTAAATAAATACATCCTAGTAAATACATGAAACGCTGTCGGTTATATTGTTGTGACGTCATAGGGCTCTGAACCAACTTCATGTCGGATCTCTATACGAGTAAAATTCGCAATGTATCTAGCCTGTGCTGTGTCACTGCTAAATGAGCATTTGCATAATGTCAAGCTATTTGACTACTATTGGGAATTAGTTCTTACGTATTGTCTGATAAAAAATATTGCAAATGATACTAATATTTCTTCAAGTCCCGTCGTATTCGCTGTGAAAACTAATTTTATAGTTTGAATAAAATAATGGCGCCCTAAAACGCTCATGGCTCCGGCGACATGATTCGATGACGTCACAACTCCTTGCGTCAACCAACACCATGTCAACCGAGGACGGAAGAACCCCTCCCTTGACACACTTCACACCGTAGAGTTATTGTAGTACTAGCCATATAATAACTCTATGCTTCACACCCACCACATTGTATGATAGACACCATAGAGTTTATATAATACTTAGGTATATAAACTCTATGTATGACACTCTGAAACAGACACCGGCGGAGTTGCGGCGAAAGGCAAGCGGCGCCGTAAAGAAGTTGAAGATGAAGTTGTTACGTCATCAGCAACGGCAGAGCGTTTTTGATCACGTGCTCGAACATAAAAAAATAATAATATTAATTCTCTTTTTTGCCTACTACTAAAATAGACACATTTTTTAATGAAAGCCATCAAAATACGCTCTGTACGCTATCACTGACTAGGATGATAACATTTTGGAACTTATTTTCAATGTAGTCAAGTAGCCTATTGTTTGTTTCGACCCGTATGACGTCACAGCACAGTTTATATAGAGTCTATTAAAGTCTATAATAAAGACATACCTATAGCTGACAGCGTTTTCGCCTATTTACGAACTTAAAATAGTTTTGCGATTTTCAAGGTCAGTTTTCAGGTAAAAAAATTTTTTTTTCCTCTGACAGTAATTTAATAATTTAAGACCTACCTACTTTAAAAAAGAGTCAACTAGCCTATTACCTACTTAATTACAATTGCGAAATGAAATTGAAGCCATAACTTTCTATGCTCAGCTGGATGCGTTCAACGGTCAATTGGGGCACGTAAAGAACGACCTTAATGACGGCATGATACAGTTCGAGGGCTTGACTGGCGACACAGAAACGCAAGGTTACCAAACTTATTATAACTATCATGGTTCCTAACATAAGGCTACGTCCGCACAGACAGCCGGCTTGCTTAGTGCCTAGACTATAGGCGCTAAGCAAGCAACCTGTCTGTGCGGACGTAGCCTAAAGTACCTAGTTGATAACGAACGTCGTAAGTAACATAAAAAAATGCTGGACAATCTACACAGCATCATCTAAGCCCCAAGCTGACGACCGATGTGGCGCGGACGGCGAAGGGCCGCCTGCGATGCAAGAGGTTGCGGATTCGATTCCCGCCTTGGGACAAATGTTTGTACGATCTGCAAATATTTGTTTCGTGTGCTCTGGTCGTTTTCTATGTATCTATAATATAAAATATCGTATCTGTTGAATTGTATTGTATTACTTAAGTCAGTTATCTAGTACCCATAACACAAGCTCTGCTTAACATGGGGCTAGATAATGTTGTTCTGGTGGCTGCAACTCGAGTCTCCGGGCGAGACGATTCGTGACCACTCGTGAGAACAGCTTATAGACATGGCTCAAGAGTGAGATGGGTCTGTTACTTTCAAGGAGGGTTTTTTATCTTCCTTTTTAAAAAAGAGCACCACCAGACTCCCTCCACGCCTTTGGAGTCCCACTGAAGGACGGCGCTAAGAAGCTATGTAGCTCCTTTAAAACAAATGCTCCTCTAGCTTTCACTGTTACTTGGTGAAACATACCTATCCTAATCCGGTGTTTAAGGTGGGTGTAAACCTCCCCCATAGAAACGCATTTTCCGATTCGTTTCGAAACTACGTAACCGATTTTAATGAAATTTTGCAATCATATTCGGATAATAAATAGGTGTTTGCACCGTTTTAGCTTGTGTGTTTGCGACGAGGTTGGCACCTGGTCTATGCAATGAAACAATAGTCTTTTTTAGGCTTCCGTACTTAAAGGGCAACAACGGGACCCTATTACTAAGATTCCGCTGTCCGTCTGTCCGTCTGTCACCAGGCTGTATCTCATGAACCGTGATAGTTAGACAGTTGATTGTTGTCAATCTTCACAGATGATGTATTTCTGTTGCTGCTATAACAACAAATAAAAATCAGAATAAAATAAATATTTATAAGGGCTATACAACAAACGTGTTTTTTTTTCGTTTTTATACATAATGGTACGGAACCCTTCGTGCGCGAGTCCGACTCGTACTTTGTCGGTTTTATGTAAAAAAACTATTAATTGTACGAGAACCTAGGTATACATATCGGAACAGTACCTAGGTCTACAATTTGTTTTTTTTTTTTTTTAAATTAAACATTTTTTTGTTGATTGCCATTTCAGCCGTGCAGGAGTTAAATGAAAAGTACGATAACCTGGTGGAAATGCTAGATTCGGTTATGGACACGCACAGCGATCTCGTGACGGGGCAAAGTAATCTGAATAAAGAAATGAAGGTAAACTGGTTTCATATTTACTGGGCAAACTGTAGCCCAACGAGGGGCAGGCAGGGTACAATAGAAATACATTAAAATACACGTTTGTTGACTTCTGCAACATACTAGTGTATTTGGTATAGGTACTTCAAGTAGGTATAATTAAACATTTGACAAAAAAAATTGATATAGAAAGTGGACATGACGCAAGTGGAAGTGGATGATGACACAGGTTATGAAAACTTATAGCACAAGTTAAAAACGGTTACGGCCTGGAAGAGATCGCTTCTAAGCGATAAGGCCGCCCATTGTACTTGTCTCATGTAATGTCTTTTTGTAATGTTCTTTTTCTGGTGTACAATAAAGTGTTTTTGTATTGTATTGTATTGGTTACAAATTCAGCGTGTACAAGCAAAAAGGTAATAACTTGGGTCATAAGTTTTGTTCGAAGAGGAAGCACTGATTTTCAGTAATAAAATAATCGAATAAGAGCGTTACATTTATTTTATGGAAGTGGGTGATTTTCTTATATCCAATATATGTATTATACTCGAGTAACTATCGTCCCAGGGAACATGAACAAGGTCGGATTATCCAGTTTTAAATCCAATCACGGATTTTCACACGCAAAAGTCTTATAAGTAGGTACTTAATAGCGTTAGTATAGGTACATCAATATACAGGGTGTCCCGAAACTCAGCATCTAGCCGATAACGGGAGAGCCGAAACCGTCCACGGCCTCGTGCCGTGTTAGGCCGTGGCCCCAACACCACGGCGGCGCCGCCAGCGTTAAACTACACGGCACCAAATATTTCGTAGTCGGTGTGCTTGAATCGAACGGGCTGCTCTAGGTATGGATCGCGAAAGAGTTGGACACTGGACGTGGTCCATACCTAGACAAGTTCAAGCACTGCAAAATATCGACTGTCGAGGAGCCAGGCGCGGCGCATCGTACACGGCGCCGTGCCGTGTTACGGCGCCGATGCCGTACCATTTTACGGTGGCGGTGCCGTACCGTGGTGATGGGGCCACAGCCTTATTTATTTATTTATTTAAAACTTTAATGCACTAAGGTACAAAGGGTGGGCTTAATGCCGAGGCATTTTCTACCTGCCGACCAATAACATAATGTTTAAACAGATGGTTGGCGTGCTAGTTTTTGTTCTATAATTACAATTAGGTATGAGAAGTTTAACTACATTAAATATATATATATCTCTAAATATCCACTAATGAATTAGAATGATCAAAACTGGAAAATAATAGACATTTTATCCAGACTAATTGTGTAACCTCTTTAGAAAATGCTTGCGCACCAATTGCTTAAAAGAATCTCGCGTATCTGCCTTTCTAATGTCCAAAGGCAAGTCATTCCACAACCTCCTTCCGGCTTTTCCTTACGGCGCCGGTGACGTGTAGTTTTATGGTGGCGGCGCCGTACCGTGGTGATCCACGGCAAGTGTGTCCACGGCCTTGGTCTTGGAAAACCCGTACATTGTAACTAAATAGCTATAGATTTTTTGGTCTCTAAATATTGGTTCATGTTTCAGGGTGTACTGACATGTGTAGAAATGCTGCGGGAAGAGAAGTCAGATCGCGATGAGATGCTGGACAGACTTCAAGATAAAGTACACAAACTTCTCTGTTGGTTTTGACCCCGTGTCATCAACAACCTTTGCTTACTAGTGCACTGATGGACATGGCGTTCTCCATTTATGTTAAAGATTAAGGCCCGTATTATGAAAGCATGCTCAGTCATCGAGCTCTGCTTGAGTGATGCTTATGTCTAGTTTTGAGTGAATACTAATTTTCAAACAATGCTTGGGAGCTCATGTCAAAATCTACACTCACTCAAGTAGCCGTCAATAGCGGATTTCCTCCGTCCACGCCTTCGAGTAACTGCTTAGACATATTATTGAACGGTTACCAAGCATTACTTGAGTAATTAACGCTTGAGTAGAGATCACGTAATGACTGCTTAAGTAATGCTTGGGGAAGCTTTTATAATACGGGCCTAAGTTTCTTTCTGCCCGCTTGCTATCCCATGGGAACTGATTTATGGGTTAAATAGTGGCCTATGTTGTTCTAGTCTAAAGCCTAGTCAACAAGGATTGTAGATGGATACACAAGCAGAAACTTTGACATCGGAACTTTGTTGGGAGTTAGTTAGGAAACAAATATGCAAAAAGTCTCCTCTCCTGTGAGGTGACCCTAGGAGTGGGGCACAAGGAATGTCCCATTTTTTTCTTGCATTTTGTAAAAGATACGTCAGGATATTTTGTTAGATGTACTACTGTACCCGCCCCGGCTTCGCACGTGTAGATATACGTATATTTCGGAGTTAAATCCTTATTAATCATTTGCAATGCGCCTAATCTAGCGGCCTATCCTGCGAATCGCAAGTGTCTATGGTTTTGTCTTTAGATGACAGAGAAGAAATGGAAGGATGAGCTAAGTGCCTGGTAGAGTTTCCGTAGCAGATTTCTACAAGAAGGTCATAGAATCCATGTAAAAGCGGTATCGCGATTCGTGTAGATAGAAGCCCTAGGCCTAGTCTGTGTTTCAGAGCTGTATTTCCATCTGGCATTACCTAGATACGCCCGCAGTTAACAAATAATGAACCTACTCCGTTATATATATATAATTTTCAACAACTTTGGTTCTAGTACACTCCTCGTTTGATACCGACTAAAAGAACACAGGTTGCGATAGTTATCAATCAGAACATTTTTTTAAATCGACTGTTTTTCGGAGCTCATATCTAGACAACCCTATTTGTGCCCCCACTCCTAGGGCTCACCTCACAGGAGTGGAAACTTTTAGTATGTTTGTCTCCCAACTAGCCCAAACAAAGGTCTAAAGTCCATCGTTCTTTCAACTTTCCACCCAACCCCCTCTTTGAGCACTTGTTGACAAGACTAAAAATCTATAATAAACAATTCGAACGTTCAAAAGTTTAGGCGTGAAGACGACGAAAGAAACTTACACCCATTCGAACATACGCATTAAAAATATTATTAGTGTGATGAATCGTTGTGTAACGTTTATTATTGTGGTAGTCTTTATATTTTTTTGTGTATTTCAGGCTAATATCAGCGCCCTGGAACATTTGCTACCGGCGAAAGACTATGCCGCGCATCAAGAAAAACTGAAAGAGCAACTTGGGCGGTGTCATGGAAAGTTCGATAGACAGGAAACTATTTGGCAAGTGAGTGTATGGGCGTTAGTGTTTGCTTACACCGAGACGCGAGGCGACGCTACGCGCACGTTGATTCAAAAAATAAATTTATTTACTACGCAAAAAGATACAAATTGGCGCGAGCGCGGTGCCGCGCCGTAGGTACTCAGTGGATATACCGTCCACTCGCACGAAGCGGTTTTCCTCCGCCTTCTTCATTCGTACCGCTGGGGTTTGGAACACGCTCCCTGCTGCTGTTGTACCTACCCGTCAATCACACTGGGTCACTTCAAGACAAGAGTGAATAAGTATTTTCTAGACCTTCGTAATAGATCGTTGACAACATCTTCTTTTTCCATTAGGCGAGCTTGTGGTCAAACGAAGGTCTATCTGTAGTCTGTATTAACATTATAAAGAGGAACGACTTGTATTTTTGTATGTAACGAATAAACTTAAGCTACTGGACCGATTTCAAAAATTCTTTAACCATTAGATACAAAGCTTACTCTTCAGGGAGTGACATAATAATATGCTATGTTTTATCCCGGAATTCACACGGGAACGGGAACTACGTGGGTGAAACCGCGAGGCGCTGCCAGTAGTATACATAAAAAACAGTATAGGTATAGAAAAAACAGAAGTGTCGAGTGAAAGCATCCGAGTGTCAGCACCGTAGATGTAGAAATTGACGACGATAGTTAGAAAAAGGGTATCATTTAAACGGTCAGCAGATAAAGGTGGTTTTGGTCAGCCGAATAATTGATTTGGCAAGCAGAAAAACTAAATTGAGCTGCAACTAGTGGTCGGCAGAAATGATTTAATTGGTCAGCAAGTAATGTGACATTGGGCAGCCTAAAAATGTATATAGGGCATGGACAACATTTCACTATACTATAGACGAGTTTTTTTTTTACTCCCGACTTTTTCTTTTTTTAAATACTTACCTACTTATTACTTCGAGTGTGAGGAAATAGAAAATAATCAAAACTTAAATTCAGTAAATATTTCACACCGATTTCAATTCTCTACTTCACGAATTTGTCTTTCTTTAGTCTTAAAATATCATTATTTTATGTGATGCGCAACAGATAAATAAAATCATTTTTGATTATTTCTTTGCCATTCTGTCCCATTTGCATAATGGGACAGAATGGCAATTATTATTAAATTAATTTTCGCTTGATGGCATTTTCAATTAAATAAGCCAAGTTCATCTTCAGTTAAATTTGTAGCAAACAGATATTCCAGCGATTTCGCGCTGATTGATACGAACTTTTTTGTGTCTTCGTACACGCAACGCAATGTTACTACCTACCTACACATTCTACCATGGAGGAAGAATCGCCACGGAATACTCCTAGAGAATCACCATACAAAACATCCAACAATGACCAAAAAGGCGCTTTCAGTTCCATTTCCAAAAATAAATTCAAATTAAATGTATGTTCTTTGTAATTCTTAGTGTTTCACTAAAAAGTCGAGTCTATAAGCAAGAGGACGAATGTCTTGCACTGGCTGATGATTTCAAACAAAATTAAAAAGAAAAATTACTTTACCCTAGACCATACAAACGAAATTTATTGCCCGCTTCGCTACCGTATGTATATTGACACACGTTTTGAGCAAGAGAAGTGAAAATAAGTGTACACGAGGCCTTGTCAGAAAATGACAATCCAATTTTCAATCATTTCAATTTCAATTTTCATCAATTTTGAATCATTTTCGTGCTAAACCTAATGTTATGTTACTTACCTACAAATACCTAGCATTTGCATGAAAACGAATAAGAGATTACGATTTTCGTTTTGACGGGTCCGGGCTCAGACCAGACAATGGTAGAACGATGGACTGAGTACTTGCTGTTCGTTGAAGATTTTCGGGTATTCTGGGTGTCAACAATTCAGCATTATTTATAAATTTTATACCTACTTATATTGAGCAAAATACTTGTAATTTCAGTATGCCCTCAGGGACCTGCGATTGCTGGCTGATGAGAAATCGGATTTTATTCAACTTCTAAAATTAAAGGAAGATACTGAGAACCAGCTGAATGAAATCCAAAGGAAATTACGCTGTCTAGCTTATGCACTCGGGGAGCCTAAGGTAAACTTGATCATATTCGTGTTTTCTCAAATACGTAGGTACTTATTTGAACAATGGGTTTGCTAAGAACCGCACACATCAAATGCTTACAAGAATCGACTCGTGGATGTCGAAAGAGCCGAATAACCCACTAGCTTGAAGAATGGCAGTAGTTTCCTTGTGTGTATCCTTTTCTCTTCTGCAATCACCAATCCGCCAAGCTATTTTTATGACTGTTTTACTAGCAAAATTCCTCTTGTTTGGGCAAGGCATGTTCAGCTGTCGGGACACCCTCTACATATACAGAGTGTCACGAACCTCTAGGTAGGCTAAGGATAGGTGGCTTCATGACGACCCACAACCGACAACCGTTTGAGATAGACCCATGGTTTTCTGGGTGGTCATGAACCTACCTGTCCACAGTTTTCGGCTTGTCGCTGAGTTTCGGAACACGGTGCTTTATCAACGATTCCACAGGTCAACCGATGACAAGTAATAGAGTTGCTTCGTTAGCGAAACATTTAATTTTATTCGTTTCTTATTTGAACATTCATCCATTTTATTCATTAGGTACATGATGGCATTCCACTTGTGTGGAAACACAAACTGTGCCTATATTTATTTTTGCTTAAAGAACCGGTATTTATCCTGAACCGATATTTGATGTAGCTTAAAATACCGGTATTTATCCTGAACCGATATTTAATGTAGCTTAAAGAGCCGGTATTTATCCTGCAATTAAAGGCATTTAGCCTCAGGTAGGTTTCTCTTAAATAAAACCATATAGGTACCTAAAACTAAATCACTTTGAGACAGCATTGGAAATATGTAGAGGAAATTGCATTATTGCACCGATATGAGCAATTATAATAATAATTTATTTTTAATTTATAATAATAATCTCACTAATATTATAAACGTGAAAGTTTAGATGGATGGATGGATGGATGTTTGTTCCTTTATCACGCCAGAACGGCTGAACGGATCTGAATGAAATTTGGCACAGAGATAGATTATAGTCTGGAATAGGACATAGGCTACTTTTTATCCCGAAATTCCCACGGGAACGGGAACTACGCGGGTGAAACCGCGAGGCGCTGCTAGTTGGTTATAAATGGCTGAATGTCTCTAGCTTACGCGATTTTTGCTTCTAGGCGGCATTATTGGCCCGCCAGCTGTCGCTAGGGGCGCGCTGTGGCTCCTGCAACAAGCTAGCCATCCAAGACGCAGTCGACAAAACTTACTTCACGGGTGCAAAGAGCAACTACTACGCCAAGCCTCCCCGGCTACCGACGGCGTACTTCTCGTACATGGGAGCGGGGGATCCCTGTGAGGTGGAAACTAAATCACTCACACAGGAGGAAGCTAAGTGAGTTCTTGCAGAATCAGTTAATTTTCATTGACTATTATCCTCCCTTTTATATGACGTAATTTTCAGGTAGCCTATGTCCATTCCCGAGGTATATTATTTAGGTACCGTAAAAGCACCTAACTATAATGTGCTATAATCCTGAGGGGTAACTATTAGTCCAACGACATTGCATCACTAAATCAATAATATCGGCTCAACGGTGATTCCTGCGGCACATCGCTTAACCACGCACGTTGCTAAAAAAAGATATAGGTACTCGCCCACGGTCATGTGACAGCCGTCATTGTGGCGTCACCATTAGACGAAATAATAAATTTATGTATGGGAATGGTTTTTTTTTTAATTATTGCCAAAACTTACGATTTGATTTGGTATGTTACTTTGGGAAGTGTTCCTGGTTGGAAATAGAGTCGATTAAGACCAACTTATTTTTTTTGACGAATGTCATTTTTTGGATGAACCGTACTTTTTTTCAAAAATCTAAAAATGGCAATATTTTTTTCTTCAAAATTAAACAGAAAGTTCCTAAGAACAAAACCTTCTAACTACAAAAGAAAAGGTACTACTGTATAGCTACCCTTAAGGGGCCAAAAATTTGCCCCACCCTGTATATCCGATGATCCCATCCATACCAGGTTGTCTGGCAGAGACCGCCAATTGTCACTTATGTCATATTTGTTTCTTTTGTAAATTGTTTGTTTAGCTTAAGTGTGCAATAAAAGTATTTTCTATCTATCTCAATCATCGACATCTTTTATTGTACATAGAGAACACTTTGCTTGTACAAACATTTCTCCGAAGCGGCACTCGAACCCACAACCTTGTCGACGAAAACTATGATCAGAAAATTTCTGATTTCAAATTATATTAATATATTAATTCGAATTATGAAAATGCTAAAACATAATTTAAAATCAGAAATTTTCTGATCATAGTTTTTGCGATCGACAAGGTTGTGGGTTCGAATGCCGCTTCGGAGAAAATGTTTGTACAAGCAAAGTGTTCTCTATGTACAATAAAAGATGTCGATGATTGAGATATATAGAAAATACTATAAACAGCGTAACAGTAGATTTTTTTCTGTTTTTGTAAAGTTTGTTGTGTAGACGACCTTTTGAACAAATGCTCCTCAAATGAAAGAAACTCAATCTGTTATTTCCCTCCACCAGTCAGCATGTCTGCCACCGCTGGGTAGGCGGTTCGCACACTCTTATAACACCAAACGTGAAGCGCATTGCGGCTGAGCCGATACAGTCGTTTGAGCCGCCAAC
This sequence comes from Eupithecia exiguata, assembly GCA_947086465.1. Lineage (NCBI taxonomy): Eukaryota > Metazoa > Arthropoda > Insecta > Lepidoptera > Geometridae > Eupithecia > Eupithecia exiguata. The sequence goes on along the minus strand of OX352240.1, from coordinate 10,751,086 downwards.
CAAGAAGTACACCCAGCGCGGGGATGATGGCAGGGTAAGAAACCTTCATTACATTCCTCTCTCATCATATTCGAGTCTCGTGTCACCGCAAGTAAAATAATTCCATCAAAACTTGTAAAAAAAACAAGTCTCTTTTTAGGGTTCCGTACCCAAAGGGTAAAAACGGACAACAGACGGACAGCGAAGTCTTAGTAATAGGGTCCCGCCCTATTACTAAGACTTCGCTGTCCGTCTGTCCGTCTGTCACCAGGCTATGAACCGTGATAGTTAGACAGTTGAAATTTTCACAGATGATGTATTTCTGTTGCCGCTATAACAACAAATACTTACTAAAAACAGAATAAAATAAATATTTAAGGGAGCTCCCATACAACAAATGGGCTTTTTTTTGCCGTTTTTATAGATGAATGAAGAATGGTACGGAATCCTTCGAGCGCGAGTCCGATTCGCACTTGGCCGGTTTTATTTATTCTAATTTTTTTATAGGGTTTTTTTTGCTTAGCGAATACCTATGCCAGTCCCGTTTTACAGACACAAACTTATCCCTTACTTTATATAATAATATCTTAAAACATTATGTACCTACACGGCCTTACCGGCCTCGCACAGTGGGGTGGAAAGTAAACTTTGAAGTTAACCTATTTCTGCGAGACTCAAATGGAAATCAGCGATCAATTGATCTTCAACTCAGTTCTACCGTAACAAGATAAAGTTAAAAACTACAACCCGACTACGTGAAAGTTATAAAAGTTTGAAACATTTACATTGACAAAATAGAATGACGTATCGGTCATATTTGATAGGCATAGAGTTGATGAAAATGAAAATAGGTCGTAGGTATTGTAATTTTTCTCTATGGGGCCTGCAGCCTGCGGCTACCAAAACTTTAATACGCGTTTTGAAGGCTTATTCGGGGTCGGAGCCCTAAATCCTATAGCCTATAACCATCGGGGTATTGAGACGAATCAATCGATACATAATTTGTTGAAATCGAACCAGTAGTTTCAGCGCTACGTGGGAACAAAGAAATCGGCCACATACATACAAACATACAAACATACAAATATACAAACATACAAACATAGGGTGCTAACCTCATAACCCTCCCCTGTTGGTAGTCGGGTAAAAAGTTGCAAGATCCATGTAATACCGACTTGGCCATCGCATGCATTACTTGTGAGATACACTGTGTTTCACAGTGTATCTCACAAGTAATACATACCTACAGCTATTTCAACAAGTTTCCGTTTTACAGCTATACAACATGGAAGAGTTGTTGGCTCCGTGCCAGGATTGCAACCCGCAGACTGAAAAGGAGCTGCTAGTCGATGGTGCTGGAGACACAGACCACTTAGTGCATGTGCATAACATAAGTAAGCACCTACCTTATTTAATTAGAACGTTCCTACAAAACTACTTACACTGACTAATTATAAGTAATAAAAAATACAAATGTCACATAAAAAAGGAAATGAATGAAATACCAAATTTCAAATAAAAACCACGAACAAAAAAATCAAGTATTAAAATTTCAGATACATATACAGAAAAATATGCAACAGCAAAGATTAAATTTCAATAAATAATATCAAATTACAAATAAGAAAAAAATACTGCTAAAGAATTACCTATTCATTGACAAGAATCTGTCATTGCTACAGACAATTTTTTTTATGTCATGCTAAGTAGTTGTTAACTTTTACGTTGATCATTCCGTGTTGGCCTGAGTTTTTTTTTTGCGGTTCTTATTTACACGTGTATTAAGTGGAAAGGGGGTGATTCTGGACCCCAAGGGGTACCAACTTGTACATAACAATTTTTTTATATCGAGTATTTTTGACTTATATTTTTTTGAAAAAGAAAAGTTTTATTTTAAGCTTAACCAGTGTTCTGTCAATTGTGCAAAAAAAAATTACCTTAAATTTTGATACAATACATACAAAAAAAACTATGAACCTACTCACAGACATTGAAAAGATGACAGAAGACTAATGTGCAATGGGCGGTCTTATTGCTTAGAAGCGATCTCTCCCTGGCAACCTTTATTGACCCTAAGAGCATCCCACGTATCTTAGCTTATACCTATCTCATATCCTGGATTAAAACATAGGCTGGCATAGGAAATTTGATATCAGGTGGACACTGATCTTCATTATAACAAGTACCTACACTAGAGGTTATTCAAGCGATGCGATGGCAGATTGAGGCCATTTGATTTCCGCTATTTAGCGCTCAGCGTGAGCGACGCGGCGGCGGCGTGACCGTCCATAGAACTAATATTACGGCCGTCATCTTGGTTTGGTAGTACGCCACAAAAAATGACAATTTTATACCAGTCGAGGGTAATTTTTTTTAGAGGCACAATATATCTGTGCTTGCGTATCTAATTCACAGAGTATTATCTTGCCCCAAGCTAAGCAGAGTTTGTGTTATGGGTACTAGTTAACTGATAAACGTAATATAATACATTACAGACAGATATTTTTATTATACATAGAAAACGACTAGAACCCCCGGAACAAATACCTGCATATCGTACAAATATTTGTCTCAAGGCGGGAATCAGGCGGAGAGCTGTACTTAAATTTTTTCCGCTAGCAAGCAGTTTTTTTAGTTACTATATGCGAGGATATATTAATAGTTAATAGTTTAGTCGTAAGTTTACATAAATAGTAATGTACAACTGTTTATTCTCCGAATAAAATAAAATAAATAAATAAATAAATCATCGAGGGGAATCGAACCCGCAACCTTCTGCGTCGCAGGCGGACCTTCGCCCACCGCGCCACAGAGGTCGTCTGCTTTATCCGAGTTACCAAATTTCTACTTCTGGAGTAACAAACGTAACACAGTCACACCCTCATACGTACATACAAACGTAGCTACATACAAACTTTCACTTTTATAATTTTGTTTTTTTTTAGGAGGGCCTCAGATTGCAGAGAAATAGTTGAGCAGAGGCAGTTGAAGACACGATTGAAAATCTGGGTATCCCAAGCAATTTTCGAGATAATATTCGATTTAATTTAGATATTTATTAATTATTTATAACTTATTCTCATTTCAGGTATACCTACCTAAGAGGTACTCTACACCATTTCTTTTTGTTGAATTTATTACTTTAGTTTCTTTTGTTACGCATACTGTTTGTTTTAATGTTTAATTAGGTGTATTTAAGTTGTGTATTAAATATAACTGCTTATTTAAACACACCCTTAATTTTTTTATGTTATAAATTATTACATACGTGTTTATAGGTACCGCTTTGGCAGATATGGGAAAGTCTCTAGGTATATTAGGACAGGGTAGACCGCCGAATAGGTAAAACATTTTTTTTAGATTCGTAGTTTTATTACTAATTCTTTGTTCCTACAGACAGTTTATTCAAAAGTTGTGTAGTTTTCTTGTAAATAAGCAAAAACTCAATTTTTGCACATGCGCTGTACTAAAAACGCATTCTATCCCGCTCCTATGAATTCGAAATCCTATGCCGCCTATCCTTTCACAAAATGGCGTGCAATGCGGCTTTACCGGCATATGCAAGATGCGCGGCGCGGCGGCGCACACGGAACGCAGATTTCAAGGGTCAGTTGACACAGAGAAGCGACACGACTATGCTTACAGAGGCTAGTGGTTTCGTGCAACGCAGCGCGCCACCTCGCGAGAGGCATCGCGACGACCCGACGTCACGAGGCGCATCGTTAAAGGTGCACACGCACTGAGCAGAACTGAACTGCAACTGTCATTTTGACATATTTTGCTGAATTTCATTGCCTGACATTTTTGCAATTTTAATACATATTTTTTTGATGCACAGAACTACAGCATTGAAAAGAAACCTTGCTATAGTTATCTTATTTTGTTTTTTTTATAAATCTAAGACTGATTGGTATAGGGGTACGATAGGTCCACTATGGATCTTGTTTTAAATAAAAAGCCAGGGTCGCATACCTAATATTTTGGCTGCAATTGCGAAATTCAAACTGAAATCTGATTTTGACAAAAATTTTATCAATCCAAATAACTTTTGAACCACTGAAAATCGCTGAACATACATGGGGGTTAAATCGATAGGTACTGAGGTCCCCCACCCCCCAACCACCGATGATCCACCCCTCATGTTACAAGGCTCTTGCCAATACAAACACAATGCTCCTACTTTCGAGATCTCTACTTTTACAATACCTGCTTCATTGAATAAAACTGTTCAATTCAAATACATTTTATTATACAGAAAATACCTAAAACACTAAAAATAAATTTTTAAAAACATTATAATACCAATTAAGTTAGGGCTTTTGACCTCCCTCCTTTCGTGGGGACCAAAGCAAAACATTTCTACGAGACTGGACGGATGGCCAGCCTGAAGTGTAGATCCAGTGCACATAGCTTTGACCACATCCATGTGTCTTCACTGGTCTTTTTTGTTATTTAGTGGTGAGTTTGGCTTTTTTACTGAAACAATACAAAAGCGATCATATTATTTTTTACAAAATGTTATTTTACGTGGTAGACATTTAAATTATGTACAAAATATGAACATGTACATACCAAACAAAAGAAGATTTTAAGTAGATAGATACCTAGGCCTGTATTAGATATTTATGCTTGCTCGCTCAGTCATCAAGCTAGGTATAAGTAACGCTTATGCCATAGAAAAGCGGTACTCAATCATAGATCGACGATGTCTGAGCAAGCTTTCATAATACGGGCCACTAACTAAAATGTACTTGGCCTTTGCTAATACCTACAGATTTCTTGAGCTCTGCGTTCGTATAATACAGCTACCATACAGCACAATATCGTACATTCAATAATATGGGCTTAAACTCGCTAACTTTAGGTACATTTTACAGTGACAAACTGGCTTTCCACAAGCTTCAAACGAGTGGATCAGATGACAGACAGTTCTCTGCCATCAATTAAAATTCATCTAAATGTTACGAGTAACGGTGGAAACACACTATGCGTCAGTGGAACTGCGCGACCGCGAAAATGCGCGGTGGCGCAGTTCCACTTTAAAAAATAATAGTCCGCGTCGTGCCGCCCAGTTCCGCTGCAGTTCAGCTCCGCTCAGTGTGTTTCCACCTTTAAGCTGTACACGCACCTGTCGGCGCTGCAGGCACTGCATCACCTGCAGTCATCGAATGAAATTACATTTTACTGAAATGCGGCGAATTCGGCGCCGAAAGGTGCTCGCGCACCTTTCCAAGTTCAATTTCACAAGCGCTGTTTAGCTTGGGGTTAGATAATGCTGTGTGAATTTGTCTAGCATTATTATTATTAGGTATATTATTCGTTTTTTATTTACCTGAGTCACCAGTCCCGTCCATTTTGAGGTCGATGTGATTTGTGACTTTGTTGCACTGCACGCAAGGTTCTAGCATGCCTTCCAGCTTGTAAATCTGTCAGAGAGACAACTTCAATATTAATAATATTATTCTGTGTGATTGCATGAGGCCGATTCTAGTAACTAATCGCTTTACTCTTCTCACAATGATATCGTCACAAAATCGTCACGTGGTCAAAAAAAACCCTCAAAATAGTGTGTGCGCTGCGATGCTATTTGGTTTCACTTTGATCCTTCCATCTGTAGTTTCTTTTATTTTATCTAAGGTAGAATGCAAACACGTGTCTTTCAGTGACGATACATAGTCATACACATAGTCCATAGTCGTGAAGCGATTAGTTGAACATAGAATAGACCCCAGCTTGGCGGGGCGTGCAGTAGCTAGCCTGGGCAGTGAATATCTACCACACCTATACGTAGAGCTAAGTATCATTCCCCTGATTAAATCGTAGCTACCTAACTGGCAAAGCCAGCATGTTGATTTTTATCACAAAATCTCAAATGTACTTGGAAAAATCTTGAATCGCAGTTTTATTATATGGGTGTTCGGTAGACCGTGTGCCATATGGTAACTGGGGGTAGGTGGAACCAATTCCAATAGCTTATCGGCTTTTTACCCCCAGTTACCGTATGGCATACGGTCTGCCGAACACCCTGTATATTAAAGAAACAAAATCCACAGCTCTTCTATCTGAATTACTTAAAACTTATTTCATTTATTTATTTTACACGTGGACTTACAGTTTAAAAACTAAAGCGTCCAAGAGTTTGTTATAAATGTTATAATGCAATATAACCAACACCCAATAATTTGTTGAAATCGAACCAGTAGTTTCAGCGCTACGTGGGAACAAAGAAATCGGCCACATACATACAAACATACAAATATACAAACATAGGGTGCTAACCTCATAACCCTCCCCTGTCGGTAGTCGGGTAAAAAAGGATTGACATTCTAAAATTTTTTACTGTGGTTCATTCATAGAAAATGTTAACGATTTCAAATACTTCTCGGCTAGTTTTATTCAATATACTATTTTACATATTTCTTCCCGTAGTTTCAACAAGTTTTCACACTGTTGTGTTCAAGTTTCATTTCTTCGAGAACGCAGAAAAAATTACACTACCAAAAAAAAGAATCTAGCGCCAACAATGTAAAGTGAACCACCTGAAAGATGCACTTACCTTGCCATCAACCCCGGCACCGTTAAACTTCTGTAACGGAGCTCCGAACTGCGGCAGCAGCGGTGCTGCTTGGCTGCGCACCACGCTTTCCGACATGAGGGTGTGCGAGCCGCCTACCCAGCGGTGGCACACATGAGGCCTGATAAATGAAATGGTTACTTATTACTGGACATTTCACACAGCATCATCAGGCCCTAAACTGCCTAAAGTTAGCAGAATTTGTGTTATTGGCAGGTGACTGATTAAATTGATAATTAGGTACTCAGAACCAAACCAAAATCAAAAATTCTTTATTTCTATAAATACAAAAATGTACATTAAGAAAATGTTAAATTACTAGGGCGCATACCCCAGTCAAGCTAAAGCCGCCACCTACTTTCTTATTATTCCGTTTAACCAAGTAAATTTCAAAATTCCATTTAGTTTAGGCAGTTAATCAAAAATAGATATTGGTGGCCACCAAGGGCAACTTCGATTCACTGCCACTGTTGTATGCGCCTTAAAATAAAACACTCCCAACTAGCATCGAACTAGATGCAATGAGTCTCCAAACCGGCCGCACTATCTAGATTCTTTCATATGGATTCTACGTGACGATTCTGCAACGGTACCTTTGCCATAGAAAAACGATTGGTGAGCAGAATCAGGAGATCAGATCGGGCGACAGTGCCGCTGCGACATGTCGAGCAATTCGGAATTGCAGTTTAATGACAAGCTCTTACTTTTCACTCGGTGGGCTGTCAGGGGGCCTAACGAATGCCTCGCAGGACTTGACCGCCCCCGGTCTGAGGCGCCGCAGCGGCGGTAGCAACGGCGGCTGGTTGCCGCACACAGTAGTGGCCTCTTGCAGAGCGGGAACGCGGCAGGGCCCACAGAGGGTGCCTACCGATAGCTGGCGGGTCAGCAATGCCGCCTAGAATGGAACGAACTGCGTTAGAAGTAATAAATTACTTTAACTACTGTATTTTCTATGGATCTTACTCTGTTTTGTGAACTAATAAATAAATAAAATAAAAAATAACAATTCTTTATTTTATTCACTTTTAACAAAAGCTTGCTCAGCCATCGATCTTTGCTCGAGTTGAGAGACGTTTTTCTATAGGATAATGGTTACTCAAGCATAGGTCTATCATTGAGTAAGCTTTGGTTATACGTTTCGTTACACGCTCAGCGCCAACAGAATAATACAGTAAATTAAGACTGAACACATGTAAATTGTGATGTGTATTATTGTGCGTAGGTAGCAGAGTTTAGCATAAACATGGCCTCCGCTCAGCATTGTGCTGGATAAACTTAACACTGGTGTGTCTACTCATCGACGGTTTTCGTTACACTATTAACCTTAGTATGTACAGTATTATTCTATCTGTGCCCCGCTTTGTCATAGCGGCATAATGTTCTTCGATGAGATAATCGGTCAATTTAGTGTATATTGTAAATGATGTTTTTGACATATTTTTTTACATTATGTATACTCTTTTATTATTTATTATTATATATTAGAAGGTATCCGACGTTGCTAATTATCTTTAAAATAACACAACCTGAGCAAATATAGAATTTTATACGAGTTATAAAGGAAGGAAGACCAACTATCAGATTTTACAAAACTTCGAAGACACAAAAAAAATATTTTGCTTAGGTACCTGCTGTTGTTACTGTTCCCATAATAACACTAGAATGACTGTATAGAGTTTCATCAAACGTAGACTCTGAATCTGATTTATTTCTTAGAGATACCCAAAGTGCGGGTAAGCACTATAACAAAAAACCTTAAACGTAGACTCGTTTTTAAGGAACCTCGGTTAGTCCCCTTCGAACAATAGGATCAAATTTGGTTCATCCACTTCAGATGACATAGACAGATAGACACTTTTACACCCCTCTTTAAACCAAACGCAAAAGCATCATTATAAAAAAAACTTGAAGAGATTGAAAGAAACCTTAGGATCCCCAAGTGCTTTAGCTAGTAGAATCAAATCTTGTTGTATCTTCTTAAATTCATCTTCTGCATCTTTCTTCAGAGATAACACCACGACGAGGTCGGACTTAACGGCCAGATCAGCTGCTAGTTCCTTGAGCACTTTCTGAAACACAAACCACATTTATTTATTCACCGTCACCACCACTTTATCCACCACCCACAAATGAGATTAGTCTAGCTTTATCTCCGAGGGCTCTTATGGCCAAAAGTTCAAAACACACCGAATCAGCATGGCAGCGGTGAACAATTTAAGTATTGCGTCCTGTCAAAGCGGCAACTACTTCGATCAGTAGAGTAGAATTAGTAGAATTAGCAGTAGCAGCAGCCAATAGGCTATTTGACTACATTAAAAACAAGTTTCATTGTTTTCATCCTAGTCAGTGACAACATAAAAAAGCGTAATCAGGTGATTTTTATTAAATATATGCCTTTTTTGATTAAAAAAACGGGATTCAGATTACACATTTTTTGGGTATGGTTTTATTTCGTGTCTAAAGATTTTGGAGTAAACAACTAGATCACTCCCATCTCGTGTCTAATTTCAAATGACGAAAAAAAATACCTACTCAATGATATATGATCACGTGACCGAAAACGCTATGTGTTTGGTTGGATCGCAAGTGACGTCACACTTTACAGATGATAGTGTCAATGAGTTCTTCTTGTTTGACGCGGCATTATTTTATTAAAACTTTAAAATTAGTTTTATATAATTATAATTAATACGACTGGCCTTGAAGAAATATTAATTACATTTTGCATTATTTTTATCAGACAATCAGTTAGAATTATTTCCCAGTAGTAGTCAAGTAGCCTATTATGCATCTTGTAGTCTGATCTAAAACTCTCAATAGGTTTTATGAATCACGCGTAAGGTGAGATTCAAATCTAACCGAGACAGACGTGCTATATTCAGTTGATCTGTATTCTCCCGGACAAAATGCAGCGCGCGGACATTGCTGGGGTTAGTTAACATTGATTTATTTACATTTTTTATGAGAATATAGAGGGCCTGCTTATATATAACACAATATGCAATTTAAATGCAAATTTATTCCTATTATATTTCACTATCTTTACTCTATCTTTCACACATCCAAACCAAACATTACAAATGAAGTAGCTTAATTATTAAGAAATTAAGTAGGATTCATAAAACCTATGGGAGTTCTTGATCAAATTACGTGATGTAATTTTCCCAATTGGGTGTGAGTAGGATGCATAAAACCCTATTGCTAGTTCTGGATCAAAAGACGTAATGCAGCTCTCTGAATTGGGTGCTCTGCATCACGAAGTGATGCAAAACTCCCAATTCTACCCTACTTTGATCTTATTCGATAAAGTTTTCAATGCTTTGAAATGGCTTTCAGTGTTATTTGACCCATTTTTTTGAAGACAGAGATACAATTCTTGTGCCATTCAATACGGTACTGCGTTTTCTTAAACTAGGTTCGTCCTGTGATGATGCTTGCGATATGTAGATGCGGCAGCGCGCGCGACTGGCGGCGCGGCGCGGCGCGGCCGTGGCACCGCAGGCTGGACCCCTGACTTTAAGTAGACAAAGACAAACGCGCGCGGCCAGGCGGCACCACGCGGCACCACGGGCAAAAACAGAGCGATAGGGCTTCGTTAATTTCCTTATGAACACTCACCATCCACATACGGTCTTGCTTCATGAACTTGTCGTAGCTGATCGCGAGCTTGTTCTCCAAATCTTGATGGACGACCTTAAAATCACTCTCTTTCACCAAACCAGTCATGCGGAATATATCAGCCTGGAATAAAACGTCGTTTAATTTGGCGTATCAGAATACACAAAAAAATAAATATTGGTGAATCCACACCGCATGTTCCAAAGTATGCAGAATACTATGGTGTTGTATACATAGCGGTTATTGGTAGTACTAGACACGGCTTGATACTGGTACCATTTATACCTGTAATATTATTAATACAATACAATACAATACAAAATTCTTTATTGTACACCACAAAATAAAACTAAAAGAAACAGATATAAACATTAAACATACGTAACGTACAATGGGCGGCCTTATCGCTTAGCAGCGATTTCTTCCAGGCAACCTTTGGATGGAAAGAAATTTGAAAATTTAAGAAAGGCAGGGGTGTATACAACATAATACATAATAATAATTATTAATATTATTGGTGGCCGTATCAAACCCTGCCTACTGTACCTTAGTATGCATGCAAACCTTATCCTGCAGCGCGTCCAGCACCTCGTCGCGGTCCGCCTTCTCTTCTCGCAGCATTTCTACGAATTCCAGTAAGCTCTGAAATAATATTGACAAATAAATTGAACTTCAAAGTTCCTATGTAGGTACTTTTGTTATCCGACTTTGAAATAAGGAAGATTCTATGTTCCGCAGTAAGCAACTTTTTTTTACGTACCTACCTATGCTCTTTTTTCTCCGTCAAATAGGGACCGCCTTTGAAAATTCTTTCGCTATTGAATAGAAAATGATCGCGAGTCGGTCCCACTAACTTTTCTTTTCCGAGGGATTAGTATTTAAGGTTTTCGATGTGTTATTATAGTGCGTAAGCCGCACTTTAATACAAACCTGGAGGATTAGTCTCGCAAAATTTAAAAACAGTGTATGTAAAATTATGGGATTTGAAGTCGGGTTTAAGAAACAATAGAACTATATTTAAAATCTATTTAGTAGCAATTGTATGCGTTCCGTCCAGACCACTAGACAGATTTGGCCCAGAAGTTAGAAGTTACCGATTAGTATATTTTGGCAGTGGTCTACTCTTTTGCGTCACCACTGGTCACGGTCCGGAGGACTCGTCTTCCCAATATGCCAGTTCTATTTTAAAAGCCAGCATATCACGCTTAGCAGAATCCTTGGAGAAAAATATAGGAGAAAGAAGTTTCTCATGACGAAGCTTGGTTCCAAAAGCAAAAACCAGTCGAGTCCACATCGGACCATCCACTTCGCGGGGGCGCATTCACGCATCAAGTGCCTAGATCACGGATCGCGGGATCGCCGATCCATTTTGGATCGTCTCCTGTGGACCCGGTTTGACTAGCGGGTACTCAGACATCAACGGGCTGCAGTGGTTGCCGCAGACCCACCACCAGCCAACGGGCCGCACATCTTTCGCAAATCATCATCCCACCTGGCCGGAGGACGTCCTTTACTTTTTACGTTTGCCGAGTCGCGGTCTCCTCTCAGAACACGTTTAACTCAGCGGTTATCGGTTCCTCGTGAGGTATGACCGGCCTATTGCCACATAGCTTAAATCTTTGAACTATATCGATAACTTTGTATTATACTTATATGAATTAATCAGACAAAATACCTACCATCAGTTCAGTACTCAGTTGACTCTGGTACGTGTTGAGCTTACTGTGCGAGTGCACCGTGATGTCCAGCCCGGCCACCAGGTCACTGTACCTTGTATGAAGCTCCTTCACAGCTGGTGACAACAATCACAAACTTTTAACAAACAAAGTACTAAAGTCATTAATAACAGGATATTTACCATGAATTGTGTTATTTTGTGATAATTAACCTTGTAACTAGGAAATTAAAAACTTCCGACTGATAAATTTATTTTTGAAACCCGCGTAGAATAGAATAGCAAATGAATATAAGAATGAGAATGAATTAATCATCATGATTACGAGAATGACTGTATTTTCTTTTTATCTAACAATGCTACACAGAAATACAATAAGGGGGCATCCATAAATTACGTGAAATGATTTTACATTGCTACGCAGAAATACAAATAGCGGGCATCCCTAGATTACGTGAGGTGATTTTGGCGATTTTTCCAGAATTAAATTCCGCGCCAACTCGAAACCAACAACCTTTAGTAGGAACTGCTAAAATTCGATATGAAAAATAGACTTTCGTTTGACCACATTATATTATATCTGCTATAGACTATTTAAAAAAACCCTTATCTGATAAGGATTAAAAATGTATGTAACCTTCTGACTCCGAATTATTAGTTGCAGTGAGCAACACGTTGACACCCTCATCCATGTCGTGCCGCATTTGACGCATTTGCTCGTTAAAACCCCCCATCTAAACAAAAAATAATATATATTTAAATTTTCCTACCAAATTAGGATTAATAAACCAAACTGCCTTTACCACGGGAGGCTTAATTTATTTCAATGCTGTAGGCCTTCCCTATGTAATGTATTGTTTTATGTATATCAGTTATCTAGTACCCATAACACAAGCTCTGCTTCGCTTGGGGTGAGATAATTCTGTATGAATTGTCCAGCGTTGTTATTTATTTATAGCACCGGACTCCACCAAAGCGGAGATGAGAGATGTGTTTTAAACAAACAATAGAACATCGTTATTCACATATCTCGTTTCCGCTCAGTTTATAGGAGACCACCGGATATGTTTCATATTTTAAGGTTTTTTGTTATAGTGCTAACCCGCTCTCTGGGTATCTCTAAGAAATGAAATAAGTCCCAAAAATTATCGGTTTCGGCGGGATTTTCGGTAGAACCAACTAAGGGTTTCGTGGCTTAGTTGGTTAGAGCACACCCGTACTGAGGGTGGGGCGCGGGTTCGAATCCCGCCGAAACGATAATTTTTGGGACTTATTTCATTTCTTATGTTTCATATTTGTATGGCACGATCAAAGCAGAGATGTGAGCGGGCATTGTCATCTCCAAAACTACACAATGAAATATTCAATCGTATAGGTAAGATATTAGTAACATTTTGTGATGAGTTTCATTCTTCGATAAAATTAAAAAAGGGAGATGAGGCATTACCATCTCGAAAGTGGATGGCTCAGGTTCAACTATGTTCCCTTACCTCAGTCATAGTCGGACCGGCGGCGGCGCGGGCGGTTGGTGGCATTTGTGTTTCGCTCGCTTGCTACGACGTATAATTTTGTGTGATTTCGACTAAAACACCACGACAATGCTCTCGTGTTCGTTCACCAGGTGTACAAATAGCACCAAAACAAAAAACAAAGCCCAAGGCATCACATATTTTCCCGCGTAAGTAGATAGGTACACCAAACTTTAAATTTTCTGATAATCCGATTTTATTTGTCTATTATCGAGTTTCTTTGAATACGTTTTATTTTATTAATAACTTCTGCCCGCGGGTTCGTACGCAATTTTAAGTATAATCTATTTATCTAAGTTGGGTAGTTCTTAATGTACGCAAAATGTCATCTTGATCTGCAGTTTTGGAAGATCCTAGGTAATCAAATCAAATTCACATTTCATCAATTTTCGGCTTTATAATAGTATCTTTAGTGTCAAAAGATTAGAATTGTACCTGCGAAGAGATCCCGGCATCGAACCCAGCGAATTGGTTCGCATAGTCGCTCACCAGGCCGTATAGCTCATCTATACGGTTGTTCACTTCAAAGAGCAGCTCCAGTTTTTCAGCTAGAGAACATGGAACTTTGTTACAGGGTGTACCAAAAAGTAAGGACCAAATATTCAGGGGGCTCAGCTTCGATCACAGAACACAGGAAAAATATTAAAAATAAATCCCGACTATCCTTGGTTTTCACAAACATAAATTAAAACGAAATTATCAGGGCACTGACAGGGTAAACCCTGTCAGCGCCTAGTCTAGTGATAATTTCGTATGAATTTGGTATGACAATAAAGCACTTGTATGTTACTTTAGTAACTTTAGTAACATACAAGTGCTTTATTGTCATACCAAGGAAAAATGCATGTGGTCGTAATGAAGGTGTTTTGAGTTGTAAAGGTGATTTAAACAGTTACATAGGCTTTTTTACTCCTTTTTATGAGATTAAGCATGTATCCGTCATTTATTGCCATGTCTATTAGTACTAGTATTATTTCGATAACTTAGTCGTCTTTTTAGGGTTCCGTACCCAAAGGGTAAAAACGGGAGCCTATTACTAAGACTTCGCTGTCCGGCTGTCACCAGGCTGTATCTCATGAACCGTGATAGTTAGACAGTTGAAATTTTCACAGATGATGTATTTCTGTTGCCGCTATAACAACAACACTAAAAAACAGAATAAAATAAATATTTAAGGGGGCTCCCATACAACAAACGTGATTTTTTCACCGTTTTTATAGATAATGGTACCGGTTTTATTTGATACACCCGGCACCCTGGTGAGAGGTCGTCAGATGCATGGTATACATAGACCTCGGTGCCGCGGGCAAAGGACCGTCTGCAACGCAGGAGGGGTTGGATTTCAGTAACAGGAAAAATGTCTGTACGACTTGCAGAACATTGTAAAAGTATTTAATAAAAAAAATAGAACGTACCAACGTCTGTAGCGGTGCTATTAGCTGCGTCCGCCTTTTTTTGCGTCTTCATCGCTATGATAGTAGTCTTCCTTGTTAAATCATCTCGAACGTCACGCAACGCGTTGCTGAAAGACAAAATAAGTCAGACAAAAACAGCAGCAAACAGCAATAATTATTACAGCCCCAAATGAGACCTTGTTGAGCTTGATACGGGTACTAGATAACTGATATGCTTGGGTAAACATGTCGCATAGATTTTATATCCTACGTGTCGCAGCGGGCGAAGTTCGAATAGAAAAATAAAAAAATATGGTTTGTTGTTTCGTGTTGCAGCGAGTATATTATTTATTTTTGGTTTTTAATATTTTCTGCGTTTTACATGGAATTACTAGCGGAATAGTAATTTGCCGCTAATCATGAACAAATTCGATTTAAATGTATTTTGTGATTAAATTATTAAAAACGTAACTTGGACTCGCTGGTATTTTTAGAACATTTGGGAAAATAAGAGATTTTGGGCTAAAAATCATCTTCCCAAATGCTCTGTGATTTACGTCAAATTACTCTTCCGTTAGTATTAATACTTGTAAAAAAAAGAAAAAATTAAAAACGAGACAACACGAGACAATCAACCATAAATACATATAGTTTAGGTACATACCTCCTCCATTTTCACTAAGTATACTTATATTATAAAGAGATAAATTTTGTGAGTTTGCGAGGTTGTGGGGTAGTCTCTGGATCTACTGAACCGATTTTGAAAATTAGAAAATCACGTTGTTTGCGAGTGTCATCTCACTATCTCACTAATCTCACTATCTCACTAATCTCACTAATATTATAAACGTGAAAGTTTAGATGGATGGATAGATGGATGGATGTTTGTTCCTTTATCACGCCAGAACGGCAAAACGGATCTGGATGAAATTTGGCACAGAGATAGATTATAGTCTGGAATAGGACATAGGCTACTTTTTATCCCGAAATTCCTACGGGAACGGGAACTACGCGGGTGAAACCGCGAGGCGCTGCTAGTAGGATATATAATTAATCTACTCGTGCGAAGCCGAGGCGGGCCGCTAGTCAGTTATAAAATACTAAGTAAATTCTCTTCTCACTCAAAGTCAGTTCGGGAGACGACCGTTGTATCTTTCGTTTTGACAGATGAAAGGGCGCTGGGCCTTGCGCTCCCCGCCCCCGTGGACTTGCGCCCCATGGCCGGCGCCGGCGGCGGCAGCGGCAGCGGCACCGCCGTGCCGCCAAAGAGCGTCTGGGATTCTCTCCATGCGCCGCCCTGTTTGACGACGGGTTCTCGCCGAGGCGCACCGCTTGCGCCGTAGCTTCTGTGGTCCTCGCCATAAACCTTCATAATTTGATTGTTTTAAAAAAACTAAAAACTAGGAACTAAAAATTAATAATAATAATAAAATCGTTTATTTCTGTAGGTCTTACATTATTACATTATAAGTATAATATTGTGCGTAACACCTAATTCACCATTTGGTTCAACTCCTCGCTCTAATTAATTAGGACAACCTACTAAAATGTCAATTATTATCAAGTTGAAAATGATAATTAGTAGTTATTTTTCTCAGAAACAGCTTTAGTATTTTTAGGAATTTATACAAATTATTGTTAAGAAGCAAGCTTTACCTCGTATTACAATGATGAATGCTTGTAAACAAAAACACAAAAATTATGATGTAACAATTTTGAGCTTTGTTTTCTCAGGATTTATGTTTTCATAGATAGAACTTTTTTATTCCAAGGTCACGATGTGCGCTAACCATAAATTATGTATAGTGCACAAGTGTGTGAGTCCTGCTAAGCCAATCACTATGACAGTGATATCGTTGTAAAATCGCCACGTAGAAATAACTTTATAATTTTCCATATCTAGGACTACCTACTAAATTGTAATTTGCCTACGCAACCCAAAGGTTAGCTTGCAACTACCAATAAGATCGCCAAAGTACAACTTTTGTGCATATTACCTATATGTATTTAGTGTCAATTTTGCGAGTCACCATTGCCATAGTGAAGCGTTTGGCTTAGCAGCATGATGTATCTCCTGATACCTGGGCGGGAATCCCCATAACGTTTTCCATTTGCTCTGCCACGTCTATGGGGATAGCGCCCGAAGCCGCCAGCGCAGTCAGTATACCCGCCATCTGACCGATCGCTGTCTCCGCCGCTTGCACCCTAGCCGACACCTAAACGCAAAATAAATCATATTAGCTATCACAATGGCGATTTGCCTTTAGGTAAGGACCTACAAAGCACATTAACTAGGTTAAGGTTAGGTATTCCTGCAGCGCCGTCCAACTCGTCCTGACCCGTTTGCTCTGCCAAGCCGCCGCGCTTGTGTATTTTATCGTTATTTAAAAATAGTGAATAAGGTAGGTAATCGTTTTATCAGTTCAAACTGCGAATTTGTTTAGAAATAGAAATACGTAGGGTCTTTAGTTATGTAATTTTTTTAAAATATAATGAGGATCCGTAAAGTTCTAAAAAATTAGCTAAAACTTGTATCCACGTTATTATTTATAGTCCAGGCAACGAAAGAGTACAGAGGGAAATGTTTGGAACACAATTTTTGACTCGTAACTTTGTTTGGACTATTTAAGATGTGACCATATCAAAAGTCCCCGTCCGTAGTCCTTGAGCCGGGGGAAGGGGGGTGGGCTATGCGTCTTAGCGACATGATCCATGTCTGGAGTAGTGAGAATGGCAGGGGTAGGAAAGGCGATGGACCTTCTGTGATTGTTTCCGATCCCTCCGTGCCAGTTCATCAGTGGCATCATTGCCTAGAGATCCGCTATGTCCATTAATCCATTGAAGGATTATCTTGTTCTTGATGAATATCCTTTCTTATGCTGAGTGACATTCGTAAGCGAGCTTTGAGTTGCAGCTGTTTCCTTCCAGAGCCCTAAGTAGGTATGGCAGCACTGTCGGAGAGGATGCCTAATTCACATTGCCAGGATCGTGCGATTTTCAGAGAAACGTGTTTCAACGCCGCATCTTATGTTTTACCGCTAATCAGCTCTGCAATAATTCGCAAAAATGTATGCTACTGTTGTTTTCCTTTTTGTTTTTTTGCCCACAACCGAAAATATAAAAAAAAAATGTGGTTCGCTTCACTTGCCGATTTGTTTCCTTCCTTCACGTTTTGACTGACCCTGCTAGTTATGGTCAACTCTGATAACCACCTCAGTCACGCTTCCAAAAGCGTGCAGTAATTTTTCTTATATAACGGCATTAAGGTTTTCATCGCTTAACAGTATCAACGCTACTCGGACAAGTTAGAACGAGCAGAGCAGTCGTTATTAGGCATCAGAATTCCAAGGACATGTGAATTTAAAATTCATAAGTAAAACAATTTGAACGAAAAATAATAGTTTGATTGCCTTCAGTGACGTCCTCTGAGGGATACATAGGTTGCGCAACTAGGCGTGGTAGGCAAGGACAAGCCACCGAACGCCACATGTCAAAAAATTCAAGGCTTGCTCCGCTCGCTGTTGCTGTCGCTGACACATCAAATGTGTAACTACTTACATTACACATTAGATGTGTCAAAACACGTTAGATGTGAAAAAACCTTGATTCAACATAATCTCTTCATCGACAAGATTAGAACAAAGTACGTGAAATAAAAATGAAAATGGGTACTTTGTTAATAACAAAGTACCCACATTTTCATTTTTAGTTATTCGTCGAAGATGATTTATTCCTTTCGCGTCTCTTATCCTTCAAATTATCTTCCAGCTTCTTCGATTTTCTTAGGATATGATCGTCATCATATTTCCTGGGTCGTTTACGTTTTCCCATCTTACCTATGTAAATGATTCTTACCTAGCACTGAAGTTTTTGCAATTAAACAAAAAAAAAGTGTGAACTGAACTGGGCAAAAGCAAAAACATGCAAATGACAAGACACCTGCGCCTCATTGGCGGCCAGGGAGATCGATGTAGGGTAGGAGCGAGTATGACGGAATATTAATATCTTCCTTTTCAGGTCCATAGGCTTTAAAGTGTGACAGTGGCAGCGCAATAGTATGTTCTGCTCGTAATGTAATGGTCTTCGCTTTGAACCGAAATATAATAACAATCATTCACTTGTTATTCCTTCATCAAACAGGATCAAATAACCCTTTAAGAACGAATATAAATTAAGGTAAAATCCCTTTTCATCTCGTTTTTTCGTCGGAGGTAAAAAAAATCGTACCTGCATCGCCTGCATGGCATCCGTCAAGGAAGCACTGCCGCTAGTGATATCTTCTCTCAATTTCCGATTATCTGGCATCGTAGGTAACGGGATCGGAGACGCTTTCTCTTGGAGTTCCTTCACTTCAGCCTTTAGAAGCTCGAACTGAGATACTGTCACTACTTCAATACTGCCCACGCGGGTTCCCGAAGCTGCTATATGAAATGGGTTTTTTTTAAAATATTATTTAGTTGTACCTACAGTAGCTGTATAAGCATAAAATAGGCTGCATAATAGCTGTTTTGCGGCTGTACTATGGTGTAAGAGGAAACCAATACACTCCAATTACTACATTGTAACACACTTGTTAAGCTTTACGTTGTAAAAAGTCTGTTGAACAGAGTTACAAAAGAATTAAAACGAAATAGAAGATATATTTTAATGATGGCGTTTAATTATAACAGTATTGATCAAAGTGACATTTTATTATAAACGCTTTGTGTTTAAAGATTTGGAGATTCGATAGGCGCAGGATACAGTGCATTATCGTGCAAAAATAAATTTATTGTGGACATATTTATGTTTTGTGATAAAAAATAAACGCGCCCGCAAAATAACCAGAGAAGAGATATTAAATAAGGTAAGTAAATATGGTTTTTATAGGTTAGAATTTAAAAATGTTTGAATTAATGGACGCAGAGTCTCATTGGTGCATAGTAGGTTATTGGACAAACTGAAAATATTGATAAACATAAAAACATTAGTCTAATTTTTATGTAATCATGTTCGTAATCTTCGATTTGTAATTGATAAAATGGCGACAATTTGCTAAGCAGCCTAAATTCTATTTTGATGGTCTTATAGCATTAATAGCTGTACTATGTAGGTAATGGATACTAGTATTCAGCTTTTAGCGGTTGAAGGGCTGTATAAACGAATAAATTTACTATTAATGTTGCATAGCAGTGTTTAGAACATAACCTGTAACTCTTTTTAGGGATACGTAATATAAAGTGAAAAACCAAAATGCACTGCGAGATCATGTGTGTTCACTGTTTATGGTTCATGTGTGTGTGTTCACTGTTTATGGTTCATGTGTGTGTGTTCACTGTTTATGGTTGGTTTCAGGTTTTTAATAATTCAACTCTACCATCCACTTCATCAGCTTCAACCAAAATACTCGAACCCTTACATCCCGATCTGGACGCTTCAACTGCAACGGAATATATTGTTCAATACGTTGTAAATGAACCAGATGTAGAAACAAATTCGGGCAGCATGGTAACCTTGCACAATGAGTTTGAAACTCAAATTCCTATTCAAACCCAGCAAAATAATGATGGTAATCAGACTATTCAGGATCTACAAGAAATCTTGCAAAATCAATATAATATGGAACAAAAAATATTCATTCTGGAAAGTAATAAAAAAGAAATATTTCATAAATTGGCAAGCTTATCGGTACAATTAGACGATGGATTTTCCAAGCAGGATCTGAACAAAAATACAGATGTGGTTTCATTGGCCGAATCCAAACTTAGATTTGATAGTGAAGCTTTCATCATAAAACCTATTGACTGTATTCCAGACCTAGAGAAAATGGAGTCATTTCTATTGGACAAAAAAAATAAAATTAAACTTTTCACACAATATTCTTTTGTATGTCCAAAATCAGAGGGCAAAGGGGCAACATGCGCCTATAAAATACTAGACATTTTTCTAACTCGGGAATTTTTGTGTAAATGCTCTTGGACAGGGGGGAGCAGGAAGAGCGAGGAGACCAAATTTGGATTAAAAAAATACAAAAACTTCCTTAATTTTTTCTTTGAACTTGTAAGGTCCTGGGATAACACTTACACCCTGACTGATAACGAATGTTTTTTCACGTCTGTGTTAAGAAACTCTTGCAAGAGGAAAGTAAATAAGATCGAAAGAGCCTCTACAAAAAGAATAAGGACAAAAAAAACTGGACCACGACAAGAAAACCAAAATTCCGAAAATCAGGAAAATATAAAAGCTGGAGATCAAGAAAACCAAAACGCCGGAAAACAAGAGGAAATACAAAATGATATGGAAATGAACGAAGAAAGCTCTGAAAATATAGCAAATGACGCAGAACCTATTGAACAAGAGGAGGATGAAGAATCACTTTGTTAATACTCGTAGGTAATAAAATTGTTTAGCTATCTAAATCGGTTCAAAAAACGTACCTACATGAGTTTGTAACCCAGATAATGCAAACAAATAAAATAATAATGAAAAAAGTGTCAAATAGAAGATATCTAATGAAAATCTACAAACAGATAAATCTGCATCAATTTGTTTGATATATTTTTTCATAATAAGATATTCAGAACAGTTTCAGGGTTTCAGGGTCGTAGGATCGACTAGATATTATGAAGTCTAACGCCTAGCTAGTTTAAAATCAAGAAGGTAACTCACC
Source organism: Eupithecia exiguata (assembly GCA_947086465.1). Classification (NCBI taxonomy): domain Eukaryota; kingdom Metazoa; phylum Arthropoda; class Insecta; order Lepidoptera; family Geometridae; genus Eupithecia; species Eupithecia exiguata. Next base: position 10,729,668 of record OX352240.1, on the reverse strand, counting down.
AGCTCTTATATGTTTCTTTTCTACTGGAAATGAAATAATAAGAAACAATTAATACTTATAAAAGAATAAAAGTGCAAAAGCAGTGAGAGGGTAAGACAGGGCCGAGTTTTCTAGTTATAAATTTATAATTTGTAGTAAAAGTTGGATCGTACCTTTACCGTTTAGTCTGTTAAAGCAAGATTTAATCAAGAAGTTAACAACTCACCAGGTCTTGTCGGTGAGCTCCTTTCTGATCCTCTTTCTGGAAATCAAACAATAAGAAATAATTATTAATCCTACTAACATTCATATATTTAAATATATATCATGCACTGGAGAGAAGTCCAAACTAAAAAAAGACTCGGGCTGATGACAAAAAAGACGGGAAACCACCCAAGCGACTTCGTCAGACAGGTCAGACCTGAACAAGCAAATTGCGAAGATGGTACGCGACCTTCGGAGCTCTTCATTGAACAGTCGATTGAGCGAAACCGAGGATCCAAAGTGTTCACTCAGCAGCTTAGCAGGAGCCACCTGATGAAACATAAAACGCACGACCTCCAACGACGAGATCTCCGCCGAGATAGAGGATTTCTTAGGCCGTTTATATGCTGCACATGCCCCCATGCCCCCCATTCCCAACGAGAAGATCATGATTCCAGAGCCACCCTATACACCACTATACCGATGAACTGCCAGACATCAGTCAAGACGAGATCGTCTTAGCTCCGAGGCAGCTTTAAAATGGAAAAGCCCCTGGTGAGGACGGAATTACTTCAGAGCTTCTGAAGGCTGGAGGAGCCCCTGTTAAACAGGAGCTACAGAACGTCTTCAACACCGTCTTTCACAGTGGGAAAACTCCAAGGCGTGGAGCGGAAATTTGGTGGTGCTCTTTTTAGGAAGGGAGATAAAACCCTCCTTAAATACGATATTACTCTCCTGAGTCACGTCTATAAGCTGTTCTCACGAGTGGTCAAGAATCGTCTCGCCAGGACACTCGACGAGTTCCAACCACCGGAACAGGCCGGGTTCCGCGGAGAATTTGGCACCGACTATGAAAAGACTTTTGACTCTGTCAAAACCTGGGCTGTTCTGGAATCCTTACAGCGATGTAGACTATCGTTACATCGAGGTGTTGAGATGTCTCTACGAAGCCGCCACCATGAGTGTTCAAGTACAGGGCCAGCAGTCCAAGCCCATCCAATCCAACTGCGCAGATGAGTGAGACAGGGTGATGTCTTATCACCAAAACTGTTCACAAGCGCGTTGGAAGATATGTTAAAGACACAACTGAAAAGGAAAGGGCATCAACATAAACGGCGATTACACCTCACACCTGCGATCCGCTGTTACCCAACGTACCTAGTCTTAATGGTGAAGTCATTGGGAGGGGCTGACTGAACCAAACGCTGATCGGCCCAACCTCAGCCTCACGACGACGCATCAGTCTTCGCGTGAACTTGGATAAAATCAAGGTCATGATCAATGGCCACATTGATCCGGGACCAGTCGTCATAACCTTGGCTCAGTTTTCGGCTTGACGTTTAGTTTTGGGACACCCAGAATATTTTGTAATAAATAGTTACGTATATAATATAACGACCTTACAAAATATTGCTGACAAAGAATGCGAACAAACTTTAAACAGAAAAATTACCTTTTGCAGATCCAGTTATATCTTTCTGAAAATAAAAATATAATTAATAAAATTTGTACAGGTATTAGAAGCGCAAAATTGAATGTAGATATGAGGTATTAAACTTTACCGCCATTTTCTCATTTTCCGTCTCTTTATATACTTTTTCTTTCAAGTATTTTTCCTTTCCTTTTTCGTCCATTTTTGAGAACTGCTTTTTTTCATTTTCGTCCATGTTTTCTAATATTGCCTTTTCCATTTCTTTTTGATTTAAATATTTATCTTTTTCTTTTTCATTCATTTTTGTGAACTTTGCTCTTTCTTTTTCGTCCATTTTTGCTAACATTGTTTTTTCCCTTTCTTCTCTTTCTTTTTTATTAAAAAAATTTTCCTTTCCTTTTCCATCCATTTTTGCGAACTTTTCCTGTTCCTTTTTGGTCATTTTTGCTAATATTATCTTTTCCGTTTCTTCTCTTTCCCTTTCTTTTAAATATTTCTTCTTTTCTTTTTCATTCATTTTACCTAATTTCGCTTCTTCTTCATCGTGTTTTTTTGCGGACACTGGTTTTTCTGTTTCTTCTTTTTCCTTTTCTTTGTCTCTTAATTTAGCTGATTCTGCCTCTTCTTTATCGTGTTTTTTTGCAGACTTTGGCTTTTCCCTTTCTTCTCTTTCCTTTTCTTTTAAATAACTTTCCTTTTCTTTTTCATTCATTTCAGCTAATTTTGCGTCTTCTTCATCGTGTTTTTTTGCGGACATTGGCTTTTCCCTTTCCACTCTTTCCTTTTCTTTTAAATATTTTTCCTTTTCTTTTTTATTCATCTTAGATAATTTTGCCTCTTCTTCATCGTGTTTTTTTGCAGATATTGGGTTTTCCCTTTCCACTCTTTCCTTTTCTTTTAAATAACTTTCCTTTTCTTTTTCATTCATTTCAGCTAATTTTGCGTCTTCTTCATCGTGTTTTTTTGCGGACATTGGCTTTTCCCTTTCCACTCTTTCCTTTTCTTTTAAATATTTTTGCTTTTCTTTTTTATTCATCTTAGATAATTTTGCCTCTTCTTCATCGTGTTTTTTTGCAGATATTGGGTTTTCCCTTTCCACTCTTTCCTTTTCTTTTAAATAACTTTCCTTTTCTTTTTCATCCATTTTAGCTAATTTTGCGTCTTCTTCATCGTGTTTTTTTGCGGACATTGGCTTTTCCCTTTCCTCTCTTTCCTTTTCTTTTAAATATTTTTCCTTTTCTTTTTTATTCATCTTAGATAATTTTGCCTCTTCTTCATCGTGTTTTTTTGCAGACATTGGGTTTTCCCTTTCAACTCTTTCCTTTTCTTTTAAATAACTTTCCTTTTCTTTTTCATTCATTTTAGCTAATTTTGCGTCTTCTTCATCGTGTTTTTTTGCGGACATTGGCTTTTCCCTTTCCACTCTTTCCTTTTCTTTTAAATATTTTTCCTTTTCTTTTTTATTCATCTTAGATAATTTTGCCTCTTCTTCATCGTGTTTTTTTGCAGATATTGGGTTTTCCCTTTCCACTCTTTCCTTTTCTTTTAAATAACTTTCCTTTTCTTTTTCATTCATTTCAGCTAATTTTGCGTCTTCTTCATCGTGTTTTTTTGCGGACATTGGCTTTTCCCTTTCCACTCTTTCCTTTTCTTTTAAATATTTTTGCTTTTCTTTTTTATTCATCTTAGATAATTTTGCCTCTTCTTCATCGTGTTTTTTTGCAGATATTGGGTTTTCCCTTTCCACTCTTTCCTTTTCTTTTAAATAACTTTCCTTGTCTTTTTCATTCATTTCAGCTAATTTTGCCTCTTCTTCATCGTGTTTTTTTGCGGACATTGGCTTTTCCCTTTCTTCTCTTTCCTTTTCTTTTAAATAACTTTCCTTGTCTTTTTCATTCATTTCAGCTAATTTTGTCTCTTCTTCATCGTGTTTTTTTGCGGACATTGGCTTTTCCCTTTCCACTCTTGCCTTTTCTTTTAAATATTTTTCCTTTTCTTTTTTATTCATTTTAGATAATTTTGCCTCTTCTTTATCGTGTTTTTTTGCGGACTCTGCCTTTTCTTCTCTGTTCAAGTTTGTTAATAATTCTTTATTTCTTTCGTCTTCTTCTTTCTCCTCTTCCTTGTTTTCGACTTTTTCTTTCTTTCTTTGTTTTTCCTTGTCTTTTAAATATTTTCCTCTATTGGTTTCGTCCATGTTTGTGTATTTGACCTTTTCTTTCTCGTCCATTGTAGCTAACAGTTCCTCTTCTCTGATTTTGTCCTCTAAATATTTATCCTTTGCTGATTCGTCTAGTTTTGCAAACTTTTCTTGTTCATTTTTGTCCATTTTTGCTAATATTTCCATTTTGCTCTGTTTTCCCCCCTTTTCTTTTAAATGTTTTTCCTTCCCTTTTTCATCCATCTTAGCAAACTCAGCCTTTTCCTTTTCGTCCATTTTTTCTAACAATTCCTCTTTTGTTTTATCTCTTTTTGCCTCCTTTTCTCTTTTTTCATTTTCTTTACCGCTTATATGTTTTTTCTTATTCTTTTCATTCATTTTTGCGTACTTTTCTTTGTCCTGCTCATCCATTGTTCCTGCTATTGACTCTTCTGTTTTTTTTGCTTCTAAGTATTCCTTCTTTCCTTTTGCGTCCATTTTTGCAAACTTTTCCTTTTCTTTTTTGTCAAGTTTTGCTAATATTGCTTTTTCCCTGTCTAGTCCTTTATCTTTTATATATTGATCTCTTCCTTGTTTATCCATTTTTGCAAACTTTTCTTTTTCTGTGTCGTCCATTATTGCAAACATTTCGCTCACTTCATCGTCACTTTCATCTACACTATCTTTTTCGTACAGTTTTTTAAATTTTTCCTTTTCTGTATCCATTTTCGGTAACTTTTCCGTGCGATCTTTTCTTTTCTCTTTTAAATATTTTTCTTTATCATTTTCATCCATTTTTGCAAAACGTTCCTTTTCTGCATCTTCCATTTTTGTTAAAATTTCTTTGTTCTGATGGTCTCTTTGTGGATCATTTTCTCTTCTTTTCTTTTCTTTTTGTTTTAAATATTTTGCCCTTCCTTTTTCATCCATTTTTGCAAACACTTCTTTCTCGTTCTCGTCCATTTTCGCTATCATGGCATTTTCTATTTCTTCTTTTTTTTCTTTTAAATATTTTTGCTTTCCTTTTCCATGCATTTTGGCAAACATTGCCTTTTCTTTTTCATCCATTGTTGCTAAAATAGACTCTTCTCTATCTTTTTCATATTTTTCTTTCTTATTTTTCTTTTTTTCACCTGTTTTCGCCAACGTTGATTTTTCTCTTTCGTCACTTTCATCCGTTTCATCTGATTCATCTGTTTCATCCGTGTCATCAGTGGCATCAGTTTCCTCATCTTTTTTAGTTTTTTCATCTCTTTTTATCCCTTTTCTTGGCTTCTTCTTTTCTTTTAATTGTAATTCCCGTTCTATTTCGTTAATTTTTGCCAGCTTTGCCTGTTCTTTGTCTTTGCTTCCTTTTTCCAATAAATAATTCAACTTTTCGGTATCGTCCAATTCTGCGAACATTGCTTTTTCGTTTTCATCCATATTAGAAATTATAGTCTTTTGCCTTTTTCTATTTTCCTCTTCTTCTTCTTTTAAATACTTTTCTCTAGCTTTTTCGTCCATTTTAGCTAACATTGCCTTTTCTCTATTCCTGATATATTTGCTTCTTTCGTTTTTATCCATATTTGCTAACTTTTCCTTCTCCATTTCTTCTTGTTCTGTTTGGTAAATTTTATCTGCTTTATCTTTTGATTTTGCTCGACTAGATTTCTTTATTTCATCACCAGAGCTTGAAAGCGTCGGTGATTTCCCTCTTTCTTTTGATTTGATACGTCGTCGTCGGCGTAGTTCTCTGGACTCTGCACTTCCAGATCCAGGCCTATGAGTATGTTTTGCCACCGTATATTTGGATGTAGTTGGTTTAGACCTTGGCCGTCTTTTGGAATCTGCTGCAATTTGGATTTCCACATATTGCTCCATCATTCGCAATTGCCGTGCAAATATATGCAAGATTGCTTGCAACATTTTGAAGTTTATTGTGTTTCCCTGTGAACAAAATAATGACCAGTTATTTTCAGAAATAGTGTCAGATTTTCTTTCCTCATCAGCACCCATTCGTCCACTGTTTCATTTCATACACAAACAAATAGAACAAATAGGGTTTTGCCATAATCTACTACGCTTTGCAGGAGAATTAGTGATCGCAGTTGAGGTGTTAAAATTACACAGAAGATAGTTGCTGCCCTTCCTCTGGTAGATCACCTTATTGGACTCTTACGAAATTCATGGGTTGAGTGAGTTGACGGGGTCGATTCTTACGTTGCGACCGCTACGGCAAGTGTGAGATTTTACTAAGATTGTTTTATTTGTAATATGTCAGCTTATTGTCGATACCCTTTTGGCACAGTTTATTTATCTTTTTGGAAGATACGAGAAAGATATGTGGCATATATAGTGGCAGCGGGAAAAGAACCTCCAACGCTACTTTCAAGACGGCTTGTTTATTCTATGCAATGAATACTACCATAACTAATTTTATAAGTCTGTTTCCAAGCGATTTGGATAAAGATTAGTAACGGTGATAGACGAAGGTGAAGATAATAAGCACTTCTACTAACCTTTATCACATACAAGGGATGTACGAGTATTTACAAAATGTAGGGAGAACACAAACAGGAAGTTGTTTACCTATCTACAGACTATTCCAAACCAACTCAAGCACAACCGATCCAAGTCAACACCAGTCGGAAGCGTACCCAACACGCAAGTTACTTTTAAATGGACCACTTACAGCAGCGGGTCCCATAGCCATGTTAATGAGGTCCGCCACAGTTGCCAGGATTGTCACATCGCTCTGGCAGGGGGAACTCAAGTAGTTATGTTTTTGCGCTCTTCGGATTGGCATCTTATAACTATGTATAACTATCTATTAAAATAAATATTAAGAAGAAAATTAATTACAAATATTTTTATGTTACTACAAAATAATATAATATGCTCTCGTAAACAATGATAGAACAAAAATGTCATTGTAGAAATAGGTTCTTTAACTTGACATATTTTTCTTTGAAATAATGACTGCCAGAAGGCAGGACAAAATGGCCAGCTATTTGTGTACTTCCTTTGCAGTTGGAAGCTGACAACACCGTAGGTACAATATCTCGTAGACTGAGAATAAAGCAAAAGGACGTCTTAGGCAAAGGCCACGATATCGGGCGATGCGTCTTGCGGCGCGTTCTGCGTCTTGCGACAGGCCGCGTCGCTATGTCACTTTTCTGCAAGTCGCACCGCGGCGACTTATTATGGCGCGCGCACTCAAACAACTTCTTTGATTTGTTCTCGCCGCGGACGCAGGACGCGCGGGCAAGCATGTCGTGGCTTTGGGGTTAGGGTGTTTATATAGTCATTATTGTCTATTTTACCCTAGACAACAATCCCCGTGCTAGGGGGGCAGGGAGTAGGTATAGGGCAGGCAGCGGTTTAAATTGTCTAAGAGGGCAGGTGATTTCATAGGTCTATTCTGAGATGCACAAAGTATCCTCTTAAGAATATTACGTGTTAGAGAGAGAGAGACGAAATAGCCTAAACTGACGAGTGATCAACACTTGGACGGACGAAATCACCCTCCCTTTCACCCCTCTCTATCAATTCCATGTACTCCCTGATCGAAGGGAGTAGTGTCGTTTCGCCCATTATTTCCGCCCATTAACGTTACATTGCTGGTTTTGCAAAATGAAATGTTAGAAAGATTCCGAAGTTTAATTGCACTTAATATAGGTATTATTCTAATCAGAAAAGATTATTTTTCTGTTTGCCAACATTTTAAATCTACTATTCGCAAACAACTCGCAAAGTAGAAGTACATAGGAAGACTGTGACAGCTGTCAAATTGACACAGTCACATGTGGCACTTACTGTGTGACATTTGTTGTCATATGCGACAGAAACTGTCACACATGCAAGATTATGAAGGAAAGCAGTTTCGGTCAAAATTTGCAACGAATTAATATACTACTTTTAAAAACGAAGGAATTTATATATTTCGAGTACTTTTAGTAGTTCTTTGTTCACACAGCTGTCACTTCCTATGTACTTCTACTCTCGAGTTGTTTGCGAATAGTCGATTTGAAACGCTGAAAAACACTAGGAAAAGAAATAGCTATTTTCTGATAATACCTATGTATTATAAATGCAATTGAACTTCGGAATTGGTCAAACAATTCATTTTGCAAAACCAGCAATGTAACGTGAAAATGCTCATTTATGGGCGAAACGACACAGTGTCGCGGCTCATTAATGGGCTGAAATAATGGGCAAAACGACACTACTCGACTTTTTTATACTTATCTTCTTAGGACTACGTGCAACAAACGGAATATTTAACATAACCTAGGTACCTACCAATAAAAACCAGCAGATATTTAGTTTACCTTTTATTAAAAACAAGTACGTACCTATACATTTTTTGATAAGACCACTTCTCAAAAAAAATACTAACATGCTTCAATAACAGACAAAGAAATATAATTGTGTTCAAACCATATTCACATTATTTTCACTAAAGGCACTAATTTGACCTTAGGTTCATACAGTTTATTGCTAAAAATCAACTTATTGGCAAAAAAGTATGTTTGTATAACCAATGAGCTAACTTTAATACCCGTACTCCGATTAAAAATCCTGGATATTTTTAATACGGGATTACAAATCCGAAGGAATATTGGTGAAAAGTATTTAACGACATTGGTATCATCGAAGCACAGAAGCTCGAAAAAATGTTTGCTTTCATTCATAAAATTTATTTGCTCTTTCGTTTTCCAATTCCAATTCAAAAAATTTTCGCTACACACCACACGTGATACTATGCATCGTTGAAGTTTGGTGCTTTACTGTTTTTAAAAAAGTAACAGTAAAGAAGTTTTTGTTACCAGTTTTTGTGAAGTTTTCATTCTTATATGTCTTTGTTGTTACATAGCATCTTTGATTCTAAATCGGAGTATAGGTATTTGTAAATAACTTAATAAGAATCAAAATTACAATCAAATAATATAATTAAATTAAAACTAGTATTTACAATTGAAACAATTGAACTAACTGCAGACTGTTGCAAACAATCTACAAGTAGCTCAACTGATCCATATCAATACCAGTCGGAAGCGTGCCCAAGACGCTAGCTGCATTGCCTTTATTTAATAATCTACTAATTTATTAATAAAAAAAATTAAGCATATAATGGATTGCATTCCATAAGAATCATAATTTATAAATCGCATAATTGCATAATAAATTAAAAACCGTATATAATTTAAATCCTAATTATGTTTGCCAAGATGTTTTCACGTTCACGTTCGTCCTGGTCGCTCCTGCAAAATAAAAGACAATAAAAGTTTACAGAAGTCCTTAGATAAAATTTGAAAGACCTTTGATGACGATGATCATCATCATCATCATCTGTTTACATCTAAACAGGTACGTATACCATATCTCCGAATTAGCTGCCACAAAGGTAAACATAGGGGATACCAGTAAAAAATTTACCTCCTTTGTAGAAGGTAACCACGACAGTATTACGTTTTGTCGTAAAAAAATCTAGGAATTTTAATTTTAACCAAAACTTGTCAACTGGTCAATAAATTAAGGTCCTGGCATATTTTTAATCTAGTACTTTAGTTTCTTACAAAGATAATAAATGATTTAATAAATGATAAACATGTTTTATGGGTAATTATTTTGTGCCACTGGGTCATATTCTGAGGAATGGGGAATAGTTCTGTCGATGTGCATTGGTACTGCACATTGGGTACAAAATGTAATGAAATGTTGCCGTTGCGGATGTTTTTGGCCTATATTGGACTTTTTTCTACCTCTGCGGATCTTTTGCGGACCGTGACGTTCTACGGGTCTTTTCGGACCAAAACGAGTATCGGAACGGCATATACTACAATAGCATACACCATATTCATGCATAGTGGCCACTGTACTAGCAGAGAATATTATAATAATACCTAACGTACCACTTTAATAGGATATTAAAATACTTATAATGTAGATATTACAACATTTTTATAATGCCGTCGTATTTTATTCAGTGCCTCAAAGAAAGAGATTTAGAAAAAATCGGCCTACTCCGCTCGCCGTTGCCCTTTTGTATATTTTCCAACAGTCAGTTGTTCAAATTCAAAGAAATAAACATAATGACAGTCAATATATTTATGAAAACTTATTGTACACATAAAAATATCAAAAGCTTTCCTAAAAATAGCGATATACATAATATAAATACTAGAAATAAACATAAACTCGATGTGCCCACAACCAGGCTTCACAAGATTAATGTATCTTTTAAAGGGCAATGTATAAACTTCTACAACAAAACTCCTAGTGAGTTGCAAAATCTATCAATAAATAAATTCAAACAAATTGTCAAAACCTTTCTGTGCAAAAAACCTTACTACAAAATATCAGATTATTCAGGGGATAAAAAACCTTTGGACGGGTTTTGCTCCAACTCGAAAAATAACAACTAACAGGTTTCTTAGTCGCTTCTTTACTTTAGTCTACATACCGAAGCGACAGAAATCAAAAGTATTTCCGTTATTTCCGTGTCAGTGTTTTATTTTAAGGATTTCACCTTTTCTAAGGGTACATTTTTGTAATTATGGAAATAAAGAATTTTTGATTTTGATTTTGTTATCTTCATTATATTCGCCAGTTTAACCTCATGAGCTCATTTTCTTTTCCTTGTCATCTCAATAAATTTTTATATGCAAGCTGTAACTTATGTAATGTTACTACTTACTGTTTATATTGTTGTTAAAAATAAATGTATTTCTATTTCATTCTATTCTTACTACCTGCAATTTGGGGAGTCACGTCTGGTGAGGCCTTATGTGCTCTTTCTTGTGATTTATTATGTAGGTATCCTGCGTTGGTATGAACGTTTTTTATCTACGTATGTTGAGCTGAATTGGATCATTCCACTTTTCAGGGATTGTAGCCAATGGATAATCCATGTTAGATAAGCTACCCTGGTACCATCCTGGTTTCATTCAAACAAATCCGTTCAGTCTTAGAGCATGAGGGCGTCACAAACACACTATACATTTTTTACGTAATTTGTGCCTAGTGATATTAGTTTTATAGGTGATTACTCTTTCTATTTTCAGCTTGCAGTTTTTCTCATATATTACGAAACTAATCATTTTGTCATATTTCGGACAAAATTTGGGTTCGGTCTGGAGCTTTTTAATTTTGACTGCGGCAACACTACTTTCGTTTCCTGTCTCGGAGAAAACAAAATAATTTCAAGATTTTCTTCAAGTTCTTAGAGGTTTCCCGTCCTTCGCCCGTTCTGGAATCGAATGTTCTTTCTCTGGCTGCGCCGCCGCGCCGCCCGTTTTTGCTGTTGGTGAAGTTATATGCTACCCCACAGAACTGTTCTGTGTGCTACCCGTTAAAGTGGTCTTGCTGTGTTAGAGTTATTGTTATTACCTGGTTGTGTGTGTTTGCTGATAATGATAAAGAGCCTGACTCTGAGCCAATGAAAAACTGATGGTAATAAATGTGTACAAGCAGACGTACATGAACTATTGGTCGCGTGTGTCAACAAAACAGCCGAGCTCTTGGGAATATCGCAAAGAACATGGAATGGTTGTAAAAGAACACAAATCAACAGGAAGGGTTTCTTCGCCCACGAAAAAAGGTAGCAAAACCAATTTTGACGAAGTATTGACCAATTCACCTATTCTGCTATATGAAGAATCGTCCGTCAGTTTTTTCGCCGAAATTAATTATCTGTTCTAACGAAGGTAAGAATTGATTTAGGTATCTACCTCAATTTCAAAGAAAAGTCTATTTAATTATTTAGTGTCTTTATTTAAAAAAAGTAAAAGGATAAAAAGTACCTAGCCTTTGTGTTTTCCAGACTATAATCTATTGCTATGCCAAATTTCATACAGACCCTTTCCGTCCGTTTGCTGTTTTGCTGTGATTGAGTAACAAACATTCATCAATCCAAACTTTCACATTTATAATATTAGTGGGATAAAAAGCATTCCTACTGCTTCTGAGAAATGACTTATATCACTCATGCATTATTGCTTCCTGTGATCTGCGTATTAAATATATCCTATTTTGTTGCAGGCCATACAGTAATAAAAACAAGGGTGGATACTGAGGTCAAGAGACATCGCAACAAGCTTTCTTGGAAGGCTTAACAACAGGCTTGAATACTCCAACGGGATAAAGACTATAATTGATAATCAGCTGTAATTATAGGCAACGAAGAAATAAAAAAACAAGAAAAGTATTTGTTTATATTTATTTCTGAGGTCAAATAATGCTACGCCTTTGTAGGACTAGGATATTAGTAATTTAGGCAGTGAAAACTAATGTACTTATGAATAAACCTTCCTTAAAATGTAGTTCTCTATGAAAAAAACACCTATTTGTTTGTTTTATTTACTCTCAGAGGGCATAACCAAATGTTGCTTTGCTTTGTTGTTAGGTACAAGCATAGTGAAGGGTGGTGCGTGAGCCTAGGATTATTATGACTCGCAGAAAAGAACACCAGCAGCGCAGCGTGTGTAGTTTTACGGCGGGAGGCCCCGCGCCTTGTGAGATGAATGTATTTAATAAAATAATTCTAGCTTTATGAAAATTTCCTGCTCAAGCAAAGCCGAGGGCAAGAACTATACCTAATGATCCATAAAAATTCAAGGGTTTGCTCTGCTGTCCTGTCACTTTCATAGTGACATTGATTTGTGTACATTATTGGCAGGATTAAAAAAAACGAGGTATAGACCTTTTTTATTTTAATGACAATAAGCACGTGCATTGCATCTGACGTTGCCTTGTCTAATGGTCATTTCGTTCCACCATTCCCAGTAGTCTTCCCAGACTTACTAGTAAGACCACTGGGAACTTTGTACCAGACTTACCAGTAAAATAAACCTCCCAATATTTCTACTCATAATATATGTAGACCTAGGTTATAAATTTTGATAAAGTAAAACAGTGTGTTGGCAATGACGCTACCAGCCGCACTACTAGTACTGTCATTGCCAATCAACGACACTACCAAGACTATTTTGGATATAATTGTGTTACTTACTTACTTAGGTCTATCAATTACGAGGTCTACGTATTATAAATTTTGATAAAGTAAAACTAATGGAAAAAAAAACAACACCAGCGAACTATCAGTAAGTCTGTTGGGAAGAATATTCCCAGTAGTTCCAATTCTAAGACTACTCGGTAAAACTACTGTGAATAGCCGAATTCGTTTTTTTTTATTATTTCGAAAACTAAGTAGGGGATTTTTTTCTAATATTTTTCCTGGATTCCGTGAACGATTTTGAACCGCCCCTGAAAGTTTGGTCATTACTTTTGTTACATCCTGTATAGTAATTTCTATAATATCTAACATCTTCGGTTTACTACAAGATGTCACAAATCGCAAGAAGTCACTAACTACGATTATATGTATACACAAATGAGTTCGTCTCGATAAGCTCTACATTTTGATAAAACTCTGTAATTTGTAGCTCTTCAAACTTGGCTTATTAATAAAGTTGATAACTTCGATTTTGGTATATCTGGTTCTTAAAAATTCATATCAAAGATTAATAGAATTTAACAACAGAAATAAAATAATAACGGTACCTACTATACACCATTCATCAGAGCAAAATAAATAACGTAAACAAACCTGCACTGCGAATTCTGCATTACAGGGTCAAAAAAATCTGTCAGTTAATTAGAACGTACCAGTGTCTCCGGCCCCGTCCACCGGTATTCCCGCGACGTCGCCGTCCAACTGGGTGCACTCCGAACATGGTGCCAGTAGCTCCTCGAACTTGTACGACTGTCAAACATACAGATATATATCATTTATCTCCTTGTTCATGCTGAAGCCAAAGAACGCAATTTTTTGAGTTGTCTTTGATGTGACGAATGTAAATTTATCGTCTGGCACAAACATGATTTTTATAACATGATCATCATGTTTATGCCTCCAGCATCTGCCTGCAGTCTTTCGCAGCTCATCGCCGCATCGTCATCCCACCTGGCCGGAGGGCGTCTTACTCTACGAATGTCGAGTCGCGGTCTCCACTCAAGAACACGTTCACCCCAGCGGTTTTCAGATCTTCGCGAGATATGGCCAACTCGCTAATTCTTCAGAGATTTGTCGACAATGTTGGTTCTCTATCGGATGTATTCGTTTCGAATCCTATCATGCAGAGAAACTCCGAGCGTACCTCTTTCCATATACTAATCCAGACGTTTTAGCCAACAAAAAAAAGGTTAACCTAGCAATTGGAGCCAGCTGAAAACTCGTATACCTACGTCTTCATTTTGGCTTGAAACTCATGTCTCAAAAGTAGTTATTACCAAGTAAACAAAACAAACCTTATCCTACGAGCTACTACCCTACAAGCTACTTAATAATAATAATAATAAGCCTTTTATTTCCAAAACAGTTAAGAACATTGTAGGTTCTACGTAAATTCTAATTATTGAGTATGAATTAAGAAATCGCTTAGTCGCTTCTTCACTTTAGTCTACATACCGAAGCGACAGAAATCAAATAGCACTTTATTTCCGTGTCAGTGTTTTATTTGAAGAATTTGACCTTTTCTAAGTGTACATTTTTGTATTTATGGAAATAAAGAATTTTTTGATTTTGATTTGATTTTGATTTTGAAATCAAATAGTTATATTAAATTCAATTATGAATGTTTCATTTGCTAAATTACCTACATATTATATATTTGTCATGCATTCTTAAACATTTATCGATTAAGTAAACACTTCACTAATATCATGCATTGTTATTGTCTATTGATTTGGGCACCCATCTTTGGGTGAAGGCCGCTACTTGGGCACTAGGCTTATTAGCTTACAAGGAGCTCATAGAGGTGGTAAAAAATCCCTTACCTTGCCATCATCTCCATAACCGATATACTTCTTTTTGGGAGGGGAATGTTCTGGCGCCGAGGGTTTCGTCCTCACCACGTTGTGAGACAGCATAGTGTGAGAACCGCCTACCCAGCGGCGGCAAACATGCTGGCTGGAAGGAAAGTATTAATTTTAGGGGGTTTCAGGGCGGTTAGCAAGTAATCAAGCGTTTTTTGCTTTATTCTGGTACACGGGCCCAATACTGCTTAGCACGTGGAATCCTTAGATAACTCCCGGATAGTGCTTACGGTGTTTTACTTTCGTCCTCGTGTGTCCATCTACAGTTCCTTTCATAAAAGGTAAAATACCAAAACGTGTCATCATCATCATCATCAGCCTATATCAGTCCACTGCTGGACATAGGCCTCCCCTAATGAGCAAAACGTGTCTAAGGTGGCAATTCTGCAACGACACCATTGCATAATGAAGCGATTAGTTTAGCAGAATAATAATAATAATAAAGCTGGACAATTCTCACAGCATTATCTAGCCCCAAGCTAAGCAGAGCTTGTGTTATGGGTACCAGATAACTGATATACATAATATAATACAATACTTAAATAGATATTTTTTATTATACATAGAAAAACGACCAGAACACCCTGAACAAATGTCTGCAGATCGTACACACATTTGTCCCGAGGCGGGAATTGAACCCGCAACCCCCTGCGTCGCAGGCAGACCTTCGCCCACCGCGCCACAGAGGTCGTCAATATAGGGAATAGTCTCTGTGTGAATAATACATTAACTGCCGAGATGACGTGTGACGAAAACCTATTGTTGTGCTAAACCCATATAAGTGGGAAAAGGGCAAGAGAATGATGATGATCAAGCAAGATCTCACCTTGGAGGAGGTGGAGGCGGTGGTGGTGGTTCAGGCGTCTCGCAGACGGCCCCCGTGGTTGGGAAGTGGCGCCGAAACGCGACGGGCAGTCGCGGTGGCATGATGAAGTCTGTTTTTGGCATAGCTTCGATGGTGCAGGCGCCGCACTGGCCGAACATCTTCATCTGGCGGATCAACAGCGCCGCCTGGAATGAGATGAACATTCAAATTAGATAGGTCGACGATATCGGTGAATGTCAATGAGCAAATATGAGAGCAAATATGTTACAATATGTTCGTCTATACGAGTACAACTGCTTCGTGTCCATCCCAAGGTTGTCTGGAAGAGATCGCTCTTAGCGATAAGGCCATTGTGCAACTCTATTATCTATCTTTTCCTGTATTCTTTTCTTTTGTATTTTTTGGTGTGCAATAAAGTGTATTGTATTGTATTGTACATGTTGGCCCGCAGATTCGGACGTTGCAGTACAGCTGTTAAGATAAGTTTGTTTAGAGCATACTGTCAATCTTTTTATACGTGCAGTCTGTGGATTAACTACACGCAGAAATGCTGGAATGCCCTGCGCGTCCAGTATAATAATGGATTCAGAGTGCTACTGGGACTGCCTCGCTTCTGTAGCGCATCCGGGATGTTTGCAGAGTCCCGCGTTGATGACTTTTACGCAATCATCCGCAACAGAACAGCATCCCTGATGCGTCGGGTCAGGGGCGGTACCAGTAGCTATCTGAAACTTATAGCTGGAAGGCTGGACACGGACTGCGCTTTCATGAAGTACTGGACGCGCACACATACCTAGTGCAATGCGCTTATGAAGATTGTGTGGTCCATTAATTTAAGAAATGTTTTTATTTTACTTTTGTTTTTGTATATGGCTGAAATATGTATATTATGTGTATCTAAGCTGAAATAAACGAATTGAATTGAATGAAGCAAGAGGTAGCGGGTTCGATTCTAGCGGCGGGACAATTTGTACGATGTGCAGCAGATGTGTGCGATGTGTTCAATTTTCACCCGTACCGTACCCAGCACTATTGATTGGTTTGTTATTAAAATGATATAAAAAAAAAAACAAAGAACCTTAGGGCCGTGAATTGCCTTAGCCACTTGATTCAGCTCTTGCTGAACCTCCATCAGCTGATCCTCAAATTCTGCCTTATCGGCCAGCAGCATCCTGATGTTGGCCTTAAGTACCGCCATGTTGTTCAATTCCTTGAGCGTGTGCTAAAAACAAAATATATCAGACTGGTATAGAAATCATTTAGAACGGGATATTTACCATGATTCAATTTTTGAGATCCAGATCCAGAATTTTTGAGAGAACCAGATCGCGTTCGGATACCGTCAGTGTTGTGTGTCGTGATCGAGTTGCGTTCGAAAGTGAAACCGGTGGTAGTGGTAATATTCGTAGCAAAAGACAAAGAATGAGGGTAGATCGGTATGTCTGCTAATAAAAACCAACTCGCAGTGACTTTAGTTCTTCCGTGATCATGGCGCATGAAACTGTGCCGAAATATTGGAAAACTCAAAAATTGAATCATGGTAAATATCCCGTTCTAAATGATTTCTATAGTAATAACCATGATAGTTTCAAAAGTTTTATATCAGACTGGTTTCTGCCCGCGGCTTCGCCCTCGCACGCCTCATTTCTAGAGGTGTAACAGGGGCGTGATGGGGTACAAGTAAAGACAACTGCACACCGAGACTCGGTGTAAACAAGAGACATGGTCACAGGGAGTGTCCCGGATGGACGTTTAAGCGGCTAGCCAGTTCGGCCTAACGCATCGGTTGCCGAGTAATATCTCACATAAACGTTAAGCTAAACTGGCTAAAACTACCAATACTAATAGCCGGGTGTCTAGAATAATTAGAATGGAGAACAATATACAGAACAAATATTACAAAAATTATAACATTAAAACAGAAATACTATTTAAACATATATACAACGCGTGCAAAGCGGGCAGAAAGGAGACAATACGCTAAAATCGTAATCATCTTTTTGCTTAGCCAGATACAAGACCAATTCGCTAAAATCGTCATCCCCTTTTGCTTTGCCAGTCCGATTTTTAACTAAAAATTACAGCCACATAACCATTTACCACCTCACCATGCCATAGCGTGACACTTGGCTATGGATATGCCATGGAAATGGCTATGGAAATGGTACTATAGACACACGGGGGATCATCGATGGGTAAGGTACGGGCAGCCTAGAAAAGCTTAAGTCAAGTGTGGTAGGGCTACCTGCTGCGTCGATCGGATCGTGTTAATACAATAGAGTTGCATATTTAAATGCAATTACGTTCCAGTTTCAATATAATATCTATACACAAACCATCCACGCACGGTCCTGCAGGTTGAACTTATCTTGGAGCTTCTGAAGACTCCGGTCCATCGCCGCTCGAGATATGTTGAACTCTGCGATTAACATCAGACCTTTAAGGTCGGATCTGTCAGCCTGAAATAGATAGATAGAAAATTCTTTATTGCACACATAACTTAAATATAACAGACAAAGATAAAATGCAGTAAAAAAGAAAAATGTGACAATTGGCGGTCTTATCGCTCAGGATCTCTATCAGACAACCGTGGATGAATAGGATCGTTGGATTGAACGGGGAACGCTGTAGTAAATATAAACATTACACATGAAAATCATTTTATTTGACACAATTTCTTTTTGATTGACCAAAAACCAACAGGATCAACGAAATGGCAGCGGCCGGGTAGCGGCGGCCGGGTAGCGGCGGCCGGGTAGTGGCGATCGGCAACCAGTTTCAGTGTCAAAGCGTTTTTAAAGTTATCTTCATCTTCAACTAAACTACTTAGTACCTATTATCGCTTGAAAGCTACCTTAAAAGGCTCGAAAGCGTTGCGTGGCCCGCCCGGCACGAGCAGTCTTGTGCCCTCCGATCAAAGCTGCTTTCATTTCTTTGTATCACTATTATTTATTTATTTATTGAATTTGTTGTTTGGTTATTATAGGTTGTTATCACGTAAGCTACGGAGCTGTGACTGGCTGCTCTAACTATTTTGTTCCAAACTAACGAAAACAAAACAAAGCGAACCAAAGGTTTCATCGGACAATAAAATAATTGGAACTAAAAAATCTATTTAAAACTAGCAGCGCCTTGGGGTTTCACCCGCGTAGTTCCCGTTCCCGTGGGAATTCCGGGATAAAAAGTAGCCTATGTTCTATTCCAGACTATAATCTATCTCTGTACCAAATTTCAACCAGATCCGTTCAGCCGTTCTGGCGTGATAAAGGAACAAACATCCATCCATCTATCTATCCATCCATCTAAACTTTCACGTTTATAATATTAGTGAGATAGTGAGAAGAAGCTTTTAAATCATCTACGACCAGTGCATGGGAAAACAAATTCAACGAACCTCAACTCGATGGGGTTAGTCGTTTCGTTTAAGAGTTGCTATGGTCACCTTCTATGTCCATCATCAGCCCAGCTCGATGATGAGATGACATTGCATTGTCACCGAATTTACAAAACTTAAGTATGCCAAATTTCAGCTCAATCGGATGAGGACAAGATAAAGTTAAAAAACTACAACCCGACTACGTGAAAGTTATAAAAGTTTGAAACATTTACATTGACAAAATAGAATGACGTATCGGTCATATTTGATAGGCATAGAGTTGAAAATGAAAATAGGTCGTAGGTATTGTAATTTTTCTCTATGGGGCCTGCAGCCTGCGGCTACCTAAACTTTAATACGCGTTTTGAAGGCTTATTCGGGGTCGGAGCCCTAAATCCTATAGCCATATATATACCATCGGGGTATTGAGACGAATCAATCGATACATAATTTGTTGAAATCGAACCAGTAGTTTCAGCGCTACGTGGGAACAAAGAAATCGGCCACATACATACAAACATAGGGTGCTAACCTCATAACCCTCCCCTGTTGGTAGTCGGGTAAAAACTGGTCTAAAATACAGTTGTAAGATCTTTCCTTACTTAAGGCAAGTAAATAAAAGCTTGTACAAATGGAAAATGCTGAATTGCTGACCTTATCTCGTAGTCCATCCACAAGCACGTCCGTGTCCACCTTATCTTCTTCCAGTCTTTCTACCAATCCCAGTAGTTTCTGAAACGTGAAACAATATTTTGGAATCTATTAATCTGGTTACCTTAAAAGCTGTGCGTCCATCACATCGGCATCGGAATCGTACGCAGCAGACGCGGCAGGGTTTAGTCCCAGGAATTCTCGGTTCTCTGAATTTCCCGGGAATTCCCGAAATTCTTGGCTGATTTGAGAATTATGATAATTAATAATTTGCGAGCATATTTCACGCAATTATGGCCGTGTAGGACTTATGAGGAAAATATTTATGAATTACTCGCTGCTGCCCGCGTCTTCGTACGCGCTTTTCAAGTAACCTGTGTCCGTCCCCGGGAAACAATTTACGTCCTTGCCAAATTTCATTGGTATACGTTCAGCCGTAAGAGTGAAAAGGTAACAGACAGAATAGATAGGGATATTCTAATTTTAATATTTTATAGATTAAACCAATTCATATTCAAAGTTACAACTTTGGATGTTGAAAATGGTCGATTAGATACCCGGCTGATTGTGAACCGGGAACTATAATTGCGTGAAATGTGCTGACAAATTATTAATTTACATTATTCTCAAATTGGCCAAAATTTTGGGGAATTGACGAGAAATTCCGAGAACTGGGAATTCTCGGGAGCAAATAAAATTACTGTAAGTCGTAACATATCTATCGAATGAGCTTCTCTTAGCTGGCTAATTTTGTTTTCTTTTTACCTATGCCAGATAAACCAAAAAAAATCTATTTGAAAAACAAACGAGTAGGTAAACTTTACTTTTTACTAAGTCTTTAAACAAGATAAAGTTAAAAACTACAACCCGACTACGTGAAAGTTATAAAAGTTTGAAACATTTACATTGACAAAATAGAATGACGTATCGGTCATATTTGATAGGCATAGAGTTGAAAATGAAAATAGGTCGTAGGTATTGTAATTTTTCTCTATGGGGCCTGCAGCCTGCGGCTACCTAAACTTTAATACGCGTTTTGAAGGCTTATTCGGGGTCGGAGCCCTAAATCCTATAGCCTATAACCATCGGGGTATTGAGACGAATCAATCGATACATAATTTGTTGAAATCGAACCAATACTTTCAGCGCTACGTGGGAACAAAGAAATCGGCCACATACATACAAACATACAAACATAGGGTGCTAACCTCATAACCCTCCCCTGTTGGTAGTCGGGTAAAAAGAGACAGGAAATAAAGTAATATTCAAATATGTATGCATGTAATATGTGTATTCAAATACGTTTCAAAATCATTAAAATCGTATAATAAATTCGCTGAAATCTTTTGCTATAGGTACATCCATTACATCCATTTCCAATAATGTCGTACCGAATAGTTACCAAAGTGGCAGAGAGATCACACACCGCTTCCTACGTGAAAACGACTGTATTAGTTTCTTAATGCATTCACTGCCCAGCCCTCATGCCAGCCTCAGATAAAGCTAGTCCAAGACGTCCATGTGCGTCATCGGTAACAAATGTTCTCTTTCTAGTTTGTGACCAGCCGAAAAAGTACCTAATTTTTTGAATGCTCGCTCCGCTCGCCGTTAATTACTTATTATTCGTTTTTTTTGTGTTCCTAATTTTTAAGAAATAGCCGACGCAACGCGTTTATAAATCGCAAAAATACTGCGGCTATAACTTTTCCCCCAAACAACTGAAAAAAAATCCTCGAAAAAATTCGCTTTCTCGTAACATTATGCACATTTTTAGGGTTCCGTACCTCAAAAGAAAAAAAGGAACCCTTATAGGATCACTTTGTTGTCCGTCTGTCTGTCTGTCAACCCACTTATCTCAGAAACGCGTGGAGTTGAAATTTACATCATATACTCAGGTTCGTGACCTCTTGGCAAAAAGCAAAGACTTATACCGAAAGTAAAGGGAAAAATCCGAAAACCGTACATTTGTAGTTTATTCACAGAAAAATATTTTTTTAATCTCGCCATGGACCAAAAGCCTATAGGGTACTTTCCGTTGACCTAGAACCATGAAATTTGCCAAGAACCGAGCTCTTTATAGCCCAAGTAACGGAAAAAAACAGAAAATTGTAATATTGTAAAAAAAAAATTATTCTCTCCATGGACCAAAACCTATAGGGTGCCTACTTCCCGTTGAGCTAGAATCATGATATTTGGCAAGAAATAAGGTCTTTTAATTACATAATGAACATAATGTTTCGTTACGGAACGTTGTGCGAGTCCGACTCGCACTCGACGTTTTTTTTATTTTTATAATTATTAACATACCGTCTGCTCATCAGTGAGCTCGCCCTGATAGTTAACGAGTTGCCCGTGTGACCACTCCATCAATTCTAGCTTTTTTACCAGCTCATCGTACCTGGACTTCAAATACTTCACGTCTGGTGGAGGAAATAATAAATTAATAGATTATATCTGCTGTGTGATTACGCAAAAACCAATCCTTTAATCGACATTTGATAGTTTCACGTTATATTCAGTTACCCTCCGTTTCTCTATTTAGCGTTCTCTCAAACAGAAGAACGCCGGCGTCCAGTTCGCTTCGCATCGATGTCAACTGACCGTAAAAAGAGGCCAACTAAACAAAAAACAAAAATAATTAATAATTCATGATGGTGCCGCTATTAAAAAGCAATAAATTACTCAAATTATAGATACATATAATAAACAGATTTGATTTATTATGATAAAATGTTAGGTAATAAACCATATATTTATTTAAAGAAAATTAAAATAACAGAATACAATAATTACAACTAAAATTTACACTTAAATATTTTTTCTAAAAATCTAAGCCTTCATTAGCCTTAATTACAAATAAATGAATGTCTATGTCTATGTCTATTAGCATTGCCATTCAACGTGGCAATGCTGCCAGCATTCTGGGCACTTTGCCTCTTGGTGGCGGCTTAGATTTTCAGAAAATAGATTTAAGTGTAAATGTCAGTTCATTATTTCTCTAAAATTATACCGGAAATAATTAAAATTAGTGATAGTATTGTTAGTGATTTGTATTAATAATTACATTTAAATTGGGGTTTAATTTGGGGTGGTGCTAATCTAAGCCGTGTGGCGTGGTGCTGGCTTAGACTTAGCACCACCCCAACTCTTCATTATTTTATTCAAACTTTAAAATTAGTTTTCATAACTAATACGACTGGTTTTGAAGAAATATTAATTACACTTGGCATTATTTTTATCAGACAATACTACGTTAGAATTATTTCCCAGTAGTAGTCAAGTAGCCTATTATAATTATCTGAAACTCGAAGCCAAGTATTCGTTTTTGTGTCGTAGTTAGTTTACAAGCATTTCTCATCCGAGTTTGGCTTGTGTATAGGTAAACTAAGTGTTGCCTAAAACCGGTTTTCCGGTTTTTTTTACGATAACATAACTAAACCGTAGGTACTATAAATGTACTACGTATCGACAGGTCGTCTGGGCGCTGATGTTTGCCGAGGCTGAAATTCCGCAGTGGAATTTCGGCCGGTAATAATCTCACTAATATTATAAACGTGAAATCTCACTAATATTATAAACGTGAAAGTTTAGATGGATGGATAGATGGATGGATGTTTGTTCCTTTATCACGCCAGAACGGCAAAACGGATCTGGATGAAATTTGGCACAGAGATAGATTATAGTCTGGAATAGGACATAGGCTACTTTTTATCCCGAAATTCCTACGGGAACGGGAACTACGCGGGTGAAACCGCGAGGCGCTGCTAGTATAATATAATAATAATAAATCTGTAACCTTCGGCGCACAGACCTTCACCCGCTCTGTCACCAAGCTCGTTAACAATAAACAAGTGCTATCTAACCAGGGCGTTTACTCCAGCTGTATCGACACCGGCAAGTTGCTGGGCATAATCCCCGACAAGGAGCTGAAGTTCATTCATACGATAGTCGATATTAGACAACTTTTTTGTTAGATCAACTGAAACAAAATAAACATGGTTTGTAGGTATTGGGTACCTAGTTTGACTTCTTTTCACGTTTCACGTTCACACAAAGAAGGAGGCCAAGATCTAGGTACCATATGGTACACCACTTGGCCTCTATTATTGTAAGTCATTTTTTTTTGCCACAATTATTTTTTGATAAATTAATGAAATTGAATCTTTTAAGATGTACCTAATATTATTGTATTTTTTTTTATGAATATTGCTATATGTAACAGTAAGTTAAATCATTAGCGCTAACATCATACTTTAAGTCAGAATGTTTTACGACAAGACCTGTAACTATGTTGCCAATAAAAATCTGAATCTGAATTTTTTAATGATATTTATCGGGTATTTATCGCGTACCTTTTCCGATTATTTTCCCGTACGTTTCTATCGCATTAAGCCGCTGTTGCACGCTACGCGTTGCACGTTGCTTGGCTTTGCTTTGCAAGAAAATGGATGTGATAGCTATGTTTTGCATCTGATTAGTTTTTTTTAAAGAGGTCAGCCGACGAATCATACTCGGATGGGCAGCGTTTGGGAAGCTTTGCCATATCTTCTCATCAACGATACCGCAGAGTCTCAAGGAAAGTCTTCAATCAATGTGTGTTGTCAGTGATATTTTACTTATGTAATCTGAGTTTTGTGACGTGTCCAAGAATCCTGTAAGGTCTAAAGGAAATAAAGCACTTTGAATTTTGAATTTTGAATATCTTACGGATCCGAGACGTGTACGCTAACTTTATGCTCATTTATAAGCTCAAGAGTAGCTTAGCAGTCAGCGGGCTATGGAGAGAATTACTTGAGAGTTTCTCTACGTGATATAATTGGAATACGGAAATCCGTAACCGACATTACTAGCTCTCGGAGCTGGTGTGGCGTGGGCAATAGCTCGCGATGCAACAACGCGAAACGGAGTATTAGTAACCCGTCATTCGATAGATCGACGACATTATAGCGGTCGCAGGGAGTCGATGGATGGAACTGGCTCGATCGTTCTTTGTGGCGTCGTCGTCGGGGATGCCCGTAATAATAATAATAATATTTATTTATTTAAAAAATTTGTAACATTTTAATGTTTATAGTATCTTAAATCCTAATTTAGGTTTATGTAGACACTAGAGTTCTCATCAATATATACATAATTCTATTTTCTACGCTAGTATCGGAAATTAGTGCGGTGGGCACACAGGCACAATGACATCACCATACCGCTACATAGTTATTATAGTACACATGAGTAAGCTAAGGGGAGACCTATGTCCATCACTGGCCTATTGACTGATATGATGACGATGATTATCGATGAATATCTCATTTTTTATCAGTGTGATCTCGGTCCAATTCGAATTGTGACATTTGTCTCTTTGCCGACTTGAGTTCTAGTAAAGCCTGGCTTAATAAGTTGGCTTCTGCCTCGCGCAACAAGGCGTTTTTTGTATTCATTTCGAATGAACTGTTTTTAACGAGATCATGACAGAAAATATAATGTCTAGGTTAGCTCAGCAGAGTTTGTGTTATGGTTGCTAGACGACTAATATTTACATAGTACATTACATTACTTATATGTATAGAAACATTTTTATCATTCATAGAAAATACCCAGAACAACAAATATTTGCAGATCGTACGTGCGAACATGTCCCAAGGCGGAAATCGAACCTGCAACCTCCTGCGCCGCAGGCAAACCTCGCCGCGCCACATCGGTCGTCAATAAAAGTTCTTTAAACTTTTACGTGTATACTTACTACGGTAAAGCTTGGAAGTGTTGACAGGGTGATGAGCTTACCTAGATCTTGCACTGTATAGTGGGCTGTCTCCGCGGTTTTTTGGGCCGTCAACGTCATTGCGTTAGCGTTTTTTATCATTTTGTCCTTCAGAACCCCTAATGCGTAGCTGAAAGTTAAGCAATCTATCAAGTCGCACTCTAATATCTAATATTGTCTAATCTGTGCTCATATTTATTAATGCGAAAGTTTGTATGGATAAGATATTTTGTTACTTTTTCACGCCAAAAGAAGCAAAAGGTAGAAGTTAGTAAATATTGTACGCGTAAATTCTTACTCCAAGTCACGATGTGAAACAACAGCCTCCGTTATTTTCAATGACGCTTGGCACTCTTCCCCCTCGGTGGTCTTGTCAGAATCGGTCTCTAGGTAGGCCGACTTCTGCGGTTGCAACAGAACCATAGAGTCTTTAGTCTTTACGTTTGACCTGGTCTGATATTCTTGCCGGGACTGCGACCCTTTCAGAACGTTGTTAGGGTCCACCACTTTGCTTGCTCTTCTACCTTGAACCGTATCGACCCCTTTCAACTGTACAAAATTGGTAACATTTAATTCCTGTTCATGTTCTTTGCATTAATCTATGCTGGTAAATTAGCCATCAATAAAGAAGGGAATATCAAATACCTCGTCATATGCACCACCTATTCCGACCGTGGCATTCTTCACTTTGTCTGCCACTTCTTCGGACACTGGTCTCTCGTTTAGAGCCATAATGAGGGCGTCTGCCATCCGACCGACGGCTTCCTCCGCTGCTTGTACTCGCGCCACCATCTTTAAATGTAACAGTATTAGGCACCAAATACATGCTTAAAGTGTTTGGCGAAAGCTCTCGCACAGATTTGAGTCTAAATGGACACAGACCGCGTTAGAGAACCGTAGAAAGACGAGCACGCTGAACGCGTGCTTCAAAGACAGGTTCTAGGAATGATAGGACTGGCAAACAGTTGAGAAAAAAAAAGAAAAAAAAGAAGTTACCTGTAAAGCCTGCATAGAATCTGACAGTGAAAAACTGCCTACCGATAGTTCATTCGTCAGATTACAAGTAAATGGCAACAATGGGTAAGGAAACGGAGCCACTCTCTCCTCGAGATCCTCCACTCTTTCCTCGAGAAGGTCGAACTCAGATCTTGTCACAACTTCCACACTGCCCACGCGAGGTAGCGAATCTGTAATTTGTTTCTGTTAGTGTCATCTAATTCACTGGTGGAAGGAACGGCATACGCTAACAATGGTCGTGATATTTGACTCGAGTAGTCGCATCGGTAAATCGATCATCTTACGACTTCGTATTATATTTGATTGGAATCGTTTTTTATTTTCCTTTGACTATCATTATAAATACAAAAAACAAATTACTAAAACGAATCAAACCTTAATTATCTGAAATCACGTTGAACTGGAAACATACCTTTTCCGGAAATTCCGATTTTTTTCTGAAAATGATGAAATTAATATATTTGTAAAAGCGAGATATTATAATAAATGTAATAAAGCCTTATTTTTGCCTTATCTTTTTCAAATTCTGCTCTTACTTTGTCGGAAATTTTCTCCTTCATTTCCTGTTTCCTTTCGTCCATAACTCGATCTTTTGCTTTTTTTATTTCATGTATTGTTCTCTCGTTGTCGTCCATTTTTGCTAACTCGGCCTTTTCCTTTTCATCGATATCTTGCTCTTTTGCTTTATAAGTTTCATACTCTGCTCTTACTTTGTCGGACATTTTAGCTAAGTTGGTCTTTATCCATTCTTCCATAACTCGTTCTTTTGCTTTTAGTATTTCATGAACTGATCTTTCTTTGTCGGTCATTTTCGCTAACTTGGCCTTTTCTTCCAAATCCCTCCCTATTGATTCTTGACTTTCATATGCTGCTCTATTTTTGTTGGTCGATTTCGCGAGCTTGGCCTTTTCTTTTTCTTTAAAATCTCGCTGTTTTGCTTTTTGACTTTCGTTTTCTGCTCTTTCTTGAACATTTGTTTTTGCTAACTTGCCCTTTTTCTTTTGTTCCATATCTCGCCCTTTTGCTTTTTGAGATTCATATTCTGTTTTTTCTATGTCAGTAATCTTTGCTGACTTTGCCTCTTCTTTTTCTTGCATACCTGGTTCTTTGCCTTTTTGACTTTCGTATTCAACGCTTTCTCTTCCAGCTATTTTGGCTTTCTTTTCATCGCTATCTTGATCTTTTGCTATTTGACTATCATATTCCGATCTATCTTTTTCCGGCATTTTGGCTAATTTGGCATTTTCCATTTCCTCCATGTGTTGCTCTTTTGATTTTTGACTTTCATATTCTGCGCTTTCTTTTTTGGACAGTTTCGCTAGCTTGGCTTTTTCTTTTTCTTCGATATCTCGCTCTTTTGCTATTTGACTTTCATGTTCTGATCTTTCTTTTTCCGGTATTTTGGCTAATTTGGCATTTTCCTTTTCCTCCATGTCTCGCTCTTTTGATTTTTGGCTTTCATATTTTGCTTTATCTCTGTCGGTCATTTTCGCTAGCTTGGTTTTTTCCTTTTCATCGATATCCTGCTTTTTTGATTTTTGACTTTCACTATCTTCTCTTTCTCTGCTCGTTATTTTGGCTTCCTTGTCTTCGACATCTCGCTCCTTTGGTTTTTTATTTTCAAATTCTGTTTCAATTTGGGCTAATTCAGCCTTTTCTTTTTCTTCGATATCTCGCTCTTTTGCTTTTCGACTTTCATATTCTGCTCGTTCTTTATCGGTTGTATTGGTTAATTTGGCCTTTTCCTTTTCTTCAATATCTTGCCCTTTCGCTATTTGACTTTCATATTCTGCTTTTTCTTTGTTGGTCACTTTTACTGGCATAGCTTTTTCCGTTTCTTCGATATCTTGCTCTTTTTCTTTTGTAATTTTAGATTCTACTTTTTCTGTAGCAGTCATTTCCGCTATTTTGGCCTTTTCCTTCATATTTTGCTTATTAACTTTTTGACTTTCATGTTCTGCTCTTTCTTTGTCGGTCAAATTTGCTATCTTGGTAATTTCCTTTTCATCGATATCTTGCTCTTTTAGAATTTGTCTTTTATATTCCGCTCTTTCTTTTTCCGTCATTTTAGCTAGATTTGCTTTTTTTTGTTCTGATGTATCTCGTTTATATGCTTCTTGACCTTCATCTTCTGCTTTTTCTATATCGGTAATTTCCTCTGGGTTACCCTCTTCATTTTCTTTGATATCTCGTTCTTTTACCTTTGCCATTTTATAGTCTGCTCGTTCTTTTCTTGTCATTTTCAGTAATTTGGCCTCTTTCCTTATTTCAATATCTCGCACGAATGATTTTTTTCTTTCATATTCATCTTCTCTTTGTTTATCTGATATTTCTTTTTCTTTAGCCTGCAGGTTTTGCCCATCATTGCTTGTAGTTCTCTTATTTAGGTCCCCGCCTTTTGATTTGCTACTTAATGATTCTTCATACCCAAAGTCAACAAATTGCTCTTGTATTCGCATTTGGCGAGCAAGAATATGCAGTATTCTTTGTATTAATTTAAAGTTTACTTTGTTGCCCTGCAATCAAAAGATAACAATTTAAATCAGCGTTAGTTGAAGTAATTTTATATTTCTTTAAGATTATTTTCTTGTAGTGGACCAGACGTAGAGAGTATTGCGCAATAAAGAGGAGGCTGAATAGGTGATGTAGACATCATTCAATGGCCACCAGCGTGTACTGCTTGCGACTGATAAGTACCACTATCACTTGCCAGGTCACATCGGAGCGCAGGGCAGCGCCGCCTGACAGCAAAAAATCCGATGGAATCCGCGTGCATGCGCGCGCAAGCTCACGCATCGACGCGATCCCATGAAACAACTAAGTGCTTGCACGTTGCGTTGTTAGCGTCATCTTTTATGATCCCTTTCTAGGTATAGAAATCATTTAGAACGGGATATTTACGATGATTCAATTTTTGCGTTCTAAAGTGAAACCGGTGTTAGTGGTAATGTTCGTAGCAAAAGACAAAGAATGAGGGTAGATCGGTATGTCTGCCAATAAAAACCAACTCGCAGTGACTTTAGTTCTTCCGTGATCATGGCGCATGAAACTGTGCCGAAATATTGAAAAACTCAAAAATTGAATCATGGTAAATATCCCGTTCTAAATGATTTCTATGTTAATAACCATGATAGTTTCAAAAGTTTTATTCCTTCCTGGGTAGACCCTTTGTCATTACTTTGGGGTTGTTCGCACCTTGCTAACTCACAACCAAGTAGCCAAAATTATTCATCAGCAACTTGCTCTGCGATACGGCCTTACTGCCTTACCTGAAGTTCCGTACTATAAGTACACACCGGCGCCAGTTTTTGAAAACGACCGTGCCACTCTATTGGGACCGATCTATCATTACAGACAGGACTATTCTAGCTAGCTATTCTAGCCTGATCTTGTACTGATAGATTGGTTAGAACGGAGGGCGGTGCTTGCTGATGTCACCATACCACATGATGTTAACATTAACAACTTAGAGCTGAGAAAGATAAACTAAGCAAATATCTTGAAGTGGTTAACGAGGTTGTCAGCAAGTGGGATGTAGATTCAGCGACCATCGTCCCGATAGTTGTTTCGGTTAACGGTGTAATAGCAAAGAACCTCGATCAACATCTCAGGAGACTCTCGCTAGGAAGTTGGATCAAAGGCCAGATCCAAAAGATGGTACTACTGGACTCTGCGCGTATCGTCAGGAAGTTCCTCTCTTTGCAGCCCTTGTCACCGGCTGCTTGAGCCTAGCTTCGCGGCCGGTGATCTAGGTACCGTTCGCGGCCGG
The DNA here is from genome assembly GCA_947086465.1 of Eupithecia exiguata. NCBI lineage: Eukaryota > Metazoa > Arthropoda > Insecta > Lepidoptera > Geometridae > Eupithecia > Eupithecia exiguata. Next base: position 10,699,659 of record OX352240.1, on the reverse strand, counting down.
TGATCTAGGTACCGTTCGCGGCCGGTGATCTAGGTACCGTTGATATATTTTTTTAGAGTATAATATTTTTATAAGTATTTTATTTTGAAAGTATAGTAAACAATTCATTTTTTTTACGAGATTTCAAATAAATGAAGTGTACCTGTACAATAATAATAAGATAATAGCCAATAAAGCGATATCAGGGAGAGGCCTACGTCCAGCCGTGGACAAATAGGCTGTAGGTGTAGATTTAGTTAAATTGAGTTTTCTTACTTCAGATGGTCCCAAGGCAGTATTGATGAGGTCCTGCACAGTGACCATAACAGTCCTGTCACTGTGGCCAGCAGAAACACTTTTTTGTGGGAGACTTGACCCCGCAAACATGTTGGTTTACGTACCAAGCTACTCAATCTAAATGCTAATCACGATATTAAGCAATCCTTATTAAAACCGCTACAATTCAAAACCGTAGTTATGTACATAACATATAATATTGTAACATAAAAACAGCTTTTAGAAACATTCGTGTTGTACAATTTTAAGCGTACCTACTGTTTTCTATTTTCGTACGTATTTGTAAAATCGTTAGCGTGAGATGTAAATTGAATGTCAATCTAGCGTTTATATTCCATTTTTAAATTTTCTTTGAATGATTGACGCAGAAAACAGAAATATGGCCAGCAACCTCGGGCAGAAATGGGCAGGTTTGTAAAAAATAAGGCCACCGCCGCACGCTAGACGATGACGACGACGGTAGCTATTCCAGAAAAAAAAAACATAAATTATTAATTGGACTAGTACCTAGTTCCAGAAATACCAGTTAACTTCTACCTTAGTACCTACCTACATAATGATTTATTTAGATTATTAGAACCACTGTGCATATAACTGGTTGTTTCAATATTTTTCTCTCTTTTAGATTTCCTTAAATACCGAAAAAGTGGATCCACGACGCCATAAAAAGAACAGGGCCAGAGATTAAAGATTGGGAACCCAACATTTGGACTAGAATTTGTGATTGGTTTTTCTATTGTGTCTTTTCATAGAAATACAGATTTTGTTTACCCATAACTTGACTTTAATTTAGATTTTCGAACGATCTAGCTATGTAATAACATCATATCTACAACATATCTACAAATTGAACTGAAAAAGTAAGGCACTATTTGTATGGCGTGATCGGATGAAACTGTTTGGCGCCGTTTGCCGTGATCAGATGCACTGTGATCGGTTCCAGTGTGATCGGATAGGACATACATGAAATTTCGCATCGGTGGTGTTGCTCTTGAACTGGAATAAAACATAAACTACTTTTTAATCTATAAAATTTCAGTTTCGATAGGAAATAAATAACTTTCAACATTTGCAACATTCACGTGCGATGCCGCGGGCAGAATCTAGTATCCGAATCTTTGATCAAATATCGGTGTTGCTAGTAAGTTGGATGACGTCATCCAAATTCTTTGATCAAATTAATGTACCATTGGACAAAGATATTGGATGAGTGTAATGGGCATCTTGATATCTGGCCACAAATATTTTTTGTGGCAATTGACATAAAGTTCGAGAGAAGAAAGTTAAATGGTTCAATAATGTCAGTCAGATATGAATTAATGAATAAATACTAACGTTATTTTAATACGAGTTTACTTGAGATATTAATATTTAATTTACTTGCTTCTATTAGTTTTAATTTTGATGATTTATTTTAATGATATTAGTGTGACAAATACGGTATAAGATGCAGTTTAATAAAGATGGTATTCCCAAATATCGGACTTCTCCGCCCACCGGAGCGGGCCAGAGCAACGCCCCCGTTGTCGTTAAAGTGGGTGACCTTATCAACATGGCTATTGGACCAACTGAGGTAAGACTGTTTACTTTTATAGATACTTTTCTCACTATATAATATATATATATATATATATATATATATATATCTCACTAATCTCATCTCACTATCTCACTAATATTATAAACGTGAAAGTTTAGATGGATGGATGGATGGATGGATGGATAGATAGATGGATGGATGTTTGTTCCTTTATCACGCCAGAACGGCTGAACGGATCTGGATGAAATTTGGCACAGAGATAGATTATAGTCTGGAATAGGACATAGGCTACTTTTTATCCCGGAATTCCCACGGGAACGGGAACTACGCGGGTGAAACCGCGAGGCGCTGCTAGTATTGTACATAGGCAGATAGTGCCTCGGCAGACGTCCTGTCCAATTCGCTGATACAGTTAAACAGTTTTCATTTCTATCAGGGCTTAGAGCCCCGGTATTTTAAAATACAGGTTCGAGTGACTTTGACGTGGTACCAGTACATCTTTGGTATCGATGTAAATTATCATCATCATCATCAGCCTATAGTAGTCCACTGTTGGACATAGGCCTCCACTGATGAGCGCCATAGCGCCCTGTCTTCAGCTTGACGCATCCAGTATCTGCCAGCAATCTTTCGCAAATCATCATCCCACCTGGTCGGAGGGCGTCCTACACTACGTTTGCCGAGTCGTGGTCTCTAATCCAGAACACGTTTACCCCAGCGGTTGTCGGTTCTTCTCGAGATATGGCCAGCCCAATGCCACTTCACAAGAACCTTAGATTTAAGCATTAACTAATACCTCGACTATTGCCCCTCTACAGCAAAATTGTATTTACCGTTTTTTGACGAGTCATAGCCTCAGCATTTAATTTAAGTTACAATGTTTTGCAATTTTTTTATTTTGTATGATGTGTGACTATAAACTATAGCTAATCCTCTGAGCTATGTCGACAACCTTGGTTCTCTGTTGGATGTATTCGTTGCGAATCCTATCCTTCAGAGAAACTCCGAGCATCGCTCTCTCCATAGCTCGCTGGGCGACTTTAAACTGGTTGACAAGCCCTACCGTGAGTGTTCACGTCTCAGCTCCGTAGGTCATCATGACGCACTGATTGAAAACTTTCGTTTTCAAGCATTGCGGTATGGATGAAGAGAAGACTCGACGTAGTTTCCCAAACGCTGCCCAATCCAGCTGGATCCTCCTCTTGGCCTCCTTCTTGAAATTGTTTTTACCCAGTTGGGTAAAAACTATTTCGAGAAGGAGGCCAAGAGGAGGATCGTCATGTGGCTCCTGCCAAGCTGCTGAGTGAATACTTTGGACCCTCGATTTCGCTCTATCGCCTCTTCAATGAGGTGTGTGTTGGAGCTCCGAAGGTCGCGCCGTACCGTATACCGATATATTAATATCGGTATATTTACTATGTAGTCTACGTAGTCCAGTAACAGCCGACTTCTGAGTCGCTCGACGACTCAATAGTTTGGTTGCCTAATTCAACCGGACTTTTGAGCCTTTTTTTGCAACAGTTTTATCGGTGTATATAATAAATTGCCGTTTATTATTCCCAACAAAATAATTTCTTTTGATCCAGTGTCAGCCAATTTCAAATGTCACAGCAAATGTCAAATGTTACAGAAAGTGTCAATCAAGTAGCAATTGTCAAAAGTGACAGTGAACGTCAAAAGTGACAGCGAATGTCAAAAACATGGAGTGTCCAGAATTACAGTAAATAAAGAATTTGTCAGGACAGCTAATTATTAAATTTCTTATGATAGCAAATGTCAAAAATGGTTTTTCTCGGTAACTACTTGTGCTAGCCTTTCAGTTTATGGCTCAAATGAAAGGTCAGATTAAAATCATTTATGACAGCTGAAAAAAATTGAAATGGACTTATATTGTCAGTCAGTTTCATATTTACTTATCATGGGTAAATTTCAGAAAACCATCAAAATAATTCAAGTAAAAAACACCAATTACAATACAGCATAAAATCATAAAGCATGGTAATCTTTTGCCTTCATAACATGGCCGACCGATCTGTGCATGGAATATGAAGTTTTCATAGTAACTATACGTTAGGGTCCTTCCTTGTACCGAAGGGTATCTCTTTTTTCATTGGTTTAGACCTATTTGATGAATCGTGTACCTACACGGTAAACCAAAATAACACAATTCCCGTTAAATTTGATTGCAGAAAAACACAGTTAACTTCAAAATGATACAGACGATTCTTCACATCCTGGCTCGGAACATGCGATTACTAGATCAGCAGGTTGAACTCAGGAGTTCAGACGTAACCCCACCACAGCTATCCTCAAAGGTAAATCTTCAAATAAATCTCCTGGAACTAAAGTCGTTTCCAGCCCTAAAACTACTGAATCCGGTCCCGTTGACAAATGAGCAACAAGAGAAAGTGTTCATAAACATATTCTTCCACAGGAAAAATTCAAAGCAAGCAGACCGGAGTCTAAGGTTCGAGAGGAAATTGCTGAGACTGCAATAGGAAAGGAAAAAGCTGATAAAGATAAATTGAAAGATCGAGAAATGACAGAAAAGGACGAATATGAAAAGAACACAGAAGATACGGCATCATTATTACCATCCCCGTCTTATATGGATGAAATAACGAGGGCCAAGCATGTTTTAAAAATTGAGAATGAACAACCTGAAATAGAACAGGCAAAAGCAAGCAGACCGGAGTCTAAGGTTCAAGAGGAAATTGCTGAGACTGCAATAGGAAAGGAAAAAGCTGATAAAAATAAATTGAAAGATCGAGGAATTACAGAAAAGGACGAATATGAAAAGAACACAGAAGATACGGCATCACTATTACCATCCCCGTCTTATATGGATGAAATAACGAGAGCCAAGCAGGTTTTAAAAATTGAGAATGAACAACCTGAAATAGAACAGGCAAAAGTAAGCAGATCGGAGTCTAAGGTTCGAGAGGAAATTGCTGAGACTGCAATAGGAAAGGAAAAAGCTGATAAAGATAAATTGAAAGATCGAGAAATGACAGAAAAGGACGAATATGAAAAGAACACAGAAGATACGGCATCACTATTACCATCCCCATCTTATATGGATGAAATAACGAGGGCCAAGCATGTTTTAAAAATTGAGAATGAACAACCTGAAATAGAACAGGCAAAAGTAAGCAGATCGGAGTCTAAGGTTCGAGAGGAAATTGCTGAGACTGCAATAGGAAAGGAAAAAGCTGATAAAGATAAATTGAAAGATCGAGAAATGACAGAAAAGGACGAATATGAAAAGAACACAGAAGATACGGCATCACTATTACCATCCCCATCTTATATGGATGAAATAACGAGGGCCAAGCAGGTTTTAAAAATTGAGAATGAACAACCTGAAATAGAACAGGCAAAAGCAAGCAGACCGGAGTCTAAGGTTCGAGAGGAAATTGCTGAGACTGCAATAGGAAAAGAAAAAGCTGATAAAGATAAATGGAAAGATCGAGAAATTACAGAAAAGGAAAAATATGAAAAGAACACAGAAGATGCGGCATCACTATTACCATCCCCATCTTATATGGATGAAATAACGAGGGCCAAGCAGGTTTTAAAAATTGAGAATGAACAACCTGAAATAGAACAGGCAAAAGCAAGCAGACCGGAGTCTAAGGTTCGAGAGGAAATTGCTGAGACTGCAAGAGGAAAGGAAAAAGCTGCTAAAGATAAATTGAAAGATCGAGAAATGACAGAAAAGGAAAAATATGAAAAGAACACAGAAGATACGGCATCACTATTACCATCCCCATCTTATATCGATGAAATAACGAGGGCCAGGTATTTTTTAAAAATTGAGAATGAACAACCTGAAATTCATTTTCAGATTGTTCATTCTCCATTTTTAAGGCAAGCAAAAGTAAGCAGATCGGAGTCTAAGGTTCAAGAGGAAATTGCTGAGACTGCAATAAGAAAGGAAAAAGTTGATAAAGATAAATTGAATGATCGAAAGACGACAGAAAAGGATGAATATGAAAAGAACACAGAAGATACGGCATCACTATCACCATCCCCATCTTTTGTCGACGATATAACGAGTAACAAGTATTTTTTAAAAATTGAGAAAGAAAAATATGAAATGGAACAGGCAAAATTAGCGAACATAAGGAAAGTATATTTGAATGAACTGAAAAAAAAAGAAAGAGAAAAGGCGATAAAAGCGGATCGGAAGAAGGGACCACGATCTTCAACATCATCATCATCATCATCCTTGACATACAATTCAAGAGATGATAATGAAAGTCAAATGTCAATATTATTACATAATGAAATAGAGGGAGTAGAAAGAGATAGTAAAATAGAACAAGAAGGAAAACTGGCCAAAAAAGCAAAAATGCAGGAAAAGTTGAAAAAAAAAGAAAGTCAGACAGCTAAATTAATGAATATGGATGACGAAAAAAGAGAACACTATTTAAAAGATAAGAAAGAAAGATCAAGAGATAAAGAAAGAGGACGGCATGAAAAAGAGATAAAGACATTACCGAATGATAAAGAAAGAAAAAAACATTTTATAGAAAATGAGCCAAGGGAAAAATCAGATAAACGAGAGCAGTATGAGAAAGATACGGCAAAATTAGCAAAAATGAACGAAAGAGAAAGGGAAAAATACTTAAAACAAAAAAAAAAGGAAGCAAGAGAGACGACAAAACATAGAGAGAGAGCAGATACAGACAAAAAAGAAGAAAAAAAGAGAGAAAGATACGAAACAGAAAAAGAGAGTGTTGAAGAAAAAGATAAATATTTAAAAGATAAGGAACAAAGAGAAAGCAAAAAGCTTGATCCAATGTACAGTGATAGAACAGAAGGAGATAGACAACAGTACGAAAAAGAAAAGGCAAGATTAGCGAAAATTAATGATGATGAAATAGAAAAACATTTTAGTGATAAGGAACAAAGAGAGCAATCAAAACTTGTTGCATTAGATATAGAGAGAGTAGATAGTGAAATAGATGAAAATGTAAAGGCAAAAATAGCACTTACGATGAACGAAACAGAAAAAGAAAAGACAAAACTTAATGCAAAGGATAAAGAGAGAAAAGATAGAGACAAAGAAATAGAGATAGAACAATACCAAAACAAAATGGATACATTTGTAGACAAAGATGATGAAAAAAGAGAAAAAGAACTAAAAGATGAGGAAGGAAGAGGGAGAGCAGGAGGAGAAGTGGATGTTAAAGAAAAAGTTAAATTAGCTAAACTAAATGAATCAGAAAAGCAAAAATATTATAAGCAACAAGAAAAAGACGCAAGAAAGAAATCTAAAATTGGTGACTTGGATGAAGGAAGACTTGAAAGAGAAAAAAAACGGGAGCAAGAAGAAGAAAAAAAACGATTGCAAGAACAAGAAAAGGAATGGGAACAAGAAGGAGAAAAAGAACATAAGAAAGAACGAGAAAAAGGACAAGAAATGAAAAGGGAACGAGAAGAAGATCAAAAAAAAGAAAAATATCGAGAAAAAGAAAGAGATGAAGAACATGAAAAAGTAGGAGAAAAAGATCGAGAAAAAGAAATAGATAAAAAACATGAAAAAGAACATGAGAAGGAACGAGACAAAGGACAAGAAAAATATCGAGAAAAAGAAAGAGATGAAGAACATGAAAAGGTAGGAGAAAAAGAAATAGATAAAAAACATGAAAAAGAACATGAGAAGGAACGAGACAAAGGACAAGAAAAATATCGAGAAAAAGAAAGAGATGAAGAACATGAAAAAGTAGGAGAAAAAGAAATAGATAAAAAACATGAAAAAGAACATGAGAAGGAACGAGCCAAAGGACAAGAAAAATATCGAGAAAAAGAAAGAGATGAAAAACATGAAAAAGTAGGAGAAAAAGATCGAGAAAAAGAAATAGATAAAAAACATGAAAAAGAACATGAGAAGGAACGAGACAAAGGACAAGAAAAAAAACGAGAAAAAGAACGAGACCAAGAAGGAGAAAACAAACAAGAAAGTGAAAAGGAAAAAGAACGAGAACAAGAACTGGATAAAGAACGAAACAGAGAACGAGAAATAGATCAAAAAAAAGACCGAGATAAGGCCCGAGAAAAGGACCGAGAAGAAAAACGAGGATCAGAACGAGAAATAAAGAAAAGAGAAACAGAAAAAGAACGAGAAATTGAAAGAGAAAAAGATAGAGAAAGAGAAGTAGAAACAGAAAAAGATAGAGAACGAGAAGTAGAAACAGAAAAAGATAGAGAACGAGAAGTAGAAACAGAAAAAGATAGAGAACGAGAAGTAGAAACAGAAAAAGATAGAGAACGAGAAGTAGAAACAGAAAAAGATAAAGAACGAGAAGTAGAAACAGAACGAGACACAAAACGAGAAACACATTTAAAAGAAAAGGAATGGGCAAAAGGTATTAGCAAGGTTTCTTTATCGAATTGAACTTACATTTTCAGACAGAACAGATAGGAGTTTCAGTAAATGGCGTACATATCTGTTGTGTAAGAATCTCTTCGTTTCAGAAAAGGACAATGTTTTTGTTGCTTAAAATTGAAAAATGTGTGCCAATCACAAACTTTCATGTACAGTATACATCGATCAAAAATGTCCGGCTTTGCCGGCCCCCCTTAGATTCACAATGCGCACGCCACAACCTTCAGTAGCAAAAGAGAAACATTTTGACATGTTAGGAAAGCTTTTCAACTAGTGTCATTTTAGCGTTCAGACAAAAAGCATGGGTAAGTGCTCGTACAAAAAATGCAAGAATCACTCGTCCAAAGTGCTGAAAAAGGATGGAATTTCTTATTTTCAGTAAGTTTATATATATTTCTTACCCGTATATTGAGATGTGAGTCATATACTTGTGAAATCAGCATAAAAATATTGTTGTTTGGTTTGCCTATGTTAAAATATTAATTTTGTTCTAAATTGATAAATGGAGAGGCTATTTCTTCTAAATTTTTTTTTTCATTTTTAGTATGTATTAATATATTTTTCATAAAAATAAGTTTAATATTACTAGTTGATGATTTTTAAAATAACTAGTTGGCCCGCCCTAAAATTTCATTTGCGTAGACTCTGTAATAAAAGAAAGACTAGGTTCTTACCTAGGTAGGTAAGAACCTAGTCTTTCTACCAGAAGTATGAATTTATAAAACGTTTATTTTTTGTCCCGTAAAAAAAACTCGTGCTAAGCCGCAGACAGGAACCAGATCTTTTTAATCTAGAGTGCCTGCCTGAAATTGTATTTTAAGTTTAAATTGTTGTATGTCTGAAATGACCCTTTTGTATAAATACCTACTGTTGAGACACCAATTTATAGTTTCATCAATAAATGATTCGTTATCTTTACCTGAATTCTGTTAATTAATCCTTATAGAAAATAAACTGAGTAGGTAGGTATATAATTCTCAGGAAGGTACCTACCTACTTACAAAATAAAATAAAATGAATTCGACTCCACCAATCTCTTGTTCCGTATGGAAAAAACTTGTCAGGCTCTGCGCAAACTGTCTGCGTCAAAACAAAACGTAGACAATTTTGATTGACATTTTTGTAAGGCTCTAGGAATCTACGGGGGAGGCCGCGAACTATTTTTGATCGAAGACAGTAGGGGAGACTGGGGTCAATTGAAACACGGGTCAATTGAAACAAGTTACATAACTCTAAGACGGTTAGTAATAGGGGGTGGTCTTGAGGGAGGAAAGAAGCGCGCTGTGGGTCGGAATGTGTCGTCCAGTACGCGTGGCCGTTCTGAGCGCGATGGAAATTTTTACGTGGGTGCATCGCTTTGTCGACTCGAAAAGTAAGTTTTTTTTCTATTATTGTTTTGTGTATTGCACTGAAACTATTTATTGTTCAGCAGTGTTGTTTACTATCATTATTCCTATGAATATTCTAGTTGAATGCTTCGTGGTGTATGCCCACCTATCACATCTGGTTTTTATTCTGTTTGATAAAATATTTAGAGTGAAGGGATGGGGTCAGTTGAAACAAACGGTTCGGGGTCAATTGAAACGTATTTTTATTGACAACAAACCGTTTTTTATAATACTTTTTCTAGCATATTACGCATATTATGTCATACTTTTGTCCACCTAGACCTAAGGGCGCGGTGGGCAAAGGGACAAATGTTTGTAAAGCCATATTTATATTTTTTTTATTTTAGATGCCAAAAAAACGTCCTAAAACAACCAACCGTGGAGAGACTGATATTGGTAAGTATAAAAAAGCATACGATGAAGTCGTTACGAAATGTAACTCGCTACTTTTATTACTATGCTTTAGTTAGTTGTGAATTTTAAAATGTTTAAGAAACGTAATGTCCCTTATAGTGATAATTTAACTTGGATATAGGATAAAGCCATTAAACTTTACATTATTTATGTAAGAATTTTATCTAAAATAGAAAAAGTGTTTAAACAATGTTATTATGTCGATCTGATTGAGTAGGTCATTACTGTTGTAGCTCTTAGGTAAAAAATAATTTAAGAAACTTAATGTACCTGATACTTAGTGGTGATAAAACTTGAATAAGTATAAAATTTAAACCACAAAAACAATAAAACTGATAATATTTTAGTAAAACATCTTTTTCTCACAACAAACCTACATTACCTTTTCACACACAACATCAACTGTACATAAGGCTAGTTAAATCATTTGTAGAAACACTTGTTTCAACTAACCCCAGGCACCGTTTCAATTGACCCTGACACGGGGGCAGTTGAAACATTTTCCAAGGTTTTCTAAATAGCTTCTATCTAATTTAAAGGAGTATGTTATGCCAAATTATTAGGTTAATTATATAGCCAGATAGTCTGGCTATAATTAAAACACATTAATAAACAAATAGGGGTATGGAATGAAGTCACACGACCAATTTTCTCAAAAGTGTTTCAATTGACCCCAGTGTACCCTATAGTACAAAATAGTAAGTGCATGTCGATTTATTGTTCGCCGGACAACATTACCAGCAACGGCAACGAAAGCATTGTTTACAAGAAGTAAAAATCAGCTGTTTGTTTTCATTTTCACTTTTCAACCATTTGAAAGCCCATAGTTGCTGTATTTACCTAGATCTCATATATACCTATTGGTTTTAATTGTATGGGCTGCTTTAATGCTAGATGTACTTGAAAAACAAATTTAAGCCTTAATATTTCTTACCAAAAAGTTACAGCACAATTTGTTAAAATATTGTAAAAAAAAACAGATCTCAAAAAATCCATGTGACACACGGTCTGCCACACACTCTGTATAAAATAATAACGATTCCCTCTATGAATTCCTTTCGAATTTATAAGTTAGTATGAATTATGTTAAAAAGTATTTAGTAACAATTCCACGTACGAACCTTTCTGATGAACCTTTCTTTCTGAACCTCTCTGATGAGATCCAACAAAATGCAGTTTACGATCCCGTGGAAGTAGGTGAATAAATTATTGTACGTTGGCATTAGCAGGTGCCGACAAAATACAAAATAAACATTTGTTGCTTGTTATAATATTGACGACATATTTTGATGACCGATGTGGCGCGGCGGGCGGAGATCCGCTTGCGCCGCAGGTGGTCGCGGGTTCGATTCCCGCCTTACGACAAATGTTTGTACGATCTGCAAATATTTGTTCCAAGTGTTCTGGGTATTTTCTACGTATTGTAAATATACAGGGTGGAAAGAATCTATGGGCCCTGGAGGGGAACTACCTTAAATCCTTTAGTTAGCTCATTTAACTGAAAGGAAACATTCCTTTATTTTTAAAAAGAAACATAATTGCATTCAAAGATCTTCTAATAATTCCTTGTCTCACCTGGGAATCGAACCAACTAAAAATTAAAAAAATGAACCCCTCCGCTATTTTATTATGCGAATCTGTAGAATTATTGTTCAGGATAAAATTTATCTAATAAACAGAAATTCATCATCTCTGAAAATTTCAACTGTCTAACCATCACGGTTATGGATACAGCCTGGTGACAGACGGATAGACAAACAGACGGACGGACAGCGGAATTTTAGTTATAGGGTCCCGTTTTACCCTTTGGATACGGAAAATGATGAAAGTTCTCGTTCGAAATTCAAATTTGTTGCCGCAAGTTGATAAAAAACACACTCCATTTTTAAACTTTTCGTCAGAACGCCTCATGTAAGAAGGAATTGTGCATAGATTTATTATTACCATTTAACGATTTTCTTATCGAAGTGTGCAACAAGTTACCTTCTTTGCAATTAATAACATTAGCAAGCCTCTTCATCATACGATGTCTTTGGATGTTAGAGATAAGAAAATTATAACGTGTCATTTACTTGTTACAAGTGAACAATACTAGGTATTGTTAATCAGAACATGTAATAAATATTCCATTTCATGGGTTTCTTATACAACATATGAGTGAAAGGTTCAAAGTTTTATTAGACAATTTTTATCCTTAACAATAATCCTACTGATTCGCATAATAAAATAGCGAGGGTTTATTTTTAAAATTTTTAGTTGGTTCGATTCCCAGGTAAGACAAGGAATTTTTAGAAAATCTTTGAATGCAATTATGTTTCTTTTTAAAAATAAAGGAATGTTTCCTTTCAGTTAAATGAGCTAGCTAAAGGATTTAAGGTACTTCCCCTCCAGGGCCCATACATTCTTTCCACCCTGTATATATGTATATGTATCAATGTAATGCATAATTTTAATTTATCAGTCATCTATTACCCGTAACACAAGCTCTGCTTAGTTTGGCTAGATGTGGCTGTGTGGATTGTCCAGCATTATTTAATTATTTATCGTGACGGACAATGATCTAACACCGTTTGTCCAGCACCACCGTCACCGGGACGTCATTCACCGAGAACGAAATGTAAAACAACACCAAGCGAACGGCCCGGTGAGACTGCAGTGTGTGGACAAGTGTGTTTTGAGTTGGCACATCATCCGTCCATCACAATCTCAGGCAGAGTTCATTCGGTCGCGCCGTACTACTAGGCCGACAGGCGGCGATAGTAAATATATCGCTACTTCGGCGCCGTCATCTCGTTCTCGATGTCGTCCCGGTGACGGTAGCGGTTGACAAACGGTGTTACTTTTATGAACGAAAATTAAGTATTTTTTCATTTTTCAGGTGGAAGCGGTACGCGTACTCCACATGTTGGTGTGTAATTTGATTAGTTAGATTAGATTAGATTAGATTCATTTGTTGGTACAAAAAAATATACATGTCAACCATTTCTAATAAAAAACAACTTATTTAAAGAAAATAAATAAGATTAGGTACCTAAATACATAGTCATCATAACATACACTGAAGTAGGTACTAGTGTCATACATACATAAAATAGATCAAAAAAATTATTAGTTTATTGATGTAGGGCTAACCTTTAAACCCAAGAACTCCTCCACCGTGTAGAAGGTTTGCTCGATAAGCCACCTTTTTAACCTTTATTTCTTTGAATTCCTACTAGTCACCATCTAAACCATCTTCGACGCAGCCAAAAGCCGTGACCTATACGTACCTATAGTACTTTGCCTTTGGTGAAGTCTTGAGCAGTGAGTGATGCAACCTTATAAAAATTTACAGATTCGCGAACACGCGTGGGCAGCATAGAAGTAGTGACAAGATCTGAGTTCGAACTTCTGGAGACGAAAGTGAATGAGCTCGAGAAAAATGCAGGTCCCCTTCCTTACCCTTCGATGCCAGATAATAAGAAACTGAGAACAGACCTCGCTAGAGGGAGTGCTTCTTTGACAGACACCATGCAGGCCATGCAGGTAATTTATTATTATTGTACCAAACGCCAGGAACAAATAGTAGTCGACTAGTAGTAGGTAGTCAGTTAGTCTAAAAGTAGGACCCCTTTTTGCAGTGTAATGGTCTATTGTCGCGATAATTAATAAATAAAATTATGATAAATAATGCTGGACAATTCACACAGCAGTATCTAGCCCCAGGCTAAGCAGAGCTTGTGTTATGGGTAGATACTAGATAACTGATATACGTAACATAATACAATACATAGATAGATATTTTATATTTATTTATATTTTACATTTATTTATATTATGGAATACATTATACATAGAAAACGACCAGATCACCTTGAACAAATGTATGCAGATCGTACACACATTTGTCCCGAGGCGGGAATCGAACCCGCAACCTCCTGCGTCGCAGGCAGACCTTCGCCTACCGCATTACATCGGTCGTCAATACCGGGAAAAAAGAAGGGTGGGTTTGATGGATTTACTTGTCGTAAAATCAGCATGTTGTGGTCAGGTGTCCGCGAGGGTGCAAGCGACGGAGTCGGCGATGGGTCGGATGGCGGACCTTCTCACGCAGCTCGCAGTCGCGGGTGCTCTGCCCGAGGACGTGGTAAAACAAGTGGGGGAAGTCACGGCAGGACTGAGCCGCCCGGCACTCAGCCAGGTATCACTTAAAACAATTGCTAGTTTTCTTTCTTGAAAATAAAGATTGTTATTCAAAAACAAAATTACAAGCTCTCGGGTCAACAGAACACAGAAGTTTGGAATCCTGGAGTGCCTCGGTTGCCCTCGGACCTAAGGTCTCGCTCGACTCCAAAGGAGCCTATCCATAGGCTCTGCCGATACTGCTATTAGATCACGGGTCAGGTCACAATGTCATTTTGGCTGTTATGGTTATTTGGCGGCATTTGTTTATTTTGACTGCCCTGGCATGTGCAAAGGCTTTCTATATTATTTTCTCTCAGAGTTAACTAACAGTTACTCTTAAATAATAATATTCATATACTTCATATAAACTTATTTGGGCAAATAAAGTTTTTAGGGCTTTATCTTCTTCATAAAATTAATAGTTGTGACACACAAATGAAACACAAATTATAAGTTGTGAGATTAAGGGAAGAAAACGCCGAAACTACTCAGCGGATCAAGCTAAAATTATGTACTTAAGTAATTCTAGGTCTGGACTAACACTCAGGCTACTTATTATCCCAAGTAAACGCTAAGCTAGCCGGATTCAACGTACTTAAAACTGTACCCATATATTATGTACTCAACAAGTGACCTTTGACCTAATAATAATAAAGCTGGACAATTCACATAGCATTATCTAACTAACCCCAACCTAAGCAGAGCTTGTGTTATGGGTACTAGATAACTGATATACATAATATAATAAATAAATAATAGAGTACCTACGCAGATAGAGATATTTTTTATTAAACATAGAAACGACCAGCAGCCTTAGCATACAATGCAAGGTTATTCGCAAATAAGCGTGGTATTATGACCACGTTACGTTATTGATAGCACATTAACGTTATTATTTCGCTTCGATATCAACATCAACTTCTTTTTTTTGGCGTTTATTTCATTGGAAATGCAGCGAATTATCTGAATGAACCCCCATCATAACACCGTTTATGTTAGATTACTGGCAAAAGGAAAGATCCCTCCTGGAAAGATCACGTGGATATGACCTGTAAAAAGATGGGTTCCGGGATTTATGCTCTCAAACAACTAAAACCAATGACATCGGAATCTCACCTCAAAGAAATTTACTATGCGTATATTCACTCCATCATGTCATATGGCATTATTCTTTGGGGCAATTCCACGGATTTCGAGCGAGTCCTTGAAATGCAGAAGCGCGCAATTAGACTACTTGTCAATGCTCATTTCAGGGAATCATGTCGAAACCATTTTTTAAATCTCCAAATCCTAACTTCAGTCTCTGTATACATCTTTGAAACCTTAAAATATGTCAAGAAGAATTTAAGTGAATATAAATCAAGAGCTGATAATACCAATGTTAATCTCAGGCACAAAAATATTCTTTTAAACATACCCCACCGACTGTGTATGTCCAAGAAGCTTCCCAAAATATCAGGCCTAAAACTATACAACAAACTACCTGATAATGTAAAATCAATAGAGAGCTTCCCCCTTTTCTGTTCCCAAGTCAAATCCCTACTATTAACTGAAACAATATACAATCTAAAAGAATATTTATCTAATGACTATAAAAACTTTAAATTGACAATACCCGACAAGTCTACTGAGAATTTTACATAATTATACACAATACATTTCTTATACATTATTTTATTGACAGCCTCTATACAGCTTTGAATATTTTAATCACATTTTTATGACAATAAATAAAATTGAATAATGGTTTTTTACAAGAAAGGCATTACTTTTTTCTACATAATACCTTATTTTTTAGAGTTGTGTACTTATGTGTAAACTCATCTGACGAATCCATTGTATTGTGCCGCTCACTAGGTTTTAAGAACAATTTTGCTGTAGCTCTTTACATTGGACAATAAATAATTCTATTCTATTCTATTCTATTCTAAGGCCAATTATAACGTTAACGTAGTAGTTATACCACGCTTATTTGCGATTAACCTTGTATGCTAAGCCCGCTGATCACCCGGAATAACGTCGGCATTCACCCACCGCGCCAAATAGGTCGTCGTTTACATTAACCAGCCTAAAATAAGATAAAAAAGGATTTTAAGGTACATGCACATGCATGCTGCTGACTACCCACAGTTAAAAATCGGATTTCGTTTTCTTTTCCCAGGCTGATGGAGAAACGACCACGACATTATCGTTATCCAAGGACGGGCTGTCGAAACGCAGTATTGGCACGTCAACCAGGGATGGCCACGACCGAAGCGTTGTTATCAATGTTAACGAAAACGTCCTTAGTGTTGGGAACGCTATCGACGAACGTATCCGCAACGTTGGTATTGGTTCAAATATTGACACCCGCGGCGTTGGTGTCTCAGACGATCTCCTAAACCGTCACAGCATTGGAACGTCGATCAGCACCGCTGGCGTGGCACCTTATAAATACAGGGGCGGTGTTACTAGCGCAAGCAGGCCACATTTTACAAAGACATGTGTTACCCATCCTGAATTAGAGTGAGTGGTTTTCTTTATTGCACTAGTTTCATAAACAGTACATAGAAAAGGCGCCCTTTTATACGTAGTTTTAAACCCGGAGTGTCAAGGTTTATTTTTTATTTTATTTTATTAATTTTACAAAATCCACAGCTCTCTTAAATAAAAGTAACTTAACATAAAAATATCACTTACAGCCAATAACAGGATTTAAATTTTATAAAATTAGAACATTAAAGACGACAGTCACCATATTTTGTCGATATGTCATTTAAGAAAAAAGAAAAACAAATACTTAGGCCAAACTACTACCTACATACATTATATGTGTCTAGCAAAAA
Source organism: Eupithecia exiguata (assembly GCA_947086465.1). Taxonomy (NCBI): domain Eukaryota; kingdom Metazoa; phylum Arthropoda; class Insecta; order Lepidoptera; family Geometridae; genus Eupithecia; species Eupithecia exiguata. Next base: position 10,682,658 of record OX352240.1, on the reverse strand, counting down.
ATAATAACAAGCATAAATCAATCTATTGTTACTAATCTTTGTGTGAAATGCAAATTGTGTCATATATGACAAAATTTGGCTCTCGGTAATTAAAACTACTTCCAATCAAATTTTCATTATTTATTAATTTGAAGTCGGTTAATAGTTTTTCTACACGCTGAATTATTATTATCTACTGACGATGACTATTTTTAGGGTTCCGTACCCAAAGGGTAAAAACGGGATCCTATTACTAAGACTTCGCTGTCCGTCTGTCAGTCTGTCACCAGGCTGTATCTCATGAGCCGTGATAGTTAGACAGTTGAAATTTTCACAGATGATGTATTTCTGTTGCTGCTATAACAACAAATACTAAAACACAGAATAAAATAAATATTTTAGGGGGCTCCCATACAACAAACGTGATTGTTCTGCCGTTTTTATAGATAATGGTACGGAACCCTTCGTGCGCGAGTCCGAATCGCACTTGGCCGGTTTTATTTTGTTTCTTTTAACCATAACTGGGTCAAACTTTCCCGTTATACCCAAGGAATCAAACCGAAAGCAACAGTCGATTGTTATGTATTGTGGTATGTATTGTGTCCTTTCAGCGATGCGCAGCGTGAGCTGAAAGACAACTTGATTAAGAGAGCTAACGACATGGTGCTGAAAGCTTTAAGACTCGCTGAAATTGCTGACATAAACGTCAAAAACGTCGGTTAGCTGATCTATATCACAATAATATTATTACTATTATAATTTAACCGCTGGGGTAAACGTGTTCTTGAGTGGAGACCGCGACTCGGCAAACGTAGTGTAGGACGCCCTCCGACCAGGTGGGATGACGATTTGCGAAAGACTGCTGGCAGATGCTGGATGCGGCAAGCTGAAGACAGGGCGCTATGGCGCTCATTGGGGGAGGCCTATGTCCAGCAGTGGACTGATATAGGCTGATGATGATGATGATGATGATGAATTTAGCCTAGAACCATGCCAGGGCAGAGGAGAAAAGGCAAAGGGCTTGTTCCCTCTATGCATCACAATTCTGAGCCAGTTTACACCCATATTCTTAGTCGTTTCTTAAAGATATTCCTTCGATCAAACTCAATTGAGGAGGTTTGAAGGTTTCCGCTAGGGTTACCGTGAAATCGGTATTCTTAGACATCATAACGCATAAGTTTTTGAGTATTCCCTCGTTATAATTAAAGTTGTATAAATTGACGGTAGATGTGCAATATTCAAATTACTTGTAAAGACAAATGTCACCTCAGTCTGCCTGTGACCATGGAAGCTGAAAAGCCTCCGAAACGTCAGGTTATAAACAAAATATAAAATATACGCGATCAATCCGGTAAAAACAGTGTTTTATTATGAGTTCTCGCGAAAATAACCTTAGAATATACTATTCCCTCGACTCATCCTGACTGACTTACGGACAGATTTGTTGATTGCACAATAGATCCTTCTAGGTTTGTAAAGTTGTCGTTTAACGTAGATAAGTATGTGCCTACATAAAGGTGTGATTTGCATTTTACTTGAAACAAACCCGTTGCAAAAAACTTGAGATATACTAATATTTGCAATATCGTCGGCCCAGGCAGTCCACTGTTATTTTATTATTACCAATCGATGTAAAAGAGAGTAAGGGCAAAGTTACATGAGTCAGTTTGTTTGGTGCATCGAAATCTTTTCTGATCGATTCTTGCATTTTTTGTACGAGCACTTACCCATGCTCGTCATCTAAATAATTTATAAACTCTTACTATCCCAAATTTCACTCATGTTTAGGGTTCCGTACTCAAAGGGTAAAAACGGGACCGAACTCTACATGACTGTAAAAAAAAACGTACAAGTCTATCCGTTTTGGAGATACAAAAGGGGGGTCGAAAATGGGCACAGCATGACGACGGTCTTGAGGGAGTTTCAAGGTTGGCTATGTTATGTGCTTACGTTTGACAGTTCTCACCTTACCTCGAACTTGAGGTGAGCCGAAAAATCTCAAGTGAAGGACGTTTCTGTCAACTAAGAATACGATTTTTTTGAAGTGAGATTGAGTCGAGTCCATGAAATCTGGAAGAAGCAAATAAGATTATGGGTGATAGACTCAGGTTCTATCAAAGGTGTCTAGTTCGTCGTGCCATCGTTTCTTCGATCTACCGCGACGCCATACGCTGTTGGGACTCCACTGAGTGGTCTTAGCCCACAGGTCTTCGGGCACTTAGATTATACAGTTTAAATTTCATTTATTTATTTTACACGTGGACTTACAGTTTAAAAACTAAAGCGTCCAAGAGGCACTTAGAAAAAATTAACTACTTAATTTTGAAACACAGTTAGTCAAATCTTAAACGATACGAACACAAATAAATCATAGGCTAGTGTTTATACTATAAATCAGTTCCATGGGTTTTATTTTATTGGACTTAGTCGCATAGCAACCACACCATCCATAAAAATTATTGTGTTTAGCTTATTATAGTTTCAAAATTCAAAATATATAAATATATTCTGAATTTTGAAAAAAAAACTTCCAGAGACCTAGATCAATACCTACTATTCGAATACAAAAAAATAACATGATATAATATTAATTAGGGGTCGGTTCAGCCGAGCCATGATCAGGCTCCTATTGGCTCCTATAGATCAGAAACCTATTTTTACCATTTTCTCAGTTTTTAAATTTCCCAGGTTTTCATTTATCATGTTTTCCAGCTGATCAGATGGAAATCGTTACCCGCGTGTCAACTCGGGTCGACGTGCTCTTCGACCTCGTCAACGATTATGCCGAGCAGCTGGCCGGTTTCGACGCCGGAGTTAGTATACAGGTTCGTACTTATATCACTGAATAATAATAATAATAATAAAAAAAGCATTTTTTTTTGTATGGACGCTTTTATTATAATACATAAATACAGATTACAAATTACACAGATTAATTAGGTACTACAAGCTATTATCCGTAGGAAGATAGCATGGTAGGCATCCTCCAAGGTTTTTAATGTGTCCCTGTCGCTGTAGAATTACGCTAAAACCATCCATCCTATATTGACATTTGAAAGCCCTTTAAATGACTTTTGTAATGTATAGCGAAGGCCAATAAAAGGGCTTTCAAAGCCATTGAAATGGCTTTCAAGTGTCAATTATAGGATGGGTGGTTTTAGCGTAATTTTACAGCTGGGTGATCAGATCACACTAATATTATAAATGCGAAAATGTGAATGGATGTAGCAGTAGGTAGATAGATAAGAAGAAGAACGTACGTGAAGAAGTAACAGTATGTTTGTTACTTCTTCACGTTAAAACTACTGAACTGATCGGCCTGAAATTGCATAGATGTATGGATGTATGGCTGATGTCTTTGTTATGTTATGTGTTTCGTATGTAACGCCATCTCTGATTTTAAGGCGGAACTATATTTGCCGGGCCAGCTAGTTTAGAAAATATCAAAATCAATCTATGATGTGAATCTCACTATCTCACTATCTCACTAATATTATAAACGTGAAAGTTTATATGGATGGATGGATGTTTGTTCCTTTATCACGCCAGAACGGCAAAACGGATCTGGATGAAATTTGGGAAATTTTGGAAATTTTGAAATTTTTCACAGAGATAGATTATAGTCTGGAATAGGACATAGGCTACTTTTTATCCCGAAATTCCTACGGGAACGGGAACTACGCGGGTGAAACCGCAAGGCGCTGCTAGTAAAATATAATAGGTATATATATATATATAGTTTACATATTATGTATAGGTAGGTAAGCTAATGATTAAAATAATTTATGTGATTTATTTAAATATATGTTGTATTTTAGCCTTATAATAATTTTGATTTTATTTTTATTTCATTTCTAATCTTAAGTGACTACTGTAATTGGTTAGTTTTAATCGTGTTAGTTACTCAATAAATAAATAAATCAAGCGGATATTCAGCAGTGGAGTATGCCTCGTAGGATTCAGTATCAAGTTTAGTTTTAATATAGCGCCTACCCTAAACAGTACCTACGTTGCACTGTCCTGGAATTGAATACAATTCCTCAACTGCAATTTTTTTTTTGTTCCTTAGTTGCAGAATTTCAATGATCAAATATTTCAAATGCGATGTGAACTAAATGATGGTGTTGCTATGTTCAAACAAGCAATGACCAATCCGGAGACTGAAGGTAAACAAATTATTACATAAACTAGCTTCCTACTGAATTCATAATGAACATAAATTGACTCAAATATGAGGTGCATTCCGAGTTACGCTGAAATCGATATTATCGCGATAACAAGCGTTCCGTATTACTGTAAGCGCGACGACGGTATCCTGTGCAGTCCTGTGTGACGTAATTACATGTGCAGTTTTGCGATGTCACCGACCATGTCACAAATCGTAATCACTGTTGGCAGAGTTGTGGCAGCAAAGCACAGCGAGCCATAAATAAGATGTTGAAGTTTAGCGCCTCTGTCAAAAGTGACATTCGGCTTTATTGATGACTGATAGACGTCAAACAGGACGTTCGATGTCGCGGTTACGGTAATTCGGAACACTCATGAGCGTGATGAATGTGATAATCTCACTATCTCACTATCTCACTATCTCACTAATATTATAAACGTGAAAGTTTAGATGGATGGATGGATGGATGGATAGATAGATGGATGGATGTTTGTTCCTTTATCACGCCAGAACGGCAAAACGGATCTGGATGAAATTTGGCACAGAGATAGGTTATAGTCTGGAATAGGACATAGGCTACTTTTTATCCCGAAATTCCTACGGGAACGGGAACTACGCGGGTGAAACCGCGAGGCGCTGCTAGTGATCAATAAGGCGCCATCAGTTCCATTTTCAAAAATAAATTCAAACGAAATGTATGTTTTTTGTAAATGGAACACTAAAAAGTCGAGTCTTTATGCAAGAGGACGAATGTCTTGTACTGGCTGATGATATAGACAAAAGTTAAAAAGAAGTATTACCTATTTTTCAAACAGACCTTAAAAACGACTACGCCCGCAGTAAAAACATAAATATTTTGACAGTAATATTGCAATACATCTATGAATATCTAATGTATATACACACAGAAATAGAGATAGCTTTTAGATAAAATGTGATGTTCACAATATAAATACAAGAAACAAGAACAAACTACACAAATCATTCATTGGGCTATTGCATACGCTTCGATAACAAGCTTCCATCTAGCTCCTCGTATATTTAAACAGTTCATACAACGAAATCTTATCAAGAAAGCCTTTTACTCCATAGATGATTACAGATCAATGATGTTAATGCTTGGCCAGATATCAGTTACCAGTTTAAAAAGTTTAAGTTAAGTTTTTCAAGTTAAGTTCAGTTCTGTTGTTTGAAATCTGTCTGTTGAAAATTTGACTCATAATGCCTATACAGGGCGTCCCACGGATATGTCACATGGAGGCCACATGGTCTTCCTTTTACTTCTGACACTATGTTATTCAGCAAAAAATAATCCTTATGATGAAGCCTTTCGATCGGTATGATAAAGCTACAGGTTATTTTTACTGATTATTTTTCTCGTGTAACGGGTTCGATTCCCGGTTCAACCATGTAATTATTTAAATATCTTTGAATGCAGTTTAAATTGTTTTTAAATTCAAATATAATGTCTTCTTTCAGTAAAATGTTCCACCTACAATATTCAAGGTTTCCGTTTGTACTTTCCCTCCATGTGGCACATCCGTGGGACGCCCTGTAGATAGCTAAAGAAATAAACGTTATCGATATTTGATGTTATGGAAAGAATTTATTTTTATAATTTATATCCACCAGCCGTGGCAGAGCTGAAACAAAGGTATACAGATCTGGTGTCAGAGTTAGACACGACGAGGAACACGCTCGAAAAACTCAGCTATTATCAAAATGTGATAGGTACTGAGTTTACGGTAAGTTGGTTTTGACATCAGACGGGAAAAGACGGGTGTTAGGATCACACCGAGACGCGAAGAGACACCGTCGCGTCGTGTCTCGTTGCGCCTCGGTGCGATCCTAATGCAGCGTCGCACGCACTTATCAAAAATACAATTTTATTTACTACGAAAAGATTGGCGCCAGTGCGGCGCAAGCGCGGCGCAGTGCGGCACCGCGTGGATTACCTATTCTCAATATAATTGTACCTTTTGCGTAGTAATGTAATTTACGACGCAAAACGTACATCCACACATATATTATAAATGCGAAAGTTTGGATATTTGGACGGATATTTGTTACCTCTTCACGCCAAAACTTTTGCACGGATCGGGCTGAAAATTTACTACGCACTGTTTATCCCATAAATCAGTTCCCATGGGATAGATTCGTTCATAAGTTTAAGATTATCTGCCCGTGGCTTATTTTGAATCAAAGTGCGTGCAGCGTTGCGTTACGGCGTGAGCTAACCCTTGTGGTCAAAGCAAACTAAAAGCGAGTATGAATATTTGATAGGAGAATACCATCTCACTAATATTATAAACGTGAAAGTTTAGATGGATGGATAGATGGATGGATGTTTGTTCCTTTATCACGCCAGAACGGCAAAACGGATCTGGATGAAATTTGGCACAGAGATAGGTTATAGTCTAGAATAGGACATAGGCTACTTTTTATCCCGGAATTCCCACGGGAACGGGAACTACGCGGGTGAAACCGCGAGGCGTTGCTAGTATACCATATAGTGGATAAAACATTACCTACCCATTGTTGTGCCCCCAACCGGGCTCATGTTGAAACTGTACACATGTATTTTAAGACCTACTATGTACAACGTGAATACAATAAACAATCTTGAATCATAAACTCTGTGTCCACCCACAGTGTGAAAATGCTAATGTCTGATGATGTTGTGTAAATTGTCCAACTTTATTTACTAACATTAGTGAAAGCGCAGCGTAGCACAAGTCCGGCCACCAAAAATGCTGGACAATTCATACAGTATCATCTAGCCCCAAGTTTAGCAGAGCTTATGTTATGGGTAATCGATAACTGATATACATAATACAATACAAATATTTTTTATAGTACGTAGAAAACGACCAGAACACCCAGAACAAATATCTGCAGATCGTACAAACATTGGTCCCGAGGGGAACCCGCAACCTCTTGCGTAGCAGGCGGGCATTCGCCCACCGCGCCAGAGGTCGTCGTTTACTATGCTCGAGTAAAATATAGTGGTTCTTCTTTCAGAGTCTCTTGAATGGTGTAGAGGCAATGCGAGAACAAAAGGCAGATCGCGACGAGCTGTTCGACGGAATACGGGATAAGGTTCGCGTACTTGAGATTTTTCATCATCAGCCTATATTAGTCCAGTGCTGGACATAGGCGTCCCCTAATGAGCGCCATAGCGCCCTGTCTTCAGCTTGCCGCATCCAGCATATGCCAGCAGTCTTTCGCAAATCGTCATCCCACCTGCCAAACTGCCCATCTGCCCTAGGTAAGCGTACTCGGAAACAATATCGAGAACGTGGCCATGTACGACGACCGGTCCCGGATCAATGTGGCCATTGTTTTTATATGCTGGACAGGACCGTCATTAAAACTATGTCATCCGCGAATCGCATGTGTGAAATGCAATAGCCGTGTACTATATTTTTAGGATCTTGCTCTGAACATCCTACAACTTAAAAAAGAAGAAATCGCGTCGAAGAAGCTGTGAAACAATTAATGATCAAAGGAACTTAACCTGTACGTGACGTTCGATCATAATTATATGAACAGCTTCATTCGACGCGATAATAATAATAAAAATACTTTTATTTTAGACCACAAAGAAAGTGTACAAAAAGAAACTTAATTAGGGCCCATATAATAAATACCTTATAGACTAACATAGATAAAAACATTTAAAATTAACCGAGTCATCGACGCTCCGATGACGCACGCACGTATAATAATAACCCACCCATAATTTTCCTAATCCTTGCTAAAAATAGCAGTTTTAGGTAGACTACGAACGTGCATTGTTTTAAACTAGAATGACATCAGAACATCGGATGCATAGCTCCTTTATAAGCTCTGAAGATCTCGCGGTTAGATTCTGACAATCGTGCGGATTTTTATGATGATGAAACACAACTTATGCTATATTTCAGGCTGATGCATGCCAACTTGAGGGTCTGATAAAAGGTCTGGATTTCGAACCGGCTCGGATCAAACTGGATAAAAGACTTGACGAAGCCTACAACCAGTTTGGGAGGCAGGAAGATAGGTGGATGGTAAGGATATTGTAACATTTGTATACAAAGAATTCTTAGGTACGTATGTACCTCTACTTTTCCTACCATGTACTGAACATGGCTGAAATTTTACATAAAGATTGACAGTTTTTTTAAGCGACTTGCACAGTCTCTGAGAAGAAAGGACTGGATAAATTAATATTGGCATTTTTCCAAGACGCTAATGCTTCATTGAAACCTGATAATTGTCAATTTTGTGAGTAATTTATCTAAAATGTTATGAAACCAAAACCAAAACCGAACCTTCGGTCGGACACTACAAATTAAATACATTTCTCAAGTAATTTGTAGTAAGTAGTTCAGTAGGATACTTTAAAGAATAAAACCTACTTTTATATAATCCGGGGCAGGCCACGGGATACAATATATGATTTGGCGAAATTTCGTTAAGATTGGTTCAGCTGTTCGCTGTTTTTACCCGACTACCAACAGGGGAGGGTTATAAGGTTAGCACCCTATGTTTGTTTGTATGTATGTAGCCAATTTCTTTTTATATTATTTACTAGCTGGCCGGACAGACGTTGTCCTTTCATGAAATTCAAACTGACAACTGACAGTTGTTTCATACGTGCTTAGCAAAGAGTATAATTTTATTATAACGGGGTTAAGGTTTCCTTAAAAAAAACGATGGTAATAAAGATAGTCGTTAAGTTTCTTAAATTTTCTAAGTTTCTTAAATTTTCTAAGTTTTTGTGCAATTTTCTTAATTTTTTACCCGACTACCAACAGGGGAGGGTTATGAGGTTAGCACCCTATGTTTGTATGTTTGTATGTTTGTATATTTGTATATTTGTATGTTTGTATGTTTGTATGTATGTGGCCGATTTCTTTGTTCCCACGTAGCGCTGAAACTACTGGTTCGATTTCAACAAATTATGTATCGATTGATTCGTCTCAATACCCCGATGGTTATAGGCTATAGGATTTAGGGCTCCGACCCCGAATAAGCCTTCAAAACGCGTATTAAAGTTTAGGTAGCCGCAGGCTGCAGGCCCCATAGAGAAAAATTACAATACCTACGACCTATTTTCATTTTCAACTCTATGCCTATCAAATATGACCGATACGTCATTCTATTTTGTCAATGTCAATGTTTCAAACTTTTATAACTTTCACGTAGTCGGGTTGTAGTTTTTACCCGACTACCGACAGGGGAGGGTTATGAGGTTAGCACCCTATGTTTGTATGTTTGTATGTTTGTATATTTTTAACTTTATCTTGTTTGTTATAGTGCTAACCCGCACTCTCGTCGTGTTTTGTTTTTTTTACTTTTCCTACCTCGCTAACTAGTCGATAACAGAACAGACTGTAGTGGAGTGTAGTCGGTCAATGCCGGACCGGCAGACTTACAATTCGGGATTGAGCATAACCCTATGTGTATTATTACAGAAAGCGCTCGAAGACCTGAACGGGTTTGCGGAAGCCAAAGCGTCTGGCAACCAGCTGTGGAACTTCACGTATCAAACCGAGATGGATCTAAACAAACTGAAGGAAGATATGGATTCACTGTCTTCTGTGCTTGGAGAGCCTAAGGTTACTTTCATAAATAACCCATACCCGAGGAATGTAACATTCGGGTCAAACCCCTACGGGTTTAAAGAGTGTTATAAATTAAGTCCTATGTATATTCTTTTTAAATAAAATAAATAATAATAATAAAATCGATTAAATAATGTGGCTATTAAATTCGACGACCTCTGTGGCGCGGTGGGCGAAGGTCTGCCTGCGACGCAGGAGGTTGCGGGTTCGATTCCCGCCTTGGGACAAATGTGTATACGATCTGCAGGCATTTGTTCAGGGTGTTCTGGTCGTTTTTCTATGTATAATAAAAAATATCTATCTATATATTGTATTATATTATGTATATCAGTTATCTAGTACCCATAACACAAGCTCTGCTTAGCTTTGGGCTGGATAATGCTGTGTGAATTGTCCAGCATTATTTATTTATTTAAATAAATATAGCTGGTGGGACGATCGGAACATCACGTTAATTTCAGTCCGAAATCGTAACTTCTACAAAATTGGACTCGAACTTTGCGACTTAAAATATGGTATTCTTAGTTGTTTCCTCCAGATTTTCTCAACTCGACTCAACCTCACTCCAACAAGTTCGAGGTAAGGTGGGAACTGTCAAACGTAAGGTACCTAATAACCAACCTTGAAAATCCCTCAAGATCACTCAAGATGATAAAGGATGGTTTGATTGTGATAAAAATCTGTGAAATTTTGGATCGTAAGACTTTATAAATTATTTCGATGACGATCCATACTTTTATCCCGCCCGAAGATATTTACGCGACGCCTCAAATACTGGAGTTTTCCAGTTATAAAGAATTTCAGAAAAGATTTCGATGCCCCAAACAAACTAACTGAAGTTATTTTGCCCTTACTTTGTTTTACATCGATTGGTAATAAATAACAGAGGACTGCCTGGGCCGACGATAATACAACTATTAGTATGTCTCAAGTTTTTTGCAACGGGTTTGTTTCAAGTAAGATACAAATCACATCTTTTATGTAAAATGACAACTTTACAAACCTAGAAGGATCGTAAAACGACAACTTTACAAACCTAGAAGGATCTATTGTGCAATCAACAAAACAGTCCGTAAGTCAGTAAGGATGAGTCGAGGGAATACTCAAAAACTTATGCGTTATGTCTAAGAATACCGATTTCAAGGTAACTCTCGCGAAAACCGCCAAACGACACAATTGAGTTTGATTGTAGGAATATCTTAAGGAAAGGACTAAGAAAATTTGGGTGTTAGTGCTGTGTAGTGCATAAGACTCTGACATCTCTCTCTCTCTTCTGTTGGTCAGCGGTTTGCGGCTTAGAGCGAGAGTGACCAGTGCAATTTTTTTTTACCGTCTAATTAGCAAATTCTTTCATGAAGCGGCTATATTGGGATTTATTTTCAGAAGATTTATATTGTTAACAATGCTTTTAAATAAAGTAACTTACATTACCCTACTCTAAAGCATTCGAACGCTAGATTTAAAATAAGAGCAACGCGCGAAGATTGTTCGCGCGCCAATTCAGGCGCTAGATTTTAGCTGTTTTTAGCGGAAAGAACGTCTCGATCTCAAAAGGTCTCTCTCCCTCTTCTCAGTCTCTCTTCCCTATCTACCCTCTATCCCATGGTGGGGTCAGCTCTCTTAATTGATTTCATCAACTTCGCTCTACCCTCGAAGTCGTCTATTGTATTACACCTGTTATTTTGAAGTTAGCCAAACTCCTTGTAGAATTTTTGTATACAAACTACGACACAATTAAAAAGCTTACTTGCTTGTCGTCGAGTTTCAGATATAATATTTACTTCTTTCAAAAATATTGCTAACTATTATTGTAATATTAATGTTTAATGCATATTTTTAAAGAAAGGATCTCAAACCGATAAGCAATATGTATAATATGAACATGTGCTTGTTAAGGCGACAGTGTCCAGTTAGGGCTTTGGTCATGATGCGAAGGTTGTCTCTGCTTAGCGCTAGGATTTACAAATACTTACATAAATACTTTTATCTAAAGAATAGCTCGTCAACAAATATTGCTTAATTTCAGGCGATACTATTGACCCGCAAGATATCGGAAGGCGGTACCTGCGGCCCCTGCCAGACCCCAGCTCAACAGAACCCAACGGCTGACAGCCAGCTTCCGTTGATGCCGGCGGCGGGGATGCGGAGGCACCACCCGCCTATAGCAGAAGAACCCTGCACGCAACTGGTTCAACAACCCCGGCACCTGGATGAGAGGTCTGACAATGAACAACTGTTTATGGACAACTATCATCAACATCAACAGCGTTTACTAGTCCTCTGCTGGACGTAGGCCTCCCCTGCCAAGCGTCTTTAGACCTATATAATACACATCTTTGGTAAATAATGAAAAAAAAAAAACTTTTTTGGGATTTTTAAGCACTACTCAAGGTGCTCGCACTATAAACTACCTACTGGTTATCTATTCGGCAGGCCATATAATTATGTAAGTGCCTAAGGTCCAGAGAAAATCACATAAGCGTGGGGCATAAGGTCGGAGTTTGTCGACTGTCGATCATACACGATACACGTTTACTCCCACCTGTTCTGTTGAGTAGTAAAAAATCCCAGTAGTTTTGTCAACAACAAAACTACTGGGATTTTTTCCCCCATTATTTCTGTGACTTAAAAAACTATGCTGTACACCTGACTTTTATCTCTACTATTCCCACCTGTTTTGTTGAGTAACTCTGTTGACAGAACTACTGGTAATTTCTCCGCATTAGTTCTGTGATGATTTTTTTTTACCAACCTATGCACGAGGTCCCTTTGGTGCAACTCAATTGAGCAAATCAGTGGTCGGAAAGTCCTACTTATGTAATTTATAGTTTAAAATTTGTCATTTCTGGGAACTAAATTTTGTGAGACGTATGAAACAAAATATATTGATTTCTGATTACTACAAAACTGATAATTTCCATCAGGGAGCATATGTGCAAGCGCTGGGCAGGCGGCTCGCATACCCTGATTAACAAGAGCGTGGTGCACCAGGAGTCGGGAGACATACGGATAGACATGCCTCCTACCAGGAAGTATACTGGTATCGGAAACGATGGCAAGGTAAGGACTACCTGTAGAGCTATTCAAAAACTCCGTTTCTGAGTCTTTGACGTATAATCTGACACAGACACACGAGAAATTCAAATATTTTTAGTGATTTTTAGATACTAAAAATCACTAGAACTATTCAAAGCAACAGTATTATGAAAAAAATTCAACCAGGGACCGAGATAAGTACCATTCGAATACAAAAAGTAATATGATATGGTGGAAATCGGCTCGAATTACAAATCATTTTGGTAGTATGTTTGTATGGGAAATTCAGCATCCGCAGGCCTCATAAGAGTTGACTAAAGGAATCTACCAGCCCAACACCCAGTCAGCCAGCCCAGCCTAGCCTACCCCTCTCAACTCAGTCCGTAAATGTCGTAAGCGACATTCACGGGCTGAGTAGGAAGAGTCGATTCCTAAGCCGCGACCACCACAGCTACTTTGTAATAAATAATAAAATAAATAATTCTGGACATTTCACACAGCATTATTTAGCCCTAAGTTAAGCAGCCTATATTTTATATACTTAAAAGACTATATATGTCGCACTGTGGCGATCATAAGAGGCATTTTTAAGTTCAGATCTGGGGACATATGGACTTAAAAAGGTTATTGATTATTATTACTACTCTCTCGCAGTCGTACCAGCTAGCAGAGGTACTGCAGCCATGTGTTGGTTGCAAACCACTGGACCTAGAGGAGGAGACGAAGGTTCACGAAGAAGGAGCAGGAGAACCGGGTATAAAACTGAACTACTTCTAGATTTTTTGACGACCTTTCTGGAGCAGCTGAGGTAGGTCCGCCATGGGACATACGAGGTTGCGTTATACATGGAACACCCACGACAGAAACAAAATATGTATTTACTGATTGCAAAAAATTCTGCCACGGTGGGAATCGATTCCGCTTCCTCCTGTCCTCCTGTTCCTCCTCCTCAATGCAGGCCTTCGCCCACAGTGCTACTGAAGTTGTGATCAGTATCTGTTTTCCTATTGCATAGGCATACCTTCCTATTTTCGCTGTTGAATGACGAAACATTTTTTGTTTTGAAAAAAAAATTAAACCGACTTCGTTGAGTGGGACACTTTTTTAATATTTTTTAATGAGACAACCTTGAGGTCATTCTTTACACAATAGTGAAAGAATTTTTTAAATCGGTTAATAATTGACGGAATATTTGACGAACATACTTAAAAAATATGAACACAGAGCCAAACATAGAACTTCCCTCTATATTTTTCGAAGTCGGTCAAAAAGGGCACTTTTCTTACACAGATGTGATTATAATGTACTCAGAATGTCCGACAAATGGAATCTATATAGAAACTGAAAATTAATGGGTCGCAGGTATTTGTTGGGTTTAACATATTTCGTCCTTTTCCACCTAGTACACGTTTTTGAGTAGAAGAAAGGCACCTAGGCTAGAGCCTAGCTGCTTTTCTTCTACTCAAAAACGTGAAAAAAATAGATAACGTAAATTAAATAGATTTGATTTATAAATTGCTTTCATTTCGTTTTAGGAGTGAAGAAGGCGGAGATCAACTATAAACTTAAATAATTAAAAGAGTATAGTCAGTGTTTTTATAGATGAATTAAATTTATTTTTTTAATAAATAATTATTAAATAATTTACAGTTTTTCAAAGCATATTTACAAAACTTATAGCACAAAATAATTTAAATAAATAGTAAAAATAGAAATGCCGATTTAAAACTAACAGGACAGAGTAATAAATATATCTTCATTTTAAATTTAAATAGTACCGACGTTTCCAAGAACTTGATGTGTATGATGCTATCCTTTACGAGCTCGGAGGAATATTTCTATCTAGCACAAATCACTTCGGTGGCCAACGATCAAAAGTTGCTTAACAGAGCCAATCGTTTAAAAAATTTGCTACGTGTCCATGAGGGGTATCAGATAGGTACGTATGACGTATATTAGTAAATTTGCAATATTCAGTATTTTTTGTCGTAAGACGTCTCTTATGTAGGTATACAGTGTATTAGTTAGCACGAAAATATACCATATGAAACTTCGGTTTTCGTTTGGCGAGTAGACTCCATGCTCTCTGGTAGTACATCTACAAGTAATACATCTAGAGGTTCCTGGAAACCACGATATTATACAGAACATTAATTTATCTTACCATAACCCTTTCGTTTGATCTTTTTGTAGAAATATGTAGACGTCATCGTTAATAAATTAATTAATTGTGTAGATAACAAAAACTTTGTGTATTAAAACAAATATAAATTCTAGAAGGTATCTTAAAAAACAGATATTTGGTAACTTAATAACTGGATATACAGGGTGACCTAATATAACTTTGAAAACATTATTCTAGGGACGAATTACGTTATGGCAAATTACATCTTCATTCGAGGAATTAAAAATATGCCTTTTATAAAACTTAAAATTAATAATTATACTAGTTTAATTTGACGCAAAATTAAACTGGTTTTATTTTTTTTTAATTATGTCACATTTTTATTTGTTCAAAACTTTTTTAAATACATAAAAAAACACAAATAAAACGTGACTAAATCACCCTGGTCAATAAATAAGAACTTATCTTAGGCTCTTTAATGTATAATAAATATTATTATGTACATTTCTCCAGGAAATGTAAATATCATGTTATTGCTAAATTAATCTACCTACCTTTTATAAAGAAATTTCGATATGTTTCTAGATTGTAACTTAGTGTAAATATTTTTTATAGCGGTATCGGGAAAAATACACGGCTCGGTAGTATAGATACATAACATACTTCAACACTATTATTTAATTTAAAAAAAAATTAACAATCCACACAGCGTCATCAAGCCCCAACCAAAGTAAGCCTATTGCTTACTTAACTTGGGGCTTGACAGGTTTGCTTGTTTTTTGGCTTGAAAGATTTTTTATAATCTTAATTTTAGTTACATAGTTTGAAGTTTCTTTCGTGAGACTTGTGTGTATTTTTACTGAACAAACTACCTCTAAGCTCGAAGTACTCGTACCTATTACAATGAAGTTAGAACACGTTTCAATCCAAATATATTTTCACTTGTTGACTAAATTATGAAAAGTGTACATTCTCCAACAAGCCGTATTTGATTTATAGTGGTAGGTACTCAAATTGACAAGCCATACAATTACACGCTAAACTTATGCATGCAAACCACGCAAAGCGAATACCTAACAATTGATGTATCGGAAAACTGCGTGTGAAATAAATATCTGTAGGTAACTTTCTTTGCTTTATTAGTTTTGTTATTGTTTATGATTGAAATTACAGCAGGCCTACATCTTATGGTGTGAGAATACGTTTAGATTGAATTGCAAACCCAGAAAATGAGGTGTAAAATTATATATAATCAGATAAATGAAGCTGCAAAATTTTTTTTTTTTACATTTTATATCATTTTACGGCTTCATTTAGCTGATTCAAACTTTGAACTCTTGAAATTTGATTTAAAAATAGCTGTTATAATTTTTATATCATTTTACAGCTTCATTTAGGTGGTTATAATTCTTTTACACCTTACATATTTTGGTTTGCAATTTGTCTATTAAATGGAGTTTTTTTGAGCTTGGTAATTTGAAAGTCGACATTTATTTTTTATTTTATTTTGAATCGTAAAATGGCGTACTAGTCGGTTTCGCGCTCGATGATTTCGATAACTATCAACAACGGATATTCGATTTGATCATTTATGTATAATGATTCGTGGTCGAACGTTTTATCGGCACTAATCACATATTTATTGATTAGATTGATCGCACACGTACGTATTTAGTGAAATTTATCTTTGATTCGTCGCTCTGGATCAGTAATTGCTCATCACTTTTCTAATGACAGACCATTCGTAAAGAGTTGATCACTCATCACTGTTAAGGTAGGTAGATAGATAACAGTGATCACTTATTCCTGACACTGATCACTTGATAACACTATATCTACCTTGATTCCACGTAATTGTCAAAGGGATCAATTCAACACTGAACTTATTCACTGATCACTTGTTACTGCGGTCACTGGAATGATCAATGGCGGTCGCAAGTGAATCGTGCGCAGTCGTGACTCCTGCTCGCTGCCATGACGTCACCGAGCTGATGGGCTACCGAGGATGCGCTGTCGGCGTTACCGAGGGAGATCCTGGAACAAAGAGATCGGTGTTTTTAAACGGATCTGGATTATCCTAAGGATTTCAATAAGGTGACAAAGCCTGGCAGTGCTGGAAAAAGCTTTTTTTTTTCGACTTTTCTGCCAGGTGGTGGAAATAAACAGTGATTGAATAAAGATGAATAATTCACAGTTACAATAATTAAACTTTTTAATAATGTAGAATGGTTTTTTTTTGCGACTCCACGCTCTAGAATTGCAAAAAATTTGACAGAGGTGTTTTTATCTGTGAAAAATATAAGAACCTGGCAGGAAATGTCTTTTCTAGTGATACCTTTCGTTAAAATAAATAATGCTGGACAATTCACACAGCATTATCTAGCCCCAAGCTAGGCAGAGCTTGTCTTATGGGTACTAGATAACTGATATACATAATACAATACATTACATAGATAGATTTTTTTATTATACATAGAAAACGACCAGAGCACCCGGAACAAATACCTGCAGATCGTACAAATATTTGTCCCAAGGCGGGAATCGAACCCGCAATCTCTCGCGTCGCAGGCGGACCTTCGCCCACCGCGCCAGAAAACTAAACAAAAGCAAAACGGAAAATCATTTTCACTTTCGTTACGTATGTCACGACAAGTTAAGGATTTACAACGCATCGTTTCTTAACTACTTTTACTCTTTAGTCACAATTTTGAGGTTGTTTCGTTTCCCCCCGGGGTTCGGAAACCAGTTTAGAACGGAAGGTAGCATTCTTGTTATGCAATACAAGTTTACATACAGCCTTCGGTTACGATTCTTTTCTAGCAGCTGTTTGATTTATGGCTTTTTGGTATTTTCCATCGGTGATATTTTTATTCTTTCGTGTTTATCCATCACCTTATTTATTAATGCAAGATTTTCTTAAGGTGTGTAAGTGTGATAAGTGTGTAAGTCAAAATGGATTGTAGAGTTCGATCTTAACAAGTTATTTCTAGTTTCGACTATATTAGTTTTTTTTTTTCGGTAAATATTCTCTTTGTATTAAATCTATCGTTACGGGGCAGTATCACTTACTATGCCTTTCGTCTATTATTTTACTTAATTGTTTTTTTTTTGTTGCTAATTCTGTAAAATTTGTACCTACCATAGTGATAAGTAATAAGTATTCATACACGATGTAAAAATTGTTCTTGAATAAAATAAACTGAAACTCTGGCTCTGGCGTCAGGCTCTGAACAAGCAATAACACTTGTTTTATTACCTAGGTACTAGTACTGACCATAGAGGTCTATCAATGCACCAACAGTGGGCCACGGAAGTCGTGTTCTGTCAGTTGTGTGGTCACGTGGAATGTGGCCACGGTGGTCCACTTTCTCGCCGACGTGTTATCAACGTTACGTAATAGTTATGTATTCGGTTACGCACGATGGCGGCACGCTGTCTGTGTCAAGTGTGCGAGATTTTGGGCGTTAGTTTGGCCTATTTGACCCATTTTTGCAGACAACGCCTAAAATCGCTGAATAGTCAAATGAGGTGTGAATGAGTTTTGGGAGGTTGTCCCTGTTGAGCAATTTTAGAGTTATTGTAGCATTTTGGTACTACAAAAACACCTAATGTACATTTTTGATTTCCTGTCTGTGAATTTATATTCCCTAATTTTATTGCTCTGCCAGAGGATGCAGGATCAAAATGAAATTTAGCTTTCTGTATTTCTCTCCCTGAAAAAACCCATGCAAAGCCGCGAGGAGAAAGAAGCGAGTGGAATAACACAATCAAAAATTGAATTAGTTCCAGTGATCGGTGTTTTTACTCATCCAACACACAATTACTACAATCGGAGCCTCCCGGATCCAGCTCCGAATGATCCATCAATATCATCTGTGAGTCAGTTGTGTAGTCAGCCATGAAATTGGGTAATCGGACCACAGTGGAGCAACTGAATTGATCTATGCCACGATGATGGATCTTGCCGATTGATTTTTTGTTGGGTTGCGTAACGTGGGCACGGGTAGAGTCTGTGAGAACCTGTTCTGGCAACTTTCCATTTCCTATCCTTCACTTTTCTTCGTGGTTTTTGTTTTTGTATTAGGTACTTTTGTTTGTGAATTTTAAACGTCTGAGTTTCTATTAATGTGTTTAATTTTTTTTTCTTTATTTTTATAGTTCTATTTATTTGAAACTAGCTGTTTTTCGCGGCTTCGCACGCGCTTTTCAAGCCTATGTCCGTCCCCGGGACACAATTTACTTCCTTGTCCAATATCATTCATTATCTGTTCCGCCATTTAAGCGTGAAAAGGTAACAGACAGACAGATTTACTTTTGTATTTATAATATCAGTATGGATATTACTTATATTTGGAATAAAATAGTCTGTAATTTTTACCCAACTACCGACGAACGAGATGGGAGGTTGACACCCTATGTATGTTTGTATGTAGCTGATTTCTATGTAGCGCTGAAACTACTAGTCCGATTTCAACAAATGAGATAGCTATCGATTGGCTTACCTTAACACTCCGCTGGTTATAAGCTATATAACATCAGACGATATTGAGGGTCTAACGAGATGCGGGGTCTAAGTAAGGAACGAAAATTACAATGTTAGCAAAAAAAATTATCTTCCACCAGTAATGTAATCTAAGCTCCTATACCTACCATGTAACGTCGTACCTTTTTTGTGAGAGAAAATAAACGTTTTATTTATTTATTTAACTTCGACAAACCAAGCTTATGAAACTTCGTAGTTATATATTTATTTTCCGGCTTATGTCAACGACCTAAGCGTTAAATCGTAAAACTAAAAGTCTCCACGTGCCTACGCTGTAAAGTGTCATTTATCTGTTTATATTATTACCCAAGGTGTCTCAACGTCCCTCTCACAAACACTTTCACTGCCTGTCACGTAATATGTTTGTATGTGCTGGTCGTAACGCGAAGCTCGCATGCAAGGGTGTCTGTTTACTAAACCACGCAAAGCCTCATAAGACAACGTGCTTGCTGATGTCGTGGTATTCATGTGGCATTCATGCGAGTTTCTTTATTCAACCACTAGCAGTCCGCCCCGGCTTTGCACGGGTATATTCTATCGATTATGTTCATCAGGGATAATGTAGGATTCCAATGGTTAAAGAATTTTTCAAATCGGTCCAGTAGTTTCGGAGCCTATTCAATTCAAACAAACAAATTGTTCCTCTTGAATTATTATCAGTGTACATAACTTAAATTTTTCTTTAAAGTTATTGTTTTGTTTCCTAATAATACCAGGAAGGAAGAATCCTTACGTGACATTGACTATTAAAAAAAAACTGAGGCACTTACTCTTTGTAAAATTACCTTGTTTCCCAATGAACGCAATTTTTCTCTATCCTACCCTTGACAACAATCGGTTTGCTTGGCCTCATGGTACCAGATGGTAAAATAAAGTCGTGTAACTCGGCGGTGCTGCAGTGGACAACTGCCTTTACCTACATTGTGACTGCGTTACTAATCCCCCGTTTGTGAAACTCGAGCAATTTTATTTGTTTTTGATTACATTTTAAATACCCAATGTTACGGTTTACGAAAAATAAATGTGTGAATTTAACACATTCGTATGCTTTTGAGTTGTGTGAAGCAATTTTACAGTGTGTTTAGGTAATTTGAAATAGTTGATGTGGAGGGCGTAGCATTACATAAACCTAAAAAAGTACAGTTTATATGAAAATAGTTCGTTTTATAGGAAACTTTCACACGCTTAATTTGTGGAATAAATACCTACTTTAAATCGGGTTAGTAATTTTCATTACCCTTTTAAAAAACAACCGAATTGACGACTTCTGAGGCGCGTTGAGTAAAGATCCACCTGCGACGCTGGAGGTTGTTCGATTCCCGCCTCTGGACAAATTTTTGTACGATCTGCAGTTGTTTGTTCCGTTTCTATGTATACTTCAATCTATGTATTGTATCATATCATGTAGGTATATTAGTAGGTACCTGTAACACACGCTCTGCTCAGTTTGGAGCTGTATTTATTTATTTACTTACAGTGTTCTTTGTAATATACTAAGATTAAGTAGAACTATTAAATAAACTAACTGAACATGGAGACGGAGCGCGTTTAAATCTTTTGTATGAGAAAATGGAAATTAGGGGTGAGTAGGTACCTGCCAAAATATACACAGCAAAATAGACTTTTTTGAAAGTGCTTACGCCGTTTAAACGTTATAGAGCCTACGTAAAAATGTTTAATTATAAAAAAAACTACGAAAATCAAGCTATCCAGTGCATCGCCAGTGCAATGGCATCGTAGATATTTCTCTAGGCTAGACCTAGGTTTCTCTAAAGTTCGATAACACACAACCTTGCTCTAACCATAACCCTCCTTACCTACTCGGTTTAAAAAAGCAAACCTTGCACGCTTTTCAGTTAACCTATTACCGGTCTGAACCGGTTTCAAGATGAAAGTGGTGAAAAACCAAGTTTTCTAAATAAATGGAGTGACAGTGACAACTCGTGGTAAACCGGTTGGTGCTTTATGCCCTTGGTGGTAGTAATCCTACTTCTGTAACGTAGGCCTGACTATTGACCCGTAGAAAGTAGGTGTGTTACTTCACATAGTGTCAATATCATGTAATGTAGATAGGTGTCGAGTCGGAATGGGTTTCCTTCAGGAATTCCTTAACTGTTTATTTGAGGGCTTCGGTCTTAATCGCATTTGGATGAAACTAAAATAAGAATGGGATACGCAAAACTTAATTTATTTAACTTAATTTTAATTTTTGCGGTTGTGTTTGTATCTTATCTTATCTATCTACTTTTCTCGGAAAAAGTGCTGTGTTTTTTATATACGTAGGCAATAAGATTCATATTGTAACTATGTATTACTTCATTGTACTTACGTAGATATATAAATCTTGAACCTTTTTACCCGACTACCAACAGGGGAGGGTTATGAGGTTAGCACCCTATGTTTGTATGTTTGTATATTTGTATGTTTGTATGTATGTGGCCGATTTCTTTGTTCCCACGTAGCGCTGAAACTACTGGTTCGATTTCAACAAATTATGTATCGATTGATTCGTCTCAATACCCCGATGGTTATAGGCTATAGGATTTAGGGCTCCAACCCCGAATAAGCCTTCAAAACGCGTATTAAAGTTTAGGTAGCCGCAGGCTGCAGGCCCCATAGACAAAAATTACAATACCTACGACCTATTTTCATTTTCAACTCTATGCCTATCAAATATGACCGATACGTCTTCTATTTTGTCAATGTAAATGCTTCAAATTTAGTACTATACTTATAAATCTGTGGCTTCAAACTTTTATAACTTTCACGTAGTCGGGTTGTAGTTTTTATTTTTAACTTTATCTTGTTAAAGTAAATATTTCACAACATACCTACCATCTATTGATACTTTACGCTTATGTTCCCATTCAACATTTAATCGCCAAGGTATTAAATCCTAAGTATTTGAACGCAAGGCTAAGCCCAATGATATTCTATTATTTAACTGTAGGCGCCATCATGATTTACGACGGGTATACTCTCATTGTCAAATGCCAATACACGTTTGTGAAAAGAATAGGCTTAGGATTTTTTATATACATTCGTTCATAGGAGCAGGACAGGGCAGAGCAACGCAAGTCAAAAATCAAGTTTTTGCTTATTATCTATTAAATCTCACTAATATTATAAACGTGAAAGTTTAGATGGACTTTATCACGCCAGAACAGCAAAACGGATCTGGATGAAATTTGGCACAGAGACAGATTATAGTCTGGAATAGGACATAGGCTACTTTGTATCCCGAGATTCCTACGGGAACGGGAACTACGCGGGTGAAACCGCGAGGCGCTGCTAGTCTCACTAATATTATAAACGTGAAAGTTTAGATGGATGGATGGATGGATAGATAGATAGATGGATGGATGTTTGTTCCTTTATCACGCCAGAACGGCAAAACGGATCTGGATGAAATTTTGGCACAGAGATAGATTATAGTCTGGAATAGGACATAGGCTACTTTGTATCCCGAGATTCCTACGGGAACGGGAACTACGCGGGTGAAACCGCGAGGCGCTGCTAGTCTCACTAATATTATAAACGTGAAAGTTTAGATGGATGGATGGATGGATAGATAGATAGATGGATGGATGTTTGTTCCTTTATCACGCCAGAACGGCAAAACGGATCTGGATGAAATTTGGCACAGAGATAGATTATAGTCTGGAATAGGACATAGGCTACTTTTTATCCCGAAATTCCTACGGGAACGGGAACCACGCGGGTGAAACCGCGAGGCGCTGCTAGTAGAACATAATTTGAAAAAAAAAAAACGCTACTTATAGGATCATCTTTTTCCTAAAATCAAATTACTTACCATGATTCTTCTCAAGATCTTAATTTCTGTATTTATTGAGAAATCAAGATTTTCGTAAAATTTTGTGGTAATCTTGCGATTTTCGAGCAAATTTTATGAAATCGTGTTTTCGAAACATATGACGGATAGAGTCCTAAACTTTACCATATATAAATTTCCAAGGTAAATATTCCGTAGTTTGGGTGATATGGATATCAGGCAGAGTGGTTTGAGTTAGTATAGGCCCTTAAGTTAATCCAAATAAAAGCTGATAATTTAGCCCTGTTACCGGTGCTTTAGTGGGCTAAAGCACTGCACCGGTTCTAATCAATAGAGTTTGGAAACATTTGTCAACTTAGTAGGTAATCAAATCATTGTCCTTCGTTATCCACTTTACCCATGCTTGCTGGCCTATCCTACCTATAAGCTTCTCGTGCCATCAACATAAACGACTCTACGTTAGTCTTAATAATACATCGAGATGTTCATTTTATTAAATAGGTAGAATAGCCTTGTAAAATTTCAAATTAAATATTTGTTTTGCTAATGTTTGTAAACTCGGTGTTTGTTTGGTTGGTTTTTGTTACTGCTCTGTTTCTTTTTTAAAGTATGTAAGTCTGTGTCATGTGTAATTTACTACTCATTTTATTATTGTACGCATGTACCTTGTTAGATTTGTACGCACTTTGAGGCAGGATGTAGTGAGACTATTTAATGTAAGACCTACTGTATCTACATTTCAGCAAATAAAGAATGTTTAAGATTAAGATTATTATGATTAAACGTTTTCGTGGAGGCACAGATAATATATTAATGTGTAGCTAAGATATCACAACAGCATCATCGCAACGGACATGTGTGTTGTGGGCATGAACGTGCTGTATCGCATTTGCTGCCCAGCCTTGGCGGTGCGACCCGCAGGGGCGCGCCGCCGTCGCTTCCAGGACCCGGAGCGTCGTGAGCCATGAAAGTATTAACTCATTAATTCCGTCTAATCGTTCTTTATTTTAATGATAGACGCTTGCCGTAAATTATTTAACGACACTATTGATAGGCTTCACACCTAGGTTCACACTCAGACTCTGGTGGGAATACAGCTTATAGGCCTGTGATTATTTACAACCTGACCTCTGACTGTGAGTCACGACAAACATTTAGTGGTGTGCAGTAAACGCGTAACATTATGGTAGCTAATAAACTCTTGCTCAATTTTATGGCTTCAAATATTATGCAAACGATGCTCTAAGTTGGGATATAATAATCATCACGTTATTTTGTGGCTACGTAATGCTTCAAGATAATACGCAAAATGGTTATTATTATACGACCGCCATTTAAACCCCGTTGATTTTATAACACGTTGATGATCGCGCAACTCGGTCCTAATTTTGATGTATTTTAGCGAGAAAATGGTGTTAGTACTCACATTCGAAGTAGAGATTCCATCTTCTTTTCCATGCCGAAGAGGGAGTCGGACGACTGTGACGTAAGCACTTTACAGAATGTGTACTTTGCGCATTGGGAGTCCCTCCAGTCCGTCTGCCGTACCAGATCCATAGCAGCCGACGTCAGGGACGATGACCCCGAACTGCCGTCTAACCGCTGCAAATCCTCGGGCAAATCCTCGTTCAAGGAACGCTTTGCATGTTTCCGCTTCACCCTTTTTAAAACTGGACCTTCCCAAGCTCTAACATCACCAGTTTCCCTCTTAGAACGACTAGTTTGGGCATCTTCGGGGGACATCACCACATAAACGTTCTCGCTTGGCATTTTGTAGTTATCGTCGTATACTTTCTGATTACTAATGATCTGTCTGTCGATGTCATACGGGTTGACACCGAAGGATCTTTTATGTTCCTTTTCGATTTCGTCTTTGATCTGATCGTCGGTTAGACCAGCACTTCGCATTAGGTTAACGTCGAGAAATCTGCCCATGGCGACTGCACCGAGTCCTAAGGCTGCTCCTCCAGCCATAAGTCCAAGAGCCGGGAGCATAGCTGGGGCGCCTGATGCAGCCGCGGCTACACCAATCTTGTCTTGGGCATATCTTGGAGTTTTTTTGGAATTCGACGGGAAAAATCCCAAGTTGTTTGTAATTTTATGAGTGGCTTCGACGATCGGATCAAATACAGGCTGTGCCAACCTTGCAATAGGGTCGGTGATGGGTTTGGTAAAGGTTTGGAAACTTTGGGTTGCACCGTTGATAGTGTCTTTCATCGAATCAGTGAACTTTTGCCAGAGGGTTGGCTCTGGCGATCTTTTGACGAAGCCATAGTAGGGGTATCTTTGTTGAGAAGGGTATTTATTATCGTAATAAGAAAATTTATTGTACTCGTCTTCGTAGTAACGGTTAGCGTTATTGTTAATATTTGAGCGTTGTTGATTGTACCCGTTGACGGGTTCCATCGGGTAGGGGTGAGCGCTTTTAGGACCGTTGTTCGTGTAATATTTTACTTTTTGTTGAGACTGCTCGCCTTCACGCATCGCTTTCGCCGGCTGAATGCCGAGATCTGGGTGAGCGTATTGTAAAATTGGGTTCCGCACGCTCTCGTCAAACGATGGCTTTGAATTTTTGGTAGAATACATAGCGGAGTTAGGGAAGTTGACATCACCAGGGTGCAAGAGCATTCGTCTCTGGATATGGCTTTCAGCATAGTCCATGTCCCCGCCGCCGTGGGACCTGGAGCTGCGTCCGCTGAAATAATCTCTCTTCAGTTCTTGATCGTTGATTTGCTTGATATATTCGATGAGTTTCGAGTTCGCTACTTTCGAGTTGTCGGCTTTCGTGAATGGTCCGTACCCTGACTTCAGATAGTAGTTGTCTTTCTTAATTTTGTATGCGTAATTGGGGTTATCGCTGGTCATGTATGGACCGCTATCTGAAGTTTCGAATTTAACGACGTTATCGAACTTGGTGAATGGACCATCTTTGGGCTCAAAGTTGGCGTCTTTTGTGAATGGTCCAAAGTTGTCAGGGTCTACCGCGGCGAGGTCAGGGTAGACATCGGGCTCAGGGATAGCTTTTGGTGGACTGTATCCTTCAGGGTATGGGTATAGTTCTCCATTGATTATTCTTGCATTGCGCCATGTTTTTTTATCAGATTCGTCATCAGGCACTCTGATGCCATGAATTTCTGGAATGCCATCCCCGCCCACTGTAAGAATAGACCTACCTCGCTTATTGTTGTACTTGTCTATGGTTTTTTTGATGTACATTGGTTCTGAACTGATCATGACCGGATCAGGTACTTTGTAGGATTTTGCTGCTTCTTGGGACACCTTAGTGCTTACAACTTCAATATAAACAGGGTTCCTATCGTTTTTGATGACAGGGTTGTGAGGGTCAAACCTGTAGCTTTTGATTGGTCCACCGTAGTCCATCATGCTTTCAGAAGTGATGTAAACTCTCTTATTTTCGACCTTCTTATCATTGTCATAAGTAGGATAATAGCTCGACGTTTCAGGGTCAGTTTCGGGTTTTCCACCGTCCTCTTGTATATGAGATTCCGGGTAAACGGAGACAGGTGACCAATTGCCGTACTCTGCTTTAATATCAGCGAGTTGTTCGCCATTTTTGTTGCGGTTGAGGTAATAATCGTAGCCAGCTAAATCGCTGTTGACCGTGCCCATGAAATTGAGCTTTCTCTGGTCTCTGCTTTCGGTTTTATTCTTGTCATCAGCTGTCACATTAAGCTTGACCGCGGCTGTGGTAGGCACGGGTGTTGTGCTGCTTACAGTCGTTGACTTTGCGTCTTTTTTCTTGACAATGAGTTGCGTAACATGACCGTTTTTGGATCGGACGTTCAGAGTCTGCGTATCGTGAGGGTTGAGGCTCCGTGAGACTTTGAGTTCGGTTCTGGTGGTTTTCGAAGGTAGGATGGTGGTGCGGATGGTCTTGGTGGTCGTGGTGTTCTGGTCATCGGCTGCACAGGCGACGACTGCCACCAGCCATAGAACTGCTCCTGCGCGTATTAGGGGAATCATCTGGAACAAAGAGAATAAAATTGTTATTTTATTTCGAAACGAATGTAATGTTATCAAATGAAAATGCATTCTAACCACTATCCATCAACTGTAGGAGGGCATTAGTCCCTCTCCCTGTCCTATTTTCATTTCATAAAAAAATTACAGTCCAAACTGCATCATCTAGACCCAAGCTAAGCAGAGTTTGTGTTATGCGTACTAAATGACTGATATACATAATGCAATATACAACATCGATAGATAATTAAAATATATGCAGATTGTACAAACATTTGCCTCAAGGTGGGAATCCAACCCGCAACCTCCTGCGTCGAAGGCGGACCTTCGCCCGCCGCGCCACAGAGGTCGTCAAACCCTCGATAGTACATATAGAGCTTTAGGTTTTACTATACATACAGTGATATATGGTAAAGGCATAGGTTTTTATCTATAGGTAGAGTACCTATGGATGAGTGGCAGCTTAAAATGCAAGCTGATAGACAGTAATTGACCAAAATGGAACAATTATCGGCCTGTACCGAACCGTACAATCCCACAAGTTTGCTAGTTATAAACTACAATTTATTTTCCGTTCCCAACAATCACCAAATTCATATAATTACGTAATTCCACTTTTATATTTTATACCTATATCATTTCGTCAATCAAGTCATTTTGGCGTCAAACAAATATGAACTTTATATCAATCAGGCAGCTTTGAAAGTGTGATGATTACCTGCTGATTAGTGAATCGTATTATAAGTTATACAACCCAATCACACAAGGAATGCTTCGTAATGCAATGATAGTGAAACTGCGGTAATGGCTGACGGAATATTTCGATAGTTTATTGATAAGAGAAAGTTGGAAAATAAATGGAGGCGAGGAGTTTCCCATGCGGTGATAGGTACCTATACACTAGCCAAACACGACGTTTATTGTTTGTAAATAAGCCACGTTACAAATAACTAAAACTCACTTGCTTGGCATCGAGTTTCAGATAAAATGTGCAATATTTATTGAAGGAAAGATCGCAAATTGACAAGTAAGGTGCGCTAAAAATACGCGTCAACAGAGTGAATTTTAGGTCAAGTATGAGCGGTTTGTTTGCAAACATTGTACATCGAGTTTGGCTAGTGTATAATTTAATTAAAGTTTTTTGTTATTATAGTGTTTACTCCACACTCTAGGTATCAAAAATCGCCGAAATCGAAAATTTTTGGGAACTTATTTCATTTCTTTGTTTTGAGTTTTCAATTTATTTCGGAACATTTGCAACCGCCATCACGAAAAACTGAAGTTCCCACTCCCATTGCGAAAAGGGCTGAGACAGGGAGATGTTATCGACCTATAGACATATCAGGTAATAGATATATCAGGTAATAGATATAATTTGTACGTTAAAGGGAAAACGTGCAATAGTTTATTGTGTAGATTCCTAGCTAGTAAATACTCTTATACCGTTGATATATTGAGTTATTTTTCCTGAGGGTACCGATCCCGCAAGAACAAATTATATTTCAAGTAAGTTTTTTTTAAGATTATTTTAAAGTTGTTTTGTATGCTAAATTATTAAGGCGGTACCCCAACGCACACGAGCGGCGCCATCTATTTTATTATTACGCTAAAGGGAAAGAATTATCAAAAACCATTGGGCAGATTGTGATACCAATCATAATTTTTCTAGTTCAGGCAAAGATGCGAAGTGGCTCTTGTTAGCCGCCAATTTCAGTTTTCGCATCTCAGCCTCTTTTGGGGAAGGGCGTAAAAAAACGGAATAAACATCATATTACATCTTCATAAGGTTGGTTTATTGTTTAAAAGCAAAAGATACGGTAAGATTGTAAAAGAATAAACCACACACATCCGTTTTAAACGTGGGCCAGTCATAGAGTAAACATTGGTAGAGTTCGTTAATTATGTTATCTCATTGACCCACTTTGACTTAACGTGCATCACACAGTCATGCACGTTGCAACCTTGCGAAACCATTAAGTGAAGTAGTAAAAATATCCACGGTGGTACTTTGCGATAAACCTGCCTACCTCTTTTCTGTTTTATGTCAAAGATAAGTCCAGCATGGACGGGACCTTGGGCGGGGCACCTCATGCGATGCTCATATGACAGATGGAGCCGTAAACTGACGGAGTGGAGACCTTGCGTAAGAAGATGGAGATCAGGGAGACCCAAGCACGATGGTACGATGACATAAAAACTTTAGCTGGCCGACACTGGAGCCGTGAAACCAGAGTTCACGGCTCCTCTGTCGGCCAACCACAGAGACAGAGGAAAATGAAGAATATTAGGGAAGGTCCGTTCCTGGATTAATAGATGCTGACAATGATTATGATGATGAGGTCCAGCATCTGTGGTCCAATTTCAGTGTTTGCTGGCAATACTGAGATCAACAAATCTAAATCTAGCTTGATCGAGTTCAAATTCGTTACACCTTTTGTGTGACATGACCAGTGATCGGAAATTCGGGCGCTTATTTACCTAAAGTTGGTGAAATGACACAACATGGAGCAGTTAAAACCACCTCTTTCTCGGGAATTCTTTCCCGAGTATTCCTGGGATTTCAGAACATACTAAAATTATGATTTTTTCACCGGAACCTTATTTAAAGACGAAATATAAGACACTTTTATTCTGCCGCGAAAATCGATTTTTGTAAAAAAGCGCGTTCAAAAAAAGTGTCCTAAAATTCGTCTATAAATAAGATTCCAGCGAAAATACATTCTAGAAAATTCCAAAATTCCCATTTGGAATAAAACAAGTTGGGTTCATCTCACAAAACAGACATCTATACTATATGTATATTTTTTTTCAATAATACTTGTTTCTATTATTCTTACGCAATTATCCAACAAATTATAAATGCGTATCAATAAGTGTTTTACATTTCGTCTAGAAAAAGGATTTTGGCATAAAATCATAAATATAATTAAAAATATTTTTTTTCCAGAAATATTGACTTGAGTGAAAAACACGTCCGTATAAAAGTGTCTTATATTTCGTCTATAAATAAGATTCCAAAAAATCATTATTTTAGAACATTCTGAAATCCCAGGAATTCACGGGAAAGAATTCCCGAGAAAGAGGTGGTTTTAACTGCTCCATGTTGTGTCTTTCAACCAACTTTAGGTAAATAAGCGCCCGAATTTCCGATCACTGGACATGACAGTTCTTGAACTCTGTTTAGCGCTTGAACCGGATCAACTTTTAGTCGGCAAAATGCGCTGAACTCGTTTAAAGAGCAAAGCTAAGTTTATCTGATACTAGGCTGTTCCCAGCGGTTCCACCGCGTTAAATTACAATTTCAAATTTCTAGGGGGATAGTAACAATTCGAATATTCCTGTAAATCTTCCGTGGGAATTTGATGTTTTACCAAGGCAAAAAGTAGTCTACTTACTCTCCCATCCTTTCAACTAACTCTATGCGTTGCAAAAGTCAAGTAGATTGGTTGTTTAGTTAGGGCGTGAAGGAAGGAGAAACAAACAAACACACTTACGCATTAATATTACCCAATAATGCCCAGTGTGCGCATATGGACACGAGAATAAGGGTAAATTTAAATGCCTGTTATGGCAACATTTACTCGTTTTCATTGAGGTTTTCATTCTGAAAAGCTGATCAAACTGCAATGTCAAACCTTCAAACTTTCAGAAAACGTCAGTGTCACGTCAATATTTTTGTTTGTTTTTGACATATTCGCGGTATCAATCATTTGAAATCGATTTTTTTGTTTCATTTACATAGGAACTCATCTGTTAACAAGATTTACTGACTAAAAGATAAAAAATCGATAAAAAATTAATTCGGGCATTACTGGGTTAATTAGGATTGAACGCACAGTTGCAACGCTTCGTTGTTACTCACTGGCATATTATAACAAACTACCTCTTTCTAAGGTTTTATTGTTTCTGTAATGTTTACCAACATTAGAGAAACTACCTCTATTATGGCATTGGAAAAGTCTCTCTCATGGGTCAAACGTTGATCCCACCTTACAATTTACAGCGTCTGCTATCTTTGACGCATCATTTGACCCATGATTTACCTAAAGCGTAAATTATCTCTACCGAATATACGTAAATAGTTATTACGCGAGTGTACCGGTCGTTGGCCGCACAAGTTACTTGTAGATTAGGTAGGTACCTTGTACAGTCGCGTAGAAAGTGAAAGCTATGATGAGACCCGTCTAGCGGCCTAACAGGACGTAACTGGGCAGGCTTGTACGACGGCACGGTTCACGTAATTTGTGAAAATTTTATGTTAGTGTTGTACTGTATATGTGTTTTGAATACGAGACGACTTGATGTGGTGCAGCGGGCGAAGGTCAGCCTGCGACGGAGGTTGCGGGTTCGATTCCCGTCGCAAATATTTGTACGATCGGCAAATGTTTTTCCGTATGTTCTGGGTATTATCTATGTAGAATAAAAAATAATTATGTATGTAATGTATTTTACGTACTAGCTGGCCCATCAATCTTTGTTCCGCCTTAAAATCAGAGATGGCGTTACTTACGAAATATTTACTTATGTGAAAACGAATTTATTCATATTTTTTCCCTCGTTTTGTTTTCATATTTTTAATTAGTTTTTAATTTAAAATATTAATAAGTTGGCTGAAAGAGATCGCTTCTATTATAAGCGATAAGGGCGACCATATACATATATAGTTGTCTTATGCAAGACTCAAAAACTCAAAATTCAAAGTGCTTTATTTCCTTTAAACCTTACAGGACTCTTGTCCACGTCACAAAACTCAGATTACATAAGTAAAACTAGGAAATAAAGTGATTACTTTAATATATAAGGTCTTTTTAAATCAAATGTATCTTTGTAATGTTGATTTTTTGGTGTACAATAAAGCATTTTTGTAATGTATTGCTTGACTCTATTTGTAAAACTTTCTCACTCAATAATCAACAAAGGCAACACGTGTAACCTCACCAGGTAATCATTTTCAACAAAAACGTTAAACACTAACAAAACAATAACAATTAGGTCAAAGACATCTTATATCACGATCACAGTATAAAAACAAAACAATACAAACAATATGTTTTCTAAGAGATATTTCGTGAGAGCAACGTCAGTGGGAGGAGGGGGAGGTGTGAAAGAGAAAAGAGAGCACAATACAAGATACACTGTTATTATGTCAGTTTATGAAACGGCTTCTAGGAAATTAATGGTACCTAATTTGTCTTTTTATGACAGTTTAATGAACTTGATTATTATAACAACAAGGCAGGTAATTCACTAATTACTACTATATGCGCTAATGGTTTTCACTTAAACTATTAGTGCTTTGTGCAGTAAGATACAAAAAGACAGCGAGTTTAAAATGGGCGATATGGTTCAATTGAGTTAGTAGTTATGATAAAGCTTTTCATAGATATTTATCGCATTAATTCACTTATGATGTTTCAGAAATCTAAAAATAAATAATACAGCAACGTTTAGCCCCAAACTAAGCAGAACTTGTGGCGGAACTTATGACAAAATACAAATACATATTAGTGTATGCGTATTTTGGCACTCTAAAAACATCAATCTATGTATTACCATAGATAGATAATTTTAGGGTTTCGAGATCGGTTTTGAAACCCTTATGGTCTGGCTCTGTCCGTCCTCCTTCCTTCTTCGAATATATAAGCAACTACCCCAGCTTTTAACTTGAAATTTAAAATAATAATAGTTTTCTTACTACTGGGTAAAAAAAAAAAACAGTACCAATTCTGATGTTGCAATTTTAAGAAAGACCTACGAGGTTAATTGGAGTATCAAACGAAAGAAACCCTCAGCGCGCGAGTTACACTCACTTGACGGAACTTGTTTATGATACTGCAAACCTACAAACATTTGTCCCGATGCAGGAAGCGTACCCGCAACCTCCAACCAGTTTTAATGTCTTCTTATCGCGTAAAAAGTTAGCATGATCGGAGCTAATAGAACGATGCGTTAAGATAATCTTGATAGGAACATTATTTTGATGATAATTAAACAACGCTGTCCAATTCACACAGTTTCATCTTTCCTATGATTTTCTCCGTACACCTTGGTTGCCTGGAAGAAATTACTTTATTAGTAAACTTAATTCGCTTTAAGCGATAAGGCCGCCAATTCCATTGCCTTTCTATAGCTTAAGTTTAGTAACGTACTATGTGTATGTTTTGGTTTATGAAATAAAGCATTATCTGTCTATCTATCTATCTATCTATCTTTCCCCAAGTTAAGCAGAGCTTGTGTTATACTTAACGCATTCACTGTCCAGCCTCCGCCGTCCTATGATGGTTCCGATGGACATGTGAGTCTTGAAAAGGTCTTAATTTCTTAGAGATTCCCCAGGGTGCAACGGCTTACGCACTATGATACAAAACCTTATGTGCATCGTGGGCTACGAAGTGTTAGTTTAGTCTGAAATAAATGATTATTATTATTATTATTAGTATATTTTAGTTTAAAGATATATCTGCATTCAATTTATTTATTACTAGCTGTGTCGTAATAAGCAATAATCGAAATCGTTCAATGCAATAACTAAGCTTCATGAATAAAGGATCGACTAGAATTTCATAAATATTCACAGAATCTTACTACTTCCGGTTTCCTTCTCGAACTTTATCAAATCCAGTTAACGGTGCTGTCTGGGCACCCTAGGATAACGAGCGATATAATCGTAATAATAATGCTGGACAGCGCATAACGCTAAAAGATTCACATTATCTAGCCCCAAGCTAAGCAGAGCTTGTGTTATGGGTACTAGATAACGGTTAAACTTACCTACATAGATATAATTTTTATTATACATAGAAGACGACCAAAACACCTGGAACAAATATCTGCAGATCGTACTAACATTTTGTCTCGAGGCGGGAATCCGCAACCTCCTGCATCGCAGGGGGGCCTTCACCCACCGCGCCACAGAGGTCGTCATACTACGATAATAGCACCATCTACCTTTATGAAAGTTCGTCAGTGTAATCATCGAGTAGTACATTGAAAACAAACACCACGTCTGCTTAATTATGTCGTCCATTTTCACCATACGCTCCAGTTCCCTTTGACGCAGAGAGCGGTAGAATTGCACTTTCGCACAAACTGTGAATTATGTCTACGGAATACCTACATTAGGTAGTAGGTATACCTATGTGATGATAATGTGCGCAGGGTAAACTGAACTTTTACCACTTCAGATAAGGTATGTTGTTGTAGTGAAAACAATCTGGAGAAAATAATATGGGGCTTTCCGCTTGCGCGTCCGTATGTAGAGTTGGTAAATATCAGATGAAAAAAAAAAATTTTTAAAAACTTAAAAACTTAGACGTTTGATTTATATCGCGAGGTTACAAACCTGAGTATATGATGTGAATTTCAACTCGATACCTCCACGCGTCTGTGAGAAAAGAGGGTTGACAGACGGACAGACGGACAACAAAGTGATCCTATAAGGGTTTCTTTTTTCCTTTTGAGGTACGGAACCCTAAAAAGAAGCAAAAAGGTTGATATAAAAAGTTAGTCGAAGTGAGCAATTACAGAGAAGCTCTTCAATTCCCAGCCAAATCTCGGTGGTATTATATAAATTACATAATTCGGCGCATTATCTGACCCCAACTATTTCCATTTATTATAATGATAGACTCATTTCCGTTTCCACCATACCTACCATTTGTGTAAACAGATAGTAATATTTACCTCGAGAAAAAATATTCAATTATCTATGCTCTAGTTATTTCAGACTAATTATTCATTAATTAACATTTATTAAAGGCGTAAAAATTCTAGGTCAAAATCGACTCTAGGTAAAAAAATATATATTCCATATTATTGTGGGATATTTATAATAAACAGTAGAAAGAAGGTCAGCTTAATGTTATTCTTCTCCACGCTAAAGCACTGTTGATAATTTGTAAGGTATATTTGATAAGAAAACAGAGGTACAGTCAACCTTGCAAACCATCTACCTGAAAAAGTAGTTACCCAGGCCTGGAGGCCACCAGCTGTGCAATTACGCTAAACCATCCATCCGATAATTGACATTTGAAAGCCATTTCAATAACATTGAAACCTCTTTTAATGGCCTTCTCCATATTACTGCATATTACGAAGGCTATTCAAGGGGCTTTCAAATGTTAATTTGAGATGGGTGGTTTTAGCGTTATTCCCCCGCAGTTAATTTTTATTCAAAATTCAAAATTCAATAACTTTATTTCTTTAGGCTTACAAAATAAGCACTTAGACAAGTCAAATTTTATACATAAACAGCTTAATAATAGTAATTATTATCAAATAAGAAACAAAATGTTATTGATTTTGTTCGCTTCAATTTTTTGTCCACTAGTGGAAGAAGCGAAAAATAAACTACTAGTAAGTGTATAACGCTTAAAAATTTTATACAATGTTATTCGCCTATCTAAGTCTGAATACAATGGGATTTAGATACAGGTCAATATTTATATAAAACTAAGCTTAAGATTGTTCTCCTATAATACTATTGTCGGTGCGGAACTGGGCGACATCTGGCCAAGCATTAACATCATTGATATAATCATCTATGGAGTAAAAGGCTTTCTTGATAAGATTTCGTTTTATGCACTGTTTAAATTTACGAATAGGGAGCTCAGTTGATTCAAATCTGAGCAAAGTTCAGAGCGTTTCATTTATTTATTTAGGTATTTAAAAGTCTAAAATATTTTGGCATGAATAACAAACATTAATCCATACAAACTTTTGCATTTATTAGTGTGATTAGAATTTAGAGAGAGCCTAAAACAAATCCTACACTTACTATAAACCTTGTTTCTGTGAATGATGACGACACGATGCCCTGAAGGTGGTCAACATGCCATCAAGGTGGTCCGCTTTGCAGATAAACAGTAAACAATGCAAAAGGAAATGCTTCAACTAATCCTTTGGCGGTAAATGTTGCTAATTGGCTGGGTGCCTTGGGTTTAGTTTACTTAGCTAATTATGTAGTAATTAACCTTAGGGTGTGGTGGGTGTGTCTCGTAACAACAACAACACGGTGACACCGCTGTGTTTGTGTGCGTAACTGTCTAGCTTACCGTGTTAACAAAATATTTTTATTTCTATTTTTAGAGAACCCTAGTGTCTAGTTAAACCTATCTTAGGATTTAAGATACTATGAACCAAAAATATGTAATCTTTCTTTCAATAAATAATATCTATCTATCTATCTACCTACTATTTGATAACCTATTAATTTTCTTTTCGTACGGACCAAGAAACGCATTATACGCGGCGCATCCAGCATTGTTATACAGCGGGGCAATGCAGCTAGCGTCTTGGGCACGCTTCCGACTGGTATTGATATGGATCAGTTGAGCTACTTGTAGATTGTTTGCAACAGTCAACAGTTAGCTTAATTGTTTCAATTGTAAATATTAGTTTTAATTTAATTCTATTATTTGATTGTAATTTTCTTTGTTAAGATAAGATAAAGATTTTCTTTAATTATACGCTTTTGTACGAAAAAAAATATTGAAAACCTAAATAATAATCTCGCTCGAGTCTCAGAATTCGAGTAGGTAGGTAGGTTATCTTAATTAATCATCTTAGAGTTATTGTGTTCGTAAAATATCTCTCTTTGAGATCATTGTATTTATAGTTTTCACTTCTCTGGACGAGTATGTAAGGTCCAGGTTGTCTGGCAGAAATCGCGTTTGAGCGATAAGACCGTCAATCAAGAGTTATATAGTTACATTTGTAAATTGTTTTTTAGTTTAAGTGTGCCATAAAAGTAGTTTTCTGGCTATCTATTAAGGTCATAATTTCTTTATACAAAAGATTTCAACGCGCTTCTTTACTAAGAAAAGTTTAGTTTTTGTATTTTTCAAAATGTGTAACTAACTGCAACCGCAAAATAACTAACCATAACAATTTAAAAATAGAAGAAAAATAATGTTGCCAGCACTAATTAATTTCAAACATTGCAAGTTATGTGATACAGGCCAGTACGTTCGACCGTGCCCAAAAACGGAAGTAGGTATGATGTGCAGTAGAACAAGTATTGCGCAATCTCACGGAAACCAACGAACAAAATAAGAAAGCATTGCATTCCATTATAATTACAAAATCGGAATCGGACTCGAGCGGTCGTCGCAGTGAAAGCAGTTGCGTCATATTACGAACGAGGTGCATTCGTCGCCCGGACGCGAACCTTGACGTACTGCGCCGGAGATTTACGACTTTTGACATTTTATTGCTACTTTTATCTTAAAACGTTGATCGAAGAAAATATTTATAAGTACGAGTTGGACTTGCACACGAAGGGTTCCGTACCATTATCTATAAAAACGGCAAAAAATCACGATTGTTGTATGGGAGCCACGATTAATTTTTTTTTTTATTTAAGTGAATATAATTACTAAATATTCAGTGAAAATTTCAAGCACCTACCTGTTGTCGTTATCAATATCGAGCAAAAAGGAGCAAAAAAAAACACTTTTATTGTATGGGATCACCTATAAATATTTATCTTATTATAATAACGTATAGACCACAACCACTGGAGGTTGGTAAAATACAAAGTTTTATACATTTTGCACTGCACATTGTATTGTACTGAATAAAAAATTAACAACAGTTAATCTAATTTTTTTTCCAAAAAGATGCAAGGTCTATGCCACATTAATTTGACAGCTTCGATTCCAGTAAAAATCAGCCACTTTTCTGTCTGATCAAACTATTTTATTTAAGACTAAGTAGCGGTCCACCCCGGCTTTGCACGGGTATATTCTATCGCCTATGTTCAGCAAGGGTAATTTAGAATTCTAATGGTGAAAGAATTTTTCAAATCGTGCCTGTACTTTCGGAGCCTATTCAATTCAAACAATTTTTTTTGCTCTTTATAATATTAATATTATATAATATGATTAAATATATATAGAAAACGACTCATTGAAAATGCATAATCAATTTAAAGTTACCTACTTGAAATATTTACAATATAAAATAGTAAGACAAACTGTATATTTATGTATTTAGTCCAAAGAAATAAAAACCAATATACTATAATGATTTAAATCTTTTATTCCGAACGGCAATAAGTATTATGCTATGTTAAATAGATGACATAATAACAATTTGCACTGGTAACACTGCGAATTTCATAATCGAATGCTTTTTCTAATTTGAATAAAGAGGTTAATAATAATTTATGACTCGTCCATTTTGCATAATTTGAAAACGATCGTGATGATTGATGATAGATGTTTATTTTAACGAGTGGTTAACACGTAATTTACCATTTCTGTAAAGATGATAAATATTTGAATAAAAAGTTAATATATTTTAGGTAGATAGATATTTTATGTAAAAAAGTTAATATATTTTAGGTGTTAGGAGACAGGTACTACATGTACACATTTTTTTATATTGTCTGTTGTTATACCGGCAATAGAAAAAACACACTGAAAAAATTCAACTGTCTACCTTTTACGGTTCATGAGATACAAGCCCGCTGACAGACGGACAGATAGACAGACAGTGAATGCTTGGTAAGTACGGAACCCTTAAATCAGTTTTTTCCTGTATTAAGTGTATAGTTATACGGTTTACGGTTTAAGATAAATTAATTCTCAAAAGAATTTACAAAATTCGCTAACTGTTGTTATAATACATTAAGTTTGTGTTTATTTTAATTAGACGGTGTGGTGGCTAAGCGAGAAAGTCCTTCTTTAAATAAAAAAATAATAATAATTATATCGTACATACTTAATCTTAATTTTACCGAACCGTAAAAGATAGACAGTTAAAATTTACACAGTGTGTATTTAAATTCCCGCTATAACAACAAGGAAATTTATTTATCAACATACAATGACAAAAAAACAATGTCACTAATAAATACACTTAAATAATATTATCAAAGACATCGGATGTAGCATCGAATGCGTAAAATATTTGTATTTAACTCCTTTATTTTCATTATTAGAATATAGTAGTGTGAACTATTTTATAGTAAAAAAAGTAGTTCTTGTCACACGCTAAAGCTAAATTATAGTTACATATCTCTAATCATCTTATAATCATATTATTATCATAGTGTTTATGATACTCTTTATTATCAAAGAACATTACAATAAAAAAATAGAATTAAATTAAAACTAGTATTTACAATTGAAACAATGAAGCTAACTGCAGACTGTTGCAAAACATCTACAGGTAGCTCAACTGATCCATATCAATACCAGTATCATAGTTGTTTAGTTGAGCCAAAATTTTTTATCCGCTAGTTAGCGTACAAAGAGTAGTTTACTTTAGGTAGACCTAGATAAGATTTGACACCATAGGAAACCTGACGAAACCTTTTTGGTTTGGTTGGACTT
The DNA here is from genome assembly GCA_947086465.1 of Eupithecia exiguata. NCBI lineage: Eukaryota > Metazoa > Arthropoda > Insecta > Lepidoptera > Geometridae > Eupithecia > Eupithecia exiguata. The sequence goes on along the minus strand of OX352240.1, from coordinate 10,643,086 downwards.
GATACACGTACAAGATCACCTTGTACTTTACTTAGTAGGGTTTTGAGTAAAATCTAACACAAAATTGCAATATGTTATTTAATTATTTTGTATGTCCATTTAAGTTTTAACCTTGTACAAAAATGTGACTGACCGAATTTATTAATTATAAATTATACAACACATGTGGTAGGCCCAAACGAATTATAACTCTTAGGTAATAGTTTAAGAAAATTATTTAAACATCTATAATAACTAATAATTATTATAAAGAGGAAAGATTAGTTTGTTGAGTTGAATTGATAAGGCTCCGAAACTACTGGACCGATTTGAAAAATTCTTTCACCATTAGAATCTTACATTATTCCTGATGATAATAGGCTATAGAATATACCCGTTCGAAGCCGGAGCGGACCGCTAGTTTAAGATATCTTGGAGTTATGCTTGTCTTGGAAGACAGTTTACGATTTGCGGCAAAAATAGTTTCGTTGCTTTAACGCAGAAGAAATTATAAACCACCAACAATTTTTCCTCTCGCGTAATGTAAATCGGTCCACTATAATTAAAGGTAAGGTTCCTAAGTGCACATTGATAGATAGATAGATAGATAGATAGATAGATAGATAGATAGAAGTGCACATTATGGTGTGTGCAGGCAGAAAACTAGTCTCTTTGATAAATAGATATTTTGTGCCAACTCATGACCTCTCTGATTTCGATACTCGCAAGCCGAAAAAACCTTAAAAACTATTTATGAACTAGCGGTTCCCCGCGGTTTCACCCGCTTTAAATTCGAACTTCACATTTCTAGGGGGATTATTACCGTAAATCTCTCATGGGTATTTGATGTTTTACCAGGACTACAGGCCTATGTTACTCTCCACCCTTTCAACTAACTCAATGCCAAAAATCAATGCGATTTGTTGCTTAGTTAGGGCGTGAAAGATAAACAAACAAACAAACGCACTTTCGCATTTATTATATTAATTACTAGTAGCGCCTCGCGGTTTCACCCGCGTAGTTCCCGTTCCCGTAGGAATTTCGGGATAAAAAGTAGCCTATGTCCTATTCCAGACTATAATTTATCTCTGTGCCAAATTTCATCCAGATCCGTTTTGCCGTTCTGGCGTGATAAAGGAACAAACATCCATCCATCTATCCATCTAAACTTTCACGTTTATAATATTATATATATATATATATTATATATACTAGCAGCGCCTCACGGTTTCACCCGCGTAGTTCCCGTTCCCGTGGGAATTCCGGGATAAAAAGTAGTAGCCTATGTCCTATTCCAGACTATAATCTATCTCTGTGCCAAATTTTATCCAGATCCGTTCAGCCGTTCTGGCGTGATAAAGGAACAAACATCCATCCATCTATCCATCTAAACTTTCACGTTTATAATATTATATATATATATATATATAGTGAGATGAGATGAGAAGATTGACAAAAACATAAAAAACGATGGCAATCGATTGATCAATCCAATCCTTTGACAAATCTTTAATAAATACTCGATTCTCAAAGTTTTTGCTCTGAAAGACCTAGATAACTGGTGACGTAACGATTTCACATGGGAATCGGTACACTTGGCTCATTCAATACAGAATGCGATTTGTCACAGCTTTGTATTGTATTGATGCAATATGTATTGTAATTACACTCGGGTACACAAAATGCATATTTCTGTGATATATCATACACTGACTATACTTACATGTAAATAGCAGTATGTATATATAAATAGACAATACTTATGTAAGTTCGGTGACAATGCAATGTTGCTGTACCATCCTAGAGATAGGGCTCCTCAACGAAACGATGTAACCCCGTCGAATTTGTGTTCGACGTTTGTGTTATTTTTTCCAAGCACTATAGTAAAAACTGGTATTGAAGAAAAGTTTTTTTAATGCAAATGTTATTAACAGTTTACAATTCATTACGTGCTTTGTTATTTAAAAAAAAATGAATAAAATTCATTTATTTTGGACTACACTGATCCGTAATTTGTTAGCAAGTTTCTATGCTAAAATGACCTTATATTAGTGTTAGTATTCGTTAGTATTTAGGTAGGTACTAAATTTAAATTAAATTAAATGAATTTTGGTACCTAGGTATTTCAAGAATCTTGTTTGCTACCGTTATCGAGTATTCATGCTTGCTCCCAAGCTCAATTACCATTCTGTAACAATCCACCATTGAACGCGATTATCATATCACTTTCAAAATATTTCACAACGTTGTAATGCCCATTTTGCATTCTGCGCTGCAGGTAGGTATTGGATGAGAGCTCATACATTATGTATGACGGTTCATTTAGGTCAATGGTGTTTACAATCACATTGATTTATCTGAAAAATAGTCTTAGAGTGCAAACGCACTACGCGACAGCGGAACTGCGCGGCCGCGACACTTTATCTATGTGAAAAATATATTACGGGCCGAATATGGCATACAATGTGGGACGAAAGCAGATTTTTTCATGTGGGCCGAACTTCCTAGGGACGAATATTGCATAAATCAATTAGAACAAATCACCAAATAGGCCGCGCAGTTCTGCGGACGCGTAGTGCGATCAGGATCTCATAGGATTTCATACAAAGAATAACTGGCCACGCCGTGTCGCGCAGTTCCGTTGTAGTGCAGTTCCGCTCAGTGAGAGGGTAACTTTAACTTAACGGTGTGATTACGATTCAAATTGAGTCCGATAGGTAGTGAGATTCGTAAATCTTTCGTGGTAATTTTTTACGCTCTACCTAACATTGTTTGATCTTATCATTTTTCTTCGATTTCGTAGTGAATTAGGCTGCAATCGGTTTTCCAAAATGGCTGTTTAAATTTTTTGACCTGAACTAATCGATGTCAACGCTCAAAAACGGTTCATCCTATTACATCTAGTAAGAGTACCTACAATTACCTTTGAAATATAGAATTTAGCCTTGTATTTTTGCCCCTGTTTTAAATCAAATTTTTAATTAAAGAGTCTCACAGACTGACGCGGCCTGCGGTGGCGGTCAGTACAATTTGACGAGTAGGGGTGTAATAATAATAATAAGGGGTTGTGAAATTGTACTGACTGCTACCGCAGGACGCCTCAGTCTGTGAGACCCATTAGAAATTAAAATAAATTCAATTTTTTTATTAAAAAAGGTAAAGGTAAGTTATAAATTAAAAACAACCTATCCCAAGCTATTCTACGTGCCGTGAATGCACTGCGTCATCAGATGCGACGCGTGAAAGTGCTATAATTTTCAACGAGAAAATGCATTTTCTATTCGCATAAAACAACGATTCATTTTATAACTTGAGCTTATAACCATTATTAAATAACATTAATTACACTTCATAGATAGTACATTACGCAACCAAACTCACCTTAGAATATGTCCCGTGCATAGAAAGTGAAACGGTCAGTGTTGCATGCTAAAACACACTCTCACTTTAGTCCAAACTGCACTAACAAAAAATATATTTAAACAAATAACACGGAATACGCGGTTTAAATTTTTCGAAATTCGAACACGATTCTTTTTTTTTTCGCAGCACGCGCGGGTTGTTTGACGTGTAAGCGGCAAATGTGACGGGTTTCGTTTGGCTCTCTCCGCTGCGTTGTGTAATTGTACGGTTGGTAGAGGGATCGGATGTAGGTTATTGGTTGGAATGCCGGTGGTTGATAACACTGTGGTATATAATGTAACAGGTGGTAGGTGTAGACAGGTACCTGGTGCTAATTTTTGCACTTTTTTAACGATTACTTTAAAGTTTAACTTACGATAATTAAACGCAAATAGGTACGTTTTTAGTGAAAAGTTCGAAATTGTCCAGGATAATATGTTTCAGCTTATTCTCTTCGTATGTATACAGGATTATTGGTAAATTAGTGACAATACGTGAACTGCAGGTTCAGCCCATCATCACAAATACGTCCGTAAAGGCGCCAAGTCTAAATTCTAAAAAAAAATATAAGTTACCTCTGATTCTAAAAGAAAAAACATCTTTGTCTGGAACCCAACGAGTTACTTAAGACCGATCTTTCACTCTCATATCTTCTGTTAATTCAGGGCAGAGCTGTTTTTAAGTTGAATTTCAAGTAAAACCTCTCTAAGGAACGATTATTTAATTGCGGGGGGTACCTATTACCAATACCAAAATTAAGAGTTAAGACCTGGCGTCTTCACAAACGTGTTTGTGATGATGGGCTGAACCTGCAGTTCACGTATTGTCACTAATTTACCAATAACCCTGTATAGGTACCAAAATATTTTCCTTCCATTAAAAATTATGAGTTATTGGCTGAACTGATTTTGTGGGTGGATCAATAATAAAAGCCAAACATGACAATGTGGGTCGCGGGGTCGTGGGGTCACATCAATTTGGCATGCTACATCCGCTGACATGCTGTCGCTACCACACAGGTCCGCTTATGAAGTTATGACGCAACGGACACGACAATTACCGGAGAGAAGCCGCGCGGGACTAGAACGGACGCGTGTGCCGGACGCGAGACCGGACCGGACACGTGGGCCGGATACTAGACGCGTGCGGGACCAGACTTTGGCAATTCTAGCCAACTTGTCTTGTGCAAAGTGTCTCTCGTGAGACGCTGGGAATAGTCATGCGTGAGACGTTGAGAATAGGCGCGACTCACGTGAGGTGCTTTGGGTAATTCAAACTAGGTACAGCTCACTTTTATCCCGACTGACTCAGAAAGTGGCTCACTAAATTGGTATTGTACGATATCAACGAATTTTTTAATTTGCCTGTATTATGAATTTATAATTTTATTTTTTATGTTTAAGTGACATGTAATAATGGTATTATGAATAAATTTCTGTATTTCTGAGAATGTTTAATGTATTTTCTTATAGTCAAGTTAAAAGCGTATAATCAATTTTAGATTAATTTCTCCGCTTGCGTAAGGGTAGATTAAGGCGCTTCGCATAACCCCAAAATAATGGTGATTCTGCAGATTAACGCATTAACTGCCCAGCCTCGGTGGTGCGATCTGCAGGGACTCACCGCTGCCGCCCCGCGGTCGGTGGTCCCGAGGGACATGTGAAAATGTTAGTTTAGTATCATCCTCATCATTGTCAGCCTATATTAGTCCACTGCTGGACATGAGCATCCTCTAATGACCGCCATAGTTTAGTATAATATTGCTTATTCGTACGGTGATCGTACATTTAACTGCTTAATAAAAAGAAATGCCAGGCATTTTTGGTACAAAATCACATAACCTGTTATTATAAAAAACGGAAATTTGGATGGATGAATGTGCGAGTACCTTTGTAAGGTATTTCTTCACACCAAAACTACTAGACGAGCTAAAATTAATTAATCGTATCGTAATTTACTATTACTAGAATTTACTATTACTAAAATAATTAGGTATGCATAAAGTCTAGACTTTGCTGGAATAACACTCAGGTCAGACTTCACTAAAACTGATCTGAGATGAGCGGAGAAGAAATGTGTTTTAAACAACCAATAAAACGTCTTTATTCACACATTTCCGCTCAGGTTATAGGAGACCACCGGAGATGTATCATATTTGTATCAATATTTGCATGCGAAGTATCAAAGAATGATCGAAGTGGATATGTGAGCTGTATCTAGCAAGTTGGTGACGTCACGCAGCGAAGACGAGAAGAGATGATCAGAGATGCGAGCTGTGTCTTGCCAGTGCATTTATCAAAATTCAAAATCAAATATTCTTTATTTTCATAAATACAAAAATGTACACTTAGTCAAATTCTTAAAATGAAACTCTGACACGGAAATAAAGTGGTACTTTTGATTTCTGTCGCTTCGGTATGCAGACTATAAAGAAGCGACTAAGAAACCTTTAGCCTGTTAGTTGTGATTTTTCGAGTTGGAGCAAAACCCGTCCCAAGTTTTTTTATCTTCTAAATAATCTGATATTTTGTAGTAAACCTGTTTGCACAGAAAGGTTTTGACAATTTGTTTGAATTTATTTATTGATAGATTTTGCAACTCACTAGGAGTTTTGTTGTAGAAGCTTATACATTGCCCTTTAAAAGATACATTAATCTTGTGAAGCCTGGTTGTGGGCACATCGAGTTTATGTTTATTTCTAGTATTTATATTATGTATATCGCTCAACAAATATCCGCCCATCTCAACAATCATCTCAACAAACATCCGCCCACGCAGCTCAGCCGCTCTAACCAGCACACATCTCCGCTTTCGCCAGCACAGAAGGAGATGACACAGATTTCAACAAAATATTATTTGGCAATCGAGGGTTCTGCTCTGATATTTGAAATCATTAAATCTATCTGTTTTTGCCAAAAACAAGGCGATGTCCGAAAATGGTCACCATTATACAATAGATTAAAACCGATCAAGTGCGAGTCAGACTCGCTCACGAAGGGTTCCGAACCATTATCTATAAAAACGGCAAAAAAAATCACGTATGTTGTATGGGAGCCCCCCTTAAATATTTGTTTTATTTTAATTTAATTATTTATTTTTAAAGTGAATATACATAAAACGAAATATTCCGTGAATATTTCAAGCGTCTACCTGTTGCTGTAATCAATAGCGAGCAAAAAAGTCACGTTTATTGTATGGGAGCACCCTTAAATATTTATTTTATTGTTTTTTAGTATTTCTTGATAAAGTGGCAACAGAAATACATCATCTGTGAAAATTCCAACTTTCTAACTATCACGGTTCATGTGATACAGCCTGGTGACAGACGGACAGACAGATAGACAGACGGACGGATGGACAGCGAAGTCTTAGTAATAGTGTCCCGTTTTACCCTGTTGGTACGGAACCCTAAATATAACATAATAATAAGACTTAGTTTAAGCTTCTCATGTAGGTAACTAGCTTCTAATATTTGTTTTAAATGAGAAACAAAGATCTTTGATCTGAACTAAACCCGTCTTAATTTGGGATACCACGTGTTCAGAAACCCTAGCGAGACCCTTCTCATCATGGCTGGCTGTCTCCGCAGCAACATCAACGCAGTCCCTAAGAGGGCGAAAATAAGTGTTAACAGTAGTTGAAACTTGTTGTTTTTCTTGTTTTGTGACTTTGTTTTAAAATCTCTTCATAATGCCAATTTATGATGAAATATATGTATTATTAATAATTTTTGAATTTTAAGTAGGTACCTAGTTTTATTACTAAATTTATATCATTATTTTATTTTTAATTTTAGTTCTGTTTTGTGATTCTATTGTAATTTGTAATGTGTATTGTATATGGTGCTGAAATAAATGTTTTTTTTTTTTTATAATAAGATTTATTTCAATAATGTAATAAAATTACTTAAAATATAGAATGCTGCATATTCAGTACCAACCTTCCTCAACAGCCTACGATGGTGTCCACTGCTGATCGCAGGCCTCCCTCTGGATAATCGCCTTATTGGCTTTTATCTTATGAGGGTGAAATGCCCATAATCCCAACACTGGCGTTCGCAGTTCAGTAGTAGAACTGTTCTGCAAGAGGCGCTGCTGCCCGCCCCCCGGTGTATGTCCCTTAGTCGCCTCTTACGACACCCACGGGAAGAGTTGGGGTGGTGTAAATTCTAAGCCGGCACCACACAGTACCAACCTTATAGATATGATGTAGGTACATCCATAAGAAAGGATCAGTAGACATTCACTCGCCGGCACCTTCACCTGATGACACAACCGGTGTCATCTAAGCTTTCTACTCACCGCTCTGTTTTGTTTGCAATTACACACTGTTACTTAACGCTGTGTACTGTGTTTATTTGCCTCTTTTTAGATGTTAGGGACCACCTCCATAGACGGCTGTTGGTATGAACATCCCGTAATAGTTTACAGCTAGTAATTCATTTAAAATTATATAAAAAACTCATCTGGGTCCCTACTTTTTAACTTTTCATCGCAAGAGGCCTGCAAAAGTAGATAAAAAGTACAAAGGAGCCCAGACAAGTATTTTGATTCCTCATTTATCAAAATCAATTCAGCCATTACCTATTTTGCAAATGGTAATTTATAGAGTGTCCACTAACCACATAGAAACACTAAAAAACATAGCTAACGCCTCGCGGGTAAAAAGCTTTATTAAAACCGCATTTCAGGAACCTCGATAGTGGCTCGAGCTACCTCTAAGTAAAAACTTCGGAGTAAAATTTACAGACAAACTGATCCCGGTGGCGGAAGATGGCTGCCGCCAAAATCAGTTTGGCTGTAAATTTTACTTCGAAATAAACGCGTACGAAGTCGCGGGCAGCCACTAGTTAGTCATAAAAGTCTCACCAGTCTCTTAGAAGGATCTGTGAAAAGGACAAATAAGACTAATCTCCAACAATGGAGATTTCAGCTGTACCATAACTGACTTTTTGAGAATCTGTCTTTATGAGAACAAACCGGTAGTTCGGGTACCTACACGTAGTTATAATAATTGGTGAACACGACGATTATATTTATTTATCATTGTGTTAATTTTTCGTCTAACATAAATGAAAAACGCTGAATGCTTTGAATAAATGAAAAACAAGATTCAAAAAACTGGAATAATTTAGTGAAAGTTGTATTTAAATTTTGATTTTATTAACAAAAGGAAAGAACATAATGAAATTTAAAGCCCAGCATTGTATTTCAAATCTCCATCGTCATTTAAGGAACTTCACTTAATCTTAAGATTGTATCGGAGTGCAGTCTCTTCAGAAACTTATGCGTGTGAATGAAAGTGTAGATATTCAAGTTTGTTCGGTTTATGGGCACTTTTGTGGTTCATTTAGCACTTTTACGTAAAAGATTTTACCAAGCGTACAAAGAAACCGGAAGACTGGATGAGGCTCGCACAGGACCGAGTTAACTGGCGTGTAAAAAAGGAGGCAGTGGTGGGTGCAGCAGTGGCACCACTCAGCAGTGGGTGTCAACGGGCTGATGATGATGATGATGATAAAGAAACTTCAGTCTCTACATGTATGGTGGTTTTAACAGCAATTTCCTTTATCTATTCACTTCTTCATTTGCAAAATTAACGAAACAACTAATTGACAAACATTATTTCTTGAATGGGTCAGTATAGAAACAATCTTTCTTAGATCTGGTTATAGGTACATTCTAAGGCAACCATGTAACATTACACAACACAGCATGTTTGAAGAGGGTGGGACTTGACTTGTATTTCACTTGACAGGGGGTCAAGGCTCGTGGGGGCGTACACTTGAGTGCATTCAATCATTTGAATAACAACTTTACTGTCATCCTCTGATCAACTGATTGTAGCCCAAGTTCATCGACACAATGTAGAGTTTTTTTTATACAACAGGGTTATTGGAAACATGTATACATAGCTTCGATAAAAGTAAAAAAGGGAGATGAGGCATTACCATCTCGAAAGTGGATGGCTCAAGTTAGGTTCAACTATGTTCCCTTACATCAGTCATAGTCGGACCGGCGGCGCGGGCGGTGGCGTTTGTGTTGCGCGTGCTTGCTACGACGTATAATTTTGTGTGATTTCGACTAAATCACTAGGACAATGCTCTCGTGTTCGTTCACCATGTGTACAAATAGCTCCAAAACAAAAAACAAAGCCCAAGGCATCACATATTTTCCCGCGTAAGTAGATACACCAAACTTTAAATTTTCTGATAATCCGATACCTTATCATTATTTCATCTGTGAAACGGTACAGTTTTTGAGTGAGCGCTGGTACAACGTACCGTATCTTCCTTTTTTTACTTTTATCGAAGATACATAGTATACACCCAGGCAATGTTTAAATTGTATGTAGGTAAGGTACGTACAGTAATTATCGCAAGTTTCGTTACAAAAACAATAAAACCAGAATTGCTTCTGGCGAATGTAATAAAGAACTTAACGATTGAGTAATCGGAATTACATTCACACCTTGTTGAAGTCACATCGACCCGACATTCCATTGAAAGCAAATATTAATTTATCCGACTTGCAGAATTACTGATTGGCATCCGCTTACCAAATGAAAGTAAAAAGCTTGACAACGTAATACCAAATTATTCGAGTGTAGATATATTTAATTAGATTTTATAATTTACCTTCATTCTGTATTCTGTAAGTCGAATGAATCTAACGGGCAATAGTCATAAAAGAAGATGCAATTGTACAAGAACTTACCTTTTTTTTAGTACCTAATGGTTAACCTTTTGGCCACCATCAGCTCTTTTCAGCAACCTACATAATAGGATTGATTATTAAAGTATCTACGGGTAAAAAATATGATTTTTCTGTTTCGCTGAAATCTCAAAAGTGCCGTTCGGAGTTTTTCAGATAAAGAAAGAAAAAAACCGGCTAAGTGCGAGTCAGACTCGCGCACGAATTTCCGTACCATTATCTACAAAAACGGCAAAAAAATCATGTCTGTTGTATGGGAGACCCCTGAAATATTTATTTTATTACGTTTTTTAGTATTTGTTGATATAGCGGCAACAGAAATACATCATTTGTGAAAATTTCAACTGTCTAATACCATGAGATACAGCCTGGTGACAGACGGACAGACAGACAGCGGAGTCTTACTAATAGGGTCCCGTTTTACCCTTTGGGTACGGAACCTTGAAAAAAGCACGTAGCAAGTTTTGGAAAACACGGAGTACCAAACTGTATAAAGTTCCATATAAACTTTTCCCGAAGAAAAGACCTTCGCTCGATTCGTAGTTTATTTACCTCTACCACAGCCTGCTTATTCATAGTTTCATAGAGTTGTTAGCGTTTTGACAGGTCAGTCGTGCGGCAGGCAAGAGACGACGGGGACCGAACTGCATACTTGGTTATACTGTACCTCGAGAGTAAACCTACGACCTTCAGATTGAAAGTCCTCCACTAAGCCAACACATCCACATAACCATTGGTGAAAGCTGCAAGGAACCTATGCAATCGAAGTGTCACGAATGTCTACACGTATTAATTTCGTAATGCAAACAAATGCTTGTGGTTCGAGCTAGACTTTTGTTCAAAACCTATCACCGTTCGTCTTTTGTTTATGAGTGTTTTGTCACACAGACACAAGATACAGCTGGTTTTTCACTCGCTTTTTATAATTTACATTGACAATAGTTTAAACTTTTTGTTAAACAAAAGTAAATCAGGATAAGTGCTATATACAGGATTATTGGTAAATTAAACAAAACGGGGTTTACTTTAAACTATTGTCAATTTATTAACAAGCGAATGAAAAAATGGCTGTAATATAATATCGTTTGTATTCTAATTTATAAAGTTCTTATGGAATATTTTAGCTAGAGATTGGAAATATTTGTATGCAGTTATCTAATGAACTGCGTCGATGATTACATCGATCAAGGAGGATGATCGTTTCGTGTTGGCGCGAGATTTTATTTTTTGTATTTGTTTATTTTTCCTGTGTTCTATAAGGAATAAAACTAAGGAATAGTAATTTGCCGAAAATCTGAAACTTTTCTATGAACCTATGATAAAGTCGATTTCGATTGAAATTCATTTAGGGAGCATTTTGGTATTATGTTGAATGAATTAATGAATGAATGTTTACTTTATTGCGCTTAAAATATAACAAAAATAAACCTAAGGTATATCTAAATTTAAAACATGACCAGTATAATAGGCGGCCTTATCGCTGAAAGCGATTTCTTCCAGGCAATCTAGACTTTTAGCCCAAAATCTCTTTCTTCAAAAATGCCCCAAATATTTATAGCTGTGAATCATAAGTAGAAAATGGTTTACGATTTGAGCAAATTACTTTTCCTTGTAGAATGCAAATAATAAAACAAAAAAAAAACGCGTGCCAATACGCTTAACCTTAAGATCGATTATGCGAAAGGTAAGTAGTCGCTGGTGACGTCACACTATTTCAGATTACAGTGTCAATGAGTTCTTCTTGTTAGGTGTGGTGTGGCGTGTGACGTCATTGCTCAGAGCACGGGAGCCATGACAGAGATTATCATTTTGGCGCGCCATTATTTTATTCAAACTTTAAAATTAGATTTTTTATCTAATACGACTGGCCTAAAAGAAATATGAATTAAATTTTGCATTGTTTTTATCAGACAATACGTTAGAATTATTTTCCAGTAGTAGTCAAGAGTCAAGTAGCCTATTGTAATAATTCATTCAATGATTACTCATTAGTCCAGATATAGCGAGGCATCTTTCTATTTTCTCTACATCATGGCGGTCGGACGTGCTTCAGAGGCCGAGGGTTTCCGATTCCGTTGCAACTAATTATTTGCAATTATGATACTTCTAGGGCAGTTCAACCTCTTTGATTAAAAGCCGCTAATAAACCTACGTTTAGTCCTAGCTCGATCGAGATTAACCTACCTATAATGACAAACTCAAACCAATAAAAATAAAAACCGCGCTCGTTCGTTACTTTCGCGCATAGAACTTTTCAGCCACTCAAGAAAATTAATAAAACGTCAAGTGCGAGTCGGACTTGCGCAACGAGGGTTCTGTATAATTGTTTGAATAAAAGACCTTGTTTCTTGCCAAATATCATGAGTCTAGGCAACGGGAAGTAGGTACCCTATAGGTTTTTGGTCCATAGCGAGAATCAAACATAGGTACTATTTCTTTTTGTTGTGAATTAACAACTATGTACAAGCCCTACTTTTTGCCAATTTTCAAGATTCTGGGTTAACACGAAAAGTACCCTACAGATTTTGTGTGCATGTGATTCTCTTAGAAAATACAAAAAAATTTAAAAGAGGGTTGACAGACGGGCATACGGACAACAAAGTGATCCTATAAGTGTTCCTTTTTCCGTTTTGAGGTACGGAACCATAAAAAGTAAGAAAATTAAACCTAGCCTTTAAAGTTTTCCAACGGACATGACCAGAAACATTTGCAACTTGTTTATTTTAGAAAGACCTAATTTATACAATTATCTTAATTTTAGAGATACATGTATGTATATATTATGCACAAAAATAGATAGATTAAATGAAAACAACAATAAGTTCAGAGTGTCAAAAAATTCCGTTTCCGAGTTTCGACACGGAATCTGACACAGATTCGAGAAATTAAAATATTCTAGCAGTTTTTATTATTTTTTGCGTTCAAAAAGGAATATTACATTTATTTATATTAGCAGCAGAGAAGTTTTCCGTAACGCTTAAAATATTTTTTATGAAGTTTTATCAAATTTCGATTCAGTGATAGTTTTGGAGAAATTAATAATAATTAATTTTTAGTCATAATTCTCTTATTTGTTACTAAAAGTTCCATTTTATCATATATTGAAACATGGGTTTATAGAAAATAGCCTATGATTTGTGGAATAGTAACATTTTGGTTCGTTGAGGCGAAAACGTGCTTTATACTACATACTACGAGGAAAATCTTCAAAATCACTCGTGTAAATTAAAAATATAATGTGAAAATCGTACGCAATAAATACGCGCGTGCGATTTTCACGTGGTTCTATTTTCAATTATTCTTCCGAATAGTACGGAAGAGACCAAATCATACGACGGATTCCGAGTAAAAACTTTTTGTCGTACCTGATGACCTACTCTGAAAATAACCATACTACTAACTACACCACTTCAAAAATCCTAAAAATAATAACACGTTCGATTCGAAATAGATTTTCATACACTTTTCTCAACCGCTAAACGCGTGAGAAATGAAATTCCATAGAGTTTTCCGTCCCGCGTTTTAGTACACTTGCGATGACGAACTTTCTCGGTTATGTTTGGTACAGGAATAATAAACTTTCTGAGTAACTATGGTTTATAACTACTTTTCTGGTTGTTTAAATTCTTGCAGAACGAAGAAAGTAGAATATTTAAATTTCGCACAAATCTGTGTCAGGTTCCGTAACGAAGACTTGGAAACGGAATTTCCGAATTGCACTGAAGGTTACGAGAATATCGTATACGGAAAAAGTAGACCAGGTAAACCATAATGAAAAACAAAAAGTAAAACTGCCTTTCTTCTAAAAAGTTTAAAAAACCTATGAAAATTCAGAACTAATCATAGTATAGTTGTAAGTCGTCCTTGTGCTGGTTCGCCTGTCGGTCCAGCAGCCACCTCAGGGTCTGCGCCATCGCTCCAGGATCCTCGCACCGGATCCGGTGGCACTGCTTCCACTTGCGTGGGTTAGAAGGTGTTCTAAGGAGGAGAAACAAAATTATTAGCTAAAAAACTTACAGATTAGAAACAATTGAATCTACAAAAAGTCTACAGTTATCTCAATGATAACTGTAGACTGTTGCAAACATTTTAGAGGTAGCTCAACTGGTCTTTATTAATACCAATCGGATCATAAGAGATAATATGAGATATTTTTCAGCAGGTATGTGCTTCAAAAACATACTTATTGTTTTGACTTGGGAAAGAAAAACAGGCTCAAGGAATATTTTCATACCATTAACTGAAAAAACAAGCCTCCAGGGAAAAAATAAATGGCTGATGGACCACCGTATAACCATCGCTTACATCGAAGCAATACCTCGTGGGCTACACACGTTAAGAAATTGCTCTTCTATGCGCGCCCTGAGGCAAGAAAAGCGTGTTATTCCTGGCCTCTGCTTCTCTTAACCTAACTCCTTACACAAGTGCTTGACTGTAGTTCTTCTCATTATGCAGCTCACACAGCAGCCGTCGCCGGCATCTCTCGCTGATCGCCGGCACCTCTGACAGAGTCTCTGGCGTGCTCGCAGCTCCGGTGCGCCGGTAGATATTAGATGGATACCTGCAAAGACAGTCATGCTAAATCCTGGCAAACGTTAGTCTATGAGTATAAGTTCGAAATTTGACAGTCTCGCGGTGAGTCAATAGATTACTGTGTAGACCAGGAGACTTCCCATTCGCTGGACCGACGACATCGTAGCGGTCGCAAAGAGTCGATGGATAGAGGCGGCTCAGGACCGCTATTCGTAGCGTCGGGGGGAGGCCTATGTTCAGCAGTGGACCTATACGGGCTAATCTGAGCCCCGCGTGATTGTGACGCCTGGGGGTAAAACTCGATAATGCTCCTCGGTGACGATCGTAGCAATGAAATGATCTTATTTGAGTGAGATTTTGACATCTACGCTAAAGAATGACAGAAATTCACAAATCATCTCGACACTTGAAACTCGAACTTGTCAAATAAAGGATTAGAAAGAAGCAATCGAATTTGGTCACTAATTGAATGGATTCGAGTTTAGATTCGAACTTCAGAATGCGTCTATAGAAATCAGCTGATATGCCGAGGCAACCGACTGTAGAGTTGTGACGTAGAACGTCGATCGATCAGTAGGTAAATGCTATATCGATGACTGCCGTGACGATGCGATGCCGAAACTTGCCTAATCTCGTTATTTTAAACGGTGAAACTTTTGATTATAATATTGAATAGTTCATGATATTGAAAATGTTTGCTTGTTCGCCGCTTTCTAGTATTTAAATCATAGTGTAACTAAATCTAGCATAATACTGGTATTAAGTATGCAATAATCTATTATGTACCTCACTTGTATAGTCTAACAAACGACTACACATAATTATAAGACTGATATTCTAGCCAAAATTATTATTTTATATTCCGTTCATTCATATTTAAGATTGTTTTGTGTACTTAATCTGTTTTACGAATTGTTTATTTTTCTACTGTTGAATTTTATTGAATTATAGTTTTAAGTACTTTTGCAAATTAAAAGACTGATATTTTAATAAAATAATTTTGTTTGAATTTTTCTCAACCCTGTGGGTGGAACTACAGAATTAGTTAGTAGGTACAAAGAGGTCGTATAGAAACGGTTGTAATTGCTTAGTAATATAACACGCAAAAATGTATAAGCCAAAATATATATTATAATCCGTTGGCACAAAATTTATTTCATACAGCAGTTGCATCGGATCAATTATCCATCGGGAACTTATTGTTTGATACGATGCAACCACAATCTGATCATATGATCAGATGGAAATCACCCCACCACACACTACAGCACAGGTGGGTTGATTCACTATCGATTACAGTCGTCATTGTTTATTGCGATTGCTATTGTAGTTCCTATTAATCTGTGATGCATTATCGATGGACAGCATTATTGATATGTATGTACCATTTAATTGTGTTTAGAAACTCGCTTCTGCCCACAAAATAAACATAATATGTAATTCCAGATCAAAAACTACATCTTTGTAAAATTTCAGCCTGATCCGTTCAGTAGTTTTAGGGTGATGAGGTAACAAACATCTAAACTTTCGCACTATGATACGTATTAGTGTGATTTTGTCTGTTTAAAATAAATATCTCAATACTATATTACGTGTTGCCTGGTCCCGTATTCTCGATGGTGATGATGCTGGGCGTCAATGCACTGATGATGATCCCGACCGGGATGAACGCAGTCAGCATCCTCAGGAGTCCTTCCCAAGGGTTTGCACTGAAAACAACAATATGCAATTTTACTCTTAAGGCGCATACCCCTGTCAAACTAGCGCCGCCACCTACTTCATCTTATGATTCCGTTTAACAAACGAAAGTTCAAAATTTCAATGGGCAATATGTGTTACCTATTATAAGCTTTATTTTAATACCTCTAATAGTTTTATCTTGTATAGTTTAGGCAGAGATGCGAAAATAGAGTTTGGTGGCCACAAAGTGCAACTTCGTATCTCTGCCTAAACTAGTATATAAAATAAAAATATAACAAAGGCATTAAAAAAAGCTTACAATAGATATCACAAACTGCCCATTGAAAATTTTGAAATTACCTTCGTTCAACGAAATAATAAGATAAAATAGGTGGTGGCGCTAGTTCGGCCCGGGGTATCGCCTTAAGGGCCCCATCTCATTAACCGGTGGTGCCACCATGGTGTCCATGGTGGTGACACCGGATACACTAACCATTAATATATATAGAGCTATTTAACGTCTCCCTCCATTCGTTGGTGGTGGCGTTTGATTTGGTTTTTCTCGCTTGTCAGCATAGGACACCACGGTGGCGTGACCGATGGCGCCACCATTCTCTTTAGGAAATCTCATTAGGAAACCATTTCCTAATGAGATAAGGTCCTTAGGCCCGTATAGCAATAATAAATGGTACCTATGAATTTTATTGTCATAGAAAATTACAATCAACGAATGGACACATTATGAGAACTAGTATTTACAATTGAAACTATTGAGCTAACTGCAGACTGTAGTAAAAAATCAAGAGTTAGCTCAACTGAAAATAGAATAAAACAAAACAATTATAAATTGTACCTAAAAACTCGCTTGTAATGTAAAGATATGCGCGCGTTGAAGTCTTTTGTTCTGCGCTCCGGTGCTCCATTGCTACCTCACCTTCTCAACAGCTGTTATTGGTCCACTGCTGGACGCAGGCCTCCTCTTGATAATCGCCTTATTGGCTTTTATCTCATGGGAGGTAATGTCCATAATCCCCACGCTAGACATGCGGGTTGGGGATCGCAGTTCGGTGGTAGATCTATTCTGCAAGAGTCGCTGCTACCCGCCCCCCGGTGTATGTCCCTTAGTCGCCTCTTACGACACCCACGGGAAGAGTAGTACAAATTCTAAGCCGGCACCACACGACTCCATTGCTACGATTCGTAGAAATTTCACCACTTAGTTTTCGTCTAAGATTAAAATCACCTGTCGGCGAGTAGGTAATTCTGGTAAGTCCGATACGATAACGATCATCATTACGGTGCCGTGTTTGTTTTGCTTACCACGATGAAGATCGGTCTGATAAAAGCGTCATCGATTGAACTTTCATTTCACCTGTGGGCCGAACTTCCTAGGACGAATATGGCATAAATCGTCGAAACGAATCGCACTCATAATATGTATATCACTTATCTAGTACCCATAACACAAGTTCTTCTATATGTTCCAATGAAGGGTAAAATTAGAAAAAACATACAGTATGTAACTTCGATAAAAGTAAAAAAGGTTTTTACTTTTATCGAAGGTATGTAATGAGTTATCACCGGAACTACTGGCCCCATTCTAATGATTAGCTTAGTCATTTCAAGATCCCTGATAGGCTTGTTAAATCCGGTACCACAAAGCGAAACCGAAGGCGGAAGCTGGTATCATAAACATTTGTATATATTAAGGGTATTTTATACTTCATTTACTTCCGTCACTTATTTTCGTGAACTGAATGAGAGAATACAAAACAAAAAACTCAGTGCCTATTTCCTTTAGTCCTTACAGTACTCGTGGACACGTCACAAAACTCAGATTACATGAGTAAAACTAGGAAATAGTGATCACTTTGATTTTTTTGCCCACTTCAATCTTTTTAAGGTAAAGTAAAGAAGCAAACAAGAAACTTTTACATACATTTTTAATTTCCAACGTCTTACGTCACAGTATTGTGATCTCACTATCTCACTAATCTCATCTCACTAATATTATAAACGTGAAAGTTTAGATGGATGGATGGATGTTTGTTCCTTTATCACGCCAGAACGGCAAAACGGATCTGGATGAAATTTGGCACAGAGATAGATTATGGTCTGGAATAGGACATAGGCTACTTTTTATCCCGAAATTCCTACGGGAACGGGAACTACGCGGGTGAAACCGCGAGGCGCTGCTAGTTTACAATATGGGGTTTTTAATCCCTTTGCCAAAAGGGGAAAATAACTGCCTACGTCTTGAACATTCATAAAAGGAACTGCCTACACAATCTTGGCTCATTTCCACTAGGTGTCTCTAACCGACTCGTTATGAATAATCGTTTTACCATGCGCCTGCGCTAGTGAAAGGATCGAGTAATTACACATTTTTACTTTCCAAATCGCCTTATTTATACTCAATTGCGGGTATGCTTGCGTTTGTTATTATGTGACAGGTATCTTGTAGTTTTTGGTAATGATTCATGAGCATGAATCATGTAACCACCTTGTACCTACATGAAGGTATTTTAGGGCCCTGACTCTGATCACGATCATGCTAATATTATAAAGGGGAATGTTTGTTCCCTTGTGAAACGATTGTGAACACAACAGCAAAACATCATCATGGATCATTGTTGCCAGAGGTAAAATTTCTTAAATTTTTGTAACTTTTGACCCCTTCGCGTAACACGTAAGTAATTTTTATATTAATCGCAATTTTCGTAACTTTTGAGAACAACGAGCGAGATTTGTGATTTGTTTTATTGCAAACAGTTTACGAACGCATTCAAATTAAAAGTACCTAAAACTGGCGGTCTAAAAAGTATGTATTTCATTTCACGCAAAGTTAGTTTAGTGTAAAATTAACAGATGCACAACCTCCTACTTTTGGTTCCAACTGATAGATTATGTTAGGTTTTGTGATAGACTAGATAGTAACATCACTGAAGATGGCGCTGCGAAAAAATTAAACTTGAGTCTGTTTCATCATAAGATAAAATAAACCATTAGACATTATAGATTCCTTTTTAATCCGCCATTTTGCTGACATCAATTTGTCGTCGATCCCAAATTTACCTACGTCCATAAAAAAAGCAATACTTAATGTAACTTTTTCAGAAATTATTATTTAATATTTCAGGATCGAAACCTTTCACTTTCCTTAGTTTCGATCCATTCCAGTGTTGCCCTGGCAACACTGGAATGGATCGTGCTGTTTTACACTGATAAAATTGTGAGCCTATAATAACATTATTTCTACGTAGGCTACTTAATTATGCTTACCAAAAAACGCCCGTGAAACCGTGAGCGTGTGTGATATAAATTTACTATTGCAACTGTGTCCGAATCAGTACCTACTTATATTTCGAGCTCTCGTTTTTTAATATGTTTGATATTTCAGCTAGGTATTCTCAGAATTCTCAGAAAAGTAATGGGTAATTTATTCCAAACTACCAGGGTATATTCAATCACGCTAGAACGGCTGAACGGATCTGGATGAAATTTGGCACAAAGACTTAGACATAGATTATAGTCTGGAATAGCACACTACTTTTCATCCCAGAATTCCCACGGGAACGGGAACTACACGGGTGAAACCGCGAGGCGCTACTAGTCCTATATAACTCACTGTTCAAGACTCTGTCAAATAGCTCGTTTTGAGCCGAATAAATGATTCGTACCTCAGTGTCGGGCTCTGGTTATACAATTTTATTGCAAGTGGTAATTTTGCATTCCTTTCGGCAAAAGTGAACATACTTGTTGGTCACACCCAGAATATGCAAGAATGCAAAGTAAGTAATAAAGGTTATGTTGACATCGCAAACATTCATCAACAGTAACTCTTGTTTTCTCTTTTCTTTCTCTACCAAGAGTTGGCCAATTTATATCGGTTACTTACAAGCAAGATTCTTTCAGGAGCGAAAAGTGGAATAAGAAAGAAAAGGATTTCCGTACTTCTGTTTACATTAGAGCTGAGTTCAGTTTTCTATCGGGAAGACGGGGAAATTCTCTAGTGAGATTTGTGAAAAGTGCCGCTTAGAGGGGTTTAGAAGAAGACTGTTTAGAATCCCACTGCGATAATCGTATCATCAAAATGATCACCAACAAGCACACAACTGTGTACTAAACGCGTTTTGTTGTAAGGTGTCACATCGCCCGCATCACTTGCCATCGTCTTCGGCATAATTAGTATTGATGATACTATATCATCGTTATCAACAAAGCAAGAACTTATATTGACATTGACTACCCAAAACTTCGTATGATGAAACGATGCTAAGAGTAGAATATACAAACTTGAACTAAGAAGTAGATTAAGGCGTTATTAATTAAGTTATCTACCTAATTCAATTTAGATTTAACTTGTCATTTTGAAATGTATCTAAATGTTTACATTAGATTCTTTTTTTTAATTACTAAATTTAACTATTGTGTAAGTACAAACTTGTACTTAAATATGTATAAAAAAGGTGACGTGTTATTCAAGAAATTGATGAAATAAATGATTACTGATTACTGATTACTAATTTAGTCAATCTTACCGTTTCTTCACTGCATATTCCTTCACATCGTTATTAAATTCAAGTCCAAAGTCTTCATCATGATTTCCTGGTTTCTCTTTAAAGGGATCCGTATACTTGTACAGCCCACCAGCTGGTAGCTTCACTGGAGCTTCCACCGTAGGCCTGGGGTCCAAATTATCATGGCCCCAAGCATTTGCATCCCCGAAACCCGGATCTCTATGTCCAAAACTATCAAAAGAATTTCCATCCCATTGAGGTTTTTCTCCAGTATTCTCCTGACTCCAGCTTTTGATAGGCCTTTCTAAAGTCCCGAATCCTTGGTTTGAGGGCCATCTTTTGCCTGGTTTCAGACCTTCGAGTCCTGGAGTTCCAAAAGGCTTGTGTCTGTCCGGTCTCCAACTGTCTTTTGCTCTGGTGATGATACTGCTTTCGAATTTGTAAGGGTGGTGTGATCGAAGGAGTTCTTTAGGTATCTTGTTCTGATGGTATTCTTCTTTTGAACTGTAAAAGGAAAAAACATCATTAACCATAATACAAGCTTTGTTTACTTTGCTCACTTATTTGAGAAAATGTAGAACATTTACAGTTTTTTAAACATCAAAACATAGTTTGTTTTTTTTTGTGAAATATTACCTGACGAAGACAGAAGCTGGTGACTTGATCACCGGCGTAAAGAAGTCGTAAGATTCCTTCGTTGGTTTCACTTCTTCAATACTCCCTACATGCTGACTGGGCTTGAATTCTTTTGTCTCATTCTTTTGTTCATCCTGCGCTGTAACATTGTCTTTTTCACTAGACGCAGCATATGCCGCTTCTATCTTCCAAGACGTGGCTTCTGATTTTGATTTATCTTCTTTTGCATCATTATCTTTGTCTATACTTTCATTTCTGTTACTATTTCTATTTTTAGTATCGGTTTCAGATTTGTCACTATTTTCGGCACTTTTCGTATTTTTATCCTTGTTAGTATTTTCATCGTTGTTAATATTTTCATTCTTGCTGTCATTGTGTGTGATATTGTTCGACTGTTGATTGGCTACAGGGTACAGAGTAGTAACATTTGCAAAAGCTTCAGGACCGATGTCTTCCGTGCTGTCCACCACCTTGTGAGCTGATGCTGCTACAGTTAGGAGTAGACTCCATAGTATTATCTGAATGAAGAAACAAAGGTTTTTAAACATGTTTAAAAGAAGTATCTTGAAAACAAAATGCTTCCTTTTGTCTTTATTCTTAATCACCTTTCACCAAAAAAGTTTTCTCACACCGGGCACTGGGCCACAGCTACCGGGTGGGATGAGAATGATCCTATCCGAAACTAACTATTTATTTACCCTCTGGAAATAAATTATATCTTCCATTGCATCCACGCTACCTTCATGGTAGCTTGGATGCAATGCAAGTTATATAGAAGAAAAAGGCACTTGGTAGTGCCTCATAAATAAAAAATGACGAATAATTCACTCAGCATCAACTATCCCCAAGCTAAGCAGAGCTCAGTAACAAAGAAAACTTTAAAATTCAGGAATAGGAATACTAAAGAGAGAATAAAAGGTCAAAAGGTGCCCAAAGATTTTACATCAAATGACTATAAACCCGAAGATGTTTGTGGTACATTTCTGCTTTTGTCTAAATGCAAATACTACTGAGGCTATGTTTATTTCATTACGGTACAGAGAGAGACAGCAGCGCGACCTGTGACCTTTACCCTGCCCTACGGGTACGTAGGGTATACTTTCTCGATACCTATCACATTGTCTTAGCTCTACACGCGATTTCTGATCTATGACGGATGACAAATGTCGCTTTACCTATTCTATAAAAAAGAGTTACATAAGAAAACAATCTCACTAATATTATAAACGTGAAAGTTTAGATGGATGGATGGATGGATGTTTGTTCCTTTATCACGCCAGAACGGCAAAACGGATCTGGATGAAATTTGGCACAGAGATAGATTATAGTCTGGAATAGGACATAGGCTACTTTTTATCCCGAAATTCCTACGGTAACGGGAACTACGCGGGTGAAACCGCGAGGCGCTGCTAGTAATTCATAAAAGTAATCTTTTAATGTTATTACCTAATTTTTCGATGAAGTCTTTAAAAAGTTAACGTTTTTATAATTATAGGAACTCGTAGAGAAGATATTGAACTATTTATTTTAGTATTAGATACCGTTTGTAATTAGTGCATGTGCGATCAACAAAACATAGATTACGGTAAGGGAGCCTTTATCATGGGGAACCGTGGTGATTTTATCATACTAAGCCAGTAGGGATCTAAATCACACGAAACACATAAATTACAAATTCAAAAGTTTGGATTTATAGATGTTTGTTACCTCTTTACGGCAAAACTACAGAACAAATCGGGCTGAAATGCATCACATAAAATTTGCATACAGGTAGTTCTAAGCCTGGAGTAAACCATAGCTCCTTTATCCCATAAACCAGTTCCCAAGGGATAGACCAACCTTAGGCAACGCGTGCGAAGCCCGGGGGTAGAAACTAGTACCTACCCAATAAGATGTTGAGTTAACACTCAATTTCAAATTATTTATTCATACCATTGGCACACGAGGAGCACTTCTTCTCATGTTAGTTACACTTTTGATAAGCATATTCTTCTGGTAACTTAACAGCTGAAAATGCTCATTTTCAAAGGTTTTTTTCTTCGGAATCTTAACATTTTAATGTTTATGCCACCGATGTATCTTCATCTCATTGCCACACGTACGACCATCCGACCGGACGGTCAGTGACACACAGTCGGGTGAAAGTGAGTTATATAAGCGGACGTGTAACCGCAGTGGCTACTCAGGGTCAGAGCTTTAGGCTTCTTTGAGGCCAGACATAGTGGAACCGTTGAGACCTTTGATTATTTAATTCGATTACCAAATCTTCCTACCGCAATGCGGTTAACGGATCATCTCAGCCAAAATACATACACGGTTGGATAGACTCAACTCAAAGAGCTTTATTTCTTTTAGGACTTACAGGACTCTTGGAAACAAAGTCAAAAAATGGCGCAAACCCCTCCTAGAACTACTGGGACATCTTTTGTCCCAGTAATCTTGTGCACAGAACTAGTGGGACAAAAGTTGTCCCAGTATAGTTCGGTACAGAACTACAGCAGAGAACTACTGGGAATAAGCGGCGGTCTACGGCCACTTGGCGAGTGAAAGTGACGGCACGAGCCGCCACCACCTCACACCCCGATGGCATCCACTGTAGGCACTTTAATTTCTCCGCGCGGCTTCGCACGGGTCGTTTCTATGGAAACGTTATATGGTCATTTCTATTCCATAGGAACTGATATATGTCCCTAATCTCAAAACAAACATTAAAGTAGGTCGAGTAGTACAAGCCTTTTGGCACATTCCGAAGCCTCTACGACTGCGCTTGCGCAACTAATCGTCCACTCCAGATCGTCATGTCATAACTGGGACAGAATCGTCCATCGATTGGTAGAGCGGGCGCCGGTGAGGGAAACTATTCTTAATATAAAAAATAATGCTGGACAATTCACACAGCATAATCAAGCCCCAAGCTAAGCAGAGCTTGTGTTATGGGTACTAAATAACTGATATACATAATATAATACATAGATAGATATTTTTTATTATACATAGAAAACGACTAGAACACCCGGAACAAATATCTGCAGATCGTACAAATATTTATCCCAAGGCATTCGAATCCGCAACCTCCTGCGTCGCTGGCAGACCTTCGCCCGTCGCGCCACATCGGTCGGTATACGAAATAAACTCCACACTGCCTCTCTTAATGAGCGCCTTAGCAACCTTTCAACTTGGCGCGTCCAGCATCTTCCTTTCGCAGTTCGCCATCATACCGGAGAACGTCGTTTTTCCGATGATGATGGCGCAAAAATTACATGGTACGTATTTACGTCGGGAAAATAAGGTAATTAAACGCGATATATACCCGTTAAATAGTATTTATAAATTACATTGTAATTTTTGCGCCGTGAAAAATGACATTGTAATTTTTGCCATCATCATACGAGTATAATTTTGTCATCTAGGCCCTAGGGAGTGCAACTTTACAAATGCCTGTAATTATTCACGAAAACTATTTTTTTTCGTAATTCTTCAATGGAGAAATATTTAAGTCACCAGAGCCTACACTAACCTATTCGCTTAAGGAAATCGCGTGTTGACCATTCATTAGAGGTTATGAATGCAGACGGCCGGTTTATACGTAACCCTCGAATGTGGGCTATCCATCGATATTTAGACGGTTTCCGTTACAAAGCTTAAGTTTATTAATATTTTAATGAAGCGGAAATAACTGTGGCATCTTATGTTGGTAGGTAGGTACCGACCAACGTATAGCTAGGTAGGTAAATGTACAGAATAGTCACAAAAGAAAATATAAAAACAGCCAAGAACAAGTCGACTCGCACACGGAGGGTTCCGGACCCTAAAAACAGATATTTAAAAAAAATTGCAAGGAGCCGTCATTACGCGGTCACCTACCCAAATAGGTACTGACCGCGCCCGACATTGCTTAAGTTCAGTGATCGGTAGGTACTCAACTTGGCATGGACATTGGACCCCTTGATTTAAAATTTATTATAAAATAAACTTAATAAAAGACAGGAATAAGGAAGACAGAGTATATCTATACCCTGTCTTCCTGTTACGGTTCAAGAGATACAGCCTTGCTCGACAAAAGTAGAGCAAAAATATACGCTTTTTTATATTATTTTATTAAAATTAAAGAAAACAACATAAGGAATAATTTGAATAAGGATATAATTTAGTATATTTTTAAAGAATTTAAAAAAAAATGTGAAACGTCTCCGTATTCCTAAATAGTGAAAATGGACTGGGAAGAAACACTTCGGTAGCGCAATATACATTTTTAGGGTTCCGTACCCAAAGGGTAAAAACGGGACCCTATTACTAAGACTTCGCTGTCCGTCTGTCAGTCTGTTATAATCGTATAAAAGTCAATAACTTTTTTTTTAGGCTTACAAAATAAGCACTAAGACTAGTCAAATTTTAGAAATGAACAGCTTAATAAATAGTAATTATTATCAAATAAGAAACAAAATGTTATTGATTTTGTTCGCTTCAATTTTTATCCACGAGTGGAATCTATATATCTACCTATCTATCTTTACGGGATAAATATTATCCCACGGGAATAAATTTTGTAAAGGACCAATTTAGAACTATTCCCTATACAAACGCGAATAGTTTAAAAATAGGTCCGTAATTGACAGAGAAATCGACGAATATACATTAAAAAATACATACAGCCAAAACATAGAACCTCCTGAATTCGGTAAATCACGCTGATGACACAGCAGAGGTGTATCCTTCTCACTCTATGGAAAATACATAAATAAAAACTCACCATTCTTTAGTCACCCCATGTACGTCACGCCTCCAGCAACACTGTCCCGCCGCGGCACTTTCCGGTATATTTATAAAATCTCTTCATAATCGCCCATTGTGCTGCGCTGGTGAAAACGGTCATTTTCCGCACCAGGACCTGCTCGTGTCATTGTGACTTCCATGTTCGTAATCGTAACGCTAATGGGTCTTTGTTTTATGTCAGTGGTGTGGATTGGAAGTTCTGTTTTAGGAACTGTCCTCAGAATCCTTCAATTCACCCACTCGCAATTATCATAGGCCTAAGGCCGCTGTTCCACCGCCACGCACGGAGAGGCTACGCACGTGTTCGCTTTGCAAGAAAATGTATGTTGCCTAAGGTGATTCGAAGCGAATTAGCGCGAGATTAAAATTATTTTGTACTTGGAAGTATTTGTAGCGAAAAAATTCGTCTCAAATACTCCAAAAATACCGGTGAATCGAAGTTGGCTTTATCAAGAATGTTTGATTTACGATTTGCGGCAAATTACTTTTTCGCTAGGAAAGCAGAAAATTTTTACCACAAAAAATATTATCTCGCGCCAGCCCGCGACGAACTGTGATAGTGTCCACTGCAATCTACGAACACGTTATTCATAAATAGATCATCTTTAATATGCTTGAGCAACGCTTTTCGATGGCATAAACGTCACTCAAGCATAGATCTATAGACATCCGGTCAGTAATGTTATTTGTTTCCTTTCTTTCCATAAGTTAAATCTGTCAATGACATTGCGAAGACCAACCAGAGTACTTGATCATGTGATCATTGGATTAGAAGGTCGTCGACCGATATGAGAGCCACTAGTTGCAGACCTTTCCCACAGGTGATGGTGGTTAGGTACGGGCTGGTAATGAGGAAGGTAGTCTCTTAAAATAAAATACACAGTAAGAACAATTATAGGAAAACTTTATGGTTAAAAAATAAATAAATAGTTTACCACATTTTCCAGTTGCCACCTGAACTAAAAATACAAAATTCGAGATCTTTCTTCAAATGAAAGTACATTGAAACATCGAAGCTATCGTTTGAGAACAAATCAGTCATACAAAGGTCATCCATATATTTCTGTGATCCAGACAGACACAACTTACGTCTTTAACAAAACTCTTAAGCTTCGCCCACACCTGCGCGAAAGCGACTGCGAAACGGGAGCGTCTGCCGCGCAGCGGACGCTGCAATAACGATTCAATGGCACCATGCACATCTACGCGACCGAGACGCGGGAACTTTTTAAGGGAAAAGTTTCGCGTTGTTGACGCTCCCCCTTCGCAGTTTTTGGTCGCGCAGGTGTGGGCGAACGAAGCTTTATACTTTTTCAGGTATGAAGGACTATATAAACATTGGTAGGTACCAAGAGTAGTTAACAGGTACATTGCAACGAATATTTCAGGGTTACATAAATCAAACCAAGAAAAATGACATTGGTAGTGATTCTGTTGCCACAAAAAATTTACAAAACTGGCGTAAAATGTATCTGTTCACTTGATGATGTTCACTTGTTCACAAAAAAAAAGAAACAATTTTTTTAGGTTTTGTGCCAACAGTATCACTACCATTGTATGGATAAAATAAATTAACTCTATAACACTGATAACCGACTTTGTTTATTCCTTATTGATGACAAATAAGAACAACCTGGACATACTTACAGTAAGTATCTAAAGTACCTACAATCTTATATAGATACCTAATTAAAAGTATCTCAACCAATCGGCCACTGAATGACAAAGTTCTGAATTAGGTACTACATTACATAACATTAAAATAAAATTAATGTAATGTAAATCGAATTGGACAACTACTTTAAAAATGAAGTCGAAAAGAAGAAATACCAACATAAGCTTTTCAAACATAATAACCGGGCAGCACGCGATGCCTTGTCATCCGCTTCGCCACCGTCGTCCGATCTTCGTTCAGCATCTGCTGGCGTCTGCTGTTCACCACCGACGCGAAGTAGAATAGAACCACTGGAAGAGGAGAAAAGCACACCTTTAGACTGTTCTTTATGATTTTTATGCCCGACACTAATAAACCAAAAAAAGTATTGTCAAATGAGCTTGCATGATGAGAGGCAACTGGGGATCCTACCCCTCTCTGCAAAGGTACAAAATTTTCTAATCAATAGCTACTTTCAAAACTACTTCAGTATTCGATATTATCAGTCACCAGCATCGTGACGACCGCGCATTCCACTCAACCAATGTATGGATCTACGTAGCGAGCGAGCAGTTGTTACTTGATGGATGTCGCGTTTTATCGTGGTACCGTGTCCACTGCCAAGCTTCAGCGATGTGACCTAAAGGGGCGCATGGCAAGACGCTGGCTGGCGAAGAGCAGCATTGTGTGTCGGTGGTACTTAATATTTCAAACTCTGTTACTGGATGCAACGTCTTCACACACTGCGGCCTCCAAATTCATGTGCCACTCCACTGCACGGTCCTGCGCGAATCTTGTTGAACTTTGCTCCACGATGTTAATGATATGAAACTACTAAGTCTCTATTAAGAGATACATAGAGACCATAGAGATCCAGGTTTACGCCCGTCTCACATTAGCGCGCGGAATCGAATTCGCGGAGCCACAACTCGAAGCCCGCAGCGCGTCCGCGACAGTTTCGCATCTGTTCCGCATCTCGTACAACGGCAAACGTCATAGCGAAACTCTTGCGGCACCGCGCCTACGGTTCGGGTAGTATGGGAGCGCTCTTAACAGAGACTCACATGCATAAACGAAGTAGAAGGATATAGCAGTGCTGATCTGCGCCGTGGTCTGCTGATCCCGGTTATAGCTTAGCAGCAGCACGCCAGCCACTGCGAGCACCACCAGCGAAGCTGACTGGCATGTCGTGAGGATTATCCACGGGATTGTGAAGCTGGATTTATCCTGGAATATACAGAATGAATATGAGGTGCAAAATGTGCAAATTACCTTTGGAAAACGAAGTTTGGGTCATCTGCCAAAGCCACAATGACCCAAACTTCACAATCACGGATCTTTCTAACTTTAGGGGGGAGCATAAGCAGATTAACACTCAGCTTTTATAAAATAAAAGAATCATATTATTTTTTATCATCATGTTTTTCTAACCGCAGATTACAGAATACCATGTAATCTATGAAATCATGTAACGAAAGCCAGACGGCCAGACGGTCGTTGCTCAGGCTCAGCTTAGTAGAATTGTGGTAGAAAAACTTTTTTAGACAGACTTAATGATTAGAACACATTTAATCACGCACTGCCCCGCCTCGGCACCCTCGGGGCCGTAGATTGAGAGTATATACTCTAAGCTCGGGGCGCTCTCCACGAAGCTGTAGATTGTTATGCGCGTCAAGGGCAATGCAAGTGTTAAGTGACGACAAATGTGGTGAGGCCCAGAGCGTTCCGATGCGAGTACGGTTTGATTTGCTGGTAGCCTAGGTACAATACATTTTTTTACTTTTCCGATGGAGTTACCTTAAATGCTCCATAAATAAGGAGACATCCCAGCACGCACTGCGTGACTCCAACGACTGCCATGCCTGCATAGAACAGCAGTCTGCTCTGCGGCAGAGAGGCGAAGAGAGCCGATGATCCATAGAGAACCACCGTCAATACTGCTGATATCTGAAACATCGACAATTGGAGATACGTGGTAAAGGTCTAAAGTCCTGTTAGGTAACTCTTGAAAATATTAGTTATTCATCTAGATATTTTTTTATTTCATCTAATGTGACATGGTCATATGCTTCTAAAGGCTTTCGTCGGTGCGATTTCTGCGGGCTTTTTTCCATAATTATTTCAGTAGGTTCGGTGCCCTTGCAGGACAGTTGCCTTTAAAGATAGTTTTATGACACTATCATTTAATGATGATTTTGTATTTTGAAAAACTAAAACGATACAAACTTAGCTATTTTTTATCCGATTATGAGTGCATAATTTCATTGCTTTAAACGATATAGTTTTCAAATGAATCGAAAAGTACGCTTGTATGGGAGCTAAGTTCGCATACAAACTTTTACCTACCACAAGTAGGTAGGTACTTTTCGGGCTTTTCGGGGTAACATAACGCCTTAAGGTGGGGGCGTATGGCATTATGTTACCCCGACCCAAACTAGCGCCACCGCCACCTATCTTAAATATAACGTAGGTACTGTAATCTTCGATATAAGTAAAAAACGACTGTAATAGTTTTATTTTGTATAGTTATGGCAGAGATACGAGTTGGCCCTTGTGGCCACATTTAATATAAGTCAGAATGCTACAGCCACCAAACTCTATGGCTGGCGGCGCTATTTGGGTCGGGATAGGTAGCGCCCTTTTGAAAAGAACATCTTACCGTGCTTAGTACAGCTACAATCTTCGTACCCACACTGAGTGTGAAACAACAGCAGCAATTAGTCACAGACAGACACATTCTCAACGCGAGCAGGGACTTTTTTTTTCAATGTCCGAAGTAAACTTGATTACAAGCGAGGAATTTTTCAAGTTCTATTACGGTCGTAATATTTAAGTGAGTAACTCGATATAGCTGTGTACCTAATTTTCTAGAAGTCAAATGATTTTTCAATTTACTCACTGACAGCAATCGCAATTACAAAAATAATAGATTCTCTTTGAATAATACAACAGTCGGTAGATATTGTATACTCTTTGACAATGTTCATGGACAAAACATAAATGACAAGCACTGCTTGTCATCCGACGGTCTCCACGGGGATTTTTCAGCGACCGCCGCGCGCTGGAAAAATATTTATAGCACAATCACCAGACATTGAATCATTGAACACAGGATGAAGTAACATTACTCAATCTGTAACGGGGGTCTACTTGAATTTCAACACTTATAAGTTACGAATAAAGTCAATTAACACAATAGGTAGAAACCTAATTAGAATTTAAAGAACAACTAGCTTAGATAACGCAGACCGAGAGTTCAAAATAATTAATAATCACAAACTACATTATATATCCCACGAACAAAGTACCTACACTGAATGGATCACTTCTTTTCTTAGAGGCTAGTACCTACTTAGTACTGGCTATCAGTATGTAGAGCCTACTTGTAGGTTGGTTCCTAACAACACTACGTATCAGTTTGTTGGGTGGGCGCCTATAATGAGACGGTATCTACAAAAATGTTATCAATATCATATCACTAGAATTTGCTTTCATTCGATAAGAAACTGACACAAAGTATCGATTTGCGATCAATGGCTTATCAGTTTGTAGAACTTGATTGACTGGATATCTATTTGTAGAGTTTGTCATAATATCTACAAACGCCTTTGTCTTTTCATAACCTTCGATTTGTTTCTTTACAAACTATTTACAGGTTCCAACTTCCAAGTCCAATTCCAAATCACGTAGTAATTGCATTTCCCGTTGGCACGAGGTTAATTTTATTTAGTGGTTGTATTTGTATATCTATTCTGCGTTCGACTAGGAACAAAATTATCAGAAAAGTAATTTCCCGCAAATCGTAAACCATTTTCTATTTAGGTACTTATGAAAAAACTAACTTGAGTCAGTCTTGAGAACCAAAGTTATCGACATAGCTCAAAGATTTAGAAAGAAGCGCTTTTTGAGCCGGAGAACGACTTCTGCATCTTGGGCCATGAAAGTGATAGAAAGGAATGTTTATTTGACAGATTTGATTCTTATGATTAACTCTACCGATCCGTGACATAAAAATACCTACAAAATATTATTTTTTAAAAATTTAAGTGGGTTCGATCGATTACCGCATAAGGCAAGTATTTGCAGATCTATGTATTTTTAAAAAATACTGGACAATTCACACAGCATTAGCATTAGCTAGCTCCAAGTTAAGCAAGGCTTGTGTTATGGGTACCTACCTACTAGGATAACTTATATACATAATAAAATAGAAAACACAGATAGATTTTTTTTATTATAAAAAAACTATCAGAACAGAACACCCGCAACAAGTATCTGCAGATCGTACTCACATTTGTCCCAAGGCGGGAACCCGCAACCTCCTGCGTCGTAGGCGGACCTTCGCCAGACACAGAGGTCGTCAAATAAAGGACTGTCTCCTTTCAGTAAAATGTGCTATCTGGAATATTTCGGGTAGCTGCCTTCCAGGGAACATTCGTTTGTGGCATCCTGTGACATGTACCTACCTAGTGATTAGATATCGCTAATCTAAAAGGGAGCGCCAGAGACGAGGATAACCAGGTAGCCTACTCGGAAAATAAAAATCGAAGTTTTTGATTCGTTGACATGCAAAACCTACTCTTATGTCACTTATGTATCTACATAAAGATAGCGTTTGCACAAAAACAAATCAGAAACTTCGTAGGTATTCGTTTTTCCGACTAGGCCCCCTGATAAGGTGCGATCAAAAATATTCGAAGGTATGTAGCTACCTACCCCTTATATTATAAAGCAAAAATCATGTAATGTACCTACCGCAAATTAGGCACTCTATCATAGAGTTATTATAGTACTACTATAATAACAGTTGTATATCCTTACGGCAATGCCAGCTTTTCAAAATTTCACATCAAATCTTAAAATTCATGGTCTTCATTTTATTTCTGACACTATGTTATTGAGCAAAAAATAATCCTTATGTTCATCATAACCTTTCGATCGGTATGATAAAGCTACAGAATGATTATTTTTCTCGTCTAACGGGTTCGATTCCCGGTACAACCATGTATTATCTAAATATCTATGAATGCAGTTTAAATTATTTTTTTAATTCAAATAATGTCTTCTTTCAGTAAAATGTTCCATCTACAATATTCAAGGTACTTTCCCTCCATGTGGCATATCCGTGGGATGCATATTCGGTAGACTATAATATTTTATTACATCAATGATGCCTCTGAACGGTATCGTAGATTGCTGTCACTTTTTATGCCGGTGGCTTCGATCAAAAATTTCCGGCTTTGCCGGCCCCCCTCAAACTACTTATTTTTGATCGAAGGCCGGTGGTCGTTTATAGATTGCCAGGTATTGTATCACCCGTGGACGGAAAAAATCACCCCTATAGGTACTCCTTGATCGTTGTGTCAAGTCATTGAAGTTAAGTCTGTCTTGTCAGTTGTCTGTCATCAATTTGTCAGTTTTTGCGCGTTTATTTATTTATTTCGCACGGCTTTTCCACAGCAAAGACGGCGTATCTTCCAATCCAATTTACTTTTCTTACATTTCGAGTTTGCAGGGTTTTTAGAAAATACCGATGAGAGCATTTCCGTAAAAATGTTTGAGTGTACACAAAAATTAGAGTGTACGCAGGATCTAAGCACCCAGTCACTGAGGGAATGCCCTGAACAGGTAAAACAATGTGTTCTTGTTTGTTGTATTCCCAACCCCGACCAGTAAACCTGTATTGTTTTGATTTGTGTCATAAAAACCACTTAGACACTAAATTGATGCCTGGGCTTCAAATGGGAAGCTTTCATTCTGTACAATAAGTCGAAGTTTAATCAGTTTTGCATATAGAAAATACAATGTTTTGGTTAGTCAAACTCTTCTGTTCTGATCATCGATCAAGGTATCGCCGGGAATCGTGATGGTGGTATTGGTAGCTGTGATGCAGCCCTATCTTACTGAGACTTGAAATACAACTAAGCATAGAAGTCTGCAAAGTGCAGGCTTTTTACCTTTCTTCCCAAACTTCTTCCATGTTCCTTGACAAATATATATTTAAATTTGTATTAATAAATAAATCAACTCCCCCAGCGACTTTTTTACATGTAATATCAAATTAGTGTTCTTATTGGAAATGCTTCTCTTTCAGATCGGATTTCTTGGAATATGTGGAAAAACATATCCTGTGAAGAAAGGCCCTAATAAAATTGGGCGAGATCCACAAACATGTAATATTGTGCTGAATCTAAATGTAAGTGCTGAGACTTTAGACCTTCCACAGATTACAGCTAGCACCATCACTATCTATACAAAGTTGGTATTTGTAGGTGTGGCGCAATTCCACTAAATTAATAGCTTCACCATAACAATGGTATCATCTCAATCACACATTTTGGCATATATATATATACAGTAACACAAGGCTGAGAGGACACTCGCTGAAGCTGCAACGCGGGCCAAGTACCAGCAATCCAAGAGAGCACATATTGCCAAATCGCATTGTGAAGACTTGGAACCGGTTACCGGAATCAGTGATCAGTGCCCCCTCAGCGAACTCTTTTAAAAATAGACTGGACAAACATTTAAAGTGCACTGACAAAGACTATGATATGCACGCATCAGCTTAAGAGCTGCCTGTGTATTCAAATAATAATAAAAATATTTTACCTAGATTGAAAGTAACTACATATGAAGGGATGCATGCCTAAAGTGTGAAGGTTGAAACCAATGTATCAATTTCTCTATGCAAATATGACTGTACACACTATCCATATGTTCTTTTATCTATGGATGATCCTGCTATACCAATATTAAGTATAGTAAAGCAATTAGCAGAATTCTGCTCCAAAATCCTTTTTTAGAACTAAAAAAGGTTTTATTTATTTCAGTCAGTCTCAAGACAACATGCAGTAATAAATGTCCTGAATATGAAGGAATTTATGGTTATGGACCTGGATTCTGCCAACAAAACAAAGCTGTTGGGTGTAAGTATTTTGGCTTTAGTGACTTCCCTACTGTGCCCTATTATACCTTATTGGTGTGTAAAGTTGCAGTAGCAAGCATGTAAGTTCTACCATTATTTTCTTTATAAGTTTTTTTGAAAAGACCAATGAATTAATTGTATGATTTGTGTCATCCAGACACATTTATTACAAAGCATTAATATTTTTAGGGTTCCATACCTCTAAAAAGAACCAATAGAATCACTTTGTTAAGTCAATGCAATCAAAAGTTACAGCAGTTTTTGCCCATTTTTATTTTTATTTTCCAAGGTATCACATGCACACAAAACCTATAGTATAGGGTACTTCCTGTTGACTCAGAATCATGGAAATTGGCAAGAAGTAAGGTCTTGTAGCACAAGTAAAGAAAAAAAGTCCGAAAACAATTATCATTAGTAACTAATTCACAAAAAAATTTTTGATTCTCCCTGTGGACCAAAAACCTTTAGGGTACTTCCCGTTGACCTTGGTAGAATCATGATATTTGGCTAAAAAAAGTCGTAATTATACAATTAAATACAGAACCCTCATTGCGCCAGTCCAACTCGCACTTGACGTTTTATTTTCTTTTAAAATGTCCCAAAAAATTCAGCTTTCACTAAACTTGAACCTGCAACCTTACCTAATTGAATTTTCTTATTTTTTTTATTCCCCAAGTGTGAGGGTTTACGCACTATATTAACAGAAAACTTAAACTTTACTTTTTTATTATTTTATTCTTTACAGAAATCACTATTGCCATATGTGCCTCAACCACTAAAAAATGGAGACATGGTCCAATTCGGAGAGATATTTGGGATCTTCAGACTATTGGAGGAGGAAGGTGATCTTGCAATGACCCAAGCATTACCCATGACTCAAGTGATGAGCATACCTGACACTCCGGTGCCTACTAAGCACGTGTCTAAGCTGACTTCAGCTATGACTGTACCAGAGTCTCCTGATGTTAGCGACAAGGTAATCAGAAATAAGAGATTTCAGATTTAAATGACTTGGTAGTGTGGAGACCAAGGTCCACCTGCAATGCAGAAGGTGGCGGGTTCGATTCCCGCATCCGCACAAATTTTTGTATGTTATGCAAATTGGGTGCAGGTTATTGTGTGTATTTTCTTTGTACCTAAATATATATGTATCTATGTAATGCAATAATAATAATTATTTATTTATTCTTTATTGCACGAAAAAAGAAATACATTAATAAAACATTACACTAGAAAAAATATGGCAAAGGCGAGCTTAACCCTAAAAAGAGTTTGTTATTTATGAAAGTGGTAAAATGTCAGAAACTCATTTTGGCCAACAACCTTGGAGGAATAGAATGCTATAAACCTCTTTCAAACCACGAACGAACAAGATTATTCTTTTCTATGAAGGCTGAATGCGATCTTACCCTTAGATAAGCTAAAATGAGAGAGGACTCCCATAGAAAGTCCATGTACCTGTTGTTTGGGAGATTATTTAAAGATGGCGCTGTCCACCTAGAAGAATGGTCTTCACAAGCTAAGTTGTCAAGGTACCCAAAAAATGGCGCTGCCTTCCGTGAAAATGTGGACCTCCCCCTGGTGCAGATTATTATTAACTTTTTTCTTTTTTACGGCACCGTCCATAGAGTTTTAAGTAATTTATTACCGCATCGCAAATTAGCATGAAATTATAATTATTCATTATTCATCACATTCTGAATTCAACTTACTTTTTTCAACAAGTTCAATAAAACCCTTTATTTCGATTATTTCGACGACCTCTGTGGCGCGGTGGGCGAAAGCCTGCATGCGACGCAGGAGGTTGCGGGTTCGATTCCCGCCTCGGGACAAATGTGTGTACGATCTGCAGACATTTGTTCAGGGTGTTCTGGTCGTTTTCTATGTATAATAAAAAATATCTATCTCACTGTTTTTGAGCAGCAAAGTCACCGTTTTCGAGCCGCAGTGCTGAAAAATATGTTATCTAGTACTCATAACTCATCTCATACTCACAACACTGCTTAACTAGCATCATTTAGATATTAGGCATCCCCAAGGCAGTGTTAATTGTTATTATTTATTTAATAACTTGGCCAACTAGCCAATGATTCCCATCATTTTGGGATATTTTGTACAAGCTATTCCTGTCATTTTTATAGCTCAATGCAATTATGAAACACAAATCAATAGGATCTGACTAAATAAGCACTTCATAAAAGACGCATGCTAAAGGCACATCGTTTTGTAATGTTTGTATATTTTTTTTCAGGATGACTCATTCATTATTGCCTCACAACCAAATGGACCCCAATTCAAAAGCTCTAACACCAATTTTATTAAACCAGGGAAAACAATATCCATACAACCTGTAGGGGGAAACAAAATCGACAATGTCTACTGGAACTCATCTAAAAAGTCCACGTCTCTAATCCTCAATGACTCCATAAGTAGCCTCAATGATTCATTACCTCAAGTGAATATAAACGAAAAAGAAAATGAAGCAAATGCCAGCAACATACATGAAATGGACACACAGGCCTTCCCTCCTAAAATAAAAGAAACAGATTTGATATTCGAAGCTAACACTCAACTACCTGAATCTCCTATACCACCTTCCATTTACTCAGCAAATACTCAACTGCCAGGGTCTAATCTCCCATCACCCTCAATATACACCGCTGACACACAACTCCCAGAAGCATTACCCTCACCAACAATACACAACTTAAGCACACAAATGCCTCCAGATGAAAATCTCCCTGAAGTTTGTAAAATCAATGAGCAGCAAGATATGCATCTCAATCTTTTTGCTGACAAAGACATCTATGACGCTAACACTCAAATGTTCCCACCGATAAGTCCTATTAAAAACACAGCTAATAATGTTTCCTTACCTAAAAATTCCTCTAAGGATTCTAAACAGGATAGATCTAGAGACATAGTTTTCTTTGATGACATTGAGATTCAATCAGATGAGGGCTTAGAATCTCAAGCCATATGCACAGAGGGTCTCTTAGAGCCAATTACTATTAACTCAGTTGAAACGGAGTCTGAACCGTTATCACAAATAGCGTTGCCTAAATCTGCTAAACGAAACAGAATCAAATCATATAGTTCAACCGACACTGATGATAATGACGACGATATTTTGCTCTCACAGAAGAACACTAAAAGAGTCAATGGCGAAGAAGATCTAACTGACTGTGAAGAGGATATTATGATTGAGTTGAAAACGGATAAAAAAGTTACAAATAATGTTGAAGTAATAGATTTAGAAGATGTAGCGACTCAAGTCATAGAAGTCGTTGAAACACTGAACAGCGATAATGCAGACCTAGAAGATATTCTTACTCAAATTATTCCTGCTGAAGAAACTACTAGTGCGGATAAAGTGGATGGAAGAAATATTGATTTTGAGGATTTGCCTACACAGGCACTAGTCGATGAAATTGTTCCGCCCAAAATTTGCCAGAAGGCAGTGCCAATATCCGACGAAGTCGAAATAAGTCCATTTAAAGTACCTCTTAAATCTGCGTTTAAAGCAAAAAAGAAAGATGTTTCAAGAACCCCGAAGATAAAGCCGATTGCAAATGTTGAAAGTAAACCTGCAAATGATGATGAAAAATATTACCAGGACACACAAGAGTTATTTGAAGATCTGTGTTCTCAAAGATCACTTTCGCCTGGGGCGGGTCCGTCAGGTATAAAAGCAATAAATGAGAAAAGTAAAGATAATGAAGCGGTAAATAAGCCCCAATTGTCTCCCAGTGACATTGAAGCAAAAATTGATAATTTTGTGTCAACACTAACTAGTCCAGAAATCAGAGACATAATCGGCGCGGATACAAAAGTTGCAACACTAAAGAAAACGTCTTCGCTTGGAAGTGATTCATCTGACCTTGAGAGGACTCCGAAAAAAATACGTCCATTCAAGTTTATGGACATCGAATTGCCAGACAGTCAAGAAATTAAAACTAGTGTATCACACGTTTTATCTAAATCTATAGTTACAGAGTCTTCAAGTGAGTCAGAAAATGAACTAAATTCAGAAGATCAATGCACGCCAATCCTATTCCGTAAGAAGAGGAAAACAAAAAGCGATGCTAAACTGGATTTGACGAAAAGGTTTGATGTAGACGCATTGCCGACTAGAGTTATTACGCGAGTGAGAAAACCAACTACTAAAGTACAAGATTTAGACGGTAAAAAACTTTCGAAGAGTATTTTGAAGCCCAAATTTTTAACAGAGCAAGATGATGAGATCGACAGAGATACAATAATAATATTGACTGAAAATATTACGAGGTTAAAAAGCAAAAACGATAAATCTAAAAATTCTAAAGATGCAAGTAAAGTACTTGAAGAAATTAAACACAACACAACTAAAACACAAGATGAAAAAAAGGACTTAAAAAAGGAAACTTCAGCTAAAATTTCTCCGAATCCAAAGAAACCCTCTCATGCAACTAATAATAATAGTTCTTTCGGTGTTATTATAGAAAGCACAGATGATGCCCAAAAACAAGTATCACATAATGTACAGGAGAGCAAATCGCTGAGAATAACTGATACAAAAACGTCTGAAAGAGAAATTATAGCCAGAGAAAGTAGAACTAAAAATAAATCATTGCTTGATGAAAAAAGCAAAGCTTTAAAAGATAAAGTTTTATCGAACGATCAGGAGAAAACAAGTGAAACTAACTTTAATATAGATTTAACAAAGGACAACAAAGAAGAAGAACCCAAACTAAACACAATAAATTTGACATCTAAAGGTAAAGAGGGAAAATCTCGTGGGCCTATTATGATAGATCCTCACACCATAATCATTCCAGTCAAAGAAGAGAAAAAGAAAAGGGTGTACAATCGTAAAAACAAAGACTCGGTGTCTAAAGATATCAATAAAATAGGAGAAGACAAATCCAGCGACTCCAAACCAGACAACGTGGGAACAAAAAGACCAGTAAGAAGTACTCGAGGTAAAAAAAAGATATCCGAAGATTTTATCACAGAGCTTAAACCTATAAAAGACGAAAAACCCAAAAGAACAAAAAAAGATTCCAAGGAAACCTCACCAGAAAAACCGAAACGAACAAGCAAAGACTCCAGAGAACCTTCACCAGAAAAAGAAATACGGAGAAGTAGCCGACAAAAAACAGTTAAGGAGAAAGAGCAACCCAAAGAACCAATGATAAAATCCATACTAAAGAAAACGTCAATAAACGAGCAAAGCGCTGTGTACAATATATCAACAGGATCAAATACCGACACGCCTACTTTGAAAAGGTCTGCTGAATTTGAGATTCCAGAGCCGATGGCCAAAAGAACTAGGGCGGCATCTAGGGCCACCCCGAATAGAAAGAACAAGCCTTGCTATGTTCTGTTCACTGCTTTCCCGTACGAAGAGGTCAAAGGGAAGCTTGAGACTTTAGGTCAGTATTTTTTTTATACTTACAACATTATAAGTCACAAATTTCTCCCCGCGGCTACGCGTAGTTCACGGGATCAAAGTAGCCGATGTGTTGTCCAATGTAAATTCCACTAAATTAATTTCATCACCATATCAACATATTTAGGCGTCTTTTTTCATGAAAGAAGATACCATCATCCCTTGCAGTTTATCTAAGTGTTCGTTCACAATGAAACTCAGTAATACAGGAACATTTTAACGGATCCGTCGCTACTGCATGTAATGTTCACACCGAGGTTACATACAGGACCGTTTTTAACGGACCCGTCGCTACTGGAGGTAATGTTCACACCGAGTTTACTGGACCGTTTTTAACGGATCCCTCGCTACTGGAGGTGACCGTGCTACGCGCAGCTTCAATATAACGGATCCTGTATATTTGGTCGGATTGATATTTTCTATTCCAGAAAACTGTCACACGTGTATACACGTGTGACAGTTTTCTGGAATGTAATGTATGTAATTAAATAAGTGAGTTCATATATGAACTCACTTATTTAATTACATACGCCATCGCCGAATAAAAACGTAAACGACAAAACAGACATGTAAAACGGATTTCTGTGTGAACGTACTCTTACTGGGATACCATTTTGATAACCAAATACTTTAACTAACATTTCACAGGTGCAATAGTAGTAACAGACGTGATGCAATGCACAGTGTTGCTGACTCAGGAAATCCGGCGTACATTCAAGCTGCTGTGTGCCGTGGGACTGGGCAAGCCCATCGTTGGGCCGAGCTGGGTGCAGGCCTGCGCTGACACTAACATGATTGTTGGTCAGTATCACAACTATTTATTATAAATACCTTATGCAATTTGAAGGCCGACTAATATTTAACCGAGTTTTGTGTGCTTTGTTTTGTGATCGCTATCAGCGTTGTAATCATAATTCGGAACACAACATACAAACCTAGTTTGTGTTAGAAAAACACCAACGTTTCATCAAGTGTTCAAACTATAAGGATGGAAAAATATTTAGTAAGAATTCCGCGTAAAATCTTCTCTGATAAGATCCAACAAAATGCATTCGCGTGCACCGCACTTTAACATGCCATGCAATCGGAGAGAAGGTAAGGAAATCAGTCCTACGCAATATAAAATTGCGAAGTCACATACCCTCCAACTTTAAGAACACACAAAATTACTTTGTATAAGAAAAGACCACACCAACGACACAATGAACATCCATAAAAGTAAGTTGTCAACTAGTTTCGTCTCCACGAGACATCATCAGGACACCTTAATACTGGAATTTGACACCGAATTGGAGAAATAACATTTATGGATTTTAATCTTAATATTTTGCAATGGATTTCTATAACGCCTGATTCTACTTGTAAATTAATTTAAGTGTTCAAACAGTAATTTTGTGTCCAGATCCGTGGCTCTACACGATAAAGGATGATGCAGCCGAGAGAAGGTTCAACTTCAGTCTCCAACGCACATTGAGCGGGCAGAGAGGGTTCCTCAAGGGATACAACGTGTCGTCGACGCCGAGTGTTATGCCGCTGCCTTCAGAGATGAAACGTAAGGGCTATGATTATAACTCCACGACAAGTGCGCTTTACAATTTTGCGGCAGTAGCCACCTGTCTAGAAATTGACATGAATGATACATACCCAGAGGCGGATTAATTGTCGACAGCGCCCTAGGCAAAACCTCATTGGCGCCCCTCTGTGAACGAGCCGCGACAAAGCTCAGTATTGGGGGTGGTGTTAGTAACATAACAACGACAAAGTTCCTCAGTGGTTGACAATAAAGTATATAAGGCAGGTAAACAAGTAGAAGTAATGGCGAGCGAAGCGAGCCGCAATTATTTTCATGCTTTTGGTTAGCATGATAGAGGTTGTCAATTGTCAAAGTTAGAGCCAAGACCCAGTGGCGGCGTAGCGTGGGCTGGCACCCGGGGCGATTTTCCACCAAGCACCCCCCCATCCCAAAAAAAACAGGAAACAAAAATACTGAACCACCTTAGGGGTAGGTCGACTATCCGAACCCTCAACTTCTAACAACAGGAATTATATGTAACGGCGAGAGGAGCGAGCCGCGATATTTCTTGTTATTTATCAAATTTTCGGATGTTTGACAAAATAAATAAACAGATATGAATATCAATATTTATTTATTTATTTATTCACAATTGACACACAGAAAGATACTTTCCAAAACGTCAAACATTATTATAAAAACCTTAAGTACGTAAAATTAAGTGAATGTACAGTTAAGTGAATGTACAGTGCGCGTCAGAATTAAATCAGACAAAAATATCGGCTAGCGGAGCGAGCTGGTAATTTTGAAGTTCAGCGAGGTTAACAAAAATACAAGTAAGACCACGGCGAAAGATTTTTTTTTGGCAATCTACAACAAATTCATGTAAAACCAGCGAGCGCAGCGAGCCTTAAACAAGTTAAGAAGAGTATGAAAAACAAAATGTAAATTGTAAAGACTGCGGTGGTAGATAGAGGTGGTAGGCTCGCTCCGCTTGTCGCTATTGATATACAATCAATAACGACAAGTGGAGCGAGCCTCGATAACTTTGAAGTTTGGTGAGGTAGGCTTGGCAGCAAAGACAAGGAAGCTAAAGCGACGCGACGGCCGTAACACAGTGAGCACGTAAGCGGATACAACCGTAGTACTTTTGCGATTTTTAGGCGATCAAAAAATAATTATAGAACCCAATAAAAGTGTAACGGCGAGCGGAGCGAGCCGCCGATTTTTTTCTCTTTTTTTCCCTTATTCCGGCGGTCAGAAACAAACTAAGAAGAGTATGAAAAAATCAATAATAGCGAGCCCTGAAACGTTTGGAGAAATTGCGGCGGCTGCGAAGATTGTTATGCAACGAATACAAATAAGTATCACCGAGTGGAGTGAGCCACAACCGCTTTTGGAATTGGTGAGGCATGCTTAGCAAGACAAGCTATGACAATGAATGAGCGAATTTTTTGACGAATTACTACAAAATAGGAACCAATACAATACAATAACTCATTATTGCACACCAAATAAAATAGTAACACAGGGCAGGGAAAGACTAATACAGATTAAGTTGTATGAACAGTACAATGCCTTATCGCTTTGAACGATCTTTGCAACAGACTTTAAAGTATTCACGTAATCATTGTGCAATCATAATAAAAAACAACGGCGAGCGAAGCGAGCCGCAATTTTTTTATGTGGGTGCGTGTGAGTTTTTAGTGTCACCCATTACGATTCGGATTTGAAGCGCAAAAACCGAGCTCTGGATCCTCATAGTGGATGTGCGCCGCGCACCTGCAAAAGCCGCCCTTGATGCTAATACAGCCTAATGCCCACGATTGTTGGTGTGTTTTAAAACATATTACAACAGATACCTCATCGCCTATCGCCGTGCCAGCGGTGGCGTCGGGCATAACAAGGGCGCATGGTCTGGGTTAGGAGGCCTGCGGCTGCCACTATGGTCTTGCGCCCTTGTGAGCCGCTAAAGCCGCCTTTGACGCTCGTCAACCAATATCATCATACTAATCATCTGATTCTTGCTTAGTCCCTTCTTTTTTTATTTTTTGTTCTACAGATAGAAGAAAAATAAAAAGTTTCAACAGAATTAAATAATTATTTATATTTTGAATCGAGGCGGATACCTGCTTACTCATATAATTAATTTTATATTTAGGTATTACTTTACATAATTAATTATTTACTAGTGTAAAATTTTCCGCGCGCGCGCCCCTTGTAACCTCGCGCCCCTAGGCACATGCCTACTTTGCCTTGGGGATGATCCGCCACTGTACATACCTAACCACCACCCGACACGCAAAAAGGGCCCACCTGTGGCCTAG
This sequence comes from Eupithecia exiguata, assembly GCA_947086465.1. Classification (NCBI taxonomy): domain Eukaryota; kingdom Metazoa; phylum Arthropoda; class Insecta; order Lepidoptera; family Geometridae; genus Eupithecia; species Eupithecia exiguata. Next base: position 10,598,997 of record OX352240.1, on the reverse strand, counting down.
TTGCGGAAAACAGTCCAGGGACAAGTAACAAGTAGTACATACCTAATTTTCAAAGAAAGAAGCTATAAACCCGGTTTGCAATAACCTGCTCAAATATTTTAGACACGGTTGTTAATAAGGCAATTTATACAAAAAATACGATTTAGGTACACCAACATGCGGAAGTAAACTGCCGGCTGTCTACTTGAAAGATTTTAGATTCTACTATCTACGCAATATAGTTCATTTCGGCTTTATTAATAATTTAATTTTATTTATTTACATAATACAATACAATACATAGATAGATATTTTTACTATACGTAATAGAAAACGACCAGAACACCCTTAACAAATGTCTGCAGGTCGTACACACATTTGTCCCGAGGCGGGAATCGAACCCGCAACCTCCTGCGTCGCAGGCAGACCTTCGCCCACCGCGCCACATCGTTCATCTAGAATATTAATTTTCTTCATATTTTTTTTTGTTTATCTTCAGTAATAGTGCAATGCTCCGGCGGTACCTGGAAAGAAGGCGGCCCACATTGGCTGTGCCTATCGAGAGCTGCAGACCGCGCGCTTTGGCCGGCGCTACGCGACCGTGGCGCCACCTTGGTCACCACTGAGCTCATACTGGGAGGCGTGCTTCGGCAAACTTTGGATATTGAAGCTAACAGGATCAATGTACATTGATTGTACCCTCACAATACCAGTGTTTGTGTGTGATTTTGTATCGTTGTGGAAAAGGTGTTTAAACGCTGATACTTAGGATAGGAACTGATTGTGTTAAATGTGCTATAAACGGTGAATAAACACTATATTGAAGTGGACAAAAAATCGAAAAATCGATCACTTTATTTCCTAGTTTTACTTATGTAATCTGAGTTTTGTGACGTGTCCAAGAGTCCTGTAAGGTCTAAAGGAAATAAAGCACTTTGAATTTTGAATTTATAACTAAGTTCCAATTTCACCGTTACAGTTGAAGTCGTTACGTTGCAACTGAACGCGTTCACTATGAGATGAAATCAGCACTTTGAACGGGTTCAGCGCATTTTACCGAAAAAGTTGATCCGGTTCAAGAGCTAAACCGAGTTCAAGAGCTGTCATGTCACATAATAGGTATACCTTAGCAAAACTCCTTGTCGCATGTTAGTAATCAAACCGCCCAAACTTAATCTAAACTTCACTTTGTTGGCACGTCCTTTTATATGTAATTTACATTACTTGTCGATTTGAGATCCTTCAATAAATATTGGTTGGCGTCGAGTTTCAGATGTAATTGCTTACATCCGAAACTCGACTCCAAGCAAGTGAGTTTAAGATATTAGTGCCGTGGTTTGTTTACTTACATTCTACAAGGAGTATGGCTAAGGTATAATTTGAACTCGATCAAGCTGAACTTTGTTTTGGTAATCTTAGCTTTATAGGCGGCAAACGGTGAAATTGGACCTTAGTAGATATAGAACGGTTGGCTGCGATCGCAGCGCCATCTTGGTTACCACTGAACAGGGTTATTGGTAAATTAGTAATACTACGTGAACTGCAGGTCCTGTCCATCATCACAAACTCGTTCGTGAAGACGCCAGGTTAAAATTCTTTAAAAAAATTATAAATCACCTCTGCTACTAAATAAAAAAAATATCTTTGTCTAGAACCCGGCGAGTTACATAAGACCGATCTTTCACTCTCATACCTTCTGTTTATTCTGGGCCGTACACGTAGTGTTACTAATTTACCAATAACCCTGTATTGAGACGCTGCTTCAAAAGACGTTATAAGGCGAAACTAACAGGTTCCATGTGCATTGATTGTACCATTATACCTTTAGCTATTGTGTTTGTGTGTGATTGTGTAAATGAGCTGGAAAAAGCTGAATAAGGACTGATACTTGATAATGTACAAAATAATATACAATTTATTTAACGGTGGAAAATAAACACTGTAACAGACAGATTACCTATTCTACCTGTATCTTATAAAACTTTATTATTAAGCTTTTGAATTTGTAAAAAAATGTAGGTACAGTGTGTAGTACCTTCCTTTATTTCATTACAGCTTCGTGCCATTGGAATCTTGTATTTGTTAATAAAGAATAGAACAAAATCATAGCGGTATTGTGAATTTAAAAGCTACATTAATATTACTATTTTATAAACGTTAGTCCTCGGTCCACGACGACCTCTGTGACCTCGTGAGGTTGCGGGTTTGATACCCGCCCCGGGACAAATTTAGTTTTTACGATCTGCAGTTGTTTGTTCCGTGTATTTTCTATGTATTATAATAAAAAATATCTATCTATGTGATAGATAAGTACATATTAAATCAGTTTCAGTATCAGAGCTTGTGTTAGGTACTAGATAACTGATGTACATAATACAATACATAACATAGATATTTTTTATTATACATAGAAAACAACCAGAACACCCGGAACAAATACCTGCAGATCGTACAAATATTTGCCCCAAGGCGGGAATCGAACCCGCAACCTCCTGCGTCGCAGGCGGACCTTCGCCCACCGCGCCACAGAGGTCGTCACTAGAATAAAACTCGCTCTTTCGATCTGCAGGTTAGGTTGATGGTTCAATTCCTCTCGGAAAAGAAATTTTTATGAACATTTATGAAAGAAATCCGATGGATCCTGTCGCATAGGATTTTTTAAAATCGGACAGTCTCGGACTGCATACCGACACAGCCGGGGAGAGGTCAGGCGCAGAACAGTGAGGGTATAGAGTGCACCTGTGTTTGCGCACACACTTGTGCACTGTTAAATGTCCTGCGCACACGGCTAGTCTCCGTTGATTGGCTTGGCTTGGAATTACATCATCATTAAAACAATTTAAAATCTTCGTTTTCGTGCACAAAAATCGCTCCCGCTATCGCCAGTTTCCCCAAAACGTACCATAATACAAAATTGTGTGACGCATTGCGATAAACGGATACCTACAGGAAAAACACGCCCGCACATTTCGCTTCATCCATTCGCCGCTCTCTGACGCATCGGGCATTTGTCTTTAATAAATTCGAGTTGAAACTGTAAGTACAAAAATACCTACCTATCACTTTTTCTTTTAACAAATGTATTTATTTATTAAACAAAATCCACAGCCCTTAACTAATACAACTATGCTAATTATCAAAACTTACGGCCAAAAACGGACTTACTTTTTATACAATATTTTTTATAAAACAGTCAGATGATAACAATAGGTAACAAAACTAGCAGTTATAAATTATAAATAAATTAACATTGTTACACTTATCAGAATATAAACTTATTTTTTATACTTACAGAACAGAATAACAAATTAAACCAAAATCTTACTAAAATAATATAACAAAAACATGTACCTACATAACTATGTGTTTTAACTTAGGTACACTATACTAGCATCCTCCTCCATTAGGTACTCTAATTATTTCATTTCTAAATATTCTCTTGTCGCTGTGAAAGATATCTGTTTTGTTGTATTGCGTTTAAACCAATATCACGTGACTCTCGTTAACATTTTAGAAGCGCGCACATAATTGCATTTTTATTTTTGTCTATGACTCACATGTCTACCATTTGGCCTTGATCTTTAGAATAATAATGCCTGCATTTATTTTTACAGGCCGGGAAGTAATTCCAATATTCGCGACGAATAAAGGCAAATCGATACTGGTATTGTTTTATTGCATTGATAAAACAATAATAATAAGTACCTACCTACCTACTTATCTTACCAGCCTGAGTACCAAATCCTACGGAACTACCTAATCAATACAATTAATAGGTACTTACCTTATTGAGATAATGCTATCAAAACGACACTGAATTCCTAAGTTGTTTATAATCATTATCAACACGACATTACACGAAGTGGGTGCATACTAATATCTAAACTTAACGTCTGGTAATACTTTTGTAAAGCCGTATACGCAAAAATGTGTGGCGGTTTTAATGTAGAAGGTTTGGAGAACTTCTGTAAAAATGAAGCCGGTGTAGATATTATTGATGATGAAACAAGAGATGCTTCAGTAGAAAGAGAAGCGTATCGGGATGAAATAACTGTTTCAGATGAAGAATATCCGCATCGGGATGCCACAAATGATTTAGATGAAGAAGATCCGTATCGGGATGAAACCACTATTTCATATGAAGGAGTTACGTATCGGCATGAAACAAATGTTCCAGATGAAAGAGATGCGTATCGTGATGAAACAACTGTTGCAGATGAAAGAGATACGTATCGGGCCGAAACAACTGTTTCGCATGAAAGTGTCTTGAATCCAAAGAGTGACTCTTCAGACAGCGAAACTCGCAAAAAGAAACGGCTGTTCAGTATCCTAGATATCGATGACTATTTCAGCGATTCTGAAGATATGTCCCAGTATGCGCCTATTCTATTCCCAAGAAAAGAAACAACTAATAATGTAACGTCATCCGAGTCTTCCAGCGATTCGGACGAACTAGAAGATCTCTATGGACATCTTGTGTTTCGAAGAAATGAAAGGCATAAACCAAACGAGAAAGTGGATCTACTAAAAATAGATCCCAAATCATTGCCATCTAGAATATCGAACCGAGTAAAGAAGCAATCCAAATTTCTAACTGAGGATAATATCGATAAGGATATTCTTGATGAAAACTTAAAACGCTTAAGAAGTATATTACTTAAGTCACGAGAAGCTAAACTAAAGAAAGCTGAATTTTCCAAGCACCTTGTCAAAGAAGAAAGCCAAGATTATTTCAATCAAATACCTTTTAACGGTACAGCCAAAAACGATTGTTGTATTCCTAATGTGCCGTCAAAACCCTGCTCTTTAGTTTTGGAAAAGCTTAACATTTCTTCTGGTTCCGTCATTTCCCACAACGGAGATAGTAAAGAAATTTCTAACATAGAGGGGAAAATAAATAAGACACAGATGGGAATGATAAAACCCTGTTCAATAGTCTTAGAAAGACTTGACATTTCTACCGCTGTCCTCACTTCCCACAACAGAGATAGTAAAGAAATTTCTCACATTGAAAGGAAAAGATCTAAAAAACAGACTGCTAAGCTACCAGAAATAGCGAAGAAGTTACGAAAAAACGTATTTGCAGCCAAAAAGGGCAGGTATTGCACACGTAGCTCTAAAAATCACAACACTCGATCGAAGAACAGTATCTAAATTGCACTTGTGCACTATAAATGCACTATAAACTGTGACTTACCTGAAAATATTTACATTAAACTAGTGTAAATGGTAGGTCTCTGAAATGCTACCTTTCCGATCGAGATTTGTCATCAGGACAAAATTATTTGTGAAGTTGGATTTTCCCTGGTGAACTTATAAATGGGGAAACCCAAACAACATTTGTTTGTACAACTATTAACTGTAATAATTATTCGGGACGCGCGCGAGTGAGTGATCTATAAGCTAGTTTGACCCCTTTAATTTAGGGATTTTGTGATGTTTGGGGTTTCCCCAGATAACGTCTTTAGTGTGTAGGTACCACCAAATATTATAAAATAATTTACGAACGTGTAAATACCTACTACACGACCTTCTGTGACCTTTTGCGATTGCAGGGACGGGAGCGCAACCCAGCGCAAGTTTATCAGTTTTAAATTACCTACTAATTTTTTTATACAATGCGACCCGATTCGTAGAACCCTAATTTTTGAAACAATCTTCGGAAAATGACATGACTTGTTCCGACGCGACGGTACCTTCTCGGTGAAAACAAAACAATAGTTTTTATGCAAACTTGTTTTCTAGGGATTCTGGGGGTGCTTGATTTGTAGGTAGGTACATCTATTCGGACGTTTTTATCGGGATCATACATTGCATTGTGCCATCTGCCAAGAACCCTAGGCAAATGACACAGTGATTAAAAACTCAACCGACTTTTAACATAGTGCTGAGTAGGTACCTAGCAGTACCTAAGTAGTTTATATTTTTATAATTCCCTACCATGCGTGCTGATGATTATTGTGATTCGTGCAATTTTTTGTCGTTCGATGTACAAAATAAAGGTATAGTTTGTAATAAATGTTATTTATGTTAATTGTAAAATAAATTATTATAACATTGATCAAATTGCTTTGTTACTATCTGCATGTACCTAGTCCTACCTAGTCTTAGCTGACCTGAACTGAACTTATGATAAACTTACCTAGTTACCTACCGTTCCGAGGCGGAATTAGAACCAGCAAATCTCTGCATCGCAGGAGGACCTGGCGAAGTTCCGCAACTCAAGTCAGAGCCGCTGCGCTACAGAGGTCGTCGTCAGCTGCTGCGTTTTCTCTGGTAGGTTCCCTTAGTCAGATCTTACGACATCCACTGGTCGAGTTGGTGGGGTCGATTCTAAAGCCGTAATCGCCACGGTCGCACTGGAAGCTTCAAACCATCATATCAGCCCACAAATAAATATTCAGTTTCCTGTTTTGACATCGGTTTTTATACATCATGAAATAGTAGGCGCAATTTTGTTGTCATACGGCTGTGTAGGCAAACTAAAAATCTCAACTGTCATCAGCAACATGAGCGCATTTGTTCAGGTCTCACATCCAAATGACGTCAAGACCACAGAGCAATATGGTGTGCACTGCGTCCAGCGTTTTAGTCAAGTCACGCACGCATCTTGAAAATGTAAATTTTAAATGCATTTTTAGGGAACTTATCGATTAACAAAATATTTTTATTTTTTTCTTGTTCATCAGCAGTATAGAATCTAATTGAGCCACTTAAAAAATGGGTGTGATACCCTATTTTCGGAACACGATTTTAAAACAACTGAGGTAGTCACACGGCAATAATTTTATTTCATTTTGATGGAAAACAAACAGCTTGAAAAACTTATATGAGTAGAAACAAAGGTGGTTATACTAAAGCTTAACAGTTTTCACTTATAGAGAGATAATAAGATTACTCCCCCAGTAAAGGGTCGTCCACGTGAAACTCAAAACTCTGGTTTGACAAAAAAGCTCCTCAAAAACATCACATAAAACTTACACTTGTCATTCGTACTCAAACAAAGTGTTAATCAGCCCATAAACGTCAATGGACATAGGCCTCCCCCATACGACGCCACAAAGAGCGGTCCTGAGTCGCCTACATCCATCGACTCCCTGCGACCGCTACGATGTCGTCGGTCCATCGAGTTGATGGTCCCAACTCTCCGTTTCGCGTTGCATCGCGGCCGCCACTCGAGAAACTTAGGCGTTGCGGCCAGATAATAAAATGTCTATATTATTTATTTAACAATCGTTTATTTATTCGAAACTTAAAAATCATACATTTATTAAATGGCTAAAGCTTGTGATGGATGAAAGATCATGGAATGTATGCAGACTTTCAAGGCGTAATGCTTATCTAACTTTTGCCCGCGGCTTCGCGTTGTCGATGACCTATGGCTCGACTCTTGCAAAATTTCAGCCCGATCCGTTCAGTAGTTTTTGAACATCCAAACTTTCGCATTTATAATATTGTAATAGGCTATTTGACTACATTAAAAATAAGTTTCAAATTGTTTTCATCCTAGTCAGTGACAACGTAACAAAGCGTAATCAGGTGATTTTTATTAAAAATATACCTTTTCTAGGTAAAAAAACGGGATTAAAATTACACATTTTTTGATATATGATCACGTGAACGATAACGCGCTGTTTGGTTGGATCGCAAGTGACGTCACACTTTTACAGATTACAGTGTCAATGAGTTCTTCTTGTTAGTGTGGTATGGCGGGGTGACGTCATTGCTAGGAAAACGGGAGCCATGACAGAGAATATCGTTTTGGCGCGGCATTATTATATTCAAACTTTAAAATTAGTTTTTATTTGAGCGTAGTGAAAAATTCTATGTCTATGGTTTTTATAACTAATACGACTGGCCTTGAAGAAATATTAATTGCACTTTGCATTATTTTTATCAGACAATACGTTAGAATTATTTTCCAGTAGTAGTCAAGTAGCCTATTGATTGATGAACTTTTCACCTGCTTTAATTACTTACGAATAAGTGCAAACAAATATTGTATTCTTAATTCTAAATTAGGAACAAAAAAGTGACAAATACGTTTTCTAAATTAAGTATTTCTAAAACATATAATATATATAAGCTCTTAAATATTTGTGCCGCTAACGGGTTGGCTATTATATTAATATGTATTAAAAATCAGATTTTCGAAATAGGTACCTTTTGACCAGATTTTTTTTTATGGCAACATATCTGGTTGGTATGTCTGGTTTTTGTCACTCATGTCATTGTCACTGTCCACTGGTTTTTTCGAGATACATTCGACGCGCGATAACTTAGTCGTTTATATTGTAAAAAAATATAAACATACATTTGTATACATACATATACCTACCTTAATATCTAAAACGGAATTATTTCTCGACAGAAACCCTAACTATACGATACACATGCCGTTATTATTTCACGTTCTATATTTAAAGGCTCGCACAATCAGCGAAGCCCTGCAGCACCGAAAACTCCATCTAACAACTGCTAAAATCGTGAATTCCTTCCATGGCTCGTTACCACGATCCCACCAGCCATCTCTGTTCTGGTCTCGATCATAGTTTTCCAACCAAACCTGAAAAGACAACATTATCAAGTGATAGTGTTGTCTTTTATAGACATTTTCCCAAAGATTGTCAATGTCATCCAGTTCCGTTCCTTTGGACAAACAAAACCACGAATTTGTTTTGACAAACTGAAACGGTGACGACGTCACAGAAAAAGGGTAGCGTTTTTATCACCCGAAACCGAGTGGTTTTATTTTTCGTTTGTTTCCTTAATAATAAAAAAATGGGTGTTGTTTGTTTACGGTTATGAAATAACATAAATAATCGATTTAAACAATAAAAAAATTAAAAATCCTATTATAATTAACGAGGCACGTGAATAAATAACGCTTATATTGTATAGTTAGGCACAGATAATAAATGCTTTGGTTTTCGCTTTGCATTAAATAACTGATTATATTTTTTAGTAGATACATATTTGAATACACTACCTACCTTGCCTATACAAACTCAGCTTACGATCCTATCTATATCATAGAAGTCGTAATGTTCTGAATACACTGGCTTCTTAGGAAGTTTTCTGAAAATAAAGAAAATATATTAGGTAGTTTTTACATGTTTTCTAAAATCTATACCTAAATAATATTCATAGGCCGAATTCTAAAAGCGGCTTGCCTCTTACCGAAAAAAAAGTATACCCGACTACAGAGAACTAGCATGAGTTTGAAAAATACATAAAAAAAAGTTGAACAACACAAACACGTTTGTGAAGACGCCAGGTCTTAATTCTTAATTTTGGTATTGGTAATGGGTAACCGCAATTCAATAATCGTTCGTTAGAGAGGTTTTATTGAAACTCAACTTAAAAACAGCTCTGCCCTGCATTAACAGCAGATATGAGAGTGAAAGATCGGTCTTATGTAACTAGTTGGGTTCCAGACAAAGATGTTTTTTCATTACGTATCAGAGGTGACTTATATATTTTTTTAGAATTTAGACTTGGCACCTTCACGAACTTGTTTGTGATGATGGGCAGGACCTGCAGTTCACGTATTGTCACTAATTTACCAATAACCCTGTATAAAATTGACGGTGGCGCAATGATTATGTACCCAGATTATTAGAAGTTTGGTAAATTGTGTGCATTTAACTATGGGATAAGTTTAATAGTGAAGCAATGAAGCTATAATAATAAACTATCTAAGAAAGAAACCAAATATTTAAGAATATACACCAGAAATATTAAGTAGAGACAGAATGGTGGGAAGGTAATTTCCACACACAAATTCAAAGACCCTTATACACCCAAACAACTTATAATAGGGCAACATATCAGATAATGACGCATGCATTTCCCCACGGAGGAAATAAGACTTAAGGTTACACGAGTCACTTATCTTTCCATTACAACGTGGAAGTTACCATACACTGTTTGACGTTGATCATCCAAAACAAAGGATAGTATCAATTTATCTGGTCATTATCTATTTTCGTATATCAACACTGATTTTAGCCCAACTTTGACCAGAAATAAATATTATACGGAGAAAGAGCCCGTTCTGAAATAGTTCAGCTGTTCAAAATTTGTATAAATTTATTTTTAAAAGATGCACTCACTCGTTTGGGGGAATTTCCACGTTTCTCCCCCAAACTGCCAAATACTTTAGTTCATGATCTAAATTAACACCAATATTAAAATAAACTATTTCTCAAATCAAACTTTCCAAGTATTGCGTCTCTGGAATTAAATTGTTTCGTTTCAAATTATTAATTTACTTTGCGCGCTACACTAACGCATGCATAGGTAAAGTACTTCATGCCAACATTTTAGGACTATAAAGCTCTGCACATTAATCCAATACCGCTACCACCCAGCACAAAAATGTACATTCAAATTATGGGCTTAGAGTCGTTAGATTAACGTACATTTTAGAGTGACAAAATGCTTTCCCACAATTTTAAAACAGTGATCCACGAGCTGTATGTCATCTCATCATCATCACTAGCCTATATTAGTCCACAGCTGGACATAGGCCTCCCCTAATGAGCGCCATAGCGCCCTGTCTGTATGTCATCTGATGCCGTCAATATAACATTAATCTAAATGTTACGAGATTATAGCCTATATTTGAATGCACATTTTTGTGGTGCGCTGCAGCCGTGCTTTTCAGATGTGCGACAAGCTAAAGGTACAACTGCCTTTACAACGAAGTGCCTATTTTGACTGCAGAATATTAAAAAAAACTCATACCGCGGGATGCAACACATTTCTTTACAATAACCTAACCCCGCACTAAAACCAGAGTTTTATTTGCCGGTGAAAACTTGTAACATTGGTGTAATTTTTCCTCGGGATGCAATACTAATTTACCACCACCTGCAAACCAAATTTTAACACAGGCTGCAAACCTAATTTACCACAGGATGCAACTTAAATTGCCACTAGTGGCAGGTCTAATTTTCCACATGATGCAAACCTATGTTTTACCGGTGAAAACTTGTAACCACGGGGTGCAAACTATGGCATTGAACCTTTCGTATCAGTCTTGTCCCCTCCCTCCACGCGTCATTACCTCCACCTACGCTTCGGGGTCCCTCTTCATAAGCTCGAGGTCAGCCGTCACCATGTCTTTCACCAGCTCCTCGAATGAGACCCGCGGAACCCAGCCTAGCTTCTCTTTGGCTTTCGTCGCGTCACCCAGTAGTAGGTCCTGGTAAAGACACAAGACTGTTATAAATTTTACCAAATGTTATTGCATTCATCAATCATTATTAAATATATAACTTTCCTATCTAATAAATATACTAATTTTATCTTTATAATTTATAACTAACTACTTTTAAAATACTTTTTTACCTACGTATGTACCATTTAGTTGTCCAAGTGCTTATTTTGTTAGTCTAAGATATAAAGTTATTGTCTCCTGACATTAACTAGCTTCTTCTATTTCAACAATAGCGATACCTTACTCTTATTTTTTTACTTACTACTACTACTACACTTAGGAATAAGAATTAATAATTTGTGGTAAAATTAAAAATAACAGAGATATTGTTTAAGTGCCGACTTTAACATAATCTCTGCTAATTTTCAGTCCAAAATGTTTAATAGTTCAGCTGTAAAGAAACAAAACCGAGTATTGCAAGGCTTGTTTCAACCCCTGCATATACACCGTCTACTCATTTATATGATGTTTGGTAGATACATACACGACTATGAAGTTCCTTAATTGTTGACAGGTACCAGTGTTGCCAGATGGAATCGGAAAAAAGCAGTAGATTGGGAAAAAAAGCAGGTAGATTTTAATATGTTATAAATTAGTACCTATGTATTGTGTTTTGCGAGTATTTTCATGCAAAAAATACATATAACAAAGTTACTAACCCGTTTTTTTAAATTAAGGAAGCGTTTTCTTTGCCCACATGCCCAAACTGTTTAGTTTTGTGGAAAGCGAGGCCAGGCGGCCTGTTGGCTGTGCTTTGCTCGGTTCTTTTCAGTCTGATCGAACTTTAATTTGTGGTTTTGGACATATATTATTTAGTGCATAATAGAGTAATAACTGGATAAACAGTCTCACTCAGTTTGCATTTTGCAAAAGTTTATCGAACGAACGAACAAACCGACCAATCAATCGAAAACGATGAACAGACAGACCAAGACAGACAGAAAAAAAGTGGAAGCCGGAAAGAAGAAACGAAGGAACGAACAAAACCAACTTCAGTTTCATCCATCTGTTTCAATTTTGTGAAGTTTGTGAAAATTTCATTGGCAACTTGTCACGTGACACTGAGAGCTTAAAAAGATATGGAGTCACTTGCTATTGATGCTCAGAAAAAGCAGGTAGATTTCACAAAATTTGAGCAAAAAATCAGTAGATCAGTAGGAAAAAATAGGTACCTATACAAATGCAACTCAACGCGAAACTGTAGGTATAAACAAGCTAAACGATGCGTTTCTTTAGAATTGTATTCAAGCAGATATGTTTTGAGTATCGCACGCGTTCTTATGAACACTGAGTTCTTAGAAAGACAGCATAAGCCCATCGTTTTGCTTGCTTAAGTGGTTTTGAGTTGAGTTACAACTACAACACACATGTTGAACCTACCTAATTAATTTTTACGCAGTTATGAGCGTACTAACTGATTAACACATGATTTTGTCTTATCGCATCAAAAGCCTTTACCAGCCCACTGCTGGACAAAAATCGATCAAATGCGACGAAGACGAAGAATGGTTCATAGTTAAACCATAGGACCTACTGGACATAGTCATTCCATTATAAGCCTTATTGGCTCTTAACATTAGGGTGTAAGGTAAAGCTTTGCGCACATTAATCCAACTCTACCCGTCAAAACCCTCATTTTTGACCGTTCTTTTTTTGTGGTTATTACGATAAATGCGAGTACAAACTTACAACTTCTGTCTGTCTGAAGAACTTCGGGTTAACTTTAACAAGAAGCTGGTCCGTCTCCGCGTCATGGCCAGTTTCTTCGATGCCGGCGCCCTTCCACGTGACTTTCCTGTAATAAAAAAAAAAATAATAAATAAAATATTAATAAAAATAAAACCATATTACATAAAAATAACATTTTAAGGATATCCCTTAGTCGTCTGTTACGACATCCACAGGAAGAAAAAAATAAAAAATTTAAGAGTTAAGATGGTGTTAATTCTAAGCCGGCACCACACGGCTAGCTAGTGGTTAGGCGGGTTCCCCATCTACATAATCCTATATTAGTCCACTGCTAGACACAGGCCTCGTTATTGCGCCCTGTCTTCAGCTTGTCGCATCCAGCATCTGGCCGGAGGGCCCTCCGGTCAGATGCTAGCTAGCCGTGTGGTGCCGGCCTCGAATTTACACCACCTTAACGCATTCCTTGCCCAGCTGTGACGGTACGACCAGTAGGGGCGCGCCTCCGCGACTCGGAGTCTCATATCGACTTCTTCGTCTTGGGCCATGAAAGTGTTAGTAGGTACATTTTAGTTTAGTTTATTCATTCGCATTCACTGCCCAGCCTCGGCGATACGACCCGCAGGGGCACGCCGATACCACATCTGAGCAGGAGAACTCTGCGAAGAGACTTCTGCGTCTTGGGCCATGAAAGTGTTAACTCTTCCCGTGGATGTGTAAGAGGTGACGAAGGGATATCCACCAGGGCGGGTAGCAGCGCCTCCTGGCAGAATAATTCTACCACTGAACTGGGGCATTAACCTCATATGATAAAAATCAATAAAGTGCTTATCAGGATGCCTCTGCGTCCAGCAGTGGACCAATATAGACTGTTGAAGTGAGTTGAACTAACCTATTGACACACGCGAAAGCTTTCTCGACGAATTCTCTGACGCTGTGGGTCTCTCCCGTAGCGACCACGAAGTCTTCTGGCTGTTCTTGTTGAAGCATCAGCCACATTGCCTGGAAAATTTTATTGATAACTTAGCCTCCTCTGACCCAGACTACACCAATGTGGAGATGTGCGGAGATGTCCGTAGCGGAGACGAGAAGAGATGGTTCTCAGCTAGGGTGTCTCCACCGAAGCTATCCGGAGATGTGTACTGGCTAAACTGGAGCGGAAATGTGTGCTAGAGCGGCTGAGCTGCGTGCGGCGAGCGTCGGATATTTGTCGAGATGAACGCACTAGCGAGGCACAGCTCGCATCTCCGCTCATGTTACTTTGGGGATTGTGCGCAGGCTTTGCACGACCTTATCCCATCTCCGCCATTCCACCATAGAACCAGCAGACGCACAGAAAAATAGCACCCGTACCTGGTCGATATACCTCAGTGTCGCACCAAAAAATTCTGCTCTACATTCATAATAAGCACGGCCAAAGAGTGGAACGAGCTTCCAGCGTCTGTTTTCCCACCCGAGTACGATCATGGAGTCTTCAAATCCAGGGTGAATAAGTTCCTTGTGGGCGTGCTCCATCTTAGGTCTCATCATCACTTATTCAAGTGAGATGGTGGCCAAACGCTTGACCATCACCAATAAAAAATAAATAAAAAATGTCTTCTCGTCTCCACCAATAAAAAATTAATAAAAAATGTCTTCTCGTCTCCACCAATAAAAAATTAATAAAAAATGTCTTCTCGTCTCCACCAATAAAAAATAAATATAAAATGTCTTCTCGTCTCCGCTGTGTGACGTCACCAGCTTGCGAGGCACAGTTCACATCCCCGCTTCGATATATCTTTGATTCTTCGGGGATACAAATATTATATATCTCCTCGGTGGTCTCCACTGAACCTGAGCGGAGACAGGATGTGTGAACCACGACGTTCTATTGGTTGTTTAGAACACATCTCTATTTCTATCTCATCTGCTGAGCGGAGAACTGCTCAGCTCAGCCCAGCTTTGGTTGAGTCTGGCCTCAAAACAACAAAAGGTTTACAGTATTTTCTATAGGCTCTGTAAACTTTCATGATATTATATTAGAAATCAATGACATATTTCTTTCATTTATTTATGTTTACTTAGAAATTACAACAATTTTTTGTCAAGCATTAAAATTATTGACTTACAAATTACAACAATTTTTTGACAATCATTAAAATTATTGACTTAGAAACTACATTTTTTTTTTTTAAATTATCTTTTCTTTTGCAATAAAGTATAGAAAGCAGCTTAACTGTGATGAGGACAGGACGTAGCTGCGTAGGAAGTTACAGGTTCGATTAAACAAGCCGAATAGGTAGTAATGCGTTATTATTACAATCACTAGAAAGTGTACATCTATACTGCAGCTCAACTCGATGTAAAATGTTTGTCAAACAAACCACAACACGAAAAAGTGAAACTCACATGCTCGACGTTGATTTTCAGATAACATTGTTACCAATAAAATTGTTAATCAACGCGACAAGGAATGCATTTCACTTATAAAAATACACGGTACATTGAGTATGAACGGTATGTTTACAAAAAAAATTCATCATTCGAATAATTTCTTAAGCAGGAAATATAATTATTTATATTGATTCCGTACCTCCACATAGTCCTTAGCATGTCCCCAATCCCTTTTACTATCCAACGTTCCCAGTTCAATATGACTGAGCAATCCCAGAGTGATCTTAGCGACGCCTCGCGTTATCTTCCTCGTCACGAAGTTCTCGCCTCGCCGTGGGCTCTCGTGGTTGAACAGTAGTCCATTGCAGGCGAACATGCCGTATGCTTCTCTATAGTTTACCACTATCCAGTAGCCGTACAGTTTTGCACATGCTGGAAAGGTTAATAATAATAAAAAAACAATGCGGAGTGCATTATATTATTATTATAATAGGGTAGCATAAACGTGAAGCGGTGAATCTCCAATCACCTTCTGTTCTCCTGGTATTTGAATACAATACTGTCATACAAACTCCACTCAGTTCATATCTTCGAGGCTAACTTTTCGTTGAATATTTTCCCTGATACTTACCATAAGGTGATCGTGGATAAAACGGCGTCTTCTCAGTCTGTGGCACCTCTATCACTTTCCCATACAGCTCTGAAGTCGACGCCTGGTATATCTTCGTTTCTTTCTCCAGTCCCGCGACCCTGACAGCTTCCAGTAACCGTAGTGTGCCGATCGCATCTACTTGAGCGGTGTATTCACTCAGCTCGAATGAGATTTTCACGTGTGATTGGGCACCTAGGTTGTAGATTTCTTTTGGTCGGACCTGAGGAAAAGCTTAATATAAAAAGGTCTCCTGTCATCTATCTATTATACCTATCGACTCTATCGATCGACCCTCAAATTATCGGTTTTTCTCGCTATTTCATCATCACTCACACTGACGACTATCTTAGAGATGTTTAGGTTCTTCTAGCACCCTACAAACGTGATATTTTTTGAATAAAGATATAAATACCTATAGCTAGGTAACCTATAGCTAGGTTATTAAGGTCGAGCTCATCCCGCCATGTCATAAAAAATAAATAAAACTAATTACATAGTTACTAAAAATAAATTACATAGTTTTAAGAGCCTTTGCATCTGACGTCACCGTGTATAATACAAAAACGCGTGGCTAACGAAGCCGCAAACACTTGAAAAGGCGCGCGTATAAAGGCCTTCATGTGCTGGCCATGGCATGATAAGCATGAAAATACAAAGCCATTTCAAAACAAATCGATATGCTGGTTTAACATTACCTATCCACCATACATTTCAAATTGTAAGTATGAAAGATAAGAAAAGTAACAATACATGAAAACTCTTTATATGAGTGTGGTACCTTATTAATTAAGTACCTAAGTAACTACGTTTTCAGTAATGTAAAAGTTTCAAGTGTTTTCAGAGTGTAAATGAGCTATTGCATAAGGTAGATGATTGAGATTGTACTCCAGTACCTACAATGGATTGAAGGGTCTGACATTAAATTTTGCCATAAATAGGTACAGTCAGCTGCTCAGATATGTATACACTTCCAAGTTTTCATTTTTATTTTACTCGGAACTTATCATATAAAAGTCTACGCACACATTTTTCATACTAAGTAGTCATCGTTCTTGTCAGAACACGATATATAAATTATCGCAATGACTATATACTTACTATTCAGTCAAATTTCAAAACATGGGAGTGTATACATATTTTCGCAGCTGACTGTACCTAAAATAAAATAATTTTATTTCATCATATTATAGATATTTAAGAACTATACCAGAAATTAGAAGCAGGGGTCAAGATACATCTGGGCTGGTCAATACACATCTTGTAAAAATATGTAGAAATAGCTATAGCAACCGAAAATAATAACATTTTGATTGTGTAGCATGTCTAACAGACACCTTTTTAAACATAAAATTTTAGATTTATTTGAACCAATGGGATGACAAAATAGATTGTACTGTGAGCTGACAATGTTCTCTCAATAGTTAGGTGTGAAATAACATAACTAAATTAATGACTTCCTCAATTATCTTACTTGAAAACTTGTAAATACAGAGTTAACAATGAACAAAATAAGCTGGTTTTCAATAGTTTGCATTTCTGACAGTAAATGTTCATAGGAATGCTTAAGTGAGGCTAAGGTTACACAATTTTTACAACACAACCTGCTATTAGAATTTTTTCCTTGATGCATGTTTATAGGAAATTGGAGCTAGAGATGCCAACAATGAGTTATTGGAAATTTGTCTGAGTGTGAAAGATCACACTTTGTAGCAGCTTTGTAGTAAGGATACTACAAAGCTATTTTATTAAATGCCTATTCAATGTACTGCAGGGAAAAGGCCTCGCATTTTTCCCTTTGAATATTTCTTTTGTATCACACTGTTATATTACAAAAATGTGAAAGTTTGAATGTGTAGATGTTTGTTACCTCACCACCCAAAAGTACTGAATGGGCTGAAATTTATACCTACATTAATAGAATAATGAATATGTGGTCTATTATCAAAATGAGCTATTTTTAATCCTGAAACACCCGGGCATGCAGAAGATCGTTTTTTTATGTGTCCAGCTCATTCTTCATCTTCATCTCTAGCTGGGTCTTTCACGCAGCCTGTACCTACGTATTATGATATCTATATTATTTCTTGTTGATGATTAATGAGTAATGACAATGTCCTATTCAAATTTAAGCCATGGTGGCCAGTCTCAAAGGACATGCCACGTGCACTGGACAAATTTTAGTGCTATTTTACAAAACAGAAGTGGTAAAATATAACTCACCCTACTAATAATGCTAATAAGGCAGGTGGTGTCAGTAAGGTCACCGTAATGCAAGTGCATATGCCCGCCAGTGTGTATCGCTGGCTGTCCGTACAGATGCTGTATCCGGCCGGTGTTGAAGGAAGACGACCGTCGAAGGATACCGTGGACTTCATAGCCTTTTTCTATGAGAAACTCTGCGAGGTATGAACCGTCCTGAGGAGGGAAAGATAAAATTCTGAGTGATACTTAATTGCTACTGTATTTAGGTGGGATATATACGTCTAAACTGCATCAAAAGCACACGCCAACCTGTGTTCTTACTAGATTTTTAAAATTTGTTTAGTAAATTACCTGGCCAGTTATACCGGTGATGAGTGCCACTTTGTTGTTATTAGAATTTGTGACATGGTTTGCGCTAGTTCCGCCTTCTCCAGACATATTGTACAGTATGAGTTTGTATTTTTTTTGTTTCGTTCTACTGAAAACAAGTTCTTATTGAATCTTTTTGTCCACACAAATTAGAAAAGACGAAACACAGAAACACGACACGACAAGCTACGTTTCACTACCAAAGAGAATAATTCACTACCTTATACCTATATACCTACTACGTATAATTGCCGGCAACAAACAAACACAGATTACTTTTATTAGTAGCAAGCTCTAAGGTAGCAAGCTACAAACAAAGAGTATTATTATATTGTATACAATATCTACGGCCGGCAAGGTTTTTTTTGCTTTGCTTCGGATCCAGTGTTGCCAACGACGCCGGGACTGATATCGCCATTTTTCACAGCTCAGGTAGCCTAATGTAGCCGAATTTTAGATTCTGTCGCCTAAAAAGGAGCCGACATATAAAATAAAATAAATTTGTAGTTTAAATTGAACTTTAACTTTATTTATACTACTACCCATTCATCGCGATAATGCTTCACATATTTTCCGTGCTTTCCCATGTTTTTATTACGGAAATAATATGATTTTTTCGTCGCCGATTTTAGTCCTGAGTAGCCTAAATGGCAATAAATCGCCTACGTTGACCACACTCCGATTCGGATCCTCAAAAAATCTGTACGTCGTCGTTCGTCAGCAATGATCTAAACCAATGAAAAAAGAGATCCCTCTGATTGACTGAGAGAGAGACTGAGATATCTCTTTTTTCATTGGTCGTCAGCGTCAGTCCACCACCAGTGTTGCACAAATAGCAACTATTTTCAATAAAAAACTGGTCAGGTTAGTGTGTTGAGGCCTTAAAAAATGCTCAAGTCGTGAATTTCGTCCTTCGTCCGTAAAATGAACATCAGGGGAATTTATTACGGCGAAATAGCTTCTTCATGTCATTCATTCGTTTACTCATTGATTTATTCCTTAGAGTATAGGTATATAGAGACGGCGTATTGTTCTATAGGAACTTTCGGTTATACAAATATGATCTAAATCGATATTGAACTCATAAACTTATAGCTATCTCGTTTTATCTTACCTACAATAACCAATGTAAAAAGAGACATCAATATAATGTGCGAAACCTATTTTTGGCAACATTGAAACGTGACGTCATAGCAAAGCATGATTGAGGCCGGTTCGCCATTTAACTTTCAGGTATGTAAACTGTCAACGAGAGTTGCATTTACAGTAAAAATGCTAAAATTATTTGAGTTCGGGACTTTTTCATGTGAATACTTATATAGTAAGCGAAAGAAAGCTAATAGGAAGATGCCAAACAGCAGTTTGGTAGGTTGCGGCTTAAAAACAAGTGAAAATCGTCCAAACATAACATTACACCGGTACGTATTCTTATTTTGCTAAATTACCAAATAATACAATAAATACCTTATGTGTTGGCTATCATAGGAATAGTTTACATAAAATTCATACCGAATGTAGCTTATTTTTGTAAGTTTTAAGTGTAATTAAAGAAAACATGAAACTGTTTGTTTGGCGATAGTGTTGTCCTTCAAGGCATTTTTCATAGGTATCGATGTTTTCAAGTGTAAATTGTAGTGTATTAATTTTCAACTGGTTTTTTACGTTCTAGGCTACCCGAAAATTACGGTAAAAGAAAAAGTGGCTGGACTCAATTGGAGTAGAAAATTTGAAGTTTGGTACGAAAGATATTTTCGTTCGTTCTCTTCATTTTGAAGAAACTTGCTTCAATCGAACTTTAAATAACAAGACTGCGAGAGGATGCCGTACCGTCACGAATCTTTTTAGTAAGTATTTTACTTGACCTTACTCCCACAAACTTCTATTGCAAAGTAATGCATATATGCATTAACAAACTTGACTACCTTTATTTTTCTAAAGGGCTTAAATTTTGATATTAATGAATATTAAGTTTTAAGTAAATAAATCTGAACCAAAGTAATATTAAAGCCTACCATACTTCAAATCCCCTCTAAAATGTACATTTCCATAAATCCTCCCTTAGCAAATTATTTCCATGCAAAATAAAGTTATTTCGCAAACGATGTGGCACGGTGGGCGAAGGTCTGCCTGCAACGCAGGCAGACCTTCGCCCACCTTTTTTTTTAGAATTTCTTTAAGATTTTAGATTTTTTTTCAAAGTTGAACTACTCAGTACCTTTCTAGAGTCTATAATTGTAGGCTGACAAATAATGTTGCATTATAAATTTATTCTTCATGTTTGTTTCAGCCACTAGTGCCAGCGCGATCCAGTACTTTAATAGAAATAATGTAAATTTGAGATTTATACTGTAAATGAATGAGACTGATTACATTAGGTACTTGTAAAATTGAAAATTTAGGTGTAGTATTAGTTGAATTTTTGAATTAGGTAGGTATATTGCAAATGTGTAAATGAATGAGACTGTTGCATTGCTTCTACAATCGAAAATACAGGTGGCGTCTGTGTTAAATTTTTGATTTATACTGTAAATGAATAAGACGGATTACATTGCTTGTTTAATTAAAAATGTAGGAGTCTGTGTTAAATTTGTGATATAATATAATAAATGAATGAGACTTTTTGAATTGCTTATAAAATGTGGTGTCTATCTTTTTGTGATTTATATTATAATAATAAATAATACTAGCTGTTCCCCGCGGTTTCATCCTCGTTAAATTCGAATTTCATATAATATCTAGGGGGATATTCCTGTAACTCTACCATGGGAGTTTGTTATTTTACTAAGACAAAAAGTAGCCTATGTTACTCTCCATCCTTTCTTAGTTAGGTTCCGGTTTCTTAGTTAAGCCGTGACTGAATGACAAACAAATACACTTTCGCATTTATAATATAAGCATAGATAGCGTCTACGCTAAAGATACAGATTACACATTGTTATACCCATATTGTTATACAAATATAAATATACTATCTCACAAATCACTGTTGCATACAAACAATATTTTGCAATTAAGTAGCTTGTTGTTTCATTTCAGTAGGTACCTTTATTTCTTAAATGAACACAACGTTTATTAACAAAGAAAATTTGAATCAAATAGTATAAACAAATTAGAACTAGTATTTACCTACAATTGAAACAAATGAGCTAACTGCAGACTGTTCAATAAACTGGTTTGGTGAACTTTGATCTTTAATTCTAAGGAGGTCTGGCACGTGTCTAAATGCATGAGTCTTGACTCGGAAAATACATGAAAAAATTACCATTGTTATAATAGCTCATTTTCTTAACTTCTCAGTGGTTGCGTCTCATGAGCGCGGTCGAGCCATAGTTGGGTACGTGCATTCACATACTTTGTATCTCTAATTAAAGCATTCTATGACTATATGATTATAGAATTCTGTTTCATAATCGTGGTGAAAACTATAAAATCACTACGAAACTGCTAAAATATCGTCACAAAAATACTTGTTTCGATAAAAATATCGAGGTACAAAAGGGCAGCACTACGGAAAGGAGCCATTTTAGTTTCTAGGTAAGTTTAGGTATACACGTTTTTTTCGTAGGTATGCCGTCTCTAGGTATACTCTAAGATTTATTCACTCATTTCATTGATATGATAACATTATCGCAGGGATGTCAGACGTACCATAATTATGGTACACGTATCATAATCCAGGTCTTCGTACCATGTACCATAGTACTTCTATTATGGTACGCAAATGTACCATAATTTTCAATCATCAAAATTATTTTGTCATGTAATGGAACGAACGACAGAAACGTTTCGTTTCCGCTGCTAAGCACTACTCTGTACGTCTAAGATCTGTGATATGAAGCCTTACTCTTAATCTCATAAGAATAATTTTACAATCGATGTATTATGCGTAGAATGAAACGGCCTCTTTAGGTAACGTTTGACGTTGACTGCACTGGTGCGAGAGAGATGGAGGATAGCCAATACAAGTTGTGTATGTTGCATCTCTCTCGCGAACCGAAGATTTCTTTCTTCATTTCATTCATCCGTTCATACGGTTCGTTCATTCGGTTTATGATATCTTGTATTGACTGGCTTGAGTAGTAATACTAACTCTTGGTTTATCTATAATTTTGAAACTCGGTGACTCTGTTTTCTGTTTCAAAATTTGTGAATTGTGTTGTATTTGATACAGTTAAGTATCTGTTTTTGAGTGTTTGTTTATGAAAAAACTGTAATATAAACTCAAACCAATTAATAACCGTGTGAGACTTTTAGAAACCGTACCTTAATTTTCTGAAAAGTACCATATTTTTGACAGACCGATGTCATAATTTCTGAGTCGGCATCTAACATCCCTGCATTATCGTGATAGGTTATGTATAGAGAGAATTATTAGGTATGTATGTGCTGAATTGCGAAGCAAAAAAGTAAGAAAATTATAAAATTCTGGTGATATTTTTGTAAAATATACGACGCAAAGAAAGTTTAGAACATAACCAGCTTTCACAGAACCATAAGATATATTCGCTCAGGCCAGGAGCTGTGTTTATTTTTGACGGAGTGCGAAGTATTTTTTTGCCACAGCCACAGCATAGTCTCTAAAACAAGACGATGATGAGATGAGATAAACTGAGTGAGATTTACAAACACTTGATTGAATACCTAAATTGTAAAATTCACCATCAAACACCATGCCGGAAATAAAAATTACGCCCTTAGGAGCAGGCCAAGATGTGGGCCGAAGCTGTATCCTGCTCACCATGGGAGGTAAAAACATTATGTTAGACTGCGGCATGCACATGGGTTACAATGACGAAAGAAGATTCCCAGACTTTTCGTATATCGTTCCTGAAGGGCCTATAACCAGCCAGATAGACTGCGTCATCATATCTCACTTTCATCTCGATCACTGCGGGGCCTTACCTTACATGTCTGAGATGATCGGCTACACGGGTCCCATCTACATGACACATCCTACGAAAGCTATAGCTCCAATTCTCCTCGAGGACATGAGAAAAGTTGCAGTGGAAAGGAAAGGAGAATCCAACTTTTTTACCTCTCAGATGATCAAAGATTGCATGAAAAAAGTAACTGCTGTCACACTCCACCAGTCTGTGATGGTTGACAATGACTTAGAAATCAAGGCTTACTATGCTGGCCATGTCCTTGGAGCAGCTATGTTTTGGATCAAAGTTGGCTCACAATCTGTAGTTTACACTGGAGACTACAATATGACACCAGACAGACATCTGGGAGCAGCTTGGATTGACAAATGTAGACCAGACTTATTGATCACAGAGTCTACTTATGCTACAACCATCAGGGACTCTAAACGGTGCAGGGAGAGGGACTTTCTCAAGAAAGTTCATGAATGTGTTGAGAAGGGAGGCAAAGTGCTCATACCTGTCTTTGCCTTAGGAAGGGCCCAGGAGCTCTGTATATTACTAGAAACATACTGGGAAAGAATGAACTTAAAATTCCCAGTCTACTTTGCCCTCGGCTTAACTGAAAAGGCCAACAACTACTACAAAATGTTCATAACCTGGACAAATCAAAAGATCAGGAAAACTTTTGTGCAGAGGAACATGTTTGACTTCAAACATATCAAGCCATTTGACAAGTCTTACATTGATAACCCTGGACCAATGGTTGTCTTTGCAACTCCAGGAATGCTGCATGCCGGCCTGTCTCTCAATATATTTAAGAAGTGGGCGCCGTATGAACAAAACATGGTTATAATGCCAGGATTCTGTGTTCAAGGAACTGTCGGCCATAAAATCCTTAACGGAGCTAAAAAAGTGGAGTTTGAGAGCAGACAATTTCTGGAGATCAAGATGGCAGTAGAATACATGTCATTCTCGGCCCATGCTGATGCCAAAGGGATCATGCAGCTGATTCAGTACTGTGAGCCTAAGAATGTGCTTTTAGTTCATGGTGAAGCTAAAAAGATGGAGTTTCTGAAGGAGAAAATTGAGAATGAGTTTAAAATCAGTTGCTACATGCCTGCCAACGGGGAAACCTGCATCATTAACACACCAATCAAGATCCCTATTGATGTGTCCTTGAGGCTGCTGAAGGCTGAAGCTGTGAGGTACAATGCCTTGCCCCCAGACCCTAAGAGGCGCAGAGTTTTGAACGGAATTCTCTGCGTAAAAGACAACAGACTTTCCTTACTAGACATTGATGAGGTTTGTGATGAAATAGGAATCAACAGGCATGTAATTAGATTCACAAGCACTGTACGCTTCGAGGACCCAGGCCCTGCTGTTAAAACAGCTGAGAAACTGATGATATTGCTGTCAGAGAAGCTAGAAGGCTGGACCATCACTATAGCTGATGGAAACATATCAGTAGAATCTGTTCTGATCAAAGTAGAAGGAGATGATGATAGTACCAAAAACATTTATGTTTCTTGGACTAATCAAGATGAGGATTTGGGTAGCTATATTCTAGGATTACTTCAGTCTATGGTCCAATAATGAAATTCTTTTTCAAAACCAAGACACCATTCCTACATTTGTGTCTTTGAGAGATTATACCAAACCATTTTTTGTATGTAGTTTTACCTTGATCAAGTAGGTAATTATTATTCTTATATTTTTTGTTATCACTAACAAAAATTTTTGCTCACGCAAAAAACTGGTTGGTACTTACTTCAAAAATGGCCATTCCAATGTTTAAGTAATAAGTAGGTTTAGTGTTAAGGAAGTAATTGTTGTATTTAAATAAGTTTTTAATAAATAAGGAATTGAAAAAAATCTACTGGCTCTTTGTGTTAGCATCCAAATTTCTTGGCTATATTTCTTAAAAGGCAATGGGAAATTTTAGGTTCTTTGATATTTTTGATTTGATATTCATTTAAGTTATAAATCAGTCTTATGAACTTACAATTATGAGCTAGGTACTTATAAACTTCAACCACTAAAACGTTTTCCCATTGCCTTATTAAATTAGCTTCTTTAATCTTAATTGCACCATGTGATGTCAATATTGCATTTTCCCTGGAACCAAAGGTGTTGAAGTATGTTGTATTTTGTCAAATTTTTCAAATCTGCATCTTGAAGGAATCCTTGTTTCTGCAAAAAAAAAACGAAAATAGTTCTAAATTTCTGTATAAATATAATTGAGTTAATAATAGCATTTTTTTAGCCCAAAACAGATAGCAGAGATTGGGTTTTGTAGATAATGTTATCTAGGTATCCTTGAAGATAAGTTATATGGAATTGACGTACCTAGGTACTTATAATGTATTTTACTAGTATTATAATATCTGTGGTACCGGTGAAGACGGAATTACATCAGTGCTTTTGAAAGCTGGAGGAGCTGTTATCCAGGAATTACAGAACCTCTTCAACGCCGTCCGTCACAGTGAGAGAACTCCAAAGGCCCGGAGCGGGAGTTTAAGCTCTTTTTTAAGAAGGGAAGTAAAACCCTCCCTTATAATTACAGACCCATCCATGACCCATCTCGCTCCTGAGCCCCGGGGGCGTCCACGCGAATTTTAGCAGTTGTTCGTTTCGTGTTGACGCGAAATTCTGTTCTCTTGATCTTAATTAAGTAGGTATTAGATTTCTAAGAAATTAATAAATCCCAAAAATTTACGATCTCGACGGGATTCGAACCCGCACCTTCCCCTTCAGCGCAGGGTTGCTCTTTTTCCAACTAAGCTACGTGATCTTATCTAGTAGACCCGAAAATCTTTGGGAGTTCTTTCGGCACTTACGCCGTCAGCGCCACCTACAGAGGAAACAATGAAGTTATCCAATTCTGCTCAAAGACCAAATTTACATTTAGTTCTTTGACGAGAGGTTTTGCCGTTGCTTGATTCTAAGAAATTAATAAATCCCAAAAATTTACGATCTCGACGGGATTCGAACCCGCACCTTATTAATAATTTCTTAGAAATTACCCAGAGTACTATAATAAATAAAAACCTTAGGTATTAGATTGTTCGATTTTGTAACTGTGATTGTGATTATAGACCTCAGACTAAGTATATTTCTTACTTAGTCTGAGTTATAGACTACGTTCTTAGAAGTCTTAAATCCAATGCTTTCAAGCACACATTAACTTATTTATTAACCTAGGTATTAAAATATGCTTTTTGCACCTACTACCTACCTACACTCGCATTACTTACCATAGATGGCGGGAACAGTCTTCTAAAATCCCCTCTATGTAGGAACTCCCTGTAAGCCCTGAGTAAACTGCTCCTCAATCTTCCTTCCATGCAGTGTCTGCAGACCCCGCAGATGCGATCTTCACACTGCGTCTTACATTTTGTGCTGCACTCATGGCCCCAAACAGCAATGTTCTTCTGGGCTGATACCATGTCCTTGCTTTTCTGATCTCTGAAAATGTTCAATTCAATAGGTAGTTCAATTAAAATCCCATAGCACAATCCCCGTTAATTTTCCCTCGTTTTTATTTTAGTTGTCTCGAAATCCCCCATTGCTATTATGGCGCGGCGCGGTCAGTCAGGGATTTTCGGAATAAAAATTTTACGAGTTTTGTGCCAGTTTTCCCCTATTATTTTTGTGTTCCTATAGAATGGAGTTGCTAGGTAAGCTCTGTTATGTACCATAAAGTAGGTAGTTTGCTACTAACATGAATAAGATTAGATACCTAACTACCTTCTACCTACTTACTTTGTCCCTGAGCTAAAATTCCTGGAATATCACTGATTCAGGAACATTCAGAAGCGCGGGTAAGAAAAGTATACCTACCTACCTAAAGTGGAAACATATGGCTTAGGTACTTCCCATTTCAATTTCATATGTTCATATTCTTTTATTCTTTGTGACCCTTTTTTACTTTAATCGAAGTTTGTGACGATGAAAATCTGAAATCATCTGAACCAATTAAATTTCTGCTAAATCTAACATAAACTTTTTCAAAAAAAGCGATTTGAACGAACTAATACACGAGCGTTTTCCGCGCGATTTTTCTTTGATTTTTCCGACGACGTTTCAACAGCTTCAAACCGGTAAATAACCACGAGAAATACCAGTACCTGCACTTTTAGGAGGATGTCCATTTGCCCAATGCCCATGCCCTGCAGTGGACTTCTCGGGCGGGGCTGATGTACCGTAGGTAGGTATAATAAATAGTACCTACCTGAGTTTTTACTTTCATCTAAGTACCTATCTGAGTATATAATTGTGTGTATTTTTCTGAATCTCATGGTTTTGATCGCCAAATCCGAAACCACAGACACCCAGGAGTGCCTTGTTTGAAAAAGATCGCTACTCAAATAAGACTGACCTATCTTCGGTCTGACTGACTCCAGTGATCCCAAACAGGTTGTATAGTACTTGCTCATACAGCAGCTGGTTCGGAGGGAAATGCGCAGAGCTCAGGTTGGGTGACATGTTAGCTTCAAGCAGAAAGACGTTGAAGTCCTCATCTAGAACCAGGTCGAAGCGCATCATCTCGAAGAAGTTGTCTTGAGACGGGTATTGTTTTAGCTGTAAAAAAGTTTTATTTTATTTTATATGTTTAGGAAAACTTACAGCTAAAACAAAAAGTTTACAGTTTTGAGTAGGTAGGGTCTCAGTATTTTAGTTGTGAGAACGGCTTTTTAGCTAATGCACTACCTAGGTATCAGTGTTTCATCGTTGTTCGATAGTTTAACACTTTAATTGCCAACAAGGCATTTATGTTGTTCTGCAAGTTATAGACTAGCTGCGGCCTCCTCCACCCGGCCCCCGCGCCGCAGAGCCTGGGCAGTGAATGCGACAACAAAACTTACCTTAAAAACTTAAAATATTTGTATAGCATGTTTGCATGCATATACCTACTACAACAATTGTTAAGTTTTTTTTTATTAAATTTCTTATTCATTTATTTTTTGAGTTGCTATGTAGGTACTTAGGAGAACTTAGCGATTGCTAGTGAATAGAAATGAACGTGACAATCCTGGAATTCCTGACAGCAACGTAAGGTTGTTAGGTATAGTAGGTTCTTACCTTCCTTTTCTAAGTGTACATTTTTGTATTTATGGAAATAAAGAATTTTTGATTTGATTTGATTTGACTTACAGCCTCAATAATATGGTGTTCTTTCTTCATGATAATATCCGCGATGGCCTTCTGAACTTCCTTCCACATTTTATCGGTGTCCATTCCCTGAAAATAAAAAAATAGGCTTACAAAATTTAAAAATACGCATCTTAGTATTTTTGTATTAATTTTCTAAACGAATTCTAAGCTAATTTTCTAAGGTTTTGTATTATAGTGCGTAAGCCCTGACTCTGGGTAATTTAAACGAATATAACATTAGAGGAAAGATTTGTATCCGGCATCGTAGCTCCCAAACGGATGATTTTGATTGTTTATTTTGTCAAAAGCAGACTTGATCGAGTGTTCTAAGCATGGAAAGTCTGCCAAGAGTGTGTTTAAATATATATTTTTTGTTATATATCTACCCGTGCGAAGCCGGGGCGAGCCGCTAGTCTCTAAGAAATTAAATAAGTTCCTAAAAATTTTTGATTTCGGCAGGACTCGTACCTGCGCCTCAACCAACGGTTGTCAGATCTAACTGGAACCTAACAAAGTAATATTTCTTCAAAAATAACTAAACTTGCCTACGGGCAAGCAAGGAAACAAATATCCTGTCTCACCAAATTGCTTTTGAATGCCACGTAGGCGTTATAAGTCTAATCATCGCAGAAAAAGGAAATTTACCTACGTTGCTAGGTACTGTCCTGGAATACTTTTTGCTTATCTCCGAGCTTAAGTTGTAGGTAGGTAAGTCATCATCATCATCATCACCAGCCTGTAGTAGACGACTGTTGGACATAGGCCTCCCTTAATGAGTGCAATTAGCGCCCTGTCTTCGGCTTGCCGCATCCAGCATCTCCCAGCAGTCTTTCGCAAATCGTCATCCCACCTGGTCGGAGGGCGTCCTACAATACGTTTGCCGAGTCGCGGTCTCCACTCAAGAACACGTTTACCCCAGCGGTTGTCAGTTCTTCTCGAGATATGGCCAGCCCACTGCCACTTCAGCTTGCTAATTCTTTGAGCTCTGTCCTACCTTCTACCTTGTCTACCTTGGTTCTCTATCGGATGTATTCGTTAAGAATCCTATCCTTCAGAGAAACTCCGAGCAAAGCTCTTTCTTAGCTCGCTGGACCAGCCCCACCGTGAGTGTCACGTCTCAGCTCCGTAGGTCATGACGATGGTAGGTTAGTAGTAGGTACCTCTTAAATTGACTTCTTATGAACCTTCCTAATTTAAGTTTTTCTATTTTAGTACTAATAAGGGCTTACCGTAGGTACTAAAACTGCTGAACTGATCGGGCTGAAAACATTGCATTCAGATAGTTTTAGGTCTGGAAT
Organism: Eupithecia exiguata; assembly: GCA_947086465.1. Lineage (NCBI taxonomy): Eukaryota > Metazoa > Arthropoda > Insecta > Lepidoptera > Geometridae > Eupithecia > Eupithecia exiguata. The sequence goes on along the minus strand of OX352240.1, from coordinate 10,569,195 downwards.
AAAGCAAAGGCTAGCTTTTTATCCCATACATCAGTTCCCATGGGATACAAATAACTTAAAACAACGCGAGCGAAGCTGCGGGAAGAAAAATGCAAAAAATTGTATGTACGTCTTTACTAGTAGTTTAGTAGGTATATACTAATACTTCACGCCAAGGCCCACTTACTAAACTTTCAAATACTTTAGTATTTTTTTTATGGCAAACATTTTGTACAGGGGGTCCTAAAGTTAAGCAAGTTTCAAACATGCGCCCTACTAGGGCACTGTGTACTGACAACTGAACGGATCGGGATGAAATTTTGCGTACAGGTCGTTCTAGGTCTGGAATAAAACATATGCTTTTTATCCGAAACATCAGTTTGTGTTGGATAGAAAACAACATTAGAACGTTTCCTAGAAACAACGCGAAAGTACCTAAAATTAAGGTAATGTTTAGAATTTTCTTCTTGACCTACCTGCCTCAGTGTCGTCTACCCTTTATCTTGTCGGTTTCGCCCACACTGTGGCATGTGTAGGTAGACAAAAAGGTTATCCCCTTTTGTTATGAGGATATCAAGGGATTCTAGGTGACAAGTGGTCGCTAACTGTGGTAAATGTAAAAACGTAAAAGACCCGTTTGTTGTTACCTCATGTAAAAGACGTCCCTGGAAGGCGTTTTATAAAATGATGGCATATTTTGTATAATTAATTTGCTTTTCAAATTTATTGTCTTTTACTTTTTAGGGTTCTGTACCCAAAGGGATAAACGGGACCCTATTACTGAGACTCCGCTGTCCGTCTCTCACCAGGCTGTATCTCATGAACCGTGATAGTTAGGTAGTCAGTTGAAATTTTCACAGATAATGATGAATTTCTGTTGCCGCTATAACAACAAATACTAAAAACAGAATAAAATAAATATTTAAGGGGGCTCCCATACAATAAACGTGATTTCTTTTCTCGTTTTTGCTCGACATTGATAACGCTTGAAATATTCACAGAATATTTAGTTAAAGAAAATTATAATAAGAACAGAATAGAATAATTACAACGAATATTTACACTTAAATCTATTTACTAAAGTGTAAATATTACCTAAATAATTAAACAAACATGATTTTTTTTTGCCGTTTTTTATAGATAATGGTACGGAAACGGAACCCTTCGCGCGCGAGTCTGACTCGCACTTGGCCTTTAGCTTGGTTTTTAGTTTAAATTTTGTTTTAAAACCCAAATCACTAAACTAAATTACGTAGTAGCGTCTGCCATAGTAAGCTACGACACGAAATAATACGAGGGACAGAGACTTTGAACACTATCCAACATAATAGTCTGTAGGTACTTACCTAAACGTAGGAAATTACCTACATTACAGCTTTTAACAGGGATTGGGGTAGGTAAAACCCTGCATAAAATAACATGACTAAAAAATATCATAGCAGATTGGTATCGTACTAACCTTAGACTGCGCGTAAATATCGAAGGCATCCTTCATGCTAGATCCAAGAGCGACGTAAGGGTGTGCCAACGATGGCACTTCCCAGGTCGGCAGGTAGTCGTCTCCGATCACATACTTGTCCAAATTGCTGGGGTCAAATGGGTAGTATTTGGCCGGGCAGTACCTGGAGAAATAAAGAGCAGGATCAAACTTCAACTGACCTCAGATCCAATAATGGTGCCTATCGATAATATTAATTAAATGCGTAAAAATTAATAAAAATACCTGAATAATACATCGCCTTTGTACCAATAAATCCTCAAGGGATTCACTGACGTAATCACAACATACACGCCAATATCAAACTTATGTCCATCCACCAGAAACGGTTTTTGCACATACTCCTGCACAAAACTTTCGCCACTTGCAAAGTCTATTTCGCTCACGTTCTTCAAATAAACACCTCTATGCTGATTGTTCTTCTCCAAAAACAAAGCGTTTTTATTTTCCGATGCATATTTCAAAAACTCTACCTTGTTTTTCGGTAATTTGAACGCTCTCGGTATGTATTTAGAGTCTGAAGTCGCCAGATCTACTTTATTTGTTATGAATCCAGTACCAGGGAAGTGGTTGACTCTTTGGTGAGGCTTTAACCGGTGCAGGTTAGGGTACAGCACTCGGAAAGGATAATCGTGAGACCAGAGAAGGTTCCAGTCAGTTTTGTTGGTAGATAAGTCGTAGCCGAGTCTGTCTAATACTAGATGAACATGCTTCAAAAGACCGTTCCTGTTCTTAACATCGTTGAAGGCTGAGTAGACCCAGTATTTTCTTCGCTCTTCTTTGTCCTTAGTATTTCTATTTATGTTATGCACCTTCATTACTTCCAGTAATATGCCTAGAGTTACGCCAATTACGCATATCGTTAAGAATATGCCAACTCTTTTATCGTTTTTTCTGCTATTGCCGATATCTATTTTTGGAGATGTTTTGGCGCAATTTTCATTCGTTGGGATTTCAGGTGTAAGATTTTCGTTATCATCTTTTTGGATGGTTTCCTGAAATAAGTAAAACGGTGCTTACCTACTTTGAAATATTTCAAGGAATATACGCCTACGTTAAGTTTATGAAGGTACGGTATTCTTAGAATAAGAACGCGGATGATCTTAATTACATTATCATTCCGAAAACACGGTAATTAAATTCTAATTTCGTTGTTAAGTTAACTTGAGTAAACTGTCAGTATTATTAAAATAGACACAGTCATTATTATTAGGTTTATTTAATAATATAAATCTTACGTTGGACTCCGTGGCTTCCATATTTAAAAAAATCAATGAGTAGTAAGGTACCCAATTGGCTAGTCACTAGCTTTTCACGTCACTGAGAAAAACAATACTATCTATGATACTACTACATACGTTTAAAAAAAAAACAGCACGAGCATGTACGTAGAGAATACACCATTGACTGGTTCTCATGGTGCTGTTAGACAGAGATGGTGATATTTACTTATTGTTAAGAGGGACAGAGAAAACGTTCACTTTCTAAAATAAGGAAACCAGTAGTGCGTCTTTTAAGGTCACATCAGCAGAGAAGAGATTTATGTATGTAGGTTGTGTCGCTTCATATATCATTGTCTCTGTTTAAGCTGATATTTTTAAATTTACTAATACCCGTTATTACAGCGGGGAGTTAAAGATTAAACACTAAAAAAATTGAATCGGGCCGACTACGACTGGCGTGACATATGGAAAAAACCGGCCAAGTGCGAGTCAGACTCGCGAAGGGTTTTGTCTATAAAAACGACCAAAAAAAACCTCGTTTGTTGTATGGGAGCCCCCCTTAAATATTTGTTTTAAATTAATTTACCTAATTAGTGTTACAAATTAAGCACTTAGAAAATACAATAATAATTACAACTAATATTTACACTTAAATCTAAAATAGATGAAAATTAGTTAATTTAAAGTGAATATTCATCTGAATAGTCTGAATATTTCAAGCTTCTACCAGTTGCCGTTATCAATATCGAGCAAACACGAGCAAAAAAATCTTGTTTGTTGTAATGGGAGCCCCCTTAAATATTTATTTTACACTGTTTTTAGTATATTTTTATAGCGGCAACAGAAATACATCTCCTGTGAAAACTGTCTAACTATCACGGTTCACGACATAAATGTACCGTCCGTCTAACACCAGGCATTGGTCCCCTCGGGGTTCAGAATCACCTCCTTTCGGTTTAGTACACATGTTTTGTGGCACCCTGTATATATACGGAAATAAATCTCTACTGTCCTCAACAGCGCATCAGCATTGCCATACAGCCGGGCAAGCAGCCAGCGTCTTGGGCACGCTATCGACAGGTATTAATATGGATCAGTCAGATAGATCGTTCGCAACAGTCTGCAGTTAGCTCAATTACTTCAATTGTAAATACTAGTTTTAATTTAAGTCTATTATTTACAAATTATTATAATAATAACAAATTATTAAAACTATTAGGTACACAATTTAATTATAAAAACAAATTATTATGATAATGTATTATAATTATTATTTGATTGTAATTTTCTATAATAATAAAGACTTTCCTAGTTCTTACCATCGACGACCTCAGTGGCGTAGCGGGCTTAGGTCCGCCTGAAACGCATAAGGTGCGGGTTCGATTCCTGCCTCGAGACAAATTTTTGTACGATCTCCAGATGTTTGTTCCTGGAGTTCTAGTCGTTTTCTACGTATAATAAAAAAAATCTATGTATGTTATATTGTATTATGTACATCAGTTATCTAGTAGGTACCTACCCATAATAAAAGCTCTGCTTAGCTTGGGACTAGATAATTGCGATATGAATTGTCCAGCATTATTTATTTATTTATCCTTACAAGTAGTCCCTACCTGACCAAAGAAGCGTGATTAAAATTGTAAGGTAAAAATAATACTTCATCATCATCAGCCTATACCGTCCACAGCTGGACATAGGCCTCCCAAAATGAGCGCCACAGCGCCCCGTCTTCAACCCGCCGCATCCAGCATCTGCCAGCAGTCCCTCGCAAATCGTCATCCCACCTGGTCGGAGGGCGTCTTTGGGCGTGCGTTTGCCGAGTCGCGGTCTCCACTCACGAACAATAAAAATAATACCTACGTACGATGTTACAATTTTTACTCGCCTACGTCTCTATAATACCAGAGGCTTAAGGTCTATTACCCTGCGCCCTTGGTTTTCTTAGGGGTAGGTCAGGTTAAGGGCGCTACGACTTTGCCTAGCTTACGAACTTCTTGTTTAATTATCTTGTTCTAAGTAATAAGCGTAAATGATAAATGAAGTTGAGTCCATTTCGTTCTAAGCCACTTTTATCCAAACGTTGACTCAGGAACGACCTACGCCACCTTTGTGAAATCAATAGGTCATTAGAGGGTACGTTTTCGCTCATCGCCAGGGGTGTGAACGCCAAACACGTTTCAATTCATTATGTAAAGACCAAACATAACATTACAATAAAAATCTACTCTAATGCGAACGTTACCTCCGTTTACTCCCACGTTCTGTTGAGTAGGTAGTTCTGTTGACAGAACTACTGGGATTTTTTTTCCCATTCTTTCTGTCCACAAAACAAATGGGAATACAGTTCTCACTTGTTCTGTTGAGTAGTTCTGTTGTGATTCAAACTATTGCAATCAATTGTCAAATACTGGCACTTAAGGTATGTAAGTAATTTATTTTTCTTAAACATGCGCGGAAATATTGTCATTACTTTTGAATAAAGAACACGCGAAGTATCATATACGTAGACTGAAAAACCAAAATCACTTCCCGGCCCGTTCTTTGAATTTGGAACGAAGAGCGCGCCGGCAATGTTGTAGGAAACGGTGTGCTGTTTGAATTTAGAACTCTTTCATCTATCGTACACATTGCGTTCTCGTGGCTGTATAGCCACAGATGCGTTTACCTTTTGGCACAAACTGTAAAATAAAATAAAAAATTGGCGGTAAAGTGGAATTCGTTGTTATTTTGTTAATAAAATAAAATTTATTATGTAGGTAAAAGGTCTTTTTTTATTTCCTTGCATCCATATATTCTTTGCCTATGTTTGAGCTAGAGCTAAACAAATCTCCTGTCTTCTATTATGACAGTCTATTGCCCTTTTTTGCGCGGCCAGGTAGACCTGCTCTTTTTCCCTGTGGGTTACCTTCCACCACTCTCAGTTTATTTAACACAAATTTGCGGGTCCGATTCTCGCCTTAGGAGAATTAATGTTAGTAGGTACGATCTGCAAATGCTGAAAGCCCCACGATTAGTACTTAAGAGGCCTGCGGATGATGATTTGCCCATACAAACGTACTACCAAAATGATTTGTAATTCGAGCATATTTCCACTATACCATGTTGTTTTTTGTATTCGAATAGTATTCATCTAGGTCCCTGGTTGGTTTTTTTCTTAGTAATACACACCTATAATGAAATGTAAGCAAAAATATGCAAAATCGAACTAAACATATTTTTACGTCTAAAATGACATGTTTTCGTCCTATTTGTTTTGTATTAAAAACAACAATATCGTAGGTACGTTTTGTTTGTTTAGGAACATATATAGCTTATATTGTCTAGTTACAGAATAACAACACAATGTCGAAGATTCAACAACTTTTCAGTCATCATTTTTGGTATTACGGAAAATAATAATTCACGAATTGAAGTTGCGAGCAGCTGTCGCCGGATTCTTAAATATTAGCAACTCGAACATGGTATATCTAAGGGCAAATAAAGCATTAAGGGTGAATAACCGCAGTAGGTACGGTACTGAGGCGAGTTCGTTTACCCTGAGACCCTAGCATTGCATTCCATTTGGCCTTTTGATTGGTTGGTATTCAAACCTTAATCAGCGTGTTGACTTGTCGCAGTCCAATTACATCGATGTTCTTTGAATTTTCAATTTACTGATTTTTCAATGACCAGAATTGATGATCCAAGGAGTCGAAGTGAGCATTTATCTACGACTGTAATGTTGGGGACCAAACAATTGAATTTATCAATGATAATTGTTTTTGTCTACATTAGAATCCGCAATAAAAAGCTCGCATTTTGAAAATTTTAATTTTAAACCTATTTTTTTAAATTCGCGGACGCTTCCGATTGGAAATATGGATCAGTTGAGGTAGTTCCTCTAGATTGTTTGCAACAGTCTGCAGTTAGCTCAACTATTTCAATTTAAATAATAGTTCTAATTTGTTTACATTCACTAATTGTAATATTTTTTTAGGTCTTTATTAACAAAGAAAATGACAATCAAATAATACAATTAAATTAAAACTAGTATTTACAATTGAAACAATTGAGCTAACTGCAGACTGCTGCAAACAATCTACAAGTAGCTCAACTGATCCATATCAATACCACTCGGAAGCATGCCCAAGACGCTAGCTGCATTGCCCCGTTGTAATTTTTCAATTGTAATTGTAATATTTTAATTTGTCAATACCAAACATCACTACCTACGTACCTTCTTTATTTATTGAGTATAAAATCAGTCAGGGCTTTGTAGATGAATATTAAAGTCGATAAACTAGCATAGCTATAAAATGTAAGTGGCAATCCGAGCATTATCTCCGAAACTGTTTACTGTCGCGACAGACAGGCTGGCGGGCGCCGGCGGCTGCTGCTGGGTATGTAGCTGGAGACTGTCAAAATGACCACTAAGTATTCATAAATGCAGAACAAAATGTTCAATACTCTCTCCTAGCACTTCAGAGCGAAGATGTTTTTAAAACGAATAAAACATTGTTTGATAATAATTTTAGGTACCTAATTAATTTTCTAATTTATGACAAAGTACGTAGGACAAAAGTAGGTAGACATTGTATTTTACCCGACTATCAACAGGGGAGGGTTATTTATGACCGAACGAGAGCATTATCGAAACAAAGAAATATAATGTTCGGTAGAGGCATCGGATGGTTTCAAACTGGCAATAATATATTTATTTATATAAATAAATCATCAGCAAAGAGATCACAAAAACACAAAAATCTTTTTAAGGTTTGTGTTGTTTTTCTATGGTAAATAGGACATCTAAACATGCACTAAACAATTAACCTCACAATGTTTGTAATGTAGTAATATTGCACAAACAAGCACTCTGAATTTTTTTTATTAGTAAAAAGTTGTTGATCGAATAAAAACGATCTATAGCGTTGTACAAATTAGGAACTGTACGAACTACCCATAGAAGAGTTTTTTTTAATGGACGGTACAACACAAAGTGTCTCTACATTGGCTAAAACACATCTATAACCGATAAGACACGGCAGCTAATTTACTGCTTAGCCAAAAAATCTACATTCAATTCATCAATGGAAAAAAACTGCGTTTAATGTGTCGAGAGAAAATATTTTGGCTAGATATTACCACACGCTGCCGGCGTCGAAATGTCTACGGCGGTGATCGATCCACCGTTTCGCACGCGTCCCATTCCTCCGGGAAACCGGGATAGCTGTGGGACGTTTCGACTGTGGAGATATCTATATAGACAAAATTGTTATGACTTACAGCTTGTACAGTCAAGTATATTATTTTGCTAACGCGGCGGTTCTCACGAGATGTACCTAGCATAAGTATAAGTTAATAAATCAGATAAGCGCCTATACCTACTAGGTACCTAAAATTTTTATATTTAAGATTTTTATAGATTTCGCCTTCTTATGAGCGGAACAGGGCAGAGCAACGCATGCCCAAAAACCAATTTATAGGTACTTGTTATCTATAATTATTTGAAGAAACGGAAACATATAAATCTCCTTATTATCAATTTGTCATCTTATCGTTTATCACGAAGTGAAGGAACCATCACCATAAAAGGCTATGTTAAATGTTCCTATAGACTTGACCACATCCGCAATAATATCCTCCGAGTTTTTTTTTATAATAAATAATATACTCCTTATGCCTTATGCTTTACTTTTTGGCGGCCTTATGCTCTTAGCGATAAGGCCGCCCATTGTGCAACTCTATTATCTATCTTTTCCTGTATTCTTTTCTTTTGTATTTTTTGGTGTGCAATAAAGTGTATTGTATTGTATTGTAATATACAAATAAATACATTATTTTGAGCATAACTCATACTAATAGTGGACCTACGCACCTTATAGACAAGGAACTTAAAATCTAATTGGATTTCTCCGCTCTAAATGATATTTCACAGCTAATTATTAGTTTTTCAACTTTAAACATACCTAACAATAAATATTGTTAGATTTTGACTTAGCGAAGTCAAGTTACAAGATACCTAGTTTAAAAAACGGCTTTTAGGTTAGCTTTTAAACCTTTTTCCATGAAGTTGTGTGTGTGTCACTTTACTTTGTTTCATTTTAATGTGATTCTACTAAATTTCTGTCGAACAAACTCCCGGGCATCCACTAGTGCAGTTTATTTTGTTCCGAGATTTCTGTGCAAGCCTCGCCTCGCCGGCGCCGGTGTCTGGAGTTTGAAAGAGATATTATATTGTTGTTTGGAGATTCTAATGGAACGAGATTCGTTGTGGTTTCACTTGACTGGGCTTATTTATTAAGCTGAGCGCAGTGTGGACGAAGTATATACAATGTACCTACTGTTCACTAACAGGGAAGAATCAGTTGTGTCTATTGAATCTTGTGTTGCACAGTTCTTACATATAACATTGTTTTCGCCTTTTTAGTGCTTTTTTAGTTTTTAGTGTACCTACAATGTTAGTCAGGCCGTAACTACGTGTAAAATCTAGATCACCTTAATTCCGACAGCTATGTAAGGCCTATTTAGTGATACGTGATGTTCGTTATCCAGCATTTGACCTTTATGTTAACTTAAATCTAATAATTATAAATACGATCTAATAAATATAAGTTGCAAACTATCAGCGTAAGAGTTATCATTTCCCCACTTCTGACAATGTGAGTGCCAAAATGGATCGAATTTTTTGAGTTTGAAGGATGGAATTGTTAGGTTTTGTAGGATGCAATTATAAAATCTTGTAGAAATGTCAGCGCCAAGTTAGTTGAACCAGCAGAAGAATTCTAAAGGCAGATATTTGGGTCCAAATCTCAGAATAAATCGATGAAATGACTGCGCGGAGACTGCCAAGTAAGATCGAATTTTTAGAGTTTGTTGTATGAACCTTGGCGCTGGCACGTTTCATGCCGAACCCCTTAGGTTCTCTTTTACCTAGGTACTAGTTTTGTTGGGTCCGGCAAATCGCCATAAGAATTCTGTAGAAATCTTCTGGGGTTTTGTGAGATAGGTATTTGGTAAAATAAAAAGGTATTCTTGAAACTCAAAAATTGTTGAAATAAAACTTAATTGCAAATTTATAGTTTCTTTTCCATCATTTAGCTGCCATTAGTAGGTAAATATATATAACTTTAGCTTGTCCTACGTAGATAAGGATTCTAATGTAGTTCCTTATCTGTCCTTGTCATTATCAAAATCCATTAGGAAATGTAAACATTATCAATTTTTCTCTTTCAATCAATATTCAGCACAAATCAATAAATCATATCAGTTAATTATGTAATTCATAAATCAAAAAAACATTAACTAAATGAACTGATTCGATTTATTGATTTGTGCTTTGTAGTTGACAAGCGGGTTCTACTGAAACTCTAAAGTCCTATGGAATAAACCCTACGGGTTCGTCTTGTAAATAAAATAATGTGTAATAATTATGAAAAAGTTGATTTTATTAATTTAATTATAATAATTATTATAATACAGTTTACAATAATTACAAGCGATCACCAGACGCGGTGAAAGAAAACTGCATAGTATTAAATTATTTAGTTGAGTGTACCCACGGCCCCGCGACCTACTCCCCCGCGCGACCGCGACGAGTCCATATACTTAATACGTTACTGGAAATACGAATTACTCTCGATTATACAAACAATACATAGGAGATAACATTAACAATAGATAAGTAGACAACACTTATATCGAAGGTTCAAAATGTATATGCGAGGCAGTCACAGGCGATATTAAAGAAGCGAGAGGGCGGGCGGCGAGCGCGCGGGCGGGCGGGGCGGCCGTGACGTCGGCGGCGGGCGGCGCGTCGCAAGCGGCGAGCGGCAGGCCTAGGGGCAGTCGCACTCCTCCACCACCATCTCGGGCAGGTCGCGCTTTATGATGTTTGCGTCCGCGCCGAAGTAGATCAGCGAGAGCGCGGAGAAGCGCGTCGGCGCGCAGCACGGTGCGCGCTCGCCCCGCGTGCCCGCCTCCACCATCTGCGAGTGGTAGCTGAGTAGCGGGCTGCACGCGCCGCGGCAGTAGTTGGCGTAGTACCCTTCGGGGGCCACAATCCAGTCGTCCCAGCCGAGCGCACGGAACGACACGTAGTATGTCTGACGGCAGCAGCGGCCTTGCTGCGCCGCGTCGCAGTCGAGGGCGCGCCGGCGCCGCACCGCGGGTGGATGTAGGCGCACGCGCAGCAGCGGCCGCGCTGCCGCTGCGCCGCCGAGCCGCAGCCGTACACGCCCGCCGCACCCGCTGCAGTCCAGCAGCAGCCGCAGAGGCGCGCGCCCGCCGCCCGCCGCCCACGCCCGCACGGACGTCGTCACGTCGATGCGCTGCCACACGCTCGACGGGTCGCGCCGCGTGGCGCCAGCTAGGCCCCCGACCGTGGAATTATCCGATACCTGCACAAAGTTTATGATGCTTAGTGACTTGAAAAACCTATACAGTTGTATGGTAGCTGTTTTTTATTAGGGTTCCGCACCCAAAGGGTAAAACGGGACCCTATTACTAAGACTCATGAACCGTGATAGTTAGACAGTTGAATACAACAAACGTGACTTTTATTCCCGTTTTTGCTCGATATTAATAACGGCAACAGGTAGACGCTTGAAGTATTCACAAATAAATAATTACATTTAAATAAAATAACTATTTAAAGGGGGCTCCCATACAGCAAACTTGATTTTTTTTGCCGTTTTTATAGATACGTAATGGCACGGAACCTTTCGTGCGCGAGTCTGACTCGCACTTGGCCGGTATTTACTTTGATTGCGCCAACTCTGCTACGTGCCGCCCAGCACATGCAGCCTAGCACAGAATACACGGCTCGTATTTTAACAGCAGCGACTCATAAAATCCCGGATACGTCCACTGCTGAACATACTGGCCTCAAACAACGCCACAAATAGCCACGTCCATCGACTCTCCGGGACTGCTATGCTGTTGCCAGACTACGGTTACTTTTCGGATTCAACTACCCAATAGAACAACATTACTTACTGTAAACGCCCAGAGCGTGTAGCGCAGCCTCCGTGGGCGCGGTGGCGTCTCAGCGCGCACCATGAGCTCGGCGGAGGCCACGCGGAGGCCCATGCCTTGCTCCTCGGCCTCCTGGCCCAGTCTGAACTCGATCAGACGCTGCCCGTTCAACGTCTCTCCTATAACCAGAGCACAGGTCAAAAAATGTCAGTACAATTTAGTGCACACATCCACGGTCCAAAAATACTCGTGGTTGGTATGCATTTTATACTCTGAAAACACAGTATTCTACAAAATACATCTTTAGAACTCAGTCGTAAAGTACAAAGGTCGAAGAAATTCAGTGAGAGGTAACGTGAAGTCGAGGTCAAAGTCGCATACTACCCAGATACATACCTGTTTCAAGAGGCAATTCGATTCAACCGAAAATATTATTCTCTAAAAACCATATAAGTTTTGTCTTAAGGTAAATAATGCGAAAGGTAACATGAGGTCAAAGTTGTTAAGCATATTATAACCTACCAAAAAATAAACCTCTTTCCAAGTCGACTAATCTGAAATATTACCATAAACACACATTCATAAGGGATTACCGCTGAAAAGGTTGGTACAAAGATAAGTAACCATTAGTAAAGACGAGAGGTAAAGGTTACAAAAGGTCGAGGTCAAAGTAGTATAATTATCCTATCCTTGTCACCAGAATGTCAACAACACATTCGATACATCCTTGCTATTGTTAAAATTTTACAGCGCACCCTACCTATTCGAAATTTCATATATTCAAACACACAAATTCACAACATTCCACTGTCCAGCAGTGGACTAATATAGGCTGATGATGATGACGATGAAACACACAAAATGATACCATAGTTAAAATGATTAATCGAAGTGCAGTAACTGCAATAGGACGGGATAGGAAGGGCTCGGCAGAGTGTAAGCGGTTTTCGTCCATGGCTGTAAACTGCACTTGCCTTAACGGAGTGTACGTTTTGATTTTTAATACCAAAAAGTCCAAACCGTGTCAGTTCGCGCTAGCCGAAAACACGTCTGCTTTTATATAAATAAATCCTATTGAATGCGGACTCGAATCTTTAAAATCTTGCAAATCATTGCGGTTACTGGCACTTAGTATAGAAAAGAAAGGAAGTAGCTAAGAAAGTAAAATTGCTCCGTTTGCACCAAAAGCCTTTGGAAGCCTTTGTTGTAACATGGTCGGTCGATGTGTGAACGTGGTCAGGGTTCCTGAAACAAAAGATAGTCGTGTTTATTGAAAATAGTTAAAAAGCTAGTGCCCATTTCTGCTAACCAATCGGTTTACTATGACAACGGTAACGTCGCAGGATTCTGTGACATTCGACGACATTGTCATAGTTATATCCTACCTACTAATGTCACGTAAATGACAGTGACGAGAAACTTTAGATAATTAGAGGAAAAAATCTCTAAATAGTGTGTGAGGTGCTATTTACACGGAGATATTAATAGAATAGTTTCAAACTTGTCACTTTTAACACACATTCCATCTATATTTTTCTAACATCTTAGGTAAAATGTCAAAATGTTTCTGTAATGATACCATTATCATAGTGAAACGATAAGGTTAGGTTAACAGAATAGGGTTTCTTAATGGCTATTTTTAACCACTAAGTTGTGCACATATTGAACATGGCAAAAAGGCAAGTACTTTTGAAGACACGTATAAAATAAATAAATAATGCTGGATAATTTACGCAGTCCTATTATTATATTATATTATCTCAAACAAAAGATCCTTAACTTGACGCACTATCAAGAGTTTATACGAACTGAGTGCGAGCTATTCTACCTTGGTGGGTAAAATTGGAACGATATTTTTTTATCAATCCTCAATATCCGTAAACGACCACACTAAGCGGAACTGCACTGCAGCGGAACTGCGCGGCACGACGCCGCAAATTATTATTTTTATTAAATCGTATGAGAAAGAACACACTACAGTGGAACTGACTGCTCGGCTTTTTTGGTGAGCTGGTCAAATTTTACGCGCCGCGCCGCGCAGTTCCACTGACACGTAGTGCGTTTGCACTTTAAAAGTCCCCCTTTCGTATGCAAACGACAAAAAGGTCGCACTACGTAATCAGGACTCACCCACTCGGATTGAAACCAGTGATATCATAAAGGATACAATAGAACAGAGTATGTCCGTATCGCTGGCCATGATCAAAGGTTATTTGCTCATTATAGACTACGCCTACCTATAGCTATGTCAGTGACGCAGGAGGTTGCTTTAAGTATATATAATATATATAGTATCCTGGCACCGCTGAAAACCAGCGCTTCTGTGGCATAAGTGCCACAGCAGCATTAAGCTGAGCCGGTGACCTTTTCGTGTAACATTTAATTTAATACTAGTTATAAGAGCAATGTAATACCTATGTCATAATTTAACTCTGTTACACAAATAAAGATTTTCTATTCTATTGTATTCTCTATATGATATACTGAGGCCACAGAGTCGATTCCCGCCACGGGACAAATGTTTGTAAAATTGGCAGGCGTTTGCTCCGGGTTACCTATTCGAGCCATTTGGGGTGGAAACCTCCTAGGGTTTCCACCCCAATCCTTGGGGTGGAAACCCATCCTTGGGGTCCTGGGGCACTTGCAATAAACAAATATCTAACAAAACTCGTAATAGAGGCCACAGGTAATCGGAACGCTGGCTTTTATTTCGGTCAACGAATTAGCATTGCGATTCAACGTGGCAATGCTACCAGCATTCTGGGCACTTTGCCTTCTGATGAAGGCTTAGATTTTTAGAAAATAGATTTTAGTGTAAATATTAGTTGTAATTATTGTATTCTGTTCTTAAAGGAACTTATTTAATTTCTTAGAGATTGCCCAGAGTGCGATGGCTTACGCAACCTTAACTTTAAACTTAACCTTATCATCAGGTAGTCATAACACCAACTCTGCTCAATTTGGGGACAGATGAAGCTGTCTATAATTATTTATTTTATTTTACAATGTATTTCTACACGACGTAATTACATTTAGGTGCACTAAAATAATAAATCTTAAGGTATGTACATATTGGCAATGAATGAATAAATGAAATGAAATATCATTTGCTATTATAACCGTATTGTTCATTGACTGTTGATTTGATACTTTTCTCGCTGTAAGTAACGTTTTTGTACAAAATGTAATTGTCCAAGCTTTTAGCACTTTGGCAGTCGTTTTAATTATGTTGTTAGGCCTCATAAAGTATTCAGGCTAGCTGCCAAAATGTAGTCCTTGAATAAAAAGGACTGCTGTTACTATTATGTATTCTGTTGATGTACAGGGTAGGTTGATGTGTAGTTTACCAATGAGAAAATAATAAAAAGAACTGACTGAGTAAAAATAAGTTTATTGTATAAAATATTGTCAGTATAATTTGTTGAATGGCTACAGCAAAAAAAAAATAGAGTAAAAAAGTCGTTTGTTTTTGAATAACTTTGAACCACCCCGAGCCGCTTCGCACAGTTTGCACGAGCTTTGCTTTAAATTGAAATAATAGACCATATACAGGGTGGTTTTTTGAGAAGAGCGGTGATGGCCAAGTCCGAAACCACGAGAGTTAGGGAAAAGTAGTGAAAGGAGTCATGCCCTCGATTTATAAGAAAACAATAAATGCCTATTTATTTTTAAATAGTACTAACTGATACGTCAAATAGTACTAACTGATACGTTACTTCGTGTGCTAGAATCCGTCTCAGTGCTCGTTGCGAGCGCCTTTTTTCCCGTTACTGACTGAACGAACGATCGCTGTGTAACACGTAACATTACAACACGTAGCACTCGGCTTTATATTCGAGTGTGTATAAAAGTGTTGAATGTGCTGTTTAGCTGTATTTAAAACAAGGATTATTACCTTCAACATTACCTAGTGAAGCATTAGGTTTAGCACGAACAAACGAACATCGTATTCAATTTATTCCTGCCACGGTTAATGGTGTAAAGTAAAGCAAAGCTTGCTTATCTCTAGGAAAATCGCCGACTAATGAATGGAATAGCTTTACTAACGGAAACGTTAAATGGTTATTTTTATCCCATGGGAACGGATTATGGTATAAAAGTATGAACATATCTATGCGAAATTTGAGCCCGATCCGTTTATAAGTGTTGGCGTGAAGGAGTAACAAACACATACATCCATTCAATCTTCGCCTAAATAATATTTGTGTGGCTGCTACGAGCTTTCGTAGACCGTTTGTATCTACGACTTTTTGTATTACGTCCTACGCGTAGACCGTTCGCGTAGAGGGTCTACGAGTTTTCGTAGATCCTCTACGCGACCGGTCAACGTGTATCATGTATAAATAGCACGCACGACACGTCACGCGCGTAGTACCACATTTCGTAGACATTGCGACTTATTTTTGCAAAATGCATAAAAAAACATCGAATGCAATTTATGGAAATCATTAATAAAAGAATAGTTCACGCATTTTATTATTTTCGTTTGTTCTTATACGAACAAAAAAGATCGATTGTGTTTGGAGCTCTGAGTTCTCTCGTCTTCTCACGTTTCTTCTATACGATGTTTTGTCGACTACCTCTCGACCTCTCTTATTTCGCAGATACTTTTTTTACTACTATTCTAAACAGCCATGGGTGCCCCTCAAAGAAACAACGTATACCATAACACCTATCTAAACTCAAAGGGCTAAATATCGATCAGGTTACAGAAATGGAGAACATAGCACACATTTACAACACCGCAACGCTATAGCTCCCGTACACATTCGCCTCAAACTGTGCTGACCGCACGTGTTCACGTGGTGACAGCTAGCAACAAGCTTGCTGTCCACGCATGGCCGGCGAAGAGTTCAAGCGAGCGGCAGCAAGGCGTAAACCAATGAGTGGCTAGGTTGTGGATAACTCACTTACTGCGCGCTGTCTCCTTTTTTATGCTGTCCATGCTTAGACAATTTAATCAAGCGTCCATGTAAAGTGGATCAAAAATATTACTTTAGGCCCACATTATAATGCTTATTTTTATGCCGTGCAATAGCGGTGCGGCTCCAATATGCCGATACCTTTAGCGGTCACCTCCGTGGTCTAAAACGGGCTGTGCCGTAGAATTATTTACTACCTTGGATCGACGGAACACATGCACTTATGCAACCAATCGATACGAGTTTTCTGTAACTGCCTTGTTCTTAGAATTGAACGACTCTTTGCTTTTTGTTTTGATTTTGTTGGATTTTGGCTTTCTGGTTCGTTGAAGTTTGAGAAATTGAGACAGGTAGCGAGGGATTTGTTACTTAAGTAAGCGGGTTAAATACGAACCTTATTTGTGTTAGAAGAACACCATCGTTTCATCCGTTAAACGAGGGACTTCGTTGTTTTTCATTCGTCTACTAACTACGATAGATTTCTATGTACTGTCTGTCTTCCAAATAAATATAAATAAAAAATAAATAGTTTTTATCATTATTAATAATAATAATCATTCATCATTATTATTATTAGGGGGAGGCCTGTGTCCACCAGTGGAACAGTATATAGGCTGTAGATTATACTTACTCATGCGACATTGAGCCTGAATTTTCAATAGATTGATTCATTTCAAAGCACAGTCCTTGAAGCTACTTATAACATCAAAGGTATAGAATAAGTACTTCTTAAAATTCGTTTGACAACTTCCCCTCTTAAGAAGAAGATCAGCCAGATTATGATTCTCCTTTGTTTTAGGTTGTTTGAACGTACTTTATTCAATCTAATAAGAGCCCATCTACCTAGACGTCAGTAAGCGCGCACGCTTAACGCTTAGTACACCGTCGCGTTTGAATGCCGGCGAAACAACGAAAGCAATTTTAGTTATATAATAATAATAATCGTTTATTTTTCAGTCAACACAGATCCATAATCGGATTAATCTATATCTAAGTCTATGTAAGTTGATTATGCGAGTGTAATTATTTAATCAATACAGCAATGCAGTGTTTGTATAGCGGGCCATCAAACTTGTCCGCTATCATACTCAGGATGCTGTTGGTGCTCCCACGGGCGTATTTGAGGGGTGTCGCCTATGCTGTGTCTCGCTCTAACTATAGCAACATTTGTATAGTTAATACTCAGGACATTTAGGCCTAGAAAAGCTGTCCGAAGCTGTCCGAGCGTTTTTCAGCTAACGTCTCCGTCAAAGTTGTGCGGAGCGGATTCGTACTGGCTAGATTGAAGCGGACATGTGTGCTGGCTAGTCTGGAGCGGAGATGTGTTTGGCTAGACTAGAGCGAAGCTGCGTGCGGCGTTTGTCGGATGTTTGTTGAATTGAATACACTAGCAGCAGCGCTAAATGCACGTCACTCACATCTCTTTTCATCTCCGCTGCGTGACGTCGCCTACATCTCGCTGCTTCCTTCGTTTTTTTGTTTTCTTCGCATACAAATATGATACCGTTTAAAACTTTTTAAACTTATGCGATTTTTTTTATCAAGTTTTTATCGCGTGCCTTTTGTTTTCTTTTCCTCAACGTTTCAACCGCGTTACAGCGATCGTGGTCACGGGGTGAAATACCTTATATATAGTTTGGTGGTGACCACTGAAGCTACGCGGAAACGAGACGTGTAAATAACGATGACGAGAGTTCTATTGGTTGTTTAAAACACATCTCATCGCCGCTCATCTCCGCTTTGGAGGAGTCCGGCCCGAAAGTATCCTATCGATCCAGAATTAACTCTCACCATGTAGGTACAAGATTATCGCCGACGATATCGCTCGCTCGTGTAGGTGGACCTTAAGAATAAAAACTAAAGCTCGTAGACGCAACTCTTACTTCCTGACATGCTATCTATTATTTCCCCTGGCAATAAAAAAAAACTTTAGTTATGAACTAACAATAATCAGAAATTGAACATTTTACGATTCTTCTGTTACATGCCGATTGCCAGGTATAAATAAAGAGGCATAAAAAACACGGTATGGCAACAGTAGAATAGTAAAATCAAAGTACATTCAGCTTCGTGTTATTTTCGTCAATTTAGTGTGGTTCTTTATTTGGCTATAATGCTGTAAGTTTTTATGTGCGATTTTTTTTTATTTTTTTTATGAAATTGCGTGTTTTTAACGGACTTTGAATAGAGGAAGAAGTTCTATGTTAAGCTGTATGTATGTTTATTTTGTATATACGTTACCGTTTCTCCGTCAACTGTAGACCGATTTTGGCGCTTCTTTTAGTTTTGTAAATGATCCCGACGTGGTCCCATTTAAATTTAAATCCTAACGGATTACTATTTTTCCCTCAAAACTTAAAAAAATGTCTACAGGAATTCCCTCATACACTTTCTTGACAGCTCAGAACCGAGATGCCTGAAGAAGTCTTGTGTCGGAGGTCATTCAACACTTTGAATATGTAAAAGTAAGTAAAGTTTATAGGAACACGGAGTAGGTAGTTTTTTTTATTTAAAAATGTTTCCAAAATGTTGTTGTTTGTTGAACCTTACAGAGGCTCTGCTACGTTTTCATTGCAAATCATTACGTCGTAAAAAATCGTAAATCATTACGTTTTTTTCGTTTTCTAACAGGCGTGTGCAAAACACCTTTATACAAAGCACAACCTGAAAACTGTGACCTGACCTCGTTCGCCGCTATCGCCTTGTACTGTACAATTATTTCCATAAGTGAAACAGAAATAAAGCATAGATTAGGTTTCGCGACTTGTGACCCGGAAGGTACAATCCGCGCGCGATCTGAATGGGACGAGACCACAGAGCTCTATTATAAAAATAATGGAGGTCAGTGAACGGAACCCTGTCAAAGTAAATATTGAAATAATAATAAATAAACAATGCATCAGAGAACATACAGGGTGTCTTTTTGAGATGGAAGTGGGTGGCCAAATTAGCCAAGAAATGTCGTGAAAGGAGACTTGTTTTTTTTATCTTTTACGAAATGGAACCAAATTATTTTCAAGAAACAATGACATCCTTTATTTTTGGTTCAACGGATTCAGTTGCTGATAAGGATCAATCTGTGCAAAGAAATGCATTGTTCAAAATGAAAGAAAATGGCTATATTTTTTTTACAATTTTAGTTTGAATTCTACCCTTTCTAAGTATCAATGTAAAAGTTTTCAAAAATCTTTTCGGACAAACGGTGTGCTTGGTGTGTGTTTTGGTGAGCCAGGATATTTAACCTGTATTTTAATGGCGTATATTCTTGGTAAAACATCCATTCCTAATGAGTTTACGAAACTTTAATAAACATATCCAAGAAAAATAAGAAAATAGGTATGCAGTATTTATTTTATCATAAATTGAGCTTATGACTCGTTACACGACTTTTCCCTAACTCTCATAGTTTCGGATTTGGCCATTCACTCCCATCTCAAAAAGACAGCCTGTATAATATAATAATGTTTGCTTAGAAAATAACTTTCTTTCATAAATTTTTCTTTCAGTTATTTATAATTTGCAAGATTTTGAAACCTTGAACAGTAGGTTACCAGAAGTTTCAAAAGTAGAAAACTAAGTTTCCATTCTAACAAATCTTTGTATTCGAGGTTAGGTAATTGCTAGTAATAATTGTAGTAAAAATTACATAATACAATAGTAATAATTGGAGCTGTACGTCCAAGCGATGTGGTAAAATTAGTGTATAATTTAATAACGAATGTTCTACATGACGTTTAACATGCACCATAACTTGGAATAATTTAGTGAGAATTTTTTTTGTATGGTAATAATTTACCCACGCTATGTTTGTGGAAGTAGTAACTTTTAATTGGAAATAATTGTAAATGAAATAATGCTGAACAATGCATACATCATCACCTAGTCCTAAGCTAAGCCGAGCTTGTGTAAGTATACTAGACTAGCGGTCCGCCCCGGTTTCGCACGGGTATATTCTATCGCCTATGTTCATCATGGATTATGTAGGAGGATTCTAATGCTGAAAGAATGTTCCAAATCAGTCCAGTAGTTTCGGAGACTATTCAATTCAAACTAACAAATCTTTCCTCTTTATAATATTAGTACCTACAGTTAAAGATAAGATAACAGATAATGTAATTGATGCAATACATTAGATTTTTTTATACGAGTAGATACATAGGATACACCCAGAACACCCGAAACAAATATCTGCAGATCGTATCGTATTTGTCCTGATGTGGGAATTGATCCCGCAACCTCCTACGTCACACGTGGACCTTTGCTACTGCGCCATAGAGGACGTCATTACACTCTGACTAGTTCCAAATTCCAACCCACGGAACGTAGGCTTCTAAATCTTAGCAACTAACCTTGACAATGCACAGATTATAAGAAAAATATTAATAATAATATACCTACATTATTTCTTCTTTAGGTTTATAAATAACTAGCGGTCCGCCCCGGCTTCGCACGGGTATATTCTATCGCCTATGTTCATCAGGGATAATGTAGGATATTAATGGAGAACGAATTTTTCAAATCTGTCCAGTAATTTCGGAGTATTCAATTCAAACAAACAAATCATCGAAAAACCACCAATCAACTCGAAAACTAACATTCTAACAAGGTAAAGGTTTCTTGTTCGCTTCTTTACTTTACCTTAAAAAGATTGAAGTGATCACTTTATTTCCTAGGTAATCTGTGTTTTGTGACGTGTCCAAGAGTCCTGTAAGGTCTAAAGGAAATAAAGCACTTTGAATTTTGAATTTTTTAATCTTTCCTCTTTATAATATTAGTGTAGATGTTGACTACTACTTTATGCACTACTTTGGTAGTTAACAAAAGAAATTAAATACTCAAAGCAATATGCGAATAAAATACACGTTTATGAACGTAGGTCACTATGAATTTTCAGGAAACGCATTACGATGCCGCCTATAATTTTATTGTATTTCCCGCTAAGTGGAATACTGTTTCGTAGAAGCCGTTTCCACGTACGGTTGTATGAGGCTAATAATAAATGAACGTCGGATAATCTACTTAAAACACGGATTAACACATAATTAGTGTAAGAAGTGTGTTAAGACCAGTTATGAATGCCCTACTAGGTAGATACACTTTGTACCTAATGATGGTTGAACGAAATAACTGAATACCAGTGTGTTAAGTTCATTGCTTTGTCAACTGATTTGCGATTTGAACAGCGTTCGAGAAACCGGCTGTGAGAGCCATTACGCACTGTCGACTGGTCGGCGGCAACTCAGTCCATCGGCGACCAAAATATAGGCGGAGTCGCTCGGGCGACCGACGTACAAGTGCGTTAACACCTATTTAAACTATGGTAAGTCACAGTCGCCGTCGTCGACCGAGTTGCCAGGGACCAGTCGACAGTGTGTAATGGCTCTTAGGCCCTTATAATAAAAATTTGCTCGGTCATCGATCTATGCTTGAGTTATTCTTTTCTATGGCATGAATATCACTCAAGCATGGATCTATGACTGAGCAAGCTTTCATAATACGGGCCTTTAGAGGCATTTATTTTGGTCGCCGAGGGACTGAGTCGCCGGCAACCAGTCGACAGTGCGTAATGGCTCTAATAGTGGACAGTTTTGATTATTTTCTTATCTATGTCGTGGACACTGGAAAGTTGGGCAATTTTACTTCTTCGGTTATTATTTTAATTATTCGAGCATAAATTTTGAGGTATTGGTTTCTAGTTAATAGCGTATTTTTTTTAATATCTACCTAAAACACAGTACTGTTTGAATTTTGCTGAGGTGATCAAAAGGTTTGAATGAAATTAAATCGAAGCCTCCTATTGAAAGACTTCTCCACTCTGCCAACCCAGCTCAAAAAACAAACTATAAAACTACAAAGGCTCGAGAAAAGCTTACCTTTCAAACCGGAAAATTGTGATCCTTCGAGATACGTAAAAAGTTTCCCGGCGTCATAGCGCGACCTTCTCCGTTGAGACCTGTCAGTAGACTGGCCGGTTTTGGGAAACCCGGCCCTTTATATACAAGCTGGCATGGGTGAATCAGCTCGGGGAAATCAGGGGTGGATAACATTCCTGGCATTATCTGATTCCGGTTATGCAGTCTGATTCCAAAGGGGTTTGTGAATGCACAGACGTAAGTAACATTTTATTGGTCGATAACAGTAAACATAAGTTATACTCGCTGTTATACTGTTTTCAAAAAGTTTTATTAAATTGACTTTTCATAGTGGGTTCATGAGTTAATGGAAGCCTAATAATTTGTTTACAGTTATTTATAAAAACGTATTGGTTAAATCTAATGTTTTTCTGTATCAAACAATACTTTAAAACGCATTTATTTACCATCAACCGTAATTATCTTTGACAGTATCATAAACTTGTCCATATCAACTCGAAGGTATCAAAATAAAAAGTAATTTGTCCTCATTAAATTCATAGAAAGACCTTCAAAATTAAAATACATCACTAACACATGCCCATATAGGATTCATAAAACACTGTTTTAACCGGATTGATCGCGTATCTCACTAATATTATAAACGTGAAAGTTTAGATGGATGGATAGATAGATGGATGGATGTTGGTTCCTTTATCACGCCAGAACGGCTGAACGGATCTGAATGAAATTTGGCACAGAGATAGATTATAGTCTGGAATAGGACATAGGCTACTTTTTATCCCGGAATTCCCACAGGAACGGGAACTACGCGGGTGAAACCGCGAGGCGCTGCTAGTATTTTATATTTTGTTTATAACCTGACGTTTTATTATGAGTTCTCGCGAAAATAACCTTAGAATATACCACATAGGATTATTCTTATATCCTTGAGCTAGTAAATAGATCTAAAAAGAAAATTCTGATCTATATTTAGATAAATCCTAATGACCCCTCCACGTGTTGGGCGGGTCATAGGAAAAATCCCTTGTGACGACAGATTTTATAGCTTTTACAAGCCCAGGGTTGCCAGGCCTTTGTCTACATATGGAAGGACCATATTACTATATTTGACGACCTTTGTGGCGCTGAGGGCGAAGGCCTGCCTGCGACGCAGGAGGTTGCGTGTTCGATTCCCGCCTCGGGACAAATGTGTGATCTGCAGACATTTGTTCAGAGTGTTCTGGTCGTTTTCTACGTGTAATAAAAAATATCTATCTATGTGATGTATAATCTCACTAATATTATAAACGTGAAAGTTTAGATGGATGGATAGATGGATGGATGTTTGTTCCTTTATCACGCCAGAACGGCTGAACGGATCTGGATGAAATTTGGCACAGAGATAGATTATAGTCTGAAATAGAACATAGGCTACTTTTTATCCCGGAATTCCCACGGGAACGGGAACTACGCGGGTGAAACCGCAAGGCGCTGCTAGTATTATGTATATCAGTTATCTAGTACCTATAACACATTAACACAAGCTCTGCTTAGCTTGGGGCTAGATAATGCTGTGTGAATTGTCCAGCATTATTTATTTTTATACTAGATTCTGCTCGCGGCCTCGCACGCGTTGTTTAAGGTCATTTATATCCCATGGGAACTGTTTTATGGGATAAAAAGGAGCCTTTGTTTCATTCCAGGCCGAGAACTACCTACTACTAACTTGTCTGCAAAATTTGTAATATCCCTACTTAATATTATACATTCAAAAGTAACTCTGTCTGTCTGTTACCTTTTGACGCCTAAACAGCTGAACAGATTTTAATTAATCATTTGCCAGTAAGTAGAATCCCGGGGACTGACATAAGATACTTGAAAAGCGCGGGCGAAGCCGTGGACCGCACCTAGTGTGTCCACAGGTGATCGGAATGCTGGCTTTTATTTCGGTCAACGAATTAGCATTGCCATTTAACGTGGCAATGCTGCCAGCATTCTGGGCACTCTGCCTTCTGGTGACGGCTTAGATTTTTAGAAAATAGATTTAAGTTTAAATATTACTTGTAATTATTATTGCAGCTAGTGTTATAAATACCTATGTCCGTCCCCGGGATACCATTTGCCTTCCTGCCAAATTTCATTAAGATCCGTTTAGCCGTTTAGGCGTAAAAGGTAACAGACAGACAGAGTTATTTTCGAATTTATAATGTACTAGCAACGCCTCGCGGTTTCACCCGCGTAGTTCCCGTTCCCGTAGGAATTTCGGGATAAAAAGTAGCCTATGTCCTATTCCAGACTATAATCTATCTCTGTGCCAAATTTCATCCAGATCTGTTTTGCCGTTCTGGCGTGATAAAGGAACAAACATCCATCCATCCATCTATCTATCCATCCATACATCCATCTAAACTTTCACGTTTATAATATTATATATATATATATTATTATTATAGTGAGAAGTATGGAAATGTGATTGTATTTTTTTTTACGGAGTGGTCACAGAACTCCTTATCTATCCAAACATCCATTCATCTAAAATAAACTTTTACATTTATTATGTTACACTCTGATGATTGTGACAACGACTTATTAAAAAAATGAAATAAGTTCCCAAAAATTTTCTATTTCGGCGGGACTCGAGCCCGCGCCCCTCCCTCAGTACGGGTGTGCTCTACCCAACTAAGCCACGAAACCCTAGTCGGTTCAACCGAAAATCTTTGGGACCTCTTACGGATTATAGTGCCGGTGGCTCCACCTACAGGGGTAACATTACAGTTTAACCAAACCTGCTCAAAGACCAAAGTTACATTTAGTTCGTTTGACGAGAGGTCTTCGATCAAAAATTTCCGGCTTTGCCGGCCCTCTACTTATTTTTGATCGAAGCGAGAGGTGTTACCTTTGCTCAATTCTGAGGTTTTTGTTATAGTGCTTACCCGCACTTTGGGTATCTCTATGAAATAAGTTCCCAAAAATTATCTATTTCGGCGGGACTCGGTCTATATTTATAGGTCATTCATAAAAGCTAACCTTCGTAAAACATTTCTAAGTAAAAGTTTTTCGATAATCGCGTAGGCACGGTGGCGTGATCTGACTATGAAATACGCTTTTTATCAATCTCCAAAAATATTAATAAAATACAAATTTCTTTGAGATGAAAATGGATTTACAGGGACAGTAATAATTTGAATAATTTAGTCAAAGTTCGTAGCTTCGTATATAGAGCGGCGCTTACGCGTAGGCGTAGCGGCGTCGCCTTCGCGTAGTGCTTTTTTAAAGCCGAGTAGGTAGGTACTGACCGATGTTACGAGGCGTGATTCTAATTCCATTTCTAAGTGGGGGGAATTTCGATCTAAAAAAAATCTTTATTTCCATAAATACAAAAATGTCCACTTAGAAAAGGTCAAATTCTTAAAATAAAACACTGACACGGAAATAAAGTGGTACTTTTGATTTCTGTCGCTTCGGTATGTAGACTAAAGTAAAGAAGCGACTAAGAAACCTTTAGCCTGTTAGTTGTTATTTTTCAAGTTGGAGCAAAACCCTTCCCAAGATTTTTTATCATCTAAATAATCTGATATTTTGTAGTAAGCCTTTTTGCACAGAAAGGTTTTGCACTGACATCGGCACTGACATCTCGCATGGGAGTGTATTGTGCATTGTCCCCCTGCCAACCAAGCCCTTACCAGCCCCCAGCTTCTTGAAGTACAGGAGCAGGACTTTTGGAGATTGACAGCTTCGTTTCAGCTTTTCTGTTGGTGTGGACGGGTTTGATGTCTCTATGAGTTCAACCCCGTTTTCCTTCTGGTCTCCTCTGCGGACGTGTACTGTACCAAAACATGCTCCACAGTCTCTTCTTCCTGGAGGCAGCCACGACCAGGGTGCTGTCTATGGCTCCCGTCTTGAAAAGATGATGGTTCAGTTCACAGCCTGTGATGATGCCCACTATTGTTCTTAGGTCCTCATGGCTCTTCTTGAGCATCGTGTTTGTTGTTTTTCTACCTTTGAAAGAAAATATTGAGGCGTGTTCGCAGCGAGCATGAAACGTTGCAAGCGCCATATTTTCCCGTACTGACTGCTCGCTGTTACATTACACCGGTCGGTGCCCAACTGTAGAGCGATCATCATCATCATCAGCCTATGCTAGTCCACTGCTGGATTTAGGCCTCCCCTAATGAGCGCCAAAGCGCGCTGTCTTCAGTTTGACGCATCCAGCATCGGCTTTTAAAGTAGGTACGTAATATGACTAATATTTAGTTAAATTTAAAAACAAATGTTTCAGCATCTGCCATATGAGTAGGTACGTAATATTACTACATATTTAGTTAAAATTAAAAAACAAATGTTTCTTTCTGTACATGGAAAGATATTTCTGATTCTGGATTAATAAGCGTTACATTAGTACTACTACCTGTAGATTGTTTGCAACAGTCTGCAGTTTTCTCTTTTTCTAGTTCTAATTTGTTTCTATTATTTGATTGTAATTTGTCGTTGTTGTGTTAAAAACTTTTTAAAATGGGGTATGTTGGGGAAAAGAAAACCAAAGGTACTCGATAAATACCCGATAAATAATCTTTAATATGTCATTTTCTTTGTTATTAAATATGAATTGACCTGGTAAAAACACTTATACTCATTACTACATAAGAAGTAAATTAACATCTGAATTTTCGCTCATTCTCAACCTTGGTAAACTAAACCAAAGTTACGCGATAAATACCTGATTAATAATGAAACAATCTTTGTTTGCCTTTCTTTACCTTCTATCCCAGCAAAGTCAAAAGAGTCAGGACAAAGGACACGCAGGTCCAAATACAGCCCACCTAAAACTAGGTAGGTAAGGTACATAGGTCACTGAGGTCATGCATCAACTATCTATCGTGAATATAGCTCTAATTATTTATCTGTACCTTTTGAAACTGTACCTTGTACCTTTTGAAATTATCATGGCTATAACACAATTACATTGTTCACCGAGACGAGAAAGTGCCCGATTTCTATCGAGAGAACAGTTGAGCTACCTGTAGATTATTTTCAACCGTCTGCAGTTAGCTCAATTGTTTCAAGAGTAAACACTAGTTCTAATAAAATTTGTTTCTATTATAATTGATTGTTATTCTCTAGAAAAGGTATAATTCGAAAGTTAACTTATTTGTTGGTACCTGAGAATTTTACAGGGTGTCCTGAAACTCAACGCCAAGCCGACAACGGTTTGTAAAAAGCTTATATCTCAGAAACCATTGGATATAGACCCATATAGTTTTGGGACACCCTGTAGGTAATGCTAGACAATCGTCATGATCATCATGACGAACTCTGTGGCACGGTGGAATAGAAAACACCCTGAAAACCAGGAACAAATATCTGCACCCATTCAAACATTCGTCCCGAGCCGGGAATCGAACCCGCAACCTCCTGCGTCACAGGCAGACCTTCGTAGTCATTGTATTTAGGGATATGTTTGAGAATACAATTGTAGGTAGTTCGCAGTGCGTCTCAACTCAATCAATGCCTGGCACTCTCCCAGGCAACGCCTCGAAAGGACATTTCAAGCTACAGGGCGGAAAATATAACTACAAGTGCAATGATTTTTTTGAAATAAAACCCGTTAGCCTTCTTTAGTATTCTGAACTAATTTGAAAACACCCAGTGAGATACTGGGTGTTTTCAAATTAGTTCAGAATACAAGACTCATACAAAAGTTGGTAGGTACTACAATTCCACAAGTATTCACCTGTCAAATGTACGACGCTTATGAAGTGTTTTCTGTGTCTGGAATAATAAATAATAGATGTTTAGTGAAATAAAACCCGTTAGTGCACAAATTTGAAAACACTCTGTATACAGACTTAAGATGCATTTCATATTGACGGCATGAGACAGACAGCTCGCCATTCGTATAAAGCTTGTGGGAAGCCATTTTATCACTGTAAAATGTATCTAAAGATAATGAATTTAAGCCTGTATTTAGATGCACATTTGAGTACTGCTTGGGTAGCGGTGTGTTGTTGTATTTAAATATGGAATTTACAACAATAAAATAATGTAGTCTTATTAAAATGTTTAAAATCACGCACCTGGGAGCATGGCAGACGCGGCATTCCCTGCAGTCGTCGAATTTTCTAAATCTTTATATGAAATAGTATGCAGCATCGCGCACCTATCTGTAAAATGCCATGAGAAATGCGATGACTGCCGGTAATGCCTGCCGGTAGCGCCGATACATGCGCGTTCTGCTTATGAATTCATTGAAACGCTGTCATAATTTCGTTAAATAAAATAACCTACCGTTTTCAGAAAACTATCAACCTGTAGTAAATTAAACAGGCACGCTTCCGACTGGTATTGATATGGATCAGTTGAGCTACTTGTAGATTGTTTGCAACAGTCTGCAGTTAGCTCAATTGTCTCAATTGTAAATACTAGTTTCAATTTAATAATATTATTTGATTGTAATTTTCTTGTTACTAAACGTTAAACATGTATTAGTGGTAAGAAATTTTAAACAGTTGTTTAAAAACTGCTTATCTCTTAGACCTGTAGTGTCCTATCTAACCGGCTTGATCTCTGTCCGTTTTTATTTGGCCGCCAGTCCGGCGCCTCATTTCACGACCCCCTGTCTTACATTCCCATTCGTGACATAGCTTATACAAACTTACTAAATAAACCTGATATCATAAAGATGAAAGTTTGTACAGAAATGTGTTTGGGTGAGAAACGCAAAAACTAATGAACGTCTGAAACTTTGCATAGGAAGGTAAATAAACAAATTAGTAAATAAATAATGCTGGATAATCCACACAGAATCATCTAGCCCCAAGCTAAGCAGAGCTTGTGTTATGGGTACTAGATGAAGAAGAAAAATATTTATTTTTACCCAAAAATACAGACAGACTTACTTACATAGGTACTTTAGATGTAAGTAAATAACTTAATTTCTGGTTTGGTTTTATTTCAATTTTAATTATTTATCAGTTTTATATTCACTTTTCATAACAACTTTTCTAATTTGATTTATTTACTGTATTAACATTTAAATTAATTAAGAAATGAAATAAGTCCCAAAAATTTGGGACTTATTTCATTTCTTAGAGATACCCAGAGTGCGGGTTAGCACTATAACAAAAAAATTAAATTAATTGTCAATTTGTACAAAGATTTTGCACGCCGCAACGGTAGAAATACATTGTGTCTTTACTAAACATACACCACCTATGTACCTTATTTACATGTATTTGATGCTATAAATTTTACTTTACTTTACTAGGTAGGTATTATTCAAGTTAAAACTATACAAAAAACAAGAAAAGCTAATAAAAAATAATAGTAATAAAAATAGGGTAAAAAAAGGTCCCCCACCTCAGCATGTGTAGCATTTGGCTAAGCCTAATGCTACGCTGGTAGATAACGGATATTATGCTGAAGAAAATTACAATCAAATAAAAGAATTAAATTAAAACTAGTATTTGCAATTGAAACAATTGAGCTAACTGCAGACCGTTGCAAACAATCTACAAGTAGCTCAACTGATCCATATCAATACCAGTCGGAAGCGTGCCCAAGAGCTGCTATTATGCTTAAGATGACATTACATACATAAATGATTGTTTCGCGTCTGGACTGTCCCATCCAAAACAAATGGATGAAAATATTGATGGGATTTGTCTCTATTTAAATTTAAATGTATTTAAATTCAATTATTGTGTTATTATTTTTCTTAATTTTTTATTATTTAATCTTACTTCTAGTTAAATTTAATTCTATTTTGTTTGGTTTTATTGTGTAATTTTAAGTGACATTTTATAAATTTGTATTTAATTGTGTTATGGATTCGATTGCGATCTGAAATAAATGAGTTAATAATAATAATAATAAATATTTTTTATTACACGTAGAAAACACCCAGAACAAATATTTGCAGATCGTACAAACATTTTCTCCCAAGGCAGGAATCGAACCCGCAACCTCCAGCGTCGCAGGTATACCTTCGAAACTAAAACTGAGAAAAAGCTAGCGATATTATTATTTTAGTAAAGAAAAACCGGATTTGTAGTTAAGGATGTCGCCACCGTAGTGAAAATTAAGCCTGTGTTCCCAAGTTGTTGTTGTTCTGTGTTTTCAAGTTTCTTTTTATATCACTAGGGGTCGTATCGAAATAAAAAGCTCTGGAGGCATAAACTGATAGAATGCTGTGTCGGAAATAGTCGCCTAGGTAGTCGGCTTCTTTCCGACAGCAGATTTTAGTCGCGAGGCGGCGGTAGGTGGTGCCCACGGCTATGGGTCTTATACACCGCCATCCTTCTTTTTTAGTGCGCAAAGATTCGCACCGTACAGGAGTTCTGTGATATCGCTGTTGACTCGGCCTGACAACATCAGGTTGATTAGTTACGGAATGCTCCCTGCTGAATATAGATGTCGCTGCAACGAAAACTTTGGGGTCGCGTAGCATTCTCGTAGAGGTTCGTAGCACATTTCGTAGAATCATATGGCAAGCGTAGCTAAGAGTCCGATTAGTTTTCTTTTTCACATTTTTTTTTATTCCACGAATTCTTCTTACTCCAAATAAACTTACATTCGTTTCATTTTTCTTTATTAAAAAATATAAGGATGAAAAATTTAGTAACAATTCCGCGAAAAAAAACCTTCTCCGATAAGTTCTAACAAAATGTAGTCCGCGTTGTCCGCATTTTCATCCTTATATATTGCAATGGATTTCCGCAAAGTAACGCCTGAATCTATTATTTATTTTTCTTTATTTTTAATATTATGTATGTTAGGATGTATGTGAGTCTTAATTTATGTATTTTTTTTCATATCGGTAGACGTGGCTCCCTCATCTAACGAAGGTCTAATTGAGGATTAAAAAATAACAGCTGTCCAAGCGAGTTTCAGGCATTTGTTAGTAGTATATCTAGGTATCTACGTGTCCAAAGTAACTCTGCTTAGTACGAGGTTAAACTATGAAGAAATGTAAGGGACAGGTCAAATCTAGTCAATTAATTATAGAAAGCCTTTTACTTGTTTGTAGATTTTAATCGTCATAAACCAGAGTACAACAATTACAACGACATTAAACTACATACTTCATAAAACACGTTTAAGCTTGTATATTATGTGCGTCTAATAAAAAAATATAAAGATTCAATACCTATACATAAAGTATAAAATGATAGTACCATTAATTTGTATTGTAAGTACATGTCGTATAAAATATTAATATACATAGTACACAATTAAAGAACAGCACAACTGTATACATCTTTTTACCTAATAAATACCTACTTACATATTTTAAATAGTAGAATACACATGTCTACTTCTACTAAAACCTCTACTCTTACTTAAGATTAGTTAAAAGTTAGAAAGAAACCATGTCTTTAAAAATGGTAGATATTAGGCCTTCTAAAGTTTTCAACAAAAAGTGTTAACAAACCCTTTGGCTTTCAAGGTGTAATGATGGCGTTAAATTAAAGAAAGTTTACTAAATATAAGGATGAAAATATTTAGTAACAATTCCACGAAAAAAACCTTCTAAATTCGAAAGAAACCTTCTCCGATGAGTTCTAACAAAATGTAGTCCGCCTTGTAGAAGAAAAACGCCAACTACAAAATGAAAAAATACCTATCAAAGCAAGACGTCAACTAGTTTCGTCTCTCCACGAAACATCATCAGGACACCACAATACTCGACCTTAACACTGAGAGCGCCAAGAAACAACGAAAGTTTACTATCCCTCACGTTCTTACATTTTATAAAACTTTTACAAGTAAAAACACTTCTTACGGATATAATTACGAAAAGTAACAAGTGACTTCAGCTATTCCGTGATCATAACGTGTGCGACTAAACCGAAATATTTAGTAATACTTAAAACGCGAATTAATTTATCATTTAAATAAAAAATATTGACATTTTTCACACACTATCATTTAGCTTCACAGTTAGCAGAACTTGTGATGTAGGTGATCTGATGACTGATAGTTTTTGGTCTTTCGTGCCGGTCTCGAAATTAGAATCGAACTCTCCAAATCAGCCGGTGTATGTCATAAGAGACTAAAGGAACCTACTTGAAGACTCAGGAGATTCCTGGGCGGATAGTATAAATAGAAAACTTTCAAAATATCCCGTTGTAAGCGCCTTTAGTGTAGTGATAACGTATAGTTTCAATAACTTTCACGGAAGATGTTTGACCATAATGCAGAGCGCTTGATGCGGCGGTGGTATATTAAACACCGGTTGTCCATCCTCATCAGTGTACTCCTGGTAACAGACTCGCTTCAGCTCTGTCATGTCGAGCGAGCGGCAGATGCGTTGAGAGAACTGCCCCGTTGCGTCTACTTTGAACAGCTGGAAAGGAAAAGGTCAGTTAATTTTCTTTTAATTATTTTCAGATATGTTACTGTACTGTACAGACTTTAAGAAAAATCCACTGACACTATACGACACTCCATCAGTTACTATAGCTACCAACAAGTCTCACCTTAAAGCCACGCTGGTCAGCAAGTGTCAGGCTGCGTTGGATCAGCTGCTTGGCCAGACCGCGTCCGCGAGCCACCGCGTCCACAGACACTATACGACACTCCATCAAAGAGTCCACCTGGCACCAAAATAAAACAGCCATTATTGTGCTGCATTTTGGATCTTTGGAATCCTTATTGCACAAAAAAACATCATCATCATCAAATGCAAGGGCCAGAGGCTTATGGCACAACTTCCTAATAATTATATTTTTTTATGTGATATATATTTTTAATGTACTTATTGTGTGTGTGCCAAAAAATGTATTTTCTTTCTTTCTTTCTTTTCTTTTTCCTAAGAAAGTGTCGCGCACGGTGACAATTTATGTATGGACGGACCATTATCAAAATTGCTTACGATAAATTATTGTGAAACTTACTTTGAAGGTGTTGAAAATATCCAAATCTCGGCTGACGGTGTAGAGGATTTTAAAAATCTTATGGTAGTTAGGATCAGCGCTTTTGTTGACGTTCTGAAGCGCGGCCTCGGTGTCGCCGGGTCATAATATCCCATTCAAGGCTACTCCCACCACCTGCAACATAGTTACATATTACGAATATTTCAATAATGTGATTATAATTTAATGATAATAATAATGACATATGTATTTTTGATTTAATTTGCAATATGTGGCATGAATAATTGAAATCTGTTTTATGGTTACTAACATAGTATAAAGGTAGTTTGTACTAACAATAATGGTGAACAACCGAAATAAAATAAATTGAATTTAATTTAATTACACTCCTTACGGAGATATTACAACATTTCAACAAAGTGGTTATATGTCTAGTATTCTAATAAAAGTTTGCCTTTGATCGTTAAAATATAAGCTGACAAATTGACAACAGCAAGTTGGTGAAATTACCTACCATCCAATTATGCTACTCTTCAGTGAGAGCAGTAGCATAACTAGGCTCGCATGGCCATATATTTAAAGTGGTTGGTATACGTCCTAGCTTGATCACCGACAATTTTTATGATCTACCTAGCCTCTTATCCTCGCGTAATTTGAGCCTTTAAGCAATAGGTATTGTAGAAGGGAATAAACTTCATAACTGTAGTGCTTTGAAAGCACTATAAACTTTTGAAAACATTCGTCTTGTGATACCTACTCGCCGGCCAGTCGCTACAGAAATATTGAGCTTTCTTTAGGAGAAGGATCTTTGAGAACAGATAATTACCTGTTCTTCATGTAGAGCCGCGATGGACAGGCCGTCATCCATGGTAGCTCTGCAAAGGCACTCCAACTCCTCATGCGGTTCTCCCCTCTGGCAGAGGTTTACAGCTTTGTTCAACGGTTCGTCCGCAAAGAAGTTGTCCCGGAGGTGGACGATCACGGCGTCGAACCGGTCCGGAGTGATAATCTCGAAACGAACTGGAAATTGATCTTTTGTTAGGTTTGACAATCTTTGGACAGGTTGCCATCTTTTTAGCTAGGTTTATAAACTAACGGTTTTTAGAAACAGCTGGTTTCTGTCCATGGTTTCGCTCACGTGAGACATATTTTAAAAAAAAGGTCGTTTTTGTTAATGTTCTTCCTCGGGATACAATTTTTATAACTCTGTGCTCTGTCCCTTTATCGGTTCAGTTGTGAAAAGCATGATAGAGTTACGTATCTACCTTTAAAGGTTGGTTAGGATTAGCAGAGAGTAGAGTATAGAATGATTTTTGCGAGTATAGAAGGATTTTTAAATTTTACGGAATGTCTGAAACACATTATAGGCTGAATGATCCGTGATGCGTGCGAAACCGCGCGTTACCTCTCATAAAACGTATTACTACTAAAGACTGGTTATACGTAGTTATAGACACGTTTATTAGAATTTATCAGCGGTATTGGAGTCGAAAAGGACGGGTCAAGGTCGATCGAACGGATCCCGTACTGTTCTGCAATCTGTGGTCGGGTGAGAGATTTTACGAGAGAGCTTTATGAGGGATTGTGCCGTTCACAGCTCGGTTATTTTGTCACGTTTATTTGTTAGGATTACGTTTTGTTTGATAGTAGGTATTGGTTTTTCTAATAGCCTCAAATAATACCGAATGTAATAAATGTTTTGATAGTCAGGTCTATAATATCCTTATATTTCCTAGTTTTTCTTATCTGACGTATCCAAGAGTCCTGTAAGATCTAATGGAAATAAAACACGTTGATTTTTGACATGAATGCTTAACGCACGTAGGTGAAATCCGGTCGCTATTCGAGTTAGGAGAGATAGTGATGACAAAAGGAATTATTTACAAAGAGTTTAAAAAATTCTGACGTGTCCAAGAGTCCTGTAAAGTCTAAAGGAAAAAAAGCACTTTGATATTTGATATCAATGAAGCGGTTAGACCTACTATCCGTATTCCATTAGATGCGTATTATTTCAATTTCACTCAATGCTAAAATTACATACCTTCTCTAAATACGAGAAACCACACGTTCCAAGTACTCTACTGACTAGGTAGGAAGGTAGAGTACCTAGGTACCTACCCGTACAGTTAATATGTGATCAAACACTAGTTTTGATCACGTAAATAGTGCCATTACATCACTAAAGTCGTACTCTTTGAGCATTCCAATACACAAAGGAGCGGTGAACAATAGGATTCCAGCAAAAGTTCCGACGTGAAGTTCTCTCTAGTAACCTCCCTGACTATACCTACCTAATCTACGTATACTGTCGACTGCAGTAAGATGTACCTACTTGGACGTATTTAAGAGTCCTTATTGGCACACCGAACGTTGTCGTCAAGAATGTGAACTTCAAAGCGACATGGTAATATTAGCCAGGTCTAATATAAATCTTCCCTTAAGCTGCGATGGGCACCATATTCGAGCAAGCTACGCGTGTAGCAATAACGTCATTAATCTCGCATTCGTGCATAGCGTGTTCGTTGGTTGCAGTGGACGTTATCCCATACTTTCATGCAAAGCGAAGCTAGCCACACGTACGCAGCCTTTCCGTGCGCCGCAGTGGGGCAGTGGCTTTATTACTTTAACTATATTAACTGGAGTTGGTCCGAGCACATGTACTTCTCAAAGGCACTAACACTCTCCACTATGTTAGATTAGAGAGCGCCGTGTACAATTAATCAGTTTCCAGCTCCGTCTCGTCCTACATTGATCTAAGTTAATGATGTGGATAAGGTTTCCAGCGAGTGAACAAACCAAGCGTAATTTTTGCTGTGAGTCGCGTAAAATGCTGACATACTTCCAACAGAATTGACAACTCATCTTGTGGCACAAGCAGGACTTTTGTATGTAGCGACTCATTTTTCGCGATTCTCAACTCAAAAAATTATACTGGTTTTGACTAAGCCTCTATACTTGGATTGTGTTGGATTATACATACGCTTACTTTTACCCCCGTGCTTCAAAAAGCAAGTTAAGCCGTTATTCCTGCGCCTGACCTCTCGTCGTGTCGTCGTGTCGGTCTGCCGTCTCGTCAGATTATGAGAGTAGGGAATAGACAGTGCATTTTTGTCAACCCACACACTTGTTATAATATGTCCTGCGTACATTGTTAGTCTCTGCGCGAGAAAGAGCCTGCAAGACTGCCAGAGACTGGCCGCCGGGGCCAAAAATTGGCTAGGAAGACATCATTACGCTTACTTGGACATGGATCGGTTTGGATCCTTGTGACCAAGGTAGAGCATTCCCAAATATTGATTTATAAGTTATTTATTATGTATTTAATTCATTGGAGTGGTGGTAGGTGCTCGGATATTGACCTCATAAAGCTACGGAAGACTTACTTTCTCCGATCTTGTTTGGATGTTCCATGGTAGCAGTTAGATGCTCATCTGATAATGAAACCTGAAAAAAAATAATTGATTTATCGCATCGACTGAGCGTGGCGCGTTGGCAAATCAAGGTAAGGCTCTGGAGCATGTATTTAATATTTCTTCCTCTAAACATTATAATTAATAATACATTTATCAATAAATTAATAAAACATTATTAAATATTTTTATTACATACTAACATACTTAGAAATGGTTTTAGAAAAACTACCACATCCAAATTACGTACTCCCAGGACCTCGTTATTAGAGTCTCTGTCCTGAGAGTAGAACGGGGTGGGGGAATGCCTGTACGATATTACAGACCATTAAGCTGAAATTTTTGACAAAGCCCTTCAAGTTATGCTGAAATGGGGCTAGAATTAGGGCCATGATGATTGATAACCTGTCAGCTTTGTAAAATTAAACGTAAAGGCACCTTAAATTGAAAAAAAATGTGTAATAAAATATTTTGTATTATTATTATTGTGTTTCTCATTTCCATGATTTCGGGCTATATAGTGACCCCGTCCTTGTGAGGCATGCGTAGGGCCGAAGCCAACAGCACAGGAGCCCATTATGAGAGTTAATCTAAAGACGAGGTACATTCTGTGTACTAAATATCGGGAATTTGTCAATAAAACAAAAAATACAAATTATTCATCTAAATTTATTTTATCGCCTTCAAAGTAGGCCCCATCGCTTGCAATACAACACCTCCAACGCTTCACCCAGTCTTCCATACATTTTTCATAGGCTATTTGCGGTATGGCCTTTAGCTCATTCAGCGAATTTTCTTTTATGGCTTCTATCGACTCAAAACGTTTTCCTCGAAGTGGTAATTTTAACTTGGGAAATAAAAAAAAGTCAGACGGAGCCATATCAGGTGAATACGGTGCTTGGTCGAGAACTTTTGTTGAATTTTTCGCTAAAAACTCTTTCACTATAATGGCTGTGTGCGATGGTGCATTATCATGGTGCAGCATCCATGAGTTGTGTTGCCACAAATCTGGACGTTTTCGGCGGATACTCTCACGCAAACGCTTCATCACGCCTAAATAATATTCTTTATTCACTGTTTCTCCCTTTGGAAGGAATTCGGAGTGAACCACACCACGGTAGTCAAAAAAAACTGTCAGCATCACCTTGATTTTGGAGCGACTTTGCCGCGGTTTTTTGGGTTTCGGCTCGTTTTCGAGACGCCATTCTGAAGATTGTTGGCTTGTTTGCATGTCGTACTCATAAACCAATGTCTCGTCGCCAGTTATTATACGTTTCATAAAGGTTGGATCCATCGAAACTCGGGAAACCATGTCTTCAGCGACATGCTTTCGCTGCGCTTTTTGAACAAAATTTAGCTCTTTTGGAACTAGTCGAGCGGCGACGCGTTTCATGCCTAAAATGTCAATGAGAATGTTGTGGACGGACTTAAAAGATATGTTCACCTCACTCGCCAACTCTCTCAGACTCATACGTCGATTTTCGAGTACTAGCTTCTTGATTTTGTCGATGTTTTCTTTAGTCGTAGCGGTTGAAGGTCTACCAGAACGAGGCAAGTCTACTACTACTTCTCGGCCTTCTTTAAAAGCCTTATACTATTCATAAGCCCTTGTTTTCGATATACACGATTCGCCGTAGGTATTTCGCAACATTTTTAGTGATTCACCACATGAAATATCATTCGAAACACAAAATTTAAGGCACACTCTTTGTTCATCAATATTTTCCATTGTAAAAATCGCCGAGAACTCAAAACGATGACCAACAAAAAGTGTAGTTTAAAACAAATTAAATGACAGATCCCGCTCAAATTTTGCGCGCTAAATCAGTACAGTGCTACCAACATGCAGTAAAAAAATTAGAACGACCTCTTTTACGCGGGTCTTTTTATTGACATATTCCCGATTCTTTTTACACAGAGTAGTACACAATACTATCACACAAGAGTACACACATACACGTATACACATAGCGGGTATCAATCTCAGTTGCACAAATTATTGCTTGCTGTGTGTTGTGTACGTAATAAAACAATTTATTACGTACATAAAAAATAAATTATAAGTAACAAAACATGTTATTATGTTCGTAATAAAATAGTTTATTACGTACACAACACACATAGCAAGTAATAATAATAAAATAAAATAAAATTATACAGTACCCCTATTTTTTTACGAAAACATTTTCTGGTTTGAGGTTTATTCTGTCTTAACTTTTAAAATTGCAAGTGTTGAGAGGCCATAGACATTTCTCCAGCGTTTTAATATCTTAAAAATAAAAGCCATGTCTTCGGAGGCATCCAACCCCAAGCTCAATAAAAACTCATAATGATAAAATCTACAAAATTATTCCCCTATTTCCCCTCAACGGCCGCCTCATAGAAAATTAAACTCTACGTCAAACAGATAACGTTCATTTTGAAATGGAGATCGACTTTCCAATAGGTACTTAAAGGAAAAGCTGCTCTTGGCTGTTGTAATAGAATTGACTTCGATTTGAAGAGGAAATAAGCTTTATAATAAAAGGTCCCAACCTAGTTCTATTATTCTGTTAGTTGGTAAATGTCGGGTACAGGAAAGTTATTGATTGTGACCCAAACTTGATTGAGACATTGTATCTACTTTCATTAGGGGCCTGTACCTACTACGACGCGATTTTGTGAAAAGGGTAGGCATAGGATTTTGCGTTCACGGGACAGGGCAGACCAACGCAAGCCCAAAAATCAAGTATTTGTTTAATAACTATTAATAAAGTCATTATTTGAAAAAAGAACGCAACATATAAAATGTTCTTTATATTTTGTTCAATCTTTTATTAACTACGCAGTATAAAAATTAGTCATTCATTAAATAGCCCGCCCCTGACCATTCCCGGTGCAAAGGTGCCCATAACACTTGCAGCATTGCCTCGCTGAATAGCGATGGCAATCCTTTGCACCAAGAATGACCCGGAGCGGGTTTTGTTCAATTACCATGTTTATTCTCAAGATATTCTGTATTTATTAAGAAATTAAGGTTTCAGTAAAAATTTAGAGGTAACTGCGTTTTTTCCATTGACAAAATTGTATGGAATTGTGTTATCGAAACATATGAAGGATAGAATAAGTCCTGAACTTTACTATATATAAATTTCAAAGTTAAATATTCAGTAGTTAAGAAGATATGGACATCCGGCGGAGTTGATTTGAGGTAGTACAGGCCCTTAACTACAAAAATGGACAGACTTTCTATGAAGAACTTACAATTTGATTGATTTGAGAAAAATAAAAAAGACTTCAAATTCCTAGGTCGGGACAAACCATTTAAAATTTGTAGTATCAGCTTGAGATTCAAACAAAATTAGAAATTCACGAAATTATTAGTTCGATGGCGGTAAAAATTATAACAAATTAGGTACCAGAAAACATAAAAGGTAGGTATGGAAAAAAATTACATGATTGAATCCAAAATAAAAGCGATACTCATAAAAAATGGTTTTACGAACTTGACAATTTCTTCAATGATAATTTTAGCGACTGGAGGCCTATGTCCAGCAGTGGACTAATATAGGCTGATGATGATGATGATGATGAAGTCATCACAAGTAGCAAGGCATGATACCAGAACCAGACTTTCCATTGCAACACCCTCAATGGGTATATACTGTGAACATTTTGAATACTTACCTAATCACTAAGACCCTGATACACACAGCCGAACATATAACCTCCTCCTATTTTGTTTTTCGTCGGTTAATAAACGGTATCTTCAGGTATCTTGGCCTACTTGTAATGTATGCTTAACTTGGGGCTAGATAATTCTGTGTGAATTGACAAGAATTATTT
Source organism: Eupithecia exiguata (assembly GCA_947086465.1). NCBI lineage: Eukaryota > Metazoa > Arthropoda > Insecta > Lepidoptera > Geometridae > Eupithecia > Eupithecia exiguata. Next base: position 10,528,657 of record OX352240.1, on the reverse strand, counting down.
ATTATTAATCCTACTGAAAATATGTACAACCTACTTATTACAACAATTGACAACCACTGTGGCGCGTATGAGTGTGATGCGACGGTCCGCTTGCGATGCAGGAGGTTGCGGGTTCGATTCTCGCCTTGGGACAAATATTTGTACGATCTGCAGATATTTGTGGTTTTGGTGTTCCGGTCGTTTTCTATGTATAATACAAAATATTTATGTATGTAATGTATTGTATGTATGTATATCAGTTATGTAGTACCCATAACACAAGCTGTGCGAATTATCCAGCATTATTTGTTTATTACATTTAGTATATTTTAGGTATATTTTGTATTAGAATTTACCTATTTTTGTTTTGGTTCGCAAGTGTAGAAGTAAATGTCACATCTAAGTACTTGGGTACCTACATCACCAATTAAATGTCTGTTGGTTAATAGAACTAATATGTAGGTACGACAACCTATCAATTATGTTAGCGATCAAAAGAAAATAAAAAGGCTGATTTTACAAAAAAAAATACAGAATTTTCATTGCCGAGATTGGAGACATCCAATTTCGGGATTATCCCGGGCTCTCGGGATTATCTGAAGTCAATGCCGACATCCCAGGATATGAAATAAGGGCCCTCTAGGACCTCATTTCTCCAATCCTTTAGTTGCGGCCTATCTATGCTTCAACCTTGAGTACTAATTAAACAAGTTAGAAACTTCAGAACTTCACTAACTAGGTTGACAGACAATTATGAATACTTAACTTGCCTATCCATTCGTGATCAATATGGAGAAGTTAAGTTTAGTATATTCTAAGGTTATTTTCGCGAGAACTCATAATAAAACACTGTTTTAACCGGATTGATCGCGTATATTTTATATTTTGTTTATAACCTGACGCTTCGGAGGCTTTTCAGCTTCCATAGTGTGCCTGTGACCATGGAAGCTGAAAAGCCTCCAAAACGTCAGGTTATAAACAAAATATAAAATATACGCGATCAATCCGGTTAAAACAGTGTTTTATTACAAGTTAAATTTCTTAGAAAATAATTGTAAAATAAAATATCAATACAATCATTTGGTAATAGCTTTTTTTATACATGTGGATCTATATTGTTGAGTCTACGATCAACTACGAATATACTACATCAACAAGAGTAGTATATTCTACGAGGTGTAGAGTGTCTACGAGGACGTAGTGAGTCTACGAGGACGTAGATGTCTACGAGGACGTAGAGGGTCTACGAGGACGTAGAGGGTCTACGAGGACTTAGAGGATCTACGAGGACGTCGAGTATCTACGAAGATGTAGTGTCTACGAGGACGTAGAGTGTCTACGAGGACGTAGAGGGTCTACGAGGACTTAGAGGATCTACGAGGACGTCGAGTATCTACGAAGATGTAGTGTCTACGAGGACGTAGAGGGTCTACGAGGACTTAGAGGATCTACAAGGACGTCGAGTATCTACGAAGATGTAGTGTCTACGAGGACGTAGAGTGTCTACGAGGACGTAGAGGGTCTACGAGGACTTAGAGGATCTACGAGGACGTCGAGTATCTACGAAGATGTAGTGTCTACGAGGACGTAGAGTGTCTACGAGGACGTAGAGGGTCTACGAGGACTTAAAGGGTCTACGACGACATAGAGTCTACGAGGAAGTAGAGTGTCTACGCTGTAGAGCATCTACGCCATAGAGCATCTACGGCGTCCTAGTAAACTAAAGTACACAGTTTTTTATGCCTAGTTACATTAACATCGAATTTAGTGTTTCTATTCCTAAATTGTAATTTTATATGTTATAAACTTATTGTTGATTATTAAAAATGGTACAAACAATATTTTTGTTATGTCTCGTCTAGGTATTCACAAAATAATTAATATTTCGTTTACGTAGTGTCTAAGATCTCGATCCGGTACATAAAATGTACGGTATAGAACAAGAAATTCATTAGAGCACCGAATCTTACAAAAAATGGTTAACATTCCTTACCGAGCAAGACCAAAACATTTATTGAATGGAGGGAATCGTATTTGCAATTGCAAACGAACACTATATCTTCTGTTTCTATTCGAACAACAAATCCATTGTTTATGTAGTCTCTTAAACCTTTAGGTTCATAAAGACCACTTCTCTCAGTAATTTTGGAAGCTTTATCAATAAGTGTGAACTTACCAAGTCCGCCTCGGTCCGTGGCTGCCCGCACACTGATACCGCCCTGGCGTGGATCCGCCCGCCCTAGCTCAGATGCGCAGAACTAAAGGAGATTGCGTAGACCTGTTGAATGTATGCATATGTTTCATGCATATTTACAACTGCGAGCTTAAAAATGAAGACTTATGAGGGCATCAGATAGGAGTGGTTTCTTATAAATAAAAAACACTACGATATCTGAAAGACATTCGAATAAGCATGAGCTTCGTCGATTAACTTGGACCTTATTCAGAAAGTGTTTTTAAGATTTTCTTGAATAATGGTATTTAGACGAAAACTACTATTAAAATCAATTAAAATGAAGGTATTCTTCTAATTACCTTTTATTTATAACACTATATTAATGTGCCTATGTATGCTAAGATCGATTTAAAATCGTAGGAGGCGAGTATTTTTTGATAGACAAGTGTCTTGCTATCATAAGACTAACCTCATCACGATAATCACACACTGCTGGGGTTGGGTAGGCTGACATTTGGGCAAGGCAGTACCTATAGGCTAAATCTTAGTCGGTACAGTCAGCGTCAAATTGATATGAGCGTCTAGAGTAGTCAAAATGATCTGAAAAACATAAAAGCCATTTGATATACGCAGTTCGTTTTACGTGGTATGGAGGCATGTTTTAATTTGCAGTTAGTAATTAACTAATAATTATTTTAATTAAATTCACATTTCATTTGCAACATGACAAAAAATATCTGACCTATCAGATAATGGTTATAAAAATATATAAAGGTAGGTAGTATGCAAAAGAGTTTACATACTACCTTTGAGAGATTTGTTTGCTAAGATAATTGGGAACACCCTGATTCATATAAATATGAAACAATGAGTAGTAAGATATTTTCAACACCTTGAGTGCTTACAACAATATGACGATTCGAACTGCGTAATCTGCGTACCTATATCAAATTGCTTTTATGTTTTTCAGACCATTTTGACTACTCTAGACGCTCATATCAATTTGACGCTGACTGTACAACCTTCTCTGTCGTATAGATTTTAGCATATTTGAATAAGTAGGTTATATTTAGTTATAGGTAGCTAGGCCTGAGTAACTACCAAGCTTATAGCTACAATACCCTTTTCCAGAGAGACGTATAAATGTAGTAATACTTGTTTCTGCCCGCGGCTTCGCACGCGTTGTGTCTATGGAAACGTATAAAGGTTATTTCTATCCCATGGGAACTGTTTTATGGGATAAAGTAGCAGCCCTATGTTTGATTCCAGGCTTAGAGCTATCTATGCAAAATTTCAGCCTGGTCCGTTCAGTAGTTTTGGCGTGAAGAGGTAACAAACATCTAAACTTTTGCATTTTTAATATCAGTGATAATGCGACTTTACTAAGTGCCTTCATCCCGTCTGGCGCCACAAATCCCCCTAGCAGACGTTGTATCACGTATTTTGCCCGACTGTAAAGAAGTGCAAAGTTTTTAGGAAGTAGATCTATGGAGCTAGGAGCAAGGACTTAAGCTACAAAAATTTTTGGTTAGGTAGATACTTTAGTTCCGTTGGCTAAACAGTCGCTTACAACTCGAGCGATTTAGACAAGAGGTGTCGTTTAGACAGGAAAAATCCAACGGAGCGTGCTATAAATAAATAATTTCTGGCTTTTTCATCTATACCTACCCTGTGTGCCACCTACAGTCATGGTAAGGAATATTTTGAGCAAAAGAAAATACGATATAATTAAATCAAACTCAACTCACTCAGCATAGCTCTCTCTATAGCGCGCTGGGCGACTTCAAACTGGTGGACAAGCCCTACCGTGAGTGTCCACGTCTCAGCTCCGTAGGTCATGACGGGTAGGACGCACTGATTGAAAACTTTCGTTTTCAAGCATTGCGGTATGGATGACGAGAAGACTCGACGTTGTTTCCCAAACGCTGCCCAACCCAGCTGGATCCTCATCTTGGCTGCTTCTCGAAATTGTTTTTACCAAACTACAGAATCTGCCCTAGGTAAAGTGTACCTACTCGGAAACAATTTCGAGAAGGTGGCCATGTACGACGACCGGTTCCGGATGCATGTGGCCATTGATCATGGCCTTGGTTTTATAGCAAGGGCTGGTCATATCTCGAGAAGAACCGACAATACCTGGGTTAAACGTGTTCTTGAGTGGAGAAGTGACTCGGCAAACGGAGTGTAGGACGCCCTCCGACCAGGTGGAATGACGATTTGCGAAAGACTGCTGGCAGATGCTGGATGCGGCAAACTGAAGACAGGGCGCTATGGCACTCATCAGGGGAGGCCTATGTCCAGCAGTAGACTAATATAGGCTGATGATGATGATGAAATTAAACTCGTCTTTGCAGTATTAAAATGTATGTTTATTTATTTGAAGTTCGATAGTACATTGTTATACACAGGTAGGTATTACCTTGCACTCAATTTATAATTAAGCACAGCTGAGCCATGAAATAATATAAATAAACAGGCCATAAACATAAAAACTGGCTAAACACTAGCGTTCATCCTTATTATGATACCTAGGGCCCTATCTCATAAGAAAACCATGGTGGCGCCACCAACAAAGTGGAGGTAGTCAAACGTAGACCCAGTTAAAAAAAAAACCTAGGTAAGTGTATACTTAAAAGTTAAATTTCTTAGTTATTGTTTTCTTCAAATTATTATGTAAAATAAAACAAGGAATATATTTACAAAGGTACATTTCTAGGGAATGTGCTAGGGTTTTAAGATAAAATCACACAATGGTAGTTTGTTTAAAGCCTCCATGCTTGAGTATTTCTTTAACCTACTTTAAAAAAGTGCAGATTGTCAACCATAAATAACATAATTAAACGACAAAATCATCGTTGCGTAGAGAACTATGGTGCGCTCCGTGCTCGGCATCACACTCTTAGGCCCGTACTATGAAAGCTTGCTCAGTCATCGATCTAGGCATATACGGTTTGAATAATACGGGTTTTAGAGCGGGTCCCCAACAAAAAAAAACCGTAAATGGACTAAAGTACAAAACGTTAGTGAGCGGTGTGTTCGCTGGTGAGCGGATATTAGGGCTCCAATGGAGTTGGGCAGGACACTTGGCCAGACGGAGTGACAGCCGGTGGACTACAGCACTGACCGAGTGATGGCCGAGAGACGATTGTAGGAGCTGGGGGCGATTATTTAAAAACAATAATTCCGAGTCGGTCCTTGCTTTCTCACTCTTTTTCGTCAAATGCATTCTCATTTAGCGAAGACGTATAAAATTTCGCTGAAACCAGCGAGTATTTTGAAAGGTCCTCATTTATTAAACTTAAGCGTTTTGATGCTTGGAGGTAACACTGAGAGTTCGCCAACCACTCCAAAATCAAGCCACGCGAAGTGCGTAAAAAAATCGTAGAGTAGGTATGCGAGGTAAAGCCATATTACATGTTACTTAAATAAGGCAGTTATCTTAGAATAATATCACTCATTTAAAATGTAATGTAATACTAGTAATTGCTAGCTAGCTTTTACCCCGCGACTTCATACGCGTAGTATTTTCATAAATGTAGCTTTCGATCAGATATCTGCCCGACCGGCGGCATATCTGATCGAAGGCTATAGACTACATAGTTATATTAAATACTTTTAATAATTGAAAAAATTCGATCAGTAGCTTTTTGAAAAACTCGTTAAGGCGGTACCCCGACTGATACTAGCGCAAAACAGGAAATAGGCTACTCATTATACCAAAAATAAGCGAGCAAAGCCACGGGCAGAAGCTAGGTAGTTGATAATAAATCTTTTTCATGTCATTAGACTTTAAAACCACATTATTTTAGCTTGGGTTCATAGCAAATAGCTTACAATAATCTCAAAACAGAAAAAACAAAACACCCAGAAATGTTTGTAATATCCCACCGCGAGCATCACGTTATACCTTAAAAAACTAATTATAAACTTACATACCTTGCTAGAATATTATTAGTTACTTAGATTACAATTAAGGATGAGACTCAGTCATAACTATAATAACAAATCCGATGACTTTAAAGCCTTGATAGATCATTAAGGTGGGTGCGAACTTCTAAGCTCCCATACAAACGTACTTCATGATTCATTTGGAATCAACACCCTTCATTGCAATGAAATTTTGCATACATAATTGGATAAGAAATAGATTTGTTTGTACCGTTTCAGTTGTTCAAAAAACAAAATCATCTTTATATGAGAGCGAAAATTAATTTCAATACATTTTCGCTTATTATCATTATTACGTTTTCTATGTATAATGAAAAATATGTATCTATGTAATGTATTGTATTATGTACATCAGTTGTCTAGTACCCATAACACAAGCTCTGCTTAGCTTGGGACTAGATAATGCTGTGTGAATTGTCCAGCATTATTTATTTATTATCAAGCGAAAAGAAAATGAAATCTCTCATTTTGTTTTAGCTATTTCTATCAAAATTTGAGTTGTTACGGACTCGTCCCACTCGCCTCGGCTCAAGGTAGTCTGAACACGGAAATTGAAATTGAACGCTGAAATAGTTCCAGATTCGTCCCATAAATTTCATTAAAATCGGAGGCGTAGTTTCCAAATTAATCGGCAAGTACGTTTGAACGTTGTACGTGTAGAGGGTTTAGAGGTTCGCACCCATCTTAAAATCAGTAAAAATTGGTCCGGTGAGGAGAGCTTACAGTGAGCAAAAATAAGTAGGTACCTACTATAGTCAAAATAGTGTGACCATGTTCACATTAAAACACTTTGGACGATATATCTTGGAGCAGATTGAGCTTGAATAATCTTTGTTCATTTCAGTCTAATAGAAAAGGCCTCTGTTAATAATTTTAAATTGAATGGATTGTCTCCCATACTAACAAATTATACTAATTATTTAAGGATGCAGTCTGAGTTGAGTTTACAACACATAACTAAAAAATAGACGATAGTTTCTCGACATTTTATCTGTTTTTTACTTAGCCAGTAACTGACAAATAACTGTTCGTACGGGAGAACTTAACCATCGTGTTATATTTCCACCAGATTTATGCTTTGCTTTGCTTAAGGCCTGTTTAGATCCACGCGGTAATTGGTACCCGGGGCGGTAGCGAAAACCGCTCGGTTTCTCGCGTCATCCCGTCGGGCATTTTGTATGTATCCAATACCCACTCAGCTTTCGCTATCACTCTGGGTAGCGAACACCGCGTCTGAATAGGCTCAAACACAGACAATAGGTTCGCTTAGGCGACCCCAATGGCTATGTTTGACACGTTTCTCTGAATTGAATATAGCAGTGTTTTTTGTCCCCAAAAAGTTATATTTTATCTTATCCACGAAATTAAGTTTTTCATTTTGAATGCTAGAGTATTCAAAATGAAAAACTTAATAATACACTTGGATCTCTAATCAAAAATCAAAAAGTCTTTGGAGACCTCCAGGTCTTTTTTTGTGTAAAAATTGAACACAAAATAAGTATGTAATAGCATAAACCATAAAACCAACTGATATACAAAATACAATACAAAACATAGATAGGATATTCTTTTCGTATACATAGAAGTACCCAGAACAGTCGGAATAAACATTTGCAGTTCGTATAAAATTAATCCCAAGGTGGAATCGAACCTGCAACCACCTGAGTCGCAGGTCTTCACCCGCTGCGCCACAGGGGTCCATCGTCAAACGAAGGTCGACGAAAGACTTCGTTATAGTAAAATAACGATGAGACTTATTTTGAGTAACAAAAAACACTGCACGCAGCAAAGAGCAAAGTTTCTGGTAAATAAAAAACAAATACAACGTAAAGAAAGTTCATCTACACTCAGGAGCAATATTAATAGCAATCATCCCATCCGGATTGACCGTTATCATAAACTTATTTGGTTTCTTCTGCACGCTGCCATCGTCTGGTAATATACCATCCTGTGTATTGATAGAAGTTTCATTTTGCATACTCTCCTCCGGTTTTGAGTAAATATCTACTTGTTTGTCTATGAGACTTTGTACTGTATACTCGTATATTGGTTTATCTATCTTATATGTATCTATATTAGATTGGTTAGGATTTTCTGTTTGTACGTCGTTTTGAGCTGCCTGGTCTATTGCTGTGTTGAGATGGTCCTTGTTAGAAGGGTCGTCGGAGAAATGCACGGGATAGTGTTTCTTCAGCTCGCTTTTGAGACGGAAACGCACGTTGCAGACTGAGCATCTGACGGGAAGAAATACCATAAAATAAAGTTAGGTAAGATAACAATGAACTTGAGACCCAGATATGTTGTGGGGTGCCGAGACATCCCGGATTTTAAAAATATCTGAGCGTCTGGTCGAAGCGACGCGTGACCCGAGAGCTGGTGAGTATCTGGCGCAGCGCATCAGCATTGCTATACAGCGGGGCAATGCAGCCATTGTCTTGGGCACGCTTCCGACTGGTATTGATATGGATCAGTTTAGCTACCTGTAGATTTTTTGCAACAGTCGGTTAGCTCAATTGTAAAATACTTGTTTAAATTTAATTCAATTATTTGATTGTAATTTTCTTTGTTAAGGCGATTCCCCGAGCCAAACTAGAGCCGCCACCTATTTTATCTTATTCTTTCGAAAATAAAGGTAATTTCAATATTTACAATGACCAGTTTGTGATACCAATTATATTTTTTATGCCTTTGTAATATTTTTATTTCGTATAGTTTAGCCTGACAGGCTGCCCCTTCTCGGGCAGGTGCCCTAAGTCAGCTGTTACGACATCCATGGGCTGAGTTAGAAGGGTCGATTCTAACGCCGCGAAAAGCATCAACATCATCAGCAAAGTAACTTAACCCACTGCTGGGCATAGGCCTCTCTCTTGTGGCACACCACACAGACCTGCAGAAATTAAAAAAAAGCAAAGACAAATAATATTTACTCGTAAATATTATCCCCAAGATGTCCACGTATATGTTTGACGAGGTCGTTGCTCTGCGTGAATGCCCGTTCGCAGTGCGGACAGCGGTAGGGCTTCTCTCCCGTGTGGATACGCGTGTGACGCTTCAAATGATCTTTGCAGGTGAATCTGGAACAACACAATACAGTATACTGGCTGTGTGGTGCAGGCTTATCTGGATCTGAAGTCTCGCTCAGATTGCGTAATGTAGAAAGAGATGAACTCTATTTCGAAGCAGAAAGACAAATGTTAGCCTGATAGCGCTCTGACGGAGAGGTAACAGCTGAAATGGACTTTATTGCGTTGAACCTAGAATCTTAATGTATTTTTACCGGCCCAGATAGATAAGCCTAAAATTCATTACATTACAGACCATTCTATAAAATAAATAATGCTGGACAATTCACATTAGAGTTTGTACCTACCACCCGTTTGTGTGATCTATTCTGCAAGAGGCGCTGCTGCCCCGGTGTATGTCCATTAGTCGCATCTTACGACAACCACAGGAAGAGTTAAGTTCTAAAGGCATTATTATTCATGAGTAGCCAGAAATATTCTGGATGTTTGGGAAAAAATACATGTTACTCCGTTGGCTCAGCAGAACTATGGTCTTAGCTTTCAAGACATACAAGATTTCCCAACATTGGTATCTCGATGGTAGACTGACTTCGTTCTAGCAACGACAAGACAGGACCCAGCGGCATCTAGTGTGGCCACCTGGTCTACACCCTATATTTTCTCCTGATAAGCCTTCTTGACATGTGTTCTTGAGTGGAATAAGTAGGACGAAATTCTGAGTCGGAAATTATCCCACTACATGGCAAAGGTTATCCTAATCCCGTCATAAGTAAGGACGAAATTTAAAATAGTATATACAATACAATTAGTGAATAAAGGACGGATTCAAAGCGAGGGCCATAGATAAAATCATTTGATTTATGTATAAGTATTATGTGTATTAGTATCTAGTTTAAATGTATGTATATGTTGTAACTTTTAATGTTAAGCACCGCCATCCCTTCCTTTTCTCTCAATTGTTCTGGTTGCCTGGAAGAAATCGCTTTAAGCGATAAGGCCGCCAAATCCTTTGTTTTCTTAAATTTTATACAATCTGTTTTTCTTTTTAATTTAAGGTGATTAAAGAATTATCTATCTATCTATCTAAAATCACGACCGTAGGGTTCATTTTGAGTTTCTATTATATACGTATATTCAAGTGTTAAAATCCTGATCGACGCGAGTGATTCATGACCCTCGATATAAATCCGTTTTATTAAACAGTTGAATGCTTTATACCATCACTACGAGAAAAATAAAGATAGTGAATAAACAAGCTATTTATAGGGGGAATGATATAAAAAGTATTTACCGCATAAGGCATGTTTCGCAGCCGTACGGACGCTGGCCGGTGTGGATCATGGTGTGCTTCTTGAGCGACGTTAGTTTGGTGAAGGCGGCGCCGCAAATCGCACATTCGTGGGGGTGCGCCCCCGTGTGGGTTACCATATGTGATGTCATCTGGCCTGCAATTTAAGTTTAGCTTGCAACACACTACTGTATCGTATTGTGTCGTGCGTGACTCGTCAAAAGTATTACATTAAGGTCCGTGTTATGAAAGCTTGCACAGTCATTGATCTAGGATTGAGTAACGCTTTTCTATGGCATAAACGTCACTCTATCATAGATCTATTATTCAGTAAATTTTCATAATACGGTCCGTATTATACGGACCTTAGAGTGGACACACAGTAAAACGTTACAGATCATACCACAAGTATGAAACCGATATGTTTCCGAAGCCTCACGCACAACACTCACACTATTATATGTTCTTCTACCTTCAGGATTAATGCCATCATCCGTCATAAAACTTCTTCATTGCTCAGCAGAGTGTGGGGCAGTTCCAACAGCATGGCTGGACCTGCATCCTGCAGGTCATTCCAGATCACTACGACCTACAAGTACCTAATGAAGGCCTATATTTGGGTCCCGATCAAGTACAAAGTATCGCTTGAGACAGCTTGATCGGGACAAGAGTAAAGGTCCATAAACCTTCCTTTTGATTTTGTATTTATTGTGTTTTCCTTGTATTTTATTTAACATAGATTTTAAGGGCCTATACTACGACGCCATTATTATATATTCTCTGATAGTAGACCATACATACACTTTATGGTGTACGGGATACCACCATAAGGTGCATAATAACTACAAAATTGCCTATATACATAAATAATAGAATCAGGCGTTACTTTGCGGAAATCGATTGCAAAATATATGGATGAAAATATTTAGTAACAATTCCGCGAAACAAAATCTTCTCATTTTCACTTTTTCATTTTGTAGTTGGCGTCGTTTTTCTTCTACAACGCGGACTACATTTTGTTAGAACTTATCGGAGGTTTTTTTCGCGGAATTGTTACTAAATATTTTCATCCTTATATTCTGCCTATATACCTCTAGTGCAGAAGGACTTAGGACACAGCTTGCAAGCATGCGGCTTCACTCCAGTATGCCTCAGCATGTGCTGCCTCAAGTTGGAGCTGTTAGCGAAGCCTCGGCCGCACTCTGAGCAAAGGTATGGGGTTTCTCCTGTGTGAGTTCTGATGTGGTCCTTCAAACTGCACCTTTGGGTAAATGCTGAAATAGAATTGTTTTATTTATAGGTAGGTAAGTAGTTGAATAGCCGTGGCGGTCTCGACGTTACAATCGACACCTCCAATTCAACCTGTAGATGTAGTCAGACGAAAGGTAGTCTTTTGTGTAAAAAAAACCCGTTCTTTGGGAAAGGCGCTTTCAGCAGTGGAAATATATGAGCTGAGGAGCCGTGTACGTCATTTCAACCGTATTTAGTCTTTGGACGCAGCGTAAGCGCCTAGGATTGGACCGTATTTTAGCGCCTAGCTCAGCGTGTAGCTTGGTTAGGTTGACTGGTTGTACTGGAGGCTATTAAAATATGGTCCATATCCATACATATTCCATATAATATTCGTCTCATCATCATACGCAACCAGACTTCACCCAGTGCTGCGTATAGGCCTCCAAATTTTTGTATAAACCACACGGTCTTGCGCCATTCTCATTCAAGTTCAATAGTCGTCTATCGATTGAGAAAACAGAAAAGAAACATCGCCTTGCTACACGCCAGGCGACTAGCTAAGATAGATGCTTACTGCCCCCCTAGCACGGGGATTGTTGTCTAGGGTAGAATAAAGAAATTAAAAAAATTAGAAATATTACGTCACTTCGTCATCCAATGCGTAAATTATTTGTAATGCATTCCATCAACTTCAATAATCTATGCAATGTATGGCGATGCAATGTCATTATTGTCTATTCTACACTAGACAACAATCGCCGTGCTAGGGGGGCTGGTCATATTTCCCTTGGCGTCTTGCTAGCCGCCTCGCCGCGCCGTGCCGTTAAGCTACGCGTTTGCACTTGGCTTTGTCATTCTGGGTTCTACTAAACAATTAGTTCAGTCGTGATTTATCGCACTGATCGTCACTACCAATTATTAGGATAAGGCTTATAAATTAATACGGCCTAAAGGATCCGGCGACAGCAGCTTGCAACTTCAATTCGTAAATTATTATGTTCTGTAATACCAAAAATGATGACTGAAAACTTTTTTATTTTCGACATTGTGTTGTTATTCTGTAACTAGACAATATAAGCTATGTTCTATAAACAAAACGTAAGATATTGTTGTTTTTAATACAAAACAAATAGGACGAAAACATGTCATTTTCGACGTAAACATATGCAAAATCGCATTTTTCATATTATTGCTTGCATTTAAGCGAGTATTATTAAGAAGATTAAGAAAAAACAACCAGGGACTTAAAGATAGTGAATAAACAAGCTATTATATAGATAAATACTATAATGTAGTTTGTTGATAATTGTATACCATTTTTATATGTTCAATGGTATTTTGGATCATTTGTCTTTACATAACTTTGGGAGTAAGTACTTAAATGTTTTTGAAGATTAATCTTACCTTTATTACAATAGGGACAGACATTAGATTTCGGTTTTAAGTGAGATTTCATATGAAGTTTCAGCTGATCTGATCTAGTATAACTTCGTGAACATTGTGTGCATTTGAACGGCTTCTCTTTACTATGCAGTTTTAAATGCCGCTTCACCATGGGTTTTGAAACAAACTCTTTTCGACAAATATCACAAGTATAACTCAGCGGTTTTTCTCTTTTATGCGTTTTCTGGTGGAGTATTAGAGATCTACCACTGGTAAAATTCTTCCCACATTCATCACAAGGGTATGATGAGGGAATTTGATCGACTTGTTCATCTTTGATGGCGGCTATTTTATGTGTTGTGATATGTTGGAGCAACTCGGACACGTCAGTAAATGTTTCGCAACATATCTGACATTTATTAAGGTCATGTTTCAACAAATGTTTCTGTAGTGAGCTTTCTTTAGTAAATGTTTTGTTGCAATATGTACATTTGAATTGTGAGCTGTGTAATTGTAAGTGTTTTTGGTATTTCTTCTCCGTCGTGAAAGTCTTGTTGCATGTTGGGCAGGTGTAGGGTTCTATGTCACTTTTATTGTTTACTTGTTTGTTATCATTTTCATCCGGTTCAAACTTGAGGTCTTCCGTATCAAAAGAGAAGTTATCATAAGCATCAAACTCCTGGTCTTCCTCAGCTTTGATTTCCTGTTTCACATTCTCTCGTAGAAGTAGTTTGAACTGTTCCTCTGCCCTCGCAGCTTGACTGCGAAATGTATAAGTTAGTTGCAGCACCTTGATGCAGTCCTCACAAAGGTTTTGAGGCAGCCCGTCATCTTTCATCACCTATAATAACAAATTACCACCATTTATTATTATTCATTACAGAAAAAATGTACCTACTTATTTAAATAAGTAATGCTGGACCATCCACACAGCCCCAAGCTAAGCAGAGCTTGTGTTATGCATACTAGATATATACTATAAATTACATTACGTAGAGCCAGAATACCCGGAACAAATATCTGCAAATTGTGCAAATCGAACCACACTCTCCTACGTCGCAGGCAAAAAGATGTAATAGCCATTTGATAGCAACTAAATTGTCCTACTTACTTCTACCGCGGCACATTCCAACAGCAGTACAGCCAATTCAATATTGCTGTTCTCAACACTCACTGGGTCGTAAAGATGCACCAAGGTAACGTTGCTCTTCATGCACGTTCTACAAGCAAGATTGATATCGATCATTTTGTATATCACTTCATTCAAAGTAAATGGGTATGTGCCTTTTTTCTGACGATTATGAAGCCCGTAATAAAATTGAAAAAATAAACACACAAAACCAACAATGAGATAAAACTGGTAAAAACCAAAGAGTATACATAACCGACACTCACTTGTCCCAACACTGACACTTGCTAGAAACCGTGAACTGAACGGAGAAAATCACCCCCCCCTTTAGAAACGCAGGGAAACACACTACGATTTATGCGTGACAAGTAATCACTCAGGTGAACTTTATTCCATTGTCAAATGAATGACTGACTGACAATCAGTTAAAATAGACTCTGTCAGTCAATGTTTATTTTTTCTATTTCACTTTGTTTTCGTATGTGCTCGCAATTTGCAAAATTCAAAAAGTTATAAAATATGATGAAAATTTTCCCAGTGTTCGTGTTCCCCGTATCCTTAGAGTTCTATTTGAATGCTCGTCATACGCATAAACAGCTGTTAACTGTTTATAATCCCTGCGATTTCTCTGTGAATTTCAAAGGTATATTTCAAACATATTGCTCACAGAAATTCTGTGCTTTGGTCACACGTAATCTATTCGTGGTGTCGAAACTGTGTGGCTAATTTGTATTCGATGTTTTAGTGCTGTGCACGTCCCCAAACAAGTTTACAGTGATCGATCCTGAAGGCGTGATTGCTCCACAGAGTTGCATAGACATTGTGGTCAGATATACGCAGCCTTCTGCAACCCATAGTGATGGCATCGAGAAGTTCAGAATCACTATGTACGACAGTAACACTCAGCAGGTAATTACCGAACTACTTCGAGCTTCTATAAGCTCGAAACAATAGGTACATAGGTCCCTATTGTTTCTTAACAATATGTACATATGTACCAATTGTTTCTTATTACCTCATTCTTGATTAAAATCTTTCAGCCTCTTGGTAAAAGGGATATACCAACTAAGCTACTTGAAGGTGAACCATCAAGTATAATAAACCCAGAGAGTTACGGAGACAATTTCCATCCTCTTGTGACACGCACAACACCAGTCAGGCATACAGAGGATCATTTAAGAGTTACATGCAACCATCCACATACCTCACATTATAGGTAAACTTGTAAAATATTCTAATAATTACACCTCAACACATAATTTGACTGATAGACACTACTGTCCTTAATCAAAATGTAAAATGCTTGATTATTTTCAGGGAGCCCCAACCAGTAAATATAGTAGCTGTAGCAGTGAGCATCTGCTGTATAACTGCTTTACTTTTGCCAACTCAGCCGGAGAACCTGGCAAAGTCACAACTACCAGATTGGGTTCACATCGGCTCAAATCTCAAGCTAGTATTTGCATTTGTACTCGGCTTAGTCAGCATGCTTGTTTTGAGACCTTGATCAGCCGTACTTGGTGAAATAATGGTGGAAGGAATTAAATTTATAAGTTTGTATGAGACAAAATATATGCTTTAAATATTTAAAGATGCTACTAGAACTATTACTGTTAAAAGACGGCTAATGCATAGTTAAATCAAAAAATACTGTGCCTATTTTCCTATTTACAGTAATGGCAAATAAGAGACAAATTCAGTTTAGGATCTTTATTTAGTTTCGATGTATTGTCATGCATATTGAGGAAAAGTCGTAGAACTATTATTAGCTGCTAACATCTTAATTGTCTGGTGATTCTTTAACAAATACTATTCTATACATAGACTATTCTATAGATCTATTTTTACATTAGGAACCATGAGTATTTGACTTATGATTAGGCGGTGAAAGGTGCAAAAATATTGTTTTATAATTATATGATTTAAGGGTTCTATTTTATAATTTTATTGGACATTTTGTATTTACTAACAGCTGTTGATTGGAAAGCATTTCTATGTTAGTCCTCTATGAGTTTTGTATGGTAGATTTGTTTTTTGAGGGTGATATTCCATTATTTTACAATTGTTTCACAGCCTTATAAATTGTATAGGTACTTATTATTAAAAGGTGCTTAAACTAATTTATAAATAGAATATATAAGCATGCTGGCTGGTTTATAAATGAAGTATAAATTCTTTGCAATTAATTGTGAGAAATACAATTAATCACATACCTATTTTAAACCCTTTTTTATTTAATTCTGTGTGGTTTGGGACCATTGCTGTGAAATATTATGCCAAATACAATGTGTATCAAGAAAATGTATGCCATTTCATTCCATAATTGACACAATAAATCTTAACACTCATAGAATCTTAAACCATAACTTACTCTTGATATGTACTCATGTCAATTACAATTCCTTCGTTTACATACTTAAAAAAAACTAATTACATATAATTTGAACCATCCAATTGCTTTGGTTTTGTTAAAATCTGCAGAGTAGCCATTTCTTGTATAGACATGTGCCCCGATTTGTCCTTACGGAAATCACCTGGTTTACAAGTTTCTCTATATGCATTTCATTAATTCAATTAAGCTATAATGTAAGCTTATCTATCTTACTTTGGGTTAGATGATGCTGTGTGTAATCATTAACTGTTCTCACTATGATGGTAACCAAGATACTTCAAAAAAGATTCTAGCCTTATGCATTTTTTAGACAATGCAGTTTCCAAACAGAACTAAGCTAATCCTTGTAACCTCATACTTTCATTATGGTATCACAAGTTAATTATCTCTAGATAAAGACTACTTAATTGTTTAGACAATTCCTTGTATTGTAAATATTGTATTAGATTTATCCATCTAATGATGTTTAGAACACAAACCTATTCTAACAGAAACCCAGCAAAAATGGCAGGCTGTGTTCTTAAATAAATTAAAAATGTGATATGACAAAATCACTAGTAAAAGGATATGCTACAGGTCAACCATGATATGGGTGAATAGTGGATGCATTACAGTCGCCACTTCTGTATACTTGAGGGAGGTCAGTCCATCTGCAGCTATGCTAGTTTTAGCATCAGTTGTATAGTCATTTCTTTTGCGCCTGAAAAAAAATTTAAGATGAGACATGACTAATATTTGAGTATAAATTGGTATTTTATTCTAGAACTTAAATAATAATTTAGCTACTGGACCGATTTATTAAATTCTTTGACCATTATAATAAAACAAAAAAAAAGTAATAATATCTAAAGTATATGTTCATATTTTTTATTCAGCCCTGACTCCAAAGGGTTGTTAGAAGTTTGATGAGTGGATCTATGTGTCTGTGTGTGAATCTATTTGTGGGTTTTTGTGGCATCATAGCTCCCAAACGGATGATTTTGATTGTTTATTTTGTCATAAGCATACTTGATCAAGTGTTCTAAGCATGGAAAGTCTGCCAAGAGTGTGTTAAAATTTAGAATTTTTAATCAACTACCTGCATGCAAATTTTACGTCTGCTAAGCTATGCTATATTGACACACTATTTTTGGGCAAGAGAAGTGAAAAATTAGTTTTTTTGCAGCTTGAAGGGTTATATACATTAATATACTACTGATATTATTAGAGTATTACTCTTAGCATAGTCAGCCACATAGTCCACCAATTGGAAAAATAATTATACATACCATTTCAATTGAGATAGATGGTTGAACATATGATACTTGCTGGTGCCAGGCTCAAACCTGCATAGTTTCAAGTCAAAGGCTTCAATTCTAGAGTACAAGTCATCATCCTCTCCACTCTGTCCAAAGTACTCATTACTCATTCCATTTATGGCTTTGTACTGCTTTGTCAACATTGCAATAGCTCCTCCAAAGAGGTTCAGGTATGGCAGTACAAACCTGTTACAAAATGTTTATATAAGTACTGCATATCCAATGAATAATAACTACAACATTGAAAGCAAAACTTTGTATGGAATATTTGATTGAGTTGACTTATTAACATACCTGTGACTGCTGTGATTGTGAAACAGTGAGGCAGAAATTGGTTAACATGATTGTGTACAGAATGTTGAGTGTGTAAATCACTGGCAGAACTAAAAATAAACAAAAACAAGCATCACACATCAGGTACAAGAAACAAGCTTACTGTGATGATATGAGAATATTTTCTTTAGTAAACACCTAAAGTTGTTGATGCTTGAGGACATATGCCTTGGGTGGATGGTACACGCATATATATTGGCCGGTTTCAGTGGAATGAGGTCGACATCTTGTAGAACAAGGCAAGGGTATCCTGCCTTCGTTGCTGCCTTAGCACCGATGTTCAACAGTTTGGCTCTGTTATAAGGGCGCGAGTCAACTTGTTCTATCACAAAGATGCGGTAGTGGATTTTTTGTCGCCGAAAAAATGTATGCATGTATACTAAAAATCCACGTAATTGCTCAGCTCTGTCTCTGTAACCCAGTAAGTTGGCAGTCAGAGATAGAATATAGACTATAAGAACTTTTTCTTCACTACTTACCGGTAGGGTACTATCACAGCCGTACTAAATTTAGGTTTGCAATCTTGAGGGGAATATTCTCCGCCTTCCCTTATTCTGTGCCCTTCGATCAAATCGCCATCAACCAAGCTGATGGACAGAGTTGTGTCATCGTAGATTACATCACGATAGTCACAATCGATAACTGCAGTGCTGGTAAAATTATCCGCAGTCTCTTCCTGAAGGTAATCCATGATGCTATCTTTTTCTATGTATTCGTAACTGCGGCGACCGTTCATGTCGGGATGCAGGAATATCACGAGCGCTATGATCGCCGCTCCAAAAAATGAAATTTTCTTTTTCAATGCATAGCGCATTTTAGATTTTGAGCAATTTAATTACAAAAAAGGCAAACAAAAAATGTTTGTTTGGTTTGGGTTTAGGTTATGTGTTGCCAACAAAAATCAAAATTGAAGTAACATTATTTCATCTGTGACTTGATAATGATCTTGATGAAAGGTTTTTTCCATGGCGTGATTAAAAAAATATTTTTTCTGAAAATAAACTACGAATTTACGGTTTTCGGATTTTTCCCTAACTTGTGCTTGACCTTGCTTTTTGCCAAATATTATGATTCTAGGTCAACGCAACGGGTGTGTAGGCAGGGACGAGTGAAATTTCACTCCTCCCTGTGTGTAAGTAAGTATGTGATTCCATTGGAAAATTTAAAAAAAATTGGTCATAACGGCGGCAGTAAACTTGTGATTGCGTTGACTTAGATAGAAGTTTGATTTATATTGAGGCTCCATAAGATGTGAATTTCAACTCGATACCTCCACGAGTTTCTGAGAAAAGTGGGTTGACAGACGAACATACGGACAGACGGACAACCAAGTGATCATAGATGGGTTCTTTCATGCATCATACATAAAATTGCCATATAAAAAGTTTCCTTATTATCTTCGATCTCATCACTCGTTAGACTGACCAATAAAAAAGAGATCCCCTTCGATGAGACTGACTCTATCTCGTGCTAGTTTTTTGGTACCTACCTACATACAGTTCCTAGTTTTAATAATGATGCAGGTACTTCGAAAAAATCTGGACTACCTACTTACTAAAACAAACCCTGACTGAGGTGTGCTAAATGTTAGAGGTGATGAATTATTCAAGTTTTAATGTTATTTATCATCAACTTTTAAAATACTGGTTGACTTGATACCTAATAAAGGTTGTACAAACTTTTTGATTAAAATATTATTGACAAGCAAGACAAGCAAAATGTCTTTTTGTGACTCTGACGAAAAATTATCGACACTGAACGAAGAATCTGAAACTTCTAACATTTCCGGTAATTCCGTGGAACTAATCAGAAAATGCACACAACAGGAGCGAATTAATTTGTCGTGGGATGGTGCTTATAATGAGCCCAAAGTAAGCAATACGACACCTCCATTTGTGAGTATCATGTTATCGGACGAACTTAGCCCTTGTGGCGTAAACCTGACCAGCAGTTCAACTCAGACCGATGAGTTTGTGACCTTACCTGCAAGCTGCAGTATCGCTGACGTGAATCTTTCATCTATCAACAAAGATTTTCAACTACATAGCTCTGCCTCGGACCAGTATTTAGGATGTAAACGAATGAGGAGGGACAGTATGCAAGACAACGGGGAACTCAGACCCTGGAAAAAATCAAAATGTACAGATTCCTGTACGTCAAGCACTTCGGACTTAACAGAGAGCGATAAAGTGCCGCTCGGTGTGTCCATGTCTCCTAGTTTGATGGCCAGCAATTCTGAAACATCTTTTAAATCCGTTAATAGCAACAGCTCGTTTAAAATCGTAAAGAGGCGATTGAAATCTGACTCCAATTTATTTCGAGACGCTGTACAAAGATCACGGAAAAAAATTAATCACAGCAAACATAATTACTCTGATACAACTCTGAACAGTACACCAGGTGAGTGTTCCATCAACATTTTTTTTTAATAAAACCTAAATTAATTTCACATAATTTCACAGTTTTCCTGTGCATGTAGGTTGTGACGTGATGATTGTGACGTGACGTGCCCTCTCTGGCTTGCTCTGAAAACCAGCGATGGATGGACACATCAGTGTCTATCTAGCACAATGCTGAGTGTAGGCCATAAATGTTCTAAGCCCTGCTGCGCACAAAATAAGCAGCAAAGCCCAGGTTTAGCTTTGTGTCCTAAGATATTATTTTGTGTTGTAGATTTAGGATAATTAAAATTATATTCTTTATTTCTTATAACATAGGTAACAAAAAAAAAATTGTTGCCGTATTATCGTAGGTAAGTACGTACCTGTTACACATTCGAACTTTGTACCACCTTAGACATAACAATAGAAAAAAAATATTGTCGCTTTAGCTGGTTTAAAGGGGTGCGAAACCGCGCGCAAAAGTCTGTTTAAGTTTAACTACTAGATGTATATTTTAACCACAAGAATTACTAGGTAGGTACGTATTAGCTCCATCAATACGCCGTACTTCTTCGATAGGTCAATGTAATATCTATGTGTTACATTATGAACTCTTTATCATTTATTGACAGCTTTTTTATATAAACAAAATATATCGTCTGTATCAAGTCAGCGGCTATTAGAGGCCGTGACATCATCGTTTGTCGCCGCCACCGTTGCAACCAAAACACTAGTATCTTCTAACGGCCAGACACATTCGAACTTGTTTAGAAACTGGTAGACTAGACAGCTTACCCATATCAAATGGGTGCTAAAGAAAATAGTGTGAAATTAGAAGTGGAAATAGAATGTGGTTTAGATTCGAGTTTGTTGAGTGATGTGGAGTGGTTTGTTTTATCAGGTGGGACGCCGCGCAAGGAGAGGCATCGGAGGGGCAATAAGCCTAAACCATGGAAGATCGTTGACTTTTGTACCTGGATCGGCAAAAAGGTATCTAAGCAGGTATAAACTTATGGACCTAGACCTGCAATGACCTACAAGTATAATTTTGTAAAAAATAGCGCTAACTAAATAAATAAATAATGCTGGATAATTCACAAAGCATTATCTAACCCCAAGATAAGCAGAGCTTGTATTTTGATGGGTACTAGATAACCGATATACATAATACAATACATTACATAGATCGATATTTTTGATTATACATAGAAACGACCAGAACACCCGGAACAAATACCGGCAGATCGTAAAAATATTTGTCCCAAGGTGGGAATCGAACACGCAACCTTCTGCGTCGCAGGCGGACCTTCGCCCACCGCGCCACAGAGGTCGTCAAACTACTAACTAATTATTAATGACCTAGAAGGAGTATCCCTTAATATGAGAACCATAGGATGCTTTTTCTTTTCTCTTTCTCTTGCTGTGTGGACTTTGACTAGGTATGGATCTTCCGCAGTATTATTTATAAAGTATTTTATTTAATTAATGCTGATCTATCCTCAGTCCACACAACGTCATCTAGCCCCAAGCTAAGCAGAGCTTGTGTTATCGGCCGTATAATGACTGACTGACAGATATTTAGGTAGGTACACCTACTTTGAACAAAAATATGAATTATTTCATTATTTTTTGTGTAAATAGGTAGCTAAATATATTTTACAGTACATATAAAATACCCAGAACACCAGAAACCAATATTTGCAGATCGTACAAACATTTATCCCAATGCGGAAATCGAACTCGCAACCTCCTGCGTCGTAGGCGGACCTTCCTCGCCTACACACTTAGGTAGTATGCAAGTAGGTAAATAGGCTCATGACTAGGTGTTTCAATTGTACCTATCCCTCCTTTCGACATTATATAATACTAGCTGTTGCCCGCGGCATCGCATGCGCTTTTCAAATAGCCTTAGTCGGTCCCCGGTATAACGTATACCACCCTGCCAAATTTCATCAAGATCCATTCAGTCGTTTCGGCGTGAAAAGGTAACAGACAGTCACTTTCGAATTTATAATATTAGTATAGCTGATTAAAATTAATAATTAGTTTGACTTGACTGATTCATACGATCTTTTTATTTTCAGGGCTTGCAATCACTCGTTAACTTCTATGACTCTCGAGAGCAACCTCATGAGTGTATCGTTCCCAAGCCTACTAGAGTTGAACCTGATGGTCCTTCAGTGGAGTTGAAGGAAATCCGAATGTTTGTGGAGGAGGTTGGGCAGAAGCAAGCACTATTGGCGCAAGAGAACAATGAACTCAAGGAGAACATGAAGATTATGATATCTAAGATTGAGGAACTCGAGGGTAAGCTCAGGTAAAATGTCGTCGATTCATTTTAAAACTACGTTATTTCATTTCTTGTCGCCAAATATACAGGGATCAGCGGGTAAAAAAAAATGGTTTTTTGTTAGAAACTAAACCCCGTATCAGTGGATATCTACAACTTGGCGAGATCAGTGGCTCATTCCATCTTATCGTGGTATCCGTGGACACAACCCTTTTATTCTTATCCAGAGAACCAGAAAATAGTGACGGTCTTTAGCGTAACGGAGGAAGGTCGCAGAATGTCGCCGGCTCGATTCCCGCCGTTCGTCCTATTGTTTAGGTATCTACATTATAACCTACTACCTAGCTACACCGGTATAGGTCTTACTGCCCGGTTCAACAATCCACCTTGTATTTATACTTAGGGATATGGGTAGGTACTATATTATAAAGTATTTACCTTAAAAAAGTATATACCTAGACAGGGTGAGTTTTTTTCGGGGCCACTGAGGGGAAGTTTAAAACCGTGGGAGTTATCGGAATATCATGTTAGGAGTTACGTGCTCGATTTTAAAATATATTTATTTCAAAATCGAGCACGTAACTCGTAGTTCTACATGCAACTCGAGGTCCGCAGCGTGTCCGCGACAGTTTCTCATCTGTTCCGCATTTCGTACTACGGATAACGTCCGTTGTTCACTTATTACGGTACCGCGCGGTAGTATGAGAGCGCTCCTAGATGGTTTAAAAAAAGTTTTTTTTGTTGAATTTTGTTTTTATTTAAAAACGTATCTACTCATTTTTTTTTGTTTTTACGAATAAAAATAAATAAGCGTATGCCGATTACGTGCCCAGACACCCAACAACTTTGGGCACAAATTCGATAGGTACAAATCAAACAAAGGACCCAAAATTAAAAGAAAATATTTAAACACTTATCCAGAAAAACAAAAACAACAACTTTTTTGAATGGTGTAATTTTTTTTCAAAATAAAGCATGTTTGTCATGACTTTTCGATAGCTGTTATGGTTTAAGACTTCCCCTCAGTAGCCCTGAAACAAAAACTCACCGGTATAGTAGGTACCTCTTAACCTATCTTCCAAACTTATCACAAGCTCCGCTTACTTTGGTTGGAGCAAAACGATGCTATGGGGATTGTCCAGCAATATTACAAAGTGAACGCGCCAGTACTTCAGTAGTAGGTATACCATACCACCGCAAGGCAAAGTGAAGGTCGTATTCTAGTAAGCATGCCAATAAAATCAATTTACTATTCCAGAAGTGTATCAATACAGGCTAGAGCGCCTGCCCCGTGTGCGCCGCCGCCTCCGCCACCGCCGCCGCCGCCACCGCCACCACCGCCTCCACCGCCGATGTCGAAGCTACCAGTGCGATCGAGCACTCTACCGCGCTGCGGCTCTGCCCCGCCGCGGATTGCCACGCCGAGGCTCACCATCACGCCGCAGGACATCGCTAATGTCAAGCTAAGGAAGGCAAAGGTGAACTTGCTTATAAGAACGTGTCCTAACGAAGCTAGCGGCCGATTACCCCGCCATGCGCCATCCCACGGTTAGCCTCAATGTGGGGCTTACGCATACAAACACGAACTTTTCGACGTGCTTAAAGTTTTGTAGCTGCTGTATGAAAACTCTTTATGTATGAATGCTACCTGCTCTCCCCTACTACCTTCCTGCTTTTGTTTTTCAAGTGATAACATTTCCGATTTTTGGTGTAACCTAACCTATACCTACGTATGTATACGTGCAATGCTTTGTAATCGTGAGTATAGTACCTAATCGAAATAAGGTAGGGTAGGGAGGCATTTGCCAGGCCACTTAACAAGCTCATAACAATTTGCTTCAGACCTTTGCCGTCTTCCGACTCTTGAAGTTTTATAATCTTTCTTTCAGGACAATCCTATCCGCTCGAAGGCCTCCCAGCAGCCAATGGTGACGAAACAGATGCTGCAGTCTACACGAGCCAAGCTCGGGCGGGTGCGACCAATGGCCTCTTCCACGCCCAAACAACAGCTCACTGAGTTGGAGAAGTGAGTATTTTATTGCTGGAGAACCTGATATATTTTACTGGCTTCTGCCTGCGGGTTCGCACGTTTTACCTGCTTTCCTACTTAACCTACCTAAATTCCGATTTGAATCCAAGATATTTTATGTCAACAAAGACATTTATGAATGAAAACTCAATAAAAACTGATGACAATAACAAAACATTAAGATAACAGCGAGGTTATCATTAAAAACTTCAACACAAACTTCAACAACGCATTACTGTCTCACATGTGCAGCGAACAATGTTTAAATTTGAATTCGAAAACGAACGAGAGAACAGTAAAATAATAAATAGGTACATAATAATGCTGGACAATCCACACAGCACCATCTATAAGCATCCAAAGTATTGGACAATTTTATCCCGAAAACTAAACTTAAACCGTCCGAAACTGGATTTTCAATCGGATATTCTAACGATGTATAAATTTTAGGTGCCTTTTACAAGAGTCGATGGTAACATCATTGTTCAAGCGCCGTGTGGTGCGCGCAAGTTTCCGAAGCGCCGAGGAACTGCGTCCGCGGCCCTACCCTACACGGGGTCCGCGTTCACCCAGCTCTCCCCGATCGCCTCGCTCCAACTCGCTGCCGAGGGTTGCCAACATAACACCACTCAAGTTCCCAGAAGGAAGCGTTCTACCTACTTAGAATCAATGAGGCATTCTATGTATCTACAAACCATTTTTTTAAATTTTATTCACGTATAACATTATTTTTATATGTGCTATTCAAATGGTACATGGGGGAAATTGTCGTTTATTTATTTAGAAGATTGTATGCTTGTAATTAGTCATCATCACTTACGTTAAGTTACGGTTAGGGGAATACTTTTTTATAACTTTGAATAGGTAACAATGGTGCCAAACTGATTATCAAGACCCTACCTTCAATGGCACCTATGATTTGATAGGGTATACTTATGGTAACTACCTCGCCCTAATTATCAAACTAAATGTTTTTTTAATATAATATAACGTAATTGACTATAATCCAATATTATCGTCACGCTGCTGCGTGGTCTCATAAATTATTTAATCTAACTTACGTAAATACCTACCTACTTACCTCACTAACTTATTTTATTCTCATCTTGACTATGTAAAATACCCAAGTATTGATTGACTCAGGTACTTGATTGGATTTACCTACCCAGAATTTCCATTAATAAAACCTAATTATCATAGATCGTGATAGTTTTCTTACCCGAGTCCCGACCACTCCCCACGGAACAGAGCTTCACTTTTTTCCCACACCATCTCGGTGGTATACCACCATTTATACTACCACAGAACCCACCACCGGGGTCGTCGGTTTTATACATTGCGCCGTAGGTTTTAGGCATAAGGTATGTGATTGTGATATAAAATTAAATAGCATTTTTCTCAATAGTTAGATACCTACTCTTAAAAGTCCTTTAAACTGTTTTTGTGGTTTACATGATAAATACAGCGAGCACGATAAATATCAGCCAGCGAGCAGCACACGTTGTTCATGTTACTCACGAAAACCGAGTAGGTAGTTTAAGAAAGGTAAGTCTAAGACATTGGTCTGCAACCTTTTTAAGTTCTCATCGTTTTTAAAATGTTTCTAGTCTGTTAGTATGGGATATATTTGAGTTTACTATTATTTATGTGTTTATTCGCAGTAAGATGATGTGGAAATTGAACTGGATGATATACATACAGGTTTTAGGTAGGTACCTACTTTGTTTTCTTAATAATAAATTAGCGAAGTATGCGTCTATGTTTGTTACCATGTATCTCCGTAAGGACCTACCTAACTACTAAACTGATTTTGATGAAATTTGGAATGTGCAGTATATGATTTGCCTATAGGTAGGTACCTACCTATTTTTTTATTAGTAAGTACCTACCTACCTACTTATGCATTATAATAATCTTCATCCCTTTAAAATATTAGTGTAGAAGTAAGTATAGGTATGGATGTTTTAGGAATTATACTAAATAAACTTAACAATGAATTTTATACCTAACATTTATTATAAACGATATGAATTATATTAAGGTTTTTTGTTATAGTCCGCATTCTGGGTATCTCTAAGAAATGAAAATACGTAATAAAAAACTTATTTTTATTAATAATATTATTGTTTAGATAGGTAATCACTAAAATCGATATTTGATGATGAGGAACTTTCACCCAATGAAAAAAAAGATCCCCTTCCTTTCAACACACTTGGGCTTTATTGATTTTGTCTGCCGGAAACACTGCGCATATATGTCAAACGCATGTCCAAACCATAGACATAGAATTTTTCACTATGGTCCAAACCAACCAAACTCCAACCAAAGCCAATAATCAAGAAGTTGATGCTAAAACATTGAAAAAAAAAAGAAACTGATTCATTCAATGCGAACAAAATAAATAAAGCTTTATTTTATTTTACCATAAAATGATTGAAAATGACGATGAACTTACAACTTTTTGTGATTCTGCGGTAATGTTACATTCTTTTTGTTATGCATAAAAATGGTTTCTGATTTACATGAGTACCTACTGTTGTATTGTAGGCCTCCCTTGTTGAAGGATGCCGTTTACCTGTGCGGATGCAAGGAGGCGATGACTGGCCCCTAGCAGAAATTATAAGTATCAAGGATGTGCGAGGACAACGGGGATATTATGTACATTATGTTGATTGTAAGTTATTTGTTATCCTACAATGTGTTTAGTTAGTGGAAATCGATGCAGAAAGCACACTTTGCCATAAAGCAGAGTGATAGCCTGCTTGTGTATGGTTTTCCAAGGTAACTACAGGGTGCTTAAATGATAAATAGACAGTTGCAAAGTGAAGAAACACAAGCAAGGCGTAAACATTTGCATGGACAGCTTGCAATAACAGTGAACTAAGCATTAACCTTGCTAAATCACACCGCTTTACTTTAACAGTGTGATTCAGCATCAAGCAGTGGATCTTTGCCTCATCTTACAGCAAAGAATTTGACCTGGCTTAATCTGCGTTGAGCTAGTTTATTTTATTATAGTCTATACTTGAGTTATACTCAAGATCCAATGTTTGTAAATAACTTTTTTGAGTTCAAAAAACCAAAAATTATCTTTCGCTTATATTTTGAGTTTAGAAAAAGTATAGTATATTTGTTTTTTTACAGTCAATAAGCGTCTAGATGAGTGGGTCGGAGAGTCATGGCTGGACACAAGAAAGGTTCAGTTCCCTCGGCGAGATGGGACTGCTACAGGGGGGACCACCACTCCAAAGAAGAATCACATTGGTTCAGGAGGTGGAATGATGCCTAGTTTTATTAGTATGTGTTTGTGTTTTCTTGCTTATCTTATCTTGTTGAAAATAAGTTTACTTTTGGATCTTTGAGGAAAATGTAGACAAAAAGAGTCGGAAACATTCTGAATATTACAAGAGTCCATATCATAATATTAACATATTGAGACTAGAGTCATTTAAGTAGTTTAGTTGGCTGATTTTATACATCTTTTTGTTAGATAATAAGAATGGAAAATATATTTACCATTTGCTGACTATTTTTAATAGCGGAAAACAAAAGTGAAATATTAAAACATCAGCTAGAAAAAGTTAAGATTTTCTTACAGAAGGTTCTTAGTAGTCTTTTGATTCTTACTTTGGTAAACTGAGAAGAGAAAAATCATTTAACTTAGCTTATGTTTATTAGTTGGATGTGAATGTCTTTTGCTGAATTGTTTTTATTTTACTGCAGTAGATTTTTTTACAATTCGCTACGTTTCCAGTTTTCTCTGTTTACCAACAAGACCAATAAATTGGGTAATTAATCACGAGTGGGTTAACAATGCACCATGTTTGTGTTGGAAGAACACCAAAAAAATACCACAAATAAATTGGCTTTAAAACAAAAATTTTGTCTGCAGATGAAACGGTCTGCAATGAAAGTCAGAAGTCTAGTACAAATAGTAGAACTCCTATCGTGATTCCATCCCATAGGTCAGATAAGACCCACTTAGTTAGCACCCCCCATAATGGTGCTGCTCATAGAAATTCAATTGGTACGTTAATTTTTATTTTTTTTTGTTTGTCGCTTTTCATGTTTTGTGGGTTCATTATTATTCTTAAAAAGGGGCTAGATGAGTATCATTGTTTTGTAACGCTACTTGTGTTGTTTTGCGTAATAATGCTTGTGTGTGTATTAATTAAGGCATGTATATGAGGCGGTTGGCGCCGCGGCTGCGACCGGAAATAGGAGACCACGACCGGTAGTTGCCATTTAGCTTTTTACGGGCGGCGACCGCCTCGTTGTCTTCGGTCTCGCGTCTCTGTCTCCTGTCGCTGTCGAACGCGCGAACGAACGCCCGGCGCCCATACAAAGTTAAATGACAACCTACCGGTCGCGGTCTCCTATCTTTGGTCTCGGTCTCAGGTCGCGGTCGCGGCGCGAACCGTCACCTTCAAATTTGATTAATGAACTAAAATAATGTCATACCTTGAAATCTCATTTATCTAGCGTACAAAGAATGGGATTGAGAATGACGTTATCTTCCGCTCCGCATGGGTTGTTTTAGCGTAATTCCACCGCTGATCGATTCAACCTGAGTAGGACAGCATGAGAGATGACGACATTCTTAATCCCATTCTTTAAGAAGGCAGGTTATACTGATGCGTACATCTCCATGTAATTCAAAATGCAGGGGGAATATATATATAATACAGTACCTCACCTCAACAGACTTTAATCGTCCACTGCTGGACGCAGGCCTCCCCCTGATAATCGCCTTATTGGTTATAAAATAATAATAAAAAAATAAAATAAAATCGTTTATTTCAGGCAAAAAGTTATATCTCATAAATACAGTACTATAGCTTCACTATAATTTCACATAGGTACATAATCATTGTTCAAAGAATATTACAGATTTAGGTTTTAAGTTTTCATACTTAATTATCTGTCAACTTATTCAAAACCAGCTGTTGAAGGGCGCTTTTATAATTTACCGCAGCGTGGCAAGTTTTTACCGGTAAATTGGGAAACCAAAATATATGCGTTTATATGTCTTTTAACTTTTACGAGTATTTATCGTGTTTATTTATCGGACACATTTTTTACACAGCCGTTGTAAATAATTTTGATAAATTCCCTGTAACTTTTAAATCATGTGTTACGTTCGCATACTGGGGTATTTAAAATGGCAGTGCATTTTACTTGGCTGGTTGTGTTAGCAAACTACATTTTAGATTCGGGCCACAACGCAAAATATATAGAAGCTTCCGCGATCTCCATTTCTTTCTGTTCTACTGGAGGCCTGAATTTGTGAAGTCGACGTCAGCGCGGATGATTTTATGTTAAAAAAAGACAATCTTGCCAGCTTTTAAAAATTTACCTATAGCTCATTTCAGGTCGAGTGCTGGTCCTCAAAGAGTTAAGGTTGTCGCAAATCCGAACCGCACCACTGCCGCTCAGCACAAAAATGTGCATTCAATTGTGGCCTTTTACTCGTTATATTTAGATGCACTTTATATTGACGGACAACAGACAGTTCGCGGGCAACTCGCTTAAAGCTGTGGGAAGTCATTTTGCACTGTAAATGAATCTAAATATTACGAGTTTAAGATATTTGAATGCATATTTTAGTGCTGTGCGGTAGCGGTGCTGAATTTCCATATAAATATAAAGATATATTTGTTTGACTCAACAAGAACTGCACAGACAAACACAAACAAGATAGGTAAAATACAAAATTGAGGAGATGTTGTCCTTTAGACCTGTCTCTACTAAACGAGAAGGCTGGCGCTGACCAAGCTAAAATTTACTTTATTACGTTTTGACTAGAATCTAAGATATATTCTTTTGCCAACCCAACCCAGCTAGTTATCATAAGCACTGCTAGTCAAAAGATAAAAAAGAAGTGTTTAAACTACTATGATATATGTTTGTATAGTGCAAACACTGACTCACGAGCCTCGACAACTGATCTCCCGGCCGGCGAGCCCCACGCTGACTCACGAGCCGCCCTCGCTGGTCAATGGAGGGGCGGTGCTGGCCGCCGCGCTGCAGAAGAAAATGAACAGGAAACGGAAAGCAAACTCCTTGGAGAGCGAGGTATGTTGGTAAAGAAGTTTATAGCGCCATCTAGCTTCGGCAACTAAAGTCCAGCGGGTCCCACGCTGACTCACGAGCCGCCCTCGCTGGTCAATGGAGGGGAAGTGCTTGCCGCCGCGCTGCAGAAGAACATGAACAGGAGACGGAAAGCAAACTCTTTGGAGAGCGAGGTATTTTGGTGAGGAGTTAATAACGCCATCTAGCCTCGGCAACTGATATCTGCCTTGTGTTTAAAGCTAAGCTGTTTAAATGATATGATGTTTTTCATCTCACTACTAGCATTATTTTATTGAATGTACTACCTTTTTGATAACACCCGCAGAATCGAGTTACGACAAATCTGCTAAACTCTGATTTAATGATCCAAGATATTTTATGTCAACAAAGACATTTATTAATGAAAACTTGGCAAAAACTGATAACAATAATAGAAAACAGTAAGATAACTGCAAGGTTACCGAAAAACTAAAGCACAAACTTCAACAAAGCATTATCTCACACATGTGCAGCGCAAAATGATTTAATTTAAATTCGTTACCAAACGACAGATCAGTTAAAAGATGAATGAATGCTTTCGAAACTAAAAAAATGTTTCGAGCTTCTGTGCTTTGCTTCGATGATACCAATGTCGTTAAGTATTTTCCACCAATATTCCTTGGATTTTATAACTCCTTTGTATACAAAAAAATGTAGGTTTTAGAATCGAAGTATAGACTATTCCTAGATGCAAATAATTCGTTTGGTATAGAAATGAAATAAGCCTTTATTGCTGAATTACAAAGTCTGTTTTTAATCCTATATCCGCCGTTCTATTTTTCCGTTTTTCCAGCTTGTCCGTCCACAAAGGCCTCCTCTAAGTTTGTTGGTGTTCGTTTGTTAAATTAATTGTAAATAAGGTTATAATTTTAACAGCCGGAAGTACCCATAGACCCGGACGACACCCTACCCAGTGGCGCCGCCACACCCACTGCGGCGCGCCCGCGCACTTCCGGCAGTATGTTGGCACACGGACACGATGACCTCGTGACTCGCATGAAGAACATAGAGATGATACAGCTGGGAAGGAATAGGATCCGACCGTGGTACTTCGCGCCTTACCCACAGGTACTATAATAAATAAATAAATATAAAAATAAATAAATAAATATAGGTAACTATCATCTGTAGCAGCGATTTAAAGTGGATGGCCTGATCAAGTTTATACGTGCAAACTAAATTATGCGCAGTCCAATCTTCAGCATGTCAACGTTTGTACAAGCCGCGTTTCCGGGCTGGCGCGACCTACCATCTAGCCGTCCACGTGATCCGTCTTACTTGCGCAAACTGTTTTGTGCAGGCATGCTTGCAAGTGAGACGGAACGTGAAGCCGGCTATTAGACGTAGCACTGCCTAGTGCCGCTACCTGTGGGCTCACTGACATGACGACCAATAACATACAGAAGTGTAGGATTAATTATTATTAATTATGATTATTTTTGTATTCATTTCAGGAAATGGTGAACCTACCTTGCATTTACATTTGTGAATTCTGCTTAAAGTACAGGAAGAGTAAAAAGTGCCTAGAAAGACATCTGGTAAGTGCAAGTTCAAATAACTTAATTTATTGTGTGTAATTTTTCTTCATTACACCAAGTAAATTGATGAACCAGGGCGCCTAGGCCCGTAGTATGAAAGCTTGCTCAGTCAAGAATGCTTGAATGACGTTTATGCCATAGAAAAGCGTTACTCAAGCATAGATTGATGACTGAGTAAGCTTTTATAATACGGGCCATTGACCGCGATCATAAAAAAATGCCTTTTCTCAGCATTTGGGTCTTTTTGGCTCTTAATTATATTAGGCTCTTAATGTATTCAAATGTTAAAAATGTAAGCTCATATTATAAAGTACATTTTTGTGCTGCGAGCCAGAGCGGTGCGGTGCGCCTTTAATGTGCGCAGAGCTTAAGAATCGACTCGGCCCTTAGATGTCGTAAGAGGTTTAGGTTTACGTGGCAGTACTCCTATGTCTTTGAAGGAAGGATTCGTAACAAATAGATCCGACAGGGAACCAAAGTTATCGACATAGCTCTAAGAATTAGATAGCAGAAGTGGGCCTGCCATATCTCGCGAAGAACCGCTGGAGTAAACGTGCTCTTGAGTAAACGTAGTGTAGGACGCCCATTGGCCATGTGGGATGACGACCTCCGAAAGACTGCAGATGCTGGATGCGTCTAGCTGAAGACAGGGCGCTATGGCGCTTATTAGGGGAGGCATATGTCCAGAAGGGGACTAACATAGGCTGATGATGATTCTTATGTTCGATTTGGTCTATTAAGATGATGTCGTAAGAACCGACTAAGGTAACCTAAGAGAGGAAAGGCAACAGCTTCCTTCTGGTGTATTTTAACACCTCTACTACGTGGTGATTATGGTACAACCCCCTTGTTTGGCACTCGGCAGTTAACGTGTTCGCTGATGAGGTGAGACAAGATAAATAACCTAGTTTCTGGAAAGTCAATTCATTTCTAAACTATCGTTCACAGTATTTTTTCCGTTCATTGTATTTTTTATCTTATTCTTTCCCAGATAAAGTGCAAACTCAAACACCCGCCGGGTAACGAAATCTACCGCAAAGGCAGTATATCTTTCTTCGAGATAGACGGACGGAAGAACAAGTGCTATGCGCAGAATCTGTGCTTGTTAGCAAAACTGTTTTTGGACCACAAGACTTTGTATTACGACACGGATCCGTTCTTGTTTTATGTTATGACGGAGTTTGATTCTAGAGGTGAGTTAATGTGTCTGTTGATGACGATAGGCTCTGATACCATTGTGACGTAGAGGGACCTGATTGACTGAAGATTATGGGTTCGATTCCCGTCGAGATAAAACGTTTGTTGCAAATGTTTGTTTCTATACCCGAACAAGTAATTAGATTCCATCTTTTATATTTCGTTGGGTGAAAAATAAATAGCGATGTGTCAAAATCAAGAGCTATCAATCATGTGCAATCCAACAATCACAACGCTTCCGACTGGTATTGATATGGATCAGTTGAGCTACTTGTAGATTGTTTGCAACAGTCTGCAGTTACCTCAATTGTTTCAATTGTAAATACTAGTTAAAATATAGTTAAAATCCCCATTGCAACACCCTGAATGGGTACATATTGTGTGTATTACCTTTTAATTATAGTAAATAAGTTCTGACAAATTTTATGTACCATAATATATATAATATAATCTCTGTCTATTTTCCAGGGTTCCACATAGTAGGATATTTCTCTAAGGAGAAGGAAAGTACAGAAGACTACAATGTAGCATGTATACTTACCTTACCGCCGTACCAGAGAAAGGGTTACGGGAAGCTGCTTATTGAATTTAGTAAGTATTACCATAGATAAAGTAAACTAGTATTAATTAGTCCATGGTATTACTAAGAAATTTTTTGCTATGATTTTGTTTGAGAGATGGCAACATTCTATCGCCACACGAAGGATTAAAAATAGATGACATAAAGATATGCTAAAAGAGGTATCAAAACAGTCATCTGAATAGACCATGGTGACTGATTTTGAGAAACTACTCCGGAGATGATAGTAATAATCGATCAACATTTCAAGAGACTCTCGCTAGGAAGTTTGATCAAGAGTCAGATCCAAAAGGCGGTACTCCTGGACTCGGCGCGTATCGTCAGGAAGTTCCTCTTTTTGCAACCCTAGTCACCGGCCGCTTGAACCTAGCTTAGCGGCCGGTGATCTACCGTTTTGATATATTACCTGTAGAATAATTTTATTTTATTGAATTTTCTATGGTAAAAAATGTATTTTTTAACGAGATTTAAAATAAATGAAGTGTATAATAATAATAGGTTGAACATTGAACATTCTTTCCACAGGTTACGAGCTATCTAAGTTCGAAGGCAAGACGGGGTCCCCCGAGAAGCCGCTGTCAGACCTCGGGCTGCTCTCGTACCGCAGCTACTGGGCGCAGACCATCCTCGACATACTGATGCACGCGAAACCGGTCGGCGATAATGAGAAACCTATCATTACCATCAAGTAAGTCTATCTACGAAAACTTTTTAATAATATCCCAAAAATTTTCGATTTCGGCAGGATTCGAACCCGCGCCTCACCTTCAGTACAGGTGCGCTCTAACCAACTAAGCAACGAGATCGACACGTGCCTGGTCGAAAATATCTGGGACTTCTTACGACTTGAGCGTCGTATTAGCTCCACCTACAGGGGAAACCTTGAAAGATTATCCATACCTGCTCATTGTCTAAAGAAACGTTTAGTACGAATGACGAGAGGTGTCGCTTTTGCTATATTCTTATACTATAAAGCAAAAAGCTAAGTAAGTCTATGGCTGTGGCGAGCGCGGCTTAAGAATCGACCCCTACAAGCCAGCCAGTGGATACCGTAAGAGCGGCTAAGGGATATCCGACAGGGGGTGGGCAGCAGCGCCCCCTGCAGATCAGAGAAACAGATCTACCACCGATCCAGTCCTGTGTTGAAATTATGGCTTTACCCCCGTAATTATGAGTGCCAATATGCCGTTTTATTTATATTAACAAGGAAAAGACCGTCGTTTGTTCACAAACCTGCTGGAAAGTGACCATGCGGCCGACGATGTATCTCGAAGGTCTAGAAGACACCTATACCGCTCAACTGGCACGTAGGAACTAGAGATGGGCCGAACATGGGTTTCACCGAATACGAACATTCGGCCGAATATTCGGTACATTTGATTCCGTTCCATCGCACAAATGCAAGTCTTAACTTGCTAACGCCAAGCGCGCGGATTGCCGCCAGACCCACCCGCCCGCTACCCCCGCAGGCCCCGCAGCGCTCAAGTTCTCCGGCAATTGCAAGCGATCCGGCGTGAAGATATTGATCGAAGTTATTATCTTTTTACCAACCTACTTTAATTGAAAATAAACCTTCAGTGACGACAAAATCAGAACGCTACACTCTAAAATTCTTACTTCATTACACTGTACACTCAAATCATGATAATACACGGGTCTTAACAGTAAAAACTTTGAGTATCACTTTGCCGAACATTAGGTGATTCAGCCGAATATTCGGCCGAATATGAATATTCGGTAAAGCTGCCGAATATGCCGAATACCGAATATAAAACGAATATTCGGCCCATCTCTAGTAGGAACGTTCGGTTCCTTACGGGACGAATGTTTGCATAATCCGCGCAGATGTTTTTTCCTGGTCTTATAAGAATTTCTGTCAGAGCCTTGCCTTGCTTTGGGCAGAAAAAGATTGCGTATTTATCTAGAGCGGGACTCACAAATAGCTCTGTTATTTCACATTACATCACTCTATTGTAACTGCGTAAGTTTTGCTGGATGGAGAAATGGTCGGTTGGATGGATGTTTGTTACTTCTTCACGCCTAAACTACTGAACAGATCGTACTGATATTTTGCAAAGATGTTATACAGGGTGGGGCAAATTTTTGGCCCCTTAAGGGTAGCTACCTTTTGTAGTTAGAAGGTTTTGTTCTTAGGAACTTTCTGTTTTATTTTGAAGAAAAAAATATTGCCATTTTTAGATTTTTGAAAAAAAGTACGGTTTACCCAAAAAATTACATTCGTCAAAAAAATAAGTATGTCTTAATCGACTCTATTTCCAACCAGGAACACTTTTCCCAAAGTAACATACCAAATCAAATCGTAAGTTTTGGCAATAATTAAAAAAAACCAGTCCCATACATTTTCTATGAAAAAACGTAGTAAGGGCGTTTGTGTGGCAAATCATCATCCGCATTAAACGTTTCCAGAAGAAGAAGAAGAAACGACTCATGCGAAACCGCGGGCTAACTAGTAAATAATAATTTCTTATCTTTCCAGCGAGATCTGCGAACTGACCAGCATTAAAAAGGAAGACGTCATAAGCACTCTGCAAAATCTAAACCTTATCAACTATTATAAAGGACAGTACATTATCTCCGTTAGCCAGGTGAGGTATTTTCCCATGGCAGTTGGACTACTCGGTTCTGGAATCCAAGATATTTAAAGTCAACAAAGGTATTTATAAATGAAAACCTAGCTAAAGCTATAAACGATAACAGAAAATAGCATCACTTAAAACAAAACACAAACTAAAGCATAATTGCTCACGTGCAGCGAATAAGGTTCAAATTCGAGAGCGAAAACGGATGAGAGACGTTTGATAATGAAATGAAAATATTTATTGAAAAACAAATACACAATAACAATGGTTGACTATTATATTTAACATTGGTGTTATCAGTTTCTCGTCAAGAAAAATTAAGTATAAAAACATAAAATACTTAGTTCGAATGAGGTATGTAGAGATTCTGAAAGTTTCGTCTTTGAGGATTTGAAGAAACGATTTTATAAATATAAGGTTTCAATACAAAAAAGAAATTAAACTTCTGTGATTTGTTTCGATGATACAAGTGTCGTAAAATATTTTCTACTATAATTTCATAGGTTTGCGACCCCTTTATTGACAAAAAATATCTTGGATTGTAGAACCCAGTATCGACAACCCTTGCGTCTCCCATGAATTGATATGTGTCTTATAACGACAGGAATTGAAACAGCAACACGAGAAGACCATGGAGAGAAGAACGCTGAGGATTGACCCTAAATGCTTGCACTGGACTCCTAAGGATTGGTCCAAACGCTCCAAATGGTAATTTACTCACTTATTGTACGTATAAATTGTTAGTAACTTTTCGTTATCAAATCATGCTGTAATAATAATTAAATGTTCGCAAAACAAATTTAACTTCATGATTATTTAAAATTTAATTTAAAATTACGGACATTGAGATGAAATGTTACAAAAGGTACAGATAATGTTGTGATTCTCGATAATGTACTTTAATACTTTGAGATAAGATCTTCAACTGATACATATTTATAAAAGTTTTCTTTGTTACCAGCGTTTGAAGTGTCAAAGGAGATGCGACCTTAACGGCTTCCGAAAAGTACGCAGTTTTACCATTTTGTATCTAACATCAATATCATTCATTATTTCATGACTAACTTTGGATTGGGTTATCTCTAATGTTTCATTTATTTAATTGGACATATTCATCATCACTAACTTAGGCTAATGCCACACTATAAAGAACTTCGCTTATTGCTAAGACCTAAGCGACTCACTTTGTGACTGGTCCTAGCGAACAGACGTATTGCATACTATGGCGGTGGCCACACACTGCGAGCAACGTGCCTAGCTACCTAGCGCCTGATTACCTGATTAGTCCTAGCCTGTTTACACTGCAAAAGCACTTTCTATTTTTCTGGGCCCAAGTCTCGCTCAGTTTGTATAATTTAGAAACAGATGCCTTCTGTTTCGACGCAGAAAGACAGTTTTTTGACATTTTGAGTTCTGACTGAGAGGCACAAGCTAAAATGAACCTTATTGCGTTGCGTCTAGAATTAAATTTTTACCAGGCCCAGAAAGATAAGCCAGCACTTGTAATATATTTTGGCTATCTCCAAGCGATTCTCTACCTGAACGAACTCGTAAGGTGGCGCGCTTTTTCAGTCATGTTCATATTGCTACTCAAAACCATAATATTATTCATTAATTAATTAAAATAAACGTTTAAACTCAATTATTCTGCTAGTTCGATAGATCCATCATGGATCTAGTGGGAAAAAAGTTCTCGACCTTCCAAAGTGGATATAATGGGAAGTAAAATTCTCGATAGTTCTATCATAGATCTGACAGGAATCATCCGTTTTAGAACATTAAAATACGTGAATTGATTGAAAACTTAACAAGTAATAATTCACGACTTCGAAATTTTTGGGTTGTGTTGTTTGTTTTTTGCTTCCTAGTACGCTTGTACCAAACACTCTAGCGACACCGGTATCGCTTTAGTGATGGAAAGCGACATTTCAATGCTTTTTGCGATTTCGTCGAGGAGTTGAACGATCTGTATTGCCACCTTATTTTTCACTCAGTATATGCTACCATCGAAGCAACCCACTAAACTATCATCGAAGCAACCCACTAAACTACCATCGAAGCAACCTACTAAACTACCATCGAAGCAACCCACTAAACTACCTTCGACCATCGCGTCATGTATTCAAGATCCTATTGGTTGTTTTTACAAAACTCTTCGCTTTAGTGGAATCTGTTCGTAAACTCGTCTCTCTCTTTCCTTCTACCTTTATAATGTGTCATTTTCTCTCCGTTATGTGCACGGTCATATTAATTGCCATCATATCCATTCATTTAGATACGGACCAACTTTTCCACTTCTTACAGTAAACATCTCTATCAGATTTTAGATGTTAACACGTTCATTGCCCATGATGCATACGCCTGATTTTAACTCGGCCTATTTGACTTTTTGGGTCGCACCGCAGTGGCTGGGCGGCGAATGCGTTAACTTGTCTTTTTTTAATGTATTAGCGCAACATGAGCTTAAAATGTTTCCCTGTTCAGAGCTCAAATGTAACGAAAGTACCAGTACCTATTGGAATCAAACCTATCCCACTTCTCTTGAGAAATTCTACGATTACTATTTTGTACTAATCTTTATTTATTTTCTAGGTAAAAAGAACAAGAGCCGGGTACATTCGAAGGTATATTAGCAGAGGGACCTGCAGAAGTCATTAGGTATTCTTATTTACTTTATAAATTGTGTTCACTGATCAGTTCTGATCAAATTTGGTCAACAGACACTTAGTGAAGCTAAAATAATATATAATGAAGCTATATGACTTTTCAATAAAAGGCTTTACTTCCAAAAAAGTAAGTTTTTTCCTGATTTTTCTTGTATCATCTTAGGGTAGCAGTCCATTTTGCAAGCCCGTTTTATCGTATACGTTTTTTTTCGTCGATGTCGTTTGAGCGAGTTCTCACAAACAACAGTATTAAAATCCTGATCCGTTTTATCGGATCGACACAGTCTGATTTCATTTGTAAATGTGGTGTGAACATTGCCTAGAGTTGCAACGAAACCCTTAAAACGGTCCTGTATGTCCTGGTGTGTCTGCGATCATATCTTCCATAATACTGAAGCATTTACTTTGAGATTAATATATTTTAGTTCAGGATTGATGCTAGAATGATAGTGTTTCGAAAACACTACTAGGTACACAAAATTTTCTCGACTGAAAAAAAAAACTGAAGTTCGCTCAAAACTGTACAATAAATCGTCGCTTTTCAATAAATACTTTAAACTAAGCCTTGATACTTTGTACCAGTAAACAAACAGAATATATAAAGCAGACGGTGTGTGTTTTAGATTTTCAAAACTACTATTGTTTTTTTAGTTAATAAGCAAAATCTTGATTTTGCACTAGATGTTTGCACACGCCGCTCTGCTCTGTCCCGCTCCTATGAACGCAAATTCCTATGCCTATTCTTTTCACAAAATGGCGTCGTTTGGTAACCTCTTTATCTATTTGACTTAATTTGGAAAGTTTCGTCTAAAGTCATTCATTTTCGTACCATAATTTAATGAATGCCTAGGTTTTTCAATATAATATACCTAATAATAATATTAGTACCAAAACCGCTCGCTAAAATTTGAGCTATATACGTTTTGAGGAAGGAAAAAGCGATATAAATGATGTTTACCTCAATCGTTGTTGATATCCATTGACTACAAACACATTTTTCCATACTAAAAAGGTAAAAATCAAACATAATAATGCAATATAATGATTTATTTTTCGATATAAAAGCGCAATAATTTTGCTTTGATTGTCAAAATATTTATATTCAAGCAGGTACAAGTGATGTTTACAACACTTAAAACTTAATTCGTAAACCTACTGTTTAGTAAGTTTTATTAATAATATTAAAAAGTACGAGAAGTTGTAGAATATAATAAAAAATTATCACTTTGTGACCTGGATAAATTTATGTGGAATTTAAATTACGAGAAACAATAAAAACTAACATGAAGTAGATATATAAAATATCCATTATGAAAGCAATACCTATTAAAAATAACTATTGTAGCAAGTACTTACATTAAAACATAACAGTTAAAATGTCTGCGGTAAAATCTATACGATAAATTACAAAGTTAAATCTTATAACAACAACAATTATTGTTAAACAAAAGTAATACTAATTGTTACAACTAAACAGCTATAATATCGCATTCCAGCTATAAATTATAACATATTGATCAAAATACACAGATAGTTAAGCTTTCCGACCCTACTTTATGCCCAAGCTCCCACACTCCCGTAGCTGTCAACCCCGAAATGTTAGATCAACTATCTGTAACATTTGATCAAGATGTAGCCTTACCTGCAACTGCAATCTCAGCTATACCTTCTTAAGATAATCTTAAACACAAGATTACTAGACGGTACATTCACTCTACCAAGCAACATTGAATAGAAAGTACAATGAATTTTAATGGTACATATCAATGACAGTAGGTTATATATTTTTCCAAATAAGTTATTATGGACAATTTCACACAGCATTTTGTGTAATGGGTAATAGATTACTAAATCAATGTAATATGTTTATAAATACTTGTATCACAAAATTCAAGTAAACGACTCTGGATAAGAAATATTTGTTTCAAACAAAAAGTTGCGGATTCCTCCTTACATTTTAAAAGTAATCTGCGAACCTCTTACGAATTAAATTTCATTGTATTTTCAGTCAATCTACAATCTAAGAGACTCATTCTTGTCATACAAGACATAATTTTACGTCTATTGTGCTCTGTTATAAATAACTCCTATTTTACCGTCAATATAAAAATAAATGCTCACGCGACTGACTGCACAATACAGTACAAGACTAGGATCACTGGTATGCAGAAGGCACGATATTTCAATCTGACAGACAACACTTTATTTATTTAATTACTTTCTTCATAACTGCAAATATCAATATGTGACGCCATTATCAAATAAAGGAATATAATCTCAAACGATTATATAAATACTATTATAAAGTTTTCATAAAATAAAACATTATATATTATTTTTAACACATCGCCTTTGATCAAATTCCCATTTAAGCGCCACATGTTTTAGGGGTATTGGATATTTTAAATATATTTTGTGCTATGTAACAGTACAACTCCAGTTGTTACACAACCATATATTATGCTTTCTTGTTTATGTACTAGACAAGCTCTAATTTCTAAAGTATTTACATGAAGTTCAGCTCATTATGAAAGGTATCTACGTACATATAACATAATAGTTATATGATATATCTAATACGATTATAAAAATACTAGTAAGACGATTTTACAATACAGAGGCACTTGAATTGGTGTTATAAGCTGCTATGTTTAACGGTAACGTTATTGCTTTAAATTAACATGAACATCAAATGGATAAAAGAACATAACTTCTAGCAACATAATGTAGAATCCAACATGTATTTTTTGTTTTGAATTTGACGTTATATGCCTTAAATAATATTATATCACGACTTAATCTGAGTTTAAGCATCTTATATCTATCTTAATGAATATTTAACATTTATATTTTGTGGAATATATCTCTTTATAATCTGTTAATATATTTTTGTAATAAAATATGATTTTGGAATATAACAGAGGTATTCGTTAGGTAATAAATTGTACTGGAAGATTTTATTTTATTATGTGATGTAATCAGGTGTTTAAGTAAATTATAATTTTATTTTAAACGACTACTCTGGACTAGTGGCTAATCTAAACAATATTTATCAAAAAAATGTTAAATGTTGCACGACCAAAATTATCAGATCTCATATCTTAAATTAAATATTTTCAACAAATCAAAGCAAAATTAAAGAACTTAAAATTTAAACGAATGTGGTAATTGTTAGATAACTAATTAAAATAAAATGTGAAATACCTACCTAAATAAACTGTTACACAGTTTGATGTTACTCTGTAAACAAATAATAATGGTGACTCAAATTTATTACTTCACAACACATGATAAAAATCTTAATGTATTTTAATCTTTTTACTTTATTCGCAAGTTTTAAAATATTTTAAGACAAAACGTAAAATTTTATACACGTTGTCTATCAGGCACCATACTACGAGTAACTTACGTGGTTGTTCTACACAGTAGACATACGATTTCGTTTCGAAATAAATTCCCCGCCCTTGGTTAATTCTGCCCCTCTTTCGTTGCTGATTTCATTTCTGAAAAAACTTCCTAATTTTAGCCAAATATTATTAATCAATCATTTGTCTTTAAACCTGATTATAACGCCTGATTTTGTTATGCACGGATCATATTGTATTATTTACTATCAATGAACAAAATTGTATGATAAACACCACGTTCTATAAATAACGGTGATACTATTTCGAATTTATAATTTTTTTACTTTCTAAAACACGTATACAATGTCGAAAATAACTTTTGGACCCGACAAAAACTATTGCAACGATTACTAAACCAGGCATCCATCGTTGATTCCGTTGTTGTGCTTCGACTGCCCGTCCGGGATCGTCCCTTGGTAGTTATGACACTGCTGGTTCAGGACCATGTTGTAATTAACTTCTGGGTCGTAATATTCTTGCTCTGCCTCGATCGGAATGAGGAGATTAGTGGATTTTGGAAGGTATCCGTCGGTGCTGACGTAGTTACCATCAGAAGTCACGGGCAGGCTGAGAACACTGTCGGGACGGTTGTAATCGTTCTCTATGAGTTGGGGCGCGACGTAGACCGCGTCGAATGACGACATGGTATCAACGGAAGAATCACCATTCAGAGGAGTGACACAGGTGTAGCTCGAAGCTAGGATGTTTGCTGACTCCGGTCTGATATAAGGAGAGTGAGCATCGTAGCTGTTAGGGAATGCTGTCGGGGATTGATCGAATGATCTGATCATGTTGTATTGTGTCGTCGGCGATCCTCGGTTGTTAGAGTTGTTCTTGACACAGGAAGCTGAGTGAACTGATAACATGTCTATCAACTGTCGCTTCTGAACTTCAAGGTCCTGCAAAAGAAAAGCTATTCAAACACAATTTCAAATTTATAATGCCGTCATGTGAATCCGCCTAGGAAAGGTGTCAGTCAATCTAATCGGTCTTTGCCGACGCTATAATTAAGACTAACGAGTGGTTGGCTTTAATCGTTATCGTCTACACCTCGTCAAAACTGATAGTGGAATTACTTTCGTGTAATGTTTGAGAAAGTGAGACTAGGATGACGCTGTCTTATGTAGAGTTGTTTGCCTAATGACTTTGACTATTAGTCTAAAGACTTGTGATTTTACTGAAACGTGCTGACAGTCTTTTGTATTCGTACTCGGCCATGATTATTTCGAATTGGTGCAATTACTGTGCAACTATTTGTTCGGTATTATATTTACCTTGAGTTGTGCCTTTAAATCGATGTTCTGCGTCTCGAGAACCTCGCTCTCTGTGACCAAATTGACAGTTCTCTCCCGTTTCTTCATTCTGCACTTTGTGG
The DNA here is from genome assembly GCA_947086465.1 of Eupithecia exiguata. Taxonomy (NCBI): domain Eukaryota; kingdom Metazoa; phylum Arthropoda; class Insecta; order Lepidoptera; family Geometridae; genus Eupithecia; species Eupithecia exiguata. The sequence goes on along the minus strand of OX352240.1, from coordinate 10,484,301 downwards.
CTGCTATTTTGTTCCGTTCCCTTCTTCGCCGTCTGCGTTCTTCGTCCTCTGGTGTCAACTATAAACGAAAGCACTTTGCTATAATGCGTTTGTGACATAGCATAAAGGTTGTATGTATGGTATGTCACCGTACGATAGTAATACCCGTAAAATTATAAAAATCCTAAGCACTTTATAATTTTCCGGAAAATTATCAATGATCAAATATGGGCCATGTCACTTACAATGTATCGCATTTAAACACGTCAAATTATGATTTTACGAAATCTACCCGTAAAATAATAAACTAGTAAGTGTCGGAACGCAAGACGCCTGTTGATTGGCTCATGGGCGCTAGCCCGCCGCCATCTTTTGCTGTTATTCACTAGACACCCAAATAGTAACAACAAAGTTTTGTGTGTTTTTCAATTATTTAAGTGTTTTAAATAGTTTGTTCACTAGTAAAATTGGAGTTATACTTAGTTTTAGAATTAGTGGAACAGTGGTTACTAGTTTTCAAACTGTTCGTAAACGAACACAGACATCAGCATCGGCCACATGGACCAATCAGAGGGCATTTCATTATTTTACGAGTGTGATCGCCATAGATTTCGTAAAATAGTAAAACAAGGCTGTGATTGGTTCGCAGGTTAGTTTGTTTATTATCTTACGGATAAATTAAGGAAAATTATAAATTTACGTATTTCAATGCGTTAAATTGTAAGTAGGTACCTCAGTCCGTCCTGTTGATTATTTTCCGGAAAATTATAAAGTGACTAGGATTTGTATAATTTTACGGGGCTTACTATTTGACGGTGACATAATTATATAACAAATAAATAAATAAAAAACTATACTGTCTAATGCTAGGTCTTTGGGCTTAGGGGTCTGTTCTAGTTGCTATCGTACTCATTCGAGGCTCCCAGCTTGCAAATTTATTAGGACGTTTCATATAAATATTTCGTTTTTGTTCCACACTCTTCTACAAAATACAAATAACTTTTCGTTAGTTAGTATAAGTTTATTATTCTGCTCCAAACTAATTCAGAATCTATTAATATTTAAAGTGCCAGCTCCCAAGTCTAAACTAGGCATAAAGCCTCGAGTACCTACTAGTCTAGTCCGTGATTTCTCATTGCTACATCGCCTTTTGATTCAGGAAGTGAAGTCACGACAGCGCATTTGCAATGCCTTCTTCGTAAGCTCATAAAATCATCAATGAAACCGTGCAATTATAATGCACACGGTCACCTCTATAAACTCCACTTCAGATACTATTTGCAATCTGCCGTGCCTATCTCTACATCGTTCCTTGAACACTTGGGTGGCATGTAGGACGGAATGTATTTATTGACATTGGTTTTCATGATCATCATAGTATAATACCTACGCACTGTACAAAGTATCTCACTCAATATTTTCTCTGTGAATTCGACTCTATTCATGTCCATGTCCTTTGTCTTATCACTGAGATAGATGCACATGTGTATAGTCAAATTAAAAATTAAACACGTGTTTAAAAACCGTAGACACAAAACAATGTAATCTATTTAAAATAACATGTGCGCTTATTAATTACAACCGATTCTATTATGAGAATACGTGACTATTCTCAGGCTAGAGTAGGTAACCACAGGATATCAATTTAGTGTGAATGCTGCGGTCACAAATTGGTGTGGCAAGAGCAAAGCTAACAGGAAAACAAGAAGGCTCTCAATCAGAGATGAACCTTTACATGAATCTACTACTAAGATCTTGTGGTTCTGAGAAAAGGTCTTAGTCTAAATAAGGTATACAAAACTGACATGTGACATGGTGTGACTTTGTGATTCACAAGCGACAATTCGTCGAAACTGAAACATAAATTTACAGTAGGTATATCTTATTATATTCTAAGTCGTAAGACATAAAACCAGTTTTATGCCTTCAGTTTCAGACTCACTGTCGATGTTGCAATGACTTATTTTAATCTTTCCCATTGTTCGATTCAGTATTTATGATTTCTCTCTGTATTCAATGGAATTTCGTTTCGTCTATAAGATCTTAAGCCACCTGTGGTTTATTTACATGCGTTGATACTGATACCATATTTAAGATTTCCATATAGGCTAAGCTGATTACAAAGATGAGCTTAACTTGGTTATCATCATCCGTTATACCTACTTGACCTACCTATGGGCTATAATAATAGTTGCGTTTTTGTCATTAATGATTCGATTTACTTTAATTTACTGTTTGTTTTAGATTTTTGTGTGCCTTACTGCATCGAGGATGTACTTCTATAGTTCGAAAGATCATAAATTCCATTTCAAAATTTAGTTTAACGATATAGTAATTTTAATAGTGCCTTACCCCATCCGACTTGGTATGAGTTGTATGACTGCTATCATAATCATCATCGCTGTCTTCTCTTTTCATCCTCTTCACCCCAAGGTCCGTGTCACTCCCAGACATCTTTCGTTTCGACTCGATGGAGAGCTTCAGGCCAGCTTTTATAAGTTCCGAACACGTCTGAAAGCAAAAATTTGGAACTTGAAATATATCTAGAAATGTAGAAACTACTTTGGTTTATGATTGGTTACATTATTAGTGAATATATCTTCTATCTTGGGTTCTACTAGCATTTACCATTCTTATGTCTGGCTTGGCTACTTTCTTTTGCTTCGGTGTTATCTGAAATTGTTTTTGTTGTGCTAAATTGTGCCTTATCAATCCAGGGTTATTATGCGATGGCTATAAGTCCAGGGTATCTGGACTTATAGCTATCGCACTCATTCAGCAACATCGCAACATAGGTTTGTTTATGGCAACCAATGCTGGTGCCAATAGACCTACCTATCATTCAATGTCAGGATTGCATGTACTATTCCCATTCACAGGCTGTTCATTGATAGTAATTGCATTGGGATTGAATCTACCTAATGATCGTGTGGGCTGGGCCCGATACGGATGTTTACAATATCTATATTTTCTTAGTCGTGCGTTAATTTTTTATACCTTGCAGTGATTCAGCCACCTCACCTTGATGAGACTTACCAAGGTCGTGGCGTTGTCGAGTCTTGTGTCTAATGTACGAATGCGTGCATTGCAGTCACATAAAAAAACAAACTCATCATTGATAATTAAATTGATATCAATGAAGTTTGTTTTTCTCACTATTTTATACGTCCGTCCATTGTCTAGTCCTAGTTTACATTTGCTGTGCCGACATAATAGCCCAGACTAGTGGGACAAAAACTGCTGGTTTTATTCAATACGTAGTACCATAAAATAATGATTTGAATACGAGGTCAAAGGAAATTTTTCTGTACATCTGCGTTAACATAATTATTCTCGTCGCGTCAACCAAAATGGATTCCCTTTTAGTGGGATATTATTTTACCTAAAGGCATAACATGAATTGGATACAAGGGTAAACGTGATTTTCTTGCGTTATTGTTAATTAATAGTATTCTATTACATTAAAATGATTATGATCTTTCATTATTCTATTAAGCTTTTGCCATTTTTCCCTGTAACTACCTACCACGTTCTTATACTTATGTACTTAATTGGCCCTCTTAGGTCCTTGGATCTATTTCTTTATTTATACTTAGTTATATTACGGAGCTTTTGCGTCGACAAAGATTTTCTATCTTCTGCCCTCTTTATATATTCCACTGTCTTTCATTCGATATCATAACATCTCACTCATATTATAAATGCGAAAGTTGCTAGCTCTTCACGCCGAAAATACGAACGCATCAGACTGAAATTTCGCAAAAATGTAGTTCTAGATCTGGATTAACATAAAAGCTACTTTTGATTCTTGAAAAACGCGTCCGAAGCTGCGGGTAGAAGCTAGTCTTTTTGATAGTTTATCCCTGAGTTATCCTATACTTCTTACGTTTCAAAATATATATAATGTGTATTTATCTTGAAATGAGTAAAGATTCTATTCAAATCTTTAAGATATTTGACTTACCTACCTTCTGTACAACTTGTGTCGTCGAAGATGCGTCATCTTCCTCTTATGTCTTCCAGTGTATTAATTAATTTAAATAATCTTTCTAAAGTTTATTCATGAGTTGTTATTATTTCATTCTGCTTTTTAACGTGTCTTACCTTCTGTATGCTGGGCGGATTGCTAGAGGCTGGTGAGGTTGCCGAAGAGCCGTTGGAAATCGAGGAGTTGGAGTCATTTCCGCTTCCGGGCTGAAAGGATACGGAAATGGTTAGAACCGGACACCGCGACTAATGGCGCTATTTCCACCTGGCTGCCTTTGTTATATGGGTCATGGGAAAATGCATCCTATGTTCCATGGAAATTGGTTGAAACTAGCTTGGATGTGGATTTGAGACATAAGCATATTATATCCTATGAAACTTCGGAAACTAATTTGGCTCTTGCCTTTATATTCCTAACCTAAAAAGTAAATAAAACGTTTGTAGTGGTTTTAAAAATAAGACCCTTATTCGACTTATGATTTAAGACCCTGAATTGATAAGATGCATAAGTTATAATTATTATTCTTCAAATAAAAAGATTCATTACCAACCATTTCGTTAGATACCGATATCTTTTATTGGTCTATCTAATTGGATTATTTATCGAAAATCAATTTAGTTAGGAGTACTGTACGGTTCGTACAATACGTATCTAAGTAAATGCAACTCAGCATTCACGTACCGTAGGACCGTTCGAGGCGCGACATGCGGTCACCCGATCCAGTCCACTTAAACATACAATACAATACAATACAATAACACTTTATTGCACACCAAATTAAAAAGAATACATAAGACAGGAAAGAACTTAAAAAACAGATTTCGTTGTACAATGGGCGGCCTTATCGCTTTAAGCGATCTCTGCCAGGCAACCTTTGGATGGACAGGGAGTGGTGTAACAAGTGCAAACATCGCGGCTCATAATAACGTCTTTCCCATCAATCATTTTGTCAGTATAAATTGTGTAATAAATCGGGTCTAGTGTAAAACAAATTCTTTTCTTTGATGTCCCCAACAAGTTCTATGGCGCTCTACCTGAGCATAAAACTCTACGGTCCCACTGCAAACCGTCTAAAATGCGTACATCTCATCAGAGTCGCACCCTTTGATTATGCGAGGAAATTAACATTTCATATCAGATAATTAAGCATTGTTTTGTCACGCTCTGAATTCCCCGTCATTCATATTCCGGGGCAATAAAACTCATTCACATTACGACCGGCAGATATGTAGATAATTACGACTACAAATAGTCCTTTAGTGTACCTATATAGATAGCTATTTTTTTCGGGCTTTGCATGCTTAGTAATTACTACGAATTTCTAAGATATCAAGTAATATCTAAAAAAACGACTTTGACGGGACTTAAACGTTGCGGGTCTAAAATTTATGGGATATTATTTGGTATCTTTGAATTTACCCTGGCTTAAGTACGCATATAATAAAATTCTTAGATTTTATAAACCTTAGGACATAAATTCTTTCAATGCGTATAATTGAGAATTTCTTCAAAAAAATCCGTTTTGTTGTATAGAAAAATTAGATAACAAAATGGTGGATGCGTATTGCGCGCCTTGTACAATTTAGATATGCTCACACGAGTATTGTCATTAGTGATATGTCAGTAAATACGTAACTATATTTCTATTGATAACTGGATAATATGTGGCGCCATCGAGTCTGCCTCTCGTAAATACGGAGTCTGCATAAGGTGCATGACCTCATGCAAGCTGGCAACTGTTATCCAATGTTTATACAGGATGGATCACGTGATATTACGTGGCATGGCAGCACTTGGCAGACGTTCAAGAGTGTAACACACTTTACATGCTAGCCATCGTCCAGCGATGTGACCAAAGTTCTAACTACCCAGGCAGCAAGGATATGTGGCCTGTGAAAGCGAATACCTAGCAATGAGAACTGCAAATAACGCTGGTGATAATTGACTTGCAGACTATTTTAACGCTATTTTTAGTGTTGAAATAATTAGCGTTCTGCTGTAATTGCCTATTACCGCAACCTATTATTCTGTTAGATAGAAAAGCTATCTCAAAAATCGACTGCAATTGACCTTATCCCTGTTTTTCATTCAAAATAAGTCCCAAAAATTATCGATTTCGGCGGGATTCGTACCCGCGCCCCACCCGTGGGTTCGAATCCCGCCGAAACCTATAATATTTGGGACTTATTTCATTTCTTAGAGATACCCAGAGTGCGGGTTAGCACTATAACAAATTTCATTAATTTGTCTTAGCAAGTATTACATAAAATGCATACCTTAAAACTGGAAGGCTTGTCGTAATTATACTGGTCCAACTGGTCGAGGGGGTTCGTCATTGTTATAACATCGTTGACGATCTCTGGCGTCCGCAGGGTGGTGGTGCCCGCGTTCTCCGCGGCTAGAAGGTTGATCATCGCTGAGCTCAGGTTGACGTTCACGCTCAGGTTGTAGGTCCCCGCTTCGCCGTCGGTCCCGACCGCCGCCGTCGCGGGCGACGGAGAAGTATCCTCGCACTTTATCGTAGGCACGGCAGAGCTCATGCTCGTTGAATTCATTATATCCTTGTAAGGAGCCAGTGTCGCTGCTTTTTGGTAACGGTTCAATAAAAATAACACCTTATTCTAAGATCACTGTTACTAACACTAGTTACGACTAAATATCACTGCTTGTGGTAAACTGGTTACGAATGGCACTTAATGTCTTCTCGAGAAGCCTTCACGGGTAGTGTCCGTTCACTGTGTCACTCCTGGAAAGAACAAAACATTTGGTTAGGCAATAATTTACATACACTTGCAATTCAGGCATAATTTGCTCTGTGAAGTTTCTGAGAGCTCTTAAAATTTGATCGTTATTCATAACATAGATCATAAAGACAAATATCTTGGCTAGCTATGCTAACAATTCTACAGAAATCCAAAGATATCTCGGTGCGATTGTCCCAAAAATCTTGTAAGTAGGTAAACATCTGAAGGGCGCGCGGTTTCGCAATTGGCCAATTCGGCAGAGCCCGCTTTCGCAAGAGTACATGCGTCTGGTTTTTAATTAGAGCTATCCGAACGTTCTCGTTGCGACCTCGCGGCCAGGATGCTACTCCAATAAAACGCTTTTTTACAGGCCCCAATTGAACGCGTGTCGTAAAATTTAAACTACGCGCTCTTTACGACGCATTTTTAACTCTTCCGTGTACCGTGTCGCCTCCATTGTTCGGGCACAGCCGTCGAGGCGCGTCGTCGGGGGATTAGATGCGAGGACATGCATAGATTAGACTAAGCAATTTGCCTAGCGCACGATATCGGTGTACAGCGACGATACAACGTTAGGTGTTACCACACATTATGGGTGTCGCATAATCAGGCCATGATTCGTCAACATTCAACAGGAGCTAAATCCGCTTTAGTAGTTCCATATATAGAATGCTGAGTCGAAAGCTGTTGCACGCCTTGACCCGGCGTATATCTGCGTATCTCATATCTGTCGCACGTAAACACAATAAAGCACCAAGTCGAACTAACCTACTTTGAGGTTTGCTCATTCCACTCGCGGTCTGTGAGGAAAATACACCGAAGTCTGAATTATAGCCAGATATGAACCGGCATTTCCAAGGTTAAAGTGCTCTAGGAAAATAACATTCCTGTGAGATAGCGCTAACCGCATTATGCATTGGGTAGGTACCTACCTAGTATTGTATTTGGTCGCGAAATAACAAGGTGTGTCGGTTAAAATATCTTTTCATACTCTTGATAGAGACATAATGGGGTTTTTACAAGTATTTCCCTACTTATTAAAGGATAAATTAACCGACTTTCCTCTTGAATATCGGGGAAGGTTTGCTGAACGCAGAAAATGAACACTTCTGGCACAAAAGAAGACTTAGTCAAGTTGCAACAAGACGCAGTCCTAATCTCACAGTATATTGACACCAACAAACAGGGCTGACACAGCGTGGGTGCAAATAACTGCCTTATATCGATATGCAAATCACATTAGGTAGGACGTCCTGCCCGAAAAGGGGAGAAGAAATAACACTAATGTATCCGCTGGCGTCGCGTGGGCTTTGAATTAGCTCTTGAAATACCTTTATGGCACTTGCAACGGTCTTTCTCCTTGTTTTCTAGCAATTTGATACTTTGTTTACGTTGTATTGCTTAGCTTTCTCAAACTTAAGTAAAATTACGTTGTTTAGGTACCTACCTGCTTGTTTGTCAGGTTTTTGCTTAAATGCCATCGTGCGGCAATGGCAAATTATGAATGAATTGATGAAATTTTGAAGTCTCAAGATACCAGGAGTTATTAGTGATATGGATTAGTGATCAATTCTATTTATTTTTTAAGGCAATAGAAATGAAACGCTATTCCAGTCAGGATAGTTTTCTTGCAAGGGTTTTATCGACATTTCGCCCCACTTTCCTACGTCTCGGGGAAATTGCGCACTTTGCCATAAGCACGTAGGTATTATCCAAAGGGGTCATGCTGTTTATGTTTTAAAAGGACATAAAAGTGCAGTTAAACCGTGTCTGTTATGTCCTTTTGTGTTTATGGTGTCGGGAAATGGGTGACCCAGTTTGGGGCGCACCCATTGCGTAGCGAGCCAACTTAAATTGCATTTTTATGGAGTGGGATTGTGTGCCTACTCTTTTAAGAAATAAACATTTTCGGAACTACAAGTTAATTTTGCAATCTTTTGAGTTTTTAACCGACTTCAATAAAAAGAGGAGTTTCTATGCGAACATAGATCCTCCACTTTTTATCGACATCGAAAAAAGACATACATATATACAGCTGTATGTATGTTTTGTTATATGTTCGTCGATTTCTCCGTCAGCAAAGGACCGACTTTGAAAATTATTTCGCTTTTGTAAAGATCATGATTCCGAGGGGGTCCCATAAGATAATAATTGTATCCCCGAAGGATTAGTTCCTACTTATTCTGCTTAAAAAAACAAAAGTTTTAGTTGTTGCAAAACAATAAAATTATTTCAATTCTGAAGTTTATTTCAATCCCTACTAGATAGAGCTTTATTGCAACATGAAAACTCGTAAAAAGTAAGCTTACAAACATACATACAGAGCAACTCTCGTATTTATAACCAAATTTATAACAATAACTAGTAAGTAGGTAGGTAACTGATAGATTATTTATTAGTCCTCGGCTAGATTATGACAGGCATACAACGAGCTAATATAACAAATGTTTTGTACAACAATGAACAATAATATAAATCTCCGTACATGTTTAGACTCATTGTTATTCACGTGGAGAGGACGTAATTTTTTACTGCCCATGTCTGGAATCGAAATTAACGAAACAATACAACAACCATTTTGTTGTGGAACGGAAACAACATTATTTTGAACATAGTAATCCTAACCTGGGAAACCAAGCGTAAGCTATTATCAAGTGTTCAGTAGGTGTGCTTCAAGGTTACATTGTAGGTCCAGATTAGTTTTTGCTATTCATTTATAACTATAACATTAAAGTAGGTACCAAATAATCAAGTCTACAATGCGCTGATTGATGACAACGGTAGGTTAAAAGGTTCGTAGGTGTGTCCTCAAGGAAACATTGTTGGTCCAGATTTATTCTTGCTCTTCATTTCAAATTCTCTGGTTGATAAAAATTGTAGGCCCTTTTTATATTATAAAAAATATTTATAAATTTATATGAAGGTAAAATGTGTTTATAGAACCTATTTCACCCATAGTTTTATAAAAAATGGCGATGTAACTCTAAAGGTGTGTAGTCTGTAAAAAGAGGATAAAGGGAAATCCTGATAATCTTGCTGCGGAACTCTAATTTCGTATCACACAATGGAAACCAGAGGTTAATCCACAATCGAGGCGATTAATTCAGTATTGTCATGCCAAGAGGGCACAGTTTCACCATTAATAACGGTGTCCGACTTGTCACGGAGCCTAGACACGAAAGATAGACCATTGAATGATTATAAGCTTTGTTTAATAATCTATTGCCTATTTATTTAAATTCTCACGTTTAAGTTCTTAATTCAAACTTCTAAAGCTGTCCACCTACTGATAAAACCTCAGTAGGTAGAGTCGTTTGAGACGTGTTGCTTAACTGACTAGAAGTCCTATTGAACTCTAGAATAAGGTGTTGACTTGGACTGAATTGTGATGTGATTGTGTGATTGACTTGAATGTGCCAATCCGATTCTTCATGAGTAGAATTTACCAAACCGGAATTTTAATTAAACATCGTTCTGTATAAGGATTTTAATTACCAAATAAAGGCATCAATTAGATAATTTGACTCGACTTTTATGATTGCTCACCGATTAAGGTCAGTGCCAATCAAATCCGTTATTAGTTTATCGCTATTAGGAAGAATGTTTCTGTTCCTCTAATTTCATTACTTGTTAATAGCTTTAACTTTAAAGTTTATTTCTTCGAAAAAGGTCACAGAACTCTAAAAGTCAAAAGGAGGCTCGGTGATGATCTCAACCGCTTGTTCTTTTTTAAAATTCAAGCCCCAAGAAAGCACGTTTACAAATGGCGTGGCAACAGAGCAACAACATCAAAAGCGTGTGTCCTTGACACTCAGCAGCGGGCAAAAACTATCGCTTGATTTCGGCGGGTGGGTGTGTTCTGTCCGTCACGCACACACGCGTAAACACCAACACAGATGAACCTTCTATACTACACTCAGCACCATAGAATAAACGCACAGAACATACACGTATTTTCAGCGTCTAAACGTACAAACACGCCAGTTAATAGACATGCCAGAGGTCAACAATTTGGACTCCTAATTTTCTTGATACGTTTGAGACGCCTACGCACGGTCTAAATTTAAACGTAGGTACGATAAATAGCCCATCATGTTGTTACTTGAGTAGATAATGCCTAGGTATTTTTAGCTTAGCTAGGTACTACATTTATCATGTATGTATTAATAATGCAAAAGCAGCCATCACATGGTGTGTGATTAACAGCTTTATGGCAAAAGTAAAAGTCTACTTATTCATGGCAAAAGTTAATCTTAAGCTTTATTCTTAACGTGGAGGAAATAATAATTTCGGACATGATAATAATCAAAGCTTTGGTACCTATGCATAGATAGAGGAAGTGACCTACATACTGTCCTATGTACCTACATAAAAATATATATAATAAAATATATATATAATTATGGCAGTAGCTACAGTAGGTACCTAATACTAATAATAATAAATCATTGATTTTTCCATTACGTTTACTAGGCAGGCACAGTTATTATTATTTTTACAAGCACTGAAGAACCTTGACTAGCATTATTGCATGCCATATTCAATAAAATAACTTACCTACATGCTATTACTAATCTATTCTGTGCTATTATTTTCAAAGCCCTCAGGCAGAGTAACTTGTTATCTACTCCTACACGAATATTATTGTTTAAGCTCCAAAACCTATAAGAAAAAAAACGAAGGTGAAAACAAGAAAAAAAACGTGGAAACTGCAGGTGTCGGACCTTCAGAGTCCACATTTTTTTTGTAGGTTGTGCTAAATCGTAACATGCAGAAATGGGTACCCTTTCTGCATCTTAGGATTTTGCACATGCTTTACATTTGTCCTTTCTGCCACTATAAAGCGATCTATGTCATAAATAACACTGAGGGCGCCACAATATATAGGTATCTATGTATTTGTTGGGTATTTCTATACATTTATAAGTCTAATGGTTGTTTAGTATGTGTGTAAGGAACAAAGGAAGTTTCGGCGTTGATTATCGAATAGTAAGTTTGGCCATGCATTGTTTTCGAAGCTAGGGAGTGCAAATTTGTTAGCAGGTAAATTTGCAATTCAAAAATCTACCTACGAATTTATTTTTGTCACCTACTGCCGCTTACAAGAAAGTCTTTGACATCGGGTTTATTAATAGGAAGTAAGTAAGAACCTAACTCTTTAATTATTTGATTAAGTACCTACCTATTTGGGTTTTCAACCTACCTTCCTAAATATTTTTATTTAATAACCGTTAAAACGAATATTTGCACAAATCGTTTCAGAACTACAAAAAAAGTTGTAGGTACAACGATCTGAGATTATGGAATTGAAATCCTCAGGTACCAACCAACCAATCATTGTCCGCACTAAGGCTACAAAAAAGACAACATATTTTCCATGATGGTGCCTACCTGAACTCAAGCTACCGTGGCGTCAGAGCAAGAGTATAATCATAGTAGAACTTTTACATAAGTTATTGATATTCTTGTTTATTAAAATTAGTATTAGATCGAATAAAATCGTTTTCCATCCAGTCAACGATTCATTTTCAGTTCGCAGAAAAACTGCAACTATTGATCACCATGCACTTTGTTGTGCGACCTCGGGCGTTTTTACGACAACCATAAACCTGGACACTCACAAAGCTTACTTCATTACAATAAACTAGCTCGTACAGTCGGCTGCAAAAGTCAATACGTTAATCCGATGATGGTCAGACTACATCGACGATATTACAACCGGGAAATAATGAATAAGGCAAGGCAGGGCTCTACCTGGCTATGTTAGAAACCATGGTGCATGCTTAGTTATTTTCTAGACTAGACCTTCGTGATACATCGTCACTTTCCATCACGTGAGGTTGCGGTCAAACGAAAGTACTGACTTAAAGAATGCTTTCATGCAATTTATAACATCCAAGTTTAGACTGTATTGTAAGAATTTTCACAGCAGAAGTTGAAAGCCTGGAACAGGCCCAGGGTGGCACCGGACCCGAAATAATAGCGGAGTTGAGAGAAGGCCTATCTTATGCTGGGAAGCATTGGATGTTCACGGGTTGAATAGATAATACCTAAGCTCTAGCGTCTAGCTAGTCTACACTAGTTAAGAGCTCTAGTTTATGATTCTCTTAAGTGGATTTTTCGTGATATATTTATGAGTTCACTTTTGTAGTCGACTGTACTAGTGGACTCGCTATTGTGTCTAGGTATTGTACCTAGTCTTCATGCATAACTATAGTTAATCATCATCTGGTTCCTACTGTCATTAAATACTGTACCTACCACATTAATAATAGTTATGTCAGTAACATTTTAAATTAGTTTCACAGTCGTATAAAATAATTACTTTGGTGGGCGGCATTCTTGTATTCTATGAGGAATATTCTCATCTATGTCCATAGTCATAGAATTACTAACTTATTTACCATGGTTTGTGGTGTTTGAGATCCCATCGGCTCAATTGGAAACGTTCATTATCATTGGGTACCTACAAGTTATTATGAGGTTTTTTGCTATGTAGAGCGTAACTCGCGCTTGGGCAATTTTCTACGAAAATTTCATAAGCAGCGCATCCCGTACTGACTGACGGAAGGCAACGGGTTCAAGTCCTGTCGAAGTCGAATTTATTTGGGAAATATTAAATTTTCGTGGACAAATTATTATTTTCAATAAGTAGGTTAGGTACTTACAATTTCTCTATGGCACAATTTGACAGTCGGATGTTGACCACGAAAACATTCAGGGAATCATTGCTGTAATTCGTGAGCTCATGTAAATTAGTATATGATAAACAGATTTTTCGAAATCTGAGCTTAAAAATTCACAATGTCCTAACGGCACTTTCGTAAGGCAGTAGGGCGAGCTGCGCAGGAGTCGTTATTTAGCCTACTTTACGAGACTTTGGCGCAAACATGGCGGTTTGAGGACGTTTCTCAAACAATGTAAGATACCTACGGTTAGGTGATACCGCCGTAACTTAGGTTGGTAGGGAAATAACAGTAACGCTCGGGTTTCAAGATTTCGTTCTGCATATCAATAACATTAAAGGTCCGAACAATGTATTTGATTGTGAAAAAGGGAGTCAAAGAATTAATTCTATACTTAGGTAGAGTTCTTGAAATGGTAAAAAAGTTGTCGGTCTTGTTTTGTGTGCAAGATTACCAATTCGAAACTTGCCTACTTATAATAAGAGTAGGAAAACACCAATAGATACAGCTTAGATAAGATCTTTGCCTTATCGATGAAGCGGGTCGACTACGTAAAATTAACACAATTTAATTTTTTTACATAGATTTCATTTAATTAATATTTAAATAATGCTGGACAAGTCACACAGCATCATCTAGACACAAGGTATTGTTGGTAACATAAGATAAAAATCATTTATTCGACACAATGACACTTTTTTCTTTCACGGTACTTATTGAATCCGTAGGGTCCGTAACTAGCCAAGGCTTGTTATTCAGGATTATTTAGGCATCCTCATTTAAAATTTGAGTGCCTCAAGTTAAAACAAATATAAGAATACCTAATAACGAAAAATAAAAGTGAAAATCAAAAACCAACTATGCAGGTTATAATAATAATAAATTGAAGAGACTCTCTTGTCAATCTCAATCATCAATGTTCTCTTGCAATTTTCTCCACTTTTCTCTTTCCAATGCGGTTTGCATTGGAAAGAAAAGTGGTGGAACTTTTACTTCTACGACTTAAAAGTATGTTTTTACCATTCAGGTAGATAATGTAAAATCAATTTGTTCTTGACAATGGCGTTCCCAAGGTAAGATGCTCATGCTGTTTCTATTTCAATCTTTAGGTGCCGTAGGTCACGGACAAAAGATTAAAAAGTCTAGGTAGGTACCTACCAACTTGTTTGATGCCAACTTCTCCACAAACTGGTTATATATGGTCATAAAATAGGTATAAAGAATAAAATTATAAAGTATATAAGTATAGATATCGAATAGGTAGACCTATTACAAGATGTGAGGTCATCAGTAAAAATAAATCTTATGTTATCTAATTCCAATGTATAATTATATCCGGTATTGGAAATTATCCAATTAATGACAGGTCTTAACATAATTAAGCCAATAATGTATCATTATTGAGTGCATAATTCAAGTCATTAAACTTCTGAGCTTCACATGGATTATAAAGACATAAAATTTTCAGTTATTAAATTTGAGAAAATTGGTGTTCATAACATTCCTAACTATAACTACCTACATTATATAGGTACAATATGACCCGATAGGCGTCCAGTCTAAAAATCCCATATAAAAACACCATAACTCTTTTAAATTTTAAATTCTATGGGTAGGTTAGTTAGGTACCTAACATTTTCAATGTGTTTTTAACTGAACCTTAAGCACACTCGTACAAAAAATTTACAAAAAGGTTTCAAGTGACGTTTACCAACGAATAAAACCTTAATTCATTTGAAATTGATATTTATGAATACCTACGAGTAAAAATTATTGAAGTAATAATTAAGAAACACCACAATCGTATTCGTAAATAACGAATAAAAGCTTATTTAATTTGAAATATCTTAATATTATATAAGGTTTTATTCGTTAGTAACCATCACTTGAAACCGCCCCGCCCGGCCCTTTTAGGGTTCCGTACCCAAAGGGTAAATCGAGAGAGACCCTATTGCTGTCCGTCTGTCCGTCTTCGTTCACCAGACTGTACCTTATGAACCGTGATAGTTAGACAGCTGAATTTTCACAGATTTTATATTCCTGTTGCCACTATAACAACAAAATTTGTTGTTATAGTGGTAGTTGGTTGGTGGTAGTTATAGTTAATACTAAAAAACAGAATAAAATAAATATTTAAGGGGGTTCCGATAGAACAAACGTGGTATTTTGCTCGTTTTTGATAACGGTAACAGGTAGACGCTTGAAATATTCACAGAATATTTAGTTATTCGATACACTTTAAAAAAAAATAATTAAATTAAAATAAAACAAATATTTAAGGTATCCCATACAACAAACGTGATTTTATTGCAGTTTTAATAGATAATGGTACGGAACCCTTTGTGCGCGAGTCCGACTCGCACTTAACCGGTTTTTTTAAATTTTTGTACGAACGAATTAGTTATGTAGCCTAATATGGATAAAGCGACACGGCTTGTCCTGTGCGAGATCCACTACTTGTATACGTTGCGAACATAATTATGGAAATAAAAATAATGTTATTTGTATGGTTAAAATTGGCTATGCGATTTCGTTTGTAAGTAGGTTATTTTATGAGCTATGCTTACAGGAATTCAGTGTCATCTCAACTACATGGGTGTGGAACCAGTTTCGTTAAGTTAATTCGTTCTTTCCAAAGAAATATAAATAAATTCGGAGCAACAGTTACGCGATAAATATGAAATGATTTTTTTCGGTTCGATATTATTGGACGCTCTTCTGTAAATATTTCTTCAAGCGAATGATTAATGGGTTGTTTAAATTAGTAGGTACCCACGTTTGTTTGTTTGAGTCGAGTTTCGTAACCAGATTTAAGCTTTTTACTGTACTAATACCAGCCTGAACTTATAAAAAAAAATGTGTGATCTTTAAGTATTTGTTTGCTAGGCTGCGTGTTTTCTATGTAGGTAGGACCTATAATAAACTTACTCATAAACAAAAAGTACTGATTCCGCACTGCCTCAAAGAAACAAAATGCAACTTATCTCCTTTGTAGGCAAAGGTCTCAAAACGTGACCTATCAGAACAACAGCCAGCCCTATTTGATAGTATTCACGTAGAAGCACTAAAACTGTGACCTATATCTTAGCTATGTTCTAATCTATGCTGCCCACACAAACGTGCCTGGCTCGAATACCACTCAAGATAACCTACCTACTTCTATAAATTCCTTAGATAAACTAAATTAAATTGCGTAGAAAAAAATACTTATTAGACCTCCATAGGTAAAGGTACCTACATTATACTAACAGATCCTTATGACAGAATTAAAGTTCACATAGGTTGTTTGGGATGGGCAATCTACGGAACAAAGGTCCAATTCTGAAACGTTTTCACAGATTTGGTACTGGAACATAATATTTTATCCTTTAAACAGGGTTATTCCACGGCTGGACATAGGTCTCCCCTAATGAGCGCCATAGCGCTCTATCTTCAGCTCGCCGCATCCAGCATCTGCCAGCAGTCTTTCGCAAATCGTCATCCTACCTGGTCGGAGGGCGTCCTACACTAAGTTTGCCACGAATTTATAGCTTTTAACGATTTTATAGTAAAATGTAATTGGAAACCAGATAAATAAGGAAATGACAGATTAGTTTATGATTTGAGTACTTCCCACCTGTTGACAGCATTATGGCCCGATCATTAGATTCATTTTTGTTTGGAAAATAAAAGAATGATCAACACAACACAACACCTATACATGGTTGGTAAGTTTTGAGGATAGGTTAGACCGTTACATTGAAATGGGTATCCATAAAGAGCAAGCGACCGCACCTATGAAAAGAGTCACGTCCAAAAATTTCAATAATTTGATTGTAAAACTAAAAACTGACTCCAAATTCACACTGTTAGGTATAGGTATTTACGCTGTTTTTTAAGTTTTGCCGGACAAGTAGGTATTTATTCCTCGGGCATAATTTTTTTTTAAGGAAAATGAGGAAAGCGAATTATTCATATCGGTGGTCCGCAACGCAATAGACGGATAAGTCGACAAATCTACTCGAAAAACAAGTTCAGCCGAAAAAAAAAATTACGACTTTTTTGAGACTGTTAAAAATGGAAAACTAAGAACGGATACAAGATTCAAAGATATTTAATATGTACTTTGCGTCAAAACCATATATTATTCGGTAATACGTAGTAAACGACGTACTACGTCGCAATTTCTAGATCCGGAATTTACATATCTTGTGAATACACGAGCAATGACTCAAAAGGCCTTTTTCACACTTAAATTCAAAGAGAACCTTTGACTATAAATTACCGGTCTAAAATAACCGTTGAACAATGAACACTTGTTTTTTGTTTAGACTAAAACATGAAGGGTCTCGACTTGACGTAGCGTTCGGCCACCTCTGTTCAAAATGTATACACTACAGTGACCCTGTGAAGACGCAATAATTGCAATAGATACTTGATTAAGGTTTCTTATGATCACGATATACGAAGGTTGTGTATGTGTTTATACTTACATATATAACATATATATTCAATTTATTATCAACCTAGACACATAATATGTTATTCCACCTCAGACGACAATTTGAATACCTACATTTGTCGGTCGGTCAACTAATATCGCTGTACCCTACCTTCTAAGGCCGAAGATTTCAAACGGCGCAAATATGCAGGTCTCGATAGAGCCTACGCATTTGCTCCCCTTGGAGTCGAGACCCTAGGTCAGTTGGGTACCGAGGCTCTCCGAGTTTTTTAAACTATCTTAGCGTCTGGTCGAAGCAACGCGTGACCCAAGAGCTGGTGAGTATCTGACACAGCGCATCAGCATTGTAATACAGCGGGCTATTCAGCCAGCGTCAACCAGCGGGGACGCTTCCAACTGGTATTGATATGGATCAGTTGAGCTATCTGTAGATTGTTTGCAATAGTCTGCAGTTAGGTAGCTCAATTGTTTGAATTTTAAATACTATTTCTATTTTGTTTCTATTATTTGATTGTAATTTTCTCTTCTACACTTACATAATATCAAATTGTCTATGTGTATATTCATCGCAGTCTCGAAACGG
Source organism: Eupithecia exiguata (assembly GCA_947086465.1). Lineage (NCBI taxonomy): Eukaryota > Metazoa > Arthropoda > Insecta > Lepidoptera > Geometridae > Eupithecia > Eupithecia exiguata. The sequence continues at coordinate 10,465,880 of OX352240.1, read as the reverse complement.
AATAGAACCCTGACAGTAATAGGTGGGACCATAAAGTGGCGCCTTGTCTGCGAGCTTTGTGCTTTAGTTGGTTTTATTGATTTTATTACAAGTGCTAGTTCATTGCATTGTTGCTGTATACATAATATGGATCTTGTAGCACGGATAGAGAACATAGACGGGAAAGTCCGCCATTTTCCTAGTCGCCATGACACTTGAGCTTGGTAAAATTGACACCCAACGTGGTGCAAATTCGGTGTACCACGTCAGACTCCAATAATAACAAATCCATGCTTAATATATTTTTAGTATACACAAAATGCACAGGAAAAATAAATGAATAAGTTAATAAAATTATTGATAGTGTGTTCACAGATTAATGAGAAGGTTGTTAGAAGGATAAGTTATAGTTATAAATTAATAAGTACCTAATAATAATAACATAGCTTACTTTATCTACAATGAAGTTGGCAGTACATTATACTCTTTAATAAGCAATAAAGAATTGCCCATTCATCTTAAAACTAGCATAGTCAGGCAGTGTGTTCATAATTATTCATGCTGTAGTACAATTAACTTACAAACACTTCACATAAACGCATTCACTTGGGCTAAAGTTTTTATTACATTTAACTAATTGAGACTATGGCTTATAATTACAAATACCTACCTACCTAGTATGTATCTTCTTGGATGTTGCAATTTAGTAGGTCCTAGGTACCTACGCTACGTAGGTAGGTTGAATTCATAGAAATAAAGTTTAAATCTGCCAATCATGCGATAATTATTGTACTTATTTCTTAGAACTAAACTGAGACCACGTCGTGTCGAAAAGCCGAAAAATATAACGCTGATAAGAACACTTATGCTAAGAAGTAAAAAAATCGGTGTTAAAGTAGGTAACTACCTATCTACTTCTAAACTTATATAATTATTTATATAAAATTAACTTCACATCGATAAATGTTTATAACAGTGTGAGATATAAATAATAACTCCATTTATAAACTCATTGTCATGTATCAATCAATCAACTTGCTGGTTTATGGTTCTTAACTTATTATTACTAACATTTTGATTATGATTAAGATTAAATAAATTATAAAGAACTTATATTATTTAAGTTGTTACGAATTCTTAGATAAATTTGTGTTTTTTAAGGATATAAATTAACGATTTATTTCACGTTGTTGTAAAATCTAATGGCACACTAGATTTTCTGCCGCATAAGATTTTCCGATCCGGATTTTCTCCTTCAAAGTAAGCAGAGCTTTAGTTTTGGGTATTCATTTAATTATGCATAATATTTGTTATTTGCAAGTAATTTACTACTTTTTAAAAATGAAGTCTCGAGGGATTAGTATTTATCTCGAAAAACAATACAATTCTTGAAAATCACGACTAACTACAACAATTTTGGTGACTTATTCGCCAATTCTTTCGTTGTTGTATAAACGTTGATTTTTAGTTGGTCGCATAAAAATTTGAGCCTCGAGGAATTGACATGTGCGCAATAAAACGTATGTTAAACATCATCACATGATAATTTTCACATCACTGCACTAGTAACAAACGGTTTCCATGGCAACCGACGTAAACAAGAGGTCTTTTCATTCGTCGTTTCATCCATGTATCGTGCATCACTTATCACATCAAACGAAATTAGACTCGAATTTAAACTAGATGTCGCCACTTGAAAAATCAGATCGCGCTATCAGTGTTACTTTAATTCTAACCCAGTTTGACTATTTATGATTTTGAAGTCGTTTTATAGTTTTTTGAAACACACCAAATTATGTTATTTTGCTACGGTTGCTTTTTTAATTTTATATCCCGATAAAACTAGTCGATTTAGATAGTTTTATAATTAAATTAACTACAAAATTATGCCGAATTAATTTTATTGCTTGATTTAAATATTTAGGAAGATATAGGAAGTTCATTGACCGCAAAAGCTTTCAGAGAAAATTGGATCAAGGATTTTTAAAAATTATTTGACCGAAGAAATAGTGCTTTATTATTATTATTATTTAGTAGGTATAGAATAGGTACCTGGTACATAAATGACTTTTAAAAGCGTAATGTACCTTCCTGCGCTCTTCTGATTCTTTTATTACGTAGGTAGATGCTACTTATTTCTTAAAAAAAAAAACAATGTAGAAGCTCTACAAAAGTAGAGTAGGGCTTTCTTTGATATTATTTTCCTTTTTAATCTGAGCTTTATGTATTTTTTCCTCATATAATATATTTCCTAATAATATCAAGATTTCTTATAAAAACCTGTCAAAAAGCCTAGTTAATTTAAAGTTTCGTAACCTCAATGTGAAAAATCTAGCTATGAAAAATATGCTATGGGTAAGGCCTCGAGTAAGAAAATACACACTTTCATACATGTGTTTGTTTATGTCTGATGCTAATGGACTCGGATATTTTACATAAAGAAGCAAAATTACGTATTTCAAACAGTTTTCTTGTATTTCTAATAAAATGGTTTCTTGTTTTTTATGTATTGTATGTAACTTATAAAGTCTAGATTCATTTCACGAGCAATCTCAACAGGTACCCCACGTTTTGACTGTAAGGAAAATCAATAATCAATTTGAAGACATTAAAACACTACACACTAAACAAGATCGATTCAACTTGACTCGATACAAAAAAATCTGAAAGTTTCCTCTTTAATCTTCAGTTTTACTCAAATACTTCTACGGAAAAAGCAGTTTCATTTGCTAGTTATTTAACATATTTTAATGAAATTCCATCTACGTGTTCCCTTATAAATACTTTAGGCGATTATGGTTTTATTTTTTTACGAAAGAGTATTATTTTTATCAATGGGAAATTCAAAATCGCGACTAACCTCGACCCCGACTTTAGCCGCCACCTTGGTTTTACGGCAGTAAACGTTTTCCGTTAATAACTTGGCCATTTTTCAATTCACGAAACGAATACGTCATTTTGAATTTAGACTCCCACTGACCCCCCAAAATGCTGATGCAATAATTTTCGGAATGGGAACAAATGCAAAGTGAAATTCTAACCTGACTGGGCTATTACATTAATTCACAGAATAGCAGAGACGAAACTGTCAATCACCGAAAGCCCTGCTCCGGTGGTACTGGATTGGACTGGTTTATGGCCTGGTTAGGCAGGGGACAATGCAAAATACACAACCATTCGAAACGTCATCGCAGATTCTAGTTCTCCCATTTAGAATTAGAATCACCAACTCGTAAATGAAAATTGTAATCGCCGACAGGTCATGAAAATCCATTAGTTACGACGCGCCTAGGCGCCTACGCGCTACGCGACGTAGCACAATCTAACTAGGTCACTCCGACACATTTTTTGTTACGAGAATATGATTGATTTTTGAATTTAAACTTAGAACATTACTTCTTTATATTTTAGGGTTGGACGTTTCTACAATGTTGCAGAAAAAAAAAACACATTATTATTGACAAGATTTGACAGTAAGTATTTTTCAATAATATTGTTAGCGTGGTTTTTCAATGATTTATTATCCGGAGTTTTTCATTGTTACATTGTGGTTAATTAACAGGTATTTATTTAGCTGTTGATAAATACAAAGTTATGTAATGTTCGGAATTTCCATTGATTTTCCCTGCCATTGTTAAGACCAATTGCATTATTTATTTTTCAATTTAATTGACTTATGTAAATTCATATTTATTTCACAGGTTGGCAAAAAGCAAAAATAATAAAACACTGTTTTAACCGGATTGATCGCGTATATTTTATATTTTGTTTATAACCTGACATTTCGGAGGCTTTTCAGCTTCCATGGTCACAGTACATAGTCTGCCTGTGACCATGGAAGCTGAAAAGCCTCCGAAACGTCAGGTTATAAACAAAATATAAAATATACGCGATCAATCCGGTTAAAACAGTGTTTTATTATGAGTTCTCGCGAAAATAACCTTAGAATATACTGAGCAAAAATAAGTTTGAAGACATTTATAAAGTGCTCATTTCGTAGTATTAACAAAAAAAACATATTCCAGCACCTTTTAGCTCCATACCAAAGTATCTAAGCTTGTGTTATGGGAACCAGGGCCCCGGGGTGACGTTATTGTGACATCTCCTTTTTCTATAGGATTTGGTACAGCACCTATATCGTGCGGACAGGGAACTTTGCAAATCCGATATAAAAATGAGACTCAAATCTCAAAGTGCATTGTTTCCTTCAGACCTTACAGTACACAATAAAATTTTTGAAACTATCATGGTTATTAACATAGAAATCATTTAGAACGGGATATTTACCATGATTCAATTTTTGAGTTTTCCAATATTTCGTTCTTCTTTTTTAGATTTTTCTTCCGTGATCATGGCGCATGAAACTGTGCCGAAATATTGGAAAACTCAAAAATTGAATGGTAAATATCCCGTTCTAAATGATTTCTTACAGGACACGTCACAAAACTCGGAGTACATAAGTAAAACTAGGAAATAAAGTGATCACTTTGATTTTTTTGTCCACTTCAATCTTTGGTAGGTAAGGAAAAGAAGCGAACAAGAAACCTTCTTCACCTTGTAAAAATGTATTGGAGAGTTGTCATCTGCGACACAGTTTTAAAACTTCTGCAGATGGCATAGGTAGTTTCCGTTCGAGGTATATAACCTTGTATAAATGTTTTGGTTCCTTAATAAATGATTATCATTATTATCTATAAGAGAAAATTACAATCAAATAATAGAATTAAATTAAAGCTAGTATTTACAATTGAAACCATTGAGTTAACTGCAGACTGCTGCAAACAATCTACAGGTTGGAATGTTAGTTTTCGAGTTTGAGCAAAATTTGACCCAAGTTTTTTTATCCTCTAGAAGTCTATATAATTCGATATTTTATCGTAAGCCTTTTATAAAGGATATATATGTTATTTATTTTCTTCTACAACGCGCACTACATTTTGTTAGAACTTATCAGCGAAGGTTTTTTCGCGGAATTGTTACTAAATATTTTCATCCTTATATTTTGCAATGGATTTCCGCAAAGTTTCGCCTGAATCTATTATTTGTTTATGTTGAATTTATTTATTGATAATTTTTGCAACTCACTTGGAGTTTTGTTGTAGAAGCGATCGCGTCTTGATCAGCCCTCAGTCGAATGATATCTAAGAGGGCAGCAATGTAGAGAGTTAGGTCACCCACCACCTCCCTCCTCCCTCACTACCTAGGTAACCTATTTAACCTTGGTAGGTAAGGTACACATACCATATAGCCCCAAGCGAGCTTTTATGATTTTATTTTAATATAGGTAAAAATTAAATTAAATGATTAAAAAAAATTGCTGCTAAAAGCAATAAATTATTGTGTCAACGTTAAACATTACCTAGGTAGCCTACCTTATTATAAGAACCCAACAAAAACAACGTCAATGTTTAAGGTTTCCTAACAAAACATTTCCATACGTTTTGTTGTCATAAATCATTTGTAGAAACTAAAATAATTAATGCAATGGAATATCCAGCCTATCATTATTAATTTACGATTCATTTCATCTCATCACGATATTATATTCTCATATAAAACAATCAAGGTGACTACGACCTTGCATATTGATTAATGGAAGACCCGACGCGTGAGAATCATTGAAAATGTTTTTTTAATCCAAAACTAAACATCGACGTGTATTAATTACTTCAAGATAAGAAAAATACAAAATTACATGTTACAAAATACCTCTTGTATAAGTAAAAAATTACAATTGACTCTTTTGACTACCTGCTTATTAATTTTAAATCATACAATGATAAAATTATACCCATATTGCAGCAAGCAGTCATTTCGTTCAAAAGTACCTAGGTCACGGTAATGTTATCTAGTGTCTATAAGTACCTACCTAGTTTGTTTTTAGAATCACGAAAGTACCTACGTATTTGAAATTAGAATCCACATCAAACGTGTTCGTTCGCTAGCTATAAAGACAGACTAGTTGTCTATGAAGGACTCTACATCTAAGGTAGATCACACACCGTAGAAAGCACATCGAATTAAATAGTTTACTGTTTTTGCTTCTGATTTGAGATTTTCGTTGTAAAATTTATGGGAACTATCTACTTAACATATTTCTATAAATAAAAAATAAATTGAGCCATAATCAGTAATAAAATAAAGAATGTTGGACAATTCACACAGCATTATCTAGCCCCAAGCTAAGCAGAGCTTGTGTTATGGGTACAAGATAACTGATTACATAAGAATACAATACATAGATTGATGTTGTTTATTATACATAGAAAACACCCTGAACAAATGTTTGCAGACCGTACACACATCTGTCCCGAGGCGGGAAAAAAAACTGAAAAACAATTTTCAGAAAAATCTAACAAATTGTGACATGAAAAATGGTTTCGGTCAAAACCGATCAGATACCAAACCGACCGTAAGGTTAGACAGATAATAGCCGCTAGATTTTTTCTTATCTTTTCTGTGTGTGCTAGACCTTATTTACGGCCAGTGCAGTGTAGGCGGAGTCTCGGTTCGCGAGGCGAGCGATTGGCGGAAAGGTGAAGGCAGTTGCATTACGCGCTTGATGATAATGCTAATGAGGTTTATCTACTTTTTTAACGAGGCAACCCTCATTTTGAAATAAAGAACGTCTGATCAAAGAGGTTTTTAGCCTCGCTTGTTTTTAAAGAAATTATAACCAACCTACTTCTAGATTTGAAATTTGAAAATACTGTGTACCTAGTCTTTTACTAGTTATTTCTATCCCATGGTACCAATCGGTTTTATGGGACAAAAAGTAGCTTATGTTTCATTCCAACCTTAAAGCTACATCAATGGAAAATTTCAGCCTGATCCATTCAGTATTTTTGGCGTGAAGAAGTAACAAACATCCATCCAAACATTCGCATTCATAATATTAGTGTTCAGAACATTTTGTTTTTCAAAATTCATACCCTTCTTTATTATTAGTACTATTTAACGGTTACTTATCGCGTTTATTTACCTATTTTCCCGACGTTTCAACAGGTTTACACACTGTCGTGGTCACAGGATGACGCCAGTCATCCCGCGATAATACCCGTTAAATCGTACTTGTAAATATGTGTTCAGATCGCGTAAGTTTGAAAATAGGTAGTTCCAGGAGTGGAATAAAACAGGCTATTTTTTATCCCATAAATCGATGCCCATTGGATAAAAATAACCTTAAGGGGCTACCATACGACGTCATTTTATGAAAAGGATAGGCATATGATTTCGCGTTCATAGGAGCGGGACAGAGCATAGCGGCCCAAAAAAATTTTGGGTGTGCAAAAATCAAGTTTTTGTTATTAAAAATAATGTTATTTTGAAAATCTAAAACACACCGGCTGCTTATTTATATTCTGTTTATTTACTGTACAAAGTATCAAGGCTTATTTTAAAGTATATTGAATAGCGACGATTTATTGTACAGTTTAGAGAGAACTTTGGATTTTTTTCTAAAAAGAAAATTTAATGTAATCGTGTTTTCGAAACACTAGAGGGTTCTAGCATCAATCCTGAACTAAAACATAATATATTATTCTCAAAGGAAATGCTTCAGTACTATGGTAGATATTCCATTGCGAAGCTGCTTACAGGAACTAGTCTTTTATATACCTACTCGCGCATATAAAATTTTATTTTGTGCGTCATATAACAAAGAATGCAATAAAAAGGGCTCATCACATCGAGACGTGCCAAAACAAATTACTTGTAGAGCAGCGAACGAAACAAGAGGAATGTTTTTTAACAATGAGACAAATCATAGAAGAACAAAGGGATTCAATAGATAATAGAACAAAACAAACACGAGCTATGAATATTTTTGAGATGTTTCTAAACAACGTTCTTGGTACTTTGGACTTAAATAATATTTAGGTTTGGCTGGTCTCAGATCGGCTTAGAGACCGCGGAGTGGGAATAGACCACTCAAACTGAGCCTGAGTGAGTCTTAGGGAACCTAACAGAAGAAGAACAGTTGCTTCCCTGTATAGGTACGAGTATATTGGGCCTGCGAAGCGTGGCGAATAGTTGTCCACTTCGCTTTTGGATTTGGGTACAAAACATCCGAATGAAAATCCAATTTTGATTCGGATGAGTTGTACCCATAACAAAAAGTGAAGTGGACATCTCATCCGCGGATGAGTTTTTTCTCGGATGACTTGTATCCTAACCCGAGTATGTCAACCCCTGGATTCTAAAGAGACTATTTAATTTCTTAGAGGTTAGACAGGATATTAAGTGGCAATAAATTAGCTACCGTAGGTACATGAAAAAACCATTAACGTCGACTCGAAGTACAGTGGTAAAGAGATTTATGAAAAAAAAACTTTAAAAGTTAGGTAAAGCGTAAGAAATATCTGTGTAAGGAGTTGGTAGGAGTGGTAGGTAGGTACTGTTCATTAACAATGTGAGCGGGTTAACTTCGAACCTAAACACGGTTCGTATAGTTAGTTGTTGTGGTTGGAAGAACACCGACGTTCAATCCCATAGCGAAGAACTTTATCAGGGAGTGCGGTTCGCGTCGCGCCCTTCCTCGCCCTGCCTCGCCCGTCGCTGCGCGCTGTCCTCAGCTTGCCGCATTCAGCATCTGCCTGCAGTCGCAGTTCGTCATACCACCTGACCAGCGTTCTACACTAAGTTTACCGATTCGCGGTCTCCACTCAAGAACAAAGCTTTTTATAAACTACTAGCAGTGCCTCGCGGTTTCACCCGCGTAGTTCCCGTTCCCGTAGGAATTTCGGGATACAAAATAGCCTATGTCCTATTCCAGACTATAATCTATCTCTGTGCCAAATTTCATCCAGATCCGTTTTGCCGTTCTGGCGTGATAAAGGAACTAATCTAAACTTTCACGTTTATAATATTAGTGAAATTTAATAATGTAATGAAAGAAGGAAACACAATGTATCGAATACAAACGTAAATAAAAGATATAGGTATCAACGTCACAAAACGGAAGCGCACAAAATTGCTTCAAGGCTAATGTTACAGGGAAATGACCTTGAAAAGACGATCGTACAATTATGAGCGCAAATTGAAAATTGATGTTATCGCGCAAAAGCAAGTAAGCAACATTTATGATTGTCTTATCAATGCTACTAGCTTCTGTCAGCGGCTTCACACGTACTTTACCGGGATAAAAAGTAGCCTAGGTCCGTCTCCGGGATTCCGTTTATTTCTCTGCCAAATTTCATGAAGATCCGTAAAGCCGTGAAAAGGTAACAGACGGACATACATAATTACTTTCTGTTTTTTGCTGGTTTCATCATCATAATCATCATCAGCCTATAGTAGTCCACTGCTGGACATAGGCCTCCCCTGATGAGCGCCTAATAATTGGTTGGTAGGGATTTAGTTTGTAGGGTTAGTAGGTAGGGTTGTGGATTTATTAATCCATCCTACCCAGACAATGCGCTATGGCGCTCATTAGGGAAGGCATATTATGTCCAGCTGTGGACTAATATAGGCTGATGATGAAGATGATGAATACCTAAATCCATATTCAATATTATTAAAATACGAAAGGAGTTTATCAATTTGTTTGTTAGCTTTTCACGACGTGACAAAACTTTGCAAGATTTGGCAAGGAGATATTCCCCCCTTTTGGATGAACTAAGCTTTTAATTAAAAAACCCCGATGACTAAAAAAATCTATAAAATCGTAGAATCTATACATCAAGTTTTCACCCAGATCGGTCGTAAAATACGACCTGTACTCCTCGTACGTACATTCTAACAGAATCCATACTTTTGCTAGTAGTTGATGCGAAGACAATTTGCTCGCTTCGCTCGCTCGGTCAATAACTAATTTTATTGCAATTTACAAGGAAAATGAATATTAGTAGGTAGGTATAGGTACACTACCACCGATACATAAAAATGTTTCATCAAACTGAATGTAAAAGGGCATAAGGTAAATCAGTTAGTAGGTCTTTAGTTCAATGTTAATGCTTACTCATACATACCTAACAATTTTTGTTTATTTATTAATTAGTTATGTATTAATTTTATTACAATAGTTTTACAATTTAGAGGAAGAATCTACATGACCCTGTTAGGGGGTTGCAACATTCGGAGTTCTTAGGGTCAATCACACCGAGACGCGAAGCTGCGCGCACTTTGATTTTAAAAAAAATTTGTTACTACGCAAAAAGATATATATTTCCCATTAGCGCGGCTCAGCGCGGAGCCACGGGTTGTTTTCGGATATGTCTATATAATTATATTCTATATTTTCGCTTCACGACATTTTAAATTCAATAAGCCAAGGTTCATCTTTAGTTAAATTTGTATTAAACATGTTCACTTCTCTTGCTTAAAAAGTATCGCGTCGCTTATCGGGCAGGGACGTGGAATTCTCTCGTCCCTGTTATCGGGCGTAAAACTCGAGTGTACGCTTGGGATTAAAAGTTTTTTTTATTTCTGTCTAAAATCAACAGCCTGTACAAGATATTCGTCCTCTTATCATATTTATGGACAGGACATGGAAAATTAAATATGGACATGAAAAATATCATTTTTGAAAATGGAACTGAAAAAGCTTTCCCGGTCATTATTGTATGTTTGGTGATTCTTCCTCCATGTTAGAATGCGTTCATGTGATTTCGACCGCAACACATAGAACCATATTGATGGTTTCTTTGTCTTTCGGTTCCATTTGCATATTATTAAATTAATTTTCGCTTCATGACATTTTAAAGTCAATAGGCCAAGGTTCATCTTCAGTTAAATTTGTAGTAAACATGAATTAAAGATTTGAGACTCGCAGATACACACTTTTTTTGCGTCTTCGTTACGCGTAACGCAAAAAACATATTTTCCGCAAGCGCTGCGCAGCGCGGAGCCGCGCGGTGATTTCGTATTATGTCAATGAAATTTGTACCTTTTTACGTAGTAAATGAAGTTATATTTTTAATCAAAATGCGCGCAGCGTTGCGTCGCGTCGCGTCTCGGTGTGAGCTGACCTTAAAATCTACCATTTTCAATATTTTTCAATATAATGGACGATTTAATGAATATATCTAAATCAACCCCTCGGGATCGAACTTAACAAACAACTGCAATAATCTGCATGCCCTGATCAAAAATATGCTCTGCTTTTATTTAGTTTAAACCGTTGAAATAGATATTAAATAAAACCGACCAAGCGCGAGTCGGACTCGCGCACGAAGGGTCCCGTACCATAATATATCAAAACAGCAAAAAAATCACGTTTGTTGTATGGGAGCCCTCTTATGATATTTATCTTACTCTGTTTTTTAGTATTTGTTGTTAAAGCGGCAACAGAAATACATCATCTGTAAAAATTTCAACTGTCTAACTATCACGGTTCATGAGATACAGCCTGGTGACAGACGGACAGCGGAGTCTTAGTAATAGGGTCCCGTTTTACCCTTTGGGTACGGATCCCTAAAAAAACCAAAGATATGATCGTATCGAACGCGAAGACGAAGCCATAAGCTAGTATGACAAGAAAATATGTATTTAGTAAGCTATATGGCTCCATGATTACCTATAAAGTTGAATATGCAAGACCTATAAAAATCCTTAATGGTATTATGGCGACGTGAGAAACAGGGACCGCGGAAGTACTTAATGATGGGGGGCTAACATTTGCGGTCACCTTCCTCTAATCTCCGGGTCCGGCTACTTTCAGTCAATTTACTGCAGTTAGAAGATTTATAGATGTTTTTCAATAAACATTTCATGCTGTAATTTATTTGCTGTAATTATTTCATGATATATGACTATGTACAACAGTGGACTACTATAGGTTGATGATTATGATTATGATTATGATGATTTCATGACATAACACTGGTTTTGCCAAAAACATTTGTGAAATATTTTATAATTAATAAATCCCAAAAATTTACGATCTCGACGGGATTCGAACCCGCACCTTCCCCTTCAGCGCAGGGTTGCTCTTTTTCCAACTAAGCTACGTGATCTTATCAAGTCACGATTACGATTATTTGAAGATCACGTAGCTTAGTTGGAAAAAGAGCAACCCTGCGCTGAAGGGGAAGGTGCGGGTTCGAATCCCGTCGAGATCGTAAATTTTTGAGATTTATTAATTTCTTAGAAATTACCCAGAGTACTATAATAAATAAAAACCTTAGAATATTTTATAATGTTAAGTATTTCAAGAGTGCGTGTAAAAACACGATTAAGAAGGAAAACATTTAGAGAATTTCGATGATTAGCTTTGTGATAGAAAATAATATGTGGAATTTAGGTACTGATTAGCTACCTACTTCTCAAGATGCAGCCTTTTTGGCAAGGCTCTTTAGATTTAGCCTAAGTGACATTGTTTAAGACCCATTGTAAAAAATAAAAAAGTCTTTTTTACAAATAAGTAAAAAAAAATGTTAGAAGTTCAAAAAATCGTATATCAGTTTATCCTCTAGGGGTCCAGAATCACTCTGATTCAGCTTAGTACACATGTGCCGTGGCACCATGTATGGGATGGATATGCCAAAAGCGGTTATCTAAACGAAAGCCAATTCCCTGTAATCATAAGTACCTACTCGAACCCAAAGAAGCACCAAAGCAAACATTTGCCGCTATTGCCGTCGAGAGTTCATGGAACAGTCACCACAGCTGCACTAACAGCTCCGTCAGCACATTCATCAGTGGGCCTAGGTACCTCTCGTAAGTGTCAGTGGCTCAAATAATTGACGATAGCTACATATGTCGTCGCTACGTGATGATCTGACAGGGCATTCCCCTTTCAAATCGATATACCTACAGGGTTCTTGAAGATATTGTTTCAAAGAATTTTGACGATAAGTACAAACAAAAGGAAGAGGTGCTTCAGTATTACAATTTATACACTTTGGTGCCTTGTCTTTGTAATGAGGGCTTTATATTGACAGATTGAATGTGGTCGTCGAATAATTCTTTAACTTTAGAGCGACAGGGTGTATGTACGTGCATCTTAAAGGAACCGTCTTGATACTTGGACATGTTGTCTAACTCTATATGACAGAACTGGAACTGAAAAACTGCAGCATACAAGAAATTAACTAAGTATCTAACGGACTATGGGTGGTGATCTTCGAAAGTTTATCGGGCAATCAGCAACATCGTCGGTTAGCTTTGACGTTTAGTGTATGAAAGTTTTTGTCAAAAATGGCAAGTTATATATTAGTGTGCGCCTATCTGGTTCAATCAGATCTTTTATAAAAACATATAAATTAGTGAATCTTTCTCTAGGCATATGTTTTTCAAAAAGAGCGGAAACCGATGATTCTAGCCAAGAGACATACAACACTACTTATTACATTATTTCAAAGAAATGTTCAATCAAATTGATAAAGCAGCAATTAAACGAGGCCCACGAAAGCTCAGATTAATAAATTGTCGATTTTTTAAATAATTAACTCCTATAAAGAAATTAAATAAAAACGTCAGTATTATAGTCACTATATAACAATGTTTTGTTGGTTTTGTTCTTGGCATAGTGCCCGCGTGAACTGTTTCTGAAAGAAAGCAGATTGTTTACAACATGCATGCCACATGTTTCAAATCAAATCATTAAAGTTCATCGATATTTTAATAACGAACCACACGTCCAATGCTAAACCTGACTCCCCCAACAACCGGGGTCTTACCATAATCACAGTACTCCAGAAGGAAGCTGATGCCCTTTCTCTAGCTGTCTCCCTTAGTCGCCTCTTACAACATACACGAGCTGAGTTGGAGTGGTCTATTCATACACCGCGACCGCCTCGGCTAATTTAATAAATTCATCGAAAATTCAATAGGTACATAGTACGAAACAAGTTAGTACTAGAACCAGAGACCCTAGAACCTAGAACTTAGAACCATGAAAAAGCAAGCGTTAGCCAAAAGAGATATAAAAAAAACTTGAGAGGTGTCAAGGGACACCCGGATGGAACGAAGTTCCTTTCGATTAATTAGTGAAGGAAATATAATTAAAAAAAAATTTAAGTTATAATAATATTTTTTTATTATTGACAAATATAATGTAACTAATTTTTTAGATGTGCGCGAGCTGCAAGCAGCTATAAATGTAAGCTATTTTGGATTTAGAAATGGACATCTTTTTCGTAATCTACGTATCTGAATTAGTCGAAAACGAAACCCATGAGTGATTTTTGCCATTAAAAAATGTCAGCCATCTTGGATTTGGAAATGGACATCATTTTCGTAATCTACGAGTTCGAGTTACTCGAAATCCATACCCATATAAGTGGGTGGGTGCGAACACAAAGCGCGGCTCGCCTCGCTCGCCTTGCTGTGCTCCTAAAGTTTTTCTTCAATTCGCGCTACAGAGCGCTGCGTATCGCTGCCAAGGAGGCAGCCATGGCCTCTAGAGAACGCGAGATCTTCTCGTTCGCTAAATGCCGCTCCTCAATCTGCATTGCCCACTGAGGCACATCTGCTGCATGCATGTGATGTATCTGTAACAGTGTATAAAAATAGAGCTTTGGAGGAGGCTATGTCCAGCAGTGGACACTAATTGGCTAGCCATTGATGTGATGTGACATGAATAATGGTACGAGGACCCTAAAATTTAAAGTACATCAGATACAAATTATTAGGTACATGATCGCCTGCGCGTTGGGGTCAATTGCGGTAGTGGCGTTGGCATATCTACTGGAGCGGTGGCGACCGACGTTGACTCTGTACATTAATATTTATACTGTTACAATACAAAAGATAAGATTTTATTTTCCCAGTAGATGAGAACTTATGAGAAGGAATGTATAAAATTTTAGATAGATATTAGACAGTCGATTTTAAGTAACAATAGACCGAACCGTTATAAACAATAAATCTTGCATCATCAAAGAGGAAATACATGTTGTGCCTATGCTATACAGTATTGGATAGGATCAAGGATATGATAGCACACCTGGGAGGAAGCAGTCCAGCTCAATCGTGAGAGCTGGCTCAGGAAGCGGCTGAGGCTCTTTAAATTTAATTTGAGGCTCGGGAACGGGCTGTGGCAGGTATGGAGGCAGTAGCGGTGTCAGGCTGTGTGCGCTGTTAAATACATTATAACACTAAGTATGAGTTTGGTAATTGAATGCCATGGCCCGCTGACACTACAACATTTGTTATGACCATCCTTTGAGAGAACCTTTATTCCTCAGTAGTACTCGGTTCTCTGAGCTAAAGAGCCTGCCAGTTATATATTTATTGAATAAGACATCCAACATGGGATCACAAAGCTAGATTCTAATAACAATTTAGGGGTCTTATGTCTATGTGTCTATAGAATAGGATGTTACA
The DNA here is from genome assembly GCA_947086465.1 of Eupithecia exiguata. Classification (NCBI taxonomy): domain Eukaryota; kingdom Metazoa; phylum Arthropoda; class Insecta; order Lepidoptera; family Geometridae; genus Eupithecia; species Eupithecia exiguata. The sequence continues at coordinate 10,450,634 of OX352240.1, read as the reverse complement.
GCATGCACATTAATAAAATAATCAACACTAGGCATAACATAATAATTATCTACTTATTAAACATCTATGAATAATAGATTACCAAGTTCAAACATCAATTGAACTTGGTAATCTATTATTGTTATGTCAGGATATAAATTCTTAAAAGTAAAGTAAAAATTGTTTATTGGTACAGTGCTAAAGCTTTAAAATTACTAGATGGGTAATTAGCATAAGTGAAAAACATTCAAATTAACAGATAAAAGGTACTTACAACTCTCCACTTGGCTAAGGAAGGTTTTAGTGGCACCAGCCCCAACAGCATTAAGATTACACACAAGGTCCTCCCAAAGTTTTTCAGCTTTTTGTTTTGCCAGTGGGCCGTTATTGGCCAGGCGGCCCACTGCGAATCCCCTGTTTGCTTCCATAAAAGCCACAAGCATTTCCATCTGCCTGTCTGATACTATTTTTCTTGCTGGCATTCTGAAATAGCCATATTATCACACTGTTGTGTAACAAAACACTTGATAACTTTGGTAACGCATAAAACGCGGTAGTAATTTGTTAAATGTACTTACTTTGGAACTAATCTTTTCGTTTTCAAGAAAAAAAACAGTCGGAAAAGTTGTTTTTGTTTTCACAAAGCAGCCAAACTACTAAACTAACCACGGAAGGGTGATTTGATTGATTTCCTTCGTCCGTGCATCAACAATGTCAGTGCCTTTGCGCGATCATTGTATATGAATTCTGAAATATGCGGTGTTTCAATTTGAACCTTATTCCTTTGTAATAATGTCGTATCTAACAATAGCAAAACGTAAGTGTCGTTTTACCATAGACATAGGAGTTTCTGGGGTCGCATTTACCATAGACTTAGGAGTTTCGGTCTAGCCCCCTTTCGCAACGCGCGATAAGGAACTTCGTTCCAATTAGCAATATCGAACTTTTGGCATGTCGCCCATCCATAAACAGGACATCGCATCCACATCGGAAGCATCTGTCATTAGTGTTGTCCAATAACCACGCTTATCGTCTTTATGTAACTCTGATTTATTATTTCAGTCACTATTTAATCTCTACAATTTGTTTTACTGAATTATTTTTGTATATTGCTCTAAATTCCTTCATCTTTAACATGTTATCGTTCGTTTCGTTTACGCTAGCAAACGCCTATTGTTCTTCCAAATTCCAGTCCTAACCTTATTTCGATTCCTACCAGCTGCTTTTTGACGGTCATATTAATATGGATTTCACGTCAATAGTTTTATAACACAGTCGTCCTTTCAACGTCAATAAAATGAAACGACTTTCCTTCGCTGCCAAAATGACACATCGTTTGCTATTCTCGCATTGTCCACTGAAATAGATGCCTTATTGAAGTTGCTAGCACGTTGTGTCCTAGAGATTCGTTGGGGCCAATTATCAACGTCATAAAACATGGCCTAGTTATAATATTGTCAAAGTAATTTCTATTAGACACGGGTTATTTATCACTGCTTGAAGTAACATGATTAAATTCTTCGTCTGGACGGGCGTCTGATGTTGCAGAAGTGCCTTTTCTCGCACCTTTGGTTAATTGGAGATGTGCCAGAAATGAACCACCTCTGTTTATGATTATTGACTTGTGGTTAACCAATCAAAATAATGATGAATTACGGCTTAATTAAGGTCATGTAAGGAGCTACAGAACACCTGGTCTAGAGTTTGCACAAGACGAATGGAATGAAGGTTTTTATTGACCAAGGGAAAACCTGAAGTACGTAGGTCTAATTTTATCGTAATTCAACTTATTTTAATTCGAAAGGATCGGTTATACTATTGACATTAAAAAACGTGACTCTTTTTTGTTTTTGGTATCGTAAGAGAATTAATAAAATGGCAACATTCCAAGGTATTATCTCGTGAGAGGATAGAGACAGTGTGTCAAATGATTCAAAGCAAATAGAAACTTGAGCAAAACAAAAGAAATTTATTGATAAACTATTTTCGTCCGGGTTTAACGAAAATAAAACCCATGTTATCGTGCTAGACGAGGCAGGATTTGAATGTCCTACCTTGCTTAAACTAGATATTTTTAAATAGCTGCACGTTGTGTCATCTTGATGCGTAGAATTTTAAAAACATTACAAAAATAATGACCTATAAAACGTAGGATGACGGACATTACACCCGATTAGCTCAAGGCCGGACTTATTTTTGTTAGCAACAAGCTTCCCGGTACCTAACTCTGTTTGACAACACTTTTCCATTACGGACTTGTATAGTTTTAGTGCCTCTACTTCCGTTGACGGTATTTATTTTTAAACTAAGTTGAATTCTCAGCTTAGCTAGACCACTCACATTTTAAATAATTGTTTTCAAGATTCGAATATGTTGTTTCTTGAACAAACGTAGGTAACCTATTAATTTTGTTTCATTTATTTTTATTTACATATCCTTCAACCGTTCAAGAAAAACGGAAGTTCTCAATTCTGTTTTTATCACTTTCTGATTATCAAAATGTTTAATAAAAATACAGATCTAATGCTGGACAATCTTCATAATCTCATCTAGCCTGGCCTAAAATTGTTATATTATGTATGAGGATAAATGATTTACTTTTTTGCCTGAGCTAGTAAATTCTGTAGATTTCTGTCGGATTTAACTTAAAAATTCACCCTTCTTAAATTTTAATAATTTTCAACAGATAGTACAACAGGTAGTAGGAAAAAACCTAGAAAACTAAATTACTAAACAGTCTAAAAAAAGTCAAAGTCTAAAGACACATTATTTATCTCATTATTTGCAATAATTTTAATTCATACAAATTCCGTGTATACCCCAATAGTCACGTTCTATGTTTATGAGCTCTACCACATGGCAGAGTCTTACAAAAATATCTGATCATATTTTAACAAAAAACTCTACCCACACAGAATTAAGACATTTGTTTTGACATTGCAATGTTTTACGGACGATTTCATTTGGACGAAATTATTTTATTGCTTTTATATTGAAAGTCATAAGGTAGTTTACCTTCCTACCTAATCTAATTGTAATGGCGCTAGTGGCGCTACTATTAAGTTCCCACCTAACATTTAGGGGAAGTACCTACCTACGTCCTACAGAGATAAATATATACCAATTCAAAGATACAAAATAGCTTATTTTATGGAAAAACATAAGTACCTGTCGCCTTTATTTTATTTATACATATACTTATGAAAGAAACGAGAAAATTAGATACCAAATACTGAAAAAATAGAACTTAAGCGCCCGTGTGAGTACTGAGAGCAAGGCCTCCCCTCTTAAGTCATAAATACTTGATAGATATACCGACCTAACCTTTACTATGTAACGCACCTACCACTTTGTAAGGTTTCACGCAAATTCCACGAATCATAGAATACAATATACAGGGTTATTGGTAAATTAGTGACAATACGTGAACTGCAGGTTCAGCCCATCATCACAAACACGTTTGTGAAGACGCCAGGTCTTAATTCTTAATTTTGGTATTAGTAATGGGTACCCCTCGCAATTCAATAATCGTTCGTTAGAAAGGTTTTATTTGAAACTCAACTTAAAAACAGCACTGCCTTGAATTGACAGAAGATATAAGAGTGAAAGATCGGTCTTAAGTAACTCGTTGGGTTCCAGACAAAGATGTTTTTTCATTTAGTATCAGAGGTGACTTATATTTTTTTTAGAATTTAGAATTGGCGCCTTTATGAGTGTTTGTGATGATGGGCAGGACCTGCAGTTCACGTATTGTCACTAATTTACCAATAACCCTGTATAGCACCGATAAAAATAATATAAATACAAAGTAATTACATTGGCGTGCCTTTATGTGCTTAGTTACCGACGCGCCCCCTGGTGGCGGATAATGTTAATGAATTAGGCCCGTCTGTCATAGCGAAACACGAAATTAGTTGACCTCGATGTTCACCTAAATACAAATAAATAGGGCTCAGGTACCAACCTAGAAAACCTGAAAAACCTAGACGGTATCGAAGTCTCAGTAAGTCAAAATTAATGAGAATATTGTAAATAAATGTTAAAAAAAGAAAATTACAATCAAATAATAGAATTAAATTAAAACTAGTAACTACAATTGAAACAATTGAGCTACCTGCAGACTGTTGCAAACAATCTACAGGTAGCTCAACTGATCCATATCAATATCAGTCGGAAGCGTGGCCAAGACGCTAGCTGCATTGCCCCGCTGTATAGCAATGCTGATGCGCTACTTTTCATGATGTTCAGTATGTTTCATAATGACATTCGTCTATCCACGGTGACATATCTTAAATAATAAGGGTAATTTACATTACTTAGCGAAAAAGAAAAATGTTTTATTTTTATTTTTTAACAGGTACTTAAGTTTTATTAGGTAACTTAATTTTTAATAACTTTGTTTTTAGGGTTCTCTACCCTATTACTAAGACTTCGCTGTCCATCTGTCCGTCTGTCACCAGGCTGTATCTCATGAACCGTGATAGTTAGACAGTTGAAATTTTCACAGATGATGTATTTCTGTTGCCGCTATAACAACAAATACTAAAAAACAGAATAAAATTTATATTTAAGGGGGCTCCCATACAACAAACGTGATTTTTTTGACGTTTTTATAGATAATGGTACGGAGCCGTTCGTGTGCGAGTCTGACTCGCACTTGGCCAGTTTTATTTTTTACACTCCTTATTTCGGACATTCGGATTAAAACAAGTTGGACATGTTATGTTATAATGAAATGCATGCACTTTACCTACTAATTATAATAATTTTATTATAATTATTTATTATAATTAGTATTAATTAGTATTATTTATTATATAAAACGTCAATTCCGACATTTTGATGATACCGGACATGATTAGATCAAATCAAATGAACTTAAAGCAATAAAATTCAAGTAAAAATATATTTTCATATTTTGCTAACCACATTATCATAAAAATAAATCATTGCCTTCGCAATCGTATTTTAAATGTAAAATCAATATGCCAGATTACAGATTTACATAATGATGGCATTCATGTTGACTGTAGAAATAATTTGGGGTCTTAAGGCGTTATTAGGGCCATTATTTTGGACTTAATAACGCATCACTGAAGGTGGTACTAGTATTATGAAAGAGCAGTCGATTATTGATGACTTAAAGGTAAGGAAGGATATTTATTGTGTACCTATTGTATTTATTAACCATGATAACATTGGACGTTATACAAGGCAAGTCATGTTGTACAAATCACATTCAAGAATATTTAATTTAATTTAACAGTGTTCAGTTAATGAAGTGACAGGAGACTCCCGCTCCGGGTCATTCTTGGTGCAAAGGATTGCCATCGCTATTCAGCGAGGCAATGCTGCAAGTGTTATGGGCACCTTTGCACCGGGAATGATCAGGGGTGGGTTATTTAATGACTTATTTTTATACTGTGTATTTAATATTAAGTGCAGTATTTGATGTTATACAGTATATATTCCATTCATAATAATTCAAATCTTTCATTTCTTTTTTATGTCGTGAGGTTTTCAATAAATGAAATCAATAAATTGCTACACAAAAATTCATGAATACTATAAAAAGCATGGCTTTCAAAGAAATTTTTAATTATAGGTACGTTTAAAATTGTCAATGTCTGTGATTGTTATCTTTAGTTTGTCATATATATTTGTATTATAATAAATTCTCCTTGCTTTTGTACTATACTAAACTGATACTGATATTAAACATTAAAAACCTTATAAAATTATAAGTTATATTTTTTGCAAATTTAGTTCCGTATATGTAGGAAAACTTCAATGTCAGTGTATCGCTGTTTCCACATATTAGAATTAGAATAACGAGTACTTACGTAGGCTTACATACTTTTTCTATCCAAAAATACCAAAATGCAAGATAACTTTTGACCTAAATTGGTAGGCCAAACAAATTATCAATACAACATACTTTGTTCTACATCAACGGCAACGTAAAATTGATAAGTTGGTACCTATTCACTTACTTCGAGTAAGTTCAGAATAATAGAATTAATTAGTAGGTGAGAGAACTTAATAATTGATGCGTTTAAAACTCTTATGTATGATTACTATAAATTTAAATTGCTAAAACTTATGAAACTCCTTGGACCATACGCGTTTTAGTTAAACTTTATGACGTTAGAGACGTCATAATAATTAGTGTGTCGTACACTCAACTAATTTGTAGTTTATTCAACTATGATAACGACTGTATCATTTATTAATAACTAAAAAAAAGAATTTGAGAATTGATAGAAAGATTCTGATAATTTTTTTTAGTGACCGCTTGCTACAAATATAATAACTACTCATAACCTTCGTCTAAACCGCCGATTAACTTTCAAACCCGCGCGTGGTCTATAGAGCCTTCATAATCAGACACAAATTAAGCGGTTGTCAAAAATATTTAGCAGATGACAGGTTTTTTATAAGGAAGAGGCGAGGCGTGATTGGCCACACCTGTTTGGTATTAGATTTCCTAATTTATTAATTATTACTTTATTTTTATTGTGAAGTAATAAAAGTTTATACTTTGACCTCAGGTAGAGCTTCTAGACAGCAAGTACCTGATCATTATCATCATCATCAGCTTATAATTGTCCACAGCTGGACATAGGCCTCTCTTAATGAGCGCCATAGCGCCCTGTCTTCAGCCCTGTGTTCGAGTTGGCTGATAATCTTGTTTTATAACAAGGGGTAGAATCACAATGATAACACAAGTCATTTTGCTCCAAGATAAACGGGAGAAATGTTATTGTTTTCTCCCAGTCTCTCGTCCATCCATACATATATATATAAGTACTTCCATCGCATTATAAAACTTTAAACTTTAGCACGTTCACCGAGCTTCAGCGATAGGGTCCGGAGGGGCGCATCGCTGTGCAAGGATCTGTCCTACCAACCATGTGCATCTGTGGCAGTCGACGTATTAAACGAGTTCAAACAAAACAAAACACTGCTGTATCCGTCAGCTAGCAAATGTCGAGAAACTCCGTATAAAATACTGAAGTTAAGTTGTTGGCAGGATCAAAAGTGCAAAAAGCCATCTCTGTTTCTTCAAATCCACTATCAGTGAGCATTACGGACAAATTGTTATTGAGTTGTGCATGATACCGCGACCCCTCGGTCGGTGAAGGAGCTTAGTTATCAGCCGCTATCGGACAGTCGGACATTTTGAAAGTAGTTACTAACAACAGCTTAATAAGTAAAGAATATACCTGACTTGGATAGAAAGAAACCGTTATTGGCGATGGGTAGAAGTGGTACAATTTGGATCATGGGTTGGAGACTAAGAGTAGTTCGCCAACAATTCGGATCATGGGTGAGAGACCGCAAAACTAAGGTAGACTTTTGCGAGGACCTGGCGTCTTTGCAAACGTGTTCGTTATGTTGGGCATGAGCACTGCGTGAACTGCAAAAATGCAGTTCACGCAGTACTTTGAATTAACAATAACCCTGTATACGGTCGCCAAGAACTTCTTTCATTTGAATTGAGAATCATTGTTATACAATATAATGCATATTATACTTTCATAATATATCCTGATATACGAGTATAATACATTAACAATAACACTGTATAGGTACGGCCGCCTAGAACTTCATTCATTTGAATTGAAATCATTGTTATACAATATAATTCATATTTTACTTTCTACTATTCTTTCTATTTTACTTGTTTGATGGCCATTGGAATATTTTACCAATCTCACTCAGCACAAAGCAAGGCATGGATCCACTTTCCCCGAAATAACAAATGATGACGCCCTACATTTTTATTTTGAAAATTGAAACAACAAAATGTTAATCATCTTCACCTTTTTATTCTTGTTTCTGATTTCGATTTGAATAGTGAAAGTTTTGAATAAGTAAACAAAACACGCCGATAAAGTTACTTTGAAAGAAACAAAACCAACTTGAAGTACCTACCTACCTACGAGTACCTAACTGTAACTTTGTAAATATCCGACACAAATCCATTTGTTTGGGAATAATTAAAGGAGTCAGAAGTCAAAAACTTTAGTTCTTCAGGCTTAAAGATTCTACACTTAGACAAGTCAAATTGTATACTTACCATAATTGTATACCAAATTGTATATTATTTATTAAGAAACAAAGTGGGTATTATAGTTTTTCTTTTCCCTTCTATGTTTTGTCTTGCCATGTTTGTTTTGCTTGTGTGATATATAAACTGAGAACTTACCAGGTTAATTTAGAACAGAAAACTAGCCTGCTTGAATGCCATGTCAACTTTAAAAGCCTTTTAATGGACTTCCATTAGGAACTTGAATCTAAGAAAATCTTAATGCTTGTTAAATGGAATCTAGTTCGATATCAAATGTAAGGCTAGAAATAAATTGGCAGGTAAAGTGCTGAGATAACCATCTTTATTAATGGTAGAGTCACTTAGAATTATTTTATTATATACTAACTTGTTCAGCGTAAAAATCCAAGCATAACTTCAGAAAAAGGCACGAACACAATACACCAATGATATTCAATTTTGAAAATATAGGTCACGACGATGTTATTCACATAAAAAAATATAGGATCTCCTATTAAACGGCAGCCGACCCCACCTAGCGTGGTTTTAGGACAAGAAGAAGAAGGTTATGAAAACTGTAAAACGCGCGCCAATTGAGGTTAATTTAAATAAATATTATCGACATAACCAAGTTGAAAACACTGTTATTATTTTTATGTTTAATACTATAAACAAGCTAAGGCCATTCAAGATGCCTCAACGCTTGTAAATTTATTCTCGGCGCCTTTGAAGTGCCGCGCGATAATTACACTATTTATGGCCACAGCAGAATCAGTTTTATCAAGACTGTTATCAAGGAAACGGGGTCAAACATGGTATCTCCGCTCCACATATTCCTCATCATCCATACAAAATATAAAAACATAAAAACAATGGTCAAAAGTTCAAGCTTTCTGAGACTTGGCTCCCTTCCGGATCTCTGTGGTTGTCTCAGTTTTTGACCAATGTAACGTTTGAATTTTAATATTCATCTGGTGTGGCCCACATGATGTCTAATCTTGTGCCTGTTCCTTCAAATTTTAGTACCTAACCGAGTAGGTAGGTACTTTAATAAATTAACCTAGTAGTGGTAGTAAGGTAGTAGAAGGATGTCTTAGCTTCGCTACGTACCAATTCTCTTTTTGAGTTTGGGTGGGTGATGTTAAGCGAAGCGAATCGCAGTAACCGTGTATGTTCCTCGGTTCGTTGTTATAGTAGTCTCATTTTCACATCTCCAGCACTAATTTACAAGTTCCCGACCTTGGGAACGAACCGCTCGGTTTTAGCGAGAGCCAAATTGACTGGCAGGGTCAATCGAAAATTTAGGAAGCCGTTTATATCAAAATTGCATGAGAAGCAAGGTTTTTTCATAAAGTTTTATGTTTGAATTTAGATTTAGTTACCTACTACAGTTTAATTCTGTTTTAGCCTTGTTTTCGTTTTAGATTGCAAGCCATAAAATTATCGAGCTAGATAAATGCTGAGACACGGAAAACGTGCTTGTTATAAGAATTCGTTAGATGCAAATTTACTGCTGCAGACACGCCAAGTCTTATGGCGTCTTCAACCCAACATACAATAGAATACAAAATACTTTATTGTGAACCAACAAAGATATAATAAAAACTTACAGTACCTATAGAGTTTACACTTTTATCCATATTTCCTAAAAATCTAAGCCGTAACCAGAAGGCAGAGCGCCCAGAATACTGCCAGCATTGCTACGTTGAGCATCGTCGAAGCGACGCCTGACCCGAGAGCTGCGTATTTCAAAGAGACATTACATTGTGAGCATAAGTGCAATGGACCTACTTCTAAATAACTTCTTAAACCTAAACGAACCTAGTTTCTTGCGACGAGTCCCTCCTTAGAGAATTAAAGATGCTTCGATTTTTCCTATTATTACGATCTTGAGTCCGTATGTGCGTGGGTAAGGCAGAGAAAAGATGTGTTTTAGTTCTTCGGTCGCATCGTCTCTTAATAGATATCAGGTCGGATTGAGGTCAAATGAACGAAGTCCTATTCTTGATTGAAAAAGAGATGAGAGATAGAGAAGGTATGAAGAAACCTTATTCTGATTGTGGATTAGGTAGAGCAGGACAAAGCGAGACTTTCTAGACAGTTCTTGTATATTCGAGACAAAATCCATAGACTGTCTGCTAATTCTATACAACACGCAAGGCTAATGCTAATGGATTGCGGAGCAGACGTGTCAATAGGAGTTCGCATTCTCAAAGCGACCTGTGACCTGATTACTCGCCCAAATGGATTTGTGTTGCGGGTTTTATTTTTCTTTCTTGTTCTTTGTATCTTGCGTAAATAGGTTCTGTGTATTAAATAAGAAACTAGTTTAAAAGACAAAAGGCCAGCCAGAAGTTCAGAATAGATACGTATCTACCCAGTTACTGTACAAAACTGCAAATTCAAATCTATTGCCGAATGTTACCTACTATCTGACTTCACATAATTTAAACAATTATGTAAGTTAAATGTAAACCTAGCTACAGTTTGTAGAGTAAATAAAAAGTGGGTGTTGGTATTGCGTGAGTTTACCCACTGTCGGTTGTGTTTTGTTTGTTTCTGTTCGTCAGCAAGGGAAATCCGCGCGTTTCGGTATAGAACGTTCAAACACCACGCTTTTATAAGATAACGTAAATATTGGTAATGGATGAAAAATGGCCAGCGGGTTTCAACAGAGTTACACACTGTAAGCAGCGCAATGTAGAAGTGATGTATCAAGAACCCGAAAGTGTACAAATATTGTAAAACTTCGTTTCGGATCGAGCAGTTGGTAGAAAGGCCTTTAACTAAGTAGGTACCTACATTATAAAGGTTTTACCTGACTACTTTTTTAAAGCAAGAACTACGGTTATATACCTTACTCCGTAAACTAAGTATAGTATTAATTTAGTTTTGAAAGTAGTAATAACAAAACTTTTATTTTGATTTCTAAAATATCTGAAATGTGTTCTTACATTTTTTACCAACATTTTTTAGATTTAGATTGTTTAACAAGAACTGCGTGAAAGAAGCCATTTTCATAAATAACTCCGTATCGTCCCAAAGACATTATATTTCACGATAGCTATCCAAACCACTATCCGCTGAAAATAATTTATTGGTCCATTATCGCTTTATCTCAATTAAGCTCCAAGATTATTTTTATCTCGGAAAATTTGCACTTGCAAATGGCCGCCCGACGACGCCTGCCTGACCCGTTTGTGAGCAGCCAATATTGACTTCGAGCTAACAATCTTATCCAAGTCCGTATCCTCAGGGGTGGTTGGGCGAAGCCAACTAGGTTACACTTTTTCTTGGAAAAGACACATCAGATGACGTTTCTGATGAGCAGAATAATATAAAGATTGGCAATAAAAAGGTAGACGAGGAGTTTCTAGAAGAGTTCGATAATGTTATGACCGGTGAAGATAAAAAGAATAGAATAGAACATTTATTTCGTGCACTAGCTTTGTACAGACAAAAACAAAACGATAACAAACTAGGTATTTATTCAAAAATATTTAAATAATGTAAAATATGGTTAATAAGCACACTGTTTTTAGTGATGATGAAGATTATAACGTGGAACATTTTAAAATTCTTACATAAAAATTATGCAAGACATTCTTTTGTTAATCCTACACAATAAGGTAACGAATTTATATGGAAAACCTTATTTCACGCAACGGCTATTGAATTTAAATCATGGCCCATAATTAAAATAAATAACAGATTATCAAGACAAACATACATATGACTCACGAGGAGCACCTTTATACTACTAGACCTATTGAATTCTTTAGAATACTAACTAACTCAGGTAATTATAACTGCAATGTGATTGTCCTCTATACTTGGGTTCGATTGATTATTGCTTGGTGGAATTTTTTATTTATTATTTATTTAACATTTATCATCTAAAACTCTCGTCACAATCTTGTCCACAATACTCATTTAAATTTTTTATGTTAGAGCCAATTTCATTTACTTTATGAACTTTATCTAATTAATAGATATGGATCAGTTGAGCTACCTGTTGATTGTTTGCAACAGTCTGCCGTTAGCTCAATTGTTTCCAAGGTAAATACTAGGTTTAATTTAATTCTTTTATTTGATTGTAATTTTCTTTGTTAATAAAACTGTTCCATTAATTCCTAGTTTGTGTCTGTTCTGTTGAGAGTACCTTTCTGCAATGTTTAGGTTTTAGCCTTGGCAGCTGTTCTCATATTTCTTAATAACAAGTCACAAAGATTGGTCTTATCCGCGTCGTACAACCTTTCAATTTTATTTCGAACCCATGTATCGCTCGGGCGTCACTGTAAAACCCAGACCTGAGCAGAATCTTTATAATCCTAGATAACAAAATATTATCCACCTGTTTATATAGGTAAGTGTAGTCATTTCACACTTTTAAAATGACGGAAACATCAGAAGCGATAATAACGTGAAATATTTATTGGTAGTCTTTGAAAACATTGCCTTATTGTGTACCAATAATCAACAGTGCGTAGGTGTCGTTCGTCCTTCCCTGCCCACTTCAAATGATCGACAAGCACTCGAAAATCACCGAATACACTTTATGAAAATAAACACAAGATGGTATGTTAACGTTGTAAAGCGTGTCGTAACAGAGTTCCTTCCAAATTAGGCACCGAATTGACCTTTTGTCAAGGGCATTTCAAGTACTAGCTATATAGAACTATTGAAAAAAAATGTGTTAGTTTATTATTTCTGTAAGCGCAGCCTTCCGCCCTTTTGAGAAGTCTGTAGGAAGTGATTAAGTGCTGCTCCGATAAAAAATAACAAAGCTTAAATTATATTGTTCTCACGTTCAACTAGCACCTACCAAATTCGTATGTGTGAATATGTAGGTATCGCTCTATTGCATTTTGTTGAAATGTGTTGTTTTGTATTGTCACTTACCGTCTTTACGTGTGGGACACCGTATGCTTTAGTTTTGCACTTACCTACATACATAAATGTGTTTTGTTTTTGAAGCTCTGGATCAGCAACAGTGTAAATGTGAAGGTTCGCTGTACACACTTGCGCATGTGTGTGTTTAAGTGTTAAAACAAACGTACTAATTAACATCCATTCAGCTGTGTGGAGGTCGAGTCGATTCGTGTGTGAGTGCTTGTGCCTCTGTTCTTATCGCGTGTGTGCACTCGCGACAACTATGCTATTCAAGGAGCCACTTATTTGAATACTTAAATCAAGATTGAAGATTTCAATTGCAATATTAGCACTTGTCAAAGTAGTCAGTCAAAAATGTTTAAGAAGCATGACGACGAACAACATTACTTTGTCCACAATTAAGGTAAACTATAAGGTTATCAATAGGAATTACTAGATCTAATTTCATTTGTTTCTTCTAGTTAGAAACGAGTCAAGATACCTTTTATGTGTTGCTTCATCGTTCAGTATCGTATTTGATTGATTAATTTCCTTCAAGTGTTGTAATCTGATTCATATCAAAGTGCTTGATTGATACCAAATTTATTGGTGCACTAGCAAAATCAATCTAAGTCAGATGATTTGCGGGTGTGTCTCCTTCTTTGGCAAAACATACCATTCATGCTATCGATTGATTAATCAATCTATTCAGATTGTCTGGCAGAGATCGCTCTTGAGCGATAAGAATGCCAATTGTCACTTATGTCATAATTGTTTCATTAGTAAATTGTTTAAAGTGTGTAATAAAAGTTTTTTCTATGTATCTATCTATTGAAGCTCCTTACACTTAGATTGCATTAAGCTGCTGTCTATTTTTACTTAGATTTGATCAACTAAGACCTTATAGTTGTTTCTTCTTTCACTATAGATTGATGATTGCTTTTATCAAACCCAAAAACCACTGAACTTTCAATGCCCTAGATATTGAATTCACCAGCTGTTTTATACCGACCTCCGTAGGCACAAAGCTGTATTGGTAAAACGATTAATTTTCGTCCAAGCTATAAAAAATATTGCTGTGTGGAACATTATATTATTCTGTATAGCGTGGGCGAGACCATTCATGATCCGACAGTTTCGTAACAACTTGCACATGTTCGTATATTATCATGAGATTATTTTATTGAATTCACATGAGGTGGTTCAGACCACTGGAATGATTTATGCTACGAGAGTTGTATGTAGCTTTTTTGGCCAGCTTTTTATATTCCTCGTGATCATACAAATCCATCGAATTAAGACTTGGCAGTTTTTACTATTAGATCATCTTTGCGTTAGGTTCGTTTTATGTGCATATAACCTCTGCTGACATAGGTCAGCAGAGCTAAATTGTAAATATAAATGGTTGTGTCATATGTTATTAGTAATTACGTAAATCCTTTTATTGAAAATTGTAACCTTTTTTTTACTGTCGAGTACAATGCAAGGCGAACGGCTGCAATGTTGGAAGAAATATATTAAGAAGAATGTCCTACCTTTGGCTGTTTGAATTAATATGAATCCTTATATCTCATGTTGGGCCTGCCACGTTGTTCTTCGGGTTATATAACACGTTTGTCTATGCATAATTTACCGACGCGTGGGCTATTGTTTGACTAATCTTAGGTTTAGGAAGTTATTTAAAGGCCGAATTAGCATAGCCCGCAAACAAGATGAGTGCCTCAGTACTACTCCACTCAACTGAATTGCCGACGGAATAAATGTTTCATGTTTGGAATTCTTCTTTTTCATTACTTTTTGGTTAGGTATCTAATGTTTAAAGATTTTAAATTTAGATTTCAGAATGGAATGCTTCCTCGTAGAACAAAAATTGAGTTAACACACCACCCTTTTCATTTGTTTTTGGTCTTCTTTTGTGTTTAAAGTTATGATAAACGGTTCTTTCTGGAAGATTATTTAATGGATTTGGCTGCTAAACACAGTTTTGAACTATTTCAGGGGCCATGGACTCATTAATGTCAAACTACACATAACATGCCAGTAAAAACATTTTAATGTCATTTGCACATACGAGAAAATGGAAGGATCAGTTAATATACCATATGGAAGCAAAGAAAATAGCAAGTAAAGAAAAAGCATAGACAATAGACATTGAGAAGAAAATGCCAGCGCCATCGAAGTGAAGCTGATTGACATCATGCAAAACAGAACTGAAACAATTCGTCTTGGACACCTACCAGTTACAGAAACATAACATTACATGGAAACCTTGGAAAATGAACTAAACTCGTAGGTACCTAAGTAAGTATTATTGACAAAGAAATTCAAATTAAGATACAATAAATAGATAGGTTCCTACCATTCTAGGCATTCGAACATTTAAGATGTTACAACATCAAGTTAGAAATACCGATTGAAACAGGCTGGAGAGGATTCAAATGGGCCAACGTAATATATAGGAAGGACCAAATGAAAACCAATACATTTGATTGGTTAATTTGCTACTTTATATTTTGCAAATATCAATTGACAGCAGGCAAATGAGATTTCACAGGATGAAAACGTAACTTGCAAAGTTGTTAGCGAGATGAGCAAGAAAATAAGAAAAGCAAGGATGCCAAGGTCAGTGGAACGAGTTTTACCTTAGCACGTGCGATGCGCGGCGCGGCCGGCGGCGGCGCCCGATCCCGCGCCGAGATCCTTCCAGCCGCGCGATCGAACGCTCGGCGCCACCACTTCGCACTCCCTCAACCCCTCACCAGACCCAGGCACTTCCACACCCGGCACATCCACTAAACGCCGGCAGATCGGAACATCGCTCTCACAATTTTTAACACACAGAACCGATTTGCAAAATTTATTCATCGCATCCGCCGAAAACAGCTTAAAATTTTTATGAGCACCGAAAGCACGCTCCGAGTCGACTGTCGCTACGGTCGATCGGTGGTTTAGTTACGACCGACACGTATTAGCACCGATAAACAGCTACGAAAACACCATGGAAGATATTGCAACTCGCAAACCGCCGGAAAACTCGCTTTCGCGCGATAGAGTCTCGAATGCGTGCGCTCGCCGGCCACATCGCCGCGCTGTAAACAGAGATCGCGCTCAACAACACACGCACACATCAGGGATGTTAGATGCCGACTCAGAAATTATGACATCGGTCTGTCAAAAATATGGTACTTTTCAGAAAATTATGGTACGGTTTCTAAGAGTCACCGAGTTCCCAAATTATAGATAAGTACGAAGAGTTCCAAGGTATTACTACCTACTCAAGCAAGTCAAAACAAGATTATCATAAACAAACACTCAAAAACAGATACTTAACTGTATCAAACACAAATTTTGAAACAGAAAACAGAGTCACCGAGTTTCAAAATTATAGATAAACCAAGTGTTAATATTACTACTCAAGCCAGTCAGTCAGTCAATACAAGATATCATAAACCGAATGAACGAACCGTATGAACAGATGAATGAAATGAAGAAAGAAATCTTCGGTTCGCGAGAGAGATGCAACATACACAACTTGTATTGGCTATCCTCCATCTCTCTCGCACCAGTGCAGTCAACGTCAAACGTTACCTAAAGAGGCCGTTTCATTCTACGCATAATACATCGATTGTAAAATTATTCTTATGAGATTATGAGTAAGGCTTCATAGCACAGATCATATACCTACGTACAGAGTAGTGCTTAGCAGTGGAAACGAAACGTTTCTGTCGTTCGTTCCATTACATGACAAAATAATTTTGATGATTGAAAATTATGGTACATTTGCGTACCATAATAGAAGTACTATGGTACATGGTACGAAGACCTGGATTATGGTACGTGTACCATAATTATGGTACGTCTGACATCCCTGGCACACATAGACACGACACGTATCGCACGCACACATGCGCGCCCGGCAAAGCGCGCGCACTCTGTCTACGAAAATAGATATCACGTCATTGTCCGCCAATCGCGAGCGCGCTCCATCACGGCATACTCGCTTGTGATCGGTGGGGACTCCATTGATAGATTGGCTTCCACAAGGCGTTTCAATTTGCGATTAACTGAAAGTTTTCTGATATCAAATCTTAACAGATTGAACCAATTGATAAGGTCCTCGTAAAGCAGTTTAATAATGACACAACAACAAACAAACGGTTGGGATTCATTGAAGAGAGCCGAATATTGGCAAGTGCAGAGAGACAAGATGTTTGGTGCGTGAGAAGAGAACAAATCAACCGAATCTTTTCAATACATTCAGTTGGGAATCATAGTTTGAAATACACGTTGGTTGGTTAGAGTTGAATACATAAGAAATAATAAATATCTTCGCAAATGAATAACAAAACGAAACGAAAACTCCCGTTTCGTCGGGTACCTAGGTATTTGTTGGATGGGGCAGTCTAGACTTCTAGAGTCTAGTTTTATTGTTTGAAAAAAGTTTCTTTTTCTAAACAACAGGCAACCTTTCAGTTAAATATTTTCAATCAAGTTTCAAGTCACGCACACTTTTGCTTTTTCTCACACTAAGATTTATATACAGCACGCTACGCCCGCAGTTATCAATAAGTAAATTTGACTCTAGCTCAAAGGTATAAAGCTGGTTTTCGATTAACAGGTGGTAGCAATAAACGTCTATGTAATAGTTAGATAATTGTATTCGTTTTGTGTGATGTGATTTCGTCGATGTGTGCGTTGTATTTTAAGTGTTATGTTATAGGATTAAGCTCTGGTCTCAGAGGCATAATTATTAGGGTTCCTTATACAAAATAATCTAATAGGACCCTTAGAGATGATTTATATTAGACCGGGGCATGCCCGGGGCGTACCGTGTACGTGGCCCGGACGGGGACGGATTTGAAACGTTACATACATTTTGTATGAAGCAGTTTATTTCAAACAGTGCATGATCCGTGTCCCGTCCGGTTCCGTCTACTAACTTCTTTGTAACTGCACCTTCATCCTTTAAACTGCACCTTCTGTCTACCGCACTATCAATTACAATTGAATGATGATGACTATTGGACCAAAATTCTGCATTGGTCAGCAAATTGGTCCTTCCATGCATTTGAATCACGCGCTGTATAAAAATAATCTAACCCGGTGGATGTTGTGAGAGTAGAATAAGAGACTCTACCAGAGATAGAGCCGCAGCGTCCTTTTGTGTATATATAGTATTCAACATCTTCACTGCGAGAAATTAAATTATATCTCAAACGTTTTTGATTTCGGTGGGACTCTAAACCTCGACCTTACCTCAGTCTTCGTCGGTTAATTGATTTCGAGGCTCAGTTAGTGCATTCCCGAACTGAGGTCGCGAGTTTAAGTCTCGCCGCATACCGAAATGGTTTGGTATATTCTTAGAGATTACCCCTTGAATTTTGAATTTTACTATAATAGCAAAAATCTTCAGTGTAATCATAATCACTAATCTGTTATTCAAGGTGCTTCTGGGCACACAAAACACCCCTCGCCCCTCCATGTTTGGGGAAAGCATGTGCAGCAGTGGACGTATGAATGCTGTTGAACAAAATGTTCTGGGATAGGTACATTAAAGAAAAAATTATGTCCGAGAGAAAATTCCAACATTAACAGCAAAAAACCGACATTTTTTAGTATACGGAACCCTCAAAGCGTGAGTCCGACTTGTTTTTTGCCGATTTTATTTTTTCGATAAGCTGTTTACATAATAGCCCAAAAATAAATATGACTTTATAATACTATACACAATTATATAAAAATAAAGATGAACAACTAAAAGCTTTAGCCTACCCTACAACTCATAGACCTACTGATTTCAGGTTGTTTCAGAAAAAGAAAATAGACTTTCAGGGTATCACTTAGTTTCCCTAAAAAAATTCTTTATCTGAAAGTCAATTTTCCATTTCTGAAAAACCTGAAAACTATATATAAGAAAAACCTGAAAACTATTTAGAAGTAGTTCTATAAGTATGTAAATATTAAGATTTTATAATTATCTTGTTCTAAAGTTGCTAATTAATCCTATTTCCTTGTATTGGGATTCATTCATTTATCATGTATTTCATTTATTATTCATTCTATGATTCACGAGTGACTATGATTTTAGTACCTACAGTGCAGCCAGCTTTTCTGTACACAGGTGAACAGAACAAGAATGAGTCTGCGACTATTAGGTATCAAAATTTCTTTCCAGTTTCAAGATATATTATAAGCGACGACGCTTGCACATTGATAATCATAGATACCATCTACTGAGTGTTTGCCATTATTGTTGTAACTGTAACAGATTTTTTCAAATTTTCCTCTACCTTCATCATCAGTACCGCTGGCGAAGTAACATTACCTCATCTGTGCCCTGGGGTTATGGACGGGAGCGTGTCCATAACCCCAGGGCGCAGATGAGGTAATGTTACTGCTGCTGTATTTCCGGTCACCTGAGTCTCTTCAAGACAAGAGTGAATAGGTATCTTCTAGACCTTCGTGATACATCGTTGGCCACATCTTCACTTTCCACCAGGTGAGATTGTAGCCAAGTCAAGAAGTTCTATTGATTATAAATCATAACCCTCCCCTGTCGGTAACCTCATAACCCTCCCCTGTCGGTAGTCGGGTAAAAAGTAGTGTAAATATTGATTAGATTGAGCAACAAAATATACAAAATTTTATAGCCTGGTTTTAGTTATACAAAATGTTTGGCGCGAGGAGGTGTACATATTTGTATATTGTGACCGGGTAGAGTAGATACATATGTTACTTTATTGACAGATAATTTGGGGGTACTAGCAACTTATAAAAAATTATAACCTTCAACTATAGTTTCATAAGTAGGAACCTACTTTAGTAAGTAAACATTTTGTCCACTTTACCGTCGGAAATGTCAAGAGTGGTATAAAGATATAAGTGTTTCAAAATAATCCTTCTGATTAACTTAAGGCTGATGACTTGATGGGCTATGTGCGGGGCAGTTTAATCTTTGGCAAGCAGAAACTTAAGCAATGTCTGGGTTTTAGGTATCTTGTTTTATTTTTTAATAGCAGCGCCTCGCGGTTTCACCCGCGTAGTTCCCGTTCCCGTGGGAATTCCGGGATAAAAAGTAGCCTATGTCCTATTTCAGATTATAATCTATCTCTGTGCCAAATTTCATCCAGATCCGTTTTGCCGTTCTGACGTGATAAAGGAACAAACATCCATCCATCTATCTATCCATCCATCCATCTAAACTTTCACGTTTATAATATTAGTGAGATTTTGATTAACCCGTTATAAACCCGCTTGTGCATAACATTGTCTATATTATCCAAGTACTATGTTCCTAGCTCTAAATAGACTAAGCACCTAACTATTGTTAGGTATATCTCAAATTGCTGCGCCCTTACGTACCTACCTGCCTCTAAATAAATAATAAAAATGTATGTGTATGCAATAAATGAATAATGAAATGGATAAAGATTTTTGATGCGAATGAATTTATTATAAGACACTCACTATCATCGCAATATAATATTTTGTGCGGAGATAGAATAAATAATGTTAAGTTCACTTCATTAAAAAGAAAATGACACTAAAAGAATAGAAACAAATAAGAACTATTTAGTATTTACAATTAAAAGTAGTCGAGTAAAAATTATGCTAACTGGAGATTGTTGAAATCAATGTAAAGGTACTTAACAAAAACTATTCTGCTCTCTTGTTGAACAAATAACTATTGTCTCATAGTTCCAAAGAATATACAAAAAATTCTGTATATTGTAGTTTTCAGAAATTCCGAAAAAGAAAACAAATGTAGAGCATCAACTCTGGCTAATGGGGTGTCCCTCGTTGACGTATTGACGGGACAAAGGAGTCGCAGGCGCACGATAAATCTGCCCTATCTGTCTCGCTGAGAATCATAGAAAAGAATAGAGTAGATCTGCTACCGTGAACGCCTCAAAGTTTTATTATTCTGAATTTATTTCAATTCTTAATATTAATTAACAAACATTATCAGCATTGCCATACAGCGGGGCAATGCAGCCAGCAGCTTCTCTTGGGCACGCTTCCGACTGGTATTGATATGGATCAGTTGAGTTACCTGCCGATTGTTTGAAACAGTCTGCAGTAAGCTCAATTGTTTAAATCGTAAATACTAGTTTTAATTTAGTTCTATTATTTGATTGTAATTTAAATATTCTACATGTTAACAAACAAAATTACAATAATGAATAGAAACAAATAATGACTAGTTTATATACGCTGCCTATTTCTGTTTTTTCGCCTAACTAAGCACAGCCTCTTCAAGACGAGAGGGAATAGGTGTCTTGTCTTTTAGACCTTCGCGTCTCCATCGCGCACTGATGAGGTGAGATAGTAGTCGACGGAAGGCCTATTCACGATAGAAGAAATTAAAAATAGCTTTATAACAATGAAAATTAAAACACAATGCTTCTATCATTGCGGCATTAGGTATTTCTTCTAATCATTAGTGTGATAAGATCGTTAAGGTTTCTTATCTTTCTTTGTGGGCAAAGATATTCGATAACAAATTTATTAAAGCGATAGGACAATTCATAAAATTTTACCGGCCAACTGCGAGTCTACTCGCATACGAAGGGTTCGGTACCATCGAACGTTTCTATTATGCACTGGTTGTAACTGGTTCAACCATGTAATTATTTAAATATATATGAATGCAGTTTAAATTGTTTTTTAAATTCAAATGATTTCTTCTTTCAGTAAAATGTTCCATCTACAATATTCAAGGTACTTTCCCTCCATGTGGCACATCCGTGGGACACCCTGTATAATATAATGTAGTATAGACTATTTATAAAAAAATCTGTCACGTCCATCGAAGTACTATTAGTAGGTACTTATTACTCAATGGTCGCGTGACTCTATCTGTTCTTTTATCACTCCAGTGGAAGATTAGAAAAAAAAATGATTTTAAATTAAAAATGTAGTTTCACTATCTCATCATAAAATTCATCTAAAGCTTTCCCCGTAAATAAATCTCTACCGTTCACATGCCACCGTGGCAATGAATGATGTCCTTTGTTGTAAAGCTGTAGTAAATCTATCTAGCGAGGGTGTTTACCGTCTATCGTTATTCAAAGAGGGAATCTGGCGCTGAAAGTAGGGACTCTGCGCGGTTGGATTTAAAGAGACATTTTATTTATTTAAAACTTTATTGCACTAAAATACATAGTTTTGGCAATGCCGAGGTAATTTCTAGATATTTTAAGGATACATAATTAATTAGGAACTACGCTTCCTTTTTCACTTTTTACTCGTTAATAATGAACTTATTTAATTTCTTAGAGATTACCCAAAATGCGAGGGCTTACGCACTATAATACAAAAACCTTACTCGTTAATATGTTGGTCTGGATACATATTAAATCAAAATAAATCAAAACCATGATTTCAAGCATTGTTATACAATATTAAAAACATACCAACCTGAGTCGCTAGATTGGTTGCTATACCCTTTCCATGGTGGTACATTGATACTTACAAAACTGTGTTTAATTTTTTAGGGTTCCATAACCAAAGGGTAAAACGGGACCCTATTACTAAGACTCCGACTCCACTCGTTTTTGCTCGATATTGATAACGGCAACAGGTAGACGCATGAAATATTTACAGAATATTTAGTTATATATTCACTTTAAAAATAAACATATAAATTAAAATAAAACAAATGTTTATGGGGTCTCCCCTACATCACCTCAACTGTGGGGGTCCTAGCTCCTACTGGGTCCTTAGCAGGGTTCTCCTCCGCGTTCCGGGGGTCCTAGCTCCTACTGGGTCCTAGTAGGGTTCTCCTCCACGTTCCTTGAGTGAAACAATTAATGGACTGTATTACTTAGTTTTATTTACTTATAAGATTAGCTGACTACTGTTACTACTGTGTGTGTCGCAGCACACGTTTGTGTTCGCCTACCTATGCCCAGGCTATACCGTGCAGAGGACGGCACTTTCTGCGCTATGTCGTAGCGTAATTTTCACTATGCCTTACGAGGTTTTATTGTTATAATTCTTTACATATTAACTTATTTACAACTGTTCAATCTTTAAAGTATAGTTAGTTTCTCAAGCTTTCTAATGAGACCTAAATCTTATACCTAGACCTCGTATCTATGGAGATATTTGCATAAATCTACCAAACTTTTCTGTATTATGAATTTACATTGACAATATATCTCTTCTAAATTACGTGCGAAAGCTATTCTAAACGACGGGGATACAAATTATTCCCTCTCGAAAGGGCTACAAAGAGGGCAACTTGATCTTGAGCTTCAACTCCCGGCTCCGTCCGTCACAGTCTCCCCCCGGCGTAGATCTTCGCAGCCTTCTTCCCTCGGTAGGACGATGAGCCTTCTCACCGGTCGCCTGAAGATTCCTCCCTTTGTTCGCACCTCCGCACTTCGCACCACCCCGTCCGGACCCGGATACACGCGCTCGATTTGACCTCGGGGCCAGACATTCCGTGGTAGCGTTCCGTCCGCTATTATCACGACGTCACCCGGTTTGACATTATTTGGTTTACGCCTGACGTCACCGCGCGGCGCCAGGGTTGGCAGGTATTCTCTAATCCATCGCGCCCAAAACATGTTAGCCAGAGCTTGTGCGGCCCGCCAAGTTCGTCTGTCGGCTTTATCGCATTCTCCCACGTAGGGCAGTCCCACTGAAGTTCCCAGCAGGAAATGATTTGGCGTTAGAGCCTCTTGGTCATCTGCTTCCACCGGTACGTGAGTTAGTGGTCTCGAATTGACGGTATGCTCAATCTCTGTCATCAAGGTGGCAAGCACTTCCTCTTTCGGCGCTCGTTCGGTAAGAGTCACAGCGAGAGCGCTTTTTACAGATTTGACCATTCTTTCCCATGCTCCTCCTTGGTTAGGCGCTCCAGGATCGATATATCTCCACTCGATACGCTTCGTGAGTGCGTAATCCTTGAGGGCAGGAAGCCATTCCGCGAAAGCCCTGTTTAGCTCTGTATCAGCTCCACGGAAGTTCGTTCCATTGTCGGACGCCATTAGGCAAGGCGTTCCTCGACGTGCTCCCATTCGTCTTATAGCCATGATAGCCGAGCCCACATCTAGACTAGCGATTAGCTCCACGTGTATTGCCCTAGTCGCTAGACACGTAAACAACATTCCCCATCTCTTTTCTCGTCGCCTGCCAATCGTCACCCACATTGGGCCGAAACAGTCGACTCCGCAGCGTGAAAATGGTCGCGTGTGTGCGTTCAAACGTATCTGGGGTAGGTCACCCTTTACCGGTTTCCCTGGATTGGATCTCCTTATTTTACACCATGAACATTGATGCAGCGCTGCTCGTACATTTGGCCGGAGACGCAGAATCCAATACCGCTGGCGGAGATTATTTACGACCTGCTCTCTCCCCACATGGCCGTTCGCCGAATGCTCTTGCCGGATTATTAGACGTGTGATAGGGTGATTCCCATCTAGGATCGGTGGTCGTTTCAACTCATCGGGCACTGTTGCAGCGTTAATTCTTCCGCTCAAACGGATTATTTTATCCTCGCTGTAAACGGGATCGAGCTTGTGGAGACGGCTCGTACGATCAACGTTCTGTCCTTTCGATAGTCGCTCTAGTTCCTCGGCGAGACTCTCGTTCTGGGACTGCTGGATCAGCAAACACTCGGCTTTTCGTACATGCTCCAATCCTAGCCCTCGTGCACGTTTCCTGCATATGTCGATGAATGCGAAGACATATGCTACTGTTCTGACTAGACGTTCGTAGGAGGAGAAACGGGACACGTCTACTAGCGTCGACTTCTCTCTGGCGTGCGTCACCACAACTTCCTCTTCTGAGGTCTCAGAAGCATGCGGGACGGGCCAGCAGTCTTCACTCTCATGTAGGAATTGGGGTCCAGTGAACCATCGGTTATCCCGTTTCAGCTCCGTATTGCCAGCGCGCGTCGCGTCGTCTGCTACGTTTAGAGCCGTCGGTATCCATCGCCATTGGTCTGGTCGGGTTAGTTCGGCAATCTCTCCCAGTCGATGTGCGACGAACGGTGTGTAGCGGACCGCGTCGTTCCTGATCCAGTGCAGTACAGTTTTAGAATCGCTCCAAAATATTACTTCGGTATCCCACTGGTGACAGCGAACGATGTCAGCCGCTAGTCGCGCTCCAATCAAACTGGCTTGTAGCTCCATCCGTGGTATGCTCTGCGCTCTCAACGGCGCTACCTTTGCTTTTCCAGCGACTATAGAAACGTTAACACCTTCCTGGTTCAACACGCGCCAGTACGCGACGGCTGCGTACGCCTGCTCACTTGCGTCACAGAAAACGTGAAGCTGACGCTGTGTTACATTACTTCTTTCATCGTAGCATCGCGGTAATCTTAACTCGGCGATGTGTTTCAGATCCGATTGCCATTCGTCGAAGGTTAAAGCTTCTTCTGGTGGTAACGGATCGTCCCAGCCCACTTTCTTCTTCCACAGTTCTTGAAGCATGATCTTGGCAGTTACTGTGTATGGGCTCAGCAAGCCCAGCGGGTCGAACAAAGACATCACTGCCCCTAAGGCTTCACGCTTCGTCGGCGATCTGTGACCGTTTTTCACCTCCATGGGTACTCTGTTCATAGCAGTGTTGAATCCCAGTTCATCTGAGGTAGGTATCCACAGAATTCCCAATGCTCTCTCGTACAGGTGGGTGTTAGCGGCCAGCTCTTTCGGTGCACGTGCGCGGTTTTCATCGGGTATCTCTCTGAGTAGATGTTCTTTGTTACTATTCCAGCCTGCCAGCTCAAAGCCTGCTTTACTGTGCACTTCTTGTACCTCTGACATTGTTCGCGTGGCTATTTCTTCATCATCGAAACTTTGCACCCAGTCATCCATGTAATGGCTGCCGGTAATAGCGTAGTACGCGAGCGGATGTGATTCCTTGAAGTCCGCTGCGTTTCGATCTCTCACGCTATGTGCCAGGAAGGGTGAACTCCGTGCTCCAAAGATCATAGACGTCATTACATATTTCTGCGGCGGAGTGGAGCGATCATCGCCTCGCCATAGGAAATGTTGAGCTGCTCGATCTTCCGGCCTTATCTTGATTCGAAGAAACATCTCACGTATGTCAGCTGTGATAGCGACTGGCTTCATTCTGAAGCGAAACAGTATGCTGTGGAGCGACTGTAGTAAGTCCGGTCCATCCAAAAGCGCGTCGTTGAGACAAGTTCCGTTCGCACGCGCGGCCGCGTCAAATACCATTCGAACTTTTCCTGGTTTGTTGGGATTCGTGACAGCAAAGTGCGGTAGGTACCATAACCTTTCCTTCTGCGGGTGGTCCTCATCACTCTTGGCCGCATACCCTTTTTCAAATAGCTTTGTCACTTGCGCTGTGTATGCACTCTTGAACTCTGGCGATTTATCCATCTTGCGTTCTATGCCATGTAACCTGCGTACGGCCATATCGTAGCTCGGCGGCATAGTTTGCTCATCGATGGCCCAAGGTAATCCTACCTCAAAACAATTTTCCTTTCGTTCGGCAGTTCTCTCGAATATTTCCTTAGCACGCTCCTCCATCGGGTTGGGTTTCCTTTTTGATGAAACTCCGAGGGCGTCTATGTCGAAATGTGCTTTCACGAGTTCGTTTAGCTCGTCATCTCTGTTGGGAATACCTTGAGGTGTGCGCACGTGACATATAATTTCGGTATCATCCTTTTCTATCGTTCTTAGAGGGGCGTTTCCATGGATTATCCAACCCAACTCTGTAAGCGAAGCAGCTGGTTGGTTTCGTTTGCCTGTCAGCAGCTTTCGTGTAACGATAAGATGCCAATTGTCGGCGCCGATAAGTACGCGTGGTCTCGCGTTCGAGTAGCAGACGGTTTCTGATTTAAGCTCCCTTAAATGTGGTAGTTGAAGGAGCTCCGTTCCGACCGAATGACTTCCCAGGGTCAGATTCTTCACTGTCCTGGCTTTTATCTGCTGAAAGTTTTCCTGCCTCTGCCCTCGCACTCCAATGGTCACAGACTGGCTCGTGGGTTCCCGCTGACTTGATGTGGCTCCTACGATATTCAGTGCTCTCACTGGTCCTCTCGTTCCCAGTAGTGAGGCGATCTCCTCATCGACCAGTGTTATCGTCGATCCTTCGTCAAGTAAAGCGTGAGTGTTCAGTTCTCTCCCGCTTCGGCCTCTGATCGTGATTGGACAGACCTTCAGCAATATTCTTAACGCTTCCTCAGGTACTCTCGCTGATGCTGTTAACGCCGACTCTTCGTTCTGAGCCGTCTGTGCCTCCTTTTGGCGCTCTGGCGAGTGCAGCAACGCATGATGCGCCTGGGTGCATTCATCGATTCCGCATTTCTTGCTTTTGCAGCGAAAACGTCTATGTTTACTATTTAGACAACGAAAACAGACTCGTGCCTCTCGAGCCCATAGCCATCGTTCGTCTATGGTTAGGGCTGCCAGCTTCCGGCATTGTGGCGTTCGGTGCTCACCGCCGCAGCAGAGACATTCATCTTTCTTAGCCTTTGCATTGTCCTTTTCTTCGGTTGTGGCTAGAACGGTTCCGCGGTTTCGTTCATTCGCACGGTTCCGTTCTTCAGTGCGTTTTGCACTTCCCTCGTTCTGCCGCGAGCTATTTCCGCGAGCTGCTGCGGCAGAGTATGCATGGCGTACGGCGCGATCTGCCTCCCTCATGAGGAACTTGGATAGCGTCAGGATTTCCGCTTC
The DNA here is from genome assembly GCA_947086465.1 of Eupithecia exiguata. Classification (NCBI taxonomy): domain Eukaryota; kingdom Metazoa; phylum Arthropoda; class Insecta; order Lepidoptera; family Geometridae; genus Eupithecia; species Eupithecia exiguata. Next base: position 10,423,073 of record OX352240.1, on the reverse strand, counting down.
TCTCAGATCTCCGTATTCCTCAGCATAGTCGCACCATCTTGCCTTCATATGTGGTGTCAGTTTCTCTGTAACTTGACGTGCCAACATGGGGTTTTGTAGGTATCCTCGTTCATCCAGACTCGCGATTACCGTAACTATGTTTTGAAGCTTGATTGCAAAACCATTCAGTTCCGTTACGGTCGTTCCCAAACGTGGCATTCTTCTGATGTCTTCAATTGCTTCGTCTATTATCATCTCTGGACGTCCATAAAACTGTTCTAGGGTGTTCATGATTACAGCTGGATCCGTTGCCGTGAACAAAAGTGCCGATACCGTAGTTCGTGCTTCGCCACGCAGACATGCTCTAAGTCTGGCTAAATTCTCTGCCGGTGAGAGCTTGAAAAGCTTCGTAGAATCTCGCATTGCTGCTCTAAACGGTAGCCATTCTTTGGCTCCACCGTTAAAGATAGGTAGCTCTTGCATCTGTCTTGTCGGTGGTCTACTTGAAGCCATTTTTTCCAGCGCGTTCGTCAATCTATCGAATGCATTCTCATCTCTATATTGTTCCGGTAAAGGGAGTCCCTGACGTCTTGACTTAGGTGCAGTTTGGTTTACTGCGGGCCGTGGTGGGGCAGCTCGTTCCTCTGAAGTCGAGCGGATTCTGGTGCCCCCGTCCGTTTCTATTGGATCGTTGTAATCTCTCTGCTCCCCCCGTAAATGATGCTGTTGAAGCCATTTGTTGACGTGCCGTTCTGCAGTACCATCTTCATCTCTGTTTGCGCTAGCTGCATCAGTTTCTTCACGTATCCCAGCGACTTCGGCGGCTAATCTTTTCTTGATAAGAGTTTCTTGAATCCGAAGTTCTCTTCGCCGTATCTCTGCAAGTCGTTCTTCTGCTTCAAGTTCAGCTTGTCGGATACGCAGCGTGATGCTAGTGTTTGATCGCTGCGAGCGTACCGAAGGAGCACGACTATTTGGCTGTCGTCGCGGTTCCGTCGTGCTTTGTTCGGCCACGTCATGCTCACGCTCAGTGCGGTTACATGTGGTAACGTTCGCGGCGCGGTTGGTAGACGTAGCAGCAACAGCAATCTGCGCTTCAGGTGCGGATGATCTTCGTTCGGACAATCTTCGCGAGTCCAAGTTCGGCGCGGGGTGTGCGTCGGGGTGCGTATTGTCCGATGGTGACGCGGGGTAGTCTTCGTATACCCTCAGTGCGCTCTTCGCCCTCGTGACTGGTGGGCTTCTTGCGGTCTTCATCTTCAGCGCTTGAACGCGCCCCTAACGGTCCCTAACGGTCCCTAACGGTCCCTATCAGTCCGTCAGGAGGTGTCCGCCCAAAGGCCGACGTTTGCTCCTTCAGGGATGGATACGTTGGGATAGGAGGGGGGGTTCCACCCAGCAGAGGGGAACACGTAAACACGGGATGCTCGCGAATCGGCTGGAATGTCCGACTCCCTTGGGCGTGTGCCTACAGTCCGGCGGCCCGTATTACGTGTCCCTTACCGGCGAGGAGTGCACTTCAGCCCGCGCGGTCCTTGCGCTCTTGATGGACTGGTGGTGCCGCACAAACACCACACCGCCCGAAAGCGTTTACCCGTTGGCTACTTCGTTATAACACCGCAAGGTTTCCGTAAGCCAACGGGCCGCGATAACGCGTATTTTCGGACGTAGCACCGTTCGGTGATCTTCAGGCACCCCGTGCCCCTGGCGCTGGTCTTGACAACGATGCACGCTGCCCCGTTCGGGGTTTTTCAGGCACCCAGTGCCCCGACGCTGTGGCACGCTGCCCCGTTCGGGGTTCTTCAGGCACCCCGTGCCCCTGGCGCTGGTCTTGACAACGATGCACGCTGCCCCGTTCGGGGTTCTTCGAGCGCCCCGTGCGCCCCGACGAAGCGATATACGTGGCTGTCGGTCTTGCTTCAGGTACTCCCGTTACCTCGGCCGCACAGAGGACTGGTGCGAACCAAGGGGGAAACTGGGTCACGTGACCACCCTTATAATCGGGGGTCGGTCACGATAGTCGAAACCCAGGTACCGCTCTTCAGGTACTCCCGTACTAAACGGCCACGCCCAGTAGTCAGCTGTGCCGTAGTGGGAAACCGCCAGGCTACACTACGCCGAGACTGCTCAAGTGGTTGCTGAGGCAGATCTCGGGAGCTGCCGCGGGTACCGCTCTTCTTATCCTTGGTGGTGGCTTCTGATCCGGCTCGAAGGACCAACTTTTGTGGGGGTCCTAGCTCCTACTGGGTCCTTAGCAGGGTTCTCCTCCGCGTTCCGGGGGTCCTAGCTCCTACTGGGTCCTAGTAGGGTTCTCCTCCACGTTCCTTGAGTGAAACAATTAATGGACTGTATTACTTAGTTTTATTTACTTATAAGATTAGCTGACTACTGTTACTACTGTGTGTGTCGCAGCACACGTTTGTGTTCGCCTACCTATGCCCAGGCTATACCGTGCAGAGGACGGCACTTTCTGCGCTATGTCGTAGCGTAATTTTCACTATGCCTTACGAGGTTTTATTGTTATAATTCTTTACATATTAACTTATTTACAACTGTTCAATCTTTAAAGTATAGTTAGTTTCTCAAGCTTTCTAATGAGACCTAAATCTTATACCTAGACCTCGTATCTATGGAGATATTTGCATAAATCTACCAAACTTTTCTGTATTATGAATTTACATTGACAATATATCTCTTCTAAATTACGTGCGAAAGCTATTCTAAACGACGGGGATACAAATTATTCCCTCTCGAAAGGGCTACAAAGAGGGCAACTTGATCTTGAGCTTCAACTCCCGGCTCCGTCCGTCACATCAACCATCACCCTACATACTCCCATACAACAAACGTGTTTTTTTGCCGTTTTTGTAGATAATGGTAAGGAACCTTGTTGCGCGAGTCCGACTCGCACTTGGCCGGTTTTATTAATCTTTAAAATATTGAATACTGAATCGTTGGTACCTATCTAATTAAGTTATCGTTACTAGATTTAACCTCAGATTTTGAATAGGATTATTGTTATTATAATCTTCTATCGTTTTAATGACCCATAGGTTTACGTAATGTGCCTTTAATTTGTTTTTTGCTAAGCGGATTACCGCTTATCCTCTAATGACTTCACTGCAATAAAAAAGTGTTGACCAACATTTAAGAGAAATAATTGAGGTAAGCTTCTAAGTAACTTATCTTAGTTTAAGTAGTACCTGACGTTAAAAATACCTAAAAGTTATTTAATAAAATAATTAATGTAAGTATGATCAAGAAATGGAATCAATTTAGAAATAGTATACACAATTGAAACAGTCGAACTGACTGAAGACTGTTGGTACAATCAAGAAATGGAATCAATTTAGAAATAGTATACACAATTGAAACAGTCGAACTGACTGAATACTGTTGGTACAATCAAGAAATGGAATCAATTTAGAAATAGTATACACAATTGAAACAGTCGAACTGACTGAATACTGTTGGTACAATCAAGAAATGGAATCAATTTAGAAATAGTATACACAATTGAAACAGTCGAACTGACTGAAGACTGTTGGTACAATCAAGAAATGGAATCAATTTAGAAATAGTATACACAATTGAAACAGTCGAACTGACTGAAGACTGTTGGTACAATCAAGAAATGGAATCAATTTAGAAATAGTATACACAATTGAAACAGTCGAACTGACTGAAGACTGTTGGTACAATCAAGAAATGGAATCAATTTAGAAATAGTATACACAATTGAAACAGTCGAAATGACTGAAGAGCAAACAATCTACATTTAGCTCAACTGATTTGTACCTTTTTGATTTTCTGAGTTGAGCAACTTGAGTTGAGCAACGGGAACCAAAACAAGTTTGATAAGAAAGGGCCCCGTTGCGCAATTTGCTCAACTGAGTTGCGCAATTGAGTTGCACAAAAGGGGCCCCACGATCTTTTATGTAGGATAGATAGAACATACATAATTTTATCCATTGATAATTTGTTAGAATCAAAATTGTGAATACATTCGCTGCACAAATACCTATTTTTGCAAATCTTTATAGGTACCGGTCGTCGTACATGACCACCATCTCGAAATCGTCTCCGAGTACACTTCCCTTGGGCAGATTCTGCAGTTGGGTAAAAACAATTTCGAGACGGAGGCCTAGAGGAGGATCCAGCAAGCCGAAGATAGGGCGCTATGGCGCTCATTAGCGGAGGAGTATATGTCCAGCAGTGGACTAATATAGGCTGATGATTACCTTAAATCTACATATTTACCTTAAATTTACATAATAAAACACTGTTTTAACCGGATTGATCGCGTATATTTTATATTTTGTTTATAACCTGACGTTTCGGAGGCTTTTCAGCTTCCATGGTCACAGGCGAAAATAACCTTAGAATATACTATGTTAAATTTACATATTTTTTTAAAAGTTTTAATGACTAAAATTCTGTTTCTAAAAATGGTTGCTTTAGAAAGTTTTAGGCCTCTACCTATAAAATAAAAAAATCCTAGAATATCAGAACGTATGGTTTCCCAGCTGAAAGAACAACACGTGGACTGTAAATGTGGGGACATTAAGTTTCGGGGCTTGATATTATAAATGAGATGCCATCTTTGACTAACGGACGTGGAGATAATAAATGATTCAATTATATGAATTTGATTGATTTTTTCTATTATTAGGTGGTAGAAAAAGCCGAAAATGCCAAACCGTGGCCGATTCAGAGTAAAATCAAAGGACAAAAGGACAGTTGTTTGCGACTGACCTGCTGACCCGCGGGAACATTTACGTCGCATGGTATGCAAACCGAACAATAAGCACACTTTACTAACAATCTAAGTGATTGCTCTCAGCATGATTTGCGAATAGATCAAAATATAGTAGAAAAATTAGGTACAATCTTTATTAACAAAGAAAATTACAATCAAATAATATAATTAAATTAAAACTAGTATTTACAATTGAAACAATTGAGCTAACTGCAGACTGTTGCAAATCAATATATATGCTGATCCATATCAATACCAGTCGGAAGCGTTGCCCAAGACGCTAGCTGCATTGCCCCGCTGCTGTATAGCGATGCTGATGCGCTGCGCCAAGATACTCACCAGCTCTCGGGTCATGCGTCGCTTCGACCAGACGCTCAGATATTTTTTTTTAAACCCGGAGAGCTTCGGTACCCCATGGACCTAGGGTTTCGACTTCAAGGGGAGCAAAATGATATAGTAGATAGAAGTGTATTTCCGACTTCCTAGCTTAGTTTTCCTCCTTAAAATTTTGTGTAAGTAATCATCGTCATCAGCCCTTGTCAACCCACTGCTGGGTATAGGCCTCTACCGTAAAATTTCATTTTCATTTATTTTCTAGCAGTGCCTCGCGGTTTCACCCGCGTAGTTACCGTTCCCGTGGGAATTCCGGTATAAAAAGTAGCCTATGTCCTATTCCAGACTATAATCTATTCCTGTGCCAAATTTCATTCAGATCCGTTCAGCCGTTCTGGCGTGATAAAGGATCAAACATCCATCCATCTATCTATCCATCCATCCATCTAAACTTTCACGTTTATAATATTATACTAGCAGCGCCTCGCGGTTTCACCCGCGTAGTTCCCGTTCCCGTAGGAATTTCGGGATAAAAAGTAGCCTATGTCCTATTCCAGACTATAATCTATCTCTGTGCCAAATTTCATCCAGATCCGTTCAGCCGTTCTGGCGTGATAAAGGAACAAACATCCATCCATCCATCTATCTATCTATCCATCCATCCATCTAAACTTTCACGTTTGTAATATTAGTGAGATAGTTCTATCCATCCATCCATCTAAACTTTCACGTTTATAATATTAGTGGGATTTCACCGTAGGTACCTGTTGATACACTTGATGTCGTTGTAGTCTACTTCATTAAAATTATATAGGTATACAAGTCCAATTTTGTGTGAAGGAAAGAAACACCATAAGGATTGTATTCAGAAACAGTAATTTCCATAAATATAGATAAATATTAAACACATTAAAAATACAAATAATTAGCTGTAAAGGGGCCTAAATAATAATATAGTCAAACTCAAAATATAATTATGTACAATTACAAGTCAAAATATGTCATGCAGCTGTATAGGGGCGTTGTCAAAATAAACTAAAACAAAGATAGGTGGTGTGTATAATACTACACTTCGTTCTAGGAGTCTTATTCTGCCAAATAATCGCTTTTCTATGACAATGGTATGTTGCAGAATCGTCCATAGATCAAAGAAACTCTAGAGTAGGTACTATTTGAATGGGGAGATTGATATAATTTTTTCAACCTTGACACTTTTGACACGTGTCCCTTCATCTGTAGTTTCTTTCATGGTAAAATGCCAAAACGTGTTATTCTTAACTATAACAACGGTATCGTTATGGTGAAGCAATTAATTTATGTGGAATTCGGGCGGCTTATCCTGTAGTTAAGCTAATGTGTCGTGCTAAGTAAATAAAATTTCGTCATTAGATAAATAGCATTTTAGTAATTTTTCAATTTATGTTGTACTAGCAGCGCCTTGTGGTTCCCGTGGGAATCCGGGATAAAAAGTAACCTATGTACTATTCCAGATTATAATCTATCTCTGTGCCAAATTTCATTCAGATCCGTTCAGCCGTTCTGGCGTGATAAAGGAACAAACATCCATCCATCTATCTATCCATCCATCTAAACTTTCACGTTTATAATATTAGTGAGACTAGCAGCGCCTCGCGGTTTCACCCGCGTAGTTCCCGTTCCCGTAGGAATTTCGGGATATAAAGTAGCCTATGTCCTATTCCAGACTATAATCAATCTCTGTGCCAAATTTCATCCAGATCCGTTTTGCCGTTCTGGCGTGATAAAGGAACAAACATCCATCCATCTATCTATCCATCCATCTAAACTTTCACGTTTATAATATTAGTGAGACTAGTTCCTGCCCGCGGATTCGCACGCAGTTTATCGGGATTCAAAGTAGCCTATGTCCCCAGCCAAATTCCATTATGATCCGTTTAGTAACTATTATTTATTGAAAATAATTTATAATGTTAGCTTTCTATGCTACCTACTTAAAACCCCATGAACCTTACATTACACGTATCAGCACCTTGTGTGGATAAAGTATGTAAAAATAATAGGAACGTGTTGATTCACAACATAATTCACATGTTTGTTCAATGGGCAAATAGCATTAACATGCGTTAGTGAACTCTCGGTCTGCTATATTAGGACCACTATTGAAAATGAAAATTCAGTAAATCTCGAACTAGATTTAACTGTAATATCCGTAAAAGAAAATTACAACCAAATAATGAAAAATTAGAAGTAGTATTTACAATTGAAACAATTGAGCTAACTGCAGACTGTTGCAAAAAATCTTTAAGTAGCTCAACTAGATAGAAAAATATAAGGATGAAAATATTTAGTAACAATTCCGCGAAAAAACCTTCTCCGATAAGTTGTAACAAAATGTAGTCCGCGTTGTAGAAGAAGAACGACGCCAACTACAAAATGAAAAAATACCTATCAACTAGATAGGCATGCTTACTGGTGTTTATGATAATAAAATTAAAGGAGATCGAATAAAATTGGTGGTTTATATCCGTAGTTAGAATGTCAAAAAGTTGTGTGATTAATGATTATCCTAATCCTAACTTTGTTTGTCTCTTAACATCGGGACATCTAGTAGGTACGTAAATTAAAGACCGAACCCAACGTTTCCAAATATTTCTATCTTTAAGTTTTAGCCTTTTCAACAGAGGCGTTAATTCTTTTTTTTCAAGGTAATTCGATATGATTAATGTGAATAAGTCAGCTCTAAGTTGTTTTGATAATATTGAACAAACTGCTCTATTGGTTTAAGGTTAAATTGCAACATTAAATGTCCGGTAAAGCTGCCTACACACTACAGAATTGACATAACGACTCGTAACAGATAGAGGATAGAATAGAATAGCACAGATAGAAATTCAATTTAGAACATCGTGCGCACAATGATCTAAATTCAATTTACTTTATCCTCTAGCGGATAAAAACGACTTTTACACTCAGATATTGAAGAGCAAAAATACTCTTTCCTCGCTGAGGTGGGATGAAAAGTTACGTTTTTTGTTATAGTGCTTACCCGCACTTTGGGTATCTCTAAGAAATGAAATAAGTTCCCAAAAATTGGGTGGGGCGCGAGTTCGAGTCCCGCCGAAACCGAAAATTTTTGGGAACTTATTTCATTTCTTTGAAAAGTTACGTGTGCACTCGAGTGCAGAGATTTTTTACCTCGTGCTCTTTTGATTCCCTCGCTACTTGAAAAATGCATGTGAGCCGCGGGGAAAAACTAGTTATTAATGACCTACGTTACTCTATCCATAAGTGCGACATTTAACCCAGGTTGGAGAAAAGCTAAGGGTAAGAGATTTTTATGAGGAAGTACTTTGATTGAGTTCCAAGGCCTCTCGCAATCTTAGGCCAGAACGGAAACTGTATAAAGGTATGATAGGTTACCACGAAAGATTATTTCTAGATTGTGGTCTTAGAATCTAGGTATTAGTGACTGGTCATGAGTACAACGTAGGTCCATTAGTGTGACTAAAGGATACCCACCCACGAAAGGACTAGGTAAGCTCTCAGGTCGTGACCATGACTCAATCCTGGGCCATGATGTAATCCTTAAGAATTAAATCGATGATTCGTTTCTCGGTAGAGTTGGGACATTCGTATCGATTATTGATTTACGCTACAATATGAGGCGGTTATTGATAAAATAAATATGTAGTTTAAAAATAAAAAAACTTTGTGCATAAAAAAGTACAATAGAAGAACAGACAAAAATTAGAACTAGTTTTTAATTATTATTTGTGTTCTGGGTAGTTATAGGTACCTACTAGATACCTGGTATTACTGAATAAGTAGGTACATTACAAAAATATTTTTTTTGTATACATAGAAAATACCTAGAACACCCGGATCTGCAGATTTGTCCCGAGGCGGGAATAAAACCAGCAACGCAAACCAGCAAAAAAAAAGCTGAAGACAGGGCGCTATGGCGCTCATAAGGGGAGGCCTATGTCCAGCAGTGGACTGATATAGGCTGATAATGATGATGAAACCAGCAAAACCTGCAACTCAGAGTTGCAGGCGCAGACCGCGCCACAGAAGTAACCTCTTTAAAATAATCAAGATTTAGATTTTCATGATTTAACTGTAAGAAAAATGGCGAACAGCACTTGAACAAAATAGGTAGGTCTGTACCTATATTTTGAGTATCATTTTTGTGAAATGACTTGACTAAGTGTTCCCTGTGAATCTATAGTATGAATAAATGAATTGAATAGGTAGGGGAAAAAATTAAGGTCTGATAGGTACCGATTTCTTTCATTCAGTGGAGAGAGTGTTTTATGAGAGAGAATTTTATAGTCGATACACCTTCGCTTGACCACAATCTCACCTGGAAAGTGAAGATGTGGCAAACAATGTATCACGAAGGTCTAGAAGATACCCACTCTTGTCTTGAAGAGACTAATTAAGAAGGTGGAGGAAAACCGCTTAGTGCGAGTGGACGGTATATCTACCAAGTAGGGGTGGTAATGCGATGTGCGTCTGCTTGTCCTGGAGTGGAAGGGGGATGGAAAAGACGGAGAGACAAGTGACCTTGCGGCGGTGTTCTTTTTTTCTTTGGACCTTATTCTTTGCAAGGCACTGCTCGTCAATGGTCAATGATTTTGAAATCTCTTCGTGCTATCGAGTCTAAGGCCCGTATTATGAAAGCTTGCTCGGTTATCAAACGATGCTTGAGTAACGCTTTTGTATGGCATAAACGTCACTCAAGCATTATTCGATGACTGAGCAAGCTTTCATAATACGAGCCTAAGACTGCAAGCTGGTACTTGGCCAATCCGTCCCAAACATGTCAACAATACTCCAAACCAGACCGGACCTGTACTTGATATAGGGATAGAAGCTGTCTGTCCCGGTGTAAAGTATCGCTTAATCTTGTTTAGGATTCTTAGCTTCATGGCTGCTGTTTTAGCCTTTGGCTTGATGAAGGATCAAAACTTTAAGAGTTAATGTGAGTGCGATACAGAGGAGCTCAAGTCAATCTCTTATAAGTACCGGTAGATTTGGAAAATAGGAACATGCATTCCTAACTAATTTTATTGGAAATCCTGTTCATCGCAAATAATTGACTTTTACCTACTATGTGAGGGAATATTCAACCTTGTACCAGAATTAGACGAAGATAAGGATTGACTCACTGAAATATGAAACCCCGCGATTATTGAGAAGATGAAACTAGATTACTGGCAATTTTACATAATTTGTGTGTGAGGTGGGTGTATAGTTTGTGTGTTAAGCACTTTAGCCATAAATAAGTGTTAGAGAACTCTACCTACTTCAATATTTCTTATTTAAGTTTTTGTTTAAATGTGTGATTGGTTGTACCTAGGTAAAAATAAATTTATTTTCTTTCTTAGTTTTGATAGGTAGGTAGGTACATTACCTAGGTACCACTAAATTTCATAAGATTAACAAAACTTAGCCTTACTGTTACGTCTCTACAATTTCATAACAATTTTTTTTTCAAATTGCTTCCTCGTTACTAGTTTTTTTTTATTATCGAGGCACAAGAATTTTCGACCAGGATTTCAAAGAGATAAGAAATTTTTGAAAACACAATGTTATTTTAATTTTTTTTTTGCTTTATTACTAGGTAATTAGACTAATGAAAAATAAAATAAGATGAGATCAGGATTTCTCAAGTACCTATCGCAAGTAATTTTTAATTTTTTTGATGTTATGGTATATGATTCACTTCTTCCACTAGTGGATAAAAAATTTAAGAAAACGTTTTGTAAGCATATAGAAATAAAGTTATTGAATTTTGAATTATATTTTATTTTTTGTTTTATTTCAAATTAGACTGTTAGATGAGATCAATAAATCAAATGGTTAATTTTAGTTATCATAAATTGCACTACTAACAATAAATTCAACCAATTATACTCGGTGGTGGGTAGTACTTAACTTTTTTATAATTACGAGTATTGGGTCCTTCTCTACTAGTTCTCAAATGTACAACAAACTTTAATTTCAGTGCACAGCAATCTTGGCGTAGTTTTTTTCATTGTATTGTAGCACTCTGGTGTAATATTGCTTCCAAATCCATGCCCTTACTCTACGAGCTGTTTTGTAATTTATTTAAATTTTTTTTGTATAAAAGAAAATAAAAGTTAGTCTTTGAAAACCATAAACGCACTGACAAGAGAATTTCGGTTTCGTACCTAGCCTAAAAGGCTACTAGAGTGATAGCGAGGTATAGGACGAGATTCGCCAAGTAACTAAGTTTCACCCTCTCATACCAACCAAACTACACACAAATTTGAAAATATTTTTATCGATAATAACAATCCTCACTGGCCATCCCTAGCAAAACCGCAGATAGAGTCGTCACACTCTACGTCACTCCTGGCGTCACATCCTTAGAGTATACCTAGAGACGGCATACCTACGAAAAAAACGTGTATACCTAAACTTACCTAGAAACTAAAATGGCTCCTTTCCGTAGTGCTGCCCTTTTGTACCTCGATATTTTTATCGAAACAAGTATTTTTGTGACGATATTTTAGCAGTTTCGTAGTGATTTTATTGTTTTCACCACGATTATGAAACAGAATTCTATAATCATATAGTCTTATAATGCTTAAATTAGAGATACAAAGTATGTGAATGCACGTACCCAACTATGGCTCGACCGCGCTCATGAGACGCAACCACTGAGAAGTTAAGAAAATGAGCTATTATAACAATGGTAATTTTTTCATGTATTTTCCGAGTCAAGACTCATGCGTTTAGACACGTGCCAGACCTCCTTAGAATTAAAGATCAAAGTTCACCAAACCAGTTTATTGAACAGTCTGCAGTTAGCTCATTTGTTTCAATTGTAGGTAAATACTAGTTCTAATTTGTTTATACTATTTGATTCAAATTTTCTTTGTTAATAAACGTTGTGTTCATTTAAGAAAAAAAGGTACCTACTGAAATGAAACAACAAGCTACTTAATTGCAAAATATATTGTTAGTATGCAACAGTGATTTGTGAGATAGTATATTTATATTTGTATAACAATATGGGTATAACAATGTGTAATCTGTATCTTTAGCGTAGACGCTATCTATGCTTATATTATAAATGCGAAAGTGTATTTGTTTGTCATTCAGTCACGGCTTAACTAAGAAACCGGAACCTAACTAAGAAAGGATGGAGAGTAACATAGGCTACTTTTTGTCTTAGTAAAATAACAAACTCCCATGGTAGAGTTACAGGAATATCCCCTTAGATATTATATGAAATTCGAATTTAACGGGGATGAAACCGCGGGGAACAGCTAGTATTATTTATTATTATAATATAAATCACAAAAAGATAGACACCACATTTTATAAGCAATTCAACAAGTCTCATTCATTTATTATATTATATCACAAATTTAACACAGACTCCTACATTTTTAATTAAACAAGCAATGTAATCCGTAATCCGTCTTATTCATTTACAGTATAAATCAAAAATTTAACACAGACGCCACCTGTATTTTCGATTGTAGAAGCAATGCAACAGTCTCATTCATTTACACATTTGCAATATACCTACCTAATTCAAAAATTCAACTAATACTACACCTAAATTTTCAATTTTACAAGTACCTAATGTAATCAGTCTCATTCATTTACAGTATAAATCTCAAATTTACATTATTTCTATTAAAGTACTGGATCGCGATGGCACTAGTGGCTGAAACAAACATGAAGAATAAATTTATAATGCAACATTATTTGTCAGCCTACAATTATAGACTCTAGAAAGGTACTGAGTAGTTCAACTTTGAAAAAAAATCTAAAATCTTAAAGAAATTCTAAAAAAAAAGGTGGGCGAAGGTCTGCCTGCGTTGCAGGCAGACCTTCGCCCACCGTGCCACATCGTTTGCGAAATAAGTAACTTTATTTTGCATGGAAATAATTTGCTAAGGGAGGATTTATGGAAATGTACATTTTAGAGGGGATTTGAAGTATTTAATATTACTTTGGGTCAGATTTATTTACTTAAAACTTAATATTCATTAATATCAAAATTTAAGCCCTTTGGAAAATAAAGGTAGTCAAGTTTGTTAATGCATATATGCATTACTTTGCAATAGAAGTTTGTGGGAGTAAGGTCAAGTAAAATACTTACTAAAAAGATTCGTGACGGTACGGCATCCTCTCGCAGTCTTGTTATTTAAAGTTCGATTGAAGCAAGTTTCTTCAAAATGAAGAGAACGAACGAAAATATCTTTCGTACCAAACTTCAAATTTTCTACTCCAATTGAGTCCAGCCACTTTTTCTTTTACCGTAATTTTCGGGTAACCTAGAACGTAAAAAACCAGTTGAAAATTAATACACTACAATTTACACTTGAAAACATCGATACCTATGAAAAATGCCTTGAAGGACAACACTATCGCCAAACAAACAGTTTCATGTTTTCTTTACTTACACTTAAAACTTACAAAAATAAGCTACATTCGGTATGAATTTTATGTAAACTATTCCTATGAAAGCCAACACATAAGGTATTTATTGTATTATTTGGTAATTTAGCAAAATAAGAATACGTACCGGTGTAATGTTATGTTTGGACGATTTTCACTTGTTTTTAAGCCGCAACCTACCAAACTGCTGTTTGGCATCTTCCTTTTAGCTTTCTTTCGCTTACTATATAAGTATTCACATGAAAAAGTCCCGAACTCAAATAATTTTAGCATTTTTACTGTAAATGCAACTCTCGTTGACAGTTTACATACCTGAAAGTTAAATGGCGAACCGGCCTCAATCATGCTTTGCTATGACGTCACGTTTCAATGTTGCCAAAAATAGGTTTCGCACATTATATTGATGTCTCTTTTTACATTGGTTATTGTAGGTAAGATAAAACGAGATAGCTATAAGTTTATGAGTTCAATATCGATTTAGATCATATTTGTATAACCGAAAGTTCCTATAGAACAATACGCCGTCTCTATATACCAATACTCTAAGGTCACATCTTACAGTGAAGATGTCACTGAAGTCACGCAACCGCGGGATGACACAGAATGTAGAGTGCACTTGTAAACAAGTTACGTAATCGGTGTATTAGGTGGTATATGAAAGCAAGTGGTTGATGTTGAAGGTGGTTATGAAGGTTGGCCAATTCTTTAAATCCACTCTTATTGACGGCAGTTTTGAATTTCTAACTTGGATAAGGTCCACTCTAGCTAGCGGAACCCTTTATAGTCGACTATTTTATGCCCGCGGCTTCGCGTTGTTTCTATAGAAACGTTTAGCTTATTTCTATCCTATGGGAACTGGTTTATAAGATATAAGTAGCTTAAAGCTGCAAGAAGCTGCTGCCCTTTCATATATCAGCTTTAAATCAGTTCCCATGAGATAGAAATGACCGTAGACAACGCAAAATATTATAAATACGCAGGGCCATTTAGCAAGAAGTTGAAGTGGAAATATACATAATATGGAAGTATGGAAGCCCCGTTGTGCAACTAGTATTTGCAGTTGCGCAACCTCAGCTTCACAAAAGGGAACTCGCGATAAAATACGTAGAAAATGAAAGCCCCGTAAAAAGAGAAGCCCCATATTTTTCAATGCACATTTCTGTGTTGTGCTCCGCGGTGCTTTTCAGTTTTGCGACAAGTTTCGCCACGGCCGACAATTTTAGCTTTGCCATAAACATTGAACAATATCGATAGGTGTCAGGTAACTTATGATTTGAATTGCGAATCGATTAATTACCTACCTATGTTGTCCAACCCAACGGCCACACCTCTGTTGCAAGTGTTCCAACGGTCAAGCAAGTCGGCACCTTGACTTTATCAACTTTATAATTCGAATTCTTATTTCATCGAATCATTTTAGAATCTATCAAGCAGCTTACGTTCCGTAGTTCTAGAATGATCAGTCATTTTACATTTCTTGTGTCGATTATGAAGAAGTCATTATTTTCTTACCTGAATAACTTGATTATGTTTTTATTGTGCTAGTTTCCTTAAAAATCTAATTAATCCATCAGTTATACATAATATTAGCAGAAAATATTGAACACGTATTTTTTTAAATAATTAGGTAACCAAAAAATTATTAAGATATAACCAGTTACAGTTCCGCGTGACGTCACGCCGGGCGACACATCTAGCGACTTTATGACGTCACGAGCCCCCACTCCTAAACTTTGACGCGCTGTATTTTTGTCACTTTTTGTTTGATTGACAAAAGAAAAAATACGTGTCCAATATCTTCCGATAATCCTTACCTTTTCCTACCCCTAGGTGAGTTGGGGGAAGGATCTTCAATAAAAACAAGGAGCTTGCGTTGACAAACAGTAATTTATTCAGTAGAGGAAATGCAGTACCTTTAGTAGTTAACAATAATACAGAATATGTTGGGCGCCTTAGCATGAAGTAGTAGTAAGCTCAGCCGATAGTGAGTTGTATAACAGGGCGTGGTAACCTACTTTCAACCTTCTTAGCAACCAGATAATTTAGATTTTTTATGACTAACGCTAGTACCGAATGACGTTCAGCAATTAACGGTGCGCAGATGAGTGTTCACGAGGGTCCAAAGGTGTGGTTAGTAGTTCACAGCACAGAATAAAGAAAAACACAGCGGACAGTGTCCTGCTGTGATACCAGTCAGTCGCCGCCGTCGGTCCGAAGGAGCCGAAGCACGGAAGAAGGGACCTGCCTCCTTCGACACCGGACAGCCTCCACGCAGCCTCTCCCAGACCGCTCTCTCCAGGGACAGCACAAGACAATTAGGGGAAATCCCTCAGCTAAGCCCCGCAGCTAGGCAGCTTGAGGGGTGCACTCCGATTCGTAGGAGGAATATCAGCACGACGGCCTCTCGCGTCTGTAAAGCGGGCAGGCGTTGATGCCTCGGGACTCCGGATGCCACGCGGACGCGGTGTATCGGCGGGGCCCAGCTGAAGAGATTTCACTAGAATTTGAAGACTAAAAGTTTTGAACCAGCGTTCGTATCAGAAGCAGAGTCGTGAAAGAAAGGAAGGACCACAGAGTATGTGGAAAGGACAGCTCTCGCCACACATTGACAGACAGACTCCCTCGAGTCAGTCAGTTAATCTGTCAATGTCACTTTTTGTAATGTCGAAGGGATTCCAGTATGAATACTGAAGAAAGAGGTCCCCTTCGGCATATGAGGGTTACATAACTAAGGGACTTATTAGGATTAAAGATTTTTTAGGAAACTATAGCCTATTGCAAACCCCGCTGGTAAACTAGCTATGGGTACCTACCTATAAGATAGGTAAGGTACCTACAAGATAGGTAAGGTACCTACAATAGGTACAAGGTCCCATCATACAGCGAAAACTTATACCTATACGAGGAAAACTCCTTCAGTGTAACTCTAGGTAAAGTACTTAGTTATTTGGTTTAAGTCATTCATCATCACCAACCTATATTAGTCCACAGTTGGACATAGGCCTCCCCTTTATGAGCGCCATAGCGCCCAGTCTTCAGCTTTCTGCATCCGGCAATACTGGATCATCATCTGCCTGCAGTTTTTCGCAGATCGTCATTCTACCTGGCGGAGAGCGTCATGATGGTACATGACTAACATTTTCGGTCACCTTCCTCTAATCTCCGGCTCCGGCTTCTTCCAGTCAATTTTCTGTCAATGTCGGTACTTTTATAAAATATTTTTGGAGAATTTCCATAATTTGAACTATTTAATGCTGTAATTTTTTTGTTACATGGCTTGATTTTTTTAATGATTAAAAACATTCTTTTTGTTTTTGGGGGAATTAGGTCTTCAATAAATATTGAAAACAATATCTTCATCTCGACTACAAGCATCCGAATTTAGGTCCATATTATGAAAGCTTGCTCAGTCCTCAATCTGGACTTGAGTAAGGATTTTGTATGGCATAAGCGATACTCAAGCATAGATCGATAACAGGGCCAAGCTTCCATTATAGGTACATCAATAGGCCTACATCTACATATTTTATGTAAGCAGGTAGGTGTGTCATTAAGTAAATTTTAATTAAAAGCAGTAGGTAAGTACTTGCTAAATTAAATTAAATTCCAAGCAGCGCTTTACGGGGCAAGTCGAGCTTTGAATAAAGTTCACGCGTAGATAATTTATTCCACGCCTTATGAGCTCATAGCCTTTAATAGAATCTACGTTTATTTATAAATTGAAAAAACTACTTAAGGTGCTTTTAATATTGTGCTGATTGTAGGATCTCTCTGACATTTAAACTAATCTTGACTAGGTTATGTCCCCGGCTTCGCACGCGTTGCTTATAGAATAAACATATTAAATTATTATTACTAAGATTAAGACGAAGAGAATATATTATTATTATTATTAAGACTCCGCTATCCGTCTGTCTGTCGTCCGTCTGTCCGTCTGTCACCAAGCTGTATCTCATGAACCGTGATAGTTAGACAGTTGAAATTCATCAATTCACAGATGATGTATTTCTGTTGCCGCTATAACAACAAATACTAAAAAACAGAATAAAATAAATGTATAAGGGGGCTCCGATACAACAAACGTGATTTTTCTTGCTCGTTTTTGCTCGATATTGATAACGGCAACAGGTAGACTCTTGAAATATTCACATAATATTTAGATAAGTATATATTCACTTTAAAAATAAATAATAAAATTAAAATAAAACAAATATTAAACGGGGGCTCCCATACAACAAATGTGTTTAGATAATGTGTGTATAGATAATGGTACGGAACCCTTCGTGCGAGAGTCTGACTCACACTTGACTGGTTTTATTTTTGTTAACTATAAGTACCTACAACTGTTTTTTCTAATTTTCCCCTTTAATACCTCCTAAAAAATGGGAAAACTGGAATAAAAAATGCTTCGGGGATAGATGAAACATGAATATACTTAGGTACTTCAGGCGTACTTTTTACACTATTAATCCCCAGGAACTCACTAAATGACACGGCAAGGGACTGAAACAGCTGGCGAACTCTGATGTTGCAGACCAAGATTTTTGGCCACGCTCCACTCCGATAGATCAGAAAGTTAACTGCCTGCCTAGATTAGGACCTAGGGTTTGGTTAAGTAGGTCTAGGAACCTAATAATCTACATAAATAAATAGAAGCAGAGAGAAACTTATGTAGGTAGGTACTAAGCTGCGAAAACCTATCCTATGCACGCATTGACTTCATAATGAAAGGTGCGCCGCCGGCCGCCGTCGCGGCCGTCGTCGTGTCGTTGAGGAATTTCAAATCTAGACTCAGATTCGCAATGGTCGGTATATTCTGTCTTTAAGCAAAGTAGGTAGGTCCAAACTTACTTTATCTGACTGAGTACCTACACTTAATTAGATGAGTAAGTAAGTAGTACCTACCTACCTTCTATCTTATCACCGCGTAGGAAAGGTACCTTGGTATTTGTAGGTAAATAAGGATTAAGTACTTATCTATTACCAACCGTCACTCAACTTTGTGCCGATATGAGAACGGTTGGGCCTAAATTGACCCAAGAACCGTAACTGTCGATGTCGTTGTCGTGTCGTCCCGGTTGGACGGCTGGCACTCCGAGAAATAAAAAAGGCTTAGGCTTAGATAGAATCCTTAGATTAAAGGAGTAGGAATTCTTAAACTGAGGGGTTTAGGACCACTAGCGGCGTAGGGGGGGGGGGGGCGGAGGGGCGGTCCGCCCCGGGTACCGAGCTCCAAGGGGTGCCATCTCGGCACCCCTCGGGGTGCACAGATGGCACTTCAAATCCGAATCCGGAGTGATATCGAAAACTCGCACGCAGACATATTAAAAAATTGCGGCTCGCTTCGCTCGCCGTTGTTTTTTATTACGATTGTATTATTAGATACAAAATAATTACTTGAATACTTTAAAATCGGGTGTAGAAAGGTTGCCTAGCAGAGATCGCTCAAACCGATAAGGCATTGTACATACAACTTTATCTGTATTAGTCTTTCCCTGCCCTGTGTAACTATTTTATTTGATGTGCAATAATGAGTAATTGCTTTGTACTGTGCTTTATTTTGTTGTAAATCGTAAAAAAAATCTTTTCTCATTCATTGTCATAGCTTACTTTTTTTGCTAACTATGCCTCACCAATTTCAAAACAGGTTGTGGCTCACTCTCACATTTTTATTACATATTTGTTTCATAACAATCTTCGCAGCTGCCGCAATTTCTCCAAACGTTTCAGGGCTCGCTGTTATTAGTTTTTTCATACTCTCCTTAACTTGTTTGTGATCACCCGAAAAAGTAACAAAAATTTCGGCGGCTCGCTACGCTCGCCGATTCATTTTTAGCTTTGTTGTAGATAGCCAAAATAATAATTTCGTCGTGGTCTTAGAATACTTGTATTTTTGCTAACCTCACCGAACTCCGAAATTACCTAGTGGGACTCGCTCCGCTAGCCGTAGTTATTGATAAATTTATTTTTTAAATTATAAGTCACCTTTAAATTCACATATTTAATATTAATAAGGTCACAATTAAGTCAATTATTAAGGTCACCTATGACAAACTTAGTTACTTTTCACCAAAAACCCGAAAATCTAAAAAAAATATCGCGGCTCGCTTCGCTCGCCGTTGCTTATAATTCCTTTTGTTAGAAATTGAGGGTGCGGATAGTCAACCGACCCTGGTGCTTGGTAGGAAAACGCCCCGGGTGCCAGCCCACGCTACGCCGCCACTGTTTAGGACCTAACTTTCGCGTCCCCTAAACACTATACCTATGGATGAGGAGACGTTCGGGCCGGTTTCGATATTTTTTCAAAGATTATTTTCTTTTAATTGTTAGACTATTTAAAGGGGAATGGGTAGGTACATCATTTATTTAGGTGACTATTTTTCCTGAAGTTTTTATTTTATGTATTGAGGTAAACCACAGCGTTACAATTTCCAATAAAATACTTAAATAGGTACAACAATAAGGCCAAAAAGAATTTCAACAGGATGTTTTTCTTATAGCCAACCGTCGGTCGTCGTAAGTCGATTGAGAAACCGAATTTGCTGATGATTGACAGTTAATTTTCCGTAGGTAAATAAATAAGGCATATTTTATCTACGAAAATTAATATTAATATCGCCGATGTTCTGCCAACCTTAGGTTAACCTTATGACCTGTCGTCGGGCGCACCTAATTACATCACAATCACCGAGGTCGGTTTGAATTTGGAATTGATTGTTGACTGATTTTGATTTTGGAGGTCTAACTGGACTAGACCATAGACAATACAAGCCATCAAACTACAAGCAAGATGAAGAATGCAATTAATTATAGGGCAATTCTTTCTGCGTACGAAAAGTGGGGCGGTTTCAAATAACTTTTCTGAGAATCGTGTGCTCGATTGCCAAGTGCTCGGTCGAACACTTGCATATTATGCGTGCACTTGTTATGCTGCACCACTGTCAATGTCGAGCCGTGTGGTTATCAAGGTTTTTTATTCTACCTACCTACCTATTCTACTAATGCCTAACTCCAAAAGCTTAATTCTAGAAACATATGTACGATACAAATACCTACATTTTATTGACCACATCTGTGGCGCGGTGGGTGAAGGTCCGCCTGCGACGCAGGAGGTTGCGGGTTCGATTCCCGCCTCGGAACAAATGCTTAAGTACAATCTGCAGATATTTGTTCAGGGTGTTCTGGTAGTTTTCTATGCACTTATAATAAAATATCTATCTATGTATTGTATTATATTATGTAAGTACCTTTAGATCAGTTATCTAGTACCCATAACACAAACTCTGCTTAGCTTGCTTGGGGCTAGCTGTGTGAATTGAAAAAGAGTTAAAAGTACTTGTACTTGTACTTGTAATGGTCCATTCAAAGCAAATTCAAATCTCGCGCCATGCAGTCATAAATAAGTCATCAATTTTGCATCTGTTTGACATTGACTAACTTTTCATGTTGTCACTGTCAGTCAATGTCACAACACAATCCGTCATTCGCCAAATGAAAACATTTCAAAATCAAAAAGTTTTGGATTCCTATTTTTATCTTTTCCCACGTTCTAAATATTAAATTACCACTCTTTTCCCGTTAGATATCTTACTTTTGATACATTGTTTACCGTGCAATAATATTCTTATTTCAAAATGGGTCGCAAATCACAATCGAAGCTGGCTACGAAGAAAAACACCGGGAAAGAGAACAAGTTTGTCCAGCAGAAACGAAAGGAGCTCGCGATTCTCGTGGATAAAGTGCTGAGGCTGACCAGCGTCTTCCAAGCCTCCACCAACGTGGCTAAAAGCTGGGAGCACCATTTAGAAATCAATGCTATAGTCAAAGAAATAACGAACATTGAAGGGCAAAATAAAAGTTTTCTAAAGCACCGCAAGTTTGCCATCGATAAGTATTTGAATTGGCTCAATGAAAACGGAGTACAATATGAAGGTAATCTTTCTTTACTATTGCTTGCTCCAATTATTTATCTCTACTCACCTCTGCTTTATACCAAAAAAAATCCTTTGGAAGACAACTCGGTATATATCTAATCCTTTTAAAGTTTTTACAATTTACTACTTACCTTGGTACCTTATAACAAACATAATTCATTCAATTTTTATCAGATTCAAACCATCACAGAACCCTTAAATTATTCATTTAACGTTTCCAAACAGCAAATTTCTTTTTAAAAATTTTGTACTGTTCTTGCTGGAGCAAAATGTCAGCTGTAAAAGTAAAATAAACAGCTGTCATTGTCCTTTTAAAAATGTAAGCCTGATTTAATATTTTTAATTCCAGGGGTTGAGATATCAGAGTTTGAAGGATATGAGCTTGGTCTCAAAGCTACCAAAGATTTCACCGAGGGCTCCCTCATTCTCACAATACCATCGAAAGTCATGATGACGGAAAATAATGCTAAGGAATCTACTCTTGCTGAGTTTATAGCTGTGGACCCATTGCTTCAGAACATGCCAAATATTACATTAGCCCTGTTTCTGCTACTTGAAAGGAATAACCCAGGTAAAGTGAAACAGGAATAGACTTGACTACTCGTAGGAGGAAAAGAGTCACATGAATTAAAAAACATTTAACAGTTTATATTTAACAGTTTACCTTTAAAAACTATCATGGTTTGAGAAATGTATAATGAATGTGAGGGGGGAACAAACTAATTTAGTTTGTGTTAGACAAACATCAATGTATATATCCCATAAGACTACTACTTCAAATCGACTCCGCCGGATGTCCATATCTTCCAAACTACTAAATATTTAACTTTGAAATTTATATATGGTAAAGTTCAGGACTTATTCTATCTGTCATAAATTTTTTATGATAGAAAAAAATTACAGTTTACTATAAGTACTAAAACTTAAAAAATATCTTGAAAATAAGCATGGTAATTGAACTAAGTACAAAGAACAGTTTATATGTTGCGTTTTTTTTCTTCAAATAATGTTGCAATTATTAGAAAAACTAGATTTTTGGCCTTGCATTCCTCTGCCCTGCCGCTCCTATGAACGCAAAATCCTATGCCTATTCTTTTCACAAAATGGCGTCGTAATATACCACATAAGAGTTTGATAAAACCTAAACACAGTTCAGATTTGAGCAGGCCTCAAGTTTGGTTTGCGATTTAGTATTTAAGTGGTTATCTAATTCAGGTTTATTCCACTTACTAACAAAGTATAATACCGTCAAATGTGCTTGTAGGTCAGTTCCAGCATAAATTTTGTAGCATTTGTCGAATCAATATGCCTCAACAGATTATCATTGTTCTTTGAGGCCAAAGTAATTCTCACAATGAATGCTATTTAATAGTCCCTTGTAATAATCTTATCTGTTAGGTAGTAGATTTGTATAACTTGCAATGGTAATTGAAGTTATTGGTAATGGTTGTTTTCAGAATCATTTTGGAAGCCATATATTGATATTTTACCGGACAAATATTCTACAATATTGTATTATACTTCTGAAGAGTTGGCTGAGCTAAGGGTGAGTAATGTTATATTCATACTAGCTTCTAGTTCTAACCTCCGCTACCTAGATACACCAAAAACCTATAACTGCAATTTTCCTGCAGATTTCTGCACACATGCGGATCTGGACCACCCGAAACATATTGTTTCACATATCTTTTTCCTATCACCCAGGCCACAAGCACACGAACAGAAAAAAGGCCCATATTCTTAGGAATAATGAAGCTAAGCTGCCTATTTTAGAAAGAATTTATAGAATTGAATCATATGAAATCTTTATCTTTTTTAAAGTATTATTTTCAAACAGTAGGTTAATAACTTTGTTCCATTGTTCCAGCCATCACCTGTGTTTGAATCATCCCTGAAGTTGTACAGAAGTATAGCAAGACAGTATGCCTATTTCTCCAATAAAATCAACACCTTGGATCTGCCAGTCTTGAAAAACCTGCAGGATATCTTCACATTTGACAACTACAGGTAAAAATTTATAAAAACAAAGTACTTAACTTATACTTCGTGTGGAATATGTATCAAAAGTAGATACTTTTGCTACACAGAATGTTCCACGGCCATAGGACATACAGGGCAAGTACCTAAAAACATTGAAGTTTTATTGAAAGAAAACATCCTTTATTTTAAAAAATAAGTAAAATGTATATCACCAAGTTTTGAAAAATTCTATCTTTAATATGTCTGGTACTTGCCTTCCATGTCTCATAGCCGTGGGACACCTTGTATACATATAAGTGTATAAGGTAAAAGTAAGAATCAGGAGTTTCCTACCTATGCTGTTTGCATCTGTAAAGATGTAATATATTCAAGGAAAAATAAAACGAACATAACACTTAGTTTTATTCCCACACTAGTTCCTGCATGTGGCCTCACATGGGGATAATGCAACTACCTATTATTGAAATAATTATCGACATCAGGCCAGTAGTTCCATAGATTAGGCACTATAATCAAACTAACAAACTTTTCCTCTTTGTAATTTTAATTTAGATAGGATAATAGTTTACTTAAGCATTGCACTTGCCTCTTAATACTGGGGTTACACATGCAATTAAACAAACCAAGTAATTTTATAAAATGCAGTTTTTTGTTGCTGCCTAACTTAACTATTGTATTCAATGCACATAATTAAATATCAGGTCACTAGCAAACACTAAAGTGTTGCAAATTAAACTATGCAATAATTCTACTTATTCCCATCTTAAAGTTCATAAAAATAACTTATTTCTTAAATTTATTAAAGTCTTTATATTGAGATTTTCTAATCTAGATCCCTTGGTTTAAGTAAAAACCACATTTTTATGAACATAAAAAGCCAGTACTAAAGGATTTTAAAAGAAGAAAAGCCCAAATCCCTTGCAAAATAAGTTAGTTAAATTACGAAACAATTTACGATGTTCATCTATTGAAATGGTTTTCGTAACGAGTCCCACATATAATCCGGCGATTCCTTGCCGTTTTGAGAATCTAAGGTGCTCAGTGTGTAAATGTTCGACGTGATCATTGGGCTTATACTACGTGTACTGCTGTTGTTCTTATGGCCTTTCCTATTCTCAAATACAGGAGTTGGGATAACCTCATCTGGGTATTGGTCCTTATCACCTTGACTTCTTTGCTGTCTCCATCTATATGCAATGTAAGTCAGTAAGAATAACACCAACGCCAGCCCAAAGATACTTGCTGTGGCCAATGTCACTGATTTGGTGTTCATGACACGATTTTGTTTGTCTAAAGTGCCTGTAATTGGCGCTTCAGTTCTCTCGCGTACTCTTTGATTCTCGTTTGACTCAATTTTGTTGAATTCATTTATCCGCTGCAAATCGTCCAGTATAATTACGCCGTCACCAATCGAATCCTCTTCAAAGGACGCTTTTTGCAATGTTTCCGCTGGCGCCAGCCCTGTAAATTACAAATATATTAAGTCTATGGGAACTTACTGTAAATAACGAAAACATCAATTTAATCCGTTCCATCCAAGTAAAATACGTGCCTGTTAATTCCTTCGTTTTATTTTCATAAGATCTTCTCATTATAGAAAATATTTCATTCCATCCCACGATGTCGTCTGGATTGCTATTTAATGAATGCATCACTCTGCTTTCTCGGACTACAGTAGTTTCATTTTGATCATCTTCGTTTGCATTTACTACAATTATCGACGTGCTATATGGCGTTCCTTGGGAGTCTTTTCTAATTGGTCTTTCTTCTGACTCTGCGTTAATTCGCGTAATATTGTGGAACAGAGACATAATACCCATATTTCCTCCATGTTCTGCGTTTTCATTTACATTATTTTCGAAATCAGTGTTAATTTCTTGTACGTCATTGTCTTGTACCCGTTCTATTGTCGTTGCTTTAGTCGTGGTATCATGTGCATCTAAAAGAGCTCTCAATGGATAAGTTTCTTTGGAGATCGGTTCTATGGCTGATTTTGATAAAAATGGTTCTGGTGGATTCGGCTCCCTGGATGCATTATGGAATATGTCTGCCAAGTGAACATGGCTTGATCCGCGCTCCCTGTGCTCTACTAGTTCGTTTAGCGTCATATTTCTTTCCTTTAAAATCTTGGAAAGTTTTGCGTTAGCTGAAATATGAAAGAAAGTTTAGCATCAATAGTACACCAAGTTTAAACCAGTGCTCGGAGGGACGCGGAACGCGCGCGCCTAGAACCGCACTCATCCTGAAGAAGTCCCTCGTTAAGGGATGAAACGTTAGTGTTCTCCCAACACAACTTATTTGTGTTGGAAGAACACCAACATTTCAGTTTACGTTTGTAGTTTACATCCGTAATTAATTCGTCAAACTACGATAGTTTTTATAGTAAGTTTTTACCAAGTATTGTATTTCACTTTTCTTACCTCCCGTGTCGTTCAGTATCTCTTCTATTTCAATTTTAGCAGACTCCTCTGTTGTAGTTAATATGAATACCGGTTTGTTAATTATATTTGGAGATCTTGTTGTGTATCTTATTTTTCTAGATTTATCACGCCGTCTCTTTTTCTCGTCAACATTGTTAGGTTTAACTTCATCGTTGGTAGGCTTATTTTCATAGTTTCTAGGTGTCTCAGTAGTTATAAAGTCTTCCAATATGGTGACATCATCTAAGTTCGTCTTAGGTCCTTGGGTTCTTGCAATAAATTCAGAAGATGACACTAAATTAGGAATTCCAAAAAGATTCTTCATAAAATCATCTTGTTGTGGCGGTTCTGCAGTTGAGTTTTTTTGCTTTCTGCGTTTCTTTTTAAGGACATTATTAAATGCTTGTCGCCGTAAGCCTTCGGTATTCAATGTTTCTGGAATTGTTAGTATAGTTTTAGGCTTATCCATTTCATTAGTGGTATTTTTAGCCAGAGTTTCGGCTAAAGCAACTTGAGTTTCATTCTGTGTAGCATCATTATCAGAGTCTTCTTCAGGACTCGTTTCGTTTATATCTCTTGGCAGATCAGTGGTCGTGACGACTTCCTCGTAAACTGTGGTAACTTCGATATTCTCCGTTGTTGTTTCAACTTTTGGCTTTTCAGAAATAATTTCAGTTACATTCTTCATCAAAGGAATAACTTCCTTCCACTCCTGGGACTTTGTTGCGTTTCTTCTTCTACCATTATAGAAATATTTTTTAGCTGGGAGCGCTATCATGTCCCTATTTATCTGACTCTTGTAATTGTTGATGCCAGGTCTCATACGTTGTTTTCGCCTAATGCCATTTGGATAGCGACGGTTGCTTCCTCGCGTTGTAGTCTCTTCTGACGGTATCACAGTGGTAGTAGTTTCTGCGACTACTGCGGTTACATCTTCGTCAATTACAGTCGTACTTTCCGTAGTAGACAGTATGTTATCTGTTACGGGTTCATTCACATACTTCGTTTCAGATTTTACGAGGAGCTTCTCTTCACTTGATTCGACTTCTGCAGTTTCAGGTGTATTTGATGGCGAAAGTTGTTTCATTAATGTAGTTCCTGTTTTTAATATTTCTAAAGCCAACTCCTTTCCGTGAAGGAGATCCGCCAAAGAGAGATTGTGCTGTTGTAATATTTCGCTCAAACTTGTACCATTTGACTTCTTCAGTATATCTTTCAAAGTAAACGGGTCTATTGGAACATTGATCTGAAACGAAAAAAAACTTTTAAGTTACAATAATATAGGTAACAAAACTACTTTGGTTTTGTTAAGACGGAACTTGTTAATATCTACCTACTAGTTTTAATATAATTCTATTATTTAATTATAATTTTCTTTGTTAATAAATAATTCGGTTAGTTCCTACTAGATTATATTGTTATGATTAGTTACACCTAACTAGTTAACTTACTTAAAATTTGAGCCTTGTTTTTGATAAGTGCATTTTGTTTTTATTCATAACTTTGTTACGCTTTTTTGCCTACTTTTATCTAACATTTATAGTATGGATTACTACGGTTGCTTAGGGGCCGTCTCCACGAGCGAGAGAATCGCAACGAGTCCGCGCTTTTATCGTCGGGTAATCTCCACGAACGCTACCTGTAGACTCGTAACGGAATGGCCGCGTTTCTTTGACGACTCGTTGTGCTAGTATTTTGTTCTGTGTTAGTTTCGACTTCAGTAGTGCCAGACGGGAGCGAAATAAGTATATAGTATCTAAATGAGTCAATAAATAATTATTTACTAATTTACGCATGTAATGAATACGAATGTATTGTGTTGTAGGGTGCATATATTGCTTGAATTGAATTGAATTTGGCGAGACACAACGCTGAAATAAATAAATGAATATGTAATGCTGGACAATTCACACAACATTATCTAGCCCCAAGCTAAGCAGAGCTTGTGTTATGGGTACTAGTTAACTGATATACATAATATGATGCAATACATGGATAAATATTTTTTGTTATACATAGAAAACGACCAGAACTGTCTGCAGATCGTACACACATTTGTCCCGAGGCGGGAATCGAACCCGCAACCTCCTGTGTCGCAGGCAGACCTTCGCCCACCGCGCCACATCGGTCGTCAATGACGACAAAAAAATGACGCAGACAGGACGCCTGCGTTTGACAGCGCGCAAGTCGTGCGCTCGCTGTGAGAGCGCCACGTTCCGCGGCGTGCGCGCCGCTAGTAGCGACAGGCTCGCCGCGATGTAATGACATTTCGCGCGCACTCAACCACTCGTCGCTTCGCCGCGATATCATCGCCATGTGTAGACACATGCTAAGAAAGTGTATAAAAATACGTGGCACGACGATAACATCGCCGCGACTCTCTCGCTCGTGGAGACGGCCCCTTAGTTAGAAAGATCATTAAAATGCATTGTACGTTAGTAAGTTTTTCTTTTATCTTAGCCTTGACGAATTGTTTCATGTTGTAAACAAGATGACCGAATAAAAACCTGCTTTCCATTTCATGCAATTTAAAATTAAAAGTGGTCGTTGTCTCGAAGCTTAACCCAAGAAAATCCTAGAAAAAATTCATGTACAAATATATAAGTACCACCAATAATGTACCAAGAACCAACTATACCTAATAGTTAATATGTAATGAAGAGTGCTTTTCACGAAAGAAGTCCCGCTGCAATTACCTAGTGGAACAACATTTTTTTCTGCGCCATGTTCACTAAATTCATACAAACACACTGACAACGCTTAGGGAACTTCTTTCGTGAAAAAGAGACTAGAATTTATAACGGGTGGCGCAAAAGTAATTTCGTAATGTGAATGGCGTCAAATGTCACTGTGCTTTTTTGACATCTATGTTGTGGACAGATAGTGAATTGGTTTTCAACAACACGTTTATTAGTATTCATCTATGTTCAACAAGCCATGGAACGATACACAGAAATGAAATAAGTTTTATTTTAGTGACATTTAACGCCATTTGCAAAAAATAAAACACATTCACATTATGACATTACTTTTGTTGCATCCTGTTTAACATAGCTATCGGCCTAAGCAAAATATCCTTTAAATTGATTACCTTCGAATTACGAATTATTTCTTCCCTTCTGCTCTTTTTCTGTTCAGGCGTGAGCTCAACATGCTCATTAGATGAGTCTGAAGAATTTTCATCCATTTCTACGGGACGATATTGGACGGTTGGATGCTTTTCTATTATTTTATCTGTCAAAGTGTCTATTTCAAGTAGCGCTTCTCTGGATTCTGTTATGTCTGATGGTGTTTGATTGACCTTAGCATTATCACTGTGTCTGTCTTCGTTCGTCAGCTCGGTGGTCAATTCTGTTTCTACTTGCGAAGTTTGAGTTGGCCGGTATTCGTTAAACTCGCTCAGTACTGGTGCTGTATCTACTGTTGGTCGCTTTCTTTTCTGTCCCCTTCTTCGCATGGGTCTGTCCTCTTCCAAAGATTCCGCCCATTTGAGTCTTCTTTCGATCTTTTTCCTTCTTCTCTTTGGTAACTCGGGTGTTTGACCTTCGTTGCTGAATTCGGCGAAGCGCGGTCTGTATTCTTCTGAGTATTTGAGTCTTTCGTTGGATTCTTCTGGGGAGTCTGGTTCTGGTCTGCGCTTTCGTTTGCGACCTGGTCGCCTGCGGCGAGGCACTGGCTCTTCTAGTGATAGATCGTCAAGCTCTTCCCTCGAGCGACTCGAACTAGCATGCTGCATCACTGGCTCCACTTCTAGTGTCCTCCATGGCTGGAAATAAAACAAACTTGTTTTGAATTATTTCAAAAAATCATGACGAAATATTTAACCACTGAATTAAATTTTGGCGCGGTGCATATTAGCAAATCAGCTGCAACTCTAGTTATTAGTAAACAACAGTGTTTGTTGTAACTTAATTAAAATGCAAAAATATCCGATTCGTACGTCGATCGTTTTGTGCAATTTTTTGTTAATTCGTTATAATTTTCTTTCTAAAATAAATATTTGCGGTCGTAAATATAACAAGCTTTTTATATCATAACTCAGTAGGAATTTAGAGATTATAAGTGAGTGTAGAATAATTACATAGTCGGTTGTGTGCCAAGTGAGCGTGAAGTTATTATTCTCACTACATTACTGGCATCTGCCGGCGACTACGTTTGTGATTTTAATTTTTTTACCGAATTCAAGGAAGATGGATGCCCTTATTCATCTGTATGTTCAACTTTATTAATATTCATCGATTTCTCCGTCAATATTGGACTAATTTTAAAATGATTTCAATATTGTATAGATAGAGATAATGATCCCGAATTGATCCCATATTTTTTTTATTCCATAGGGTATTTTATCCCGTCAAGCTCAAAAAACAACTAAATACTTAAGAAAAATCATGACTAGCTACAACAATTTTACTGATATCTTCGCCAATTCCCGATAAATTTTGATGATTCTTGCGTTGTTGTCTAAAGTTTAAATTTGAGGTTCCCTAAGAGCGTTTTTCCACGACGCACGAACGCATGAACCTGTCGTGCTGTGCGGTGTCGTTGCGTGTGTAATCGGTTCATAGAAATGTATGACGCCCGGAGTCGTCACCGCGTTTTGTCGTGTGGTGTCGTACCTCGTGTGAAAACGCCGTAAAAGTAAGATTCTCGATATATTTATGCATGTGCGACGTAAAACATACCTACCTATCAAATACATTATCTTCCCATGTTTTTAAATTTGTATGAAAAATACATATATTTCTCTCACGTATGTCTGTTACTATTTAACTTATTGAAATAAAATTAGGTATGTAGATAGTTGAGTTTCTAGAATAACACATAGGCTAATTTTGAAAAATTAACCTCTGAGGGGGTTCAAAAAGATGGTAAAGTTTCTATGTAAAATTATTATTCCTTGGTTAGATTCTCTCGAAACTTCCGCCGCCGGCTCTAAAATACAAAAACCCGAATTTAGTTTCGCAATCCAAAAGATGCCCTCCCCACCACTGAAACCAACCGAGATTACATACAAACTTACTAGTGGTTTATTTTTCGCTTCTTCCACTAGTGGACAAAAAAATGGAGCGAACAAAAGCAATGACATTTTGTTTCTTATTTGATAATAATTACTATTTATAAATCTGTTTATGTAAAAATTTGACTTGTCTAAGTGCTTATTTTGTAAGCCTAAAGAAATAAAGTTATTGAATTTTGAATTTTGACATAAATTTCCACGCAAGCAAATCCGCTAGTTGTCAAATAAATCAAAACTTTGGCGCTATTCAATCTGATTCAACAAACAGACAAACTCCTTCATAATAACAACATTTCTATCATAGTTAATAAGCACAATCTTCTAATGCATCTAACGTATGATTATCGTACCTTATTACGTAAACTCGACGACGTTCTATGCTCCAAATACACTGATTATTGTTTGCTAATTTGTTATAAAAACACCTTTGCCAAGAAACGTGAGAGAAGGAAACAATGCAAGCGATTCGTAAAAAGGTTTATGTGACAAGGGTGTAATTAGGTGCCTGTACCTATTGCGATGTACCGATTGCAAATGATACCGAGTTAGGTAAATGTTGTAGTTGAATTTCCAGCATTGAGGCGGTACCCTGGGGCGCACACTACCGCCGCCGCCACCAATTTTATTATATTTTAATTTATATTACGTTAAACAATGGAATATAATAATATATTACGTTAAACAGTTTTATATATATTTCAGAGTTAAATCCTTATTATTTCTTTGCAATGCACCTATTCTACTCTATGCGAATCTCAAGCGTCTGTTTTGACGTTGGATCAATTCTACAGGATGACAGAGAAGAAAGGGAAAGATTCAGCTAAGTGCCTCGTAGCGTTTCCTTAGCAGATTGGTACATGAAGGTCATAGAATCCATGTAAAAGCGGTCTCGCGATTCGTGTAGATAGAAGCCCTAGGTCTGGGTCTGTGTTTCAGAGCTGTATTTCCATCTGGCATTACCTAGATACGCCCGCAGTTAACAAATAATGAACCTACTCCGTTATATATTACGTTAAACAATGGAATTTAAAAAAAAACATTTTGGGCAGTTCGTGATACCTACCATAAGCTTTGATGCCTCTGTAACAGTTTTATTTTTTCTAGTTTAGGCAGAGATGCGTTGTTGCTCTCGGTGGCCACCAATTTCTGGCACTTCGCATCTCTGCCTATGTATTATATATATATGCAAAATAAAACTGTATAAAAAAGTTCTAAGGTTTTTATTTATTATAGTACTCTGGGTAATTTCTAAGAAATTAATAAATCCCAAAAATAAGATAAGATCACGTAGCTTATTTGGAAAAAGAGCAACCCTGCGCTGAAGGGGAAGGTGCGGGTTCGAATCCCGTCGAGATCGTAAATTTTTGGGATTTATTAATTTCTTGTATAAAAAAGCTTATGATGCGTTCAGTGTAAAATATTTTTTTTAATAAAAAAATATTTTTAAATTGAAAGTATTTAGTCTTCTTTCACTTTCAACATCTGAAATCGAAAAATTTTGGTTTCTTAAGTTACTACGAAAAATATTTATTTATTGCGCCAAATTTGACATGAGTCAAGTAACCTAATTATATGTACAAGCGTACGGTCTACAGTTGAAAAAAAAAACACTGATAATATTGCGTGACAAATGCCTACACTACAATTATATTATTATTATTAACTTCCGCTAGAACTTTCTTATAATAAACTGATTATGAATTATTTATGAAAGTGGATTTTAAGTTAAAAACCGGCCAAGTGCGAATCGGACTCGCGCACGAAGGGTTCCGTACCATTATCTATAAAAACGACAATAAAACACGTTTGTTGTATGGGAGCCCCCTTAAATATTTATTTTATTCTGTTTTTTAGTATTTGTCGTTGCAACAGAAATACATCATCTGTGAAAATTTCAACTGTCTAACTATCACGGTTCATGAGATACAGCCTGGTGACAGACGGATAGACGGACACCGATGTCTTAATAATAGGGTCCCGTTTTTACCCTTAGGATACGGAACCCTAATAAACTTGAACATCATTACTACAAATACAAAAACCATAAAATTTTCACGTCCCAACCCATTAACTCCATAAAACATTAATAACCGTGTAATTTAATCACTCCACGGCATAAACAAAGGTTTAATTTTGTTATCTCATCAATAGAAGAAAGCTGTTACGTTACGGCATACGGCATAACGCCCCACTGAGGAAAAGTCGAAAGCGAACCGGTTCCTCGAACTTGATCTGCCAAGACTTATGGCTGTTAAGGTAATGAAGGTCGTTAATGTGAATGGTAAAATGCAATGATTGTAAAGCGGATGTCGTTTTATTTGATGTATGAGCTCAGCTATTAATTTTATTTCAATTCTGTTTTGTTTAGATAATTGACAACCTCTGTGGCGCGGTGGGTGAAGGCCTGCCTGCGACGCAGGAGGTTGCGGGTTCGATTCCCGCTTTGGGACAAATGTGTGTACGATCTGCAGACATTTGTTCAGGGTGTTCTGGTCGTTTTCTATGTATAATTGAAATATCTATCTATGTATTGTATTATATAATGTATATCAGTTATCTAGTACCCATAACACAAGCTCTGCTTAGCTTGGGGCTAGATAATTCTATGTGAATTGTCCAGTATTATTTGTTATTTATTAATATATGTTATTAATAGTTAATGCAGGTTTTCTGCTTTCTTAGCAGTACAAGCTTCACTGGCTGGTTAGAATAAAAAAAGAAAACGCGGGAAAACTGTCAAAAGAGCGGTGAACATTTTTGCATGAATTTTCTATTCTCTTACGAATATCTAATAAATTTTCGTGAATAAATTGTGAAAATAAATTCTTCAAGCGACGAATCTTCCAATTTAATGTAAATTACTCGCATTGTTTGAGTAAAGCACTTTACAAGCCTCTGTCCGCAATGAATGAAAATTTGTGCTGCAGAAGAGGGCTGTTCGTGCAATTTATAATATGGGTCCCAGAGAATCCCTACGAGATAAATTCAGAGAAATAAACATGATGACAGTCCCCTGTCAATATATTTATGAAAACTTGTTGTACACTCATAGAAATATCAATCGGTTCTCTAAAAATAGAGACATACATAATGTAAATACTAGAAATAAGAATAAACTCGCTGTGCCCATAACTAGGCTACACAAGATTAATGTATCTTTCAAAGGGCAGTGTATACGCTTCTACAACAAAACTCCAAGTGAGTTGCAAAAACTATCAATGAATAAATTCAAACAAATTGTCAAGCATGTCCTTTGTAAAAAGGCTTACTACAAAATATCAGATTATCTAGACGATAAAAAATCTTGGGACGACTTTTGCTCCAACTCGCTATGTTCGCTTCTTTACTTTACCTTAAAAAGATTGAAGTGAGCAAAAAATCAAAGTGATCACTTTATTTCCTAGTTTTACGTATGTAATTTGTATTTTGTGACGTGTCCAAGAGTCCTGTAAGGTCTAAAGGAAATAAAGCACTTTGATATTTGATATTTGAATGACTGCCCTATTGGGTACGATAAGCTGACCTCAAGCTAAGCTTGCTGTGGTCTCGGCCTTCAAGCTTGGTCATCATGGCAGCCCTTGCTGCCCGCGCTATAAAAGCCTGGACCTTCGGTCTCGACCTTCATTTCAGCTTGGCCATCAAGGGCTGCAATGCTGACCGCGCTGTGATGGCCTGGACCTGCGCTACCTTTCGGTTTCAGCCATCTTCAACCGCGGCAAGCAACCCACTTATTACAGACCTCGGACGTAATGTACTATAACTGCTGCCAGCAACTGCTGGTGCTTACTGTATACTCTGGTTTTCCTTAATAAATATGTATAAAAACTTCACTTTAATAGTTCCCGGCAGTTTTTGTGTAGAGTATGATTCGGTAAGGTTGAATATGATTTTTTCATCTTCATCATCAACCTATTTTAGTCCACTGCTGGACATAGGCTTTCCCTAAAGAGCGCCATAGCGCCCTGTCTTCAGTTTGACGCATTCAGGATCTGCCTGCAGTTTTTCACAGGTCGTCATCCCACCTGGCCGGAGGGTGTCCTACACTACGTTTACCGAGTCGTAGTCTCCGCTCAAGAACACGTTTACCTCGGCGGTTGTCAGTTCTCCGTGAGATATGGCATTTCAGATTGTTAATTCTTAGAGATATGTCAATAACTTATGATTTTTGATTAGCAAAGAAACTCATCATCATCCGAACGACGTTCACTGTTGGACGTAGGCCTACACTAAAAAGCTCCTTGACCTATTTTGCGATATCTTGCTACCAAAAAAAAACTGTAATAAACAACACTTAGTCTTGAAAATTAAACGCACCTAATACACCGTATAGTAGAATAAAACCGGCCAAGTGCGAGTCGGACTCGCGCACAAAGGGTTCCGTACCATTATCTATAAAAACTGCAAAAAAATCACGTTTGTTGTATGGGAGCCCCCTTAAATATTTATTTTATTCTGTTTTTTAGTATTTGTTGTTATAGCGGCAACAGAAATCCCGGTCCCGTTTTTACCCTTTGGGTACGGAACCCTAAAAACAAACAGATTGCTGACTGAGAGACTTCCGGACTAGAAACACGTGAAGCTACCGGCAGGAACTAGTAAAGGTTCTAATTAAATCACGCAAAGAAAACTGCAACCTATGGTTAAATCGCTCCACTTGGCCCGGCATGGCACCACCCCTGATTTCTAGACCAGTTTCTAGACCGTGTGTCAAGGTACCCGGCAATCTTTCTAACCGGTTGTTTGTTCCAATTGTTATTCATTTATTCTATGCTCTCTTTGTAAAATAAAGATTCTTAAAGTTTCTTGGAGCAGAGATAACATTTTTGGTCTACTCGCTAAGTGAATCATTGAGGAGTTCCCTCGTGAGAACACAATCCTGTCTGCAACATCAGGATATTTTGAATAAGCATGTTTTTTAGGGTTCCGTACCCAAAGGGTAAAAACGGGACCCTATTAGTAAGACTTCGCTGTCCGTCTGTCCGTCTGTCACCAGGCTGTATCTCATGAACCGTGATAGTTAGACAGTTGAAATTTTCACAGATGATGTATTTCTGTTGCCGCTATAACAACAAATACTAAAAAACAGAATAATAAAAATAT
Organism: Eupithecia exiguata; assembly: GCA_947086465.1. Classification (NCBI taxonomy): domain Eukaryota; kingdom Metazoa; phylum Arthropoda; class Insecta; order Lepidoptera; family Geometridae; genus Eupithecia; species Eupithecia exiguata. The sequence goes on along the minus strand of OX352240.1, from coordinate 10,387,127 downwards.
TTAAGGAGGCTCCCATACAACAAACGTGATTTTTTTGCCGTTTTTATAGGTAATGGTACGGAACCCTTCGTGCGCGAGTCCGACTCGCACTTGGCCGGTTTTATTTTTCTTTCTTTTCTATCTATGTATTGTATCATATTATGTATATCAGTTATCTAGTATCCATGACACAAGCTGTGCTTAGCTTGGGGCTAGATAATGCTGTGTGAATTGTCCAGCATTATTATTATTATTATAATCCTATCAGCTTTATTTTTAACTGAACACAATGACAATGAACATAATGGTTCATTTCGGCTAGCAATGTTATGTATGAATGACTTATTCCGTGCATTGTTTAGCGTTGTTTTGGTTCTACGTCCATTGTTGAGATATATCTAACATGCGAGTATAAGAACAATTTGTGTTCTGTTACCCAATTAACCATTCTCAGCTGCACTTATACCAGTTACTGAATGCTAACTAGCCAGTTTATAGAACAATGTGAAAAATAAACGTTGTAAACGAAAGGAAAACTTCCATTGTTATGAAATAAATCGCAAAAAAGCTAAGAAAACCGCAAGGAAATCCAAACAATTTCCGCTTAGTTTATGGTGATTTGTGGATTCTGGATAGGTACTGCTAATTAATATTATTGCTGTTTTCTTTATGCATGTAGTTTACGAAATTAACTGAATTTAATTAAGTATAGTTTTCGAAAATAGTAAAAAAAAATTGAAAAAAATGTTACGAAAAATTTAAAAGCCTCAATTTTTTATGAATTCTATGAAATTTACTATAATTTTTTCCTGATTAAATAGGCAACATAAATAGTTAGGTTTTTCAGTTTCTGAAACACATAAATGTACATAAATAAATTACCTGTTCCAAACGTCTGGTGCCAGTATCCAAAGACCTCGGCCTCAGTTCCCTCCTGTACTGATTCTCGTATTCCTCCTCCGCCGAATGCACGATTATAACCAAAGCAGCCAAGGTGCTCAACAAAACCATGGTGATCTTCCAAGTAATACCCATAATTTGCAGAAACTATCGCTTTTAACACTGACACTGCACTAAAAGACGCGCACAAGAAATTGAAGAGTAGAAGAAGAGATAGAAAAGAAGAGATCGCAACGCGGTTGATATTATCTCTTCTTATTTTTGATGCAATTCAAATTAAAAACTTCACAACGTTCTTGTGAATTAACGCTGTTATTTATATGTGGAACCACGCGTGTATTTCAAGTTGTTTTCGTTGAGAAAGTGATAGACGCACGTTGTTGCGCGCCGACCGTTTGCACCGGAGTAAAGCAAAACATGGGCTATACAATCGCCGTGTTTTGCTTCGATTGCATATTTTGAATCGAGACTGCCATTTTCCTAATTGTGTTGTGTGAATGATAAGCGCATGATTACTTACAACGAAATTGTTATGTAAAACAAAATGTAAAGTAAAACAAAATAGAATTCGAAATATATTGCGGACCGTATAGAGCGGATTGTATTAATTATTACAGTCCGCTGTTCGGGTAGGACCGAAAGGTCGACTTTGCTCAAAGGTTGTCGAAATAATCAGCAGATTACGTACGTACATGTTTGACTAAAATTTATTACATTGGTATCTACCAATGGATCATCAAAACCTTGTCAATCAGTAGCCCTATTGTCTAACTCAACTGGTAATCGTAATCGACTTCATTTTGACATTTGAAACCTAGCCTGGACTTCGATTGTAACTTTCGTATTGTGTAAATAGTTGACACATGGAAGACCATTACCAGCGAAATTGAAGCCCAGTGAATGAATGAAACTTCGTATATTGGCGCGGATATCGGTATTGTGTAACGTCGAAATGAATTTCAGTAGAAAATTCAAGCCCATTTGAAACGTCAAATGAAGCAGGGAGCTCATTCGAGTCTTGTTTGGAATGGAAATCTCAAATATATCCATATAAATAAAAAAATTGTGATAAACATTGTGTTTGAAGGCTAAGGAAATAAGTAGGTAAGTAAAAATCTCTGAAGTAATAAGTAATAATTATCTGAATACATACCTACCCGAGTTCAAATTCATTTTTTGTATATAGGTATACATACGAGTAGGTATATATAAACATTTTCTTCTATTTTTTACAGGGTGATGCACAATACACCCATCAAAGCGGGAAAAGTAACCAACGCCTCGTCGATGTCGATGAGGAGATGACACGCGACCGTGCGCTACAACCGCAGCACTGCATCATCCCCCTGAAGGTGTACGGCGGCGGGAAGTTGATGGAGGAAGGCAAGCCGTTGTTGACAGATTGTGGAGGACTCGAACATAATTGAACGACGACCTCTGTGGCGCAGAAGGTCCGCCTGCGACGCAGGAGGTTGTGGGTTCGATCCCCGTCTTAGAGCAAATGTTTTTACGATCTGCAAATAATTGTCCTGGGAGTGTGTTACGTATACTATCATCTAGTACCCATAACACAAGGTCTGCTTAACTTGGGGCCAGATAATGCTGTGTGATTGTCCCCAGCATTATTATTATAATTATTAAAGCCTATGAAAGCTTAATAATTTATTTTTTATTGCTAATTTATTGATTCTGACTCATAAATAAACTAAAAAAAAACAATCCATACTAATTTATTTTAATCTTACTACTAATTTATATATGTACAACAGTAAACCTAACTAAAGTTTTTCTTCAATTCGCGCTACAGAGCGCTGCGAATCGCTGCCAAGGAGGCAGCCATGGCCTCTAGCGAACGCGAGATCTTCTCGTTTGCTAAATGCCGCTCCTCAATCTGCATTGCCCACTGAGGCACATCTGCAGCATGTGATGTATCTGTAACAATGTATAAAAATACAGCTTTGGAGGAGGCTATGTCCAGCAGTGGACACTAATTGGCTAGCCATTGATATGATGTGACATGAATAATGGTACTCTCCTAAAATTTAAAGTAAAATTATTACATGATCGCCTGCGCGTTGGGGCCAATTGCGGTGGTTGCATTGGCATATCTAAAGCTAAAGCTTTAAAATTAGATGGGTAATTAGCATTAGTGACAAACATTCAAATTAAAAGATAAAAGGTACTTACAACTCTCCACTTGGCTAAGGTTTTAGTGGCGCCAGCCCCAACAGCATTGAGGTTACACGCATGGTCCTCCCAAAGTTTTTCAGCTTGTTGTTTCGCCAGTGGGCCGTTATTAGCCAGGCGGCCCACTGCGAATCCCCTGTTTGCTTCCATAAAAGCCACAAGCATTTCCATCTGCCTGTCTGATACTATTTTTCTTGCTGGCATTCTGAAATAGCCATATTATCATATTACCACACTGTTGTGTAACAAAACACTTGATAACTTTTGTAACACATAAAACGCGTAGTAATTTGTTAAATGTACTTACTTTGGAACTAATCTTTTCGTTTTCAAGAAAAAAAATAGTCGTAAAAGTTGTTTTTGTTTTCACAAAGCAGCCAAACAAACTTTAAAATATACCGCTAATGACAAGTTATGACAAGTGTCCCTCACTTGTCATACGTCACGCGCGATTTTGACAGTAACAAAAAGAAAACTTGCGTTTCGTTACTTTTGTGGTAAACCTTTTTAGATATATAAAAAAGGTACACACAATAAACTGAAAAAATACTTGATGTAATTGCAAATAATGACAAAAATAATGCACAGGCTGTGTTTTTCCAGCATAACAAATATAATTATTGTTTTTTCAACTAGTAAAACAACTTAATCGCAAATAGTACCAGTGGAACTACTAGTTGTTCCACTTGCATTAACGGAACGCATGAAAGATCGAAAACTACAGAAATTGGATTCACATGAATCATTCATTCCGAAGCCGATTACCAGTTGAATACCTTACACAATACCAAAAACATTCTGACTGGATTGACAACTGGTAATCGATTTGAAGTTCACTGGTAATGGCCTTCGAGTTAGACAATAGGGCTACAGAACCGAACAAAACACTCACAACACCCCATAATCAAGATGTCGTAAGGAAATCATACAAATATGATCAAATCTCTCTCTAAATTGACTTTCATTATTTCCGAACCATTCTCGTAATAGCGCATCTCGAGTATGCAAACTCAATTACGATTTCCGATTACAATTTCCAAGATGACAGCGTAATGTGAAACGGAATTTATTCGCCTCGCTACCCTCACGGTATGCTTGTTCGTGTAGGGGATATACTCGCTATGTGCCAATGTATAAAGATATCACATGGACTTTTCCACACAGCATCATCTGGCCAAGTATATGTTGTTTCTGAGATCTAGCCAGCCAACGCTTGTGTTAAGCTTATGTGAACCCAAGTTGTAAAAATGTAGAGTAGGCAAGCCCTTTCAGAAACTTGGAGAAGATTCCATCGGTTTTAGATTTTTTTAAGGCTTTGAAGGCTTTATCGATTTTTGGATATTAAAGTTATCTAGTTAGCGCATTAGGAAGGTGTCTAGAAAATTCAGGAAATCTTGCTCACCTATATAGTTAGAATCAATGAATAACACCAAAACTTCCATATTATTAGATTTTCAACTGTTAAATCTAAACGGGAACATTTAAACGTACAGCAAATTAAAAAGGTTTAAGTCACCCGAAAAAAAAAGGTAGCAAATTTTTCCGGCTGACCAAATTTAAAATAAAAACCAATAAATGTACTCCCGATCAGCCTTAAGTGGCATAAAAATACAATACGAACGCTTCTTAATAGTTTGTTACATATAATAAAAATTTGGCATCAACTTGCATGTCTGTCAACATCATCGTCTCGTAAATCATTATAAATCACAATAGACATGCTAGTTGCTAATATGAGTAATCAGAGCATTTCTCCACACACTCTCATGGTTATAAAATGACGAGAGAAAATAAATCGGTTTCACTCGTAAACGGACGTGGAGTTGCATACCATTAGTTCTCTTAGAAATTCCAATAATAGAAATGCTCTAGACTAGGATCTTTCTTACATACATACTAATTAAGAGAATGTAATCACCTTTCTTGTATATTTATAGGTAATACCTATTTATTTTCCACTAGCAGCGCCTCGTGGTTTCACCCGCGTAGTTCCCGTTCCCGTGGAATTCCGGGATAAAAAGTAGCCTATGTTTTATTCCAGACTATAATCTATCTCTGTGCCAAATTTCATTCAGATCCGTTCAGCCGTTCTGGCGTGATAAAGGAACAAACATCCATCCATCTATCTATCCATCCATCCTTTCACGTTTATAATATTAGTGAGATTAGTGAGATGAGATTAGTGAGATTCGACCCGTAAAACCCGTTATTTATAGGTATATTATATTGGATATGTAGGTGGGTATGATAAGGAGACTGCGATCACCAAACCACTAGCTAGTTGCGTGGTGATGATGGGAAAATTCTCTTTGTGGGAGGCATAATTAGCTGTAACATTATGTGTATTGACATGGTATCCCTTGAGTAAAGTTACTTGGTAGAGTTAATGTTGAATCATAGACAAAGCAATGGTTGAGTGCCCTTTTAATTTTCTAAATCGTGCGGAAGTTATCAATTTTGTTAAAAGCAGGTAATTTTCAGATGCCGGCTTAGGGCAATATTAAAAATAAACCATAACACTGCTATTCAGTAAAATGTAGTAAATCAAAATATTTTGAGAGAACATAGAGATCAATATGATACATATAAAAATTTCTTCAATTTATAGGAAAATTGACGAAATTGGTCTCAAATCAACATAATATGCTATGGTAGAGCAGATAATATCATAGCGTTGGTGTTCCGTTGAAACCGTAGTGCGTAAGGTGGCATCATACACACACAAACCACAAACAAAAACAATTTATTCATTTAAATGTTCATGAAAATAACAAAACCGAAAACATAGTGACTAAGAATAGGATATTCGTTTATTTACACGATATGTGACAAAGTAATTTCTGGTGTTTTTGCGGGGCATAAAATCGTGCATTAATCGACGGTCGACGATCGTTAAGCCGTTTCTTCCGTGTAGATAGTTATTACTTGTTTTTCAAACACAGGTTTATTTAGGCATTTGAATGTGGTTCCGTCAGTCGAAATCAATAATGAAATAATCTTTAAGGCAAAAAAAAACTAAATTCGCCTGTATTGCGTTTTTTTTTGTTTCCTTCATAAAATCATCTAGGACCAAAGTGCTTGGGAAGCCAATCCAACGATCCCTAACTCGGGTTAAGTCGTTTTGCTTAGGAGTTCTCATGGCCACCTTCTGTTTCCGTCATCAGACCAGCTCCTTGGTACCATGAAATTGCATTGACGCCGAACTTACTTAAGTATGCCAAATTTTAGCTCAATCGGTTGATGATAACTGGTCTATCCCACAAGTCAGTTGCAAGATTTGCCCCACACAAACTTACTGTACTGGCAAGTAGAATCAAAGCTTGTAAAAATCAAAAGACATGAATAAAGAAACCCCTGAAATGAAATAAACTTAATGGCCTCATGAATTTATGCCGAAACTAATTTTGAGTCGAATCCAAACGAATATTATAAAGGCGAAAGTAATTCTGACGGTCTGTTAACCTATTCGTGCCTAAACGGCTGAGCAGATGTTAATGCAATTTGACAGAGGCAAATTTGAGAGGCTTTCAGGCAAATATAAGTTAATAGGAAAAAAATTATTCCCAAAGATGTGTGCATAACCGCGGGCAGGAGCTAGTTATGAAATAGCTTGTGCTAACCGCAGCACAGTTTTGCGTATACATCGTGACTAACAGAATTCAAATTTTCACGCCTACTTGCGCTTAGCCATTTCACTGTTCGTTTTCTAGCAATACTACGCCAAATTATGTGTTATGTAACTAACTATTTACTATAGTAAAAGGTTTTAAAATTACTCTTGCATAACATACTGCAAAAGACGAAAACCATGTTTTTAACATAATATATTTGCTAATAATCTCGTCGTTTCTGAGGTTTCGGCCGCAAATTAGCATTATAAAATTTGTAAATATATGAGAAAGTTTAAATGGCGTTCGTATATCACGTAGGAATTAAGTGGGTATACTCGTACTAACAAGACATTTATTTTGAGCTTGCTTCATAAAATACTTATGCATATTAAATAAATAAAATGAAGTATATCTATCTCTTTTCGGTTGAACCGACTAAGGTTTCGTGGCTTAGTTGGTTAGAACACACCGTACTGAGGGTGGGGCTTATTTCATTTCATAGAGACACCCAAAGTGCAGGTAAGCACTATAACAAAAAAAAACTTTAGTATGTATCTAGTTATCTAGTACCCATGAGTAACACAAGCTCAGCTTAGCTTGGGGCTAGATGAGGTTGTGTCCAGCAATATTTATTTATTTATTATCAGGTTCTTGAACAACTGTATTAAGAAAACATGATGATGACTTTGCATATAATATAAGAAATGTAGAAGAAGCTTCGATAAAAGTAAAAAAGGGAGATGAGGCATTACCATCTCGAAAGTGTATGGCTCAAGTTAGGTTCAACTATGTTCCATTACCTCGGTGGTGTTTGTGTTGCGCGTGCTTGCTACGACGTATAATTTTGTGTGATTTCGACTAAAACACCACGAGAATGCCCTCGTGTTCGTTCACCAGTCTACAAATAGCTCCAAAACAAAACAAAACCCAAGGCATCACATATTTTCCCGCGTTAGTAGATACACCAAACTGTAAATTTTCTGATAATCCGATACCTTATCATTATTTCATCTGTAACACGGTACAGTTTTTGAGTGAGCGCTGGTAAAACGTACCGTATCTTCCTTTTTTACTTTTATCGAAGAGAAGAAGGCTAACAGAAGCAATAAATCTAAATGGAAACTAACAATCTAAGCGATTCATCTTTATTCAAAAGCAATAAGAATGTAAATCGTACTATCATCAAACATAGATTTAAATGAGGAGAGATGTCTTTATCTGTTTTGTCGTTTTTGCTTGATCTAGATTCTAGACGTCCTATTTCCCACGTGAATATCTTAGAAACTATAGAAGCTATTAATTAGAACATTAAAATGTTAAAATTACACTTTCATTGCCCCGACACGACGAACCAGCTTACCAGCAGCACTGTGCCGTACCATGCCGCCGGAGGAGGCTGGGCAGTGAATGCATTAGTAAATATCGTGTCTGTAAAAATTGAATGAAAAAAAATCGATAGGTTCTATACCTACCTACAAATTTTGCGGTCAAAATTTTAAAAAGGTCTACCAATGATAGGCATTGGCTTTTAGTACATTTTATAAAGAGTTATTTATGATATATTTATAAGATAGCAGTGCCTCGCGGTTTTACCCGCGTAGTTCCCGTGCTCGTGGGAAATCCGGGATAAAATATAGCCTATGTGCTGACGTTATGTCTCATTTAGTTTATTAGTTCCTTTGAACTCCCTCCGGCTCCATCATCAGTACCCTGGTCATCATCTAGGACCAAAGTACTTTGGAAGAACAAAGTATTACAACAGTTTTATCATGAAAATGGTCAAAAAGTACCTATAATTTGAGATTAATTTATTAACGTTCGAAATCCTCTGCGCGCGAGGCACACTCGCACTTGACGGATCTAGTTTTATTAAGCCTCATAGGTCTCAGTTTTAGTGCCACAGAGTCGTAGAGATTCGATGACGTTAAGTTTTTTGAACTTGCGGTATCCAGTAAAACGTACATTCTGTGATTTCATTATTGTACGTACGTATGTGCGGGTCATTGTTACGTACGTTTCGCACGCGTCACTTTCTTCAGCTTAACTAGCGTCGTATATCTTTTAATAGTTTCGGCCTGCGGCTTCGCACGTATTTTTCTTAGATAAAATGTTGCGGTTATTTCCAGATATTTCTGGATCAAAACTACTCTTTAATAAAGCTGTGTAAAATGTCAATTCCCAGTTATTATAATTACAGTTGTAGGGTTAATGAAACGGAAACTACGTTTTATGGGATGAGGGCTTAGAGGTTCGCACCAACCACCATCTGACTCAAGTCAGATAGTGGCCATTTTCAAAAATAATTAGATTCCTTCGAAAAAACTAAAAACCGAATTGTTCAAACTGTTTTCTAGGTTTTTCGGGATAAATACCTACTAATCCCTCGGGAATAATTAGTTTATGGAGTCACCTCGGAATCATCCTTTATACAATTACAAAAGAATCATCCAAATCGGTCCATCAATGAGGGTTCAATCGACGAACCTACATAAAAAACATATCTATCTAACCTACATTCATCCGGACATAAAACCTCCTTTTTTCGAAGTCAGTTAAAAAGGGATTTGCGATGGTTAAGTTACAAATAACGTACAAACATCCATACATTTTCATTTGAAGCATTTATAACATGATTGAGTGATGCGAGATCACCGTGCGACGACAAAAAGCATGATCCATATCGATCGTGCATGTTATTTGGCGTAAAATAACATGCACGATCGATATGGATCATGGCGGGCTCCATTATATTGTGAAAATGTAATTTCTTGGGTAATTCTATGCTTATTTATCGTATCATCTCCCGGCTGCGACGTCGCACGCTTTATCCCAGGAAAAAACATTTCAAACATGTATCAAAGCTACTATGATTAACCTATTTAAGGCTGTGGTATGGGTCAAACTAGCGACGCCACCTATTTAATCTTATTACTACGTTGAACAAAGACAATTTCTAATATCAATCGCACAGTTTATGATACCTGTTATAAGCTTTTTTTAATGCCTGTGTAATAGTTTTATTCTATTAGGTTTAGGCAGAATATCGAAATTGCCCTTGGTGGCCACCATTATCTATTTTCGATTTTCTGGCCAAACTAAATAAAGTAAAATTATTACAAAGGCATTAAAAAAAACTTATAATAGGTATCACAAACTGTACGATGGATTTTTGAAATTTCCTTTGTTCAACGTAATAATATGATAAAATAGGTGGCGGCGCTAGTTTGACCCAGAGGCCTGCGGATGATGATTTGCCCATACAAACGTAGGTACTACCAAAATGATTTGTAATTCGAGCATATTTCCACCATATCATGTTGTTTTTGTATTCGAATAGTATATATCTAGGTCCCTGGTTGGTTTTTTTCTTAATAATACACACCTATAATGAAATATATAAATTGAAATATGCAAAAATATGCAAAATCGAATTTAATATATTTTTACGTCTAAAATGACATGTTTTCGTCCTATTTGTTTTGTATTAAAAACAAAAATATCGTACGTTTCGTTTGTTTAGGAACATAGCTTATATTGTCTAGTTACAGAATAACAACAATGTCGAAGATTCAACAACTTTTCAGTCATCATTTTTGGTATTACGGAACATAATAATTCACGAATTGAAACTTCAATTCAACAGCCTGCTCGCAACTGCGAGCAGCTGTCGCCGGATTATTAAGTCAGATAGTCAGTTAATAAGTTTCTTATGCAGTTATTGATGTTGTTTTTTTGTTGTAATGACACAAAACAGTAGAAGATGTCTCGGATACTATTATAAAATAAATAGTCCATTATTGGGTATGTACCTATGTTGAAACATAATACGAGTAGCATAAGTTTCGGTATTCTGTAGTTTCTGACTCGTAGGTACATGTAAATTAGAGTACATTATTTATAGTCCAGTTTTCCCAGTAAAGGGAAATTCTCATGCCGGGTACAGACCAAGCGAGCGAGAGCGAGCGAATGCAAACCATAGATGAATACTAATAAACGGGATGCAAACGATTGGGATTTGACAATCGGTACGTTCGTTCCATATTGCTTTGATGTAGCGACAGCCGCCGGACACGACCGAAGACGAACGAAGGCCCTTGTTTGCACTCGCTTGCTTTCGCAATGACGTCCACACTGGTACTTTTGCGTTCGTTCGTTAGCTTTCGCTCGCTCTCGCTCGCTTGGTCTGTCTGTACCCGGCATCGGAGAGTATTTGGGAAATAATACTCTACAAACAAACTATCACAATCGACAACCGTTGTGGCGCGGCGGGTAAAGGTCCGCCTGCGACGCAAGAAGTTGCGGTTTCGATTACCGCCTTAGGACAAATGTTTGTACGATCTGTATATATTTGTCGTAAATAAATGTAAATATTTGACGACCTCTGTGGCGCAGCGGGCGAAGGTCTGCCTGCGACGCAGGAAGCTGCGGGTTCGATTCCAAAACAAATGTTTGTACGATCTGCAGATATTTGTTCAGGGCGTTCTGGATGTTTTCTATGTATAATAAAAAAAACTATGTAGTGTATTGTATTATGTATATCAGTTATCTAGTACCCATAACTCAAGCTCTGCTTAGCTTGGGGCTAGATAATGCTGTGTGGATTATCCAGCATTATTTACTTATTTACAATTTCTTTTATTAGAAAGACATGATATCTCATGCAGTTCTATGCATATTTATCGTTGCTTGAAGATGCTGCAACGCTTTCACATTTCTTGATTTGATTTCCTATATTATTTGTAGACCGCAATGGTAATTTGCCATCTCACCGCTGGCAGTTTGTTACACAACTGTCAACTGCATGTCACTGATCCACGTAACTTTACGAAATCATTCTCTTCGTAACAGCTGGTAACACTGATCCGGGTAAAATCTTTTACATAATGAAAATGCTTGGAGCGTTTAACGTAGTCAATTGATTTCGGCAAAGAAACCAGGTCATGGCGAGATAACTTACCTAAGTATAAAAAACCGGCCAAGTGCGAGTCGGACTCGCATACGAAGGGTTCCGGAACCCTTCGTGCGCGAGTCCGACTCGCACTTGGCCGGGTTTTTTTTCTAAACCATCAAATTATCTTCAAACTCCTTTGGCACATTTATTGACAGCTTGTTTCATTAGTGACGAAACCTTAGCATGTTTTACTAAGACTTCCAGTTTGTCTATGCCTGCAGTCTGATGCCTATGTTTGTAAATAGAGACAGCGACAGTGTTTGTTTTCGTGCAAGTAGAATAACAAGCGATGACCATCCGTTTCGGATTGAGTCACGACGGATGAAGGTAACCTGAGGGCAATGCATACATATTATCATTGTTTGTCTCTTGTTATTACTGGGTCAAAACTCAAACGTTTATTCAAATATCGATAAGGTTCATTTCTTTAGGCTTACAAAATAAACACTTAGACAAATCAAATTTTATAATTGACGTTGGGACGTTATTATATCATAAATAAAAGAAATTAACTGTTACAAATATGCATTCGTAGTTTTACCGGAATAGAAGTTTTCATGCAAAAATGCTTCCACGCCCACCATACAGGTACATACATGGATTTATGAGACGGGATAGTAAGTACAGGTTGGATTTATGAGACGGGATAATAAGGGCGGGTACCTAAACCGGTATAGCTACCTGAAAATGTTCTTAAGGCACAATCCATATTTTTTAGAGAAATTTAAATCACCATTCTCAGATTTAAAAAAAACAATGTCCAGTTAGGTACCAAGAAAATGGGCGTTTTACACAAAAACTTTTTTTTAAAGTTATTAATCTATCCTGCTGCGTAAACTGATCAAAAACTGCTATCATACCAAGGTATGATAGCAGTTTTTGATCAGTTTACAGACTGGACATTGTTTTTTTTAAATCTGTGAATGGTGATTTAAATTTCTCTAAAAAATATGGATTGGTTGGAGTAATAAAAAAAGTCAGATTATGCAAAAAAACGTTTCCCATAATATATTTTATTAGTAGTAGTAGCAGTCCAAGAGTAGTTTTATATTTTTTCTCAATAAAACTTTTCGTTAAAAATCTTTGCACTTAAGCTAATCTGGATAGGATGGCTGATCTGATAAAAAGTTTTAGTAGAAAAAAATCTTCGATATTCGAACTAAAAAAGAAAATAATAAATACATAATTAAGTAGCATTTCACACGACACCTAGACATTTGATTGATTTGTTTACAATAACATACCTACGTAACTCAGCTTGTCTATTGTTTTAATGTGTTCAGGGTTTCGTATCTCAAAAGAAAAAAAACAACCCTTTTTATAGGATCACTTAGTTGTCCGTCTGTCCGTCTGTCAATCCTCTTTTCTCAGGAACGCGTGGAGGTATTGGGTGGAAATTATCACCAAATACTCGCGTATCTCCGTAACCTCTTGGAGCCCCATCTCAAAAATCCACCCTGTATATCGATTACCTACTTCTTAACTACAGATTCATACACTTTAATAATGATATAAATTCTTTATTGACAAAGAAAATTACAATCAAATAATAGAATTAAATTAAAACTAGTATTTACAATTGAAACAGTTGAGCTAACTGCAGACTGTTGCACACAATCTAAAGGTAGCTCAACAGATCCATATCAATACCAGTCTTTAATAATGATTTTTTTTTATCTTAAATCTACATTTTTCATGTGTTGTTAACATCTGAGGCTGACCCCCTAAGAACGTGTTTTTCGAGTTCATAATTAACCTATGAATACCAACATTCAATTATTCCTCGAAGCACGTCTCACGTCAGTATCCACATTAGATAACATAGTGGAAAGTGCATCTTGTGAGATTGGCTTGGAGACAATAGCAATAGGCGGTCGTTGGGAACATTTAATTAACAAAAGTAAAAGCTTTACTGTCTAACGAGACTTGTTTGATCGTTTATCTTAGAGTTGATGGAATGCTCTAAACTGATCTCCAAACGTAGGTATACCTGTTTATTATATTATCTGTGACTTAGGTAAAGCCTAAGCCAAGTTGTAATTACCTTATTTTTTCAAATTAATTTTGTGTGTGTATGTTCCCTTATTGTTAAATTAATTCTGTGTATGTTTTTGTCAAATTCTATGGATCCGTGTTGTCTTAATGAATAAATAAATTTGAATTTGAATTTGAAAGTTAGGTACCTACATACAGGATATTCTGCTCTTTTGATTTGCAAACGGCTTCCCGGCATTAACGCGTTATAATCACATTGAGACGCAACTAAAAGTAGATAGATATAATACTTTATTGTAACACACAAATGCAGAAGACAGTACAGAAATAAATCCTACGAGTAGACGAAATACAAAGGCGGCCTTATCGCTATCAACCATCTCTTCAAGGCAACCTCGAGATAGACTGGACATGTAAGAACAAAAAAGCGCTGGCACTAGAAAAAGTAAAATACAAAAAAAATACAATAATACTTACACTACATACTACGTGCAGATTTTTTTAAATTTTTTTTTTCTATAAATAAATTAATAAGTAGGTGCACTAAAATGTATTCCTGAAAATTTATGCAACCGTCAAAGAGTGTCCGGAGTGCTAAAAGAGCGTTAAACGTTAATGCGAATTATTAGTCATCTAGGCTACCCCGACCCAAATAGCGCCTTTACCTATTTTATCTTCTTATTACGTTGAAAAAAGGAAATTTTAAAAATTTCATTTGTGATACCTATTATAACCTTTTTTAAATACCTCCGTAATATTTTTATTTCGTATAGTTTAGGCAGCGATGCGAAAATAGAGTTTGGTGGCCTTAAATGCAACTGAAAAAAATTACTACAATATAAGAATATTACATAGGCATTAAAAGCAAGCTTAAAATAGGTATCACAAACTACCCAATGAAAATTTTGAAATTCTATTTGTTCAAGAAATAAAAAGATAAAATAAATGGCGGCGCTAGTTTGGGTCGGGGATCGCCTTAATAATCAAAGATTATTATGAGACTTCTATGTTAGTTCAAGATGATTTCAAAAATAATGTTCTGGTTTACTTTGTATAAATAGATAAAGTCCAGTCGTCGTGTATTCGTCAGTAACGATTCTGGATAAATTTAATTAGCTTCATACATATTACGGTTCAGTCCATTACGTCACAAACGATGTATTTTTGTGTACGGAGCCCGATACGAACCCGGCGACGGCATGTTTCTACGGCTTAGTAAACATTACTCTATATTTCTTACTAGTTTCAGCCCGCGGCTTCGCACGCGTTTTTTCAAGTTATTTCTATCCCATGTTAACTGATTCATAGGAAAAAAACAGATAAACATTAATTTATTTGCTCCTGCAGTACAAAACATACATCAAAATATAGTTAACCTGCACATTTGCAAAAAAAAAAACATATTTAGGCTTCCAATGACGGCGGTCTTATCCAGTAATTTATATTTGAATGTTCCGCTTTTTGTCCACAGATGGGCAGTGTCCACGGTTATGACGAGACAGAACAACATTCAGTTGGTGAACTGTGACGTCACAGCTTTCATACCGCTCTGGGATATGTGCAATCACGAACATGGAAAAGTAAGTTGTCCATTATGTACTAGGTTTTGATTGCGTCTTCACTCGTAATCCACGAGTGAGGACGCAATCAAAACCTAGTATCTAGTATTATTTATGTATATTAGTGTGGTATGGTCAAACAGCCTTTGTAATACAGGGAAAATTGGGTCTCTACATTAAAAAACGAATGTTGTTAATTGGTTAGTCATTTATAGAAATTGTACTTGCTCGCTTAATTTCCAAGGAGAATGTTGTGAAGTTCATACTTCCATATTAAAAATAAATAAATAATGCTGGAAAATCGACACAACATCTTCGAGACCAAAACCACAGATTAAAAGATGAACTAATTTTACTTTTAACTAACTAATAGAAAGAAAACTAATTGAAGCTGCTTGATAAAATTGGAAATTCGAAGCACGAGAAAAACTGGTGTTATTCTTTTTTTTTTACTGAGAAATCATAGTTTAGCTTTTTTAAACAAAATTAAGTTACGTAATAGGCTAGTTTTCTAAAATGTAATTTAAATTCTCTTTTTTGCCTGAAATAGACACATTTTTTAGTGAAAGCCATAAAAATACGATTTTTTACGTTATCACTCGACTAGGATGATAACATTTTGGAACTTATTTTCAATGTAGTCAAGTAGCCTATTGTGATAATCTAACTAACGGACTAATTAGATTTCTTTAAGACACTAGCCACTAGCCTATTGTTATTTATGTGGTACCTTCCAGATAACAACAGACTTCAACAAAGACCTGGACCGCGGGGAGTGCTACGC
This sequence comes from Eupithecia exiguata, assembly GCA_947086465.1. Lineage (NCBI taxonomy): Eukaryota > Metazoa > Arthropoda > Insecta > Lepidoptera > Geometridae > Eupithecia > Eupithecia exiguata. Next base: position 10,371,161 of record OX352240.1, on the reverse strand, counting down.
GCTGCGAGACTTCAAGCCAAACGAGCAAATCTTCATATTCTACGGCGCGAGGCCCAACGCCGATCTTTTCCTGCACAATGGGTAAATATTAACTTGAACTGAAGGGAAATTCATAAAGAAACGATCTGACCCCTGTTGTTGGCGAGTCCGATTTGACATTATCGAGACGTGATAGAATGAATGAACTCTTTATTGTACAAAAAAATTAATAAATAATAGATAGATAGATAGATAATTCTTTATTGTACCACACAAACACAGAAAACAGTACAGAAATAAAAGTTACAAGATGAAGTACAACAGCGGCCTTATCGCTATGAGCGATCTCTTCCAGGCGACCTTGGGATGGACTGGACATGTTAGAACAAAAAAGACGGTGGCACTTGAAAAAAAGAAATTATATAATACTTAATCTACTAGATATTAACATAACATACAAAATAACAATAAACTAATACGAACATAAAAGTAATCTTATATCTAAATAAATACATACACATAGTAACGATAGATAGTAAACGATAGTGACGTATAATTTTTCTATGGGATTCGGAACAGCGCCTCTATCGTGCGGACACCGAACTACGCAAATCCCATAAAAAAATATGATGTCTTGATCATCAAACCGAATTTAGGGTTCAGATTCTGTCTGATTCAGTCTGTCAGGGTGCGCAGGTCACCTACGAAGAAAAAAATACATCATTTTTCGCCAGAGCCCAGAGGTCGGTTAGTCGAAAGTTGACGACCTTAAAATGTTGTTTCTGATACCAAGGAGTTCCTTGTCCGTACAGGTAGAGGCGTTGTACTAAATCCCCTTAGGTATAAATAATAAACATCTCTTGTATCGAAACGATGCTATTTAACAACACACCGAACTCGTGACTACTGAGTCCCGAGTTCGGTGTGTTTTTAAATAGCATCGCCTCCCATTTTGACAGTTTTGACTGCTAGGACTGCTCTGCAGTCAAAACCGTCAAAATAGAAGGCAATAAAAATACCCCAAAGAAGACCCAAGAAGTGAAAAGAGTACGATCTAATGAAAATGCCAAGTATATTTATATTAAAGAAAATAAGCCACAGACAGACCGAAGTATGAAAATGTAGCTAAAGAATTGAGACTACAAATTTTTTTCGTTGTAATATATTCCAATATTTATAATTGAAACAGTTGACCTAACTGCGAATGTTACAATTAGTTCGTGATTGCACATATCCCAGAGCGGTATGAAAGTTGTGACGTCACAGCTCACCAACTGAATGTTGTTCTGTCTCGTCATAACCGTGGACATTAAACACGTTACAAACATTAATAGATAACTCAACTGGAGAAACTCTGGTCATCTCAAAGTGTGTTGGAACAGCGACATTGTGGGGCAACGTAGCATAACCATGGCTCCGTCTGTCAATAAAAAATCGCCCTACCCATAACCGAACTAACAAACTATAATCAAAAACTCTTCCGGTCCGATTAAGTTCGTTACCTGATGTAAATTAGCACTAGATGGCAACATGGACCTTTCTACGCACATAATAGTGAGGTAACTTCATTATGCAACTCATTATGCGTTACGGTTATATCATATCACACTGTGACTAAATGTTTGTTGGTGATGTGTTACATTTGCATCATCTAGTTTAGATAAGTTGTGATTCAATCACACTGTTGGATGCTGTCAGCTAAGTCTGTTTAGTAATAATATCTCGGTACAACGTACTGAGTGACTGATGTGATAAACATACCTAAAATGTTTTATACAATACATACATAAAAAATACCTAGACCACCCGTAGCAAACATTTGTCCCAGGGCGGGAATCGAACTCGCAACCTCCTGTGTCGCTGGCAGACCTCCGCCCGTCGTGCCACAGACAAATGTTTTTACGATGTGCAAATATTTGGTCCTGGTGTTTTCTATGTATAATTAACAATATTATATCTATGTCATGTATATTCTCTCTCAGTTATCTAGTACCCATAACACAAGCTCTGCTTAGCTTGGGCTAGATGACGACAGCATCATCTAGCATCGTAAATAGGTTTAAAAAAAGACAATCCACACAGGTGGATTGTCCACCATTTTTTTAACCTTTTTAATAAATAGCTCATTGTGAAACAGTGATTTAATAATCTTTCTTTTTATTCCAGTTTCGTATATCCACCGAATCAACACGATAGCCTCTCCCTAACTCTCGGCGTGAGCTCAAGTGACGCCCTCTGTGAGACGAAGCTGCAGTTACTGAGCAAACTGGGCCTCGCGGGCATCACGCACTACCATCTGTACCGCGGCGATAGCCCCATCAGCGCTGAGCTGCTCGCGTTCATCAGAATATTTAATATGAATCAAGGTAAATTATCCTCTGGTCAGGTGGCATGACGACCTGCAAAAGACAACAGGCAGATGCTGGATGCGTCAAGCTGAAGACACGGAGGCCTATGTCCAGCTGTGGACTAGCATAGGCTGATGATGATGATGAAGTTATTAGTAGTTATATGTAACGAAACTAGGGCAGAACCAAAGTTATTGATAGTTCTAAGAATTAGCAAAGACTGCAGTTATATACTGAAGCGGCCAAGACCGGGGGCGCTATGGTTCTCAATACGGGAGTCCTATGTCCAACAGTGGACTAGAATATTCTGATAAGCTAATGATAATTTATGAAACATAGTCTATTGTGCACAGTGGCGCCCTCTATGATAGATAGATAGATAAAGACCTTATTTGCAACTTCAGACACACACATACAAAATACAACAATTTTACAGTAGGAACATTACTAAAAACAAACAATAATAAAATATAGGTGACATAAAAAAACAACAATAATTAAATCTAGGTAAGGTGTCTATGAGACAAAGCTATACTCTCAAATATTTTCCATTGCAATCAAACCGTTTTATTGTTATCGAAAGTCTATCCAAACCTATTCTTGGGCACTTCATTAATATAGATTTTTCTCTTAATCAAATATCAAACGAGCATCCTTTGATTTACAGAAGAGCTAACAAAATGGTCCATCGGTGACGGATTTGGGGATCTAGTTTCCGCTGACGAAGAAAGCGCGAACGCGGTCGGCGCTGACATCGAGAGACGCGCGCTGACGTATCTACTGACCCGATGCAAGCTCATACTGGCGTCATACAAACCAAGCGGAGAACCTACTAACGTTCACAGGTAACTACGACGTTACTCTTTTCTACCGACCGACTGGAGCCGAGTATACCCGATTCGGCGTTACTGACCCGAGCGTGACTGGTCAGGTTCGTTTGAACGTGACGGTTCGACGAGCGCTGACGTTTCTCGTGACCCGATACAAGCTCCTACTGGTCTCATACAAGCCAAGCGGAGAACCTTCTAACGTTCATAGTAAGGAGTTAAGGAGATAGAAAAATGCTCCGATAAGCTTTTGGGATACCTACCACAGGATTCGCTATGATTTTTGTGGTTACAAGCGAAGCGTGGTCAAAGCGAATCCTGTGGTGCTTATACTAAAGGTGCCTTTCAAGTATTAGGTGATAAAAAAATAAATCGTTATGCCTGAATTATATTATTTATTTATTTATCCTTTATTATTATTTGTTTTTTTAACCTAAATAATGAACCTTTCTTGTTCCAGTGCTAACATAAAACTTCTCAAGCAATGCGAAGTACAAATACTGGAAGGTGCCATAACTTACTTGACGGGAGCCTTGGAAAAACTACCCACCGTTAAGAAGTAAGCAATTTTTAGTATAGTTAAGTTTCTGATATTTTTTAAGTAACTTAATTATCGTCGAACAAATCATGACAGTATTTTTCAATAATCAACCTCAGTTTTAGTGATTTTATTATGATATTTTACTTTGTCCGTTATTTTTAATTTAAATTTATATTTTTGTCAAATTCTGATGGCACAGAAATCAAATTAAAATAATTTACCTTACAAAGATTTAAAAAAAAACCTAACAAAAAATCAAAGTGATCACTTTATTTCCTAGTTTTACTTAGTAATTTTAATTTTGTGACGTGTCAGAGTCCTGTACGGTGTAAACGAAATAAAGCACTTTGATATTTGAAATTTGACAGCACTAAAAATAATGCCATCCTTTTTACCCGCAAGGCGTAGGTTATGGTTTTCGAGTGCTTCTATGCAGTTGGCGGACACTCACTTTATACCTTCAAGCATCAAGACGGCTATTGTTGTCTCTAATCTGAGACAACAATAGCCGTCTTGAGGCGCACAACTATCGCCCAGCACAAAAATGTGCATTCAACTCAGGGCTTTAACTCGTAACATTTGGATGCATTTCATATTGACGGCATCAGATGACAGACAGTTCGTGGACCACTCGTTTGAAGCTTGTAAGAATCCATTTTGTCACCATAAAATGTATCGATATGTAACGAATTAAGAAGGCCCTGAACCTCTATGCTCCCATACAAACGTACTTTTCGATTCATTTGGAAACTGCGTCCCCGATTTTAATGAAATTTTACATACATCGGATAAGAAATAGCTATGTTTGTATCGTTTTAGTTTTTCAAAATACGTAAGCATCATAAAGTGAGAGCGAAAATTCATTTTTATCCATTTTCAAGCGATTTTATTACGCTCTTATTTAATGATGATTATGTATTTAAAAAAATAAAACGATACAAACATCGCTATTTCTTATCCGATTATGTATGCAAAAGTTCATTACAATCGGGGACGTAGTTTGCAAATGAATCGAATAGTACGTTTGTATGGGAACTTAGAGGTTCAGTCCTACCTTAAATCTCATATTTGAATTCACATTTTTGTGCTGGGTGGTAGCGGTATCGGATTAATGCGCAGAGCTTATAGCGATTTTGATATTAAATGAGGTATAATACTCATCTACCCTTCTTTATGGTTCTTTGCTACATTTTGGGTTCTCCGCCGTCATTTGCAATAAAGTGAATAAGCGAGGACCAAGACTGTTTTTTTTATAGTTTTCAATTCATCGATTGTAATTTAAATCGATAAGGGACGGCATCGATTTTATTGCTGTAAAATTGGTTTTTGTTTTGACACCATTGTGAATCTTATGCGATGTGATCCTTAGATTATGCTATGTTTTTTATGAGCCTGTTCGTTTAGTCCCACTGCTGGACAAAGGCCAAGTTTATAAGTAACGGTTATTTGTAACAACGAATTTTATTTATTTACTTGTTTGTTTAGTTTCTTGAAGTGTTTTATCGTACTTATGATTTATGATATTTTATGTTAAAGTGTGAATATTCTAATATACGTACGATGTTTTCATAAATCGTGATTGTTTGATTCGCAAATAACAAAGACAACATTATTTTATTAATTTTATATTAAAATTATTTACCTAGTTACTACATAAAAATAAAATTAAATACATTGGCGGACCTTAACTAACATTCATTTCTTTCATTGGTTCGCATAAATTCATATAAATTATTTAAAAACTATTTGTTGATCGTGTAAAACTTATAAATAAATATTTACAAATAATATAACTTAAATTATTGCTAACTTAAACTACTCAGTAAAAAGTTGAAGTTGAAACTTAACTACACTATTATACTAAATTTACAATAAGTTAAAGAAGTCGCTACTGATATTATATTATTTATTTATTTTGTTATCACAACCTCACTTGTCAAACCGGCATTGCATACAGACAAACGGAGGAAAAATATTTTTAATTGTTTAAAATAAAAGTCCTCTCAATTTGTCCATATTTATATTAATGTAAATTAAAATCATTTTTCGATACAGAAACTGCCCCCCTAGCACGGGGATTGTTGTCTAGGGTAGAATAGACAATAATGACATTGCGTCGCCATACATTGCGTACATTATTGAAGTTGATGAAATGCATTTAATAATTTACGCATTGGATGACGAAGTGACGTATTTTTTCTCTATTCTACCCTAGACAACAATCCCCGTGCTAGGGGTGCTGAACAAATACTTTTTTAATTGTCCAGTATTAATTATTTATTTATTTTTGTTCATAAAACTCAATGCCACTCACATTAAGCTCGTCTCAGGTCGCGGTTTTTTACAGTTTTCTATAAAAAAAGGTCAAAAATTCGTCACTTGCTTAAATCTGAAATTCGTTTGAGTGTTCAGGGTTCCAATGTTATTTCAGCAGGTTAACACCCTACTAAGATTTATTGCTTAAAATAATACAATGACACGTAAGGGCGCACACAGCGGATCCGTTTTTACAGGACCGTTTTTACGGATCCTTCGCTACTGGAAACACGTATTTACAGGATCCGGAATAATGTCGGGTGTGTGAACTCGCTTCTATAAACTACATACGCCATAGCGGAAAAACAGATCCTGTAAAACGTTTGCTGTGCGAACACGTCTTAACGCTGCGCTGGTGAGTACCCACCTTAAAGCTCGTCGCACATCTGTGAAGCACCGCTACTACTCAGCACAAAATGTGCTGTCAAATATGGGTTAACTCGTAACATTTAGATGTATTTTATATTGACAGCATCAGATGACAGACAGCTCGTGGACCAGTCGTTTGAAGCTTGCTGGAAGCCAATTTTTTGCTGTTAAATGTATCTAAAGTTTACGAGTTTAAGCCCATATTTTAAGGAACACTTCTGCTGAGTGGTAGCGGTATTGGATTAATGTGCGCAGACCTTAAGAGGGTTGACCCTGTTGATTGATTTTCAGCTAACTCGTACGTACAATCACTTGCATCATTATCATCTAATTATATTATCTAGGTAAGCTGTATCTATTTGATCCGTCCCTTATGCGGGACATACGCGTTATGCGACGCCGTGGCCTCCCGGCGGCACCCGCGCGCGGCCACTAGTATGGCCCCGAAGAGCGCCGCTATCAGCACCCCGCAAGAGGCCATTATGGCGGAGAGGGATGACGTCTTCATGCAGGTTTGGCCTTCTTTTGGTGCTGGAAAAAGAAGAACCTTGTTAGCTTCAAGTTGTATCGAGTACTCCGGCTCTCCTACCTATTTTTTTTCTCAATTTTAAAATAAAGATATCATTAAATTCAAACTGTGGATTGCAAAATATCTGAGATTTTTTAGAACGTTTGTGTTTTGTAATATCACTACTTGGACAGTCCAAGACTATGAGGCCAGACCTTACTGAAAAAAAAAACACTTCCAAGGACCTCTTTATGGACAGTTTTGCATCAGACGTGCGTGCGGAGTAAAGATGTATAAAAATCAGTATAAAGGACTGAGCACATACCTATACAGCACCGCTACCACACAGTTATAAGTATTCAAATAATTGGGCTTAAATTCGTAATATTTCGATACATTTTACAGTGTCAAAGTGACTAACTGCAAGCTTCGAGCGGGTGGACCGCAAGATGTCTGTTATCTGATGTCGTTAATATAAAATGCGTCTAAATATTATGAGTTAAAATCCATTAGATTACACATTTTTGTACTGTGCGGCAGATGTGCGGTCCAAATCTGTGACAACCTTTAGATTTCTTTCAAATCTTTTCATTACCATCATGCTCGACTAGCGAGATTATTATTATTCAATTATCCATAACACAGTATCAAAATTAACATATTAAGATCTTAACGTGTTATAAAAATCAAATAAGTAAATCAAAATAATTAACAAATAAACAGTCTGCAGCTAGCTCAATTGTTACTAGTTTTGATTTAATTTACTAGTTTTCATTTAAAAAACCACGGGTTTTAATTTAATCCTATTATTTGATTGTAATTTTCTTTGTCAATAAAAATCTTTTTTTTAATTTACAAAAAAGTGCGCAACTATTCTTTGGAAGCCAACGAAGGCATTGATTCTTTGGTCCAGCCTAAAGCTGCGTAGCATTCTCTGTTTAGCACGAATCAAAATTACATCGCAACCAATGGATGATTGAATAATTATTACAATTATTACGGGCACAGCAATTAAAATGTTTGGGTGACCGTTACCTCCTAAACTAGAGCAGCACAAATTCATTGAGAACCGTAGAATCGACCCCTGTGTTCAATTGACGAGTCCAAATTGTAAATAGACTATGGACCAGACCAGACTCCTTACTTATTAAAACGGGATTTCGATAACAAATAATCAATGAAACTGGTTGTATTTTACTTCACGAATATTCAAGCTCTCACCTTATACAAAAGATAACATAAAAAAATATATTGGTTCAGAAAATTAAAGAAAGTACAGTGATAATAGAGAATTAAAGAGAAAAAACAATTTGTGATCAAAATGCTGCCACTCAGAGTGTGCTGCAGGGGCTCTGGGAGCAACTGTCAGTAGTATGGATGTATATAATTTGTTTCTAATCGTTAATTTTAATTTTCTTTGTAAATAAAATTTTGCGTTTACTAATATTCGATCAAAGATCACTCACACGCCAGATGTAAACTATGCAAGTTGTCTGTTATGCGATACTTGGTACAGAGATAACGACCAATGGTTAATAGTCAAAATGGCTGTATCAGGAGCCGACTCCGAATCTTACTCGCCTTCTTGCAAGTTGCAAGATTCTTGCAAAAAGGCTAGGAAGATTCGCAGGGCAGGCAGCTAGAACCTTAGCGATTGGAACAGAGAAATAAGTTTTCTGACAGTCTTAGAGAGATATTTGCAATTGCTGGTAAAGAATTTGCCGATGGTGAAGTTTGCAACCACGGTAAATAGTCTACAACACCTGTGTTAGCCGCAGACTCCGAATCTTCCTCGCCCTCTTGTAAGACTCTCAGCGATTGGAACAAAGATATATTCTCTGACAGTCTTGGTGGCGTGGCGACCGCTGGTAAAGAGTCCACGGATCGACGACGCACGCTCTTCATGTTTCGCCAGTGGCAGGGCTGCGACTGGAAACAAATAGTCTATGGTTAGATTGAGGTGTGATTGATCATTAAAATGTATTGTAGAATATAAATGGTTAACTCGTAGGTATATTAGTAACAAACAAGCAGAAGGAAAATCTCGATATGGAGGAGACTGGCAAAAACGAAAGGAGTCGTACTAAATCCCATCATCGTAATAATGATTTTCTCCGTACACCTTGGTTGCCTGGAAGAAATCGCTTTAAGCGATAAGGCCGCCAATTCCATTGCCTTTCTATAGCTTAAGTTTAATAATGTACTGTATTAGGTTTATGAAATAAAGAATTGTCTATCTATCTATCTATCTAAATCCAGCATTGATTCACAGGCACATTTGATGAAGACTTGAGGAAACCTATTCTCCCCCTCAAATTTTCAATTCTTGCTCCGTTATGGGACCAAATAGGTATACCTTGTGTGGTGTATTAAATACCTACCCTTGTGTGAGTGTACTTATTATAATAGTGTAGTGTAGTTGATTGACATTTAAACAAGATATATGTGGGTACTTGGATAAAGATGCAGATGGCTTCTACCCACAATCTTCAGTCCTGATTTACCAAGTAAGTCCATAACACCTTGAAACTATGGGGGCCTCGTCACGAATCTTGCAATCTGCTATTTTGTATCCCTTTTATTTCCCATATTCGGCGAGGAAATTCTTTTACGAATAGACTGGCCTGGGGGGAACCAGAATGATATGGGACTCGACGCCCTGAGAAGGACGGAATACCCACCAAAACCTCTCCGGTAACCCTCCCTCGCCATTTTCGTGGAACCACGGGAACATTATAACCTACCGCGGCTCGACTGGCGTCGCCTCTTTCTCCCATACATGGCCGGCGAGCCCACCGTTCTACACACTCGCCGACCCCATTCATCCGTCACCTTTCCTCCCCCCGATTGGGACACAGACAGGACAGACGCAGTTGAAACCGCGAATTTTGTTTACCTACAGATTCTTATCAATGTAGATCTTACACAAGGCTCATTAAGTTTTAAGCAAATTCTTACACGAACAACGCTAACTTACCGGGCATCTCCCATGGCACATCCTGACATCGCACTCGATGTACAGCGCGGGTGATCCCGTAAACCGGAACGTCTTCATATACGCGTACACTTGCGTCTCGAAAACGCCTGATTCCGACCACGAGCCGCGGAAACGGGAGATTAACTTATCGTCGACAGGACAGCTGGAATAAGATGGAAAATGGTGTTTATAAGTAATTATACCAACGGGATTGGTTCACGCTTCGTCATGAGCAACAACTTCTTCCGCTAATATTTTGCGAGGTGCACTGGAGGGGTACTTGTGCATTAGTGACTAGAATTCAAATTAACAAACCCATATTCATCAATAAGCTGTATTCTCTTCGTAGCGCCGTTATGGGCGAAGCAGTCATTCACCACGATGTCGAATCCATCTGGAAAGGATATTACCTTATCAACCTTATGTACCAAATGGGAAATAGAGTAGGTATCTACAGATAATGTTGTACAATAGTTCTCACTAAAATCTCATCCAGGTAGACATGGAACAATTGTACAAAATTTTAGATGGTGGCGCATACATAGGTTATGTTTAGCTAAGTGAAGGGAGTAAAGGTTTGAGGCCCGCATTAGGATACCATGGCGGCGCCATCGTGGTGACTTGAGTAGCTCAAGCCACCACGGGGGCGAGAAACACCAAAACAAACACTAACACCAACTGGTGGTGGAGTGCGAGAGACGCCAAATAGCTCTATAAATATTTATGGTTGCGCCGCCGCCGCCGCCACCGGGTGATTTGGTTGCCGGCAACAAATTTAGTTGCACAACCAAGCTGATACCATGTGAATGTGAGGCAGGTACCGTCCACACAACATTTGTTTTTTGCGGTACATATTTTGTTGGTGGCGCGACCATGAGATAGGGCCCTTAGATAAGGATATATTGTACCTATACCAAGTTAAACATCAACAAATCTGATCAAAATTCCTTGTTTAAAAAAATGAGGTGTAAAATTCATAGCGGGTCTAGATCATTTCGACATAGATTACCCGAACAATAAAATCACCGTTGACACCCAACGGCACGTGTTAATAGCCATAATAGCATCAGCTAAATCATAACCAAAATCAGCGAATCACAATAAAATTTAAGATCATCGACCTTGGACGGAATGGTTCAAAATCTGTATGTTTCTGGATGGTCGCGCAACACGCAAGGACCACCGTTACAGCCCTTAGTCACGGTATGCAGTAACCGGACGATGCTAAAATAAAGAGATCTATTCAAAAATTTGTACCAGCACACGTCTAATGCCATTCAGCTTTTATAATGAAGAGGAAGTCTCACATCTTACTTAAGACTCATTAGGACACCATGGTGGTTCCACCAGTTGTACCGACAGATGTATGGGGTACCTCACCTCGTATCAGCTTGGTTGCGCAACCGAATCACCCGCTGGTGGCGCAACCATTAATATGCATATTTGGTCTCACTCACTCCACCACCAGTTGGTGCTGGTGTTTGTTTCGGTGTTTCTCGCTTGGTAGCTCAGGACACCACGGTGGCGAGACCGGTGGCGCCACCGTGTTGTCCTAATGAGATAGGGCTCTAAAAGTGGCAAAACTTCCTTTGGGGGAGTGCACCTATGGGTGCCGATGAGGTAAACACTTCTTAGAAATAAAATCCTCATATACAGGGCCATTGGTAATTCCCTGACACTGCATGAACTACACGTTCCGCCCATCGTTACGAACACCTCTGTGAAAACGCCAGCTCATACAACTTATTTTTTGTAAATTAAGTATGATACAAAATAAAAAAAAACATGTTTTTACGCAACCCAAAAACTACTTAAGACCGATCTAACACTCCAACGCCCACTATTAATTCAGGGTAGAACTATTTTGAGGTTAAGTTACAATTAAAGCCATTCAAGGGAACGATTATTTAATGTACGGGTAGGTACGTACGTTAATCCAAACGTCCAACATTAAAAAATATGAACTTTATTTTAAGCTTTTGCCGTACTTAAATTAATACTTTTGGAACTCGCTCAAATGGTTACCCCAGTTACAGTTCAGAAACCATCACTACGTCACGGGTGTCATGTAGCTCAGTGAACCAATCTTTTATCAATTTGGGCAAAACGCAAAGGTTACTGTTAACTTTTTAATCAAGGGCGATTTGTGATGCCTTCTAGTACTGGACCGATTTTACCGTAAAACTGCATCTTTACGCACAATCTAACGCAATTATAATGGCTTCGTAAAAGGTATTTAAATTTTACTAAAGCACGACGCCGTTTTAAGGTATGGCGGATATAAAATTTTAGAGATATTCGAAGAAGAATCAATAATTCAAATAACTGATAGTATGAAGGATTTCGTATTAAAAACGTCTATACGGATTTAGTAGGACCACTGAACAATTAAACTGCAGAGATAGTTAATTAAAAAACTGTTATTTTAAAAAGTTTTACTGCCGTTAATAAGTAGTGGTAGATATTATTTTTGTTTAAAACTTTGATTGGCATCCAATCAAAGTTTTAAACAAAAATAATATTCAATAGATGATAGATTTCAGTAGCAAATTCAGTAGATGATAGATTCTCCTAGTCGAATTTTCGTCCATCGCGCACTGAGAGATGACAAGAGCGCACCAGTTTGCGTACTCTCTTAGGTATATTATATAAGAGAGTACGCAAATACTGGTGCGGTCTTTATTCCCTCACTCTCATAATCCGATGGCACTGAAGCACCGACACGACCGGGAGAGGTCAGACGCAGGACAAACAGCTGTACACCTTCTGCTGACAATGATGGTCCTCACCGTAAGCACTCCTCATGTAGATAAGCAGGGTGAGAGGATCCCCCACTCTGACAGGGCCGGCCACACGTGCGCCGCCCGCGCCGTAGCCTGACCGTATCTCCATGTAGCATTCTGGAGGTTGAAGGGTAAATACCACCGGGTTACCCGTCGCTACTCTAGAAACAAAAAGAAATACTTTAAAACTACAGATTTTTCACAAAATAATTTAATTTAACCTTTGAAACTTTACTAATAGCTTTACTTAAGTGATCTGTCTGCACTTAGTTAGGTACATTATTGGTCTGCACCGGTTATAGGGCCGGACTTCATCAAAGCGGAGACGGGAGAAGAAGAGATGTGCTATATACAACCAATAGAACTTCGTAATTGACACATCTCGTCTCCACTCAGCTTTAGTGGATAAGACCGAGCGAAGATGTATCATATTTGTATTGCACGATCGAAGCAGAGATGTAATGTGTCCATTATGAATAAATTGAACTGAACTGAACTGATGTGAGCTGTGCCTCGCAACTGTCAACCTTTTCAACCCTGCAATCCGTTACGAAACGTACATTGACATTGCAATTTACTTGCATTCCACCTTTCTCGGAATAAAGGACATTTGGTAACACTGTGTGCTATGTTTCACACCTACGCATTTTTGGCAAGCTGGCGACGTCACGCAGCGGAGATGAGAAGAGATGTGAGCGGCCCTACCCTCAACGTTCGCCGCACGCAGCTCTGTTCCGCTCTAGCCAACACACATCTCCGCTTTAGCCCACACGTATCGCTTGATTTATATCGCGGCTCCAGAAAATTACGAACTCGAGAGTAAATAATGTGAATTTCAACTCGATACCTCCACGCGTTTCTGAGAAAAGAGTTTTGACAGACGGACAACAAAGTGATCCTATAAGGGTTCCGTTTTTCCTTTTGAGGTACGGAACCCTAAAATCACGCTTAGAATGGGGCTCTATGATACCACGGAGAAACACGCAACGGGAACCACTTCACGGTCGAATGTTATATCGATTTATGTAATTTTATGTTAATATAATAATTGGATATTTATTATTAGTTATTTTTCACCTTATACACGACTACAACAAATTTTAGGGTGCCTTATAGATACGTTTAGCCAAGGCTGTATGTATTTCACATCGTGAATATGTAAACAGTCTATAAACTTATTAACTCCGTTCGACCCACATTACGCACCTAAACTAGGTTAGACTATAAAGCAGGTAATCCACAACTGTACTGTAAAATAATTACAAGTTTATTTTTACGCCAGCGGTAGAAAGTGAAGGTGCTCAATCAACGGCCGTCGTGGGAAATTACAGGCTTTTTCATTATCTTAACGGACTCTGATTGACTGTTTACTCAGATGAGCGCCTAGGTAGGTATCAATTGGTTATTTATTAGCACAAAGGTGAAAAAGTTGTAGTTTTTTCTTAAAAAGCTTAGGAATGTTCACCAGCACCAGCACCAGCATTCATAATCTTGAGTCGTGACGTGACGTGTTTAAGTAAATGTGGAAAAGCTCTATCTACATGATAGTTATGATAAATCATATTATTAAATCATGTTTTATGATAAATTCAAAATCAATTGCAGTGGAAACAATTTTTGTTACTAGTGCTGCGACCGTTTCAGAGACTAACAGTCGGTTTTTCATCCGCTTGTTATTTTTGACAATAGGTAAAACATATCGTTGACGAGAGCCGGGTAGGAAATTTGTTAGCAAAATGACAAATTGTTGAATGCGATGTGACAAGCAAATGAAAAATCGGCTGTAAACCTTGTCCTTGTGACCTTGTTTCTACTTACAACTAGGTATTGTACAGACCATTACGTTATAAAAATTCTTGTGTAGTTCTTTTACGTACAACTTTCGCCGAAGTAGGTACCTGCCTACCTTATGAACCATCTGTGCTTTCGTTCTTAATTATATAAATATACCTTTATACCACAAAATACCCTAGTACTTTACAAGTACTTACCTTGGATTCTTAATGACGAAAGTCTCATCACCAAATTGTGACATTGGTTGACATTGAGGATGTTCATCAAATCATGTCCTTATGTATTACGTGTTTGAAACGTAAACGAACGACTTCGTATTTTTGGAGTGGCTAACAATGTCGGTTAATGCAACAGTAAGTTATCCAATCCACTTTCAGAAGAAGCTCGTAAAATTTACAATCTTGCTTTTAGTTATTTTTGTATAGATTAGTTTTAGCTTTCACTTGTATTCTGTATTTATTGTAATCAATATTGTAAATATTTACCAATTAGGTGATGTGGTCGCTCAGAGACAAAGCTTTTTGTTGTGTTGTATAAAAAAAAAAAGTTCTTACCTAAAAATCTAATATACCTAAATGAGATAAATCTACTCACTCAACATCAAGGAAGGGGAATGTCACAGTCTTCCAGAAGTCATATCCATATTCACAGGTGACCTTAAAATGCTCGTCCAACTCCTCTTCTATCAGCGAGTTGTATTGGACCGTGATCGTGTTCCACATCAGGTTCTTCTGGAGGAGAGATGGCTGGTTAGCTACTGTTACTAGACCTTTGTTATAGTCATTTGTTTCTTATAATACAAGCTCTATTTACTTTGGGACTATATGATATGTGAAATGTCCAGCATTTCACACTTAATAAATAATAATAAATAATTAATGCTGGACAATTCCCACAACATTATCTAGCCCCAAGCTATGCAGAGCTCGTGTTATGGGTACAAATAACTGATATACATAATTTAATACAATACATATTTATATACAAACATTTGTCCCGAGGCGGGAATCGAACCCGCAACCTTCTGCGTCGCAAGCGGACCTTCGATAGAAGGTCCTTTAGATATCAGGATAGCAAGCTATCGCTAACATCAGCGTCATAACACGTAATCAAGAACTGCAACGCTCGCCGTCGACGGATCTGCTATCAATGCCTCTGCTTTCACACGCCAATTTAATCGGTCCTGCCTGTTCATACCTTTTCCACAGTCTTATTTACTTTGTTATTACATACCATGAGAGCATTTTTAAGGAACTTTAGGCATAACACGCAAACTGCATTGATTGAACATAGATTTATTGAGAAGATATTGAATGATGTTTTCAACCAAATAATTGCAGTATTTTTACACTAATGTTGTAAGATTTTTACCGTATCCTTTCATTTTACCGTAAAAGAAAAACAAACTCTATGAGTTGCATCTTAAGGGGTCTAGGGTAATTTCCAAGGACTCACAGTAGGATGCTTCCGAGTATCCTCATGCTGTCCGTTCCTGCCGAGCGTGCCGCATCGGTTGAGCTGGATGTAGAACTCGTAGTAATCTCGTCCTGTGCCGTTTATGTACATACAGTCGGGATCGTAGGAGTAGCCTGTAAGGGGTAAATAATTAGTAAACACTATGGTATTTGTCCACTGCTGGAGATAGACCTCCATAGGCTGATGATGATGGTATCTGTATCTTTGTATTGGAGCTTCGGGATAATTAGGTGTGATTTCTGTAGGCTATGCGGAACTGATGACGGATGCAATTGACGAAGTTGTAAGCAATCCTATAATGTGATCAGGGCGCTGAAAAAAACGTTGCGTTACTTAAATTTTGCTGATAATACTTCATTAATATTGAAAATGAAATGACAAAGCAGCAATTTCGACGATGTGAATAATGCAATCTCAAAAGTAGTGCATTGTTTTAGTGTGAATAATAATATTTTGCTTATCGAACCTAAAACGAAATGTATTACATTTATTCTACCAAATGTTATACAAGTTAAACCTGATGTAAACGTAGAAGGAGAAACGTCAGAAATTGTAGAAAGTACCGTATTCTTAGGAATCACCTTAGATAATTAACTTCAATGGGTCCCATACATAGATATGCTATCAAAGATCGATCTTACAGACGTGGATACATCTAGACTTGTTTATTTCAGCTAATCGTATCTTTTAACACCCACATAACTTATTTATTTTCGCGTCTTGAACAAACTCCTTTGGTAAAAATGGGATAAAATGTTTTTTTTTGTTTTGTATGTTGCAAATTGGCAGATGCAAATCTGTATTTTTTTTGACCACTTTCCTCAATCACAATAAGCCACGATTAATTTTATTATCGTGACACTGGTCCGTCTTGTCCCAAACCGGACCCTAACACGATATTTTCCTTCATTGAAGCAACAAGGTCGTCCGATTCGCAACGCCAATCAGAGACCTACCCGACAATAATTACAATGCAATGGTTATAAAATTGATTGCGTCTAACGCATGCCATGAAGTAACGGGGTTGATTTGGCATGTTTCGGAGCTACTAGCAGCAATAGATTCTGAATCGCGGTTGGTTTTTATCAAAACTGTAAATAAATTTTGGCTTAGAAATGAAATAAGTTCCCAAAAATTTCTGGGACTCGAACCCGCGCCCCACCCTCAGTACGGGTGTGCTCTAACCAACTAAGCCACGAAACCCTTAGTCGGTTCAACCGGAACTTATTTCATTTCTTAGTGATACCCAAAGTGCGGGTAAGCATATAACAAAAAGCCTTAAATTTTGGCTTTCTCTCTAAGTTACTTTTTTAACGTCAGTGGGATTAGTTTTTCACCACCATAAGACCTCATTCTTTATATATATATCTATATATAAAGAATGAGTATGTATAGAATATATATATATTCTTTATATATCTACCTACAAGCTCTGCTTAGCTCGGGGCTAGATAATGCTGTGTGAATTGTCAGTATTGTTTATAAATAATTATTTATGTAGGTATATATATTTTATTTGATATGCCGTCTAACTAGACGCTTGGCTGTCTAACATTTTACTACATACACAGCGCCCATGCCATACCGCGTGCAATTGTGCACAGAAAAACACGTAAGCTACTTTTTTCCAGTTATATCACATGTGAAGCCATGTGCCCAAGCTAGTATCCAGAAGATAAGGAACCGCCTAGTTATCAGCGGCAGGTTAAACGCATTTAACGGCATCTTGTGAATCACTTGTCTCAC
Organism: Eupithecia exiguata; assembly: GCA_947086465.1. Taxonomy (NCBI): domain Eukaryota; kingdom Metazoa; phylum Arthropoda; class Insecta; order Lepidoptera; family Geometridae; genus Eupithecia; species Eupithecia exiguata. Next base: position 10,353,497 of record OX352240.1, on the reverse strand, counting down.
GAATCACTTCACAAAGACCTTAATCTCACATCTGATCATAATTGTACATTATAAAGCTGAGTGTACACTTAGGTACAGTACGGTTAATATCTGGTAATCTAGTTAAAGAGGTCTAACCTAGGGTTCAACTGGGAATAATCACTTTTTTCAACGGTTCTGTCATCAATGCTGAGAATTTACCTGATGAAAAAATACTAATACAATTTAGACCTGGCGTCTTCACGAACGTGTTTGTGATGATGGGCAGGACCTGCAGTTCACGTAGTATTACTAATTTACCAATAACCCTGTATACATGGACCAATCCTTGTGAGAATTAGGTACACAGGATTAAATAAATTTAAAGAGCTCAAAACGTGTCATATTCATCATCCTCTACTAGTCCACTGCTGGACATAGGTCTCCTCTAATGAGCGCCATAGTCTTTAGCTAGCTGCACCCAGCATCTGCCAATAGTCTTTCGCAGATCGTCATCCCATCTAGCCATAGGGCGTCCTACACTACGTTTTAAGCTCTGCACATAAATCCAACGCCGCCGTTACCACGCACGATCACTAGTGGTACATATATCCAACGCCGCTACCACACACGATCACCAGTGGACGTACCAAGGCAAGCTAAAGACGCTATGGCGCTAATTAGAGGAGCCTATGTCCAATATATTTAATATAATATATATATATAATTAATACAATATAATTAATTTAATTATCTGTGCGGTGAGGACTTGAGGATTGAGGAAGATAAACCTATTTCTTAGCAAATCTACATTGTAATGTAACACAAGATAACACAAAGTCAACGCAATCATTGTAAATGAGTGAGTAACACTAGGTCAGTTCCCATTGAAGAGGCTCAAGTTCTCCCACCTTTCATCGGGCTTAGATAAACATAATTGAAAGCGGCGAGATACATAAGATACCCATCGGCCGCTACTGTGCATTGCACCTACCTACAATAGGTATGTGCATTATATGTGGGCCCCGTGGGAAGGGTCTAGTATAATGCGATAATACGGCATTTTGTAAAGTTCCCTTGAGTGTCAATACACAAGGCGCTATCCTGACCCATATAGCAGCGACACCTATTTTATCTTATTGAAGAACGGAAATTCCGAAAATTTCATTGGGCAGTTTGTGATACCTAATAAAAGCTTCTTTTATATGACTCTGTAATAGTTTTATTTTGTATAGTTTAGGCAGAGATACGAAAATAGAGTTTGGTGGCCACAAAGGGCAGCTACTATCTCTGTCTAAACTAATTATATCTACATTATAAAAGTATACCAGGAACTTTCCGAAAATTGTATTGGGCAGTTTGTGATACCTATTTTTTTTTTTAGAATTCGGACATTTACCAACATAAATCCGTAAACCCTAAGATATACCGCAGATCGGGATTCTACAGGAACCTGCTGTTCACCGAAATTACAACCACAGGGGCTACCAATACCAACCTGCTGAATACACCAATCCCGCGAAGGAACCATTGAAGCCCACTCTGATCTTCATAAAGTCGTCTTGGCACTCCGCTTCTATGTCTGCAACAAGAGTTGTATCATCAGCGGTGATGCCGATTAAGCTTTTTTTATTGGATCGAATTACCACATAATTGTGATTTCAGAAGCGTAATATGCATGCAATATTTTACTGAGAGTAAGTTAAGTTTTTTTTTTAAATCAAAGTGAAACGTATCTAAATCACGCGGGCTAGTACTACCCATTTATAACTCGGTCCTGTCATCCTTTTAGTAAATAATTTAACCTCACTGGGAACTGAATAGGATCTTTATATAAAACAACTTTTCGTAGATGCAGTTCGGTTCTCGTTAGCGATAATTATCCCCTCAAATCATCTCCATATCCTGCGCCAAAGTAAATACATTAATAGTTGCATTAAAAAACTAATAAACGCCAAACAAAGGGTTGCGAAAACGACGCCACACAGTTATGACCTTATTTACACAGTAAGACGGTTTCCGGCGCTTGTTTGAACGTCAGCATCATACACAACCCGATTTAATTTACTGGGTACGTAAGTACCTTCTGTAGGCCTTCATATGCTAACCGCATCGACTAACCTCATGCTTGCGTCACTTAGAAGAAATAAATATTTATTGAAAGTGACGCAATTATAATGCTGGATAATTGACACAGCATCATCTAGCCCCAAGCTAAGTTTTGCTTATCACTATGGAGCTTCCTCGTTTTATGGATGAAAAAAAAACCATCAAAATCTAGCAAAAGTTAAGTAATCATACTTATATTTCATCGTTTACTGAAGTGTTGGGTAGGTAATCAACTCAACTTTTTGAAAAAAGAAAAGAAAAAATTAATAAAAAAAAGGTAAAGAACCGCTACTGATACTGATTTCATAATACAAGCTGTACTAAACTAGAGGCTAGAGGATGCTGTGTGATTTGTCCAGCATTATTAATATTCTTCCGATTTACCGGTCTTACCCACACGCCCCGGTCATACTCTCTCTTTGCTAATAAAACGATCCAGCGTCCGTACGATAATTAGTTCAGAAACTACAAGTATAATACAGTCATTATTCTACTGTACTTTTTGGCTCTAGAAGCTTTCAGTGTAAATTCAGTCTGAGGATAACATCTAAATTCACGGTTTCACAACACCTAGTCACGGCCCTTAGAAATTAACAGGAACAATGTTCTTGACAATACCAACGCTACTGCATGAATAGCTAATTAATAGCCTAGAGTTTCTTTGTAGCCTTATCTTTTGAGTAGTACCTAAGTCAGGGGTCACAGCTAGGCTACCTACATAACTGATGATGAGGTCCCGGGTTCAAACCCGGGTCGGGCACAAAGTTTTTGGATTTTTCTAGCATGAAAAATTCACAATAGCATCCCGGCGTCAGGAAGTTAACGCAAGCACCATCCCGTGTATCAGAAATACGATCTCTTAAGCCTTGGTCTCTTGATCATACTGCGTATGCGGTGCCGGACACTTAATCTTATGAAAAACGTCTAAAGTGGTATTTTATTCCATCGAAGTCTGCGTCAGCGGGCGTGGGGAAGTGCGCAGAACGCAGCGTACTGCGTGATGACTGATGAGAGAGACCAAGGCGTATTATTAATATTACTCTCTACACCCTTTAGTCCGATGACTCCGCATTTGGCCGCCCTTGACTACAGCTTAAGATTTAAGAAGCTATCTTACTATAAAAACTATCGTAGTTTGACGAATTCATTACGGATGTAAGCGGGTTAACTACGAACCTTATTTGTGTTGGAAGAACACCAACGTTTCATCCCTTAACGAGGGACTTCTTCAGGGTGAGTGCGGTTCTAGGCGCGCGCGTTCCGCTGTGCGCGCTATCGCTCGCTGCGCACGAGCCGGGAGCGGAACGCGCGCGCCTATAGAACCGCACTCACCCTGAAGAAGTCCCTCGTTAAGGGATGAAACGTTGGTGTTCTTCCAACACAAATAAGGTTCGTAGTTAACCCGCTTACATCCGTAATGGAAGCTATCTTACATTGCGCTCCGATTAGTCCGATGTCTCTTGTACTCGCGTTCCCCTGCCGGTGGCTCTCTTCAGCTTCTGTGAGTGACCGTGCCTTGATGCTAACTGGGATGTAGCTGTTTTTGTCAGACTTATGGTAATAGCTAAGGAATATTCTAAGAAACTCTCTTACATTGCACTCTGCTCCCATTAGTACGATGTCTCCTGTACTCGCGCTCCCAAGCCGGCGGTTCTCTCCAGCTGCTGTCTGTAGGCGGCGACCGTGGCTTGATGCTGACTGGGATGTAGCTGTTCTTGTCTGACAGGAATATCACCTGGGAAGCACATTAAATTTCTAGTTGAAGCTTTACTTTTAAAAGTAAAGCCAAGCCAAGCCTAGTTCTAATTAGAACTAGGCTTGACTTAGATTGCGGGAGTAACAAATGATGTGACAAGTCATGACAATAGAGTCGGTATAAGCATTTAAAACCTTCTAAATTTTGTTATCACATTTTATTGCACCTATTTAATTAATAACAGCCCGTTTTGATATGCAACGTATAAGAAAATAAGCAAAAGGTTTGACGGATGTTACGTTTTAAGAATTTCATCGGCTCTCCTGGTAGTAGGAATCTCCAGGTACTGTGACTCTACATTTTCATGCGATGCATGTTTTCTATGACGGTGACCTAGGGATTATGGATTCCTCTTTCTATTACGAGCCCTTTTGCTCTATATTTGTTGTGCAAAGTAAGATATAGAGCGCTTAACAGTTTTTTTATCATCCTCAACGACCTACCAAAACTTGTATTAATATTATTTGAAGTAAACACAACCTTTGCCCTGAAGTATATCCAATTAGGAGCATAATCCGGCATCGTCTGCGCAGCCAGCGTAAAATTTGTGTTCAAACAATTATGACATCAAATTATAGACTTGCTTTGTTTACAAAATCCTTTACAAGCATCGTTATGAGGTGGAGATTGGCCAACATGTGATAGCCCTGGGATAACCCGCGTAACGACCGCCTTCCGGACACGCGACTTTTGACTGCCTTCAGACTGTGAGTGTTACAACCTCCGCTAATTAACACCGGTAGTTCACCAGGTGCCTGTATTTTTAACCGACTTCGAAAAAAAGGGGGGGTTCTATTCTACGTTCAGCTGTATGTCCGTTTGCCGATTTCTCCGTTAATTGTGGTCTGAGTTTGATGTTCACCCGCGGTTGTTTAAAAGATGATCTAGCTAGGTGGTCCCATATTTTTATTCCCGAGGATAATATATAACCCTCAAAACTAAAAAAAAAAATTAAGGAATTTGAAGTTGTTTTTAGTTTTTTTCAAATCAAACAAATTATTGTTTGATCTAAATTTATTTTTAACGACCGTAATAAATTGTTATGCAAACGTATGCAGATTTTATTGCTATTTTTTAAAAAAGAAGAACGGAAGAGAAAGAAAGAAGAAAGTCCTTGATCTCCGAAGCGTCCGATATTTCTTTGAAAATTCTCGTACATTTTATTATTGTCTTGGCCTTGTTTGGCTATTAAAAGCTGTCCTAACCCTAAGTGATACGTTTTGTCCAGGCGCCGCGTGAGCCAAACCGCCGACAAGAGCTTATGCTAAAAAAGGTATAGCTGTTCACTTTACACAACCTATAGTGAATGTAAAATGTCTTTTAAATATTTAAAACCCGATAAGCCGACCAGAAACACATTACCAAAACATGAAAGTGAACAAAAACCAAATCCACAAATTGTGGTCGATAAAAGCGATCTACTTATCGGCCATCCATAATGGAGAAAAGGAAAAAGATTGATAACAAACTATCGAATTACGACGGCCGCTGGTAATGCACCATTTCACAGTCACGACCCCAGTTTTGTAGAAAAAGTGGTGCCTAGATGGTGGCTGGTAAAGTGGGACACGGCAGTTCGCACGGCGGCCACTGGCCACCGTCTACGAATTTTAAAATTAGGCCAGTAGAGTACTCTTAGGTACTCTTGTCGCCACAACACTTGTACAAATTGAGCTGAACCGCAATAAAATCAATAAAACTATCCAATTACGCAGTAAGTATTCAGAAAGTGAAAAATGTTTTTTTTTCCGCTTAGCATGTTTGAACAGCTGTTGAAATTGAAATTGCCATTGGCTTTCGCGATCTTTTTGCAGTTTTATAAGAACAGTAGTTGCATTAGGTATGTAATTAACCTACAAAACGTATACTTAAGACGGGGTCAATTAAATATTATGGTCGCACACATTAATCACCCTTCTTTATTCTTCACGGCCGCTTACGTTTGAAGGAAACTTGACAGAAAAAGTATTATTTCTTTCGTTATTAGAATGCCATAAAAGATTAGGTTGATTCTGGTGTGGTGAGAGGCCGCCACAATAGCGAACGAACCTGCCAAGAACTATGCCCTCGAAAACATAGGTGAAAATCTCAAAAAAGGGAATTATCAAAGGGATATTCAAAAAACCATTGGGCAGTTTGTGATACCTAGTATAAGCTTTTTTTAAATACATCTGTAATAGTTTTATTTTGTATAGGCAGAAGTCGCCTGTTCGACGTAGGCCTCCCCCATCTCTTTTCATGCTCTCCTCTCTGGTCTCCTATCTCTGGTTTATCGCATCCTGTTTGGTCCGCTGTCTTTTCTAAACAAGTCTTCCCAACGTTTCCGTGGTCGTACTCTCCTCCTTTTGTTACCTCGTGGTATCTACTCAATCACCTTAAGGGTTATTAAATAGGTGCTTTTAAATAGGGCATGCGAATAGTTCATGGTTTACGTACAAGTGAGTCGAACAACAGCTATTTCAACACGGCACCGCCGCCGCCGACCGGGTCAGATGACTATCTGATGTGTACACACACTTGCCACTGAACTTGAATTCTCACGATATTATGCTGTTACGTTAATTCTCTAATCGCCTCGTTTATTTAGGCTTATGAAGTTATTGTTTATTTGTTGTTTGTTTTTTAGGTTTGTTGATTAAATCTTGTCAACTGATTTTATAAATTTTGAGTTGGGTACCTACTAGGTAGGTACTGCCCGCTCCAGGCAAGACACTTACATCGAAATCCCTGATGTGAAGTCCTGTCGGAAGCGAAACTTTTGGTGAGCATTTCCAAATTGCAGAGAATTAATATAGAGATTATGTACCGCTGCTATTGAAATACGAGAATGAGTTTTTTTTGTTGCATACTGTATGATATTTTGGGACTTGGAGCAGCGACTTATTTCTCCATGGTTCTGGATGTAAAAAGAAAAGATTTCCAAGAATTCGGAATCAGACATATCAATTTCGAAACGTACCTATTAGTTGCTGTTCTTGTTCAAATAAACAAATTGAATAGTTTTCGGCGGTTACAAACAAAAAGGTCTACGTACCTTAACAACATTTTACTATAATTATTTGAAAAAAATATTTTTAATCAAAATTATGATTGTTTTATTCTGTTGTTGTATTCTTAATGAATCATTTATTTTATTTACTTATTATTTGGTGTACCCAAATAAAAAAAAGTTTGAATTACCATTCGTTGTTATTACTTCTACCTACTACGTATTTAAATTATCAGTTCGCCAAAAACGAGTGGTATTTGCCAGTCTTTAGTATTCTTCAACGTCCATTCGTATGAGAAGTTCAACTTATGAACCTAACCTTCAATAAATATAGAAGGAAAGATACGTAAGTCTTGAATTGCAGTTAGATAACATCGATGAACTAATGTTGCGTTGTATGTAAATCTTATAAAAAACTATCAATAGCAAACAGTACAGAAATTCTTGTACTGTAGGAAGACAACTTTTTCATTATTCCGTATGCAAGTGTAAAGTGTTCACAGTTTTTTTGTCGTTACTAATGAGTGGATGGGAAGCGTTGAATTTGTTCGAGACATTCCATAAACACGCGATCTAATGAGACATCATAAGAAGTCTTATGAACGGTGTCATATTGAATAAAGGTTCAAAATAGTTTGCTTATGCCTATAGTTTACTTATACTTATGTTTAGTTTCGTTATGCCGTTTTTCGTACGAGGTTAACGAAGATTCCAGCTCATTCGAGAATTAGCCGAAATACCATTTCTAGCAACTACAAGGTACTTATTTCGCTTTAGAATAAGCTAGTGTCATTTAAGGTAAATGGTTTTTATATTTCCCAAAAGTTTGAGATTGAGAGAACTCTGGAATTTCAAATCGGGGGTATCTCTAACCCATCAAAACAAACTCAACAAAGGAAAAAGTAGGATTTATTTTAGAGAGACCTTATCATAAAACTTTGTAATTTTCGCGATTTCTGTACATATTAAAGATTTTATTTATTGGATATTTATCGCGAACGTAGTACCTTGTGGTTTTATTTCACCAAAAACGCAAGCGAAAATGAAAACATTTAGTACGCGATAAGTGCCCTCTTTAATTAATTTACTATTCAGTGTTATAATTATAACTGAAAGAAAATACTCCCATCTCATTAAAATAAGACTATGATACGATATGGTGGTGCATTGCACAAGAGCCCATTGAAGCACGTTGGGCAACAACGTGCGTACGAACCACCTTGCGGGCGTTTTCACGCGTGAAAGATATTTGGTAACTATTGTATTGGAAGATTAGAATATCCACTTTCATTGTACATGGTTCAACCTTGAAGCTGGGGTTTTAAGGAATGATAAAAGTTTTAATTTTATACGATACTTTCCTGAAGTATCAAAACAAATAAAAATAAAATAAAAATCATTTATTTCAGACCACAGTTGATCCGGCGGAAAAGTGGGGTAGAAAACTATTTAGATGTATTCAAATTAATGTATTAACAAGTATTATAATGTTCACACGTCGCGTCGTTTGCAAGTTGTAAAACGTAGTTTATTGTGTTTGTTCACTGGTTTCAGGTTAGTTACTAGGTAGTTAGTTTAGTTTACAGTATTCTTCTCATACAGTTAGTTAAGGTAGAGCGTCTCTTACAAACCGTGTTGGAAATTCAAAAGAAATTAATAAATCTAAAATAAATTGTAAGTCTGTGCGTAAATACCGTGAATTTGCATCTATCATCTAAAACCTCCTATAACCAGTTCAATGTCAAATGAAAAGAAAGTAAAACCTGTACAAAACGAAAAGAAAACACAAAATGTGACGAATCTCTTTGTGGACTGAATCAATCAAGCACTATTCCGTTGGTCACGGTAATGTATGTAAATCGGTGCTATTACGGGCTTTCACCTAATTCCCTACTTTGTATATACAAATAAGAGCTTTTGAATGTCTGAGATGTTGATTTGGATATTAAATTCTTGTAATGGTCGATCCAATATCGATATGTCGCGCGTGATCAGAATAGGATAGGTCCATTTTGAAGTCAAGCAAACGCGTTCAGTCGTTTACTTTGACAAGGTTGCAATCCATTCATTTCAAGATTCACACAGAAATACATATTATGGTCTTAACAATTCTATTTCTAACTCTTCCCGTGGGTGTCGTAAGAGGCGACTAAGGGACATACACCGGGGGGCGGGCAGCAGCGCCTCTTGCAGAATAGATCTACCACCGAACTGTGATCTCCAATCCTCATGCCCAGCGTGGGGCTATGGGCATAAATGAGATAAAAGCCAATAAGGCGGTTACCAAGGGGAGGCTTACGTTCAGCAGTGGCCATTATAGGTTGTTGTAGACTTATTCTATTTCTTTCTACATAACAAACTATAAGAACAAATCGCGAAAGATTTAGAAAATTACTTTTGATTTCTAAAGTGGCAAATAAAATGTACTTACGGGGTCTTGTTCGCTCCCATCTGATTTCAATGCTTCTCTTGTTTCGTTCTGAAAGAAAAAAACAAAATAGTTTTCAGGTTTCTTCAGTAGTTGGGACAGCCCAGAGGGTCGGGTGAAAGGTTGACTGTGTGAAACTAATAATTTTCATATATAAATAGAACTTTTACTTACCGATCTATTTTTGCATAATTAGGTATTATCATGCAGGGCTCTGTATGATGATAATTATGCAAAAATAGAAAACAGTTAATTGGAATCGAAAGGTTGTGTAGGTATTTTTATGGGCACCGTTGGATCCCATTTCAGGACTCTGTTTGTGATTAGTTTAATACCTATAGGTTTGAAACCCTTATAAATTTGTCATTCTATTTACATACGCGACAGCAATTTTAAATAATAACTATTTGCATATCGACCAATGAACTGACCTCTACGACGTAGAGGTCTACGAAATTTGGTCTACGGTTTTTGCGTACGAGTAGGTGGTTATCTGTTGTTCTATGTAACTGGTTTATATAATTCACAAATATTCGAAACCCTCGACGTGCGACTCATACTCGCACTTGAATTTTAAAGCTGTGACGTCAGTTTTTTGTCCCTTTATCTAACAACAGATATGACACAATATTGTATAGGTTTTTTTTTTATATCTCTGTGTAGGATTCGTATTACTATTTACCTTTATCTTAGAACTCGGTAAAGGATCAGGTGGATCATCCCCAGACCCCTCGTGCAGCTCAGCTGATGATGAAGATGAACTGGCGATGGACACTTCTGTCGACTCCAGCGCATCCTCGGCCGATGCCGATGTGTCCTGGTGAGGTACTGCTGTTCGTGCTGACTGGAGGAGAAAATAACATTGTAATTGAAGTAATTTCTTATGATACATAAATGTTCTATATTTTAAATACATATGTATTTACGCTAAAAGGGCCTATAATACCTCAAACCAACTCCACCGGATGTTTACTACTGAATAATTTAACTTACTTACTCTATCCGTCATATGTTTCGAAAACACAATTCAATAAACATTTCTCTATAGAAAAAAAAAATGCAGTGACCTCTAAATTTTTACAAAAGCTTTAATTTCTCAATAAATACAGAAGTCAAGATCTTGAGAATAAACATGGTAATTGAACTAAGGATAAAAACATTTTATATGTTGCGTTTTTTTTTCTTCAGATAATGTCCTAATTAATAGATAGTAAGCAAAAACTTGATTTTACGGGCTTGCGATGGTCTGCCCTGTCCCGCTCCTATGAACGCAAAATCCTATGCTTATCCTTTTCTAAAAAATTTAGGTAGTATAGACCCTTAAGTGTAACTGTAGCATAAAAAGATTGAAATGAACAGAGTCAAAACTTTGATTATTTTTAATTTGTTTGACGTTTGGTTGGATATCTACTGATGATACTGCCTAAGACTGAGGCCAAACTCGAGACTTTTTGAGTTCTGTGTGAGTCACGTAAATATACCCATACCTACTTTGAACAGAAATATCACGACTATATTGTGGCACAAATTACTATTTATTCGTATGGCACAAACAGGACTAATGATGTGATTCATTTAACGTGACTCACAAACAATTATTTATTGGGTTTGATACATTTAGCTCGATCAAAAACTGGCCAGCGGAAGAGATGTCTCTTTTATTATTACAGTTAATCAAAAAGTTACGCACGTTTCAACATTGACAGGCTACCTCTTAAGGTGGGACTGAACCTCTAAGTTCCCATACAAACGTACTATTCGATTCAATTAGGTACAAAATACGTCCCCGATTGTAATGAACTATTGCATACATAATCGGATAAGAAACAGCGATGTTTGTATCGTTTTAGTTTTCCAAAATACATAATCATCATTAAATTAGAGCGAAAGTAACAAAATCGCTTGAAAATGGATAAATATGACTTTTCGCTCTCACTTTATGATGGTAAAGTATTTTGAAAAACTAAAAACGATACAAACATAGCTATTACATATCCGATTACGTATGCAAAACTTCATTAAAATCGGGGACGCAGTTTCCAAATGAATCGAAACGTACGTTTGTATGGGAGCTTAGAGGTTCAGGGCCTTCTTAAGCCTATAAAAACTATATTGCGATTTTCAGCATCAATTACGGTATTCCTAGGGGCGCTAGATGATGCTGAGTAATTGTTCAGCATAATTTATTTAAAATCTATAATCCTTCAAATTCAGATTAAACAAAACTATCTCTTTCAAGGCCTACGACGCACATGTCCAGCGGAGGGTCCTCCAAGCGGCGCGGCGCGCTCCTGCGGGCCGCACCGCCGAGGCTGGGCAGTGAATATGATATAACTAAAACATAGAACAGAAACACTTACTTTTGAGACTAGAAGCAAACTGCATACAAATAATAATCTGAAACAAACGAACTGCTTAAGAACAAACCAATAACAATTCAGTAAGTCGTCAAGCATACAATGCCATCCTTTCTTCAAAGTTTGCTCACCTTCAATTTCACTTGTCTAGTTAAATAAATAAATTGATCAAATAACATGTTACCAAAGCAAATCAAATATGAATCGTGATACATGCGAATGTTCGATGTATCATTAAAGAAATGCGAATAAACGTGGTCAAACCAAACCATGACCCATCGTGATCTATCCATTACCTTTGTCCTATTGCATCACGAAGAATATCCTTATACAAGCAAAGGGAAGAGCGAGTTTAGGGTTCCTTATTGAACTAACAGTTATGGATCCGAAATCAAAAGCGTTTGTTTCTATAGGCTTAAAACTGAATAAATGATTCTAAAATAAGCTCACGGACAAGTAACATTTTTAACTACCTATGTAATAAAACAAGCAAATTTTGCCAAAAGGGTGACTCCAGAATCTATCATAATATAGATTTATATCAACGGCAATAAACATTTATTTCTTATTTTTATCCAATAATTAGTCATGTGTTAATCTAAATTTATAATTATTAAGTACCTAGTCTTTACGATCTTTGCTGTGGTGGTAAGTACATATAAAAATATAAAATTAAGCATTTTTATAGGTATATGTAACGATTTGGCTTTATTTACTTCAGTAGGTACCTTTAATAATTAAAAACATGGCTGTATAATAATTAGTCACTGTAACTTTACGTCTGGTACATAAAAAATCTCTTACACTTATACAAAAAAGTATCATAACTAATCATAAAGTTTTTATGAAAACACCCTCAAAGGTTTTTATCCTATTGAAAAGTATTGATTTATCGAAAATAATAGGCAACTATATAAAAAGCTTTGTAGTAAGTACGGAACCCAAACTATCTGAACTTGACTCCGCTTTTCCTCAACGCGGGGTCAAAGCTACGGTAGAATAATGACAGGGCACAGAATTGAATCATTCTCCGAACTGAACCCAATGCCAATTACTGACCGTCTACTGTTTTCCAAATTATATCAACCATTGTTTCTATTTCTGATCGATATTTTATTATTTATTCATTTTAACGGGACTGATGATTGAGGTGAACGCTTCCCAGGGTCGTCCACCTTTTTGGGGTTCGAACTGTTATTAGTAGATTGAGCCATTGAGAGGGCAGCGTGGACAGGTAACTGATCTAAAAACAATTGAATTATACTCGTACAGGGTTATTGGTAAACTTTTAGCTTCGGCTAGTATAGCATAAAATTATGTGTGGTTATGGATATACAGTTAGAATAACAATTGATCTAAAATTTGACTCAGTTCAACTGTCTTGCTGGCCCAGTACAGATGAAAAAATTAATTGTATCATGTTGTCCTTTATTAACATCATCTTGAAGCCCGCTGATACCCACAGGTGGGAGTATAGTACCTACCTCTTCTTATACACGCCAGTTTCATCGACAGTATTTTTATGGTGCCTCTTTTAACCACCATCTCACCAAAGAAATTGAAGATGTGGCTTTAGTTGGAGCACTCTTTCCCAAAAGAACTTATCCAGTAGGGATTTGAGGACTCCAAGATTGTTTTCTACCGAGAAAATAGATGCAGGATGCTTCCGCTTTTTGCCCGTAGATGTTAAACGAAACCAGGTAGAGTTAAATATCAAAGGTTCTTGTGGGAGAAAATCTGGGATAACTAGCTATATCAACTTATGAACATGTGATTACTTGAGATCTTGAAATAACTACCTTATTGCCCGTACAAATGGCAGATAATAATTTAATCGATTCCGTCAATCAGATAATTGTGAATGAAGTTCGGAAGTCGTCGACCTTCCAAAGGCTGTCGGTAGAGCGTGACCTAGCATCCTCGTTGACCAGACTGCGTACTGACTGGTAGGTACTGACGAATCGCGCGCATGGATGGCGAAACTGATTTCTTGACAATCGCAAATAGATAATCTAAATACCTACTTGTGAGCGAACTATAGACTCACTCTGTAAAAGTTCGAATTGAGGTTAAAGAAGCTTTATTTCTCATAAAAACTATAAAAGTTCATTTACAATGAGAATAAGTAGTTCGTAAATAATGTTTAAATTACATATTACCTTTAGGACTTACTTAAACATAGGTAAAGGTAAAGGTCGAATTCACTCAAATTCGAACTCGAATTCATTCAAGTGACCAAATTCGATCGCTCCTTTGAAACCTTTTATTTGACAAGTAAGTTCGAGTTTCAACTATCGTGGTGATTTTTACAGAATACCAAACTTTAAACTCACTGGGGATTCAGCTTAGTGAGGTTCGAACTGAGTTTATAGAATGAGCCTGCAGAGAACCAAAAATTTCATCTGTCATCTAATTTGTTTAAAGTAGAGTTGAAAGGATAGTTATGAGAAAAGATAAAGGATTTTGCGCACTTGCAGATGTCATTTTCAGCCCATTCAAATGCTAGCCAGAGGATATCTATGGCTTTCCTTGATAATAGTAACATTTTTCAAAGGAAATGCTTATTGCACGTGCAAATGTTTATTAAAAATGGACAATCCGTAAAGCAGCAGTATTTTGAAAAGTTCAGTCTATGTAACCTTATCATAATTTATTGAAGAAAGGATCGGACAATAAATTTGTAAGTATAAAGTCAAAAGCAAAGAAGTTAATTTTAGATGATTACGGCGGGATTATTTATGTTTTTTGCAGTGATTTATAAACTTCAGTATAGAGCTTAGCTCTATGTGGTTGTAGGAACCATCCTAAACGTTGGTATTTTTAGTAAATTGAATGTGACGAACAATAACGCCTAACGGACTACTGTTGTTTCACGACTGAGCTTTGACTCGCAGTGGTCAACTCGTGACAGACGCCGCAATTAAAGGTTTCAGAGCGATTCTGTCGAAACTAGGTGTGGTGCAAAATAAAGCGATTTTAGAATGATGACAAAAGTTAAGTTTTATGTAGTTAACGAATATGAAAAGCGGATGTTTATTTTTCGCTTTTCGCATTCGTCAGGTTCCACTTGTGTCTCAAATCTAGAAACTATTTAATTAGTCAATGCCTCAATTGAATATTATAAAAATATTATATTAAATTATGAATAAATAAATAAATAAATTCTGAACTTTAGTGACCATAATATTAGGTAGGTGTACCTCTGTACCTTCTGACATCAGTTCATTATGATATTTAAAAAAAAACAAAAAAGAGCATTTTGGTTTTTGCATTTGCATTAACATAATTCAAAGCTTCTAAAACATTCACCAATATAAATAATTAACACTATGATATAAAAAAATCATGTTATCTAAAGCGCAAACAAATATTAGGTGGCGGCCTTATCGCTGATAGCGCCTACAAAGAGACATACCATACAATCTACACACACAGACCGAGATTGTATTCCCATCAACATCATCATTGTAGCTCCGAAGTCACCCACTGCTCGGAGTGTGCTATCAATAAACAATAATCAGCTAGCGCATTAAAAGCTCATTTCAAATATAAAGAAACTCAGGTGTTTTTTTGTGGTCCAATAAAACCTAAAATGGTGCAATTCGACGACCTCTGTGGCGCGGTGGGCGAAGGCCTGCCTGCGACGCAGGAGGTTGCGGGTTCGATTCCCGCCTCGGGACAAATGTGTGTACGATCTGCAGACATTTGTTCAGGGTGTTCTGGTCGTTTTCTATGTATAATAAAAAATATCTATCTATGTAATGTATTGTATTACGTATATCAGTGATCTAGTACCCATAACACAAGCTCTGCTTAGCTTGGGGCTAGATAATGCTGTGTGAATTGTCCAGCATTATTTATTATTTATTTATTTATTTATTTAAACCTAAACCTAATTAAGGTTTCAATTGCAACCGTGTAACAATCATTTTTTTTGTAATAATGTATTATTTGGCCCTAAAACAGTACCTACATAGTTTTCTCACAAGATGAAGATAAAGATTTTTTATTTGCCAAAACATGTGTTATGTAAGGTAAAAGGTAAATACATTTTATGGATCAACATGCTTGACCGTCAATCGGCATGCAAAAATATGTTAGAGAGAGAATGACGTGCAATAACTTATTATTTAGGTACCTACTAAAATTTATCATTGAAAAAATCGACAATATTATAATAACACTTACAAACTAGTAACATTTTCAATTTCTGTCTAAAGAGTTCAGCATTTAGTTCTTTTAACTGTTGTGTGCTTGCTGTGTGACAAGCCTCCCAAACTAAAGACACACCCTACCGTCTCGTGCTTAGAGCCCGTTACTCGTGCATCGACGAAACATGGCGTAACTTCAATTTGGTTACGTCGCCGGGGGTCACAGGGAACCACTAGTTACAGCCACGAACAGACTCCTGTTACATTGCTCTGAGAAACAACTAATATTGTTATCTCTATCGACTAGGACATAATCTGTAGAGCTGTAGGTCTTATGAACTTCTTTAATAGAACATGAAACTAAGTATTAACTTACGCACAACGCTAGAAATGGCCAGAGGTTTCGTAAACGGAATAGATCAAAAATACTAGACCCGTTTGTTATCATTTTTAAAACTTCGAGTTTGGAAGAAATCGCTTTCAGCGTTAAGCCGGCTCTCTAATGCTTAAGATTTATTCAATTTGTATATCTACGTATCCACGTGTACCTATCTTTGAGTAGAATCATCGTAAGGTTCTGAGATTCAGAGTTAACTTGTCTAAGTGCTTATTTTGTAAGCCTAAAGAAATAAAGTCATTGAATTTTGAATTTTTTTGAAGTTTTTTCGGCCTCTTAATTAAAGTCCGTGTCTATTGTTCTAAATAATAAATCAATTTTGGCTCAGTCTGTATCTAGACTGGACCAAGACTAAACAAAGAGCTAAGTGAAATAAAAATTAACTGTAACTGCAAGAAAATTGAACTTTGCCTCGACTTTCGTAGCGCGACCGGCGCGTTGATGTCTTTTGTTCACGCATTTAGACCGCGACAATGACTTTGTAAAAACTATGATAATTTGCGAAAAACTAGCAGATTTTTACATTTTCATTTATTTAGCGTCAGACATCTATGAATAATCTAATTGTTGGCTGAGTTTTTTGAGAAAAGTTACATCACAGTTTTTAAGGTAAAAAGTATTACTGAAAGAAGCACAGAACTTTTTACTTTTATTTTTCACTAGCAGTGCCTCGCGGTTTCACCTATGTAGTTCCCGTTCCCGTGGGAATTCCGGGATAAAAAGTAGCCTATGTACTATTCCAGACTATAATCTATCTCTGTGCTAAATTTCGTCCAGATCCGTTCAGCCGTTCTGGCGTGATTGAGTAACATCCATCCATCCAAACTTTCACATTTATAATATTAGTGGGATTTTGCCTTGACTTTGAAATGAGCATAAAATATATTTTATTGTGACACTTTTCGGCTCTGAAGAGTAAGAGAAACCTGAAATCAAGAAATCGTTTCCATCATAGAAAATATTATTGAATTGGCAAATTAGATACAATATCTAAATAACGTACAAAATTATAATAAACTTACATGAATAACACAGTAAAAGAATTGTCATTTAAAGTGGTAGTTTATCAATTAGTTTATTATTTATAAAGATAGGATAGCATTTAAAAATCTTTATGGATAGACTAAGTGTATTAAGATATCCTAATACCATCGATCAAAAATGTCCGGCTTTGCCGGCCCCCCTTAGATTCACAATGCGCACGCCACAACCTTCAGTAGCAAAAGAGAAACATTTTGACATGTTAGGAAAGCTTTTCAACTAGTGTCATTTTAGCGTTCAGACAAAAAGCATGGGTAAGTGCTCGTACAAAAAATGCAAGAATCACTCGTCCAAAGTGCTGAAAAAGGATGGAATTTCTTATTTTCAGTAAGTTTATATATATTTCTTACCCGTATATTGAGATGTGAGTCATATACTTGTGAAATCAGCATAAAATATTGTTGTTTGGTTTGCCTATGTTAAAATATTAATTTTGTTCTAAATTGATAAATGGAGAGGCTATTTCTTCTAAAAATTTTTTTCATTTTTAGTATGTATTAACATATTTTTCATAAAAATAAGTTTAATATTACTAGTTGATGATTTTTAAAATAACTAGTTGGCCCGCCCTAAAATCTCATTTGCGTAGACTCTCTAATAAAAGAAAGACTAGGTTCTTACCTAGGTAGGTAAGAACCTAGTCTTTCTACCAGAAGTATGAATTTATAAAACGTTTATTTTTTGTCCCGTAAATAAAACTCGTGCAAAGCCGCAGACAGGAACCAGATCTTTTTAATCTAGAGTGCCTGCCTGAAATTGTATTTTAAGTTTAAATTGTTGTATGTCTGAAATGACCCTTTTGTATAAATACCTACTGTTGAGACACCAATTTATAGTTTCATCAATAAATGATTCGTTATCTTTACCTGAATTCTGTTAATTAATCCTTATAGAAAATAAACTGAGTAGGTAGGTATATAATTCTCAGGAAGGTACCTACCTACTTACAAAATAAAATAAAATGAATTCGACTCCACCAATCTCTTGTTCCGTATGGAAAAAACTTGTCAGGCTCTGCGCAAACTGTCTGCGTCAAAACAAAACGTAGACAAATTTTGATTGACATTTTTGTAAGGCTCTAGGAATCTACGGGGGAGGCCGCGAACTACTTATTTTTGATCGAAGCCTAATACACATAACTTATGACTTAGTCATAAATTATGTCCTCAGGATATTTTCCGATGACTGTATTCTTTGCACCAACAACAGACTACACAAATTCTGTGATCACGAACCTAGTAAATAACATAATTTCGCTAATCTAATGTAGAAGCATCATCAGGTAGGCGGAACTGCGCCGGCCTCGCGCCTTCCTCCATCTCGCCCATTACCGCTTCCTTCCACACGTATAACTAGGTCGCACTCATTCAAGGACGGAGCTTCACCCCACGTACTTGTTCACTTTTAACAAGTCTACCGGTTTCTGTTACAACATTCATTCAAAATGTTCTTATATCACTAATGCGCTCGTAGTGCTTTTCCTGGCAAATGTCGCTTATTTCCTATCGCTTTACATAACGCCTTGCCAAATTTCAATAAGGTCCGTTGATTCACCTATTTAGAACAGTTGACAGAAAGACAAACATTCTCATCCACACCACAGATTAAATAATACTATACTTCCATTCCATGCTAAGATCGAAAGTAATTCAGTTTCCTTTTTTTACGCAGAAACGGCTAAATGGGTCTTAATTACAGGCAGTGAGGTAGACGGTATCCCGAGGATGGAAGCAGACTACTTTTTTTCCCGGAAAAGCGCGAGTGAAGCCACGGGCAAAAGCTATAATTCAATAATGACTCAATTTGAGACTCATAAGAGACTCATGATTTTAAGGGCACAAGTGTGAAGCGGAGGTAGGCAGTGAATTGTCGGGAAAATATTTGGCGGTCTATGCCCGATAATGAGGCAGCTTGCATGATAAGGTTACTAGCTACTGCATACGGCTACGCACGCTTTTCCGGGATAAATAATAGCCCATCTCCGTTCCCGCGATACCGTCTACCTCTCTGCCAAATTTAATTGATATCCATCCAGCCGTTTAGATGTGAAAAGGTATGAGACAGACAGAGTTACTTTCGAATAATTATATAACATTACTAGCAGCTGCTCGCGGCTTCGCACGCGTTGTTTAAGGTTATTTCTGTTCCATGGGAACTTATTTATGGGATAAAAAGTAAAATGTTCCATCCTTTCAACTAATTTCATGCCAAAATTCAAGCCGACTGGTTGCTTAGTTAGGGCGTGAAGGAAGGACTAACAAACAAACAAATAAACAAACAAACCCAATTTAGTATAGATTATTGTGGATCATAATGAAGTTAAGTTAACAATAGAATACCTACAGCGTATAGAAGCTTAAGCGAAAGTGAAAAGCAACCAGTACCTACACTTTATAAATACTTGCATTCCATACACTCGCAAGGTAGTAGCTAACACACAATTGCTCAGAAAATCTGATCAATTTTCGCTTTAGTTACAGACTTCTTTTCTTCCTCATACCATAGCGTATTGTTCATCTTGCACATCTTAGCTCGACGATGTCTACGACCTCAGCCCATCGCTGATGTTATCTTTCCCTACGAGACAGCTTTGAAATACTAAGTTTTGCCGACATTCGTGAGACATAGATTACTAAATGAAAAAATAGTTATTTGTAATACAGGAGTGCAAAGTTGCTTTTTTATTGCACTCAGTTTTGATGACCGAGCACGTGAAGATTCAAACATTAGAATCTTGAGCGTTAGCAAGGGTATCAAAAGAGCACGAGGTAAAAAATGTTTGCACTCGAGTGCAACACGTAACTTTTCATCCTTTTTAATTTTTAAAACCCGAGGAATGTAACATACGGGTCAAACCCCTACGGGTTTAATGAGTGTTATAAATTAAGTCCTATGTATATTCTTTTTAAATAAATAAATAATCAAGAGCATAAATACTCTTTCCGAGATGCCAAATATATGATTAGTTACTTCGATAGGCATGAGATATGTTTGGAAATGTAATATGGCGATTTAGGTTGGTGCTCTATCTGCTCTACCCTATGAAAGATTTAAAAAACTATGATAATTAACACTCAGGTCTTTTATCCTTTTCTTGCGATTCCTTTAATTTAAAATATTACTTGTATCGACGACCGACATCGACATCGACGAGTCGACCATCATAAGGCTGATGTACAGTTAATAGCATCAAGCAATATTACTTGTTAGATTTTCCATATTCTGAAAATATGGTACTACTAAATGGAAAGGAGAAAAAAATAGCGGCAAAAAAAAGAAATTAGGGGAGGCCTATGTCCAGCCAGTGGACTAATATAGACTGATGATGATGAAACGGAAAAGTTGCGAAATGGTACAGAATGCGTTTAACAAATGGGGAACAGTTGACACACAAATGAGAACCAGTGTAAAATTATAGGTACAACGGAGAATTCATAGATATCTGCCATAGAAGTCTCAAAATACATATACCTAAGTATGGATTGCTGGTCGACACCTTGCATTGGGAGACTAGGATGATCACTCCGCTGTATGGGTACCGAATGGCGCAACATGGTTTCTTCCATCCTCCTCTATCACTTTACACCTAGCATTCAGTCTATCTTTCTTCTGAATAAAGGGCTAATCAACATCCAATCAAGCAAGGGTGTAAACGTGTATGATTATGTGAGACGGAACGCACCGTTAGCACACGCCACGGCGCGCGCGCATCGCGGGTGGAGTGCGCATGACCTGGCCACTTGCGCACTGTGCTTATGCGCTTCTCAGAATAGGTTGAACTAGGAAGAAGACAGGAACGACCACGAAGATGTGCTTGGTTTGGCAATGCAAGATGGGTCTGGCGCGGTCCATAGGAATACACACGCAGGCCCGCATAGAGAAATAGGTTCCGCATAAAGGCCGGCCACCGGGGGGTTGTTTACTGGGTCGTCAAAGCTTCTCTTCGATAACCCCATACAATTATACTGTACCCTGAATGCAGTATGATATCTGTTTGCAGATCTTTCCCTCGTTAACTTAAAATAAATGAAACCGGCCAAGTGCGAGTCGGACTCGCGCACGAAGGGTTCCGTACCATTATCTATAAAAACGGCAAAAAATCACGTTTGTTGTATGGGATCCCCCATAAATATTTATTTTATTGTTTTTTAGTATTTGTTGTTATATCAAATTCAATATTGCGTTTCTTAATGGAAAAAGTTTAGTGTTTAAGACAGAAATTCTTAGGTCGGAATACCTTCAAAAGTCTAACACAGCGGGTTAGGCTGTCTAAGGTCGAAAAGTTACTAAGGTGTTGAAAGTACCTGTCTATCTAAATCTTTCAAGCAATATTTCAAGCTAAAATGGTAGTCTAACCAACAAATAAAAATAAATCAAATTCAATATTTAGTTTCTTAATGGAAAAAGTTAAGCAGCTGTTCAAATTGTTAGCTCAAAGCGTACAGTCAGATAAAGCACGGCTCTCACAGCGTTCAAGCGTAGCGGGGTCACAGAACTAGTACAGATATTTCACTGTCCTCCAATCTTCGGATTCGCATATTTTTTTCTTTGATTGAGAGGTGTGACTGAACATTTACTTGTGTAGGTATAAATTACTAGCAGTGCCTCACGGTTTCACCTGCGTAGTTCCCGTTCCCGTAAGAATTCCGGGATAAAACATAGCCTATATCACTCCCTGAAAAGTAAGCTTTCTAATGGTGAAAGAATTTTTGAAATCGGTCCTGTCGTTTTTAATTTAATTCGTTACATACAAAAATACAAATCTTTCCTCTTTATGGTGTGGATTGGCCTCGGCTATTTTAAATAAATTATCGAAGACGAATTCATTCGGAACTGTGTGTGTTAGACGTAGTTATTATATACTCTTTGGTGTGTTAGGTTACCCAAAAGATATCCCTCGCTAAGGGGTGGAACCAATGTTACCAACAAAAAAAGAAAAAAATACCAACGTTGTACGTTGGTATTCTTTCATCCAACATAAACAAGGTTCGTTGTTAGCCCGCTCGCTCCTACGGCTATGGCTACTACAGATACATAGCTTTTACATATTCCTACTTACACAAGAAAAGAGTAGGTAGGTACATAAATAGGTGATAAGCCCGTTGTTCCCCCGAGAAGGGAAAAGGAATCAGGGCAGACCTTACACTCGATGGGCAGATGAGCTTGTCAAAGGAGCAGGCAGGACGTGGACAAGAAAAACTCAGGACAGGGAGGAATGGAGGAGGCTGGGGGAGGCCTGTGCCAAGCGGCAAACAAACTAGGTGTGAAAAATTGTAAATAATGTAAATGTATATAATAGTTTGAATAAAGGCTATATTATTATTATAAGCCCGTTGTACATGGTCAGCCACATTTTAATTTAGGTACCAACCAACAGTTGAGATTGTAGTCCAACAAAGGTAAAATATTGAGCTTTATTAAACAAGGTTTAGCTAGAACGGGATTAAAGGATCTTTACAATTTGACAAGAGCAGTTGTCAATTTAACGGTTTAACCGAGTTCAGGAGCGTTGATCGTTGATCCGTAATAACTGAAAGTCGAGTACGGACTAAGTTCTTTTTCAGTTTAAAAGTAAAATTACGAGAAATTATGTTCTAACTTAACAGACCTACAG
Source organism: Eupithecia exiguata (assembly GCA_947086465.1). Lineage (NCBI taxonomy): Eukaryota > Metazoa > Arthropoda > Insecta > Lepidoptera > Geometridae > Eupithecia > Eupithecia exiguata. Next base: position 10,330,697 of record OX352240.1, on the reverse strand, counting down.
ACAACCGTCACCAATAAGGGTATATTATTTCCTGTTGGATAAACCATAAAAAATTAGCTATCACATTTGACAAGGCTGAGACAGGAATTTTCATTTCACTATATATCATTTCGTTGGCATCTTTAAAAAAAAAATTGCCTTTAAATTATCATTCAAGATTCAGAAGTTACTAAGATAGAGGGTGCGTTCACATATTGATTTGCTTTGGTAAAACACTTCTCAAAATTCTGTTCACCGTAGGTATTAAAAATTTAAAGTTCATGTAAAACCAAAACAATAAAACTGTCTCCATACTCCACTTACCTCACACTTAGCACCATTTTGCTGCACCACGCTCCACAATAGTTTATACACAGTCACTATTAAAAAGTACAACACAAAACGCGCGAAAGAAGGAACGCGAAAGAAGGTAAGGAACGCGCGCGACCTCCACGGAGTCCGACCATCAAGTGTTAAACCTCCGTGGTACTTCATCCGAGCGAAGACGGCGGAGGCATATTCACTTCGCTTCCTACTACCAGGTGGCATGGCCGCCGTCACGGTAAATCAACGTTCAAGTTCAAAGATTACTATTAGGTGTGAAAGAAAACAAACTAACGTCGAACTACTCTTGTAATAAATTAACACTTTCCTATTTTTCTGATTTAAAATGGCACTTTTTAAAGAATTGTTAGATCACAAACTAACATTTTCTATGAGTGCACATTTTACATAGGTACTTAATTTAATACTTTGCTATTTTTTCTGGATATTAAATAAAAAACACATTTATAAAGTCTTGATAGATCACAAAACGCACATTATCACGGTGACTGGGCCATATTATTTTATTGGCGAATCCCCAGCATCTTTTCTATCCGAAGAACCAAATGGAATCCAACTACTAGGGACGTTATTGTGACGACACCGATTGTGACTTTCATGGGCCTGTAGAATAAAACACAGTTACTGAAAAAAAGTGTCATAAAATGTTTACTAAGCTGAAAGGGGCTGAATCTCATAAATTCTATTTATACAAAAATAGAAGAGAATGTTAGAGAAATTAATAAATCCCAAAAATTTACGATCTCGAGCTTAGTTGGAAAAAGAGCAACCTTGCGCTGAAGGGGAAGGTGCGGGTTCGAATCCCGTCGAGATCGTAAATTTTTGGGATTTATTAATTTCTTAGAGATTACCCAGAGTACTATAATAAATAAAAACCATAGAATGTTAGAGAATTGTAATATATATAATATATATATATTATAAAAAAATCTTCCCTATAATTGCACCGAGATTAAGACTTTCATTGTTCATGACGCACATGCCTGACTGCGCCTTTTACGATGAGGTTAACGCTACGAGGAGACTACGGGGCGCACCGCGGAGGCTGGGCAGTGAATGCGTCAATCAAACATTTAAATATACTCCCAAAAAAGCCTCTCAATAAAAAAAAGTTAAGTTAGGTTCATCCGTATAGGAGCTATTACAGACATAAATTACTCCCCTTTTCGTAATTTTGACGTCTTACCCATCAGCTCGTAGAAAATAGATCAGGCTGCTCAGCGTGCAGTAGATAAGCTGCATGTAACAGAAGATCAAGTAGTACAGAGCCAGGGCTGTCACTGTCACCGCGACTTGAACGATCTGCACTAGGTCTGCTATCAACATTCGTATCCGACTCAACCCTGCCTGTAAATAATACGTTTACTTACTTAATTCTAGATGACAGAACTAAATTGGGCAAACTCCTGGCCAAATGGACGGAAGTGTCTCAGGCGATCCTCTGAAGGTGGATTTAGACGAAAAAACAAAGAGCTAGAACAAGGACGTTCTTTTATCTCTAGCTAAAATTGAAGCTCTGTTTCTGTTTAAAAAATAGATAATTTGGCGATCCTCTGAAGGTGGATTTAGACGAAAAAACGTTCTTTTATCTCTAGCTAAAGTTGAAGCTCTGTTTCTGTTTAAACAATAATTTGGCGATCCTCTGAAGGTGGATTTAGACGAAAAAAACAAAGAACAAGAACGTTCTTTTATCTCTAGCTAAAGTTGAAGCTCTGTTTCTGTTTAAAAAATAGGTAATTTGGCGATCCTCTGAAGGTGGATTTAGACAAAAAAAACAAAGATCTAGAACAAGAACGTTCTTTTATCTGCAGCTAAAAGTTAAAGCTCTGTTTCTATTTAAACAATAATTTGGCGATCCTCTGAAGGTGGATTTAGACGAAAAAAACAAAGACCTAGAACAAGAACGTTTTTTTATCTCTAGCTAAAGTTGAAGGTCTGTTTCTGTTTAAACAATAATTTACCGTATTTAAAAAAAAACTTTAATCCTAATTCATATTCCTAAATAGTGAAAATTGGTTCGGCGCGATAAAAAAAATGTGGCGACATCTAGTTAAAATTCGAGTCTAATTTAGTTTGATGTGATGAGTGATGGATGATACATGGATATGGATGTAACGAGGAATGAAAAGACCTCTTGTTTTAGATTGTGAAAATTATCATGTTAAAATTTGTGTGTTCTAGACAGACGATGAAGTAAAACATGAAAAATTTTGAAAACTACTTGTCCCATTTAAAGCAAGGTTATCTTTGGAAAAATTAGTAATTATGGTACTATAAATAAATAAATAATACTAGACTATCTAGTCCTAAGCTAAGCAGAGCTTGTGTTATGGGTACTTGATAGCTGATATACATAATACAATACATAGAAAGATATTTTAAATCATATATAGAAAATTATCAGACCACCCGGAAAAAATATCTGGAGATCATACAAATATTTGTCCCGAGGCGAGAATCGAACACGCAACCTCCGGCGTCGCAGGCAGACCTTCAACCACCACGCCACAGAGGTCGGTCGTAACGTAACCTGCCTTGTGTGATCTTTTCCATATTTTTAAGTGTCCTCCGTTGGTAGTGCTCAATAAATAAATAATTAAGCAACTGTTTGATGCTAATCGAATGTGGACAAGCTCAGCAGCTAGCACGGGGATTGTTGTCTAGGGTAGAATAGAGAAAAATTACGTCACTTCGACATCGAATGCGTAAATCATTTGAAATGTATTTCTTCAACTTCAATAATGTACGCAATGTATGGCGATGCAATGTCATTATTGTCTATTCTACCCTAGACAACAATCCCCGTGCTAGGGGGGCAGCACGGGGATTGTTGTCTAGGGTAGAATAGAGAAAAATTACGTCACTTCGACATCGAATGCGTTAATCATTTGAAATGTATTTCTTCAACTTCAATAATGTACGCAATGTATGGCGATGCAATGTCATTATTGTCTATTCTACCCTAGACAACAATCCCCGTGCTAGGGGGGCAGAGTGATAATTGAGTTAATTGGCTTTTCAATCAGCCGTGGAAGCAGTCCAAAGACCCACTCTAAAATTGTAATGAAAATCATTTTAAATCGTACTTAGGTAGCGGTAGGTTAATCTGACTGCAGTTTTAAAAAGTTAAATACACGGTTTAAACTTAACCTAGAGAGATTTCAATCTAAATAAGTTAATTACATACATTAACACGTAAGGAGGCTTATTTGCGTTTAATGCTATTTTTTAACAAAATAAACGTTAAACAGCCAATAAAATAAGTAGGTAATTGCAGGTTTCCTCAATCAGGTAGATGCCCAATTACGACGTGAAACAATGTAAGTAGGTGTGGTGGTACCTTATCTGGTACAAGTACCTATCAAAGATATTTAATTACAAAATACGGAAGTTGGTATGAAGAATCAGCTGTCAAAATCAGGTAGGCTTTTTGAAAATTGATGCCTGACATATTCCAACCAATTCTAAGTTGTTGAATTTTTTCTTTTTTTTTGTTTAAAAAAATTGATGTTGAAATTAATACTATTAAAAAATAAATAATGCTGGACAATTCACACGGCATTATCTAGCCCCAAGTTAAGCAGAGCTTGTGTTATGGGTACTAGTTAACTGATTATACACATACAATAGAATACACAGATATTTTTTTTTTATAAGACATAGAATACGATAAGAACACCCGGAATAAATATCTGCAGATCGTACAAACATTTGTCCCAAGGCTGGAATCGAACCCGCAACCTCCTGCGTCCACCGCGCTTCGCCCACCGCGCCACAGAGGTCGTCGAAAGTTAAGTTAAGAAAAAAAAAACGATACACGGTAGCCATGACAGAGACTCGTTTTGGCGCGGCATTATTTTATTCAAACTTTAAAATTAGTTTTAATAACTAATACGACTAGCCTAGAAGAAATATTAATTAAACTTTGCATTATTTTTATCAGACAATACGTTAGAATTATTTCCCAGTAGTAGTCAAGTAGCCTATTCTCGTAGCGAATAACATTGCCTCTCACTAGTGAGCGCTCTTCAAAGTCATCGCTGATGCCACTCCTAGTATTCAGTTGTAATTGGCGGGTGATATCATCATGGGCATTCGTTGGGTCGTGACCAATGACTAGGGGTCGTGTCCGTTTCTATCGGGCATCGCCGGCGCTTCCTTGATGCATAGTCCTTATCCCGTACCTTAATGGCATCCGGGCATCCAGGGTTTTATTTAGTTACTGTTGAGACTTACCGTTTGTTTAAGATTTACGTTGGTAGAGTTCTTGTCTACGGATTTTGAAATAACTGTATTGTTCGGAAATTGATATCAAATATCAAAGTGCTTTAGTTCCTTTAGACCTGACAGGACTCTTGGTCGTCAGTCTCACGTCACAAAATACAAATTACATAGGTACGTAAAACTAGGAAATAAAGTGATCACTTTGATTTTTTGTTCATTTCAATCTTTTTAAGGTAAAGTAAAGAATCGAACAAGAAACCTTTACCTTGTTAGAATGTTAGTTGTTGTGATACTAATTTGTAACCCTTGTTGAGTGTCGGGGTCAAAAAATATAAGTATTCATTTCTCTGTGATTTATTCTTGATATTTTATCACTCTAAATAGGTTAAGATAAAATGAAGAAACGATGGCGCGACGAAATAGACACCTTCGATAGAACGTGGGTCCAACTGACTCAGAACCCTGAAAGGTTCTAAGTCTGTTGGACCCACGTTCTATCATCATGGAAGGATCAGGGGAGGCCTTTACTCAACAGTGGGACATTATAGGCTAACCGTAACTGTAAATAGGTTACGTCTCAATTAATCTCAAAACATAGGAAAGACATGACCTCTCATGAACTACACTATAAACTTAAGATTCCTTTGATTTAATAAGCTTGGTTTTTTAAAGTTTCGTATGAACGCTGACTAAACGCGACCTGCGCCTGCCCCTCGTCAAAACCTAACTCGTTGAAGATTGTCATCGGATCATTTTCCTGGAATTTACAGCGATAAAAATTTCGTAAAACTGATTTGCCTGTGGGCGCTTGAAAGATTAAGATGACGAATGGTTAAGGTAATTATACACTAAGATTAAGATATAATACGTATACACATAAGTAACATACATTTTGAAATTTCTGCAGATAGCATCGTTTCCATTCTATCACCATATATAAATTGTTTTTGTTAATAATTAAATATCTTTTTTTTTATATTTGTATAAATGGTGAGCTAGTAAAATATTTGAATATTCAGACATAATACAGTGAAGAAAAGAAGGGGCTTTCATCGAATTTTCGTACATGGATTATGTTTGCTATCGCTTGTAAAAGCTTGAAAGGATCACTTCGTAGGCCGAAAACTGCAAAATCCACTAAACCCTAGAGATCTTTATTTATTTTTATTTATGTTTATATTAGGTACACAAAACACAAATCAAGCTATTATAAATAACACAAAAAAAAAATTAAGAAAATACGAGCTGGCTTGACACGTAACCTATGTGTACACAACAAATAATTAGACATGTTAAGTAAACATTTTTGCAATTTATGCAAATTATGAGATAACAAAAAAAAAGATACAACCAAAATAAACTAAAACTACAAAAGAAAATATAACTACGATGTAAACTACTAGGTACCTACTTACCTAATTAATAATTACATTTGCTACAGTGGCCATGTTGCTCCTGCGATTAAAATGGAGGATGCCTTTCACAATTTTAACAAACTTATTTAAACTAGGACAAAATATGTCAATTTGTTTATTCACCTTTGACAGCTCGTTATACTGGCGACACATTCGCGATGGTGGATTAAAGAAAGAGATGTTATTTTAGTGTTAAGTTAGTAATGAAAATAAATTGCTGTAAGTTGCTCTACGCGCGCTAAATTTGGTATTTAAGATCTTGCAGAAATAGTCCTAGACGATTTCGATTTAGCGACAGTGACACTTCAACAATGTTCTTCAGCTCTACATTCTCATCAGTTACAACTGATGCACCTACATTTAGCTTCATTTAGTACTTTGTTGCGTGCCTCGGCTTTGGTCCTGTGGCTGATTTCTCCCTGATCATGTCGGTCTTATTACGAGAGAGAGATCCTGTGTTTGCGCCACGTTTGAGCACACATTATGTCCTTCGCGCAAGGCTTCCGTTGAGACTAGTCGGCGTCACCGATATTCGGTACTACGGTACAACTTCGTGCAACCATGAAAATCAGTTTTCAATAATTTTGCATGAAGAGAAAAAGGCCGTTAAATTTTTTATTTTTTATCATTCTAATTATAATTTTTTTTTCTTAAATGCCATAACACAAGCTCTGCTTTGCTTGGGGCTAGATAATGCTGTGTGAATTGTCCAGCATTATTATTTAGTTTTTAAATTATAGAAATTATCACGATAAGTACTAATGTAAATTACTAACAATATAAATTGCAGTGCCCTACAGGGTGTATGTACTAACTTAGGCTAAAATTAGATTTTAAGCTCCAAAATCAGGAAGCCCAATGTGTAGTGGCCCTAACCTGGGCTCGTGTACGATTGCATCGAGCTAGGATCGGGTCGTGACGCCGCCGCGCCCTATGACACGACATTCTTAACAGGGTAGCTTACGCAATACCGCATTTCTTCGCTGGCAGCGTTAAAAGTAAATGCGGGTCCTCGGGGTCCTTTTCATCGAGTTTAACTCGAATAAGACGAATCATCTTTTTAGGCAAGCTCTTTGTAACTCCGCTAGAACAGGCTGCAAATACCTAACTCAGGAAACAGACAGTTTTCCGATTGGTGCAATTTGACTTAATAAAATAATATAAAATTCTGCTTAATCGAAAGTATGAGTAGTAATGAGCATTTTGTTTTGTACCAACTTTGGGAAACATTTATCATATGTATCTAGGTACCTACCTAAATGCTATTCTAACCTCGAAAGAATATCTGCAGGTAGAAAAAATATATTGTATGTATTTTTGGGCAAAAGAAACGTCGGACGCCCAGTTACAAGGTGGGTCGATGACATAGTACGTGCCGGGGGGCGTCAATGGAGGCGGATAGCACAGGACCGTGGTGGATGGCACAAACTTCGGGAGGCATAGGCCTCCCGAAGCTTGTGCCATCCACCACGGGGTATAGACCCAGCAGTGGGTAAAATCAGGCTGCGGATGATGATGATGATGATTTTTTCTCGTGCATTGCTGAAGCTGTAAAAAAGTGCTGTTGAAAGTTGCTGTGAAAATTGTGACACATAAAAGAGAAACAGAAACTGTACCTTTTGCTCGGTTCTCCCTTTTTCGGTCCCCTTTTTACTAATCCACTGACTATGCGCGATCGCCGGGCATGGCATATTTCGGTAGCCGGCGCAAGGCAGGTCATAGGTAGGTAGCACGGAGCAGTATGTCGGAATGTACTGGGTTGAACTTTCGAACTGCATCTGAAGAAAAACGACCAAGAATGAAGGATTTATGTATAAAATTTAGACTTACCCCAAGGCCACGACATACCCGCCCGTGCGTCTTGCGTCTGCGTCCGCGGCGGCGGCGAAAACAAATAAAAGTTGTTTGAGTATGCCACAAGTCGTGGCGCCACAAGGCGACTTGCGGAGAGGTGAGCGGGTCGTGGCATAGCGACTTCAGTCGCAAGACGCAGAATGCACCGCAAGACGCATCGCCCGATGTCGTGGCCTTGGCCTTAGAGAGGCAAAAATAATAATGTATTACTTTTTATGTGAAATATAAACTTACTAGTTCACTTCTTCCACTAGTGGACAAAAAATTTAAGTGAATAAAATTAATAACATTATATTTCATAATAATTTACTATTTATAAAGCTGTTTATAGTATTAAATTTGACTTGTCTAAGTGCTTATTTTGTAAGGCGAAATAAAGGTATTGATTCAAATTTTATACCATAAACAGCTTTATAAATAGTAATTATTACCTATCAAATAACAAATAAGGTGTTATTGATTTTATGCACTTAAATGTTTTGTCCACTAGTGGAAGAAGTGTCAGTTATCAGCTCACATAGCTTAGTCCACCGCTGAATCCTCGAACAAGAAGGGTTATGACTTAATAACCTCGCTTGGCAGTTTAGTTGAAGATCGCAGGTGGTCGAAGGGAGGGAGGGGTAGGTCGAAGGTGTTAAACGAACCCGCGCCTCACCTTCAGTACAGGTGCGCTCTAACCAACTAAGCAACGAGATCGACACGTGCCTGGTCGAAAATATCTGGAACTTCTTACGACTTAAGCGTCGTATTAGCTCCACCTACAGGAAGAAGATCGTAGAAGATCGATCGTTCGTAGAAAATTTACCCAGTGCGAGTAACGCACTATAAAGCAAAAAGCTACAGAGAAAACTGTTGCGTTAGTAGACGGTAGCGTCATTACGAATAACAAATTAAATTAGCTAGTTATAGGGATAAGTAAAATTGTGAAGTAATTACCGAATGCTGAAGATGGTCTGGTGTGGGCGGCGGAGGCGATGGCTGCGGAAAATGCTCCAATATCTGCTTCAGCTTCTGACTATGGAAAAATTGTTTGAATGTGAAGACCGTGTTAATATTAAAACGGTCTAATAACAACTAACCGTACCTAGGTACGGTAACTACAGCCTACGGTAAAAAAATAACACCCATATATTATATTTAAATTATTAAGAAAAAAACGAAAATAAAACTGCACTCAGTTTCGGTGATAAGAACACTGCACTTTTTCTGTGACGTCACCGTTCAGTTTGGCAGCTAAAAGCGCTTCTGTTCCTTCAATCAAAATAAAATGAGAAACAAATATATTATAAAAACCATCATGTTTGTCGTTCATGTCTAATTTTTTTTTTTTTTTTTTAAGATATTCCGCTAGAAGCTTTATGACAATACAATGAACGGTGACGTCACGTTTAGAAATATCTACTAGTAATAGTAGTTTCATTAATTTTATTTCTCATAAGCACGTTACATTGCACTTAAGAAAGTCTTAATCGTAAATTATATTATAAGGTACAAAATATATTGTAACAAAGAAAAGGAGTGTGGTCTAAGTGATATCGCTCCAAAAATTGTGATCTGAGAGATAAGCCTTCATGTCGTAGTAGGCTCTCTCAGTAAGGTGCTTTTTTATGGTGGTCCTAAATGCCTTTTCGCCAAGATTGGTAATGTTGGCTGGCAATACATTATAAAATCTAACACTGTTTACTAAAAAAGATTTGCTAATTTTCGCTAGTCTCGTCTGAGGTAATACCAACATAAGCTTTCCTCGCGCGCGTCTCATAGTTATGAACATCACAATTCTTGGAATAACGTTTCAATTTCAATTCATTACTGCGATTAAGTCTTAAAATATCTACATTTCAATTATTGAATTTCACAATGAACACGTCAAAAAAATACAAAAATATATATGCTGATATATTTCTATATCAACAGGAAATAATCAACTTTTTTGAAGTAGCATGCATAATATGCATACACCTACCCTATTGCCAACAGTCAATAGAAAAATAGGTTACTGTCTGTTACGGTCTGTCTGTAATCTGTAGATTTGACTGAAAAAAAAAACGGATTTGTAATTTTTTTTTATATACTGGACCTATACGGTACGTTATTTCGTACGTTATTTCCTTATTTTATACCTACTTTCATCGAGGTCACATTTCTGACCTTCTAAACAGTAAAACAAACTCGTCCGTTTGGGAGTTCGATTCTAAATATACCTCATCATCATCATCAGCCTATATCAGTCCACAGCTGGACATAGGCCTCCCCTAATGAGCGCCATACCATACCACGAACGAGTCGTTCGTCAACTCGCACCATCTCGTAGAGGTCGTTCGGAACGACCTCTACGAGTCGCTGTAGGTATATGGGTAGCGTCCACAAAATAATGTTTATGATGTTCTAAGAAATTAATAAATCCCAAAAATTTACGATCCCGACGGGATTCGAACCCGCACCTTCCCCTTCAGCGCAGGGGTGCTCTTTTTTCCAACTAAGCTACGTGATCTTATCTAGTCGGCCCGAAAATCTTTGGGAGTTCTTTCGGCACTTACGCCGTCAGCGCCACCTACAGAGGAAACAATGAAGTTATCCAATTCTGCTCAAAGACCAAATTTACATTTAGTTCTTTGACGAGAGGTTTTGCCGTTGCTTGATTCTAAGTTCTATTTATTTAATTTTTGGGATTTATTAATTTCTTAGAAATTACCCAGAGTATAATAAATAAAAACCTTAGTTTATGATGTTCGTTATTTTTTAGTAAATTTAAAATTTTGCACGTCAATTAATTACATTGAGAGATTATTTTTTTTTGTGGTTCAATTTTTTTCTGTTTTCCACAAGCAATAAAAATAGTGAAAGAAAGAAATGAGGAGGACGGACAGAGCGAGACCAAAAGGGTCTCGAAACCCTAAAAACGAATCCTGAAAACGGATGCTGTGTCAATGCGCTCTAAAGCCATTTTGTGTTCGGGGTAAAAACTGTAACTTTATGGCCAAGGCCACGACATTGGGCGATGCGTCTTACGGCGCGTCCTGCGTCTTACGGCGCGTCCTGCGTCTTGCGACGGGCGTCATCATGTCACTTCTCCGCAAGTCGCACCGCGGCGACTCATGGCAAACTGAAACAACTTCTTTGATTTGTTCTCGCCGCGGACGTAGACGCAAGACGCACGACGCGCGGGCGGGCATGTCGTAGCCTTGGGGTATACATACCTAGTTCTCAGACATCCGCACTTTTTACGCCACTCTGCTTTGTTGAAGCCAGATGGAGAAGGTGGGACCGGCGGCGCCGGTGTCGAAGTGGTGTAAGGCTCTACGCGCTTAATTATTATTGACTCATAATTTTTCGTTGATGATGATGAAGGATCGGTGTCTCCTATTCCGGGCACTATAAAACAGTAACTTAAGTCACACTGAGAAACAACAGAAATAGTTATCTAAAACGCTATATTTCATTTTCATGTAAATACATTAAAGGAGGTATAATTTTTAAAGTTAAAATTGACCTAGAAATAAAGTGATATTTTGAATAAAGTGATATTTTTGATTTCTGTCGCTTTATTCTAAGGTTTTTATTTATTATAGTACTCTGGGTAATCTCTAAGAAATTAATAAATCCCAAAAATTTACGATCTCGACGGGATTCGAACCCGCACCTGTCGCTTGCTTACTAACATAGTTTTTAAAAAATCTTACCTGAAAAAAGTTAAGGGGAGAATGGAAATTGCTGAACATAATAATTTGTCTACCTTGGGCCAACGTTTTAAATCTTTGCCTTATGTGCCATGCAGACACGGCTGCGGTGCCACCGCAATAGCCTGACTGCATAGCGTCATAGTAAACCGCCTATCGATGGCCGCTGTAGATATAAGGTTTGCTGTGTTCTTCATTCGCTCGTAGTCCCTAATTTAGTTTAATTGGCAGTCTCCAAATAAAAACAATTAGACACTGAACTAACCAGGTACCTACTCTAGAATCCCAGCGTAAATATAAAGCCGCTAGATATAGGTAGGTATTATCAGGGGGAAGCCTGCGGTCAGTAGTGAAGTTCACTCATTATTGGCTCAAATACTCAAATATCAATGTGCTTTATTTCCTTTAGACCTTACAGGACTCTTGGACATTGGTCTTAGCTGTTGAGGAGGTATTGGTATAAGTACTTAAGGAACTAAAGACAACAACGGGTTACTTACTCGTTTATGGATATGAAGGAATTACTCTTTACGCCAACTTCATTCAAGAAATATGTTTATTTCTTTTCTTATTTCAGTTGCCTAAATCCCTACGTACCTACTTGCTATCCTATTTTAAAAAACAGTATAAGGAGTACGATATTACGTACATTACAGAAATAATTTGGTAGAGGAAACTAAAAACAGGCATTGAAAGTGAAAACTGATGAAAAATGTGAAAATATTGAAACTTTGAAAACAGACGACGCTTTACACAGAAAATATGATGTTGAAGTTGATGGATGCGATGTTTGACAAACATTTTCATGGATTAAAAACTTTTCTTTTGTAACCTTGAAAGATAAACTTTGTCGTTCATTTTGCGTAAGGTACAATATCTCATATCAATAGGTACATATTGGTATGAGATTTTGTAATTTATAGCTCTAAAAAAATTACAAAATAAATATTTAATCGATAAAAACCCTAACAATGCATTCAAAATAAAAATTTCAAGTAGCGCACGTTACTTGCGGCTATCTCATTCTCATACATTTTTTCTCGTAAATAGTGTAAAATACCATACCTTCTTAGAATTTTTCTAGGAATTTGGTACACACTCTTCGGGACAGATCAAACACGAGTGTGTAGGTAGGTACTGGGCGCTTGTGTTGCCTCGGTCGCGCGTAGGCTCTCATTCATGTCTCGCGCGGCAAACGAGAGCGACCATTAAGTTGCCAGTGTTGCCAGATCTACTTACTGATTGAGCAGTAGATCTACCTGATTTTTAAACCATCTAGATCTAGGTAAGTACTGATTTATTTCTCAAATTTTGGGAATTCAAGCTGGTTCCTAAGATGACTCATAGCCGAAAAAAATCTAATTCATTCAATAGGTTTGGCGCGAAGAGGTATCGAAGATCTATTATTTTAAAGAAACGTTAAGTGTTGTTAATGGGACAAAAAACTGAAGAAAAAAATCTTCGGTTACAGACCTAGATCACCTTCAAAATTTTAGCTTGATCCGTCCAGTAGAAAGTAGTAGCCTGAAGAAATAACAAACATCCATCTAAACTTTAGCATTTATATTAATTAATGTGAATGTTATTAGTGTAATTTTATGATTTCCCCAAATAACCTCACATTTACTCTAACCATAAAAACCCTGTGTCCCAAAACTCAGCGTCAAGCCGAAAACGGAGGACAGGTTAGACAGGTAGACAGAAAATCACAAAATCATGGGATCAATCTATGCAAAATTTCAGCGGGATCCGTTCAGCAGCGTGAAGAAATAACAAAAATACATCCATCCAAACTTGTGATACCTAGTGTAAAGTATGTTTGGAAATAATTTTTTAATCCACCGAACATAGTTTCTTCGAACATCTCTATCAGGCACATCAAAAAGCGTCATTATCTCTTTAATTTAAAAACATTATTAACCGTTTCATTTGCACTTGTTGTTTTCAATATTTAATAGGTGAAATGTACCTACTGTTGTAATGATGTGGAACTGTTTTGATTTTAGGTCATATTTCAGAAATCCTTATTAGTGTTAATCTAGAAGTGAAAAGTGATACGTAAGATACCGTTTTGAAATCTAGGATAACTGCGCCAACTTTTGAGAGAACATGCCAGCGTACCGTGGCGGACATTTTTTCAGTATGGACAGTCAAAGTAAACCTTTTGAAAATGATTGACGAAAAAACAGAACATTTTTTTTAATTAAGCATTATTTTTATTTTGCACTAAAATGAATGAATGAGTTATTTAAGTTTGTAATGAAAAAATAAAAATCATAAAGTATTGACATTTGTCAGAGCATACAAAACATTGGCACCCGGCAGAGAATTTATGATTTTCAGTAAAAAGCATAGAACTCAGAAACCATTGGAGATAAACCCATGGTTTTCCATTATAAATATCAAAAATAATTATTATTGTGCAAATGTGTAAAGCGAGGAGTCTCACTCCACAAAGACCCGTCGTGAAGTGAGACTCCTAATTGCAATAATACCTGCGGATGATGATTTGCCCATACAAACGTACTACCAAAATGATTTGTAATTCAAGCATATTTCCACCATACCAAGTTGTTTTTTATATTCGAATAGTATTATATCGAGGTCCCTGGTTGTTGCAAGCAAAAATATGAAAAATGCGATTTTGTATATTTTACGTCGAAAATGACATGTTTTCGTCCTATTTGTTTTGTATTAAAAACTACAATATCTTACGTTTTGTTTGTAAAGGACACAGCTTATATTGTCTAGTTACATAATAACAACACAGTGTCGAAAATACAAAAAGTTTTCTGTCATCATTTTTGTAATCCACGAATTGAAGTTGCGAGCAGCTGTCGCCGGATCCTTAGGCGTGAAGCAGGGACCTGACCTGGTAGACCCTATCAGCAGAGGCAAACATCGAGTCAAATCACGTACCTTTAATATATAGTTGTCCTTATCCGTGCGAATGTCAACAGCTCATTCTTCACACCTTATCTTTTAATAATGTGGGCCACTCGTGCAGATCCACTAGGTACAATTTGCACTGTCTTGATGATGTTTGAACAAAGAAACAGTTAATAGTATACCTACCTACCCAAGTAGCATTCGGGGTTCTATAAAAGATGTCTAGTAGTTCACATGTACTCCACAAGCTGTGGTAGTCAGCTGTATAAGAGCTGTATAGCTTGCTATAATGCTCTTATACAGCCAGTTTGGGCACAAATTAGACAGCCTTAAGTTCACTATGGCTGTACATTAGCAGTATAATAGCATTATATTAGCAGTTTAAGCAGTAACATCGGACTTAAGGCTGACTTACGGCACTATATGGGACGCAGTGTGAACCATACAACGTACATGAGTGTAATAAAGAGTAACAAGTGGCTAAATATACAGCCTTCACAGTTATAAAATCCTACAAACGTACTCCAGTGCTACCTAAAATTACGTGTGTACTAAATTATTTCTTTATTTTATGAATTACTCATTAGATTGGTTTTGTGTTTGCCATCATGAAACACAAACTCCGGCGGATATCAATTGGATAAAAGTTTATGATAACACGCGGTAATTAGCTGTTAATGCCATGGGAATGCAACTTTATCGTGAAATGTATACATATTTACAGCTTAAATATTCACGCGCCTCTGTAAAAACGCGATATTCATTTTAAAATATTTAAAACTGGCTGAGAGGAAATCTACAATTTTCAGTTTTTGATATTATATTGGCATTATAATTAAACTGCGGTAATTAAATATAACATGAAACAAAACTCAATCGCTCTATCTGCGTATTTTGTGATAAATCTGCATGATAATATTGGGGATTTATTTGGTAAACATTTTAGGTCACGAGAACAAAATGGTGGAAATGAAATAAGACTATGTGAACTGTTATAACTCCAATTTAATGCGGTTAGCGGTATATAGGTTCACATGTGTTCTGTTAGAATGCTGTTATCTATATGAAGTCCCACATTTGTACCACTACAGAGCCAATGTCTATAAATTTATTCGAATGTGAACTTATGTACAGCTTTAAGATGTAGTTTAGGTCAATTGTGTACCATCGTATTCGTCTTTCAATATACTGCAATTTTAGAGATCCGCAATAATAATTCATTTCATTTCAAGCCTTTATTCAGAAAAATTTACAAATTTGTTTTTTAAATACTGTTACTTATACCTATTGTTACGACATCGATAATTCTTCTGTTTGCCCTTTTTTGGCAAAGCAATAATAATTATTGTCCATAAAATCGCCTAGCCCAGGTACTAAGTCAAGTATGAATACCTAAAGTACCTACAAATTTTGTAACAATCTAACAAAAAATACTTTTTAATTTCGTGTGAGACACACAGTTTGGTTTCAGAGTATTTACACTTACAAAAAACACTACTCTGTTCAAGGAGGTATTTAAAAGAATGTAAACAAACTACACAACATCAACAACATTATGCCCTGCGACAGAAAAGGACAGAAAATAATAGTTGTCACTCAGCCATAGTAACAAACACTGTTTACAATATTTTAAAGGTGAACATACACCTGTCAGCACCGTAAGCGCCGAGTCGGCAAGTGTAATAGTGTAACCATATTTTGCAGAATTAATCAGATAAATAACCTAATATTATTCCTTTTATTTAGTGATAAATAAATAACTGTTATTTCTGATATTTATCTGTTAAAATTCTGCAAAATATGGTGCAGTACTAGAACTGCAATCACCACACTCTGATATCTGTATATTTTGAAGGGAACTTTCAGGTTCAGGCACATTTTCCTCTGCATCATGTACAGAACCACCATGAACAACGGTTGAAGTCGCACTTGTTGAAGCCGTATCGACGGGCTCATTTTCGGGCGTCGTTGTCAATCGACTGTTTATTTTCACAATTTGCGAATATTCTTTTGCAATTTTTCTCCTTATTCCCCCGGTTCTCGCTCTTACTTTCCAAGATTTTCTATTCATTTTCACAGATTATGCACGCGATGTAATAAACACAGCTTGTGGGATAAGTGTAATAGAATATCACATTCATATTCATGTTCAGCTTACAGCAAATAAGAGTAGTACTTGTGGACAAATAAACTGCTATTGATGTTAATGGACAACACATATACTCCTTTTAACAGCCTACAGTGCACATGTGAACCATTTAAACACTTCTGTACAGATAGTAAAAAAAGGTTATTTTATGATCACAAACAAGTCCTACTACAGCTACTAGCTGTATAACAGTCTAAAACAAGTAAACATAACAGCCTTTGGCTTTATAAATGACCACGTGTATTCTATTAAAATGCTAAGCTCAGCTAAGCTCTATAACATCGTACAAGTAGGCCGTTAAACAGCGGTTGCCGTATCTCTACCCCCTATAATGCTCTTAGTCAGACAGCTGACTAAAGGATAGTTGTTAGAGTATTATATCACCAACAGTCGTATAAAAGTATAACTCTACACTCCTATAAGTCCCTTAGACAGGTATAGGTGTTATTAATCGCAATAATGCAGCTTGTACATCACGAGTGAACTGTAGTAATGCTTCAAGTACACATGGGAACTAAATGTGTACCTACTCTTAAATGGAGTAAAATGCTACTTGGGTATTTCCCGTTTTTAAACATTTGACTCTGGAGAGAACTGACCCTTTTTTGAATCTCTAGCATAGGACTCTCCTGATCTCTTATGCCAATTCAATGAGCTCTTTAATAGAGATTAATGTTCTTAAAGTTAAAATTTAAAATCATTGGTGAAATTGGCCCTCTCGAGCTGCGATCTCCATCCCCAACCCAAATGATAAGAGGCGCTTAAGCATTGTCACTGAATACCTATGTCCAGCAGTGGACTGGTGAAGGCTGTTGATGTGATTTGATGACAAGGTGATTAAGTATTTAAAAAAAATAGGCTACAATGATCCATCATTTATTAGTAATTTCAATGCTAAACAGCTCATATAGTAAATAGGTAACCAATGTTAGTAGACACCTTATCTTATGGTATAATTTAAATAAATTTCATATAAGAGTTAATAATATAAAAGAGAATAACTTTTTTATTAAAATCGATCAATTTAATTTATGTCGAAATGTAAATCAAATTAAGTTAAACTTGATAAAAAAATTACTTTCCGCAGAAATTTCTGTCATATCGGAGTTTGTAGGACGCTGTTGGACGCCCGCACTCTGCGCATCAGAAACACTGTCTTTTCCGGACCAAAAAATATATGCAAATCGTAGAAATAGTCGAAGAAACACACACCGATTACAAGGTTCGCATACCGTGCGTGGTTCCGACATCAAATTTGAGTAATACACATTTGACGACAGTTATTCGGAGGTAGCGGTAACTTACCATTTCGCTCATTGTCACATGTCCGCAACCATCCGTGATAGTTTCCGTGAGAAGGAACTCAAGAAGTCTAGAGCAACCTATAACCTTCGTGCAAACGTTCTTACACGAAGCTAACACGCATATTCTTATTACGTATTACCTAACTGTTCATATACGTGCTTCACAAATTTTATTGATCGCGCCATGCAACAAATGTAACATTGCAGTACGAGAACAGTTCGCTGTGTTTCGGCTGTCATGCTTCTGATACAGTTAGAGTTCAAACTTAGGTATTCGCAGGATGAATTACAGTATCTAACTGAGTGACCAGATTGTGCTACTCTGCTCAAGTGCAATACGCACTCATGTAAGTTTGTTTCCATCAGAGCTGAATGTGTAAAATAAAATTACCTATATCATGGTGTTAGAACGCACCCTACAAAATAGGTTGCGAGATGGAGAGGTTGCCAAAAGGGAAGTAACCAAACGGAGACACATCAACAAACAAAACAGCATCAAGTGTTAAAATCCTTCTAAAATTATAAAGGGAAAATTTTGTACAGTTGCGATATTTTTGTGCGAAAACAACGCCAAAACTACTGAATGGATCGGGCTGAAATTCTGCAATGATGGAGTTGTGTGCCTAGATTATCTTAATCGCATTAGGTAGGTACCTACCTACCTACCGAAAAACCCATGCGAAGCCGCGGACAGAAGTATGTAATACAGTGAGGCCTTCCGTAGCCTCCTACGAATATAAACTCAAACTTGTCACAATATATGTCGCCGACGCCGCCGGATCGTAGAATCTACGATCCGGTCCGATACGATACTCATCAATCGGCCTACCGATTGCAAAACGGCGCAATTCAATTAATTTCATAAGTCAATTGTTGAACGATCAACGTTCAACAATATGGCAAAACGTTACATATCCATCTCGTCGAATGAATTTAATAGTTTTCCCAAAAAAACTGCGTTCGTTTTATAATCGACCTAGCCATTCTACAAACGAGCTGATTCTACGATCCGGCGGCGACATTATACGACCTTAAATTAAAATCCCTTACGGTGTTTCCTTTTGTAACTTATTTGTGTACCTACTAGCCTACTACTATACCTACCTACGGTGAAATAAATGAAATGAAATGAGAAAATTAAATGAAACTCGCTCCTTCGTTTGGGTGGAAACAGGGTTTCTTTAATATAAGTTTACAAAAATCAATCAGTTTCAATTTGGTCATGAATTTTGGACCTACCTACTAACTTCAAGTATTTCTTTGTTGAATCGAGAGCTCAGCTATCCGAGTCGTGGTCATTACAGGTCAGTTAACAAATTAACTGAGTCTCCGTGAAATTCCGAGCCGTAGGGTAAATACTTGAAGCCACTGAATTACTTCGTCACTCAAGTTGCCCCTAACAAAGAGAGCAATTTTCCGCCGTATTTGATGATTAGTTTCAAGCAGGCGTTTTGACTAGAATTAAAGTAGGTACCTACCTACATACCGAGTCAATCATTTTACGACAAAGGGCAACTGCGTTTTGAGATGACGAAATCGGTCTCACCGCAATAAGTTTCGTTCGTGGTACACTTACAATGAGATGCTGAATTCCATATACCTTCATTAGGTATAATGATGTTAAAGAACAGACCCTCATAAACCTAAATCTACCAACGATTGGCTCGGCAATGATATTTCGATTAAGTATTATAATTTTGAATGCCTTGTGCGATTTGCAGATCGAAAGCTAAAGCTAACTTAGCTCGCAAACTGACGCAGTTTTTCAAACATGTGTCCAGACTGCAAACAAGGCAAACTAAGCTATGTAGGTATATTATGTAGTATCAAAACCGGCGAGCTAAGTCAAACCACTCGTATTACACCTAGGCGGTTCGCAGATCGAAAGCAAAGCTAACTTAGTTTAGCTTAGCTCACATAGCTGACGCAGTTTTTTATACCACATAGTTTGCAGATAAATAATAGATTCAGGCGTTACTTTGCGGAAATCCATTGCAAAATGTAAGGATGAAAATATTTAGTAAAAAATTCCGCGCAACGGAATCCTTACATTTTACATAGCTGGCAGTCTGCACTGCAAACATGGTGAACCCGTATTAGCCCTAAATTAATTCGATTCCGATCTCTCTCACGTGATTATTATGTTCAGGTAGGTATAGAGTCTAATTACTAGTACTTATTTTATATCTAAAAACGAAAATTTGCGAAGATAAGAACATGCATGTTAGGTACCTACTATAATTAAAATCTCCAAAACTAATGAACGGATCAGGGCAAAACTTAGCATGCATTAAGTGTTAGCTCTGAATTAACATTATGGGCATAGGCTATTATTAATGGAGAATTGCGTGCAAAACCACGGACAGAAGCTTGTTTTCAATAAAAGCTAGATGCACGTATTAATGGCCACCTGGCGCGTGTCTCGAATCGGTCGTTCACTCACAATGTTACCTCATCCATCACCACCATACCACACCGGAACATTGGACAACGCATTCACACTGATTCATATCTAACGACCAGGATAATTACTTCGGGACATAGGTACAGGCTGGTAATGCAATAACGGTTTATGACCATAGCCATAGGAAAGGTAAGGGCCGTCTTCTATTATGTGCTAGAAACCCCGGCAGCAATAAATCGTGAATAAAAGTTTAAAGGAAACTCGAACGGAGAAAACAGACTTAAATGCGCTCCCTACTATGAAGAGGAAAGTAATATTAGGTAATCAACTTTTGTGCGCTTTTGCCACACGTGTTAATGTTAACGCATACACAGCCCAGCCTCTGAATGCGCCTCGCAGGGGCGGGCACGGAGCAGGAGCTAGGCGGGGCAGCCGCCACATAGTGCTGGATGGAGGAGGGGAGGACATCTGCGTCGTGCGTGGGCCATGAACGTGTTAGTACTTTGTAAGTAGGTATATAATAACAAATGTGGAATACCTAGACCACTTCCCAAAAAGTCAGCTTTTCAATCCGATTCCTGAGTATTATACGTACTTATCCGCAGCTTGGCAACATAATTATTCATTACTTTTTAGGACCGTAGGACTGTATTTCATTATCATAATATACCCAATAAATTTTACCGTATACCTAAAAAACTACCTGATTTTCTTTGAAAGTGTATAAAAACGTAGGTCCCAGGATAGATACTAAAATGTGTAGGTATACCTATCGCCGTCGGAACGTAGAATCAGCCCGTTTGTAGAAAGGCTAGGCTGAATCGGCCTAACCATTCTACAAACGGGCTGATTCTACAATCCGGCGGCGACATATCTATATGTACCTTAGAGGGTATAGGTATATGTATCTATCTGCCGATGACTACCAAACCAAGACAAGACAACTAAGTACTACAATCCATTAGCTAAACAAGGCTAAACATACACGATTAAAATAAAACAATAGTTGCAAATGGAAGTCCAAAATACAATGCACGAATACTAAATCCAGGCCACCCATCATAATCCACCCAAATACCTTTAAAGATGCGATAAAAAATATACAATTGATGTTAATAATAATCCAAGGTAAAATTTCGTGAATCGAAAATTGAACACTTCAAACAATAGTGGACAATACAAGGTCATGTTCACAATGGATGGTAAGTACCTTATGGTGATTTTGAAAATGCGAGGGTCAGGTCGTATCGACTGCGATGGTCGATAAGCCCTTCCTTGTTAACTACGATAAGCTATTTCACGGTGCTGAGCACTGATTCGAGTAACGCAGGTGGTGTAAGATTGTTTACAAAGGGTTGGTTGTTTGTTACGTAACGGAGAAGCGTCAGTGCTTTCCTAGCGAGAAATTTTACACGGGTTAATAACTTTACAATGACGTTGCTCCCAAGTTTTATTCTCATCATCATCTGTAATCTGACTTCTCTCTGCTTATAGCAGAGTATGTGTAAATATACTCTGCTATAGCACAGGGTGAAAGGTGTCTTGGGCCACTGTGTAGTGGCACATGTGCGATTTCAGCAGTCAACGTGAGGCCTATTTAAGTACCTGTTTGAGCCCTACCCTACCCCGACTTTCTGTACTGATGAGGTGAGTATGTCAATGAAGCAACTTGAACTCTCGAAGTAGACTGTTAATTTTTTTTCTTATGAACTATAAAGCCCTAGACCGCGCGTTCTCGTCAGCGCGATCTAGAGCTCGTACACTTTTATTAGCGACATCTAGTTATGCGCCGAAACTAAAAGATCACGTGGCTATGGATTGAACAGTACCTATAGGTTTGAAGTCAGGTTACAGATGATGATTGATGAGTGACCAAGAGTTAGAAAGCCTATCTATACCTACAAATATAATAAATGCGAAAGTGTTTATTTGTTTGTCCTTCCGTCACGCCCTAACTAAGCAACCAATCCGCTTGAATTTTGACATGGAGTTAGTTGAAAGGATGGAGAGTAACATACTTTTTATCCCATAAATCAGTTCCCATGGGATGGAAATAACTAAGGGGATAAAAATAAAAGCCGCGAGTAGCAGCTAGTGTAGAAATATATATACCCACTAATTGCTGCCTGCGGCTTCGGGCGCGCTTTTCTAGTATGCTAAGATGTAATTTTTTTTGACAGTTTTCAGTGAAAATCCGTCAAAAATTCGTCACATGCTACCGTTTGAGTCAAAGATCCTTAGTAGGTACCCTACTTTGCTCTGGGTATTCGAGGGTTCGGGGTGTAAGTTTAAATAAAATAAATCATTTCACAATAATTATAAGTATTTAATAAATAATACATACTCATACAGCTATGTATGTTGAAGCATTTTAATCAGTGTTTATCTGCTCTAGCTTCGTGAATATCATCTAAAAAATCACTAAACAACAACAAAGTACCAACGTAACGAAATAAAAACTAAGTTGTACATAAATGAGCTTTTTGTTAATACAAAATTAAAAGAGGAAGGATTTTACCAATTAACACAAAGGGTAACATAAACTAGAAAACTATAATCGTAAGTGTAAAAGAATGCGTTGAGTTTATGAGAAAACACTCTAACACGTAAAGACATCAAAATTGTGCTCAATGATAGCCCACCAGCGTTACCTAATTCATTTACCCTAACTACAGTATATTGCCCAAGATAACTATATATTTAAAAAATATATACTTCATTTCATAGGAAAATATGCACAAAAGATGAATATTCATTTCTTTTTACTGTGTAAGCGGAGACGGCGTTATACATTGATAGTGTGGGTAAATACATAATATACAAGTTCATAATAAGTAGGTGCAACATCTTAACTAACCACAGAAGGTATCATACCTACATTTTTGTGACTCCTTTTTAGAGGACTCCTTTATGACGACAAATGAATGAATGAATGACGAAGTAAGTTGTACTTTACTTCGAGCTGCAGCGCGAGCACGAATTCGATAAGGATCGGAAAGCACCTATTTTGTGTCTGGTGTAAATGAAATTCGGTACCCAAGACGTTTTTGACGAATTTTATCAACACCAAGGACAAAATCGGTGCCTACTTCTTATCGAATCCGTGCTCGCTCTCCTGAGATGTTTAGAACAACATAACTCGGAACCATTGACACTAAGGATATGGTCTATCTAAAAAAAAACGAGTAAGTAGGTAAACAAATCTTGGTAGATTTGTATACTTAGGTACTCGATTTTTTTTGTGAAAAGAAATCGATGAGAAAACTCAAGGCAAAAGACGGCTAGTGCCGGCTTTGTTCCTTTTTTAGAAAAGGGCCACCATAAGCAATAAGCGTTTTTTTTTGTCATTGCTCTGAACGGATCAAGATTTAGAAGCTAGGTGCCTAAGTAACTTAGTTCAGTTTGAAAATAGCTATCCAACGATATATCACACAGGATTGCTATTTGAGACGGAGATCAGAGAGCATTCATAAATGTCCTGGCATCGTCCTTTGCTCTACAGTATTTGGCCGTTTTCATACAGTCTGTCCTATATTATATCGCTTTATCTTCCCGTTATAAACCCTTCTGTGGTACTAACACTAAATTGAGATTTTTATATAAGTGCGAGAGGAAGGGATAAACATTATTTTCAAGCTGTACAGTACATCTATCGACGGATTGGATTCAGTATATAACCATCTTTGGTAGCGACCTAACATGCGTCCAAATTAAAATTCCCATACTAATACTTTACATTCGACAAATAAAATACGCAAATTCCGTCTACGCGTTCCGATGCTTAATTATAATTATAAACCTATTCTAAACATACATGGAATCTGATTTCAGAACGCGAGAGGTCAAGGGCACGCCATACAATAATTTTATCACATTTTTACGAAGCACATCGAGATATACATAATACTAACAGTATAGACACGACAAACGACTATTCAAGACAGACGACAGCAACTACAAAACTAAAATAATATCAAACTCCTCACTCTTACGGCTATGGCTTACAAGTATAATCTTGGCAATTCTGTCTTTTATAATAATCTAGCAACAGCAGCCTTGATTCCTTTAAAACGATACTTCTAAGCTACTTTCTTAAGCCCAAACGATATTTTGTGCCAGCCTTTCGTTTGTGTGCTTATTTGTAATTTCATACCCAATTTAAATGGCGATATTAGTTTCTATGGCCGCTGAATTATGCAACGTGCAGATTAGAGCGTTTATTTGCTAGTTAAATTGAGCCTTATGGACATGGAATATGCATTATCGCAAGACCATAATAATCATATTAATGTTTAGAAGGAGGAAAAGAAGTTTTTACCCACAATGGAGTCCAATAGGTTGATTCGATTGAAATTAAATCAATCGGCCAGAAATACAAATTTTCTGTTCCGTTACTTAATCTCTCTTACCTAATCTATATCGGAATAAGATACATTAAATATCTTTGTAAATGCAAAAAGTATAATATAAAAAATTACAACCAAGAAGAAGACTAGCTTGAATAAATCCGTAAAACATTAAGGAATCTACACACCAAGTACGCCGGCTCACTGACAGGTCGGCAATGCAATGTCGGCTGCCTAATATACTATACATACATTGAAATCTCGCATCAACCAGCAGGGTTGCGTCGTCGATGCGTGTGTAGTCCACAAAACCGGGTACTGACCGATGTTAAGGGGCGTAATTTACCGTTCGCGTTCTGACTGCACGAACGTTCACTGTGTAACACGTTAAATTACAAACCGTAACGCCGTCAGTACACACCTTTAAAGGAACATAGGAACAAAGCATACAGTCTTGGCAAACATAGGAATGTCTAATCAAAAGTCTAGACACGCAACTTCATTAAATAAATGGGTTATCAACAGCAACCAAATGGTTGAACGTCACTGATAAACATAAACAGCCTGTGAAAACATTCACTAGAAAATAAAACAGAATTAATGCAAATGCCTTGCCAATTGATTAGTTACGTACTATTTATGTACATGTTTACTATTGCAAAACACTGAAGTATGTGTTGTATTTTTTGAATTATGACAAAAACGGAATCATTCAGTGAGTTCTATGCACTGTATGATTTGTTGATTTTGCGACATTTAAAACACGTTATTAATTTGCGAGCCAAATACTGACTCCTCCGTTGTCTAGTGAATGTAATCTTGTTGTTATGGGTGACATTCCACCTTAAATAAATTTGTATGGAATCTGTCATTAAACCATGAGTCTAGTCGTAACAAAACAAAATTTACGGCTTTTTAAACGTACATTTCGGCGACACCGCAATGGGTGTTAAAAAACTTAGTTTCATGGTGTTATAGCAAAAGTTGCGTTTTGTTCGCGTCTCAGCACTACAGCGTTTTCAGCAAACTACCTATTTGCTTCCAGAATCTAAACTATTCCGACAGTGGAATGTACACTTATACTGTAGGACTTTAGTACCATGTCACATTAAAGTTTACTTGCTCGACGACCGCGCGTATTCTGTCAATAAATGTTTGCTAGTATGACATGGTACTAAAATGTATATCTACCGAGCAATTATACATCAGTCTCAGTTTTGCTACTGGTTCGCCGACTTCTGCCGCCGGAGCCAGGGTCGGCCCAATGCGGTCCGCTCAACAAAAACTTCTTCACATTATACTCCATCCGAGCTAAATCCTCCGGCGATATTTCATTCTCGTTCTTACCATTGAATGAATCTCGGAAGTCCTTAGCGGCTTTGTACGCTGCTGCGGCGTTGTTACCATTGTCATTGGATATCTCTGTAACGGTAGCGTCACCGGATTCCACGGGGAATATCGTCTCTTTGATGACGTTAGTAGCGATTTTAGTGACCGCAGCTTGCTTTGCTTTGTCAGCCGCATTGAGCATCCATTTATTGTGCGCTTCCTTACCGTATGCCTTGGAGAACTTGCTGACAGTGTGTGGCATGTTCAGTGCTAGTTCGTTCAGCGTTTCTGTGAGGCGGGTCAGCTTGCTGTCTCTCCTAGTAGCCCTGTTTAAAAAGTTGACATCTTCGTCTAGGGGGTCGTTGAAGTTGTTCTGCTGTTCCAAGTTTTTCTCGACCCACTCAGCCACTCTGAGCAACTGTTGTTTTTGTAGCAACGCGGCGCTATCGTCGCTTGATAAAGAACTAGTGCTTTGTTCGTTCGTGAACGCTTTCTTATTGTCGTTCACCTTCAGATGCGTCTGAGTCAAATTTGGGTAAACATTCACAACAGGCGGCAAAGTCAATTTCGTCGATGCTTTCTTATCTAAGTTTGGCAGATTGCCTTGCGGCGGAAGATCTTTGGAAATTCTCGTGTTTTCGAGAGTGTGCAGTTGCGCCATTTCGATTTTGCGTAAAGGTTTGGCGTATTGACTAGTGAGCTTGCTTTGCTCGTAGCGGTCGAAGTTAAAGATTTTTACGTCATGGTTATCTGTTGGCGTTGTTGTGGAGTCAATGGTTTCGGTGGTTGGAACGTTGTTGTTATTCTGAGCATTGGCGTCGGTTAGTTCTGATCGTAATATATCAGCATTAAGTTCGTTGAGAAGGTTATCAATCTCTGTAGTGTTGTGATGACCTACACTCTGAGATTTGTTATTATTGTTCTCTGAACTGTTAGAGAAAGTATGCGTTTTCAGCGGTTGGAGCGGCGATGAGGATACGTTATTAAGCAACACCGGATTGATTGCAGCGTTCTTGACGCTGGAGTTAGCTTCCTTATAGCTGCTGTCTACGTGGACGTCAATGAGGGTGCTTTCTACCACCACATTGTCATTTTTGATATCATCCTTCAGGTCATTTTCTTTCTTCTCCAGATCAAAGTTCTCATCATCCGTAAGTCCTTTGAAGAGAGAGAGGGACAGACTCTCATTACACTTGCTCTGTCGTCGATACAACACAGGCGGAACGTCTGGTTC
This sequence comes from Eupithecia exiguata, assembly GCA_947086465.1. Classification (NCBI taxonomy): domain Eukaryota; kingdom Metazoa; phylum Arthropoda; class Insecta; order Lepidoptera; family Geometridae; genus Eupithecia; species Eupithecia exiguata. Next base: position 10,303,548 of record OX352240.1, on the reverse strand, counting down.
GGCATTATCGAGCAAGATATTCTTAGAGCCGGCTTGGAGACGTAGATGACAGAATCTAGGTCCCGGTCCAACCGCCGTATTCGTCTTATTATTGCTGACAGTGGACTTCGCCACGGATGACGTCCTGCTGACCGCTCCCATGGAGCTTTGCGAGTTCTTGCGTAAGCTCGCGTTGTCTTCACACTTTTCGTTCTTCGATTTGGTTTCTTTAATCGGTGGCACTTCTTTTGCTAGCAGATCTTCTGGGCCTAGAATGCTGCCCTTGTGGCTGGATAGAGGAGTCCTCGTGCGATCGCAAAGCTTGTGATGCACCGCTGGTTCCATACTCATTCCGTTACTCTTCCGTATATGTTTCAGATCTTCAATATTGATCACCTCTTTGGGGATGGGTTGCGGGGCGGTTATAGGCGGTTCAAAATCTTTTTCTACTTCAAAATCATCTTTCACCGAAGCTGGAGCTTTTACAGGCTCGATTGGAGCGACGTAAATGTCTTTCGGGAGTTCGACTGACTGGGGGAGAATGTAAAGGGGGCTTACGATGTGGTTGGGTGACCGTTCGTTGATGATTCTGATTCCGTGCGGGGAAGCGCTTCCAATGCTCATATTGGAGTTCAGTGACTTGATTTCAGAATTGCAGCTGAGACAAAGTGAAGTCTTCATTTCCCCTGTGAGGAAAGTTTGCGTGGCAATGGAGTAGTAACTCTCATTGTAGCAGAATGGTTTATTCTTTGACTTGTCACAGGTGCAGGTGTCGCAATGCTTAGTCACAGTATCCTGGATGCTGTCTTCTAGGATTTTGGACATTAGGGAAGCAGATATATTGAATTCGTACTCACTGGCGTCGAAAGTGTCGAGATCGCCGTTACCGTTTCCGTTTTTTGAGTGAGTGACGCTGGAGGGTTTGGAAGTCTTGGTCATGACGTACTGGGACACCCTCGCTTGGGTATCCATTGGAAGCTGAAATGGAAATTACAATAAAGTTAACCAACTTTGCAGATTTCCATTCTGTTTACTTTATTGGATGAAAAATTTGTTAAGATGGGTTTTTTTTTATACACTATACGGACCCTACCTTCTAGCTAGAGTCTAGACTAGACTAACCAAATTGGTCTAGAATCTAGACCGATTTGGTTTATCAAAAAAAAACGAAAAATAAGCTTTCTAGAATAAAGCAAACTAATAAAAAAAATTACGCGTTTATCCAGAAGCACGTTTTGTTATGATAAAATTTTCAAGCAATAGTCATAAGAATACTTACATTATCAAGTTTCTGCGAAACGAAATTGTCTGGCTTGCATTGTAATAGCTGAATTGCCAAATTCATGTCATTCTTGTATCTCTCCTGAAACAAAACATACAAAATTTTTGTTTAAAAAGGCAATTACTTTTAACTCATTTTATTTGACTTTTTAAACAATATAGTATTTTTCTCTCTTGTAAAATATATCTAGTTATTAGTTCAAACCCATATCTGAATGCTCATTTTTGTGTTATTAGGCAGCGGTGTTGGATGTGTGTGCGCTAACTTTTAATTTTAATAGAATTACTTACATTTTCCTTTTGCAGCATACTGTAGTTATGCTTTGACTCAGCCAATCGCACAGATAGTGTGGCTATATCTTTTGTAAGCTGACTCTTTTCCCCCTTCATCTTGTCAACCATTTGCAGAAGTTTATCTTCTAAAACTTGATTTAGTTTCTGTACTCTTTTGTGCGAGTCATATAATCTGAAAACAGTTTAATTTTGAGAATTATTTTATCCAGTGTAGGATGACTCGTAATTGATTAACATACAAATGACTGCTTAAAGATAAGGTCTAAGTTTTAACCAGGTTTATACCGAAATAGATGTTTTGTTATGCTACAACTGTCTATTTTTTGTGTTGTATTAAGTTGAACAGTTAACAAGTACCCATAACACAAGCTCTGCTTAGCTTGGGGCTAGATAAAGCCGTGTGAATTGTGTTATGAGTAGTATTAGATAACTGATATACACATTACAATACATTACTTATAGATATTTTTATCATACATAGAAAACGACCAGAACACCCGAAACAAATACCTGCAGATCATACAAATATTTGTCCCAAGGCGGGAATCGAGCCCGCAACCTCCTGCATCGCAGGCGGACCTTCGCCCACCGCGCCACAGAGTTCTTCGTTATTATTATCAACTAATCACTTTTTCATACGAAAATGGTTTCCTAGGGCCTTATCTCATTAGGACACCATGTTAGCATCAACGGCCCTGCCACCACGATGGTGTCTTGAGCTACCAAGCAAGAAACACCAAAACAAACACCCCGGCGACCTGTGGCGCCACCACGGTGTCCTAAGTCGGATTGTAGTCAAATGAGCCCTATATGGATTGTAGACACCTAGAGGTAAAAAATTACAATAAACTCTAAGAGTACCTCTCATATTTTTCCCTCCAAGTGGCCAATTGCTCATCAAGCTCGTTGGCCCGAGTGCTGAACTTGACGTACTCTCCCTCAAGGGCCACAATGTGCCCGTCGCGTTCTGCCAGGTGCTGCCTCAGGTGCTCTACCTCAGCCCGCAGCTGCCCTTCGCCTCCGTCACACTCCTACACAATTGTGCACATTGTAAACAAAAACAAGCTGTGTATGCAGTGCATAGTGGTAACTAGTTAGGTATACAATGGAAATAATAATGCAAATAAGAAATGAGAAGCATAGTGCATTCAGTAGGATAAGTAGACAGATTCAAACTAATCAAAATTGGCTTATTTAGGTCTTTTTCCAGCCATTTACTTGACTACTGTTTTCTAAATAAAAGCATTCACCATCATTTGACAAGGAAGCAAATTATGATGGCAAAGGATCTCCCCTTACAGGCTTTAGATCAACAAGAAAAAATAAACAACAAATCTACAAGGTTAAAAACCACTTTCACTCTACAATGTCAAAGAAACATGAGGAAAATAAATCTTAGGAAGTAGGAAGTAAGGTAAAACTTTTCGGGTTTCAAGCATTCTATTAGACATAAATTCTGAGCTTAACTGTAGGAACCATCAGAAAATGTCGTAATTTATCTACAAACATGTACTTTGATAAAAATGTAAAACGTAGCCACGGATTTACCTTACAAGGGGAGTTCTTAGTACTCTGATCCATAGCTCAATAAGCTTTATTCTACTTCACATTTCACATAGTGGAAACGACGGACGACACACAAAGTGATTTTATTAGCTGTTTAATCAATAAGCCACTGTTGAAACAAAATAAAAATAAAATCAATCTCGACACACAATGAAGTAAAAATTTACTTAGTTTTCTAGGTTTTTGCCAACTGCCAAAGAACTAATATGTTTCATTCAGATTATTTCGAAACATTTTCTTTAATCAGCAGTTATTTACTGAATAGACGTGGTTTTACTTTGGTAAATTGGGATTTTCCAGCTAAATTATTTCACTGCTTCGTTCGTTCGAGTTTCGATCGAATCGAGCACAAGAAGCGAGCGAAGGAGTTGGGCTTCGTTCAGAGGCTCAGTGTGCGGTTGTTTGGTGTAAATTTTACCTTGTCCGAAGGTTCGGAACGACTCGGGCTGCTCAAACGTCAAAGTTGACATTATTATGACAATCAAGACAGATTCATTCGTTGTTGGTAGATATTGTTTTTAAGATTCTCCCTCATTCTACCGACCAATAGTTTTTTCTTTTTTTTTGAATCTCTACTAAAGTTTATGACACTCATTACATGGACACTGGCAGAATTGTTGCTAACTACAAGCACAGCAAGCCATATAACAAAAGAAGTTGAAGTTGATATTGTTTACTTGCGTTGTTGTGGATGTTTTTTCTTTTTGCGTTGGTTTGCGACAAAATAATCACTGTTTGTTTTGTTTACTGGAGCACGATTATCACGAAAACACAGCATGCCGTAGTTATTACTCTATGCATCATGCCACCGCAGGTTGCAAATGTTGCAATTTTGTTGCTGATAATGAAATACTATAGGTTTCTTATAGAAACTCTTGAAATGGTTCAAGAAAATGACGACCTGGTCCTAACAGCGGCTAGCAGGTTATTATATGTTGAAGTCGCGTCGAATGCTGTGCAACGTAGTATTCCTCTACGTATTAGGGAATATGTTGAGAGAACCATACCTGGCCAAACAGCAAAACAATTTCAGGAGAATTTCAGAATGACACCATGTAAGCAGTCCTTCAACATCTCATTTTAAATCATGATGAAACTTGTGCATACATTGTTTACCTATGTATTTGTATTATAAAATATTAATAATAGTTTTTTTTTAGGTGTATTTGAAATAGTTTTAAGAGTGATTGGACAACAGCTAAGAAATATTAACAAATTCAGTCCAGTAACAAAGTTAATGGATCCAAGGAAGCAATTTTTGGCAGTCTTATGGTTGCTAGCTACTCCTGATTCATATAGGTATTTAATTTATTCTGTTATTTTATTTTTGAATCAACATATTTTTCTATTAATAAACAAGTAATAATTTTAACATTTCCACATTTTTTAGATCAGTTGCAGAGCGGTTTGATATGGGCAAATCATCTCTCCATAAGTCTTTCATAAACATTATTAAAATTCTAAATGAAAGAAGTAGAAATTTTATAAAATGGCCACAAGGAAAAGAGAGACAAACAGCAAACATTTTTAAAAAAAATGCTGGAATACCTGGTGTCATTGGTGCTATAGATGGGACCTACATTGCAATAAAGGCACCTCAAGATTATCCAGAGAGATACATCAATAGGAAATGCTACCATGCAATTACTTTACAAGCAATTTGTGACGCTCGTATGGCATTTACTGATGTATACACCGGCTATCCCAGCTCGGTGAGTGATAGACGCATCTTCAGCAATAGTGATATCTATCAAAATATCACTAATGGATTAATCATAGTTCCCGAGAATAATTTTATTTTGGGAGACAAAGCTTATCCAATTTTAAATTGGTGCATTCCTCCCTTTATAGAAAGGAGAACTTTGTCGGAGAAAGAAAAAAAATTTAATGTTGCTGTAGCACAAACACGGCAGGTCATCGAAAGGGCTTTCGCCTTACTAAAAGGCAGATTTAGAAGACTGAAGTATTTAGACATGAGCATGACACATTTCATACCTCAAACAATACTGGGATGCTGTGTTCTACATAATATATGTTTATTTAACAACAGAAATGAAGAAGAAATTGCAAAATATATAGAAGAAGGTATAACAAGCGTTGATGGAGAAGACCAAGATAGAGAGTTGGTCCAGGAGAGAGCACATGATGGGGGTGATTTAAGACAAAATTTAATATTTCAAATGGGTTTATAAACTTTTAAACTAAAAAAAACAGTGTAAATAATTAATAATTTTAATAAATAATTTTAACTAATAAATCTTACTATTATTTGGAACTTAACCAAATCATAAAAATTTTCATATGATAAGAAACATAAGTACAGATTAATAATAAAAAAAAACAACTAAGGATACAACTTTTTCTAAATTTCAACAGCTTTTGAAATCTCAATTTCTGTAGTGTAAGTGTTATGAAATAATATTTTCAATGAAAACATTTAGATATTTTATGTATCAAGATAATTACAAACGTCTTAGTCATACCTAATATAGGAAAATTATGTCATGTTTATGAATTCTTAATAATTACTATAGAATGATAGTATGTAGTAAACACACGTATCTAAAAGATATAAGACTAAATGTTTTTAATTATAAAATACACCAACAGAGGATATAAATCTTTTCATTTACTTAGATTTAAAAAATATATTAATTATCTGGCTCTGCTTAGCCTGGGGCTAGATAATTCTCTATAGATTGTCTAGCATTATATATGATTAATTATAAAATCAGTCTTTAAAATCACAATTTCTCAAGAAGTAATAACATGTAATAACTACCACCTACAGCTATGTAGCACTTAAAATTCTAAATAATACACAATAGAATCACAAATAATAAAATACAGTCTTAAAATTTCTAAACAAAAAAAAAGTGTAAGTATTAAGAATTTTAACTGTAATATTCTTTCTTTTACTTAAAACTTAACGAAGTCATATTTTTTTTTATATGATAACAAACATTCACATTGTTAGAATCTTAATAAAAACAAAAACAAAGGACAACTTTCTTAATTCTGACGACCTCTGTGGCGCGATGGGCGAAGGTCCGCCTGCGACGCAGGAGGTCGCGGGTTCGATTCCCGCCTCGGGACAAATGTGTGTACGATCTGCAGACATTTGTTCAGGGTGTTCTGGTCGTTTACATGTATAATAAAAATATATATATCTATGTTATCTAGTACCCATAACACAAGCTCTGCTTAGCTTGGGGCTAGATAATGCTGTGTGAATTGTCCAGCATTATTTATTTATTTATTTATAAAATCACAATTTCTGTAGCATAAGTAATATAAGACATAATATTTTCAATGTCAACATATATATATATATTTCGAGATTTTATGTATCAACATAAAGACAAACGTCTTAGTCATTCATAAGTTACGTCTTGTTTATAAATTCTTAATAATTACTATCACTTTATCTGAAAGATATAAGATTAAATGTTTTTAATTATAAAACACACCAACAAAGGATACAAAACTTTTCATTTACTTTGTTTTATAAAAAATATTAATTATCTTGTTCTGTTAACTTGGGGCTAGATAATGCTCTATGAATTGTCTAGCATCATTTATTATTAATTATAAAATCAGCCTTTAAAATCACAATTTCTCAAGAAATAATAACTTGTAATGACTAGACTACTACTGCTAAGTAGTAACCTAATACTAGACTACCAGTGACTACTACTTACCACTGCTAAGTAATACTACTACTAAGACTCCTAACACTTTGCAGGTTTTTAACAAGACTTTAAAATTCTTAATAATACTCAATAGAATCACAAATATGGTCTTACTCATAATGAAGAAAGTCGAAAGATCTGATCATTCACAACATAATCTACACAGAAGTTCGATGACATGGGTAGTTTTAAGCATGGAATAAAACATAGGCTACTTTTTATCTCATAAATCAGTTCATATGGGTTTAATAACCATAAATAACGCGCGCGAAGCTGCGGGCAGAAACCAGAAATTACTAAATCATCATTTTGTTTTACATTTTATCTAAAATCTTACTCATTAATTCAGAAAATTTATTTATGCTATATTTCTGCAATTCTACGAAGTCAGCATGTCTCTTATTCTTCTCTTCTTCTGATTTCTTTAATATTTCGTTTAGTTCTGCAATGGTTTCTTTTAATTTTATGTTTTTTCGCGTTCGTTTTCCTATAAAAATAATGAAGATAATTAATTGCTTAGCAAATACTATAGGTAAACCAATACCTTTATTAGAAATACTACCTACCTAATATGTTTTCATTTGCTGGATTAATGTCGCTGTCCTGTTCTTCCTGTTCTTCCACATTATTTTGCCTACTGGATGAGGCTATACTTATAGGCTTAACAATTGGTTCCTTGCAAAATATTTCATCCATTTCATCGAAATATTCGAAATGAATTGCGCGGGCTCCACTACTTCTGTGATTCATGTTGTCTTTTTTATTGAGATATTTGCTTCTTAAATATTTAAATTTATTTTCACATTGGGTGGCACTATGGGTTCCCAATTCTTCTGCAATTTTTTGCCAAACCTGGAAATGGGAAATGTTTATGAACATAAAATGTATTGTAGTGAAATATTGAAAGTTCAACGATCATAATAATAATCATACTATGTCTGTAATATGTTTAATTTTTTTGAATTATTAAAAGAATTGAAAACCTTAAAATGCATGGCAGCATAGCCTAAAACATCAGCTATGTAAATACTCGTTTTCCATTATGTACGTCGTAATTATGTATTATCCTTTATTTACAAACAGACCACCTACTTATTTTTCACCGAATGATAAAGGCAATTACAATTTTGAAAATAACCACTTATATTATATAGAAAATATGACAGCTGTCAATGTCAGAGTGTTTTTCGGCGATCAAATTACATCGGTAAAAAGTTGCAACCGTCGGAGGTTGTGAACGCATTAGTTACAGCAACTGAGCGTTTTACCTTGAGGTCTTGAACGACCTAGTTGCACTCCGAGCGCGCTCGAGCGTAGGTTGTGAACGCACCCTTGGTTGATGAGAGAGAGCATCGCTGTCAAGTGGTTGACGTGACGTGACACTGACGTGACGGACGATGTCTACTCTGACGTCCGTCAGAGGTCCGTCGTACACTGATAATGACATAACAGACGACCGACAGTGACAAATCGGACACCTCAGTCGGGGGTGCCAATGAAAAAAGAGATCCCCGCACGTACACCCTGTCCCTGCTAGATGACGAGAACTAGGCTCTGGTGAAAATATAAAACAATCTTCCTATTTTGATAACTCAGATAATTAAAATTATTTTCCATTATTAATTGACACTGGCAGAAAAATTTCCAACCAGATACATACTGATGATATTGCCATTAACGAAAAATCATCATCATCACAACTATAGTCTAAGAAGACCATCGGTCGATCTTTGAATTTAGGTCGATGAAAAAGAGTCATCGATTTTGAGCACTATTTTTTATATTATTAGGTATGTACAAATTGGTAGGTAAGTATCATGCATAATAAATTTTAACTTAGCGTTCACGGTAAATAGATAGGTGTCGTGTGTAGGAATTAGGTAGGTACCTACCTACCTACCATCTACTAAACTTCTACTGTATAGGTACCTACCTACTAAAAGACAGTTTGATCTATAAAGGTAGGTTACCTACCTACCTTTATACCTACAGCCTTTTTAGACAGTGAGCTGGTAGGTTTACTACGTGGTAGAGTAGGCCTCTTTCCTTACCTATCTAGTAAAGTAGGTACCTAGGTACTTAACAAGAGTAAGTAGGTACATAATAGCTGCAGGTATCTACTCCCTAAAAACTGTAAAACCAACCTAATAGATATAGTTAGGTAAATAAGTTAAAATAAGGTAACACGGAAAATTTAACTACCTAGGGTTTTGTAACTATTTAGATAAGTACCTACTTAAGATGCTCAGGCACCTTCACCACGAAGACCCTTTAATATAGTGTACCTAATGTACCTATGCATTAGAAGGTAATGAACAAAGTAAGAACCAGCGCTACTATTTCGTCACTGCTAGTCACGTCCAAAATAACCCGGTAAAAATAAAATATTGACAGAGATTCGTCGAAAAGTGCCTGCGTACCGTACGGCGAACCAATCAAAAATATCCATAGCTACCTACCATACTTACGCGCTTGCGCACGAGTGCTGCTGACGAGGAGCTATTTTGGGATACCGCTTTGCGTTCGCGTCGATCCAACACGCAGTCCTTTGTCTTATTAAAAAAGTTATCGGTCGTTGCCTGTTCAGATCGCGTATCCTTAAAATAATTGTGTACGAATGAAAGTACACCTTTTGTATAAAAGTATTCTAAAATGGGAAGCGCAGTCAGTAGTCCCGCCGCTCCGACCGCAGATCGCGACGCGGAAAACGTCATTAGTGAAAGTGAAACAATGAACGCTGACGATGCCCTTGATACAGACAGCAATGAAGAGTTTCACGATGCTGCTGACGAACAGCAAGTTCGAGCAAAGGCCAAAGAAGAAGAAATGGAAGAATTCAAAAAACAGCTTAACATCAAACGTGAACAAAGAAAGGAGATACTGATGCGCCATAGAAATGAGAAAGAGGCTTTAGAAAAGTCTTTGCAGGAAGAAAGGTCATCCAAAGAAAAACTCTATGAAAACAATCAACAGCTCCGCGAGGTACTCAGAGCAAATAATATTGCAATTCCTGATATTTTACATTCTAGCTCAGATACCTCAGAATTCGCAGGAGTTATTCACGAAATGCGTGAAGCATTTGAGAAGCTTAAAACCGATAATAATAAGTTACGACGTGATCTTGTAGACGCTAATAGCTCTCTTCAAAGTGCATATTCTGACATGGCCGATCTTACTGCCCAAAACACGGAATCTCTTAAACACATAAATGCATTAAAAGATGTGGTAGCGGTGAGTAAGACAATGATAACACTACGTGAAGGACAACTCAATGAGGTTAGTAATATTTGCTTCAAAGGGATTAAACTATTAGTAAAAGTAATTACATCTAATAATGGTTGACTGAGCCAATGACCCGTAGGAAGGAAATATTTTCCGGTCATGGACCGCGACATAGTCTAGAAACTCATTAGTTACCCATAAAACTATTGGCAATGAAACTTGAATTTATGCCAACTTATGGCTTCTAATCTAATACCTAGTAATTCTGTGTTTACGTAGCATTTTTGTTATCATGACTGTTGTTGCATGCTTCAATAGGTACATTTGCTATGATATTAAATAAGATGACTTTGATAATGACGACATTCATGCGCATCATAGACGACTTACAAACTATTTTTATCAAAAAGCTTTTTTATTGCAGCTAAAAAACAAGCTCAGTGAGATTGAAAAATCTCTCAGTGATCGAGAAGCGAATATGCTCTCCAACGAACTCAAGCAAGAATATGAGCGACAACTTCAGAATATTCGCGCTTTACGTGCGTTGTATGAAGAGCGCGCAAGGATCGCTGAATTAACTAGACTAAGGGAGGTTGCAGAGCAAAAGGGTTTACTTCAAGCCGAGGTGCAAAAGTAAGTCACAAATATAACAAAAAAAATATCATAGACGCTGATAACTAGGAAGGTTCTGAGCTCATAAAACTAATGATGTTTATTGCAATTCCAGGAATCGTGATCTTTCTGATAAAGTAGAAGCACTAGAAGAAAAAGTCGAAAAGCTAGACGACATTATAGACAGCAAAGATAATGAAATATCAGCGAGTCAAGATGAAACTAAAGGAACCAAAGCTGAGATGGCAGTTGTAAATAAAGTAAGTGATAATCCTTCTAATTTTATAAAGGCGAACGTTTGTGAAGGTTTGAAGATCTGCTGAAAAGATCGGCTGAAAAGGATGCCAAAACTATACATTGGATCTGCCTAAAATTTTGCATAGATGTAGATTGATCTGAGAAAAACATTTAGGCTACATATGTTCCGAAAAAACATCGCTTACAAATGCTTGGTAAAGGGAAAAAGAAAATGCATGACATTATCGTACTAACTTACTACCGATATTCACGTCTTCTAATATTTCTTCTCGTTTCAGCTGTTTTCTCAAGTATTGTTAGGTTACAAAACCAAACAAGATTTGGATCAATTGGTACATCGTCTTGAAGAAAATCATGGACTACTGACACACATGGCTGGAAATGAAAATGGTTCAGAAGCATCCACGGCTTTGCCAAAGTTGTTGCTTGAATTAGTGAGTGAAGTGGAAGATATCGCAGATAAAAAGACTGACAATCACGAATCCGATAATGATGATGAAGTTACTCAAGTATCAGGTAAGACCGAGTAAGTATGTCAATTTTACAAGAGACCTTGGTAAGTTATGCTTACCCATGCCTTATGTTTTAGAAGCGCTTCCCACTACGTCCACCGCTGAAGAAATAGTTGAAAATCTTCCCAAAGTTTGGCGAGTGCTCATGGAGCTTTTGAGTCACCAAGTCGCAGTCGAAGATCCAACAGAAAAAATAACAACATGCTACAAATTAGTACAAACGAAATCGGGCCCAATTGAAGTGCCAAGCGTTAGTCAGACTTATATCAGGTTGAAAGTAAGTAATTTCTATTTAAAGTTATTATTGTAATCTTCGCAGTACCTACATAATGTTCGTGCTGATTATTTCGTGTTTGGTCATAATGAGTCAGAATCAGAACAGACCATACTCAAAGTTGAGATGAGACAAATTCTTTGAATTGCGCATTTGCAAATTTGGGGATGTGTGATGCGTTAATTTGAATGTAGGTACCTTCTATACACCTATTGACATACCTACTTACATATCTAGATAAAAACTTTCCGTACACAACAAACAGACTGACCGACAGTAATTATTCACAAGTAATTTGATATTCTGCCAATTTTATTACAGAAAAAACAAACACTGAGTGTGTGTTTGTTTTTTCTCTTCCAGTAATACTTATTAAACTTATCTTTATAAGAGATGTGTTAACTATACCTTTACTTTATAAAATTTCAGGATCTCATAGTAGAGAAATTGGGCTTAGTCAAAGAAGTAAACCAGATGAAACAGCTGAACTCTCACTTAGAAAATCGTTTACAAGAACAAGAGAAGAGACTATGCCTAGTGACAACTGAGCTTGGCAAAACATGGCACGTCGTCAGTAAACTAAGAAGACACCATTACCAATTGCACACCCATGAAAAGATATTAAAGTACGAACTGCAACAAAAAAGAAAACTTCTAAACGAACTTAAAGAAGAACTAGCATATTGCCGTGAAAAATGGGACGAAGCCAGAGAAAAAAATTCACAGTCTGAAAGAGACTGGAAGAAATTGAGGGCTGAATTCACAAGCAGAAAAATGAAATCTGGGTCACCATCATTCAACAACTCTGGTGAAAGTGGCTACAGTGATGAACGCCCGTCTGATGAATCATCGGAATCGAACGATGAAAGTGAATATGTTTCAGAACCTACTGCCAGGGGCAAAAAAAAGATGAATAAGTCATTTGAAACTATTTTAGATTCAAGCAATGATTTAAACTGCGCTGCGGAACGTGAAGACCCTGTAAGTGATATGCTAGATGTCGCAGAACTACCACTTGATGCACATGATACTGAAAATCATGCCACCACGATTGCAGAGCGCAGTATAAGTGAAAACTTGCAAGGAACTGATAAGACTTGCGAAACGGAGGATGAGATTTGTGAAATAGTTCACGATGATTCGGTTACAGAGGATATTGATATTGTGACTAGAGCTACTCCTGCTGACCTTAAAAATTCAAGTAAAATTGAGCCCAGTTCCTCATCTTCATCGGAAATACCACTCATTGACCCTGCGGTTATTTTAAAGAACATAAGAGAACAAAATGAAAGATTGGCAAAAAAAGATGAAAGGCTACAAAACTTGGAGAAAAATAGTTCAGCGCTGTTGGAGAAATCACAAGCAACTAACCAAAGAGGCCAAGACATTAATAATACACTGGACCAGATACTAAGCCGTCCATCTACCAGTTTAACGAATGATCAAACAGTATTAGGAACTGAAGTACTGACAGAAAAAAGAAGCCTTAAGCAAGGTTCAGAATCTAGTAACAGCGTGCCTAATACAAAAGAAGTCATTAAAGAAGCAACAGGTTCAATATCAAACGAAATCACTGAAATGAGACAAGGTGAAAAAGGCACAGATACATTAATTCCTGAAGCAACATCAGTTGATTTTAAAACAATTATGGAAAACTGTAAACGACAAAACGAGTTACTAGTTAAAAAAGACGAAAGGCTTGATAATTTAGAAAAAGAGTGTGCAGAAGTCGTTAGCAACTTAACGACCACCTTGAATTCTGGCCCAGATATGGTTGAGAAACTTGACAACCTTCACAGTGATCACGGGGATTCCACTGAAGCATCAGGATCGAGCTGCTTTCTTGATAACAATGAAAGTGAGCCATCGTCTTCCACAGAAGTAGACCATGAGGCAAGGTTTGCAGCCCGTGACATTCGCCTGAAGAGGCTCGAAGAGCAAACCAAATCCCTTGTAAGCAAAATGAACAAGACTAATTCTAAAGGCGTCAAAATACACTACAAGCTTCAAGAACTACACAGTATTTACGGTTCTGAGAACTCTAGAGCTGGTACACCGTCAGATGAAAATGCTGACAGAAGTAACGACGAGGACAACGATCAAAGTGAAAGTGTTGACGAAAATCCTGATAGCAATAATTAGGATTATATGATACTGATCATGAAAATAAAACGAAACTTATTTAATTATGTTTATTTACACTTACTTACGTTGACTCATTTACATTGCATTAAAGTAAACAGGCATGTTATCTAATACCAGCTTCACAACAATAGCTATAATTCTATATAACACATATAGCTGTTAGCTACTTCGTTAGCTCAGCTAATTCTCTATTTTTTAAACCATCCCTGTACTTATAAGAACAAAACAAAACAAAATGTATCTAAATCGGCCCAGCCGTTCTCGAGTTTTAGCCAGACAAACGAAAAGCAACAGCATAGATTTTATATATAGATATTATATAGATGCTATAAGTTAAAAAATATCAACGATATTGCACCACATAAAATCAAGCATCTAATTCGACTGCTAAACTAAATCTATTAGAAAACCATTTTCTTACTATACAATTACCTACATAGAACATAGTACGTACTTAAGAATAAAGAATTTATTCATAGCACACATATTTTACAAAAAGGGAAACACAAAAACATACGTGTTAAACAGAAACATAATACTTTGAGATTTAAATTTTTAACATTTAATAAAAAAAAAAAATAAGCATGTAGGGTAGTCGGACCAAAAGATGACCACCCCCCAGTAGATGACCGAAACGCACATTTTCTCGAATTATAAGAATTGAGTGGTACTCCCTGTAGTGGCGTATTTTTTCTTTAGAAGCGGCAACAGTGTTCCCTCTTTTAAAAATTAATACATCGTCATTGGACCCTCAGTCACGCTCCAGGACCTCATTTTGTGCGGACGTGTTTCGGCCATCGCCATTTTGTATGGAGAACGAGCTAAGGTGAGTAAACCAGTTTCTTAAGCTTATGAGTGGATTGCCGATTTCTTGATATAATTAGGCCCCATTTATGTGTTCCCCTGCAATTATGACTATTATCTCAACTAGAAAATCAAAGAAAATAAGTAATTTTTAATACGGTTTTCGAGAAATTTGCTGTTCAATTACTGGTCTAAAAAAGATACATAAAATCCTATTTGTGACCGAGCGGTCAGAATTAGCTCCGACCTGCAAATTTTGTTTGGATATTGTAGATTGTATCTTTGATTTTTTATTGATTTTTTACGTGTTTCTTAATGGTTTTGGATACATAATTCTATAAACCAAAACATGACCGGAGGTTAATTACAGAAAAATCGTTGTTTTGGGCTGTTATTTTTTAGCTGGTCATTTATTGTTCCAAACGCTCTATATGTGACCGAAGAAATTTGTTCGTTCATAATTTGGACCTAAAAACCTAATTGTGACCGGCTGATTCTGACTGTTGCAATAAAACTGTTGTGGAATTTTATTAGGGTTCTTCGTAATCAAAAGTAGACTTAAAAAACTCATCCTGACATAGACTTGTTACACAATTGTTACAATGCAGATAAAAAGTATATTTATGACTTGCCTAATGGTATAAAGGTTAAAACTTAAGATTCTTAGATATTTTTTGATGTTTTATAAATTAAAATGTGTAGGTACCTAGCATGGAGTTGGAATGTTTTCGTGGGCTGATTGTTATTTTCTTATTTTTTTAGAATGATTGTTATTTTTTCATCAAGCAATAAAAATTATGATAAGTACCTTAGTATATGCAGATAAAATTATGTATACGGAACCCCACTTCTTTCAAATAAAGTCTCTTGTTATGAAGATTTCGCCTTTTATTTGGTCGGTCATAAATAGGGCCGATTTCGGTCAGAATTCGTTCCAAACCGGTCACAATTAGGGCCAAAGTAATTTTTTTGATATTTTTGCAGATTTAACTTATTTACAAATAGTTCAGAGTAAAAACAGTTTATCTAGTTGATGCACCAAATATCTACCTACGTATACAACCAAAAACATAGAATATTCCTTGAATAGGAGTTGAGTTAAAAAATAAAACAACTTGAATTCCGCTTAATCAGTCATCTATTGGTCCAACCACCCTAGTAGAGTCCCAAGAGTAGGAAAAATTGGTCTTTCCCTATGTGCGCGGCTAATCAGGTCCTGCCTCAGCTTATTGTCGTTATCATCCGAGGACGATAACGACGCTGGTTTTCAGTCAGAACCTATTAGGGTTCACGTAAAAATTACAAACCTCTATAATTTATTCCTAAAGTATTAAATCTACCAATCACTTGAAAGATTTGTTTTCCACACCTTCTTTCGCAGTCTTGATTTCGATCGTTCTCGTGCAGTTATCCTCCATTACTGCTATTGACACGCTCCTCGCCTTGTCCAAGTCTTTGCCTGGAGGTGTCCTGTAGAGGTACAGGGCCCATATTGATAGGCACAGCATTTCTAACATCATCACGCTGTTTTGGATCACTGAAAAGAAAATTAATGATGAGCAACGATATAGAACCTTTAGCTATGACCTTCCCAGTAATTAATAAGCCTATTTCTTAGACCTTCTAACCCGCTTGTCAAAGACCTAGGTATATCTAAATTTTGGAAACAAACAAAAACAAAAGGCCAAAGAATAGCTTAAATAGGTAAATCTCATCTCACTAATATTATAAACGTGAAAGTTTAGATGGATGGATGGATAGATAGATGGATGGATGTTTGTTCCTTTATCACGCCAGAACGGCTGAACGGATCTGGATGAAATTTGGCACAGAGATAGATTATAGTCTGGAATAGAACATAGGCTACTTTTTATCCCGAAATTCCTACGGGAACGGGAACTACGCGGGTGAAACCGCGAGGTGCTGCTAGTATAATTATAAGACTTAAAACAGAATAGCTAAGCGTAGCCAAAATTGACGATTTACGACAATATTGCGTGTTTTCAGGGCCGTTTGTAGGGCGCTCAGCGTGGTCGTATATCTTATGGTTGCAAAGGGTTGAACTGACCATAAAATGGAAATGTTATTTCTAGCGGCTTATTATTCTGAATTCCATTATTTGGGCCAAGAGGCATAGAAAACCTTGAACTCTTTAACTTTCAAACTATAATATAGGAACAGATTCACATCCTAGCTATAGATACTAAATGATAGAGACGATGTTCAAGTAAAAACTGATAAGGGGTGGTCAAGTAAGAGTGTTCTATAAATTTAATCACATATCAAGTATGAGGTGGTCAAGTTAAAAGTTATAAGAGGAGATAAAATTAATCATTGCATCTTGCAGTAGCATTCCTGTGTTCTGGTTCCACATCTAATTTTTTATGCTTAGCCTACATCCAACACTTAGATAATACTAGTATTCGTTGGTTGGTTGGTCCATGATTATATTTATGTATGTGAGTTAAATACGGCTGCCTACATGGTGATGTGATGATAGTAAAGGCTGAAATCTGAACGCCTACTTAAAATGATATCGCAAGCATAATGTAAGGTGCCGAATTGTAGGACTATAAGGAGATGCACAAGAGTTTGATTGAAGACATTATGCATTTGAAGAGGATGAATTCAGGTTGTAGGACCTGTCACAGTTTGTTTATAAGTACCTAGGTATATTAAAGATATATAGTTAGATGGTATGTATAAATTATTCATAATGCTCCCAAACTGAGTACAAGTTTACTTCCAAAGAACTTACTGTTAGTGAACACCGAAGGGTTCAACGGCAAGATGCAAGGCAAATGGGCTAGCTCCGGTAGAACCTTCGCGAAGCCGCATTGCAGTTTGACAATCAACAAGCATAGTTGCACCGCGAAGAACCGTGGTCGGATGTTGTGGCCGGCAGTGGCTGCGGCTTTGACGGTCATGATGACTCCCCAGACTCCGGAGAGGATGGATGCGGCGATGAAGGGTTGAATGTAGGCGAAACAGGACATGTAGAGATTCTGGAATTAAGAAAAGATAATATGATAGCTCAAGGGTTATTAAAAATTCATAAGTGCGTCTGTTCGAAGCGACACGTGTCCCGAGATCTGGTGAGTATCTGGCGCAGCGCATCGGCATTGCCATACAGCTAGGGCAATGCAGCTAGCGTCTTAGGGACGTTTCCCATTGGTATTGATATGGATTATTTGATCTACCTCTAGATTGTTTGCAACAGTCTGCTGTTGTCTCAACTGTTTCAATTGTAAATACCTAATATTGAAGGTAAGTACTTCTTATTTGATTCTATTCCTCTATTTATTTATAATTTTGTTATTAAAGGGACAAAATGGCATATCTACCTCATCAATTTAGCAAAGTAAACACTATTACTGAACTGGGGTAAAACTGGTGGGAGGAATAGGGATTGTTTGTAAAGTCAATTTCAGAAAGGTCAACCCAAATATTGACGTCACCTATTAGCACTCACTTTACGGAACTTTGTGGTTATTAGTAAACGTCAATTAGCTACTATTAATTTTGACTTTGGCCTTCTTTTGACACAAAGCATCTATTCTTGCATCCTGATAATATTATGTTTTCTTAATCCCTTGTGTTTAAGCAGCTACCCCACTGCGGTGCACACTGTGCACGTCCACGCGGCGTATTTTAGCTGCGTGGTTCGTTTCTTTGTCGACGTGGGTCTACGTTTCCACGGCAGTACACACTATACATGAAAATTTACTTTCGACTAGGTATGTACATCTGTAGCGCATCACATTTTTGACATCCTTCTTCCCGCAGTGAAGTTACGCACGCGTGTACCACGTGCATAGAATTGACAGTGTTGAACTGCGTGAGTACCAAATTCGAGCAAGCGACGCATGTAGCAATGACGTCATTAATCTCGTATTCGTGCGTAACGTGTTCGTGGGTTGCAGTGGACGTTATCACATAGATTTTCTTGCAACACGAGCTAGTCACACGTACGTGCGTAGCCTCTCCATGCGTAGCGGTGGGACAGCGGCCTTACAGCGGTCATTCGAAGCCCTTGTTCTAGCACTTACCATGTCTTCAGTAGATAGCACCAGGATGAGAGTGTAGAGGATGCCCTGGATCACGGGCATCTGCAGCACCAGATATCTTAACCAGCTTAGATGACGCCTGTAACAGAACAAACATTTGATTTCAAGAATCATTCACATTCGGACCAAGATCTTTATAGTACTCGTAGTTAGAGCTTGGTTAGAGCAAAATATGCACTAATATTTTATATTCATATCTGATTTGTAAATTATCTGAGCGTCTGGTCGAAGCGACGCGTGACACGTGAGCTGGTGACATGGAGCACAATGCTCGATGGCTGATGAGTATCTGGCACAGCGCATCAGCATTGCCATAAAGCGGGGCAACGCAGCCAGTAGCGTCTTGGGGACGCTTCCTACTTTGTCCCGAGGAGGGAATCGAGCTCGCAACCTCCTGCATCGCGTACTTACAAACATTGTTTCTGTAGTTTGGCCGGAGTAGTTTTTATTATTTATAATACTTACTTACATAATAATGTAAAGACCTACACCTACCGCTACCTCGCAATAAAGTTATGAAGTTGAATTGCCTGTGTTCATTTAAATGACAAGGTCGAAAGGAACCACTTTCAAAAACTACAGAAATGCTTAATTGGAACTTCACCCCTCTTATAATAACCAGTACAAGTAATTTTCAATAAGTAATCAAGAAAATTGTTTAGATGGGTAGGTAGATAAAACTTAATTGGTGAACCTAATACTATTATGGGTGGGGGAAGTAGTTACCGTAAAATCATACAGCTATCGTGAACACGATGTTCAAAATTCAATTTACTTTATCCTCTAGCGGATAAAAACGGCTTTTACACTCAGATATCGAAGAGCAAAAATACTCTTTCCTCGCTGAGGTGGGATGAAAAGTTACGTGTTGCACTCGAGTGCAAAGATTTTTTACCTCGTGCTCTTTTGATACCCTCCTCGCTAACGCTCAGGATTATAATTTTTGAATCATAACTAATACCAATAAATTGATTATTCTGATTATTCACAGCGCTTTATTATTTTACCTGCGTGAGAGTTTTGTACCATGCGTGAGAGCACGGGACTTGACCAAACGAATATGACGCTAACGCTCAACTCGTCAATCGACCGTTTCTTTACTCAGCATTGCTCACCATCTGACTTTCGTGTTGTTTGCGTGCGTACTATGTCCTATCTATATTCGACTTGGCTTGTCTACTGGACTTTGTGATATAGTTTAGCGTAACCTGGCAGTGTTAAAATGGACTTTGAAATTAATGAATGAACCGCCTAATCCACCATGCATTGGTTGCGGAAGAAGTGTAAGGCGTAGGTATTGGTGACAACCGTCGGAGATCATAATAATGTGACGAAAAAAAATAGTTCTTTTAAAATAAATGGTATTTTAAACCTGCTAAAAGTTCTGAAAATAATCAATGAACTTAATTCAAAGTGCATAGTAGGTGCACTTGCATTACATTTGTGGACAAAACATGTCCCAGAGAACCTGAATATTTTTACAAGTTTCAAGGTTATCCTTTCTTGCCTTCAAAGCAAAATGGTAAAGTACCTCTGAAACTTGCATGCTGACTAAGCCGAGGCAAAATGAAACAATACATAAGACTTGACCCTTCTTGAAGGCCAATTTCTGATTGGTCATTATCTAAATGCAATGTTCATTTCATTGTAATTGTTACAAGGTATCTTTCTGATAATTAACTTAATTAATTATAGAAGTCGGGGTGTTTACCATGATTAGATTTTTAAGATTTCCAATATTTCGGCACAGTTTCATGCGTCATGATCACGGAATAATTGAAGACTAAATGAAGACCAAGCTGTTAAAGTATTAATATTATAGGAAGGTCACAATGAAACGACTCGTGTGGTAGCCATCATTACTCTATTCAAGTTTCCTCTCTACCTACATTTATCTAAACAATAATTTGAATCCACCCACACAAGCTACCCTAGATTGGTATGTCTGCCTATAAAAACTAACTCGTGTCAGTGTCTTGACAACTTTAAAATCAAATCCTAATAAATATTCCGTTACACTTCTCTTGCTCAAAAAATGTTTCAGAGTGGCTTAGCGCGTGTAAAACTCGAGTATACGCCCTTGGGATTGCAAGTATTTTTTCTTTTTAATTTTTGTCTGAAATCATCAACCAGTACAAGATCTCATATTATAATAGACTCGACGTTTTGGTGTTCCATTTATAAAGAACATACGTCTCATTTGAATTTCTTTTTGAAAATGGAACTGAAAGCATCTGAAAGCGCCGTTTCTTGACGTGTGACAAATGACGGTGTGTGTTTTAGATTTACAAAATTACTATTATTTTTTAGATAATTATGCAAAAACTGGATTTAAGAACTTGATATAAAATGTTTGCGAGCTTTGGAAACAAGTGAGATCTATCTCTCCGAATGATAAATTCTTGTTTCCCAAACAAAACCACTAAACTTGGCAAACAGAATTTTAATTAATAAGTGGCTCGTGACAGGAAACTTAACGAACGAAATAAAGAAATTAATATCCATAAAATACAATGGCGATTGAATGATATAACTACGCACCAGTTATGGTATTTGGATTTCCATTTTACTGTGTGTTTTTATGATTTAGCAATTTTATATTATTATGGTAATGTATTTTATTTAGGTAGAGTTTATTAATCTTAATGAGTGAGTACCTATCCTACGTATAAGAAATAAAGTTAGGTAGTATACAGGGTTTGTGATGATGGGCAGAACCTGCAGTTCACCTAGTGTTACTAATCTCACTAATCACTATAAACGTGAAAGTTTAGATGGATGGATAGATGGGTGGATGTTTGTTCCTTTATCACGCCAGAACGGCTGAACGGATCTGGTTGAAATTTACACACAGCACATGCACAGAGATAGATTATAGTTTGGAATAGAATACTTTTTATCCCGGAATTCCCACAGGAACGGGAACTACGCGGGTGAAACCGCAAGGCGCTGCTAGTTTACCAATAACCCTGTATAGGCTAGGTCTTAGTTAATACTCTAAGGGCTAGGTAGTGTTCACAAACTTTTCTCGGTGCACTGCACGGAATTTGATAAAACTTGGCAATTATGAAGGAAAATCTTATTCTCGTTACTTTTGAAAACGGTTTCGTGCGAAACCACGTAGGAAAACCTGTAGGTAGGTAACCTTAATATTAATGCAGGCACCATGTTGGATTTCAATAAAATTTGTAAACACGCGAACTGGGAACTTGTTGGTGTTTTTCAAGCTTCTTAGAAAGGAGTTTCGCAAATGTAAATTACCTCTATGTGTAATTTTCTTGTCATTTCGCCATGCTGAATTGCGTCACGGTCTTATAGCACTGCTGGTATTATTTCCTTATGGTGTGCGGCGTAATATATTTCTACAGTTTAGTGCTTTACTGGCTTTTATGTGTTAATGTATGATTTGTAAACCAATTCAGCTCTTTCTATATGACCTAGTCCGGAGAAAAGAAACCTTGCTCTTTTTAGGTACCTATTGTTGCTGGTTTTTTTTCTTCTTTACATTTGGTCCAGTTGGGAATTTCATTCAAAATTTCATTTTTAGACGAAGATCGAACGGCTTGGCATAGTGCTTGCTCCGATGCTGCTCGCCGAAATCTCTTTTGTCCCAACGGCAATGGGACGGGCCTCTGTGTGTGTGTGTGTGTGTGTGAGTTGACACGGAATTTTTGTTACAAACGTGCTCCAGCTCTGCTGATCGTGCCCGTCTGTTGCGACCACGGGTAACAATATCCGGGTATTGTTACCCGTGGTCGACATCTAGATACATTAACTGACTACTATAACTGTAATTATAACCCCCAATAGTACCTACCGTATTAGTTTTGTATAAACTTTACTTTACTAACAGCCGGTTTTCATCCGCTTGTCGCATCGTGTGTTTGTCAACAATTTGTCATTTGCTAACAAATTGTCTACCTACCCGGCTCTCGTCAATGAAAAACCGGCTGTTAGGTTTACAAACAGGGTTCACCCGGTTACAAGCGTTAGTAATGTCAGCTATGTTACCATCAGGTCGACCCAGAGAGCTCCTTGGTTAGACCTTCATGCTGTAAAAAATGCTTACTTGTGTAGAACGGGTCTTGGGATGGCGCAACACGGCCAACAACAGCACGGTAAGACCCTTGTCTCGAGTCGAGCTCCGGACGATGATCTGTAATGGTGAAAGGACATTGTTTACCTTTGAACTTAAAGGTTTTGTAACTTCACTTGCAGTGGACACTTGCAGATGATAATTTACTCTGTCCACGCATTTATTTTCTTGAATGAAAAATTGAATGAATGAACACTTTATTGTACAACATAAAAGCTTAATAATCTTATATCTAAATAAAAACTAACTTGAGTATTATTATTACAGCTGTTTATACCAGCTGGTGAACATGTCATCATGATAAGCATATTAATTATAGTCCTCTTCTGGACCTAGACGCGTCTAGTGCACCCGACACTACGTTTGCCGAGTGGCAATAGCCACACAAAAACTCGTTTACTCGGCGATTCACGGTTGTTCGAGATATGGCTGGCCTAATGCCACTTCACTTTGCTAATGCTTGAACGCATTCACTGCCCTGCCTATGCGGTGCGAGTCGCAGGGCGGGCGCCGCAGCTATTGGGTTTTAAACGAACATGTGCGTCGTTGGCAATGGAAGTTTTAGTTTAGTGATGTCAAATAAAATGTTTATCTAGGTAGGTATCTATTTGTAGCTTACCTGACGAACTGGTCAGCACCGCCGCACTCCGCGACGACCATAGAGTAGAGATGATAGAGAGCCAACATTACCGCCTCTTGTGCGATCGCCTCCGCCAGCAGTCTCGCTCGAGGCAAGACCACTGCGAGGAACGCAGCTGTTGATACCAGCTGCAAGAATACGGACAATAAGTTGGAATACGTGTAATTTTTTTCGATTAAGATATGAAATTCAGACATGCGAAAGAAAACCAACTTCGGAAAGAAACCGTAGACACATAGAATGTTGTAGTTTTTAGGAGGCCTTTCAGTGCAAAGGCGTGCCTTTGAAATCTGCTCTAAAGATGGGTACTGACACTGACGTTACGGGGCGTAAGCTAGTACAATTTAAAATGTCTTTGGGCGTAGTGTGCCTGACTGCGCGAATGCTCGCTGTCTGACACGCCATGCGCCATTACGCACCATAACACCCCGGTCAGTACTCGGCTTTAGGTGCCAGCGATTAATCGAAAGATCGTCGATTAATCGCTTACACCTTTGATTTTTGACTCTATTTGATGTTATGCCTCATGTACCAGAAATTTCACAGACAACCATACCGGGACAGGATTGCTGCTTGGCAGAAGTTTCTGGAGAAGAGTCTGATAGGTTCAAAGGTTTGTATTAGCCTGTTTGCTCCAACAACTTTTTTGGTGCACATTATGTGTTTGTAGTAAACGAATTCTTGGGAAGCCCTTGACTTAATCATCACCTACCTACTCTACAAGCGTAGATTTACTGACTAGATTTTTCCTCTCTAAGACGAACCAATAATTCTGATATTCCGTTGCGTTTATGTCATCATTTGTTTAGAATGATGATTCAGTCGGGAATTTCGAAGTGGGCAATCAAGTTTGCCAATTAAAACCTAAATTGGAGTCAACTCTTTTTGATTTGACTTAAACTGACTACTCCAAATTATGAAAATTGTACCCCTCTTTCAAATTGTTAGTACTTACTAGGTAAATTTAATAAAATTCTCTATTTTCAGACTTCATGGGTTACATTTTTTTTTTCATTTATTTATGTTTCACATTAAGTACTTCATTTATCTTAAAGCTAACATAACCCGTAATTCGGTTTGTCCGTAAGCCTCTTAGTCTATATGATATAAATAAAAATCATAATAAAAATGTACTAGTATGTACCTACTAAGCTATTTATGTAAAATACAGTCTAGGTACTCGTACATAGTAAAAAAAAATTTAATAAAATATATAAATACTAATGTTTATAATCAAATAGTCACAATAACCTGGTAAATACTGTAACAAAACAACAACGCAGAAAATTACGGGTTTGATTCCCTTCTCGGTATAAATGTTTGTATGATCTGCAGATATTTATTCCGGGTGTTCTGGATATAATAAAAAAAATATCCAATCTATGTATTGTATTGTATTATGTATTTCAGTTATCTAGTACCCATAACACAAGCTCTGCTTAGTTTGGAGCTAGATAATGTTGTGTGAATTGTTCAGCATTATTTATTAATTTAGTTTGAAAAGGCAAGCTTGTATGTATGTGTACTCTTGTATCCGCACTGAGACTCAAGTTGGTCCATTGTGCGTGGTTTCTGCTAGCGCAGCCAGCCTAACTCCGTCCAGAAGCGCAGAATCTTCCTGGGGTCTTCACAGGCTTGATGCTTGGCTGAAAGGCAAGCTTGTGATTGTGGCGAATATTTCACGTTGAGATTAAATTATACAAATTAACACCTTTGGGTGTTAGAGATAGAGAAGAGATTTCGACAACGCTACAGACTATTATTTATTCAAATTGCTTTTACGAAAATACGAAACATTCACTAGTTGCAGCAGGTAGCCATGAGTTTTAGCACGAAGGTGGTTTGGTCCAACTATTACAACATTAAACAGTAGATTATAAAAATTATTAGGTAATCCGACGTAAATAGGTTTATTTGCATTTACAAAAAAAAATTGATTGAACTCGATGATAGTTTTCGAATGATTTTGAGTGATTTGTTGCGCTTTGACATGACAGCGGCAGTCGCGTTTGCGGCATTGATGTTATAAAAGTAAGTAGATAGAGCACCTCCAACATAGCTTTGTCACAGAGATGCCTTCAATTAGTGCTTCAAGAACGAATGGGAAAACATTTCACTGGGTACTTGCATCGAATCTAAGTTATTTCCTTTGCGTCCTAGTCTAACCCACACACGTCAATCATAGAGGTGAAACACGCTCATTCAACAATTCTCTTGATTTTCAAGATAAAAACGAATCTATGTATGTGTGAGTCGACAATCATAATTACAACTTCAGTGCTTTCACGCATAGCACTAATACAAACAGGAAAATGAGACTCATTTATCGCATTTTTTTTCTACACTTCGTTTGTGTCTACTACCATTCTAAGCATTTTTCGTGGAAGACATCATTGGTCCATGGAGGACACCTGGATATGACATGTACCTACATTGATAATTTAACGTTTGTATCTACTGTTCTGATGCGGTGTTGCCAACAATTTGTTTTATGGTCGATATAAACAGACATTTGCAAACTAACAGTAAGTGCCTATGTTCTAAAATAAATTTAGACCAAGTCTCTGATCTCGGCTATTGGCCTTGCGAACAGCTGACTCAAATAGCTCCTAAACATGACTTTTATAGTCTTATATACCTAAGAGTCTTCTGATTCGAACAATACTATTAACAAAGAAAATTACAATCAAATAATAGAATTAAATTAAAACTAGTATTTACAATTGAAACAATTGAGCTAACTGCAGACTGTTGCAAACAATTCTTATATATACCCTAGCCAAACTCTTTGTAGAAAGTTTGTACACAAACCACGACACAAATTACAAATAACTGAAAATCACTTGCTTGGCGTCGAGTTTCAGATATAATTGTAAGGAATATTTTTTGAAGGAAGAATCTCAAATCGACAAGTAATATAAATTGCATATAAAAAGACGTGGCAATAGAGTGAATTTTACGGTATGTGTGGGTGGTTTTTTTACAAACAGTCTACATCGAGGTTGGCTAGTGTATAGAGGTACCTCTACATACATACCCATAGCACGAATACGGAAGAAATTGCTCCTCAAATTGCCTAGGAAGTCGATATTACCAACCTGAGTACCACTGATATTTTAAGGCCTCTACCGGACTCGACCAATTATTGTAAATTTTTAATGTTCAAACTAACAACTATATTATCAAAAAAACGACAATCAAGTAATAGAAACAAACAAAAAAAGAAATTTTATATTTCTGGTTTCCTATATTATTTATTGTTGAAATTTTTGGAGAAATAAAACGAGATTCCAAATTAAACGAGATCTCAAAACTTAATTCGCACCTTCGTTTCTATTCTTTGATAGTTAGGTATTTTACTTTATAAACTGCCGCTGCCGTGGATTTACGAATTTATTACGAATGTGAACGTAGGCTACTGTAACCTTGAGTATGATAATAATAATGCTGGACAATCTACACAGCATCTCCACAAGCTAAGCAGAGCTTGTTTTACGGGTAGGTACTAGATAACTGTTAAACTAATACAATAGATTACATGGAATTGTATAACTCTATAAAACCCTAAGATTAATTAATAGAATAAAATATTATGGTATTTTTATTGGTTCACAAGACACAAGAATAGTGAAAGAGAATTAAAGTGAAAAACAATGTGAAACCAAAAGGCTGCCACTAAGCTTGTGCTGCAGGAGATTGGCAGGAACTCGGGTTACGAAGTAACATTATTTGATCTGTGGCTCGGGAAGCACTGCAGCGCTAGTCTTTCGTGGCACTCTTTACAATAAATTATATAGGTTGGTACGCAACGTAAGTTAAATTTTAAAAGTTAACAAAACGTTTGCGATCAATGACACAGGATTTAGCGCTACGTACCGACACAACCAATTGGAGAGTAGAAAGTTTTGTATGGCAGCACCATAGATCTAAATGAAATTCTTACATCTTTGGGCGAAGTATTCCCATTAGAGCACCGATTTTAGGAGTACCGATTTTATTCCCAATTGCACCAAGAAGTTTCTAGTGATGTAGTTTCCACAATAACTAGCTGTAACGTTGCAATACATAGTTACAGAACTAGGTACTAGGTAAAAAACTTTCTCTATTCCACTAAGTTCAAAAAAGTCAAGAGTTCAAAACTGTTCCAATCCGTGGTACAGTTCACTGGACTGTCAAAAGTGACAGCTACGGCACCATAACTTTATCTGCCACCAAAACTTATACCTACCTAACATCAATCTCAATAATCGTTTTTTTTAATATAAGTATGTTTGCAGTCATTTAATTATGTTGTGTTATGTTATGGGTCTATACCTGCCGTGCACAAGGAGCGTTATCTTTTGTGGTACTTTCTCTGTAGTTTTTGTTTTTTCATATAAATTATTGTCTTTGTTTATTACTGTATCTTTTTTTATTCATTATCATTTGTGTCTTTCTTAACTAGTTGTTATCGTAGGTAGACATGTGAACTTTACTGGACTTACTGTCTTACTTGTACCTACTCCTAAAAATTGTGTTTCGTGTACGTGACGCGTTGGTTCCGACGACGGAAGATCAGCGTTGTGAATTCGTGATAGCTATACGCAATGGCTTGTGCAACATAATGCTGACTCGGACGCCATTTCGTAGCATTAAGTTTTCTTATTTTGTAGGTTGTTACCCTACACCTTAGTTGTTTTTATGTAGTTTTTATTAGGTATGTAATCTACGTAACTTTAATTTTTTGTTTATGTTACGAATAAAGATTTCTATTCCATTCATATCCGACGACACCATAGCTCTATGGACGTTCTCGAGCTCAGTCTGCCATAGTGGGGAGGCGACAAGGTGCCCGGTGCCGCATTCGCTAGTGTTGCATCACCCGAGCGAGCCTGCTTGCGTAATGCCAGCGTAACTTGCCTTTATTCTTACAAATAAACTGCACTACCTTACCTACAAGCTACAACTATCTCCAGCAAATATTATTGTGTCTGTTGATAGGCATTGAGGCAGTTTTGTTTGTTATTATGATAAAAATATTGCTAAAATCTGGATGAATAATAGCCAGTGACACGCTCTAGCGTGCCAGTTGCACGCTCTAGCGTACCACTGGCTATGGACACACTCTTTACAATACATTATGTAGGTTGGTACACAAAATTCGCTAAAATTCGTAGAAAAAATTACGATATTTGCCGAGACCCCTTATGTGATGTTTGGTGAGGTTGGGCCACATCTCACCAATCCATGAATTATCCATATATCGAAATCTCACCATCCATTACTAATTACGTAGGTATTGGGGGGGCAATGCGTCACCTCACGTAATTAATGGATGCAGAGCTACTTGAAAAGTGCATGCGAAGCCACGGGCAGTAGCTAGTAATTAATAAAAAAATATAATTCATGTTTTGTAATCTATGGCTCAGGTACCTATAATTCGGTAAATTTTAGTGATTTTTAGTTACTACTGTTATAATCCCTATATTGACATAATACTCACAGGGTAAACAGCCAGCACCACGCCGACGTTGACCTTGCATTGTCTCCAATGCCTAAGAGCAGAAAGCAGTGTGATGATGAACAGGATATAGGTCACCAGGAGAATCAGCAGCTCGACGGACCATAGCGCCCAGGCGTATGATTGAAGAGCTGGGGGCAAAAAAGGTTGTATTTCGTAAATAATTGCGTGAGATAAATTATTATGGAGAGTCCAAGAGAGGGTTTGAAATAATACTATATTTTTTCAAACTCTCTTCACTTTGGTGAGTGGAAAGAGTAGAAACAAATTAGAACTAGTATTTATTATCTAGTACCCATAACACAAGCTCTGCTTAGCTTGGGGCTAGATAATGCTGTGTGAATGGTCCAGCATAATTTATTTATTTATTTAGATATGAACCTTCCCTTATATTAAAATATCTACAGTTAAAATGCCGATGTTCAAAACCCCTAAAATTACAATACCTAAAATAGTTCAAATAGGTACCATAATGACGTAACACCGACGAATAAACACCTAAGTTTGCAATTCCTAACCCCAGCTTAACTAATGGTTCAAAAAATGTATATATAATCATAATGTAAAAGTATACAATGACGTTGTTTACAACATCGAAAGTTAAAATAACTAGGTAGGTACATGGGAAGATTGAAAATAAAATTGATGGGAAAAATGTGGGTACATAGAACATGCGGTTGGTGTATTTGTTGTGTGTACTGTATGGGAGTGTTAATACATGACTCTGAGTGCAATTATACATATACACAACACAGGGTGTGTTGTGTATATGTATAATTGCACTCAGAGTCAGTTCAGTTCAGTCACAGAGTCTTTTTGTCACATTACTCCTGGGAGAAATACTTTAGTATGAGTGGGTACCTACCTATCTGGCTTATGATCTTGATCTGTCTATAAGTAAGGGATCCAATTAAACAGTGGGATAAACCGTTAAATAATTGATTGATCAGCAGAATAAATATACTTAAGTATGATTTTACAACAATTCTATACAATAA
Source organism: Eupithecia exiguata (assembly GCA_947086465.1). Taxonomy (NCBI): domain Eukaryota; kingdom Metazoa; phylum Arthropoda; class Insecta; order Lepidoptera; family Geometridae; genus Eupithecia; species Eupithecia exiguata. The sequence goes on along the minus strand of OX352240.1, from coordinate 10,273,608 downwards.
ATCATCGTCCACAGGCAAAGGCATATTATCATACAAGGATAAAGTAATTAAAAAGGTTAAGAATACTATACTATTCAGTTCAGCAAGGATAAAAATACATCAACCTTATTAATTGATGGCATAGAACTAAATTGAACCTATCTACAACCTACTAGGTACAATGGCGTTAATTGTTGGCTGTTACGTTTGAGACTTCAAACGTACTTCTAAGAAACTGTTTTAAAACTAGTTTCTTCCGTGGATTCACATGCGTGGTTGCGTGCAAGGGAACCGTTTCATGGGATAAAAAGCTTATGCTTAATTCCAGGCTGAGAGCTACATCGATGCCAAATTTTAGCGCGATCGGTTTATGTTATTGTTTTGGCGTGAAGAGGTCAGTACTAAGTACCAAACATCCATCCAAATATCTAAACTTTAGCTTTAGTTGATAATATGGTGTGACTAGCCAAACTCGATGTAGAGTTTACCTTACATACCTTTCTGCAGGACATTCTTGTCATGACCTTTGCTTTGTTAGACATCTGATATTTTACAAGAAAGCATTGGCAAGAAACATAAGTTCAGGGAGTCAATTGATTATGTCACGAATGCTTCCTTCTTAATTAAAGATCGTAAAAAGTAACTACAGGATGAATTCATCGTGTAGTTCCTTTTTGCGGTGTTTTATCTTAAGTGCAGGTGCAAATATACATACATCTTAGGCGTCCTTTAATCTCTGAAACTAAGATTAATTTGGAATGGAGACCCATGAGCTATATATTTTTCTTTCTTCTTCTTTAAAGGTGCCTACCCGCTTTTAGTTTTTTGGATAAAAGGGTATTTTTCCCGTTCAGTTGGTAGTTTTTGGTCATTTGATGTTTTACCAGGACAAAAAGTAGCCTCTGTTACTGTTGAAAGGATGCAGATCCATTCAACTAGCTCTATGCCAAAAACCAAGTCAATTGATTGCGGTAAGGCGTGAAGCAAGGACAAACAAACAAACACACTTTCGCATTTAAAATATTAGTTAGGATGTACATTTTTTATACTTGTCGTAGAGGGTGCTACGAAGCTACCTGCGTCTTGCGAACGATGCAAAAGATTTCAACGCGCACGCCTGCCCTTTTTCACAGAATCAAACAGTTTTTATTCTAAAAATGTTATTAAGTACAATGGGAGTTGCGGTTTTCACCATTATTTTAAAAGTAAGTTTATATTCTTTGTGACCCGAGAGCTGGTGAGTATCTGGCACAGCGCATCAGCATTGCCATACAGCGCAGCGGGGCAGAGCAAACAGCGTCTTGGGCACGCTTCAGACTGATATTGATATGGATCAGTTGACCTACTTGTAGATTGTTTGCAACAGTCTGCAGTTAGTTCAATTGTTTCTATTGTTAATACTAGTTTTAATTTAATTCTATTATTTAATTGTAATTTTCATAAAGATTTATTGTTTTTTTTTGCATTTTCATGTTATTTCCCCATGTCATCTGTTATAGGTGCAGGACGACATTTTTGTTTTTGTTTTATTTGGGAAATAAACAGTACATTATACTTAAAATTACGAAACATAAGACCAAAAAAAAAATCCTCCATTAAAAAACATTGGAGATATATCAAAATTAAAAGTATTTAATTTTGTATTAGGTAAATTAATATTGTTTTCGCGCATGTTTTGCGTGTTTTGCGCAAGTGGGACTTACCACCAGATCCCGGAATAGGATCACTGGTAGAAATGATGTCACCCATTCGCCTACTTGATACTACTGACATAAAAGTACTTAAATATAAGAATGAACCTAAAAAAACTCTGACTGTCAAGATCTCAGTATGAGGTGGTCAAACATTTCAGAACCTACTCTTTCCAACTTAATTATTTGTTTAAACCAAACGTCATCATCTTCTATGCTAGTCCACGGTTGGACCTGGACATCCTACTCTGATGAGCGCCACAGCGCCCTGTCTTGACCTTGCCGCATCTGCCTGCAGTCCATCGCAGGTCGTCATCCCACCAAGTCGAAAGGCGTCCTACACTATGTTTGCCGAGTCGCGGTCTCTACTTAAGAACTCGTTTATCCCAGTGAATGTTGGATGGGACTAAACTATATTTACTTACGTTAGCAATTATAATACTTTGTGAACTAGTTTAAACGCCTACCTATATCTGACAAGCCTATTAACCTAGTGGCAAAATATGTACATAACACATTGGTAAGGTACCACTTTACACTCGGTTTTAGAATACAAGTTATTTTATGTCAACAAAGACATTCTTGAATAAAAACTTATAAACTGAAGATAGGTAAGTACCTAATAAATGGCAAGGCTATTAAAAAAAACTTAGACAATGCATTTTTTCACGTGTGAAGGAGATGAATGAACTTGACCTATCTTCTAACCGCGATTTACTTCGACTATACTACCATGTCTAGAAATATTTTACACCAATATTTCTTTGATGGTTTTGTAATTGTAACCACTTTGTAAACAGGTAAACGTGTTCTTGAGTGGAGAGCACGACTCGGTAAACGTAGTGTAGGACGCCCTCCGGCCAGGTGGGAAGTAGACCTGCGATGGACTGCAGGCAGACGCGGCAAGCTCAAGACAGGGCGCTGTGGTGCACATTAGAGAAGGCCTATGTCCGGCTGTGGGCTATCAAAGGCTGATAATGAACCTCTTTGTACAAGTGGTAGATAGATAGCATACCAACTCTATGTTTAAGTAGAAAATATATTATGTTTAGGTAATTAAGTCCAGTCAGTTAGTAGGTGTGTTAAATTGCGTTAAAATTACGTATGAAACAACTCCATAACGGAACTAGAGCTTGGTAATACGATGTAATGCAACAATAATGCATGAATGGGTAATTTACTTAGCGAAATGGAAAGAAATCAGTTATTATATACCTACTACATCTACTCAGAAAGCTGATTATTCTTGTTCCAAACATAACCTAGGAAGTTCGTCATTGCAAGCGTAGGTACCCACTAAAAAGCGGGACTGAAAACTCTATGGAATTTCATTTCTCACGCGTTTAGGGGAGAGAAAAGTGAATGGAAATCCATTTATAACGTGTTATTTTTTTTAATTTCTGAAATAGCAGCCGGTAGCTACAAAAAGTTTATACTCGGAATCCGCCTTACGACGGAATAACTTTAAAAAAATTAAATCCGTATGTTTTGTCTTTAATTTGGTATATAAAATACGTACAAATTTTCTTATCTATTTTCAAATCCTGATTTTGCCACCGGACACTGTACCTCTGTCTAAGTAAGTGATAATGGTGTCCTAGCCAGGTGCGCATGGCATTATTTCAGTGCACAAGTGTGTACGCAAGTAAGTAGTAAGCCGCTGATTTTCCAATAAATAAAATAAATAATTCCGCAAAATTCACGAAGAAACAAGCTTCAATTTTTTACCAAAATTACGGCAACGGTGCAGCTAAACTTAAAAAAAAAACATCTGATTTGTTTCTTTCGCTCTATATTGAAGCAATAAAAGAAATAAAAGTCCGGTCGTCAGCTTGGAAAGTTTAGATCACTGAACGCCCTTGACTTAACACTGAGTTGAGTAACCCTTTGACCCTTCAAGATAGGTAGGTACCTACAGGTACTACCAATACACCTTCATCTCGTATTTCCGGAGAAAAAGGTTATTATGCCTTTTTGACAAGTTGTAAATCACTTGTAGTAGTTATAGCGAAGGTGAGTATTTTTTTACCTATTATGCTTCGATTCATGGATATTTTTTGTAATAGGTACAAAGGGGTTACAAACCCCAAGGAATATTGATGGAAAATATTTAACAACATTGGTATCGAAACATAGCAAGGAACTCGGATTTTTAATTTTGAAAACTTTCATTCATCATCTACTTAATTAATCAGTTGAGCTATCTGTACACTATTTGCAACAGTCTGCAGTTAGCTTAATGGTTTCAATTAAAAATTCTATTAAGTATTTGATTGTAATTTTCTTTGTTAATAAAGATACCTAAGGAACTGTAGGAGTTAAGAGTTATTAAGAGTTCGCTCGTTCGTTTTTTAACTGAAATTTAAACATTTTTCGCTGCACACGTAAAATAATGCGTTCGTTGTTGAAGTTGGTGTTTTTAGTGATAACCTTGCTGTTACTTTGTTGTTAAAACTGATAAAAATAACAGATATTGTTATCAGTTTTTGTTAAATTTTCATTCATAAATGTCTTTGTTGACATAAAATATTTTTGATTCTAAATCCGGAAAATATAAAAATAAAAATATTAGAGGTTACTTCATTTTTGTGTAGAGTTGCATATACGTACAGTAGGTACCTAGTTAGGTTTCAAGCTAATAACGACCTTTTGTATTAAGTTTTATGGTACTTTCTCAAATTTCTAGTTTTTAAGTAAGTGAAAGTGTTAATTTTATTGTGCCTACGATCTTGGGGTACCTTACCTTTACCAGCGGTGGCACCAGCTCACCAGCTGATCTAAAAACAGTGTAGAAACCAAAAACTTTTTTGTAAACAGAGTCATACCATAATAATCTATGGACTTGCACCCTTTTCGCGCGCGCAGTGAAATAGGGGCAAATTCGTGTTCAATATGAAATTTGAAAGCTGTCAAGACCATACAGTTTCGAACTTTTATAATTGGCTCGGATGAAACAGTGTGGTTTACCTTTGTTTACAAAAATAAATAAGTACAAAAACGACTCTACCACATGACAAGCACATAAAGTATTCTAGAGCATGTAATAGCCTACCTATTTCCTTACATAGGTACCTACCTTCATATTCAATTACCTAAAAAAGTCATTTATTTACAGAAAATTACAATAAACAATATAATAATAAATACAACGAATAATTACACTTAAATCTATTTTCTAAAAATCTAAGCCGTCACCAAGTGCCCAGAATGCTGGCAGCATTGCCACGTTGAATGGCAATGTTAATTCGTTGACACCTGTCACCTGTGGACTTACCAATTACCAGAAATATTTTTTTTCTTTCTTACCTGCCAAATAAGTCCCAAAATCCGGCTGAATGGTGTAACCATGGCACATATCGGTCGTGTTTATGGCATTACTCATTTTTATCGGAATCGGCTCCAAATGTTCTGATACCCCGGCGACAGCTGTAAGACGCTGAGCAACGGTCAGGCTCATAATGCTTGTTTCATTGAGTAATCTTAAATCCATTATTTTGTCCACTTTAGTTATTTTTCCAAACGACTATTATTATATAGATTCTTTATAGTTACATTCATAGATAATACAAATTTTTAATTATGTACACCATCTTATTTGATTGCAGAAAAACTGCACCATTTAAAAATAAATTCGCGCGTTATTTAAATACGGAACGCGACGTCTATGGTCTAGCGAGGCCCATGCATCTTTCGCGACTAAACTTACCACTACCACAGTACCACTTCCCTTCTTTATTCGAATTCCACACCGCTCGGCTCGTTGCCGTGACCATCCAACCCACCTAGTCGTAGGTAGGTAATGTGTTGAAAGGATATTGTTTTTTTTTCCTCACAAATATTATTTATACCACTTTGCATACATCTTGGCATTTATTGATTTATTTATTAAATGTACACCTACAGTATAGTACAGTATATTACTTGCATGGGGAATATAAAAATAATAATAATTAAATCCCTTCAATATTTGTTTGACCAGCAGAGCTTCATCTTTAAAACAGTAGGTATAGATTCCAGAAACTTTTTTGTAACCATAGGCATAGGTACCATATAATTTATGAATTTGCACCTTTTTCGCGCGCGCAGTGAAATAGGGGCAAATTCGAGTTCATTATGAAATTTGAAAGCTGTCAAGACCAAATACAGTTTCGAACTTGGGCTGGGATGATACAGTGTGGTTTACCTTTGTTTACAAAAATAAATAAGTAGGTACATAAACAACTATACAACATAGACTCTACCACATAATAAGTAAGTACATAAATGTACTAAAATAAATATTTAAGGGTCCCGTTTTACCCCTTTGGACACGGAACCTTAAAAAAAGCATTAACAAACATCAAACCAAAAAACCGGGTAGACGGACGAAACTATTTTATTCCGTGCCGTGGGCACATCAATTAGTCCGGTTTGACCTTAGAGTATAGGTATATAGAGACGGCGTATTGTTCTATAGGAACTTTCGGTTATACAAATATGATCTAAATCGATATTGTACTCATAAACTTATAGCTATCTCGTTTTATCTTACCTACAATAACCAATGTAAAAAGAGACATCAATATAATGTGCGAAACCTATTTTTGGCAACATTGAAACGTGACGTCATAGCAAAGCATGATTGAGGCCGGTTCGCCATTTAACTTTCAGGTATGTAAACTGTCAACGAGAGTTGCATTTACAGTAAAAATGCTAAAATTATTTGAGTTCGGGACTTTTTCATGTGAATACTTATATAGTAAGCGAAAGAAAGCTAATAAAAAGATGCCAAACAGCAGTTTGGTAGGTTGCGGCTTAAAAACAAGCGAAAATCGTCCAAACATAACATTACACCGGTACGTATTCTTATTTTGCTAAATTACCAAATAATACAATAAATACCTTATGTGTTGGCTTTCATAGGAATAGTTTACATAAAATTCATACCGAATGTAGCTTATTTTTGTAAGTTTTAAGTGTAATTAAAGAAAACATGAAACTGTTTGTTTGGCGATAGTGTTGTCCTTCAAGGCATTTTTCATAGGTATCGATGTTTTCAAGTGTAAATTGTAGTGTATTAATTTTCAACTGGTTTTTTACGTTCTAGGTTACCCGAAAATTACGGTAAAAGAAAAAGTGGCTGGACTCAATTGGAGTAGAAAATTTGAAGTTTGGTACGAAAGATATTTTCGTTCGTTCTCTTCATTTTGAAGAAACTTGCTTCAATCGAACTTTAAATAACAAGACTGCGAGAGGATGCCGTACCGTCACGAATCTTTTTAGTAAGTATTTTACTTGACCTTACTCCCACAAACTTCTATTGCAAAGTAATGCATATATGCATTAACAAACTTGACTACCTTTATTTTTCCAAAGGGCTTAAATTTTGATATTAATGAATATTACGTTTTAAGTAAATAAATCTGACCCAAAGTAATATTAAATACTTCAAATCCCCTCTAAAATGTACATTTCCATAAATCCTCCCTTAGCAAATTATTTCCATGCAAAATAAAGTTATTTCGTAAACGATGTGGCACGGTCACCTTTTTTTTTAGAATTTCTTTAAGATTTTAGATTTTTTTTCAAAGTTGAACTACTCAGTACCTTTCTAGAGTCTATAATTGTAGGCTGACAAATAATGTTGCATTATAAATTTATTCTTCATGTTTGTTTCAGCCACTAGTGCCAGCGCGACCCAGTACTTTAATAGAAATAATGTAAATTTGAGATTTATACTGTAAATGAATGAGACTGATTACATTAGGTACTTGTAAAATTGAAAATTTAGGTGTAGTATTAGTTGAATTTTTGAATTAGGTAGGTATATTGCAAATGTGTAAATGAATGAGACTGTTGCATTGCTTCTACAATCGAAAATACAGGTGGCGTCTGTGTTAAATTTTTGATTTATACTGTAAATGAATAAGACGGATTACATTGCTTGTTTAATTAAAAATGTAGGAGTCTGTGTTAAATTTGTGATATAATATAATAAATGAATGAGACTTGTTGAATTGCTTATAAAATGTGGTGTCTATCTTTTTGTGATTTATATTATAATAATAATATAAATCACAAAAAGATACCCATATTGTTATACAAATATAAATATACTATCTCACAAATCACTGTTGCATACAAACAATATATTTTGCAATTAAGTAGCTTGTTGTTTCATTTCAGTAGGTACCTTTTTTTCTTAAATGAACACAACGTTTATTGACAAAGAAAATTTGAATCAAATAGTATAAACAAATTAGAACTAGTATTTACCTACAATTGAAACAAATGAGCTAACTGCAGACTGTTCAATAAACTGGTTTGGTGAACTTTGATCTTTAATTCTAAGGAGGTCTGGCACGTGTCTAAACGCAAGAGTCTTGACTCGGAAAATACATGAAAAAATTACCATTGTTATAATAGCTCATTTTCTTAACTTCTCAGTGGTTGCGTCTCATGAGCGCGGTCGAGCCATAGTTGGGTACGTGCATTCACATACTTTGTATCTCTAATTAAAGCATTCTATGACTATATGATTATAGAATTCTGTTTCATAATCGTGGTGAAAACAATAAAATCACTACGAAACTGCTAAAATATCGTCACAAAAATACTTGTTTCGATAAAAATATCGAGGTACAAAAGGGCAGCACTACGGAAAGGAGCCATTTTAGTTTCTAGGTAAGTTTAGGTATACACGTTTTTTTCGTAGGTATGCCATCTCTAGGTATACTCTAAGGGTTTGACAGAACGGGGTCAGTTACGCTACTCAACACTAGATGGCATAAGATGTTTTTGAATGTTTGGTTTGCGGAAAAGAACGAAGCAAGCATCGTCCTGAAGATGATGTAGTTTCTCAACGCTAGATGGCAATAGTTGTTATTTTATTTCATATAAGTTGTGTTTAGGATACCTTAGTTCAATCACATTTTTTTGATATTCAATCATAAATATTTTTATTTGGCATGTTATATTATTAAAATATACTTAACAGGTTCACTATGCACTCAAGATATGAAATATATAAAATGAATTTTTGCTTTTTAAATATTTTATACTTAATTACCTAATTAAACTTTATTAATAAGAATAGAGCACCCTCAGAAATAAGTAGGGTAAGTAGGTAAATATACTGCCGAAAACATCGTACAATGGTCTACAAAGAAAATAATTATTGATGGGGAGGATAATAGGTATTTGTCCACATACATTTTCCTATAAAGTAAATACTTACATTTCTAAAAATCTTTGCCTATAATTCGCAAAAAACTTAATATTTTAAAAACTAATGTTGGTAAGTTCAATGGGTACCCACCTACTATTTGGTAACTATAATACTGTCAATGAGCTATTAGGTACATACCTTCATACTAACAGCATAACTTATTATGTTTTTTAGAATTACTCAAAAACATAATAAGTTATCCGATAATGTCGTTTTAAGTTAGCCATGGCGTTTTAAGGTTATTGAAGGCTCTAGAAGTATCAAACAAGAGGTACCTACCTAAGAAAGTAATAAATACATTCCTCACGTACCTACCTTTAATATGTTATCATCATATTACCGTACATAAAACTTACCTACTTTCTGTTTTAGGTATTTAGCAAGATAGCGAACCTCTAATGAATACAAATAACAGCACAAAACGAACAGACTGGAAAAAAACCGAGGGCAATGTCCGTTTTTGATTGACTGGTTTAAGCGAAACAGAAGTGGCCTACCAGTAACTATTCCTAAAGTATGTATGTATGTATACTAAACTTATAGAAGCTATAGAGGTTTTGGAGGTAAGAAAAAAGAACAACAATGGTTGAAGAAGATAAACAAGTATAGGTAGCTACTTAAATTTAACAATAATTCTGATTTAGCTTGGTACCTAGGTAGATTTATTGGCGATAAAACTCTATGACCTTCATGCTATGCCTTCAACAGATATTTGTGACGAACCTAAAAAGGTACCTATTAACTTTATGTTTTCATCCTATAATAATAAGAGGTATTTATCGTATTTATACTTAATATTCAGTATTTCTTTAAGTATCATTTTGTGAAATTGTGAGTCAGTAGTAGACGGAAAAAACACTGACGCCGCCATGAGTCAACATAAAATTTTCGCATTTGCTTAAGTTCCTTGAACCCATTACCTGTTTTTTTTTTGTTTGCAAAAGAAATGTTTCACCGTCTACCCATAATTCTGTTTCTGAAACTATTTATGTAGAAAATAATGTAGGTAACTGGCTAACCTAACCCAACTATCTAAAACACATAATTCAAAGATAACAGATCGATCACCGTTGCGTTGGTTAGACTGTCGTGTTCTTGTGTTTATTTACGTCCATCGTATTGTTTGTATACAGCCCGGCACGACCGACCTGCGCATCGGAGTACGTCATCGCCCCTCCCCGAAACCCCCGCGAGATCCGCAAAGACCCGTATTTCCTACGCGCAGCGTTGGATCGAGCCACCACTCGCTCATTCATTCGGCATTCGCAAACGTTGTTGCGTGTAGAGAGCTCGCCCCGCGCCAGTGAATTATCTAGTCCTTCTGTGAAGTTAGTTATCCATCTAAAAGTTACTAAGTGCTACTATCCTGAGCAATGTTGAAAGAAAAGTCAAGATACGAGCATCGCCACACGTCCCAGGAAGATGGGCGAGCATTAGCATCAAGCAGACTACCTGGCATTGATGAACTCACCCTTGGCCTTAAACAAAAGCTACACCTCCAGGCTCGGGCCAGGGCTGCACCTTACTACAACATTAGAAAGCAAGAACCACTTGATCTCGTGGAAAGGTTGTTGGAAGAGCGTGCCCTTGTCGCTGAGGCTGTACGCAGATTGCAAGAGAAGAAGGAGCCGTGTCATAAAATATCTGTTGATTCATAATTTGAAAACAAAACATTTTAGTTGTGAAAGTGCGAATGGTGTTGTGAAATCGCTTGTGTGTAAGAAACGTGTCAGATTACAATGGTGCTATATGCGGCAAGCGTGCCAGAAAGAGACGGCCAATTATGACGTGTCTAGACAACACGAGTCACGAGAACGAATCAAAATGGCCGCTCAGCAGACTCTACAATCATAATATTTATTATTCGTTTCACAGTGACCTTAGCTGATCACGACAAAATACCTAAGTACATTAATTAACTGATTATGAATAAGGAAGAATACTAGTTTACCTATTGTTTAACTGTTTTTCTCGGTACATAACATATTTTATATAATTTAACCTAATTTTGTGTCTTAATTATTTAATTACAATAACCACTACACGTATTTATTTTGAATGTTAGTGAAGATGAAATGTATCTCCGAGCTTTAACTAAGTATATTAGAAGATTTTTTTTCGATTTTTGTGGCCCATGGCCCTACCTACTACCATTATAAGGTAAACCTAATCTAATAAAAGTGTGTTTAAAATAAGGGGTAGGTATTTTAGATACTACTTACACACATCGAGTATGTACTTGAAGCATACATAAAACTAATTGTAAACAGGCTGTTACCTAAAGTATTTTACTATAATTTAAATGACCTTTTACCATTTAAAACGTAGAAGTTTGTAGTTTATACGTACTGCTTAGGTATTTTTATGTCTTTGCCGTCTTCCAAACAGTCTATGTTTAATTTATTATTAGTATCAATTGACTGTTTTACTGTTATGTTATGTCAAAAGTGATTGTAGAGCTAACCGTACGTAGACGTTATAAAGTACAGTTACTTTCTCGCATATTATCTTAAAAAAATCTACTCGAGTGTAGTAATAGCGAAGCCACAAAGCGATTTCCAAAGAAGGTTATTCCTAAAGATTGGTAATTGTCGTGGATGTGGTTGATTTTGTAACGTAAATAGGTAATTTGTAGGCATAGTTTAATTTATAATAATAATTAATTCCTACTTAGTTTTATCTTATGATTTTTAAATCAATTTAGAAAATTACGTACAATAGTACCGTAAGTGGTATAAAAATCAATGTATTATTGCATGTGTGCATGTTTTAGTGCATTTTGTGATTATTAGATAGTTAATTTTACTGTCAATCTTGTGATTTAGATAAATAAATGGATTAAACAATTCATTATACAGCTTTTATTCTACTAATTGCATTGCATATCAAAAACCTCGTAAAATAAATACCAAAATAAAATTTAGCAACAAACCTGATCAGAAAAAAAGGTAATTTTTTTTAACCTTAAATTTATCTTTGAACGAGCACAGCCAGCTTTACGGCATGCTTAAAAAAAAGAACTAAACAATTATGTCAGATGAATTAACATAAGTCTTTTTTGGTCAGGTAATGAAAGATAATTTTATTGGCAATGAAAATTACCCTTTTTTAGTAGAGAAAATTACAATCAAATAATAGGAACACAGAACTAGTATGAAAAATTGAGCTAACTGCAGACTATTGCAACAATCTACAGATAGCTCAACTGATCCATAATCAATACCAGTCGGAAGCGTCCCCAAGACGCTAGCTGCATTTCCCCGCTGAAATTGGCAATGAAATACAATTTTAATTAGTAAAATAATGCTTGGACCGAGACCGCGAGACGGAACCCGTTTTCATATTTGGAGCTCGACCTGACTTTACGAGTATGTAGTGTAGACCGTAGGTACTACTGGTACTACTAAATTTTTCCACTACGGCACTACCTACATAATGATCAATGTGATCATGGCGGTGAATCACCTTCTGTGTAATATTATACTATCCATTTATTTATCTGTTATCTTTCCAAACCAAAATAAACACATGAGATTATTTTTTGCGCGAATTTTTATTTACTAATTTTCTTTTTTACCGAAATATTTTTGCTTTATCTAGCGGTGAGTAGCCGCGGCTATTTATACGGAACGGTAGGCAGGCATAAATAATGACAGTTACAACTTGAGATGACAGAGAGAAAGCAATGTCAATACGACATGACAGACATCCAAGGTTGCCAACCGTACGAGGTTCCTCGTACAAATACGAGATTTATGGTCTTACGTACGAGGTACGAGGGCACTATCAACCTCGTACAATTATGTACGAGGTTTTGGCATAACATAACACTTACACCAAAAATTACACTGTCGCATTGGCGCGATGATTGGATTGGATGGTTCGCTCGCTATCCCATGAACCGAGAAATCCCCGAGAAATAAAACATTTCGTTCTTCGCATTATTCGTCTGTCGTCTCGATCACACATAGCGCCAACCAGAGAGGTGTAACTTCACAAAATAAACAAAAATCTCGTGCAAAAATATAAAGAAAAACGATGAGAATGAGGATGTTCCTGATATAATATTTAGAGATGAAAACTAAGACATAGTTACCTATGCAATGTTTTGAACCTATAAACAAATCTCGTTCATTAGTTATTTACGTGAGTAGTAATGTTAAAGATTATTTTAATACTAAGTGATGTTTTATTTAGTAGAAACTGGCAATAGTTTATTTCGTTGTGTAAAACGTCCTAAATTCAACAGTTTAATAAGCATTAATTTTGGTTCAGTCACCTTTTAGAGGAATGTACGAGGTTCGGGAGCCATAATACGAGATTTTTAGCTGCTTAGTACGAGGAAAAAAATTCTACGGTTGGCAACCCTGCAGACATCTGACAAACCTTGTTTGTTTATTTTGTTTTGTTGTGTTTGAATGAAAAACTCCAATTTACTAACAAAACTTTGTGACTATTATTTACAAACTATTTTTCAAACAATCATCCTATTGTACTTTGGTGGATTCCATTATAGTGGTAAATTTTGCAAATCATTATCACTCTAAACTTACCTACTTGATACGCTAAGCCTATCAGTTTCAGTTATCTACAACGACTACAAACACGTACTAAAAGTCACAACAGTTGATTCAATCGCGGAGAATGGCTGCCTCTTGGTCTATGGGCCCTGGGACCCTCGAAGTACCTTTATCTTTGTTTGCCAAGAACCGGCAACGATTGGCTGAAAAACTTAAAAGCGGCCAAGTCGTGGTTCTACAAGGCGGTGACGAAGTTAACTTTTACGACACAGATACGACGTATAATACGTTTAGACAGGTAAGATATTTCTGCTACAACTGTAAGTTGCAATTTTCCTGTATTATATTGATGCATGGGTATATTTGGCTATTATTGCTTAGCAAGACATACCTACTTAGGTACTATTAAGGTTCATCTTCATCACCATTTGAATAACCATCTTACTTCAGGAATCATATTTTACTTGGATATGTGGTGTCCGCGAGCCTGGCTGCTATTTCGGGCTAGACGTAAGCACTCAGAAAGGATATCTATTTGTGCCAAGGCTTCCTGAAGAGTATGAAGTCTGGATGGGGAAACTTCTTACTTGTCAAGACTTTAAGAAATTATATGCAGTAGATGAAGTACACTTTGTTGATGAGGTGAGATTGTTTAAAAATTTTTTTTCAAATAAAATATAGGCCTTATTTTAACCACAATCAGCGGAAGGTTACACTAGGCCACAGGTGGGCCCTATTTGCGTGACGGGTGGAGGTTCCTAATCAAACCAACCCATGTCCTCTTGGAAGACCAGCAGTTTGCTGACGCCGGTGTATGCCTCCGCGTCTGGCTAGGCGTCCTCGGTGTCCCAAGGTGTTGCAATCTTTGAAGATCGAACACACAGCGGAAGATTACAGTAACTAAAAAAATACTGTCTGAACAAAAATTTTCTCTACTTTAGACTTTGTCTATTTTCTATTCTAAAGAGATTGAAGTGAAGATGAGGCCATGGAGCACAATAATTATTACCCATTATCTTCATCAAAAATCTAGTTATTTACCACTTCACTGATAAGATACCGTTATTTTTGCAGGTAATGTAATATGAAGTAGCATTATGTTGTATAGTTTTACTGTTATACAGATCCATATGTATCTAATTGCTGTTTGAATATATTGTTTGATATAGCTTTAATTTTCTTTCAGCTACAAGATGTCCTAAATAGCCTCAACCCTGAGACTCTTCTAACACTGGTAAGATATATTATGTATTGTTGAGCAAAATAAGGTATTTTTTGAGACAATTTTTTGTAACCTTATGAAGTAAATTTTGAAATTATCTTGATTTTTTACAGAGTGGACCAAACACCGACAGTGGTCTTACTGCAAGAGAAGCTGTTTTTGAAGGGATCAATGAGTAAGTGTTCAAATCAAATCAGAAATATTTAGCTAGTAAGATCGCTAGTAGAATAATATCAATAATATAGGTACAGTTAGCATCATAACTAAATAACGATTTTCCAAGTGTCAAAGCCTTTTACTGTTGATTTCACTTTTGGTACCTCACCTCCCAAAAAACTTCTGGATGCCTATACCCATCCATAAGTGGATAAAACCGGCTGCGGATGATGATTCAAATGTAAATTCCAGCATTTTTCGTTTAAATGACTGTTCAGTTAAAATCAGTTTATACCAGTTTTATGATTCTACTTGCTATTGTTCTCTTTGTTCATAAGCCATTATTTTTGTTTTACAGCTTCAATGTGGATAATGAAACACTGTTCCCTATTATTGCTGAGCTGTAAGTATTATACAGGATGTTTGTTATTGCAACCCACATAATTTTCAGGGAGTTGAGGGTGTCATGGGCTACATTTCTCCGGTAGAATCAATGTCCTAAGTATCATGTTTAGTGAGATTATGTTTTTTAATATTTATTTTGAAAATCTAGCATTTCGCCTTTAAGACATCATATTTTTTTTTTGTAGTTTTATTTAATAATAGCACAAAGAAACACATTCTTCAATGTATTATTGTTCTAAAAAAATTATTTCTTGATACAATTTAAAAAAAATTGGGATCAAAGTCAATGCTCATCTTGCATCCAATGTCAAAATCTGAGTAAAAGTTTTAAATCGTGTCAACTTCTAAATTACTTTAAAAATAACTAAAAGTCATATTGAATTGAATTTTCTTTTAAAGAGTTCTTCAGTTGTTGTTACCCTTTCCAAAAATATAGGTACTGACATAAAAAAATATTTATTAGGTGGTTAATTAATAATTAAATTAAAATAAAACAAATATTTATGGCTCCCATACAACAGACATAATTTTTTTGCCAATTTTATAGATAACGGTACGGAACCCTTCGTGCGCGAGTCCGACGCGCACTTGGCCGGTTTCATTTATGATTTGTTCATCTGAATAAATTTGATAATAATGCCATGATATGATGATACCTACTGCTGGATAAATGCCTCTCTCTTCTTCTTCCACTCTGCGCTATTTACTGCAGTAAAAGGCCATCATATTGGTGATGATGATTTTGATATAATAATAAATAATGCTGGACGACTCATACAGCATTATCTAGCCACAAGCTAAGCAGAGCTTGTGTTATGGGTACTAGATAACTGATACACGTAATATAATACAATACATAAATAGATATTTTTTATTATACATAGAAAACGACCAGAACACCCTGAATAATGAATATGCAGATCGTACAAACATTTGTTCCGAGGCGGGCATCGAACCCGCAACCTCCTGCGTCGCAGGCAGACCTTCGCCCACCGCGCCACATCGGTCGTCGATATAGGTAGGTGTTGATGTAAAGCTATTAGGTATACTTTAATAATAGAACTTATCATCCACTGTTTTGGAACAAATCTGGTCATGAACAGTAATAATTATAACTATTACAATACCTTACTGCTTTGCTTCCTGTTGTGTTTTGCACGGTAATAAAATGTACAGTAAGGTACTATTTCATAAAACAAAACATAAATAAGGAAATATCATAACATAACAAACAACTCTGACTCAACTGTGTAGGTCAATGTAACAAACAAATCTTTAACTGTGTCAGTGCAAGCAAAAACTTTATGTAAACAAAACTGAATCAAAGAGGGCAATCAGTAAATACTGTACTGTCTTATACAATACCTATTTAATATACTTTCAACAACATCACGTCATAACGCAGTCACTGCCTAGCCTCAACGCGGTGCGACGTGCGACCCACAAGGGCGCCCGCCGCCACCATCTCATGCACTTCTAGATGTACATGTGCGTCTTGTTCCATGAAAGTGTTAAGCTAATTAAAAACCTATCTTTAGGTAGCAGAGTCGTAAATCGTTTCCGTTTCTTCAGCTAGAGATTTCTTGATCTTGATCATCGTTTACGTCGTGCATGGTCGCCATTTTAGTGGACTTTTCCTTCTCCATATCTTTCAATAATATTATTTTGATAGATTTATGGATAAATAATTTATTTGCTACTGTAACAAACAATAGGTACATAAATTAAGTTATGTACTAAACTAAAATTCATTCCAGTACCTAACAAGAGAATTGTAGCACAGATGAAATAATGTTACGTCGTAAGTTGTAATCACAGATTCTATAAGGCTATGTGCTTGGTAGTTATGTATGGTTTGTTTGGTGCCTATAAGTTTTTAAGGTGGTAGTTATGGTTGTTTATTAAATTTATTTGTTTCAGGCGCGTGATAAAAACCCCAGAGGAAGTAGAGGTTATGAGATACGTTTGCAAAGTGTCTTCTGAAGCGCACAAACAGGTAAACCTACTTGATTGCATAAAACATAATTTATTGTGTGCTACTGACCTCATTAGTGATTTTGCAATATGCGACATTATGCAAGATTTTGCGTAAACAAGCAACGCCATCTAGTGTCGAGTAGGTAAACTAACCTGAGTTAGTTTCTTATCTCTTTTTTCATTGGTTTCTTGATGCCTCCGACAGCCTTTCGGGTGGCAACGTGGAAACCGAGTAAAAACTATTTTTGTCAATTTTATGATGAAAAAAATTTACGACTATTACGAGATACTCCTCGTCAGGGCTTCACCTGAAAGTCAGCGTAGCATACACATGCTGGGGACCCTTTTTTAATACCTAGGTACGTTTTCTATCTTCTATTTGCATACATAATAGTTTTTTTCTATCTAGTAGGTATCTGTATGAGACGGTTTGTATGTTTCTTGAGTAAAAATAAATATTTTTCTTCTTCTTCAACACACACCAGGTTCGTTGCTGACCTGCTTAGATTCATAATTAATTCTTGAAACGATGGTTTTTACTAAAACTTGTGTTAATTTCTGCTCCAGGTGATGCTTTACACAAAACCCGGTCGTATGGAGTACCAATGCGAGTCAATATTCCTAGACTATTGCTACCGCGTCGGAGGCTGTCGACAGGTCTCCTATACTTGCATCTGTGGCTCCGGAGACAACTGCGCAACGCTGCACTACGGGCACGCCGCCGCGCCTAATGCCAAACAACTCACTGAGAGGGATATGTGGTTGGTTCAATAGAGAAAGCTGAGCTCCAAGTCCGAAAATACGTATATTTTATAGTGTCTGAGAATTCACTTCCATGCGAGAAGTCGGTGCAGATCTCAGTTCCCCCACTTAGAGTTAGTGTCTACGATGTCATCGTAAAGTTTCACGGGGAGGTAAGTTCTAAGGGATTTCTAAGAGATTTGGTAGAGCGCCTCTATCGTGCGGACATGAAACTAAGAAATCTCATACAAAATACTTTAATTTTTGCTCCCTTTTTGTTTGTAAAATCTGTTTAAAATTAGACGATCACGTCTCAATACATTCATCAAACCGAACTCAGGGCTCTGTTCATGAAAACGTGTCGTTACAATAAACATCAATAGCATCTAGATTTTTTACAAAAGCAACGCAATCTGGTTGCTATTTCATTTTAAAAGGGGCTTTCGGATGTAGTATGCGGAAATCTGAAGACAGGGCGCTGTAGCATTCATCAGCGGACAACACGCGCAGATGAAATAATAATTTGTTCAATGTTTTCCAGTCTGTACGACATGGGCGGTAACTACGCAGGCTACGCGGCGGACATAACGTGCTCGTTCCCAGCCAACGGCAAGTTCAGCGACGATCAGAAGCTGGTCTATGAAGCGGTGCTGGCGGCTAGAGACGCAGTTATCAGGTATCTTAGAATTTTCGAAGCTAAACGGCACGATTAGTTCACGCGCCTACTAAAAACACAATTTCATTTCATTTATTAATTCCACCGTAGGTACCATTAATAAATGACAACGCAACATCGTTACTCAAGTGGGGCTAGATAATGCTGTGTGAATGGTCCAGCAATATTTATATTTATAATGGTTTGATTTCAGAGAGGCGAAACCAGGAGTGCTATGGACCGACATGCACCTGACTGCTAACAGAGCGATGCTGGAGCATCTCAAGAAAGGTGGTCTTTTGAAGGGAGACGTCGAGGAAATGATCAAGGTAACAAGTTATTTATCAACGATGACTTGAGTCGCAGCGGGCGAAGGTCCGCATGCGACGCAGGAGGTTGCGGGTTCGATTCCCGTTAAGCACGAAAGCTTGTACGATTTGCAGATATTTGTTTCTGGTGTTCTCGGGGTTTTCAATGTAGAATAAAAAAAATATTAAGTAATTTATTGTATTAAGTATATCAGTTATCTATAGTACCTACCCATAACACGAGCTCTGATTAGCTTGGGGCTAGACGGGGCAATACACAAAGTATTGTTAAGCATTATTTACATATTGTATTTAATTTATTTATTCATTATTGGATCACCGCATAACCTCTCCGCTTGCACTTGTAGAGAGTACAGCGCGTAGACCGGAACAGGCCTTGCACACTCGCAAAAAGTTAAAACTACTCTTGCGATTTCATTATGAATGAGAGCGGTTTAACTACGACCCTCTTTATGTTTGAAGAATACCAACCTTTCATATCTTAACAAGTGACAGTTTTTATATTAAAAAGAGTCTAAAACCCGGTTTCCACCGCGAGCCAAGCAGACGCATTAAACACTCCGTTCAACTCGTAAGAGTAAACTCTATAATTGTATCACCACCAAAAAATAGTGGAGCGGAAAGGACTGAGCTTTCAGAAAGCGTTGAAATTAACTCCTCTCTAAAAATTATATAAAACCTATTTTGAATAAAATAGGTTTTAAATTTCCACCGACATAGAGTTTTGTCTGTTGATTTCAAACGCAAAAGAATTTTTAGAGAGGAGTTAATTTCAACGTATGGTTTATTCAAAATAGGTTTTAAATTTCAAGAAATCCGTCCGAGTTAAACCCCGCTTTACTATTATCCTTATTATTCCAGCACGGAGTAAACGCCATCCTGCAACCGCACGGCCTGGGCCACTTGCTAGGCCTAGACGTCCACGACGTGGGGGGCTACTTACCGCACTGCCCCCCGCGTCCCGGCGGCGCCCTCACCCGCCTGCGGACCGCGCGGGCTCTCCTGCCGTCTATGGCGCTAACTGTGGAGCCCGGCTGCTACTTTATACAGAGGGTATGTAGCTATATCTATGTAGGTATACCTACACTAGGCCCCCCTGGTCTATTCCCACACGTGGACCCGCTACTACTTTGAAACTAACTATGATATCAAATCTTCACGAAAAAATCTAGATCGTTGTGAAAGAAAATTAAGAAACGTCTTTTAATAAGCTTTATTACCCCGGATTTAATCTAGCACTCACTAGAAATAATGCATTCTGCATGAGTATTAAACATATTAAATGCTCCCGAAATGGTTTATGATTTGCGGCAAATCTTTCGCTAGTTTTATTGCTTGTAGAACGTAGATAAAAAAGACAACTAGCGCCCAACCGTGACGAACCACTTTAAATTCACAACACTTAATTATTACCTTCGTTCTGCCACAGTTGCTAGACGTAGCCAAGATCAATCCCGACCAAACCCACTTCTTCAACTGGGAGCGAGTCGACCAGTTCCGCGGCTTTGGAGGCGTCAGGATAGAAGACGATGTGCTGATAACGGAGGATGGGGTTGAAAACATGACCTTCGTGCCTAGGACGTAAGTGATATAATCTGTTGAACATTTGCTTTTTAAGGGCTAATAGACGCACCGAAAGGTACAATGAACGAAGAGAGAGAGGGTTAACAAAGCCGCCAAGCTGTTGCACTTGGTGGAACCAAGTGCCAATTTCTATATGACAAACGTTGTGCCGTATTGACATATTGTTCTGTGGGGCCAGTATTTATTATTCCTTGAGCATCTGGTTGTTTCCGCGCCAGATACAAGTCGTTAACAAGCGTCGTAATGGACGATTACGGCAAAGCAACGCTCGGTAGCTTACTCGGCAAAACGGTAGCAAGCAAATATGGCTTTCGCAATAGACGTACCTAATGTTGGATATTATAGTAGTGTAGGTATCATTATAATGAGGGCCTTTTAATGCGACCTTTAAATTAATAGTAGATTGTTTTACAAGGGACTAAACCATCCCATTATATACGAGGTTGTTATACTCCCGAGCGTAGCGAGGGAGGATGACAAGACCGAGTTATAATGGGTGGTTTTGGCCCGAGTAAAACACTCTACTTTTCACTTCGATTGCGAGAAAATAAAACAATTCAAAATTAGACAATTTTCAGAAATTTTATTAAAAATTAAATGTGCAGTTAGAGCAATTTTGAATGTTTAGTGATATGTTTTTCCCGGGCAATTTTATTTCGGTTCTCTGTGATTGGGATGTGTGTGTAATATTTTGAGTTGATTGTTGTGGAGTAAAAGTTGGAGAGACTCGACTCATGCTTGAGTTTCGTGCATTATTAAGATCTGAGTGCGGCTTCAGCTGAGTTGACATATTCATCCAAACGTTGAAACATTAGTGGGACGTAACTCCTGATAGGCTTTAACTATATTAAGGTATTCTCCACTGATGACAAATTTACGCTCTTTGTTTGTTTTCGTGTTCGGCAGACTCACAGCTTGTAGGTTTGTATCCGTTTCTACGTCTTCTAGCGTTATATTAGCAAGCTCTATTCCTCTGCATGCACCGCTGATTCCATAAATTAAAGCAACCTGTTGAACAAAAAAATAAGTGTGTTATTAATCGTAATAACCTAGGTACATAATTTAGGTATGTAGGTAGGTATCTATTTATTTAGTTTGAGTTGAGTACATAAGTAGTAGGTTACCTTTGTTGCCAAGTATTGTTTATTTGGAGCGTTATTTAAAAATGTTTCGATTTCTTGTGTCGTCAAGACTTTAGATTTTTTTCTTTCTTTTTTCTTTAATTTCTTCAGTAAAGCCGTTAAATTTACATATTTTTTAATATCGACGTCGTGTCTCGTTTGTAAGGTCATTCTTAACATTGAATATGTGCTCCAAAGAGTCGACGATTTGAATTTTTTCGATAATTCATCAAAATAAGTGAGAAAAACCACTTCTGTAAAAGAATCCACACGTTTCTCATCTCTCCATTTCATAAAATTTTCGTAACTCTTTAAATATATTCCACGTGATTTTGTCGGCAACAGATTCATAATTATTTCTTTGCCCTTTTCTTCCATTTGCATATTAGCATCTTCACTATCACTTGATGACATTTTTCACGTTCACAATTTGGAAGTAAAAGTCAGGAAGATAAACGTAAAAGTTTTTGATTTGGAATGAAGAAAATTCTAGAGATTTAGCGCCAATACCATCTTTTTTTTTAAATCTCTATTTAACCCGCAACGAAAGAGTTCGCATTCTACCGTGAAGGGAAGAATCAACCTCCATAAAACATCACCAAGACGGTTCTATTTTCAAAAAAAAGGTTGACGGAGCACCAAGAAGTCGAGTTTTTATGTAAGAGAACGAATGCTTTGTACTGGCTGATGATTTTAGACAAAAATTAAAAAGAAAAATTACTTTTTAGCCCGAGGGATTAAACTCGAGTTTTAGGCCTGCTAAGCTACACTATTATGATACACTTTTCGAGCAAGAGAAGTGAAAAAAGTAGTGTCCATAGACTAAGATAGATGGCGCTGTATGAAACTAAAGTGTCAAAAATCCTAGTGGAAACAGAAATTTTTTTCGTTGTTTATTTTATGACATTTGACATTGACACGTTTGACTTTTGTGCAGCGCCATCTAGTGTCAAAATAAAAAGCGTGTTTTTTTTAAAGATTGCATTGAAAACCCCTCATTTCTTTCTGTAAAACTACCCGTCTATTATGTCCTGTCCAACTCAAGGATGCTTGGAAGAGTTCGCTCAAAGCGATAAGGCCGCCCTTTGTACTTCTTTGATTCTCAGCATTTTCTTCTATAGCATATTGTGTGTTTGTGTAGTACCTACAATAAAGAGATCTCTCTATCTAGGTATTTAATGTGCGGTCAGACTAAACCTCGTCAAAGTTTCGTGGTAAATCTTGCTCATTACCCGACTACCAACAGGGGAGGGTTATGAGGTTAGCACCCTATACCATATCTCCGAATTAGCTGCCACAAAGGTAAACATAGGGGATACCAGTAAAAAATTTACCTCCTTTGTAGAAGGTAACTACGACAGTATTACGTTTTGTCGTAAAAAAATCTAGGAATTTTAATTTTAACCAAAACTTGTCAACTGGTCAATAAATTAAGGTCCTGGCACATTTTTAATCTAGTACTTTAGTTTCTTACAAAGATAATAAATGATAAACATGTTTTATGGGTAATTATTTTGTGCCACTGGGTCATATTCTGAGGAATGGGGAATAGTTCTGTCGATGTGCATTGGTACTGCACATTGGGTACAAAATGTAATGAAATGTTGCCGTTGCGGATGTTTTTGGCCCATATTGGACTTTTTTCTACCTCTGCGGATCTTTTGCAGACCGTGACGTTCTACGGGTCTTTTCGGACCAAAACGCGTATCGGAACGGCATATACTACAATAGCATACACCATATTCATGCATAGTGGCCACTGTACTAGCAGAGAATATTATAATAATACCTAACGTACCACTTTAATAGGATATTAAAATACTTATAATGTTAGATATTACAACATTTTTAATGCCTACGACGGCATTTTATTCAGTGCCTCAAAGAAAGAGATTTAGAAAAAATCGGCCTACTCCGCTCGCCGTTGCCCTTTTGTATATTTTCCAACAGTCAGTTGTTCAAATTCAAAGAAATAAACATAATGACAGTCAATATATTTATGAAAACTTATTGTACACATAAAAATATCAAAAGCTTTCCTAAAAATAGCGATATACATAATATAAATACTAGAAATAAACATAAACTCGATGTGCCCACAACCAGGCTTCACAAGATTAATGTATCTTTTAAAGGGCAATGTATAAACTTCTACAACAAAACTCCTAGTGAGTTGCAAAATCTATCAATAAATAAATTCAAACAAATTGTCAAAACCTTTCTGTGCAAAAAAGCTTACTACAAAATATCAGATTATTTAGGGGATAAAAAACCTTTGGACGGGTTTTGCTCCAACTCGAAAAATAACAACTAACAGGTTTCTTAGTCGCTTCTTTACTTTAGTATACATACCGAAGCGACAGAAATCAAAAGTATTTCCGTTATTTCTGTGTCAGTGTTTTATTTTAAGGATTTCACCTTTTCTAAGGGTACATTTTTGTAATTATGGAAATAAAGAATTTTTGATTTTGATTTTGTTATCTTCATTATATTCGCCAGTTTAACCTCATGAGCTCATTTTCTTTTCCTTGTCATCTCAATTAATTTTTTTAGGCAAGCTGTAACTTATGTAATGTTACTACTTACTGTTTATATTGTTGTTAAAAATAAATGTATTTCTATTTCATTCTATTCTTACTACCTGCAATTTGGGGAGTCACGTCTGGTGAGGCCTTATGTGCTCTTTCTTGTGATTTATTATGTAGGTATCCTGCGTTGGTATAAACGTTTTTTATCTACGTATGTTGAGCTGAATTGGATCATTCCACTTTTCAGGGATTGTAGCCAATGGATAATCCATGTTAGATAAGCTACCCTGGTACCATCCTGGTTTCATTCAAACAAATCCGTTCAGTCTTAGAGCATGAGGGCGTCACAAACACACTATACATTTTTTACGTAATTTGTGCCTAGTGATATTAGTTTTATAGGTGATTACTCTTTCTATTTTCAGCTTGCAATATATCATTTTGCAGTTTTTCTCATATATTACGAAACTAATCATTTTGTCATATTTCGGACAAAATTTGGGTTCGGTCTGGAGCTTTTTAATTTTGACTGCGGCAACACTACTTTCGTTTCCTGTCTCGGAGAAAACAAAATAATTTCAAGATTTTCTTCAAGTTCTTAGAGGTTTCCCGTCCTTCGCCCGTTCTGGAATCGAATGTTCTTTCTCTGGCTGCGCCGCCGCGCCGCCGGTTTTTGCTGTTGGTGAAGTTATATGCTACCCCACAGAACTGTTCTGTGTGCTACCCGTTAAAGTGATCTTGCTGTGTTAGAGTTATTGTTATTACCTGGTTGTGTGTGTTTGCTGATAATGATAAAGAGCCTGACTCTGAGCCAATGAAAAACTGATGGTAATAAATGTGTACAAGCAGACGTACATGAACTATTGGTCGCGTGTGTCAACAAAACAGCCGAGCTCTTGGGAATATCGCAAAGAACATGGAATGGTTGTAAAAGAACACAAATCAACAGGAAGGGTTTCTTCGCCCACGAAAAAAGGTAGCAAAACCAATTTTGACGAAGTATTGACCAATTCACCTATTCTGCTATATGAAGAATCGTCAGTCAGTTTTTTCGCCGAAATTAATTATCTGTTCTAACGAAGGTAAGAATTGATTTAGGTATCTACCCCAATTTCAAAGAAAAGTCTATGTCTTTATTTAAAAAAAGTAAAAGGATAAAAAGTAGCCTTATGTGTTTTCCAGACTATAATCTATTGTTATGCCAAATTTCATACGGACCGTTTCCGTCCGTTTGCTGTTTTGCCGTGATTGAGTAACAAACATCCATCAATCCAAACTAATATTAGTGGGATAAAAAGCATTCCTACTGCTTCTGAGAAATGACTTATATCACTCATGCATTATTGCTTCCTGTGATCTGCATATTAAATATATCCTATTTTGTTGCAGGCCATACAGTAATAAAAACAAGGGTGGATACTGAGGTCAAGAGACATCGAAACAAGCTTTCTTGGAAGGCTTAACAACAGGCTTGAATACTCCAACGGGATAAAGACTATAATTGATAATCAGCTGTAATTATAGGCAACGAAGAAATAAAAAAACAAGAAAAGTATTTGTTTATATTTATTTCTGAGGTCAAATAATGCTACGCCTTTGTAGGACTAGGATATTAGTAATTTAGGCAGTGAAAACTAATGTACTTATGAATAAACCTTCCTTAAAATGTAGTTCTCTATGAAAAAAACACCTATTTGTTTGTTTTATTTACTCTCAGAGGGCATAACCAAATGTTGCTTTGCTTTGTTGTTAGGTACAAGCATAGTGAAGGGTGGTGCGTGAGCCTAGGATTATTATGACTCGCAGAAAAGAACACCAGCAGCGCAGCGTGTGTAGTTTTACGGCGGGAGGCCCCGCGCCTTGTAAGATGAATGTATTTAGTAAAATAATTCTATCTTTATGAAAATTTCCTGCTCAAGCAAAGCCGAGGGCAAGAAATATACCTAATGATCCATAAAAATTCAAGGGTTTGCTCTGCTGTCCTGTCACTTTCATAGTGACATTGATTTGTGTACATTATTGGCAGGATTAAAAAAAACGAGGTATATGTTTGTATGTTTGTATGTATGTGGCCGATTTCTTTGTTCCCACGTAGCGCTGAAACTACTGGTTCGATTTCAACAAATTATGTATCGATTCATTCGTCAATACCCCGATGGTTATAGGCTATAGGATTTAGGGCTCCGACCCCGAATAAGCCTTCAAAACGCGTATTAAAGTTTAGGTAGCCGCAGGCTGCAGGCCCCATAGAGAAAAATTACAATACCTACGACCTATTTTCATTTTCAACTTTATGCCTATCAAATATGACCGATACGTCATTCTATTTTGTCAATGTAAATGTTTCAAACTTTTATAAGCAAGCGGCGCCATTAATAAAAGAAGTTGAAGTTGAAGTTGAACTTTTACGTAGTCGGGTTGTAGTTTTTAACTTTATCTTGTTTATGTACCCTTTTCTTTACAGTGTGGCTGAAATTGAGGAGTTTATGGCAAATGGAGCTAACTTCAATGAAGTGATTATTGCTACTAATTTGCTGAAATAGACTGAACGCCGCCGGCTGTGTTAGTAATCAAGTTGTTATTGATAAATCGATGATATTGTTATTGTGTAAGATAAATCATTTTTAATTATATGGGTTTATCCTTTGAGCCAAGTGTAATCAAATATGTTTACTGTTTTATAAATATAAATGAATAAAGTTACCTATTTATTATCATTATTTGTTATTTCTACGAAAACCTATGTATGTAGTAGGATTTGGATCCGAGAATTCCTGGTTCCAAATTTCGTATCTCATACCATATATATGAGAATAAATTTACTTTCACAACGTGGACAAAGCCATGCTCATTCATTACCGCTATTTTGTGTTTTGATTTAGCAAAAGCCAAAATTATTTTGGATTACAAAATGACATCGACATCGATGAAAAATTTTGTTCAAACACTACTTAAAAACGTGTAAGCTAACTAAATACTTAAAAATTAGCCCATTAAACTATACCCCATTACGCTTGTCCATTCTCAATGACTCTCTGATCCAAACCGTGGACGGAAGAAATCACCCAGGGGGGGTGGTTTTTTCCGTCCACGGTTTCCAAACAATCACTCAAGAGAACCGTGAGAACTGTCAAGAAGTTTAATGTCAAAGTCAGATTTGTGAAAGAAAAATCAAAACCAATCTCAAAGCTTCCGAAGAAAAGCTGCCCTTTTTCGAAAAATGATTATTACTGTGCTAACTCGTGATAATTTCCGCTATTTCACGTGGAATTCAATCTAAATAAATAAATAAAACCTATAGAAGAATGGTGCATCAAAATGAGTTCTCCTTCGGCTGTAGTTTGCCGTGAGATATTCGACGAAAACAGCCAGCCCTCTGCAGAAGGTTTGTAATATTTTATTAGTTTTTGTTAAAGTGAATAAAAACATGCTTTTCTGGTCCTAATAAAAACTATATTTTTTGTTAAGTACCTAGACCCCACAATGTTTCAAAGAAAGTTGAAAATTTCCCTCAGAAAAAAATCTATGTCGACAGAAAAAAAATACTCAACAGTTCATTTCTATCTTTAGGTTCCTACATAAAAAGTAGATAAAATGAACTTATATCAATAAACAATATATTTATATCACGATACTGCCTATCTACCTACTTGTACAGTGATGCTTTTATTGACTTTAATATTCTATACGTAGAAGTTTCAGAACAAATTAATACCTACTTAAATAATACCAAACTCTATAATTTTTTATTGTACTGCTGAACTTAAATTAATTTTATCATCACTGGTCAGCTGGTCTATTCTTATGGGTTCATGAGTTGAAAGCTAATCTAATTTGTGTAAATTTTGTAGAAGTCTCAGAATATGCAGCTCAACTCGGCATTGATCCTGAGAGTGAGAGCCATCTCCTGCCACTGGCTCGGGATGGCCTCATGCAAGCCTTGCCTGCACCATGGAAAGCTTAGTAAGTCCGCAGCATAGAAAATAAGGTCATTTAAGCTTAGCTCAAATTTTAAAATAACATTAATAATGGGATATTCACAATGAATTGTGTTAGTTTGAGGATTCAAATAATATAAAAAAAACAATAAACTCGAAATAACACAAATCTTATTTAAATATCCTGTTATTAATGACTTTATGCTATGCTGTTTGATGTGTGTTTTTGTGTAACATAACAAATGTTTTATTGCCTAATGTTCCTCCCTCTTGAATGATATGCCTTTTAATCAAGTTTTTTCTATGAAAGTACAGATTTTTTTCTGGTGATATTATGTTGTTCATCAATCTAGCTTCAAGTTTGCCTTTTTGTGTAAAGTAATTCCAAATGAACAGTTTTTTTTAAAAGTAAAAAATTCATTGGCAATGATGCAGATTTTTTCAATACCTTCTAAAACATCCCACCCCCTCTTAATTGTTTTTAATTTTCACTAATCAGTGAATATTCATTCTCTATTCATATACTAACTATTAACATTGTACTAACAGCTACGATGAGAAACTTGATACCCACTACTACTACAATGACGATACAAAGAAGACCCAGTGGGAACATCCCTTAGACCCGGTGTACAGGGAGCTGGTGAAGAAAGCCCGGGATGCATCGGTGCAAGACGATACCTGTGCTTCTGTGCAGGTGAGGATATTAATCTGTGCTTCCAAACTAATACTTTAAATGCATAAGTAACTGTCTGTCTGTGAAATTTGGGATCGTGAATTTTGGAAAGTGGATCAATTCTAAATTTATGTCCTAAGGATGTCCTTAGCTATGTAGCTAAGGCCCAGTGGCCTTTCACGCATCTGTATCATCATGTTACTATGTGTGGTTAGGTGTCACAATGGCCATTCTAAGCTCATTAAAATATACCTGACATCCATGACATCCCTGGGTGCACTGACTGCTGGGCTGTGTGTAACATGGGCTAATAATGAGGATGCTGAAAATTTTCTGCCTTCAAAACGGAGTTTATTTCATTGTAATATTGAGTTGAAACAATGTCGTAACATTACAATGGAACTTGTGGAAGGTTGTGTGATGGGCAGGACCTGTGCAGTTCACGTATTGTCACTAATTTACCAATAACCCTGTATATGTAAAAGCAAGATATTCGTCTGAAGTTTAGAGCCATAACTGTAGCAAGTAGGTAACTATAGTACGTTCATAAGTATTTATATGCAAGTAAACCTAGATACTTTTGGCATTGAGAGTTTATTAGATGACACATAAGTGTGACCATTAACACAACAAATTGACCAATTAATTGGAGCAATGGGGCACACCTTGCTTCCTTTATTTAATTACCGTTATCTAGCTAGATGGAGCAATGAGGTTAATGTGTATGTCATTGGTAAGGTGTGTATTGTCTGTTAACTAACCAGAATGTAATTCAGTTTCATCGTCATCATCATTACCTCAGCTGTTGGTACTTGACTCCTACTGCTGATATAGGACTCCTCCTTTTCGCACTAACTCAATCCTGTAGCCCTATTGTCTAACTCGAAGGCCATTACCAGTGAATTTGAAATCGATTACCAGTTGTCAATCCAGTCAGAATGTTTTCGGTATTGTGTAAGGTATTCAACTGGTAATCGGCTTCGGAATGAATGATTCATGTGAATCCAATTTCAGTAGTTTTCGATCTTTCATGCGTTCCGTTAATGCAAGTGGAACAACTAGTAGTTCCACTGGTACTATTTGCGATTAAGTTGTTTTACTAGTTGAAAAAGCAATAATTATATTTGTTATGCTGGAAAAACACAGCCTGTGCATTATTTTTGTCATTATTTGCAATTACATCACGTATTTTTTCAGTTTATTGTGTGTACCTTTTTTATATATCTAAAAAGGTTTACCACAAAAGTAACGAAACGCAAGTTTTCTTTTTGTTACTGTCAAAATCGCGCGTGACGTATGACAAGTGAGGGACACTTGTCATAACTTGTCATTCGCGGTATATTTTAAAGTTTGTTTGGCTGCTTTGTGAAAACAAAAACAACTTTTACGACTGTTTTTTTTTCTTGAAAACGAAAAGATTAGTTCCAAAGTAAGTACATTTAACAAATTACTACCGCGTTTTATGTGTTACAAAAGTTATCAAGTGTTTTGTTACACAACAGTGTGGTAATATGATAATATGGCTATTTCAGAATGCCAGCAAGAAAAATAGTATCAGACAGGCAGATGGAAATGCTTGTGGCTTTTATGGAAGCAAACAGGGAATTCGCAGTGGGCCGCCTGGCTAATAACGGCCTACTGGCGAAACAATAAGCTGAAAAACTTTGGGAGGACCTTGCGTGTAATCTCAATGCTGTTGGGGCTGGCGCCACTAAAACCTTAGCCAAGTGGAGAGTTGTAAGTACCTTTTATCTTTTAATTTGAATGTTTGTCACTAATGCTAATTACCCATCTAATTTTAAAGCTTTAGCTTTAGATATGCCAATGCAACCACCGCAATTGGCCCCAACGCGCAGGCGATCATGTAATAATTTTACTTTAAATTTTAGGAGAGTACCATTATTCATGTCACATCATATCAATGGCTAGCCAATTAGTGTCCACTGCTTGACATAGCCTCCTCCAAAGCTGTATTTTTATACATTGTTACAGATACATCACATGCTGCAGATGTGCCTCAGTGGGCAATGCAGATTGAGGAGCGGCATTTAGCAAACGAGAAGAAGATCTCGCGTTCGCTAGAGGCCATGGCTGCCTCCTTGGCAGCGATACGCAGCGCTCTGTAGCGCGAATTGAAGAAATACTTTTACAAGGCTAGTGCGGGACACTAGCCTTGTAAAAGTTAGTTAGGTTTACTGTTGTACATATATAAATTAGTAGTAAGATTAAAATAAATTAGTATGGATTGTTTTTTTTTAGTTTATTTATGAGTCAGAATCAATAAATTAGCAATAAAAAATAAATTATTAAGCTTTCATAGGCTTTAATAATTATAATAATAATGCTGGGGACAATCACACAGCATTATCTGGCCCCAAGTTAAGCAGACCTTGTGTTATGGGTACTAGATGATAGTATACGTAACACACTCCCAGGACAATTATTTGCAGATCGTAAAAACATTTGCTCTAAGGCGGGGATCGAACCCACAACCTCCTGCGTCGCAGGCGGACCTTCTGCGCCACAGAGGTCGTCGTTCAATTATGTTCGAGTCCTCCACAATCTGTCAACAACGGCTTGCCTTCCTCCATCAACTTCCCGCCGCCGTACACCTTCAGGGGGATGATGCAGTGCTGCGGTTGTAGCGCACGGTCGCGTGTCATCTCCTCATCGACATCGACGAGGCGTTGGTTACTTTTCCCGCTTTGATGGGTGTATTGTGCATCACCCTGTAAAAAATAGAAGAAAATGTTTATATATACCTACTCGTATGTATACCTATATACAAAAAATGAATTTGAACTCGGGTAGGTATGTATTCAGATAATTATTACTTATTACTTCAGAGATTTTTACTTACCTACTTATTTCCTTAGCCTTCAAACACAATGTTTATCACATTTTTTTTATTTATATGGATATATTTGAGATTTTCATTCCAAACAAGACTCGAATGAGCTCCCTGCTTCATTTGACGTTTCAAATGGGCTTGAATTTTCTACTGAAATTCATTTCGACGTTACACAATACCGATATCCGCGCCAATATACGAAGTTTCATTCATTCACTGGGCTTCAATTTCGCTGGTAATGGTCTTCCATGTGTCAACTATTTACACAATACGAAAGTTACAATCGAAGTCCAGGCTAGGTTTCAAATGTCAAAATGAAGTCGATTACGATTACCAGTTGAGTTAGACAATAGGGCTACTGGTCCTGTGCGAGGCTCTTCAAGTCTTGGGGTCTACCCGGAAAAGGAAAATCGAAGTTTCTGATTCATTTTCGTGCAAAACAAACTCTTATGCCGCTTGCACAAGATTACCATTGGCTTGAAAACAAATCAGAATTTCGATTTTCGTTTAAATTCGTAGTTAGTAGATTTCGTATATAATGACATAAGAATAGATATTGCATGAAAATTAAATCAGAAAGTACGATTATCGTTTTCCGAGTAGGTAATTAAATTACCCTCGTTAGTTATCACAAAATGTAATTATGATTAATTACATATTAAAAATATTTTAGCACGCATTTAAAACATTTTACAGGAACTTCTCACATCCGAAGAAAACACGAAACATCTCGAGCGCGTCGAAACAAAAGTCGAAAGCGACGAAGAACTAAGCACCGACAGCGAGAACCAAAAATCTGATGTCAAAGAGAACGCATCGGCCACCCTAGTAGGCTCTAGACGCTTGATACCCTTAGGCAGACCACCAATATCACCCCTAGCACGATTAGAGAAGAAACTTGGTGATTTGCGAATATCACCGCTAAGGCGTAGCGCCGACAACCCATTATCCGCTAAACCACTAGTCAGGAATGCGTCGGATAGAGAGCTGTTGAGCCGACAGTTGGAGCGGCCTAAAGTTCTGTTCAAGCAGCAATCGGAAGTCATTGACCTGAAGATGCATGTTCTTAGTAGTCCAGAGGAAGAATATCCACCATTATTTTCTGCTAAGAGCGATAGAGGGCTTACACTAACTGGTAAGATCACTTTTCCTCTTGAGATTCCATGCACAATATTTTTATCATTTTGTTGATCTTATGCTTCTCTTTTCGCTCACCTGAAAACCGGTACCGGTACCGGTGGACAAAAATATACATTCGAATAAGGGCTTTAGCCCAAAACATTTAGATGTATTTTACATTGACGGCATCTGATGACAGACAGCTCGCGGACCACTCGTGTAAAGGTTGTGGAAAGCCATTTTGTCACTGTAAAATGTATCTAAGGATGAAAGAGTTTAAGCCCATATTTGTACGCGCATTTTTGTGACGAACAGGTAGAGGTAGAGGTAGCTATGCGCCTCAGATCTGCGACAACCTTTAACGGCCATCCACTATCTGGTGCGGCACAACATTTTTCCTTCTTTCTTTTCTATTAATTTCTATCAGCGACCTTCTTAGCACTTAGCTACCTGCTACTTTCTTACTTACGTTATCTTTCGTACAATGTTACTATTTCCATCTAAATTCACATATACATCTACTGGTCAACTGCTCGATGCAGGCATCTCTGACCCAGTACACATATGGATACTGTGTCTGTGATATGATAAGCGTCTTATTGGATTTTATGTAATGGGGTACTGACCCCATTACATAAAATCCAATAAGACCCCATAATCCTCACGCTGGGCATGCGTCTAGGATCGCAGTTCAGAGGTATAATCGTTTTGCGGGAGGTGCTACTGTCCGCTCCCCGGTGGATATCTTTTAGTCCTCTATCTTACGACACCCGCAAGAAGAGTTGAGGTGGTGTAAATTCTAAGCACCACACGGCTACTAAATCACATCAATAGGTAGAGATGGCATAGATTTTATTAAATGTTTTTAATCGATTATTTATGTTATTTCATTAAGTGTTGATTATTTTCCAGAAAATTTTAAAGTGACTAGGATTTTTATAATTTTACGGGCCTTACTATCTGTCGGTGACCCATATACCCTGTTATCCTTAAAAACCTACATAGCTAGTCTCGGTTAAGACTGGTTTCGGCGGCGATTATCATCCTACCGTAGGTAATATATATATATTAATTTTCACACTGATATTTTTTCTAGGTAAAGGCAACATGTTCCTAAAGTTTTCCAAATCTGATCTACCAAGCCCAGATACTGAGAAGTCCTTACCTCTGGACTCGATGACTAAAAGCGACCCGCCCAAAGGGATCCTCAGGGAGAAAATACCGAATTGGAAGGAGAGCGTTTTCACGAGGCCGAAGACTGCTAGCTTTGAAGATGATAAGAAGAGCGTCAGGTAGTTTAACGGGGCCCTGATTCGACTATATTAATTACATTTTCTGACTTATTATTTATTTGTAGGTTTCGGGTAATAAAAACGCTGCCCTATTTCTGTGACGTCACTTCTCAGTTGGTCAAATCGGAATAGCTTCTGTTCCTTCAATCAAAATATAATAAGAAAAAAAACAAATGATAAAAACCATTATGTTTGTTGTTAGTGTGTTGTGTTTAATACACTTTGTTTACTAACAGAAATCAACTTAAAACAAAAAAGAAATCGACTAAACAAAAAAAATATGCCACAAATTTCTCTGTCCTCACAGAGAAATTTGTGGCATATTTTTTTAGCAATCCACCTAACACTCTTTTTTTTCACAGGTTCAAATTAGAAAACCCACCCGAGCCCACAATAAGCCCTGGTTCAAACAGCTCATCAGAACAGAACGACAAGCAAAGTTCCATCATCAGTGCAGCGCCGTCAATCCCGTTGTCGCCCGTGACGTCACACGTCCTGTCCCCGATCTCGTCAGCGTTGTCGCCGTTGGCTTCGAATGCGCAGCCGACGTTGAGCGGGATTGTTCTGTCACCGCTTGCTTCGAGACCTCCTTTGCCGCCGCGGTTTGATAGCCCCAGGGATTCATTTGAGCGTGAGTCTTCTACTAAAATTATAAATGTAAAAGTTTAGTTGTGTAGATAGATGTTTGTTAGCTCTTTACTCATAAACGAATGATCTGTTCTGTCATACATTTTGCGTAGATGTGGTTCTTAATATGGAAAATAATTTTAATTATACATTTTATCTATAATCCAAATTATTTTCCAGTTTACATCTACGCAAAATGTATGATGTGAATGTAATGTAAGTAATGATCTGTTCTGTCTTACATTTTGCGTAGATGTAGTTCTTAATCATATTAAGAACTACATCTACGCAAAATGTAAGACAGAACAGATCCAGAACAACGCGTGCAAAGCACAGATATAGCTTCATTATTTTATAATCAACTGCATTCCGCCTGCGACTTTGTATGTACTTTTCCGGGATATATTTTGGTTGTTTCGAAAAACCGAAAACCTAAGATGAATCGAATCCCTTACTTTTAAACTGTTTTTTTAATTTGCGGAATAAAATCTTATCCTCCGGGAATCATATTTTCATGGGACCACCTCGGAATCATCATCTAGAGTCTAGTCTAGACGATGATTCCGAGGTGTTCCCATGAAAATGGGACTGTGTCTTAATTCTAGTCCATACATACATACAACTGCAAAAGAAATCATCCAAATCGGTCCATAAAAATAGGGCGAAATCGGGTGTAACTTTTGATCGCGTTGACTCAGAAGTTTGATTTATATCATGGCTCCAAGAGGTTACTTAGGACCTGTGTGTATTTGATTTTAATTTCAACTCAATACCTCCACGCTTTCCTTTTTGCTTTTTGAGGTACGGTACCCTAAAAATACATATAGCCGAACATAAAATATCATTCTTTTTCGAAGTCGTATTATAAAATGTTTACTATATGTTATTCCAAGTTTAGCAGTAGTTTTGACGTTTTGAGCCCTAACGTCACACAACTTGTTAAGCTAAGTAGGTATGTAGTTGAAAATACGTTCCGTTTTCGTATTCCAGAAAAATCTAAACGATGTAATACCTAGTTTAAATACATTCGCCTTCCAGAAAGCGATAGCCCGCAATCTCGCACGTCTCCTCGTCGCCGCGTGGTGCGTCCACCGCCCGGAGATTACATCAAACCGGATCTCTTCCAGAAGAACTTTCAGAAGATATCCGACCTCGTACGACCAGGGGACATTGTCCCCAGTCCGACGTATTTAGAGGAGCCGCAGGCAGAGAAAGAGGCTAGGCCAAGGTAAGAAGTGATATCTTCCGGGCCACCTTGGGATATTTCACCTTAGAAGGACTGGAAGATATCGATGTAAGAACAACAAAGACGGTGGCACTCAAAAAAAAAAAAAAACAATAATACTAACACTACTCAAAAGTCAATAACTTTATTTCTTTAGGCTTACAAAAAAGCACTTAGACAAGTCAAATTTTATACATAAATAACAACTTCATAAATAGTTATTATCAAACAAGAAACAAAATGTTATTCATTTTGTTCGCTTCAATTTTTTGTCCACTAGTGGAAGAACTACCCGAAAATATTCCGTCTAGTCCCATGGTTTCTTCATCAAGCATGTAATTTTCATATTTGTTTTGCAGATCACCCATGATACCTCAAAAAAGTAAAATCTCAATAAACCTCATGGAAAGCATCGAATCCGAAACATCCATCGATTCACCCGACAGAGAATTCGCGAATATAGATCTTAACGACTTCGACGAGTCTAACGATCTCAACAACGATAATGAATCTACAAACCTTGAAAAAGAAAGTAATCAAGACGAAAGTTCTAAAACATCCGAAATAAAATCACCGAAACATAAAGACGTCCAAGACAAAGCCTCAGTAGAAAGCTCATTTCGATCAGATAGTATACCTCAAATAAAAGTTCCTAGTATAGAAATAAAAACGGACACAGATTCAAAATCAGAAGAGTCAAATAGGCCATCCAAATCGATAGAAATACCTAAGTCTCCTATAATCAAAATATCACCAATGGCGGACTTCCGCTCTCCTAGACTAGAATTCAACAAACCATGGAGTCCACTGTCCACCTTCAAACCACTGAAATCTCCTGTACAAAGTATCAGAACCGAGTCACCCAAATCCCTAACGAGCCCTAGAATCGACGGAGTGATAATGTCACAGGGGAAATCCGACTCTGACGAAGTCGTTTTAGTGTATCAATTCGAGAAAAACGAAGAGAGTCCCAAACCTATCAAATCACCACTTATCCCTGATATGGGGGGCCATATGATTGAAAGGAATAAAGCTGATGAAAGAAGAAGGTTGGAGATAAGTCTTATGAAAGAGTTGGAGGTAATAAGACTGGAGTGGTCGAGTAAGGAAAGGAAAATGAAGATGGAGTTACAAGAAGAGTTGAAAGAAGCTGAGGAGAAGTTTTTGAATGAGAAAAGAGTGAGGTTGAGTGAGCAGGCTGCTAGGCATCAGAGGGAGATGGAAGAGGTAAGTAATATTTTAGAAACATGACCAGATTATTGCGAGCGAACTTGCATATTGCCTTCTTCGCATCAATCAACTTAAGAGTTCTAGTTTGAATTATGTATCCTGATGTTTAAATAGTACAAAAATTTCATTATCTTGTAATCTTGGAATAACAATAATACTACCTCCCATAATCTCATGGGACGCGGACGAACCGAAACGACCGAGGAGAGGCCAGGCGGAGGGCCAATGACCTATCGTGCTTTCCGAGACACGGAATGCTTTAGTTCTGTCCGTATTACCTTAAAAACGGTTCTCACGCGTAAACAAGCACCATAGTAATTTATTAATTTAATTAGTAACCTGAACTTCCAATAGGCTTCTTGACTACTACTGGGAAATAATTCTAACGTATTGTCTGATAAAATAATGCAGTGTAATCAATATTTTTCAAGGTATTAGTTATAAAAACGAATTTTAAAGTTTGAATAAAATAATGCCACGCCAAAACGATTCTCTGTCATGGCTCTCGTGCTTTGAGAAATGACGTCACACGCCATACCACACCTAACAAGAAGAACTCATTGACACTATTAACTGTGATAGTGTGACGTCACCAGCGCTCCAACCAAACGCAGAGCGTTTTCGGTCACGTGATCATATATAAAAAAATTGTATTTTAATCCCGTTGTTTTACCTATAATGTGCATATTTTTAATAAAAATTACCTGATTACGCTTTCTTACGTGACTAGGACGAAAACAATTTGAAACTTATTTTTAATGTAGTCAAATAACCTATTCCAATATAATTCAAATAAAATTTAAATCTGTTCTAGGCTCTAGAAGCTTCCGAATCAGAGCACCAGCGGTTATTACAAACTGCGCTACAGCAACTGGATGAGAAATACAACCGCGAAGTTGCTTTAGCAGAACGGCAGCACAACGACAATATGGACAGTTTGCAAGGGCAGTACAAGGCGAGGTTGGTGGAGCAACAGCGGCAGTTGGAAATGGGTGAGTCATATTTCGTTCTAAATGACAACTGGTTTCTTTTACCCGAAAACCGTGACGGGTTAGGGTTTTCAATGGTCGGCGGACACTCTTTATTTGTCGTTTGATGCTTATTATCCAAGTATCAAAACGACTGAAGCGTTTTTGATAAATATAAGTAACACACTTTTATAACTTTGTCTCTCTCCCAATAATTTGCTGGAAGAGAACTCTTTTTAGGGCTAAGCTCGCCTTTGCCATATTTTTTCTTGCTTAATAAAACATTAGTTTTCGTTTTTTTTTTTCGTCCAATAAAGAATAAAGTAACAAAATACTCGTCGTCTGGTCTCCGTATAGTTCTTAAATACATATTTTAAGTAAATTGTTCAAGCATACCACCTTCTGTCCTTTTTTAACGTCTTTTGTTTCGACACCATTGTGTGGTATTGTTTTGCTATTCATGCACATAACAAAATAATTATAAAACAAACAAACAAACTTGTATGTTTAAAATTTCAGAGAACGAAAGAACCCTGTCCGAGTTACACGCACAATTACAAGAGAGCCTGGGCAGGGAAAGGATAAAGATGGCAGAGGCCAACCGAGCGACCATAGACTCTTTGAAAGAGGAGCACGCTTCTAGGGTCGCTGATTTGAGGCACGATTATAGAGCAGAGGTACGTAGAGATGTTCGATACATCGATCACGTAGGCATGTAAGCATCATCAGCAGTTTGGCCTAAGTAGGTTACTCGTGCCGCGAGCGCGGACCGAGTGCCTACGGAGGTCAGTGCATTAGCAGCAACCATTCAAACCGCACTCATTAACATCATTATTAGTCGTAGTTTTATACAATATAGCTATTGTTTCTATACTCGACTTTTATATCAGCATCCCGGGAAGAGCTAGCCGCGATTCCTACAGAGTATGAGGAGATTTTTATAAAAGAAGGACCCTATTTACTTCATTACGAATGGAACCGGGTTCAACAAACATTATTCTTGTTGAAAGAACACCAACGTTTAATCCCTTAACCTATAATTAGGGACTTCTAGGTGAGTGCAGTTCGAGACGCGCACATTCCGCATCTCACCGAGGACCTCAACCCAACCGAGGAGTTCCTGATGCGTCCTCCCCTTTTACTTATTATATGATATCCATGGATGGCGGAGATCTTTAGTGGAGAGAAAAGGATATCAATTATTAAACTATGCTATGCTTTATTTTTATATTAATATGAAAGAAAAGCGCTTTCGTTTTAGTCTGGATGTGCTATTTTTTTTTGTTCGAAAATAGCTCTATTTTCGATCAAAAAAAAATAGCACTTTTTGAGATTTTTAGATTCACTATCAAAGAACTAACGCTACATCTAACCGCCACATAAAGGCGGTTTCTGGTAAAAATACTTCTTATTTTAATTTATGAGGAATCTCTGGAACTTTTGGTCTACATTTAATCCAGTAACGTGAGCAAAGCCACGGTAAAAACTAGTAAATAGCTATATTATCGAGTGACATAGGCTTGGTTTACTCGCGTTAAATATACGGGTGCCAATATTTCACACTCGGACGGAGTTTCTCTGAAGCAAAGGATCCGTAACGAATACATCCGACAGAGAACCAAACTTATCGACATAGCTCTAAGTAGTGAACTAACATAGGCTGATGATGATGATGATAATGAATATTTCACATTATTGTTTGTTTTTATTGTATTTGTAGTAAATCTACTACACGAACAAAAACATTAATGTAAGGGTCAGCTCACACCGAGACGCGACGCTGCGCGCAGTTTCATTCAAAATATAAATATATTTATACAAAAAATATTATTTTAACACCCACTGGTAGGCCCGTATCATGAAAGCTTGCTTAGTTATAGAACTACTATTGAGTGACGTTTACTCCATAAAAAAGCGCTACTCAAGCATAGATCGATGACTGAACAAGCTTTCATAATACGTCATCATCTTCATCAGCCTATATCAGTCCACTGCTGGACATAGGCCTCCCCTAATGAGCGCCATAGCGCCCATTAGCGCCATTCATAATACGTGCCGTAGACCAATTAAAAAAGTAATAAAAAAAAGATTTAAGAAGTCAAAAATATTCCTTTTCAAGGTGGAAAGACTACGCACCCAGCACCTTTGCCACGTAACAGAAGTAAGAACGAGGTTGGCGCACGAACGCGCAGCGGTGTCGACTAAGATACACGACCCGCATCTCGTCGACAAGTACAGGTGCTTGAAGGAAAAGTACGCGAGGCTCAAGCATGATGTTAAGGTAATTTAGTTCGAATTTCCCCTCACATTGAGTTCAATTTCTTATGGGGGTCTTGCTTGATTTATGAATCATGTTCATAACCTTCAACAAAAAAGTGGAGTGTTTTATAATAAGTTTGATGTGTGGTTCGGAAGAACCGTTAGCCTCATACGGCCGGAATGTCTCGGAAAGGCCGAAATTGCATACAATTTGATGAAGCCCCACCCACACGCATTCGGCTTTTTATCAGATTCTGAATGATCTATCTCGGAATATTTAAGATTCCTAATTTAAAACGCACCTTTTTCCAAACATTTGAATAGTGCGGCAAACACACCGGAATCAGATTCTAAATTTCGGTTCTAAATTTCGGTTGTAGGCCAGCCTCAGGGTTAGCTCACACAAAGACGCGACGCGAGGCATCTCTTGTCGCAGCGCGGTGCCGCGGAGAGTTTTAATATTATGTAAACAAAATTTGTATCTTTGTGTAGTAATTAAAGTAGTATTTTGAATCACTGCCATACAAAGTGCGTGCTGCGTCACGCGGCGTCTCACTGCTGCGCAACGAAGCGATGCGCTGCGGCTCCCGACGTCCGAGTTTTCGTATTATGTCAATAAAATTTGTATCTCTTTGCATAGTTAATAAAGTTGTATTTTGAATCACTTATCTTAAAAATGTCGTGCAACGTCGCGTGGGTCTCGGGTTGCGTCGCGTCTCGGTGTGAGCTGACTCTTAGGATTTAGTTTTTTGTTGGATACGTGAGTAAAGTAAAATTTTGTTATCATGATCAAGAGTAATTTTTTTTCTTGTTTGTTCCGTGGCTTTCGTGACGACTGGCCACAATTTTGCCATTGAGTGTTAATTTCTGAGCAATGTTTGAAGATAATTGGTGCTGTTTGAATGTTTACTGATGATTCAAAATAAAATCTTCGTGCGTTTTTGATTTTTTGTAATAGTGGCTTGTTTGTGTAGATGTCACTGGAACGACGTAATAAACGCAGAGAAATGAGCAT
Organism: Eupithecia exiguata; assembly: GCA_947086465.1. Lineage (NCBI taxonomy): Eukaryota > Metazoa > Arthropoda > Insecta > Lepidoptera > Geometridae > Eupithecia > Eupithecia exiguata. The sequence goes on along the minus strand of OX352240.1, from coordinate 10,232,293 downwards.
GACCACTGGTTCAGAGACTGAAAAATCCAATTCGCATAAAGGGAACCAGTCCTTAGAAAGGTAAGGATTTGTATTTTTGTATCTACCCAGATGATAAAAATGATAAAACCTTACATAAAAATTTAAGAAAGGGTAGTTTGGAAAGCTACGGCTATGACACTCGATATAGGAGGAGGCGTATGTCCATCAGTACACCATCACACTTGTGCACTATTATATGTTCTGCGTTACCAGGCTAAACTGGCCGCTGTGATCGAAATCTAGGAGAACATCATCATCTAACTGCTATGAATATTAAATTATCTTTAAGTATCTCAGGATGTTTGAAATTATCATCGCTACTGAATTTGCCCACTGATATTTATTAAATCCACCACGGTCCTGCGCTGAGGCATTTGACATAACAAAAAATGTTGCCGTCTCTTTTACACCGAAATAAAATTAGTGGTATCATTTTTGGTGCTAATGCGACTGTCGCCCCGCGTTGTGAACTATGTTGTCATCTATCTATGTTATCTGAATAATTTTAACAGTGAATAACCTCAGCGCACAGCCTATAATGGTCCACAGGTGGACGCAGGACTCCCACGGATAATCGCTTTATTAGTTTTTATCTCATGGGAGGTAATACACCAGTGAATCAATTCAATTTAAAGAATAAAATTAAAATTAAATATTTGTTTTCATAATGATCGATTTAATGATAAAGATTTTTTATTGATCGATAGTTGCTCTTCTATAAACTCCTAAAATATTCACCAGATGCAAGGAAGTTAACGAGACATCGTTAAGCGCGTCCGTGGCTCCCGAACCGGCGCGTCCGGTAGCGAAGTGCAATGACAACGAAACCTCGCAGTCTGAAGTGAACGCGCCTAAATCCAGCGACAATAATAATGACGAGTGGCGGTTCAAAAGGGATAATGTAAGTACTCAAGTGACAGTAATGTGTAACAACAAAACCTCGCAGTCTGCAACGTGTCTCAAGTCTGTTAACGTGCCCAAATCCAGCGATAATAAGAATGACGAGTGGCGGTTCAAGAGGGATAATGTAAGTACTCAAGTGACAGTAATGTGTAACAACAAAACCTCGCAGTCTGCAACGTGTCTCAAGTCTGTTAACGTGCCCAAATCCAGCGATAATAAGAATGACGAGTGGCGGTTCAAGAGGGATAATGTAAGTACTCAAGTGACCGTAATGTGTAACAACAAAACCTCGCAGTCTGCAACGTGTCTCAAGTCTGTTAACGTGCCCAAATCCAGCGATAATAAGAATGACGAGTGGCGGTTCAAGAGGGATAATGTAAGTACTCAAGTGACAGTAATGTGTAACAACAAAACCTCGCAGTCTGCAACGTGTCTCAAGTCTGTTAACGTGCCCAAATCCAGCGATAATAAGAATGACGAGTGGCGGTTCAAGAGGGATAATGTAAGTACTCAAGTGACAGTAATGTGTAACAACAAAACCTCGCAGTCTGCAACGTGTCTCAAGTCTGTTAACGTGCCCAAATCCAGCGATAATAAGAATGACGAGTGGCGGTTCAAGAGGGATAATGTAAGTACTCAAGTGACAGTAATGTGTAACAACAAAACCTCGCAGTCTGCAACGTGTCTCAAGTCTGTTAACGTGCCCAAATCCAGCGATAATAAGAATGACGAGTGGCGGTTCAAGAGGGATAATGTAAGTACTCAAGTGACAGTAATGTGTAACAACAAAACCTCGCAGTCTGCAACGTGTCTCAAGTCTGTTAACGTGCCCAAATCCAGCGATAATAAGAATGACGAGTGGCGGTTCAAGAGGGATAATGTAAGTACTCAAGTGACAGTAATGTGTAACAACAAAACCTCGCAGTCTGCAACGTGTCTCAAGTCTGTTAACGTGCCCAAATCCAGCGATAATAAGAATGACGAGTGGCGGTTCAAGAGGGATAATGTAAGTACTCAAGTGACAGTAATGTGTAACAACAAAACCTCGCAGTCTGCAACGTGTCTCAAGTCTGTTAACGTGCCCAAATCCAGCGATAATAAGAATGACGAGTGGCGGTTCAAGAGGGATAATGTAAGTACTCAAGTGACAGTAATGTGTAACAACAAAACCTCGCAGTCTGCAACGTGTCTCAAGTCTGTTAACGTGCCCAAATCCAGCGATAATAAGAATGACGAGTGGCGGTTCAAGAGGGATAATGTAAGTACTCAAGTGACAGTAATGTGTAACAACAAAACCTCGCAGTCTGCAGTTAACGTGCCCAAATCCAGCGATAATAAGAATGACGACTGGCGGTTCAAGAGGGATTATGTAAGTATTCAAGTGACCGTAATGTGTAACAACAAAACCTCGCAGTCTGCAACGTGTCTCAAGTCTGTTAACGTGCCCAAATCCAGCGATAATAAGAATGACGAGTGGCGGTTCAAGAGGGATAATGTAAGTACTCAAGTGACAGTAATGTGTAACAACAAAACCTCGCAGTCTGCAGTTAACGTGCCCAAATCCAGCGATAATAAGAATGACGAGTGGCGGTTCAAGAGGGATAATGTAAGTACTCAAGTGACAGTAATGTGTAACAACAAAACCTCGCAGTCTGCAGTTAACGTGCCCAAATCCAGCGATAATAAGAATGACGACTGGCGGTTCAAGAGGGATTATGTAAGTATTCAAGTGACCGTAATGTGTAACAACAAAACCTCGCAGTCTGCAACGTGTCTCAAGTCTGTTAACGTGCCCAAATCCAGCGATAATAAGAATGACGAGTGGCGGTTCAAGAGGGATAATGTAAGTACTCAAGTGACCGTAATGTGTAACAACAAAACCTCGCAGTCTGCAACGTGTCTCAAGTCTGTTAACGTGCCCAAATCCAGCGATAATAAGAATGACGAGTGGCGGTTCAAGAGGGATAATGTAAGTACTCAAGTGACCGTAATGTGTAACAACAAAACCTCGCAGTCTGCAACGTGTCTCAAGTCTGTTAACGTGCCCAAATCCAGCGATAATAAGAATGACGAGTGGCGGTTCAAGAGGGATAATGTAAGTACTCAAGTGACCGTAATGTGTAACAACAAAACCTCGCAGTCTGCAACGTGTCTCAAGTCTGTTAACGTGCCCAAATCCAGCGATAATAAGAATGACGAGTGGCGGTTCAAGAGGGATAATGTAAGTATTCAAGAGAAAAACCTCACAGTCATCTCGCTAAAGTGTTGAACTAAAAAAATTCAAAAGGTTATATTATCTATCTTAGCTCCAACTCGAAAACTAACATTCTAACAAGGTAAAGGTTTCTTCTACGCTTCTTTACTTTACCTTAAAAAGATTGAAGTGGACTAAAAATCAAAGTGATCACTTTATTTCCTCGTTTTACTTGTGTAATCTGAGTTATGTGACGTGTCCAAGAGTCCTGTAAGGTCTAACGGAAATAAAGCACTTTGAGTCTTGAGTTTTCGGTAGATTGCTTGATTTATAAATTTTATGTTACAGACCCTACAATCAGACACGTCGCAAACGTCGGCGAGCAAAAGGCCATATCGACGGACGGCCGTGGCCTTCCGCGAGCCCCCCAATACGCGACGCCGTAACAGAGATAGGGGCGATCGTGACAATGGTATGATTGACATTCTTTGTAAAGTGACTTGATCGAGGGTTTTCTTTAGCCATGTTTGAAGAAAATCTGTGTCTAAAGTTATGGTGCTTAAAAATTTAACTGGATTTTCGAATTTTGATAAAATTGCTTGTTATTTATATCGTTGGTGCAAAACAAAGATTTTCCGTTTTAGCAGTACCTTAATTTCTTTAAGAATCTGAAATTATGTATATGTATATGTTATTTCAAATATATTTTTATTGCAGGTGCTACGACAGACTGCCAGGATTCTTCTGATGCTACAACAGCCGATGAGAAACCTAAAGAGTCTTTAAACGGTATAATACTTTTTGTTTACTATACAAACTATCGCAGTTTGCTGAATTCATTGTGATTGTGGGTTTACCACGAACCTTGTTAGTGTTGGAAGAATACCAGACGTTTCAAAGACGTGTTTTGTTCTCAAACATTCGTACTCATAAAGTCATCGACCGACTTTCTTCAAAGAAATGAAGTAAGATACCAAATTTTTTTTATTTCGGCGTGGCTTGAAACCGCGCCCCACACTCGGTTCGGGTGTGCTCTAACCAACTAAGCCACGAAATCAGTACTCGCCGATTCGAAAATCTCTGGGACTTCTTACGTACTCTAGCGCAAACGAAGCTATAGACTATAAAAAATAAGATAAGCGCCCTTAGCTCCACCTACAGGGTAAACATTGAAGATTATCCAAACCTGTTCAAAGACTAAAGTTACATGTAGTTCGTTTGACGACAGGTGTTGCCATTGCTCAATTCTAAGGTTTTTGTTATAATAGTGCTTACTTCGAACTCTTGGTATCTCTAAGAAATTAAATAAGATCATCATCTCTGGTGTAAAGGTAGGAATATGCTGATGATGATGACGGTATCTAATGCACGTTGTAATACAGGTTTCCATTTTTTCCAGGACACGGTAGGCGACGCTGCTTCACGAGATTAAAATCCGCTTCGACATCGCGTCTCAACTACTCGCCAAAGTAAGTCATAAGCCGGAAATACGAATGCCAGTAAATCGGAACATTAGCGTGCATACCAGTTAACGGCATGTGCAACATTTGTAACTGGCACACAGTGAATACATCTTCAAGTTAAACTTGCATGCAATTTGCGTTCTTCATCGACTCCCTGCGACCGCTACGATGTCATCGGTCCACTGAGTTGATGGTCTCCCAACACTCCATTTGGACTAGAGAACCTTTACTCCCCAGCAGTTATCAGTTCTGCGAGCTACATGACCTGCCCACTGCCACTTCAGCTTACAAATTCTGAGAGCTATGTCGGTGACTTTAGTTCTACGGATTTCCGTATTCCGGATTCTTTCACGTAGAGAAACCCCGAGCATAGCTCTCTCCATAGCCCGCTGATCGACTCTTAGCTTATGGACGAGGCCTATAGTTAGCGACCACGGTTCGGATCCGTAGGTCATCACTGGCAACATACGCTGATTGAAGGGTTACTTAGAGTTAATACTATTTTCAACACAAAGCAAGAAATAAGGTGAATTCCTTGTCATCTAAAACAGACAAACAGATAGACCGAATAAACTTTACTACTGTATATTTAATGTAAAACATTAGATGTTAATAAATTAATTCTCAAAAGATTGTCAATCTTACATGAGCGAGCCTAAAATAATTGTTGCATTTACCTACATCAAGACCACAAGAGTCGATGCATAAAATCACGATAAAGATCGTTATAAGTGTTGTATCATCTAGATTTAAGAGCTGTGGATTTTGTTTCCTAAATAAATAAATAAATGACATAAAATGTTTCTACTTCTAGGCGTGGTGAAGGCTGGTCCAGTCCATTGGAAGCTTTGCGTCAGCAGCTTAGGAAACTGGACGATTTGGAGGACCAGTTCCCGGACCTAGCGTGCCAGCCTGCCTACAGTCTGCGATATCCGTTCAGTGAATTAGGTGAGTGCTTTTATCTAAGTTCTTAAGAAACACTACATGTTTTGAATGTTGAGGGCACCCCAAGGCATGCCGAAGACAAAAACTTTTGAAACGAAACTAGGGTAACACACACCGAGATGCGACGACGTGATGCTGCGCGCAAAGAGATACAAATTTTATTTATATATTTATTTATTAACTCATTTATTTCAGATCACAATAGAATCCATAACACAATTAAATATAAATTTATAAAATGTCACTTAAATGCACAATAAAACCAAACAAAATAGAATTAAAATAAACTAGAAATAAGATTAAATAATAAAAAAAATTAAGACAAATAATAGCACAATAATTGAATTTAAATACATTTAAATTGAGATCGGTACATTTAAATAGAGACAGATCCCATCAATATTTTCATCCATTTATTTTGGATTTTATTGACATCATACGAAAAGTCCCAGCAAAGCCGCGCAGCGCCGCGTTTTTTTTAACCTTTTCTCTAAGTCGCCACTTGACTGCTTGTTTGCCTCGAAATTTTTCTCGAGTGTGCTTAGTCTTAAGGTGAATAGTAAGGCAAATGACCTTGGGCATTTGGCAGCCGAGCGGGGACACCCCCGCGCCATCTATGCAGCAAGGAGTGCATGTTATCGATTCAAAAAACCGAGCGCGCGCGGTCCTGGAACCTTAGTCGATATACCCTATCCAAATAATACGCTCCACTGCCGTTAGATGGCGCGCACAAGTGTAGTACGTATCACAGAGTAATGGCGAACAGAGAGATCCTTGAGAGAAACAGTTCAAAGGAGTAATTGTATCAAAATATTATATGTGTAGAGAATGGTTAGGCTAACATTACTAAACAAAAACAAAATATCTAGTTTTTATCTGTAAACTGCATAGGTCTAATAGTATTTTAGTAAAACGAATATTATTAAACTAATTTTTGTTGAAGTTTTATTTATCATCATCATCATCAGCATATACTAGTTAAGTTTTTATTAATATTGATGAATACACTCTGCATGAAAATATAAATTCACTATCATTTTTAGGGTTCTGTAACTCAAAAGAAAAAAAGGAACCCGTATAGAATCACTTTGTTGACCGTCTGTCAACCCTCTTTTCTCAGAAACGTGTTAAAATTCACATCATTTATTTATTTATCATAATTACCTATAACCACCAACAAAAGAATCAAAATCAAAAATTCTTTATTTCCATAAATACAAAAATGTACACTTAGAAAAGGTCAAATTCTTAAAATAAAACACTGACACGGAAATAAAGTGGTACAAGAGTGTGCAATCAAGAGCCTCGATATAAATCAAACTTCTAAGTCAACGTAATCAAAAGTTACAGCCGTTTATGTCCTTTTTTTATTTTCCAAGGGTATCACATGCACACAAAACCTATAGGGTACTTCCCGTTGACCTAGAACCATGAAATTTGGCAAGAAGCAAGGTCTTATAGCACAAATAAAGGAAAAATGCGGAAATTCTTATATTGTTGTCTAATCACTAAAAAAACATTATTTTGGGCAAGAAACAAGTTCTTTTTTTTATATAACTAATATAATGTTTAGTTACGGAACCCTCGTTGCGCGAGTCCGAGTCGCACTTGGCGTTTTATTTTTATTCATCTTTGTTTTCAGCGCTAGGTAACAGGTTGGTACTTATGACGTGGTAAGTTGATCCGGAAAGAAGTAATTTACCGGAACCCTTTATCTTCTTTTACTGAAAAATAAAGAAATAAATATATTTATTGACCTGCAAGAAAAAATATTCTCTAAGGGACATAGTAGTGCTTTGCGTGAAAAAAACAGTAAGTAGGAAATTAATATTTCATAGAATATGGTAGGTAAACAATGTAATAATAAGAAAAATACATGACATGGTATCCCCCGATGGGATAGGTACGATTAGAAGAGCTTAGCGTTAAAAATACAGTTCTACAGAACTTCAAGTAACCTACAAGAGGTGAGCTGGTAGATGGCTGGTCTGGGGAAAAAGAAGTTGCTGAAGCCTTTTTTCTTCTTTTAGGTTCTTTCAGCTGAAAGAAGAATAATTAACAAATAATTAAATAGAACACCCGTAATTCCCGATAGGATTGGCAAAACCGTATATGTGCGAAAAATACAGTGGGTAGGCAACATAATAGAATTTGGTAAATTTCTTACCGCTTGGACTCTATTGATATATTGAATGACAATTCACTATCATCAATTGTCACGTTGCATGTTTCCGTGTCCACATTACGACTGCTATGTGCAACAGAATCCGTGTTAATTTCTATTGCAGATTCAGATATTTGTGGTTGCCTGAAATACAAAATTATATAGGTAGATAAGTACCTAAGTTACATTTATTAGGTATGTAAAAGTTGTGCGAGTAAAAAGCTAGTATTGAGACACGATGCTGGTAGCTAATAGGTACTAGCTAGATCTTTAGTAAAATCCCTATAATACAAATATAATATAATATCCAAGTAACGAACTAAATATTTAGGTACGTAGTTAAAAAAAAAAATGTAATTCATTTGTTATCATTTTATCATTCAATTACTAAAGTTTCTCCTCTCGATATGTTTTAACCGATGGCATCATAAATAAAACCGACCAAGTGCGAGTCAGACTCGCGCACGAAGGGTTCCGTACTGTTATCTATAACAACGAACAAAAAAATTACGTTTTTTGTATGGGAGCCCCCTTAAATATATATTTTATTCTGTTTTTTAGTATTTGTTTTTATAGTGGCAACAGAAATACTGAAAGACAGAGTCTGTGAAAATTTCAATTGTCTAACTACCACGGTTCATCGAGATACAGCCTGGTGACAGACGGATAGACGGACAGCGGAGTCTTAGTAATAGGGTCACGTTTTACCCTTTGGGTAGGGACCCCTAAAATTGAGGGTTAATTGGGATGCGAAAATCGTTATTTGAATGAGTAAAAATCAAGAGTTAGGTAGGTACTTCACAGTATTGGCTAGGTACCAACCTAAGTAGTAAAGGAATAAAAGGAATTTACATAGGTATGTAAGTCTCTGTAACGGCACTACTCTACTCCATGCATCGATGCATCGATATTAGATTATGCCTGAGAACTTGACTAGGAAGACTAAACAATTATTTATTACCGGTATAGCATAGTACAAGATAGGTTACTTACTCAACAGCATCACCCATTTGCCGAACTTGTGCTTTTAAAGCATTTGCATGACGTGATTTACATTTTCGCAACCACTTCGATGGAACTCGACGTTTCTGTCCACGTTTATTTGCCATAATATAATTATAAGACTAAAACACAACTCCAGAAGAAATATTCGATACAAAAAATAACACTGCATTTTAGAAATTATGTACCTATACTTTTACTTTTGAAACTGCTTGAGTGAGACTCACGCGCGCGATCATACAATACACATAACGTAGGTACTAAAGCAAGATCTGGCAACGTCGCTCATAGTGCGAGCCGGCGGCATGTACGAGAGCTTGCAACGTCGCGTTTTCTCCTAGCGCGCGCCGCGCGCCCCGTGTCGCCCGCGAGTCCGCGCCCTCGCTCGGTCAGTTTTTGGTACTACAACATTGCCTGATCATATTTTGCGAGCAAACGTTTGTGGGAGAGTGATGTTTTAATAGGCGCAAATAGTTTTTACGTTAAAACTCCTTATTTTGACTTCATTTGAAAACAAATGGACCGGGAATAGAAGCGTCCGAGCTATAGAAATAACTATACTGAGTTTGGTAGTAAACGAATAAGACACACCGTCAAAAAGTGTGCTCAATTACCTGAAGATATTGTTACTTCAACCTTGTTCTGAGTGCTAACTATAACTACCGGCAAGCATTTGGAACCGGCACTAGATACTTTAAGATATGTGTTACCGGATATATAAATTTCAAACGTTCACGATCTATATTTTCGTCAGAAACATTGTCCAAAAAGACGTCGTTTTCGTCTTTTACCCTTACAATTCGCCTTAAGTTTTGTTAAACGACACGTTGCGCGGAAAAATCAACCCTCGGCTCAAGGTAGGTCGCGTCGTCGTTATCAAGTTGTCAGATAATTCTCCACTAGTTTAGGGAAAGCTCGGTGAAAGATTTTTTCCGGTCATGCTGTAACTTAAAATATGAACTTCTAACTTTCTTGTTTAGGGGAGGCACGTTCAGTTCTGTTTTTTATTTATGTAGGTACTTTTATATGGTGAAATATTTATTATTTTAATTATGATTCACATCACAACAATAACGCCACCGTCAGTTTTGATACGTACCGATCCTGCCATCCAAAGGTTGCCTGGAAGAAATCGCTGTTAGCGATATGGCCGCCGATTGTGCCACTAGATATTAGTTTGTATTAAGTTTATGTTTATTTGTTTTTTCGTAAATATTGATGGTGCAATAAAGTAATAATCTATCTATCTATCTATGATGATGAAGCTTTTGAAACGCATTTTTGTGATTGCCTTGAGTGGGATAAAAGTTCAGGTTATGATTAAAGATCTAAGGATAAGTTCTATTTCTGTTCAATACTGCAATTTATTTTCCCCAGGCACAGTATCAACGGCGGACACACCCGAACTGGAGTTCGTGCGGCATCGTGCTTTGATAGAGCGAGAGGGCATGAGACGAGCTCGTGCTGTGTTGAAGCGAAGACGCGCTGCTTTGAGGGAAACTCGGGCTTCGTTGTCGCCTCATAGGGCTCCGTCTGTGAGTTAATTAACTACATATCTTATTACATTAATTTCCTCTTATTCACTATCATCGCTGCGTTTTAGACGCAGTCAAATATTCCTCGAGTTTTCTTAATAACTGTGGATTGATAAACCTAAATATGTAAATTCTAAAGGTTTGTGTAACGTGTCGAAATAGGTTTGCAGCTGTGATGGAGTCTCTTCATTGTCTTGTACTTTTCGAAGAAACAAACGGTACAAATTTATGTAACCAAAGCGACTCTATGCCTTTCATTCACGTCGATGACGAAATTCTCCTTTACATCTGCTATTGTTTTTCTCAAACTCAGGTGTACATTTGTAACAGGAGGAGCGCGAATCTACAGAGCTAGAGGTGGCATTACACCGGGCGCGCGCCCTTCTCGGCGAGAAGGAAATAAGGCTGCGACACATCGAGCGCGCGCTCAAACAACTGATGCCGCTCATAGCACCGCAAGCACAGGTGCTTGTGTACCCGCCCTTTTTGTCCCATCTTGTTTTTTTTATTATTGATCTTTAGCATGCTTACGCTTTAGTAAGTCAGTCTCAGTTTTTCGTATTTACCCGACTACGATACCTTACACAGCATTATTTAACCCCAAAATATGTAGAGCTTGCAGCGGTTATGTTTTTAGCAAGCTATGAGGTACAGTCTAAACAGAGCTATTGAATATATAGATTATGGCGTGACACCGGGCCACGCTCTTCTCGGCGAGAAGTAACTAAGGCTGTGGCACATCGGATGCGCGCTAAAACACCTGACGTAGCTTGTGTAGATAGACATTTAACCAGTTAAAAAAATGTGCATTCGAATATGAGCTTTACCTAACATTTAGATGTATTTTTTTTTGGACCACTCGTTTGAAGCTTGTGGAAAACCATTTTGTCACTGTAAAATGTATCTAATGGTGAACGGGTTCAAGCCCATATTCGTACGCACAGTTTTGTGCTGGGTGGTAGCTGTGCGCCTCTTATCTGCGACAACCTTTACTGGAACGTCATCTTTACTATCTGACTCACACTTGTCGTTATAATTTGCGAACGAGCATGTCTCTTTGATCTTGGTTGCTCTTATTTTGTGTTCCCATCTTTTTTGTTCTGGTCAGTTTATTCGTCGCCATCTTTTGTTATTTGCTCTGCACTCAAATTGTTCGTTCTTCATTTGTTTCTTGTTATTTTTTTGTTTGTCTTTAGCCATCCAAGGACACATAGCTATTGTTACCAGAGTTCATAATTATATATTCCTTGTAGGGAGTAGGGCCATGTACGCCGCGTATTTTGTCGACTGGTTTGTCGCGCATTGGCTTGACTTTATATTCGTACGATAAAGAGCGAGACAAAGCACTCTACAAATTTTGTCGCGGCGCGTATGCTTGCCCTGGCACCACCTCTGTATCAGGGTTTTGTTGAAGCTTTTTACAATATTGCACATACTTATATACTTATCTATTAATGGTATTACAGCAGGAAGGCACAACAAGCTCAGCCTCGTCTAGTTCATCGACCCGCGGCGCGGGGAGTGCGGGGAGCGCGGGGGGCGCCGTGCTGCGCTCCCTGCGCGCCTTGCACGCTGACGTCAGAGACATCTGGCGGGCGTTAGACGCACGCAGGCCGCACACAGGTAAAATTAATACCTAGGCGTATATTAGAAAATATATAATCTCCACAAAAACAAATGTAAAATTATGCAGTCTCGTCTTGTAATAAAATAATCTTCTCCCGAAAAGAGCCAAGGCGCTATGACCGATCTCTTCCAGACAACCTTGGGATGGACTGGACATGTAAGAACAACAAAGACGGTGGCACTTGAAAAATAATAAAACCGCCCAAGTGCGCGCACGAAGGGTTCCGTACCATTATCTATAAAAACGGAAAAAAAATCACGTTTGTTGTATGGGAGCCCCCTTAAATATTTATTTAATTCTGTTTTTTAGTATTTGATGTTATAGCGGCAACAGAAATACATCATCTGTGAAAATTTCAATTGTCAATCACGGTTCATGAGATACAGCCTGGTGACAGATGGACAGACGGACAGCGAAGTCTTAGGTGGTCTTAGGTTCCGTACCCAAAGGGTAAAAACGGGACCCTAGTAGAAAATAAAAGAAATCAATAATACTTTTATTTATTTATGTGCTTAGGCACGACAGTTACCAGCTGCTTCAACTTATAATGATGGGCAAAGTGTAAACGATGCGTTGGCAGAAGAAAGAAGTCGTGGTTGCGGAACATGCGAGAGTGGACTATTATCGCCAGCGTCGGAGAACTATTTTGCTTGGCACATGATCGAGAAAAATTCGCTGAGCTACTAGTACTAGGAATTATTTTGCTAATGTCTTACCTATTATATCAATAAATTCATGACGAGATCCTTGAGATAGTACTCACACTGTTGTGCATGCAAAAAACTATCTTTCCTCTTATAAACGCGATAAATACCCATAAGTTGTTAAGCTATTTTCGATTAACGCGATAAATACCCATGAATTGTTAAACTATTTCTTTTCGATTGCCTAGTTTAAAATAGTTTTTCTATTGTTTTAGCATCACCAGAAACAAGCTCCTGTAATGCCGCCAGCGCATCTCAAACTAGAATGACGTTGTCTGCTGTAAGTATTCGTTATTTTTCTCGTAGACATTACAGCCAACAACGAAAGTAGTTGGCTATATGATGGCGTAGACATTACAGCCAACAACGAAAGTTGTTGGCTGTAATGTCTACACAGTTCACTGGCCGCCGATTAGTTGACAAAACACTGTCGGCCCTGCAGTATTCAATAAACTGAAACGTCCTTCCAAACCGCCGGGTTGTGTTGGGGTTTGGTTTATACAGGGTGTAACAAAAATTAAGGACCAACCTTTTAGTTTCGGCTTCTATCACAGAACAAGAGAAAAATATAAAAAAATATTCATAATTATCTTATAGTTGTCGAAAAAATAAATTTAAATTAATTTAGCTCTATACTGAATATGATCTGTTGCTGTGTATGTTATTGTCATTTAAAAAACGACAACGTAACTGTTAACATCTGTTTCAAACACAAAACACCTTCGTTGCGCGTCGTTGTGGTAGGTGGGACAACAAATTAATTTCGTTTCGATTCTATAATCGAAAATAAAACACATGCATGCCTAGTCTAGTGATATATTGTTGATATATTTTCGAGAAAAAAAAGTTTGGTCGTTCATTTTTGTTACACCCTGTGGAATCCAGAGTAAAGCTCGAAACAGACTGAGCCCACGCCATGCAACGTACACAACGCATTATAGTATCTGGCGGCTTGAATTTGTATGAAAACAGATGGCCTGGACTAGAGACACACTTATCGTACGCCACGCTATACGACGACGTTTCCTAGATTTCGTCGCGAATGCTGAACGTTGCGTGGCGTGGGCTCAGACTGTTTCTGGCTTAATGACAACCTGAATTGACTAACCCAACCACCTTTATACCGGATGGGTAAGATGCGACATGGCCAGAACCCTCACATAGTGGACCGATGACCTGTTGAAGGTTACTCAAGAGCGCTGGATGTGAGTCACGCCCAGCCATTGTGGCGATCTTTAGGGGAGGCATTTGTCCAGCAGTGGATATCTTTCGGCTGAGACTTATTTATTCATACTTATTGTGAAAATTATAAGCTCGTGAATTTGAAAATTTAAAATAATAGAAAAATTATGTTAACCATATTCGACTGAATTTTGTTTGCGTACCTACAAATTTTAATGTCTTGATGTTTTGTTATATCGACTTGGCTGTCTGAAATAAAAATATATTAATTAATTCATTCATACACATAGAAAGAATATAAAAAAGTAAATAAACACAATGCTCATAAAAACAAATTATATCTAAAGAATTTTGAATTTGAGTGGCAAATCAATCACGAATCAAAACCAAGTGTCATGATGATGAAATTGAGCTTTGCTAACCTTATTTTCAGTTCCGTTAAACGTGCTACAAATAGACGATGATCCATATTAAAGAATCATATTGAATTTTCAGCCAGATCCAATGATACAAGACAATACTGACGCCGGAGTCTCAGAACGAGCTAGGGGTTTGAGAGCTTGGTTGCAAACTGCGCCTTAGAACCCTATCTATAAGTCTTATTATCCCTTGACCTCATTTATCTACTTACTTTATGGACCTACGATTAAAAGCCCTATCTTGACCGATACTACGATAGCTATACGAAAGCTTAACGATTGTTATAGTAATTATGGTTTTATTATCGGTCGCTTATCTTCATTAAGCAAGATTTCTAAAGTCCGTTCAGTTAGTAGATTAATAATTACTACCTATACAATTATTTTTGCCTTATATGTACCCTATTTAATATCCTGCATTTAGCGGTTTTTGAAGACTTAAATTGTTATAATTAGAACCCTCCATTTTTTATCCGAGTGTGTTTGAAAGGAATGTTAATAATATTAAAGGCTGATTCAAATTAGATCAAGAATGAGAGAAGACCAAGTACCATAGATAAAATTATCAGTACTTATCTTGTCTGTGGTATGATGAAATTTCGGTTGTGTGTGTTTTACATGAGCCGAAATTTCAGGGAAAGTTGAGTGATATCAAAATTGCTTTATTTGGTACGTTTCTAGTGACTGGTTTGTTAGAATTTATACTTTGAGATTCCTCAGATTCGTGATGATAAGACGTTATATTATGCTTCATAATTTGAAATCTATTACGGTAAAGATCTATAACGAGTTAGCGCTAGTGAGCTAGACTCGTGAGCTAGGCTAGTGAGCTAGACTAGTGAGCTAAACAAGTGAGCTAATAGAATGAAATATAGGAAAGTACAACATAGCTAACGGCTTCATAATCATATACTTACATAATATAGTTAATTCAAATTGTTACTTAAATAAAGCCAACATACATGTTTTCATCACGAAAATAGAAAAAAGCTGGGTAGGGTACTCTGAAAAAGAAAATTGAAGCCTCTGATTCGTGTTCATACAAAACCAACTTTTGAGTCACTTGCTTATGGTTACCCTTTTGCACGAAAGCGAATCAGATTCGATCTAGTTTTCTTCGATTTCGTTTTTACGAGTACGGGCCCAGCTTACGAGTTCATATTCGATGTATACCGTAAGTCGAAAGATGATTAAGAAAAGCATGAAATCACCTTGTATGTTAAATATCAAGCTAGAAAAAGATTGAGCCCACGTTACCGAACGTACGCGACACCTTAAAAGACGCATGAATTTCTATAAGAACTGATTGCCTTAAGACGCACTCAACGTACGTCCCACCATTCGACGATTCCTTCATTTCGTCGCGTATACTTGCCGCCAATCAGAAATAAAACATAATAGATCCATCATGGATTTCGTCAATGGTCGTCAATTCCCAAATTTCTAGTCCGGTGACGGCAGCGAGAGTGGGAAGTTGCGCAGGTACACTCACGGATTTAATTCATATGCCGCCGGCTACGCAGCAGGTGAAAGAGATAGGTACGGCTTCGTATAGCTCTGTCTCTCTTTAATTGTTTAAAACAAAAACATTCGATGAATAATCGACGTGACCGTTCAGAAAGTAAGCGCCCACAAAATTGTCTCGTATCTTTGCACGTAGTTCGCTAGAGGACGAGAAGAATGACGGTGCTTATACGTAGCGTGGCATGGCTCAGTCTTTTTCTACCTACTTCTTTCTGGTTCATAAAAAATAAGACGTTTTATCATAAAAAAATACTACTAATGATACTAAAAAAGGACTACTATTTCACAAAATAGTGCTTATATCGTACTCATAAAGGCACAAAATAAGGAAGACTAAGAACTTGTTACAATAATGTTAATGAATGACTATTTTATTTTATGTGTCTGGTAATTTAAGAGTTGACGGCGAAATTTTGCGGGTGAAAAATTTGATGCCTGCATAAGTGCATGAATTTGTTTGCGGAAATTTTTCGCACGCAGAATCACATTGTCAAACAATAATGAACGTTGTAACTTAGCCAAATAATAAATATGTAGCGAATTCTAGTCAATGATAATCATAATAAGCTAAATTTTTGTTTAGTATAAGCTAGTCTTCTCATAATTCACCATTCATGGTGGTTTTCATGGAATTCTGATCAAAAATGTCGAAGCTCGAATGGTTTTTATGACATTTTCATATGCTTGATTTTAATGGAAATGGCGTGAATACCATGAATTGTTAAATAATCCTACTAGCTAAAGACGTTTATGTGTCGCCACCGGGTCGTAGAATCAGCCCGTTTGTAGAATGACTAGGCGGTTTATAAAACGGCGCAATTCAATTAAATTTCTATGCCGTTGTTGAACGATTAAAATTCAAAATTCAGAAAAGTATCTAAAGTTGACAAATTGCACCAATATTTTAATGCACATTATGTGCTGTGCGGTAGCGGCGTTGGAATTATGTGCAGAGCTTAAGGTGTTCCCAAAAAATCTGCATTTTTTTGTAAGCGGCCTGTTCATTCAACAAACGGGCTGATTTTTCGATCCGGTGGCCGACATATTTATTTTGATTGGAGTTTGGAACTTTGTCTATCGCACAAACATTCCAAGTCTTAAGTAAGACTTTAGTATATAATTATTTTAAGTATTTTTTAATTGTTATAAACTGAAACCTTATGTTAGTTTCATGTATTTCTGTGCCTTTGTATGTATAATTTATAGTGTACTTCAGAGCTTTTTGTTTTGGCACCGTGTGTCGTGTTTCTAGTCTGTATATTTCTTGGCCCTCAGTACAAGGTGTACCAGAATATAATGATAACTTTTTCTATGTCGCATCGAGAAATATTCAGGACGGATAAGATGATTTTCTAATAGCAAATTCGTCATCGACAGAAAGGTGTCAACGGAACCCTATTAAATCCTAAGCTGCAGCTATCCGTCTATCAGTGGGCAGTATCTGATGAATTGTAAAAGGTAGACTTATAATGTAAAAAAATGTATTATACATATTAGGTATGTGAAAATTGCCAATGAAACTGTCTATCTTTTACTATTCATCAGATACAGCCCGCTGATAGACGGATAGCTACAGTTTAGTACCTAATAGGGTTCCGTTGACACCTTTTGGGTATGGAACCCTAAAAAGATAAGACACAATCATATGTTGCTTATAATCTGAGTTAAACTCATGTTCTGGTGCACCTTTTACTTTTACCTCTGTAATCTATTAACTAATTATAATCTAGTATGTTTGTTACGCATTTCCTCGCTAGGCGGGTTGACTGATGGATTGTCTGATTGTAAGTTCTAACAATTTTATAGCAAAAAAAAAACAATATTAGGCTAGTTAGTACTCACTTTATTAAAATTAACAGTGTATACCGTGCCTAAAGCAATTTGCTGGGCGTTTTATGATGTTGTTTTGCTTATATCATGCATAGTCAATGACAGAAATGCGAATCATTGTCAATTTTCGAAAAGTCAATTTAACTTGACGCCTAATGCCGGGTACAAACCAAGCGAGCGAGAGCGAGCGAATGCAAACGATTGGGATTTGACAATCGGTACGTTCGTTCCATATTGCTTTGATGTAGCGACAGCCGCCGGAGCACGGCCGAAGACGAACGAAGGCCCTTGTTTGCACTCGCTTGCTTTCGGAATAACGTCCACACTGGTACTTTTGCGTTCGTTCGTTAGTCTACGCTCGCTCTCGCTCGCTTGGTCTGTACCCGGCATAAGAACGCTTTTTGAAGTTTGTCACCGTCCTGGTGTTCTGTGGTTGACTGTACATGATATTGAAGTAAAAATTGTTGCAAAATTAGATAAAATTGTTAGAACAAAGTATGGCGGCGCTGTGATAGTAAAAATAGAAATCATTCGCCAAAGTCATTCCTCATAAATGCATTTATTTTTGTTTTTTATATTTTAATGTAAATATTTATATTTACAAACTGAAATCTAACAAAGATTACATTAACTTATTCGTTTCTACTTCTTTCACATTGAAATAATGTTTTCCATTGATTTTAGCTTGAAGTAGTTTTAAACAATAAACTTAGTTTTTAATTTCTTACAATAGTAAATCAACAATAAATTATCTTAGTTAAGTGGTTAACTGGTTATATTCTATAAAAGAAGTAGTACATAATGATTCTTATTATAAAAACAACCTTATTATGTTTCTAGAAGCCAATATTTACTTCAATTTTAAGATGAAGACGGACTGAGCTCTATATCTAAACTCGACTCGACGCACGCGTTTCAGTATTACTAGATTTAAAAAAATCCTTCACTCAAACGTCACTCAGAAAGTTTCCTCATACGAGTTGAGGAATCGTATGGTGTATAGTAAGTTTCGTAGTTAAAACTTTTGACACTATCGTAGTTTAATACTTATGAACAAGAAAATAGCTTAATAACTGAATATGAACCATGATTTGAGTAGCTTTCGAGTTTTTGAGACATCCTGAACCTGTCCGAGTGGAGTAGGAGTCGAGGTTATGAATGACTAAGTTCTCTTTGTACATTTATGGCTGTCAGTTCGTCTTTGGCTTATTATCTGTTGTCTAGCGAAATAAAATAAATCTTAACCTCAAAACAAACAGCTCAAAATATTAAGTGTCAAAGTACTGTTAAACGAATAATAAATCTATGGACCTAGTCAATACAGTATTTTAAACTATCCTAGCACCTAAAGGTGCTTTTTATGTTTAACTTTTTTAAGCTTACATAAATATAAAAACTCATAACAACGTCCAAAAAATGTTTATTTACAATTTTATAACAATTAATATGCACATTTAAATCTATGGGATCCCTTACAATGAAATGAAAAGCTCTAGAAAATACTTCTGTGAATTTGATTTTTAACTGACTTTTAACATTGTTCAACATTCATCAATCTGGTTTTATACACATATAGGGTGTTTCCAAAGTGCACAATACTGAAGGAGGTTATTAACCTGCTACCACTGATTAATATTTGGTGAACAAACCAAGGCGCAAACGAATCATTGCTGTTTGCAAAGACTGCGGCCGCCTCGTGTCGACTTCTGGTGGGGTGTGAAGAAAAAGATCGCATCAAAGAGGTCTCAGTTGGAGAGGCGAACCTAGCGAGTTGGCTTGTCAAACTCGGACTAGATCTCAGTACTTACGGGATTCCCGAAGCTAAAAGCTGTAATTACGAGTACATAAAATTCTACATTTTTGGTTTTAACATTCATTTTGGCTCTGCGTCGTCCAAACATCACAAACAATTGATAACTTTAACAAAACACGACGTGATATACATTTGTTAATACCAGATGATGATATTAAGGTTGAGCGGTTGTAGATTTATTTTAACATAAATCATTTTCACAATTGTATCATCTAGGGTTTTAGAAGTCCAAAATGGTCCCTCTATTCTATTGTACAATAATTTCCGTTTAAAATTATGAATTTCAATAAAAAAATATCATTATTATTCTGTAATGTATTGTGTAAAGGAATATTATCTAAGAATCTCAAATCGATACGTTGTAAATGTAGGTGGTTTTGGTTTACATTGGGTCGCAAATCGAAGCGTTAAGTAGTATATTAATAATTAATTGTATTTGTTACTTACTTATTTTTATACATTATGGACCTGCAAGTCTTTTAACAGTAGGTATGTATAAGTACAACTTCGTAGTCTTGAAATTCAGAGTGAATAAGTTCTTCTTTCCTAAGCCACATCTATAACTACCTTAGCCTCGTCTACGGATAAGCGTGGCGTCGCGCGTTGTGGCGTGGCGTCTCTCCTCTCTCTCGCACTCTACGACACCATAGTTTGAATCAGTGCAGGCCGCGCCGCCCAACGTGCGACGCCCCGCGTCTCCTTAGACGAGGCCTAAGGTTGTTAAAGATGTGGGCCTAAGATGGAGCACGTTTTTCCAGAAAGAACTTATTCACTCGGAGTTTTAGCCTTAGTGAGATGGTGGCCAAAGGTTCGACAACTCCCAGTAAAAACAATGATTCATATCTTTATTTATACCTATACATAGCGTATGCACACAGTGAATCCGTTTTTACAAGATCGTTTTTACGGATCCTGCGCTGCTGGAAACAATCGCTTACTGGATCCGGAATACTGTCGGGTGTGTGAGCTCGCTTCTACAAATACATACCTACTTCGCGGAAAAAAACGGACCCTGTAAAACGGATGCTGTGTGAATACGCCCTCAGTTACCGATCTCAGTATGATATTATGTAAATCTGAAAATCCTGAATATTTTAATTTTTTTAAGCATAAGAATGTTTTTGAGAATTTGTTTTACAGAAATGGACTTTATAAAAGCGTAGTATAATTCCTAAGTTATAATCTAGTGTAACCTGCGTACTTAAAGAATGGGAGAATGACGTAGAATTGACTGATGTCATCTCAGGCGTCCTAATAGGGTAGTGCAAACAGTAACACTGTATTATTCTATTTAGTCTGTCTGTTAGGTTATCAGATGACATTGGACACATACTTTTTATACTTTTTTTAACTTTTTATTTTTTCAATCAAACAAAAAATGACAAAAGTAAAGCGCGACAAAGTTTGGGGCTCGTGACGACGACGTCACGCCGCCGTGCTAAAAGTGTAGTCACGGGAAATTTTTACAGGCTATATTTTCATAATTTTTGTTTAATTAAACAAAAACAAAAATTGTGGCCAATATTTTTGTCTATCTGACGGACTTATAGATTTTAAAGAAACTGTCCTATTAGCCTCGATCGTATGAGGGAACGATGCAATTTCATCGCAAAACGAGAACAAAATACACATTTAGTTGGTGTCCTAATTGGTCACGCGTCGTCATCGCGCGAGCACGAGATCTGGCATCGCGCGATCGTTAGCCAATTAGGACGACGACGCCTCTTGCTGTCCCGTTCAGATCGAATTCGAGCTGATGACGTCATTTCTAATGCAGATCTCTGCTTGAGACATGACGTCATCGATCCCATTCTCTAAGTAGGCAGGTTATTTGGTTCTTTAAAAGGACGATGTCGGGAAATGTATGAACTCTGGTACATCCACCAATAGCTACTTGCGTGGGATATGTCATCCATCACATAGATTTAATACTTTCTTTATAACTCTGATTGACATGGTTATTTTATTTGGAACTGGGTGAAAAGTTACTTTCTGTTGGGTATCAAAATTGCCATCATCCTTTACAAGAGACTCCTATACGATCCAATGTAAAACCAGTACTAATGCTAAGGCGTTTACAACGATACGCGCCGGAATAAATCTTTCAAATCATAAAGCTTAGTTTTATTAAGTCACTGTTCCTAAAACTATGTAGGTACTTCTGTATTTATAATCGTCTTAAAGCGAGAAGAGACAAGACTCCTAATATTAAATTAATTGTACCTGAAATTAACAAAAAATACTTGAAAAATCTGACAACTCAAATATTGCAACTAGAACAAGGAAAAGAAAAAGAAAGATTATTATTATATTATTTGATTTATAGTTTGAAATGTAGGTTATTACTTATAGAAACAAATTATCAAACATAAAAATCAAATGAACAAGCAATCATGCCGCGTTCTACATAAGGAAGTAAATAATTCGTGATAGTAGAAGAGAGACGTTAAAATTACAAACGGAATGTTTTACACATAAAATCACAATACAAAAAAACAGAAAGTTTACTTCTACACTCGTTTGGAGCCTGATCAGGGCTAGGTTTTTTTGAGTACGGTAGACTCGCATAAGCCCTGATCAGGTTCTACCATAGTTGTAAAACCGACCCCTGATTTGGGTTCAAATGAGTCTAGCTAGGGGAAAAGGAAAAGCAGAATACGTATTAGTAGGCATTGTTACAAAAGTGTGTATGTCCAGCTGTGGACTAGGTACTGTACGCTGATGATACACAACTAGGTAAGTGCTCGTAGATGCTTGAAGGTTATTATTCACAAAGAGTTTAGGATTCATTGCCATTATTACCTTTATTTTCGCTCGCACTGCTATACAAAGCACTTGTGCCTTTAACAGTGACACCTGATTTGCTGCTTTCCGGTAAGCAGGACGCTGGAGCGTTGTCGAAAGAAAAGGAGAAAAGAGACCATGTGTGCCATAGCTTTGAGGTCACGTTCCACGCTTTTCCGGAGAAGTCTGAAGGTACCTGAGGCAAAGGAGTGCAAGGTTTGAATTTAACATTATACTAGCTAATTTTACTAACTATCGAAAATCTCTGACGACTATTTGATTTTAAACCATCTTAACATAAGCTTGGCTGACACTACCGACCGATAAGGTCACCTTTTAAACAAAAACAAACTAAATGGCAATCGGTTCATCCGCTTGAAAGCTACAATGTAAGAGAAACAGAGATACTTATTAAAGTCTGGTTAAAAATCTACGTTATAAATCATCAACAGATATAACTTCAACTTCTTGATGGCGCCGCTTGCTTTTCACCGCGTCTAACTGTCCTAAACTTTGAAAATAGAACATGATCGGTTTGACGAACTCCTTTAACTAAAATCTTACTTAAGATAATCTTTTGACCCCGTACCACTTTGATACTCGTAGCATTCACCCCCTGCCCCTGACATTTGATAGTTTGTAAAGTTAAATAATCTAATTTAGTTTTATATTAACAAATGGAATTCATTTCTTCAGTCCACGAAAGCGTTGGTTTGCGTTTTCATCAGCATACTATGCTAGTGCGCTGCTGATACACAAGTACCTAATAGTCTCCCTCTAATGATTGCTATAGCGCCCTGTCGCCTGCTTACAGTCTTTCGCAGGTCATCATCCCACTTAGCCATGGGCTACACTACGTTTGCCTCAGCGGTTGAGTTCTTTGGGAGATATGTCCCGCCTGCAGCCATTTTAGCTCGCTAATTCTTTGACCTACCTAGCTTTAAACGATTTGCCCCTTCGTTGCAGCGTAGCAGAAAACTTACTCTAGTTTCTCCAATAGACCAAAGAAGAGTCGGTGCTGGCAGACCACTCGAAGTACAGTTCAGCACAACTCTGGTTCCCGTGGGGTCTCGTTGGGCCACTTCGATCACAGCTTCGGAAGGTGGAACTGTAACAGACGTGACTAGCCCTACATTACTTATTTATTGTCATGTTCTGTAAAATGTACAGAACGATTTACAGAACTTTTACTCCGTTTTGAAATAGTAAATTATAACTCACCCAAAGCGGGAATATCAATACTCTTCTTCTCTATTCTGAACCAAGGCCGCTCTCCCGAGACTTCGCACTGATAGTTCAAGTCCTCGGTAATCGGCTGGTACGGTTCCAAGGTCATCACGCAGTTCCCTTCTCCTCGGCCTGTGGCATCGCATTCCACTTGGAAGGTCTTATCTGGTAATTGAAATAGCTGGCTATGTTTCGGTCCATGTGTCTGAAATTATTGATTGTAGGTAGATAAATTATTATGATTTTTCAAGTTATTTATTTTGTAACGAATTAGGTAAGTACATCATCATCATCAGCCTATATCAGTCCACTGCTGGACATAGGCCTCCCCTAATGAGCGCCATAGCGCCCTGTCTTCAGCTTACCGCATCCAACATCTGCCAGCAGTCTTTCGCAAATCGTCATCCCACCTGGTCGGAGGGCGTCCTACACTACGTTTGCCGTTTGCCGGTAAGTACATACATATGGTGATATGGTTGTTGGAAGCTCAGATCGGATAAAACTGAGCAGTTAGCAAGAGAAAAGACGTCATTTTCAATGAAAACCTTTTTACCGACTTCAAAGAGGTGGTTCTATATTCAGCTGTATGTAATTAAAAAAATGTATATTCATAGATTTCTGTTTCAGTTATGGATTGATTGTGATAATTCTTTGTATACGGAATGATCCCAAATTGGTCCCATAAAAACGATATTCCCGAGGGATTAGTAGGTATATACCTACCTATCCCGTGAAGTTTAAAAAACGTTATTCTTTTGAAAAATCACGACTAGCTACAACAATTTTGGTGATATCTTCGCCAATACTCAAATACTCCTACTACTACTCAATAAATTTTGATGATTCTTTCGTTGTCTAAAAGTTGATTTTGAGGTGATCCCATAAAAGAGATTTATTAATTTTTTTACTTAGATTCTCGAGGAACTAATATGTGCGCCGTAAACATCATCACATCATCATTTTTACTCACTGGTCTATTGGTTTCCAACGCAACGGGCGCAAACAAGAGGTCTTACAAAGTTGACGGATGGCGGATCGCCTAAAACAAAGGACGACTGATTCTGGATTGATGGTTTTTATACGCAAAGGGTCTCAACATAAATCCTATTACTTAGCCTCCTTACCTATTAATTCCTCCTGTGATGCGTAGGTACTGACTACATAAACACCTTTAAAATCCCAATAAACGACGTAATCAACTGTCGTGTTATTATTCCAAGCGGCTTTATTAATTCATCCTTTTACATTTTGTTCACAATTACCATAATGGAAGCAACAAAAGGACGGCCCAATCGACCTTTGTAAACAAAATTTTAATTGTTTCAATCCATTTAGGGCCGGAAGGTCTAAATAATGACGAGATGAGCACTCGGAGGTACATTTGCGTCAGTTGACCCGAAACAACGATAAGCATGTTTTTAACCTTGTTTAGTCGCACCTGGGTAAACGGCTCTAAATGGTTTAAATTGGATCTTTTTTGGCTTAAATAGCGACACACAGAGGAGCTAAAATATGCTAAGCAATGTAAACACTTTTGACTTCCCTGCCGGCCCTTTGATCTTTGATTAAATGTCGAGCTTTGATGACCCGATAGTATATTCCAGTTAGATATAGTACCAATGATTCTAGATAAAGTTGAAGGAGGCCCGGTCAAGAACCCATTTTTGAGGGTGGAAATAAAAACTATACATGGTAGGTATGTGGTGCATGCATATGGTGTTCGATTCTGCTGATAATTTGAGGGTTAGTTTACACTGCCTTCGGGAAAACTACGAATGGCTCGACACAACCGCTTTGCGATTAGTGGAGACATTCTTTTCTCTCGGTATTAACTGTTTTCAATTGTCTAAATATAGGTACGTTCTATCAACAAATTGTGTATTTTACAGTGCCCTTGAGTGTTGTGGTTGGTGTGGTATCCCAAACATTGAATATTGTGTTGTGTGTGACTCCCAAACATCCGACCATCCAGCTCGATCCAGGAGATACCTACATATTCTTCCGATTTGTCGGTGTTTGCCTGCAACATCTAGTACCAGGTACCAGGTAGGTGGTGTTTTGCGTCCTAAACATCAGCAGAATAGCAGTAGTTCTTCCCCTCCCGGCCATTCTATTGTTTATATTTCTCTGATAAGTATTAACTTTTTTAATTTCTCCCAAAAACGAGAACTTTATAAGTAGCAAATTATTTCGATTTGCACTTCATTTCGATTTGTAAAAGAGTTATTGTTGTAGGTATCTTTCTACCCTTCTCCATAAAATTCAGTGTAGGTTTGTCAAAATAAGTTTTAGATTGGTACCTCAGGCCTGTAAACCAAGAACTGCCTCTCATGGTCGCTCAGCCTCACAGACTGAAGGGAATCGTTTATCTGGAACTGCCACGTGCAGTTTATTTGCCAGCCGAAGTCAGCCTTCCATTGACTGGCGAGGTTCACCAGGGGATCTGCTGTTACTGCCGCTGTAACAAGAACGCTGAAGTTAGCATTGCTTAGATGTGGCAATCGTTCTGCCCTTACTGACTCAAATAGTAAAAAGACTCATCTTTGAAGGTTTTTTTTTAATTTGTTTTTGGTGGCTTTCTTATCACTACGACCATGATAGGCATATTGTGATCGCCTTTCGGCTTTCAGAGTTCGCCACTTACCCTTGCTTATCTTTAGGTTAGAATTCGTTAGAATCATACCCCATTCACTTGGACAAAATCCGTTAAAAGTACTTCTGCGTTTTATTGACATGTATGAAATGAAATATATGAAATGAAATATATGAAATGAAATATATTTTACTTTCTAAACAGGACTAGGTACGCAATATAACAAAGCTTAACTTAGAAAACAAAGAAAAAGCGCCTTATACTTAGCTCCGTTTACAAAATTGGCTCCAACTCGGCATGAGTTAGATGACTAGCAAGCTAGCATCCAACGCTGATCTTCCGCCGGAGCCACTTGTTGGCGTGTGTTAATTCCGCTATTGAATAGCCGTTTTATTTTCAAACAGAATTTAATTTACCTCTAATAACTAAAGTATGTCACCCTCAATAACCTAAATAATGAGTGATATTGACCTTTGGAACATAAATGTTATGAAGCATGCTAAAGTTTGTTCGACCCTGCTAACGCCTACAACAAAGTTAGCGTCCTTATCTACTAACATCAAACCTAACCGCTTGAATTTAATTCCCTACTCATAGATAGTTTGAACTTTGACACAGGCCCTCACAACTTGAGTGTACGACCACAAACAGCTGATGCCAAGCAGAAGGAATACCTACTCAGACAAAATACCGAAACCTGTAAGTATTATGTAAGCTAGGAGTCTCGGAATGTCCCTCTTAACTCATTTCTAAACCGAGCTCAAAGGCGAATTTTCACAATCAGATTTGAGCGGGTTTTGCTGTCTGGTATTCTATTGTAAATTTCAGCAATTTTGTGGCATGAGCCTTTCGTAAGACAACATCTTTTAATTAGGTAGATGACTACCTAATTAAAAGATCTCGACGAAATGGGTAAAATGGGCATAATTTTCAGCAATTTTACCCATTTCGTCACATTTTCAGATTACCCAACAAATTAATCTGGACTAAGCGGCAATTTCAGTCTGTAAACCACCACCCAAAGTATAATACAGTATGGCTTTTTGAGATGGGAGTGGTCGGCCAACTTAGAAACTATGAGAGTTAGAAAAAAGTTGTGAAACGAGTCATGACCTCGATTTAGGAGAAAATAACAACTGCATATTTAGATTTTTTTTATCTTTGAAATTTTCTGGAAATACATTCGATTAAAAAAAAAATATGACACCATGTATTTTCGTACCAACAGATTCGGTTGCTGATAAGGATTCTTTGCACAGAAATGCATTATTGAACATGAAAGGAAATGGCATTTTTTTACAATTTTAGTTGAATACTACTAAAAATCAATGACAAAGTTTTAAATAATATTTTGGAGCCGGGATACTAAGCCTATACTTCAATGGTTTTTATCCTCAATAGAACATCGATTCGTAACGAATTTTGTAAATTTCACAGTACTATTTCGTAAAAAAAATAAGAAGGTACTTGTGCAGTTTTTACTCTCTCACAAATCGAGGTCATCATGACTCTTTTCACGACTTTTCTCTAACTATCATCTTTACGGCTTTGGCCATCCAATCCCATCTCAAAAAACCACCCTGTATACCCGGAGTAGAACAACCAGACATTTCTATGTTATCATCCTTTTTAGTACTCCAAAACTGCACCCATTAGTTTGCGGGTAAATTAAACAATTCATTAGCGAAGTCACAGATTAAACAAAGTAACTTACACTGCATGCCGGGTTAATGCCGGGTTTACCGCTTCGCGTCACGAAGGCCAGATTAAATGTGATATGAATAATGGTTACAGTACCGATTTCCCTGGATTTAGGTTACTTTCGAGTGGGTTGGGTTTTGCATTACCTATCGGTTACTTTCTTATTCTTCGTCATAAAATATTAGTCATGGATAAACTCCGGTCTCAACCGGCTACACGTCCATTAGGCCACAGAGGTATTTTAGTTTTTTATCGTGGATAATTTCGAGAGATAATTGAAGACAGGGCGGTCTTCAATTATCCTTATTTATATATATATATAAATATGTCGGAGTTAAAACCTTATTCATCATCATCATCAGCCTATAGTAGTCCACTGTTGGACATAGGCCTTCACTAATGAGCGCCATAGCGCCCTGTCTTCAGCATGAAACCTTATTAATCCTTTGCAATGCGCCTATTCTACTCTATGCGAATCTCAAGCGTCTATTGTTTGGACGTTAGAACAATTCTACAGGATGACAGAGAAGAAATGGAAAAGATTCAGATAAGTGCCTAGTAGAGTTTCGGTAGCAGATTGGTACAAGAAGGTCATAGAATCCATGTAAAAGCGGTCTCGCGATTCGTGTAGATAGAAGCCCTAGCCTGGGTCTGTGTTTCAGAGCTGTATTTCCATCTGGCATTACCTAGATACGCCCGCAGTTAACAAATAATGAGCCTACTTCGTTAAATATATATATAAATAAGGCGCTCATAAGACGGCCTTTTTCCACCAGACTAACATAAGCTGATGATGGTGATGAATTCAAGAGACGGTCTACTGTAGATATCCCTATTACTATTTATTTACAGTGGGTAAACCTTAGATAAAAGTAAGGGTAAACAGATCTAGGATTTCTTTGAGCGTTGCGTATTGCGTTCAAATCATGCGGGTAGAGTTTATCGTGCATTATGCTTTTATTATTTTAAATTACACAAATTACGAAGAGGGGAGGTCGTGTTGTAGCTTATTAAGCTCTATTATAACTACTTATAATTCAAATATTAAACTAGCTGGCATAAACATTCAGAAATATATTTATGTTAGCTTAGATATCTCACTATCTCACTTCTCACTAATCTCACTAATATTATAAACGTGAAAGTTTAGATGGATGGATAGATGGATGGATGTTTGTTCCTTTATCGCGCCAGAACGGCTGAACGAATCTGGATGAAATTTGGCACAGAGATAGATTATAGTCTGTAATAGAACATAGGCTACTTTTTATCCCGGAATTCCCACGGGAACGGGAACTACCCGGGTGAAACCGCAAGGCGCTGCTAGTAGGTTATAAAGTTTCTACTTTCTTATAAAATCGAATTCATTTTACCCATGACTATCCTTACACAATTTAGCAAAGGTCCTTATTCACGATAAGTAAATATTTATAGGTCAAGTGACGTAGGAGTCTCAAACTCTAGGACTTCCTTCGAACTTTAGCTCCGTTTTGGTTGGCTCCCATGTGCAGGGGAAACGTTATTTGGCACAGAGATAGATTATAGTAAGTAGATTATTGTAGTATTGTAGTAGTAGTATTATTGTAGTATTATAGTCTGTAATAGAACATAGGCTACTTTTTATCCCGGAATTCCCACGGGAACGGGAACTACCCGGGTGAAACCGCGAGGCGCTGCTAGTAGGTTATAAAGTTTCTACTTTCTTATAAAATCGAATTCATTTTACCCATGACTATCCTTACACAATTTAGCAAAGGTCCTTATTCACGATAAGTAAATATTTATAGGTCAAGTGACGTAGGAGTCTCAAACTCTAGGACTTCCTTCGAACTTTAGCTCCGTTTTGGTTGGCTCCCATGTGCAGGGGAAACGTTATTTGGCACAGAGATAGATTATAGTAAGTAGATTATTGTAGTATTGTAGTAGTAGTATTATTGTAGTATTATAGTCTGTAATAGAACATAGGCTACTTTTTATCCCGGAATTCCCACGGGAACGGGAACTACCCGGGTGAAACCGCGAGGCGCTGCTAGTAGGTTATAAAGTTTCTACTTTCTTATAAAATCGAATTCATTTTACCCATGACTATCCTTACACAATTTAGCAAAGGTCCTTATTCACGATAAGTAAATATTTTTAGGTCAAGTGACGTAGGAGTCTCAAACTCTAGGACTTCCTTCGAACTTTAGCTCCGTTTTGGTTGGCTCCCATGTGCAGGGGAAACGTTATTTGGCACAGAGATAGATTATAGTAAGTAGATTATTGTAGTATTGTAGTAGTAGTATTATTGTAGTATTATAGTCTGTAATAGAACATAGGCTACTTTTTATCCCGGAATTCCCACGGGAACGGGAACTACCCGGGTGAAACCGCGAGGCGCTGCTAGTAGGTTATAAAGTTTCTACTTTCTTATAAAATCGAATTAATTTTACCCATGACTATCCTTACACAATTTAGCAAAGGTCCTTATTCACGATAAGTAAATATTTTTAGGTCAAGTGACGTAGGAGTCTCAAACTCTAGGACTTCCTTCGAACTTTAGCGCCGTTGGCTCTCCCATGTCATTCACAGGGGAAACGTTTATCAAATCCTGTTCAAAGTTAGGTACATTTCGTTCGTTTGACGAGAGGTATCGCGTTGCTAAATTCTTAGGTTTTTAGGGTTCCGTACCCAAAGGGTAAAAACGGGACCCTATTACTAAGACTTCGCTGTCCGTCTGTACGTCTGTCCGTCTGTCACCAGGCTGTATCTGATGAACCGTGATAGTTAGATAGTTGAAATTTTCACAGATTATGTATTTCTGTTGCCGCTATAACAACAAATACTAAAAAACAGAATAAAATAAATATTTATTTAAATTTTCTCATACAACAAACGTGATTTTTTTTGCCGTTCTTATAGGTAATGGTACGGAACCCTTCGTGCGCTAGTCCGACTCGCACTTGGCCGGTTTTATTGGTATTATGATGCATAACCCTCAAATAAAAATAAAATACAAAAACCTCTTACAAAATGTCTTAAAAAAAAAAAGAAATTCTATGCAAAAATATTTTTCTAACCTACTCTTTTTCATTGAATATGTGGAGGTTTGGGTTGATGGTCACTTTGGGTTAGATAATTTCGAAACAGCTACCCGACTAAAACTATAAAGGCTGCCTCTAAAATTAACTACTTAGGTGCCTACAGACCTTGAATATGAGTAGCAAGTTTCAGTTCCAAGGTATTGTTACGTAGTTCTATATAGTTATTCTGCGGTATTGTCTGGCAGTTTAATATTCCCCAGTTTGACTCCTTTGTTTCACTTCTCGCTCTGCTGAATAATGACAATTCACCAGAATTAAACTGACACGCACTCCTCGTTTATTGTATCTACTCCATCAACGGTCGAGTTCATTGGTCAATGGGTATGGGACCAACTGTTTTAAACATAATTGAGGAAGAATATTTTAGAAGCGGTCCTGTTCGCTTCTAAAATATTATTTTTAAGTGTCTAACACATGAAAAACTTAAAAACTGCGTCAGTTATACGAACTAATTCAAAACTGAGAGCATAAGAGCTTTTTTTCCTGTCATGTGGATTTCCACCCGCTTGCGGATCCGAGCTTTTAGTCGAGTTGAGGATATTATCGAGAGAGATAAGGTATCGTGATCATGACGTCTCATTTTTTTATGGGATTTTCGTAGTTCCCTGTCCGCACGATAGAGGCGCTGTGCCAAATACCATAGAAATAGGTGACGTCACGGTCACCTCGATCGACTCCTACTGTCGTCAACCGGACTCAGGCTCTGGTACGCGTACCCGAAACCTATAATAGGATATGCATAGTTTTTTTTAAATCGATTATTTATGTTATTTCACTAACAAAACTAAACTACCCACAAATTTGGAATTTTTAAGGAAAAAAAACGCAAGTGTGCACTTAGGTTCCAACTTAAGTGTAATGTAGAATCCGTGATTGTAGCTAAACTTTACCGGGAAAACAGATAAAGATTTTTTCCGAATTTTAAATTTAATTGAATTTTTTTATATTATTCTAAGTACATGAGAATTACATGCAATTAAGCTGAGGGCTATCTAAGAAGTTTCCACTGGTAGCAAATTTCATTATAATCTCACTAATATTATAAACGTGAAAGTTTAGATGGATGGATGGATAGATAGATGGATGGATGTTTGTTCCTTTATCACGCCAGAACGGCATAACGGATCTGGATGAAATTTGGCACAGAGATAGATTATAGTCTGGAATAGAACATAGGCTACTTTTTATCCCGAAATTCCTACGGGAACGGGAACTACGCGGGTGAAACCGCGAGGCGCTGCTAGTTTTACATAAATCTTAGTGGTAAAATATGAAGACATTTTGCACACACTTAGCAAATAAGAAAAGCTAAATAAGTACTTAGAATAAAGCTAACTTTAAGTTCGTAGATAATCATTATTCATTACCCAATAATTATATAATTAATTATGATTATTCTTAAAAAGATCGGTTCACTGTTCAAAATAAAAAAGCTGTTCAAAATAAGCTGCTAAACAAAGCTCAAGACAGGAAAGCATGGAGTAAAATGGAGGAGGCCTTCACTCGATGAGAGGTCCTGAATAATACCCATTATTATTTTAAATTCAAATTCAATCTAATTATTATATAAATTAAGTGTCATACATTACTATTCTATTTATAATAAATTTTGTAAACTTAATTTTATTAAGGAAATAAAAAGGCTTTATTATTATTATTATTCTTAAAAAGATCGTTCATCGTTACTGTTCAAAATAAATACTCTACGTTCTACTTATCCAAAGTCCAAACTAAACAGTCTTTGCTGTGCTTAATTCGTCCAATTGAAAGTCTTGTAGCGGCATGTATCATAATTTGGATCCGGGAGTTTAACCGTATATACCCGGTAAAGATAGAGCAACCATTTTTTCAAGATTTCCTATTACATAATCTACGCAGCCAAAAAAAGGAAAAAAGATCACCGAAAGTAAGTCTGAATTTCAAAGTTTAACAGATCATGTTACCACAGAGCTCAACATGTAACACAAATTAGGATTCCCCAAGAGGCGCGCTATCTCCGGTTCTCCACTTGACTGTATTTTTGAAAACAGTGTGTATATTTTTTGCTCTTGCGGCAGGCTATTATGCTTATGCATGAGCTGAGTTGGCAGTAACCTTGTTTTACTCAAATATAACTAAAATGAGAAGATTTTTCCGTCGTTTATCCGCCTGTTAGTACAGTTCACTCCAAGTATAAGTATACCAACCACCGTTAACATTATAAAAAGGAGAGCAAACGTTAATATACACAACTTGAACGCTGACTGTAGCTGCTCATGTAACATTTTCTACATTTTACCTTTGGAGGGATTTTTGCTTTTTAAATTTAAATGCTCCGGTGCTTTTTGGGACGAATTCTTGGCAAGTTTGCTACAAGCGTTAGCAAAATTTTTACGATCAAGATAATTGAATGGGAAAAGCGAGGTTAGTTCATAGGTGGGTTAAAGCCTTTAACCAACCTATAAGTAACCTACCTCATATAGACATAGACATAG
This sequence comes from Eupithecia exiguata, assembly GCA_947086465.1. Lineage (NCBI taxonomy): Eukaryota > Metazoa > Arthropoda > Insecta > Lepidoptera > Geometridae > Eupithecia > Eupithecia exiguata. The sequence goes on along the minus strand of OX352240.1, from coordinate 10,199,105 downwards.
ACATTCATTTATTTGCTGATGGAGTACAAAACATAAGTACATGAAAATATAGTTTGAGAAAAAAAAAAGTAACAGTTTAACATCGAGAACGAAAACAATTTCACAAAACATTTTTCAAAAAGACTGACTGTGCTATTGCATATTTAACTAGATAGGTACCTTTAATAAAATAATGACCTTGACAATGCAAACTCAATAATTTAAACAAACACTTCGTTCAACTATACAATTTCACGATACAACCAAATCACCCAAGCTAGAACTTCGTTCACTTCGCTCACTCCGTTCAACTATATAGTACAAATAAAATGAAATTCACATCGATAGCAATGTTTTTGCAAGGCCTTATACCATACTTACCCATTGGTCATTATGCGTATTAGTCAATGTGCGTCTAAACGCCTGTAGGTACTGTTTATTTCCCAAGTTCACTTCGCTCACTCCGTCCGTTCAACTGTACAGTACAAATTAAATGAAATCCACATCGATAGCAATGTTTTTGCAAGACCTTATACCATACTTACCCATTGGTCATTATGCGTATTAGTCAATGTGCGTCTAAACGCCTGTAGGTACTGTTTATTTCCCAAGTTCACTTCGCTCACTCCGTCCGTTCAAATAATAAATAAAATAAAATAAAAACCATTTATTTCAGACCGACAGATCCATAGGTACACGATTTCAAAATTAATTAAATAAAAATTACATTAAATTACACAATTAATTAGTTCAGTTGAACGGACGGAGAGAGCGAAGTGAACTAAAAATTTAATTGAAAAATTTAACTGAAAAATTTAATTTGTACTGTAGGTACAAAATGAAATCTATAGAATATACCATACTTATCCCTGTAGATACTGTTTATTTCTCGAATAAAACAAAATTAAATAAAATTCACAGCGATCGTAATATTTTTACAAGGCCTTACACCAAACTTACACAACAATACGTCCCGAGGAGTGAAGAATTTAGTAAAATGTCGGTATTTACAGTCGATCTTTTTCTCTCTCTTTTTCTCTAGTCCAAAAATGAAATCCATCATAACTCCATTCAATATAAGCGTCATAAAATAAACATATCCTAAGGGTCTTAATTGATTTTAATTGGCGACGATTAGCACAAGTATAACAACAAGTAGTTCATTGACTTGATGAGAAAAATGTGCATCTTTCGGAGTCCTTATGAGATAATCGTTGTCAATTTGCTTGCTTGCTATTCATTGGCCCACTTGCATCTGTCGGTTATACTTGACCGTTATTGCTAGGGCAAGATATGACACTGTTTTAATACAAGTAATTTGTAAGGGGATTATCTAAAATGATTTGATTTTTGTGTTCGTCCAATATTTCTGCGTAGTTTCATGCGCGTCACGGGATAACTAAAGTCACTGCGAGTTGGTTTTTATTGGCAGACATACCGATCTACCCTCATTCCTTGTCGTTTACTACGAACATTACTGAACATTTTTCACGTGAAACGTTGGGAACCCTATAATATACATATATGCCAATATTCAATAAATGATTATGAAGTTATTAATCAAACTGTTAATTCATGCGCAGATAGGTAATTTGTTTATTTATAAGGACAAGTAATTGGCTACCTTCTGCTATTTTCTGATGCATACCGGACGGTGCTCATGAAATGTTAATGATGAACGTCTTGGTGGCAAATGCCAAGTTTTTATAAAAAAACTTATTTGTCGTCTTTCCAATTTCAATTTATCATCTGGAAATTTATAATCTGAAACTGCTATAGGACAACGATCTAACGAACACAAATGCTTGTTTCCTGCAAAGACGCTCATCATGATAACGAGGACAGGAGGATACCTACTGCTTTCTATCCTTGATTTTTTCTTCTCGAATTTCAACCTTGATGACATTGATTGAATCCGGTTCGTACGAGTTTTTTTTATAATGAACCATGACGAATCCTGTCTACCAATTAATAATAATAAACTGCTTTGTTATTTCCTACAGTCTGCAGTTAGCTCAATTATTTCAGTTGTAAATACTATTTCTAATTTGTTTCTATTATTTGATTGTAATTCTCTTTAACAAAGATTACATATACCTACCTTATGAAGAAAATAAACTGCTTACATCAACAATAAATAAAGAATTCAAAACACCATTTTATTCATGCAAAAGCTTTGTAACTCGTAAAGCTAATAAAAATCCACTTACCAATAATAAAACTGAAAACAGCTACAATCATTTTTATATCCATTTTTATTAGACACAGTTAATTCCAAAGTTAAACTTGTAGTACGGTACTAAACTTGGTAGAGACTACAGTGCAACACAGATTGGAGTAGACAGGCACATGACTCGGTTTGTGAGATGTTACTGACGGTGCGTACGCGCCGCGTGAATTAATTTTATAAGCGCGTACGACTGTCAAAGTTGCGATAACTTTTTAAAATCAGAGGTCCATAATTTTTTTTTTTTAAATTTTTGTGATGATTTGCTTTTGACCGCCGCCATCTCATAGCAAACGGTTTTCTGGTAGAGATCGCTCTTGAACGATAAGACCGCCAATTTTCTTTTTTGTAAAAGTTATGTGTGCAATAAAAAAAATTCTATCTATCTAACGATAAAGTTTTAAGTAGGTACTACGATGTAATACACCAAGTCTTTAGTCTTTGGACTAATAGCGGAATGGTAGGCCTATTTACCATGTTCATTTTTGCTTCAAAATTTTTGGGTACTCGAGCTACCATGGTTACACGAACGGATAAAGCAACTGAGTAAATAAATAAATTATATGTTATTATTTGTCTAGATTTTGTTTTCGATAACGTTCATTTATTGTACTAGGACTCGCGTATCATGTTCAATATTGCACAGTGGTTTATAAAACCTGCATTTGACTAAATAATTCGATTCTCAATTGAATGAACGGACATCCGGCTTAAGTTATGAAAATGGCTAATTGCATTTGATAAACTAATAAAACATTCAATACAACACATTGCGTTCAAATCAAATTTAATTTATTGAATTTGACATAACTTGGTTTATTTTTATTGTTTATTGAATTATGCTAGTGTTTTATTATGCTAGTTTATTGTTTTAATTATTCTTATATGTCGTAGCCGCTTTACAGCTAAATATTTTATCAATTATGTACCTACTTTTTTGTGTTCATTTAATTAAAATTTTATGTTTATAAGACATAAGGCAATCATGTAATTTGCTAACATAACTAAGAGCTCCTTTGTGTTCCTATAGTTGATAATAAATGAAATGAAATTGCTAATAGCATGAGTATTTATCCTATTAATAATCTCGCTGGTAAATAAAATGGACGGAGGAAATTATGTTAAGAAGATACTCATCCGCCTATCCTAGTTAATTACTCTTCTTTACCGCTCCGGGCCGACATTAAATTAATATTTGAGCAGACCCACGCCTATGTACAACTGTATTATTTTATACATTTCATTTTGCATTACTTAGGCGTCTTAATACGTCAATTATGATTCGTTTAAATAGAATATCCGGCTTGAAGGACCATTTTTTTAAGACTTTATCACACTAATGATGATGATGACGTGTACTCCTAGTCGAATCTTTGACCAAGGCGGCTAGTCTCAACGGAGACTAGCCAGGTGCGCAGGACATATAATAGTGCACAAGTCTGTGCGCAAACAGAGGTGCACTCTCTATTCCCTCTGATAATCCGATCGTGTCGGTGACGTCCCATCTGATTATATTAATACGAGTTGTGTACTTAAGTAAAGGCGAAAGTTTGTGAAGATGTCAATATTTGGGAGACGACAACGCCAAAAATTCCGAAAGGATCGAGCTAAAATTTGTATAAATTTAGTTCTAGACTTTGAATAACTTATAAGTTACTTTGTATTCAGGAAAATAGCTTTCGAAGCCATTAATATAATAATTATAATAATAGCCCATGGTGTTGCACTTTGTTTAAGCGAGCATTCATTAATCAGTTTAAATTGTGCTTGTTTAGCTTTTAATAGATTTCGTTCACGCTCAAACGAAACATTGGTGGCTTTTTGATAAGTTCGTTTTGTGCCTCGCATTGAACATTATATTGAGAAGGGTATACTTATACATACGACGACCCGGAGGTCGTCGAGGAAATTCAAAGGCTACGGATAGCCCTTGAATTTAATAAATTAACACCTAGGCTCTGGTATTTTTTACACTGCATTATCGTGACATTAGTACCTAGAGCCAAAGTATGTACGGCTTGTGTTATGGGACGAACCTCTGGTTTGGTTGTCAAACTAGGCCTAGTCCTAGTAGGTAGGTACTCACGAGATCCCCGTGGTATAAAGACTCGAATTAAATAAAATTCAACATTATTTCTTTGGTTCGTCTAATGTCAAAACATGACTAAGAAAAAATAGGAGAAAAAATCATGAAAGTGCACTGTTTCAAACATAATTTGGTTGAGATGTCAGCAATTTCTCTCAGGATTTTTTCGCTTACGCCATTTCAAAAACTTATGCTCCGTCCCGCTCCGAGAACGCGAAACCCTAAGCCTCTCTTTTTCACAACATGGAGCGCAATACCCTCGAAGGTGACCTACCAGACCACTGCTTATGCACTTGGTTAGGAATCTATGAGTAACACCTACACCCAGACCCGGCACAACAACCTGCATGTCATACAAACATTTGTGACGGAAATCGAACCCACGACACGAAATTCAATTTATTTTTGTAATGCTTATAAACACTAGACTCTTTTACAGCAAACTCTTATTAATTATTATTTCATAGTAGGTACCTACAGAAATCACTGTCTTTCTGTTTTTCTTGCTTCGTAAAATCCCTTAGGGTGTTTCCTTTTTCCTTTATTAATATTAATAACTTGTCTTATATGCATTAGACCTACTCAAATTTATAAATAACGACATCAAGTGTATATGTTATACTTGCGGTGGAAATAAATGAAGATCCCATCAAATATTATTTTTTATTTTTATAAAAAACTTGTAGTAGGTACATTACAGCCAGGGCAAAAAGACCTTTGATCTGGCTGTGGGCTCACCTACCTAAATAAAATAATAATTTTAAATATAACCCGTCATTTTAACGAAGTCAATCATGGTATCAGGTTTACACGGATTACGGAACCCACCGTGCAATAATTAAATATAGCAACCTACTAGGTACCGCAATATTCGTGGACGGTCACGTCCGGTATAAATTATGAACGGTATTTACGGTAGCGGCATGGATTAGGATGGATTTAACCAGAATGGTCGGAAACTAAAAATTTTGTAAGCTAAGGTCAAAACCTATTAGTAACAAAATAACACAGAATGTACCTACTTGGTAGCTTATCGTCCATTTACTACCATTACCTACTGGGGATTTGGTAAAAACACTGAAACACCAATTCTACTTGTAGATTGTTTGCAACAATCTGCAGTTAGCTCAATTGTTTCAGTTGTAAATACTAGTTCTAATTTGTTTCTATTATTTGATTTTAATTTTCTTTGCTTTTATTATTCAAATTACATTCATATTAACTCTTGAACTGACAGCTTTTAGCGTCGATGGCTGTGCTGTGCTGTGCATCAGCATCGCCCAGCTCTCGGGTGACGCGTCGCTTCGACCGACCAGACGCTCAGATATTTTTTTTTAAAACCCGGAGGGCCTCGGTACCCACGGACCTAGGGTCGTACCTTGGTATTTCGTTTTCGTTGCTCATATACAGTCTCAGGGAAATGAAACCATTTGTGATTTGACCCAGATGTCGGTGGAACCTGCCCGCTAGAGCAGACATTCCCCTAATTGCAGCTCTACCATCGCAAATATCGCTATGAATTATTGAAACGCCTAGTTCCGGCCTCGGAGCCTGCGTCGGCGATCTAAGGTTAAAGCACATCTATACCGCACCGCTCCAGCTCAAATCTTTCATATCCCACGATATCCACGTGAAGCTAACGCGCGTTTGAAGCTTACGGTATCTAAGCAAGACGTATAAATAGAGTGATCGCAAAACGAATTGAGCTGTGTGAAGTTGGCTTCAACGGCTGCGCATCGCACAGTACGTACACAGTAGTTAGCGAAAGTTGGTAAATATAATTATAAAAAAAAAATGATTGTACCTGCGCACTTTTGCTGCTATTGCTAAGATCACAGAGCTCAATTTGTTTTGCTGTCACTCTACCAACGAGTGGCTAGATTGAGGCAAGCTCGGTGGTCTCCTTTCCTCGCTGTTTGCTATTATAAATCGACTTTGAAAAAAGGAGGAGCTTCTATAATCGGCTATACCTATTTATGATTTTTTTAAATTACATAATTTTCGTAGATTTCTCCGTCACTTATGGCTCGGTTTTGAATTTTTTTCGCTATTTTACAGATAATGATCGCGAGGTGCTACCATTTTTATTCCCGAGGGATTAGTATATGTCCCTCAAAACTTAAAAACGATTTAAAATTAAGAGATTCGAAGCCTGTTTTTAGTTTTTTCGAAACAATCTATTATTATTGTATTATGCTGTCACTGTAAAGTGTAGACTTAAGGTTTCGAAAGAAATGAAATAAGTTCCCAAAAAATCTCTATAGTCCGTAAGAGGTCCCAAAGATTTTCGGTTGAACCGGGTTAGAGCACACCCGTACTGAGGGTGGGGCGCGGGTTCGACGGGTCGATCGGGTTCCGCCGAAACCGGAAATTTTTGGGAACTTATTTCATTTCTTACCCAAAGTGCGGGTAAGCACTATAACAAAAAAACCTTAAGGTTTCGAGTTTAAGCTCATACTAGAATGCTGATAATGCGTATAAATGAGCTAAAACCTTAATATCGATAACTGCATTTATTCAATAATCTGTGATAGCATGCCGATTCTGATCCATGAGAGGGCTTTAAAATTATGATAACTTAATCATGTCCATGAGGACATCTGGCAAATCGCTACATACCTTACCTTGTGAAACAGGAAAACATTTTGAAACATTATGAAAATGAGAATGTTTCTGAAATTTCTCTCCAGTTACATTTTATTCAAAATATACCTGCCTACCTAATGACTAACTTTAATGAAATGTGAACTCAACTGCTTGGACTTAAATAGGTAGGATTTTCTATGTTCATACGGTTTTATAAAGCTAAGTAGGTGGGCACTTTGATACAACACCTATCTTGTTTCAAAGTGGTAGATTGGAGAAGTGAAAATTCGTAAAAACGTAGGCTAGCTACTACATAATTCAGTGTTGAAAATTAAAACAATGTGTATTTTCAGTAGAAAATTTCAATCAAATAATATAATTAAATTAAAACTAGTATTTACAATTGAGCTAACTGCAGACTGTTGCAAACAATCTACAGGTAGCTCAACTGATCCATATTAATACCAGTCGGAAACGTGCCCAAGACGCTGGCTGCATTGCGCCGCTGTATGGCAATGCTGATGCGCTGCGCCAGATACTCACCAACTCTCGGGTCACGCGTCAACGTTAGCTCAATTGTTTCAATTGTAAATACATACTTGTTTTAATTTAATTCTAATATTTGATTGTAATTTTCTTTGTTAATAAAGTCCTTTTATTTTGTGAGGTATCTTTAGATAAGAGACCTATTCGACCTCCGAATAAACTTTCCCAATTTGCAACGATTTAAAATTTAGGGTAAAACAAACAAAGTGACAAGTATTTTTAAGTTATTTTTAAAACTGAAAAAGTTTTAATCGGATGAATGTTTCAACTTAAACTTGTTTTTCTTGCAGAATGTTAAACAACTGGCGATTAGTCACATAAACTTTGGAATTTACGATGAATTTATGGAATGGATTTATCAAATTAAAAGCTTGTCTTTGTTTTGTTCAGCGCCAGGCTCAGACAAATGATGGTAATGCCGAATAAATCATATACTACGGATATTTGGCTGCTGATCCACTTTTTTTAATATAACTTTTTATTCCGCGAGTTAACTTAAAAGAGATAAAATTGATTTATGAGTAGTACCTACCAGTGCGGCTTCAAATTGATAATATTATGTTCCCTCTTATCATAATTGCAAAACTTTGAAAATAATAAATTATTGTCTCGTTGTTACAAGCACCAAAAGCGACTTTAAATTTCGAAACATTTATACTCACGAGTTCCCTTTTGCGTAACTGAGGTTGCTCAACTGCGAATAGTTTCGCAACCCCTGATTTTTAAGATTTACAGGACAAATAAAGATTCCACGGAAACTTTTCTGGGACCACCTCATCGTTTTCTACACAATAGCGAAAGAATTATTAAAATCGGACTACAATTCGCGAAGTAATGAGTAACATAATACCTATACAGGGTTATTGGTAAATTAGTGACAATACGTGAACTGCAGGTCCTGCCCATCATCACAAACACGTTCGTGAAGGCGCCAAGTCTAAATTCTAAAAAAAAATATAAGTCGCCTGTGATACTAAATGAAAAAATGACTGCTGACTCGTAGTCACACCAGTTTATCACACCAGTATGACAAACAGGTTTTTTTTTCTCGATTGTCACACCACTTATTTTTCTTCACCATGTATAATCATTGCTAGTGTAGTGTCTACGTAATGAAGTATTTGGCACAGAACTAAACTATTAGCTATTAGTTAGTGATCTGCAGTGAGGTTTACAAATAAACATCTTTGCCTGGAACCCAACGAGTTACATAAGACCGATTTTGCACTCTCATATCTTCTGTTAATTCAGGGCAGAGCCGTTTTTAAGTTGAGTTTCAAATAAAACCTCTAACGAACGATTACTGAATTGCGGGGGGTACCCATTACCAATACCAAAATTAAGAATTAAGACCTGGCGTCTTCACAAACGTGTTTGTGATGATGGGCTGAACCTGCAGTTCACGTATTGACACGAATTTACCAATAACCCTGTATAAATAACATACATATTTTTAAACTTACGCGATCCGAGCACATAATTATCACGTGATTACAGTCATACTGTGACCATGACAGTGTGTAAACCTGTTGAAACGTCGGGAAAAATTGGTAAATAAACGAGATAAAAGTACTCATAAAAACAAACAGGCGAATTGTGAACCTTCTTTCTGTATATTGTCTCCACTTTTTGTTTTTCAATGGTTGAAAATAGAATCACTGCGGTAAATATCTAAGACGCTAGTTAAAACTTTCAGCATCAGATGAAGCACTTGCTTGCTCCATCTTTAGTCTTTCTCGTTGAAAAAGAAACTGTATTGAACACGATATTTCACTCAATAGGACACATCAATTATTCCGCGCGAACATCCTCCAAAGAACTATAAAATTAAAAGGTTCGCTAAAGCAATTTAAGCACTAATGGAGTGTAAAGTGATTAATGTTCCGACGACATTATAATAATGAGGATAAATTGCATTATTTGAGTGTCCCTGTAATAGCTGTCTTTAGATTTGGTGGAAGAGACGCGATTTTAGAACCTTTTCTCCAGGGTTCTAAAAGCTTAACTGCGTCTGTCCTGTCTGTGTCCTAATCGGGGGGAGGAAAGGTGACGGATGAACGGGGTCGGCGAGTGTGTAGAACGGTGGGCTCGCCGGCCATGTATGGGAGGAAGAGGGGACGCCAGTCGATCCGCGGTAGGTTATAATGTTCCCGTGGTTCGACAAAAATGGCGAGAGAGGGTTACCGGAGAGGTTTTAGTGGGTATTACGTCCTTCTCAGGGCGTCGAGTCCCACATCATTCTGGTCCCCCCCAGACCAGTCTATTCGTAAACGAATTTCCTCGCCGCATAAAAAAAAAGGGTTCTAAAAGCTTAATCAAAAGCTTTTTAATAAGTAAATCTTTCTATAATATTGACGAAGCTATTGCTGATGATTTTTGTATGTAATCATACCCACTATTATACATATAATATGACTTTTCCGAGTGTACGTGATTGTATCAAAAAGGAATAAATAAACTGAAACTGGTTATATCTATCCCTCTTCCTGAGTTATATTTATTGGAAAATAATTTTGCGGATCTCTGATCTGACGTGGGTTAAAAAATGCAGGCGTTCCTGGATAGGTGAACAAAATTGAAGGTACTTAAACAATAGTTTATTCACTGCCGTGCCATTGTGGTGACTGCAAGGACGCGCCGCAGCTGCAAGAATTAATATTACACTTAGAAATTAATATTATTATCTTTCATTTTATATCATGGTATCTGTACAGTTTCGATTCCTGGTGCATCAAATGGTACCAAAAATCATTGATATATAGGTATTTGTTGATACGTCCTTTAATGAAGTTCTTTTAACTTGTCTTTTCCATAAATTGTACGTACCTACTTGCTATGCGTTTATAATAATTATAAACGCATAGCAAGTACGTAGCGGGCGGGATGTTTCATGAACATAATTATTATGTTCATGAAACATCCCGCCCGCCTAGGTGGCCCAAGCACGAAGATTAAGACCTTTCTTAATTATTCTTTTGCTCGGCTTTCAGGGATTATCCAGTGGATATTCAAAGGAGCTTACGAAGGAATTTATGCAATGAATCGTTTTTTCCAGATCCTTGGAAGCTAATTGTGCTTTTAAGAATATATTTATCCTTATCGATTTTGATTTCTTTTGGTATAGACAGGGAGCGTAAAGTTGATTATGAATAATTATGATCATCATGGAAGTAATTTTTTTTTTACTGGGATGATCCAGTCATCCCGTGACCACGGCAGTGTGTAAACCTGTCGAAACGTCGGGAAAAATACGTAAATAAACGCGATTAATACCCGTTAGTATTAATAATTATTATGGAAGTAGGTATAGTTATAGCAAAATACAATACAATACAAACAAAATAACGTTTTGTCCATAACGTCGCTAATCTGACTAAGTGACGTAACCAACATTTTGGCGTAACTGACTTTTTTTATGTTGGTTTTTTCTACTTTTGAAGTGGTACATATATAGTGATCTGTGTTTTGAAGACGCACCGTTCTGTCTAATCGGCGTATCCGTATCTTCATCCTGGGCCTAGAAGTATGTGTGACGTATCTACAGTTCTTTAAAATAAGAATTATTCTAAACGTCGTAAGTACACTTACGACGTTTAGTATGATTTTCATCCATACAAGATTTTGTTCAAACAAGTCGTAAGTGCAGTTACGTCTAATACTCCTTACGTCTCGTAAGGATCAATGCAGCTTAATGCATGATGTTTCGTGAAGGGAACGAAGAGGTCAAGGCTAAACTACAAGAAAAGTACGACAGACATCAAGAAGAAAAGAAACTGTTTCGGGCGAAAAGAGCCGAGTGTAAGCAGCAGTCAAAACAAGCTCCGCAAATTGCACAGTGTGCAACCTTCGATCTACAACAGGTAATAAACTTACCTATTTCCAACAAAAATGCGGTATTTTATAAGAGGCGTTTGTCTACTTACAACTTAACAATTTATGATATGACCACAAAAGATTGTTATTGTTTCACTTGGCATGAAGGCCAGGGCAAAAGAGGAGCATCAGAAGTGTCTACGGCACTACTTATTTTTCTTAAGAAAAGTGATGAAAACGGCTTAAAGTTCGTTTATTTGTTTGCGGATGGATACAGTGGACAGAATCGTAATTCGATTGTACCTTCAACTTTGATGTATGTGATCAACAACTGCAGAAGTGTTGAAGAAATTACGCTACGGTTCTCTGTGCCAAACCACGGTCAAAGCGAAGGGGATTCAGCACACAGTGCAATCAGTTACGCCCTAAAGAAAACTGGAGATGTTTTTGTGCCTGCGCAGCTTCTGCCAATATTTAAATTGGCTAGAAGAAGCAAACCATACCATGTCACAGTCCTAGAACACACAGATTTTCTCAATTTTAAAAAACTGTCAGCTGTTGATTTACGCCTACTCTCAGTGCGAAAAGATGATGTTGGATCTCAGGTAAACTGGACCGAAATGACAGAATTTTCAGTTCGTAAAACAGATCTCACCACTTTGTTCTTCAAAACAAGCCATAAAGAAGCATGTTACAGATCTTTGACGTTGAAGAGAAATATGTATGTCCCATTTGCTGCACGCTGGAGTTAGTTCTCTCAATGAGACACAACCAAAAATCTCAAAAGAAAAGTACGAAGATTTGGTCTCGCTAACCACTGGTGATACGCCGGTCATCAGATTGTCCGAGCACGTGAATTTTTATAAATCTCTTCCACATCTTGATTAAATTGATGATTTACAAAGCAATGTTCATTGATTGAATGAATAAAATGTCAATAATTCTTGCGTAGAAACACTAACGCAAAATACCTTATTTTTCGTTACTAGCTAATAAATAACAATGATCCAGTTGTTATATTTAATTTTCATTAAATTAAGGAAGACTGATTGCATTAACGAAATAATTAAACATACTCTTAGTCTAAGAACGTGTTACCTAATTATCATTATTATTTTTAAAAGCCTTTATTATCTTAGACATAACTGTTTTTATCGGTATTTTGTTGGAGTTAATGTTAATATTCTATTCTTCCTACTATATAAAAATAGTAACTTATTAATAAATTAAGTACCTGCTCAAAGATTATCTTCGATAGATCTCATTTCGATTTATAAGGAAAAAAATGTTCCTTTAGTAATAATTACTAAGTAAGTTGTAACGTACGAAGTACGCCATCGTGATTTATTGTAACCCACCTTTAATTGTTTGATTGAACTGTAATTGATTTAAAATTAACGAATTTCATTTAAAACATACCCAGACCTATCTGAAATTTGAAGCCGAAAATTTTTAAATGAAGTTCTGACGAAGTGACGTATCTACGTTAAATTAATTTATTGAAGTAACCTATTATTAAAATAATAGCCAAAGCACTTTATCAGAAAGGCCTTATTTTGAAGTTTATTGGTGTGCATTTTCATATTAATCGATTCATACTTATGCGTTTTACAATCACAATTGCATGCCACTCTCAACAGAAAAGCTTATTCTGTAAAATAACCATCATGTTAGTTACGTCACTTAGTCAGATTAGCGACGATAAAACATGCCTCCAATGTATCTTGAATGAAGTCCTAGGCGGACTGACTCGATAAAATAAACAACAGCTTATTAAAGATTCATTACCGGGTTTTTATCTTTTTTATATAATTGTTTTCTTTTCCCCAACGTTTCAACCACGTTGCAGCGATCGTGGTCACGAGGCGAACCGATAAATAATCTTACGGTTACCGTTTAAGAATTTATTTCTCAAAAGAATATAATTACATTCGCTTACAGAGAAATACAGGATAATCTTAATGTATAACATCTTTAATCTCTGTAAAGTTGAAATATGTTTACAAATCGCGAAAGTTTAAAAACAACAGCATAGTGACTGGACCGAAACCTAGCTCATAAAACTTCAAAGAGATTTTAAATAGTCATTATAAAGTCCTGAATAAATAACAAAGACAATATTGGACCACTGTTGTGCGCTTCAGTTTCAAAAACCAATATGTGTGACTAAAATATCTATTTGATCGCAGAGGCGCACTCGACCGTGTTGCGTTTAAGCCCCGGTGGCACGACAAAGGCCTTGTACAGCGTCGATTTGTAAGGCTTTGCGCAAAGACTGCAACTTTTTGAATATAGAAACGCGCAATTTTTGTCGGCTGAAGCTTTGGCAGCGTCGCATACCTATTTAAGTCCGAAATCAAATAAAATATACAGATCTGATTGAAGTGACGCAAAATTTACTTTAAACTAAAAAGTGATAAATTGGCAATTGAGTTGAGTAATGGAAATAAAATGAATTCAGCAATACGGAATCCCCATTGGTGCACTATTCAGAATTCAGCAAAGGGGAACATAATGAATTACGCAATGGAAAAGTTTATTCTATTCGTAGTTTAGCATCGGGTAACACGCGTTCTGTTCAGTTCTATCTGCTTCTCAAATGTGCTCGACTCTTTCAATTTCCGTGCAACAAAAGTCGCCCGGCGTGCGCCGAACCTTACAATAGTAATTTTCCACATCACCTCCCCCAGCTTTTTACTTTTGTACCATGCACGTAACAGATATCTTGTTTTTGTCGTGCTAGACAGAAGTAACGCCTTGTTTCCCATGTGTTATTTAGAAGGGTTCATGTTCCTATAAAGGTGTTGGCTGAGCTTTCGCGTTCTGTAGTGTGATAGGTTTGAAAATTATGAAATCTAAGGTTTTGATATTATCTTTAAGCATTTCAGATTTTATCTTGTGGATATTATGTACCATATTTAGATAGACATGAAAAGACAGTATCTAATTATTTATTTACCTACATATTTAAAATAAAATCTCCAACGTTAGAAACACAATTTTACATTAACAAACAAACAAAAAGTATTTATTTTCGAAAAAATAGAACACCAAGTATAAACTGACATTGTATCATTATTTGAAAAGTGTCTTGATTCTGTAGTTCTAATAAACCACAAAAAAACATTTTTATTCAGTTTATTTTCTTTATTATTCAATCTATAAGTGCCATAAAAATGCGTATAAAATTTACATGTTCAGGTTTCGCGCGTACTTTGACGAAAACGCTGAACGTAGTGGACGCCACATGGCTCTCCGTTCATGATCAGTTGTTCGCAAATGCGGCGATGTTGCCGATGACAGTTGATACTTTTAAGTTTATCAAAATCAAATCAAAATTTGATTTATCACACAGCCGCATGACATAATAACATTGTGTTTACTATTTCATGGTGATAAAAACAGATGTGCACTACTATAGGCTGATGATGATGATGATGAATGAAACACAGATAAAAAATCTGAAGCTTAGAATTGAACTTTAAAATTTATTTTATATTTTATGAACAAAACCTAACACATTCCGACTGCTTTTTGCCAAAGGTATCTCAACGATACCTATATATTTAGATTTTTACTGATATAGAGTAAACGCTATTAAACACACTAATAATCCTGTTATAAACGAAAGTTTGAATGCTGTAATAATCAGTTAAAAGGTACATTTACATAGTAGCATTAACTTGAGTTCTCTCTCGACTCTGTATCAACCACGAAAGTAAATTAAACGAATAAGAAAAAACTAGGTAGATAGATAAGTAGGTATTTAAGGCCAGGATATTCGAATTTAGCCAATTTTCGATTCAATTTTAAACGATCAAATATCCTTTGTTTTGATTGGACTAAAATTTATGTTGTAGTTGGATTAACATTATTGATTATTCTACGGTTCAAAACACGATATTTATCACTTCACCTGATGATAAAAATTACGAAGAAAGGATAGTTTTTTGTTGTTTTTGTTGTTGTACTTCTAGTGTATCAACGTTTTACTTTTAAAAAAACATGTCAGAAAAAAGGCAACGACGTTTAGAAGAATATTCTATGGTTAGTTTTTCTCAAGCTTCTATCTCACTCTTGTGAACACAAAATTCTATGCCTGTCCTTTTCACAAAATGGATCGAATATCCTGCCCTTAAATAAATCGTAGGCAGCTTTAGGATAACGAAATAAAACAAGCATAACAAGCATGCCCAGCGGTCATGTTTTCAAAAAAGGTACCAAATCTGTCAGCATCAAAGGAAAACTATCGGCTGGAAAAGCGTCCCGCAAAAACCCCTAGATCGGCTTCATTACAAACAAGAACATGAAACAGATAAAAAAACCCCCTGAAACGAGACTTAATCCCCTGAACTGCGGAACTGAATGTTCGTTACGTTTAATGATAGCAGATTTACATAACCATTTTAAAGCCTCTTTCGGACGTTGGAGGATAATGCTCTCTGTAGCGTATTATAGTGGTCTAACGTGCTGGAGAAGATAATACGATCAGTTTAGTGCCAACAAATTGCTAAGATAAATTTAGTTATAGCAATAATATCAGTTTCTTGATTTTCTACTAATATTACCTACATATCCACGAGTTCTGTAAGTAAGGTCTAAAAGAAAAACGCAACTCAATTTTTACCCGACTACCAACAGGGGAGGGTTATGAGGTTAGCACCCTTTGTTTGTATGTTTGTATGTATGTGGCCGATTCCTTTGTTCCCACGTAGCGCTGAAACTACTGGTTCGATTTCAACAAATTATGTATCGATTGATTCGTCTCAATACCGCGATGGTTATAGGCTATAGGATTTAGGGCTCCGACCCCGAATAAGCCTTCAAAACGCGTATTAAAGTTTAGGTAGCCGCAGGCTGCAGGCCCCATAGAGAAAAATTACAATACCTACGACCTATTTTCATTTTCAACTCTATGCCTATCAAATATGACCGATACGTCATTCTATTTTGTTTGTCAATGTAAATGTTTCTAAATTTTATAACTTTCACGTAGTCGGGTTGTAGTTTTTAACTTTATCTTGTTAGGGTACCTGTTACTAAGACTTCGCTGTCCGTCTGTCCGTAAGTCCATCTGTCACCAGGCTGTATCTCATGAACCGTGATAGTGAGACAGTTGAAATTTTCACAGATGATGTATATCTGTTGCCGCTATAACAACAAATACTAAAAAACAGAATAAAATAAATATTTAAGGGGGCTCCTATACAACAAACGTGATTTTTTTTGCCGTTTTTATAGATAATGGTACGGAACCCTTCGTGCGCGAGTCCGACTCGCACTTGGCCAGTTTTTTTTGTTGTTTTACACCCGTAGTGACTAGAATCTTGTCAATTTAAAACTTGTAAGTCGTAAGTCTTCGTTTATCTGGAAACATTTCTATTCAAAATTATTTTTTAGTCAAAATCCGATTCCCTATTGACCGCTTTAGTGGAAAACGTTAAGGCAAGCCCGCTTCGAAGCCCCTGAGTGACCTTCAGCGGTGTAAGCTGCTGAAATAACTTGAAATAAAGCGCTTTAAAGCGATGCATGATTAACGGTGATCTGGTTATGTAGCGACTGATAACGAGTGGCGGGAACAGCGGAAAATATTCTTTTGCGTGATGTTTTGCAACCAAAAATGTTAAATTCGTGTCAATAACATAGGTTTATTATTTTGTGGTCGAAAGTAAATACTTGTTTTACGAATAGACTAATATTCAAATACTCAACGGTTTCAGAGTCCAAGACACTTAACGCATTCACTGCCCAGCTGGCGGGGCGACCCGCACAGGCACGCTGCCGCCTGGAGAACCGCCATGGGCTACGTGGGCCGTAAAATTCTAGCGAGGTAACGTACGCCACCTCTTCGGGACGGTGTGTCGCGCCGCACCTATGTAGTCGGGCAGTGAATGTGCTTTAAAAACTATAAAAAAAAGCCAGTGATAAACTAGCTTATTTAAAAAAAATAACCATGGACAAGATCTCCGTCATTCTTTAATCTATTGTTTATTTATTGTAAAGTAATTTGTTTATCTATATACTAATAGGTACTATTTTATAGTAAAGTTTGTGAGTTTGTAAGGGTTAATCTCTGAATGTAATGAACCGATTTTGAAAATTCTTTTAACAATAGAAAACCACGTTATTTGAGATTGTCATAGGCTATAATATTAACCAGAAAAATGGGTTTTATTAAAGGGCAATGTATACGCTTCTACAACTAAACTCCAAGTGAGTTGCAAAAATTGTCAATAAATAAATTCAAAAAATTGTTAAACACATCCTTTGTAAAAAGGCCTTCTATAAAATATCAGATTATCTAGAGGTTAAAAAAAGCTTGGGACGAGTTTTGCTCCAACTCGAAAACTAACATTCTAACAAGGTAAAGGTTTCTTGTTCGCTTCTTTACTTTACCTTAAAAAGATTGAAGTGGACAAAAAATGCGGCGGGCGAAGCCGCAGGCAGCACTTAGTTTATTGTAAGTAGTAAGTTTTGTTTAAGTAAGTTCTCTGGGTTATGATATGACTACACCAATAAGCTAAACGATATCTTTCACCGAAACTAAAAAGATGGATTTCATGTGATTTTCCCCAACTCGACTGTATAAGAAATAGTGAGAAAAACCCTCGAATAATCCCAAGCCTGGCTTTCCGTAAAAGTAATCGGCGGTCACTAACAAGATTGGACCCCGATGATTCTTTATATTGATAAAGGACCCGCCGCGGGTCGATTTCCATTCCATGCACTAGCGAAACGTAAATGGATTCCTTATGCTCCAACGTCCAAGGAAATCCGACGGCGATTGAAAAATCTTTGTGGGACGGATAAGCAGTGTTGCCAACTTGTTTATTTAAAAAATACCTACTTTGGATTTTTTTGTTACTAATGTTAGAATACATATTCTTTGACAAAGCGTGGGTTCAACTGGCTCAAGATCTTGACGCATTAAATTAAAGTTTTAAAAATATTTATTGAAAGAGAAGTGAATAATAACAATGGTAAACTCTACGTTATAGGTGCGCAAAACGCTACCAGAGCACCACGTGACCGTTGATGGTACTCAATTATGTAGCTCGAAGTAGAAAAAATACTGAGTAATTATGTACTAATTTTTAACTTACAAAGACGCAAATAGTCTTCTCATCATCTTTTTGCGTCCGAAAAAGGGAAATGTGTGGTTTTGACTCGTATTGATATTGACCACTTATGACGAACTGCCGATATATTTTCAATCATTAAACGTACTGCGGAAAGCTACTAAATAATTACAGTTCTATCCAAAAACGAACATAGCTGGCAACACTGTGAAAAATCTTTGTGGGACGTATAGGAGGCACGCGGATTCAAAGGAACGGGAAATGACAACTGAAAAAGGAAATTTACGTAAAGTTCACGTCGCGTTAGAAAAGCTAGGATTTTCCTCCGAAAGTATTTTTAGTGTGAAAGTTTTTCGTTTTCATTTTCTCTGTTCAAAAGTTAGGAACTTACGACACTATGATAATACCAATCTACATAAGAAACAGGTAAATGGTCTCAAACTGTGACTGGATTATTTTTTGCATGATCCTCCTAAAGATAAAAGCCTGTGTGGCGATTATCAGGGGGAGGACTAGTCCAGCAGTGGACCATTATAGGCTGTTGAGGTGAGGAGGAGAAGGACATCCTTCTTGCCAAGTTTTCGGCCACGGTAGCCAGTCTCAACGAAAACTAGCCATGAATAAAGAACAAATAAATAAATAATAAATAATATAATATATATAATATAAATAATAAAGGCTTAAAATGCAAATATAATACAAATATGAGATGTCTCGATACCAAATCCAAGTCCAACCGAAGTCAGGGATCAGTCTATACTGCGAATAAAGCGCGCGAATATAAATAATAAGTCGTCTATACTAATCTCATCTCACTAATATTATAAACGTGAAAGTTTAGATGGATGGATGGATAGATAGATGGATGGATGTTTGTTCCTTTATCACGCCAGAACGGCAAAACGGATCTGGATGAAATTTGGCACACAGATAGATTATAGTCTGGAATAGGACATAGGCTACTTTTTACCCCGAAATTCCTACGGGAACGGGAACTACGCGGGTTAAACCGCGAGGCGCTGCTAGTATATTATAATGAGGAAAGATTTACTACGAAAATAAAGAAAATAATATCCCAAAAATTATCAATTTCAGTAGGATTCGAACCCGCGTCTCATCCTCAGTACGAGTGCGCTCTAACCAACTAAGCAACGAGATCGAATACAAACTTCGTCGAAAACCTCTGCGACCTCTTACGACTCATGCGTCGTTAGCTCAGGGGAAACATAGAGTTATTATCCTTGAAATGTAAAGGCGTGTCACACACTATTAGAATCCTACATTATCCCTGGTGAACATATGCTATAGAGTATAAAGTGTGTGCGAAGTCGAGGCGATCACTAGTTTTAAATAAATTAAAGGAATCTTGTAACTAGTTCATATAAATGATGACCGTTGTCCGTTCCAGTATCTAAGCGATAGGCGCAATATTCGATAGGAGATTAGCTTTGGAGCCACGGGTCTCTCAAGGCTTTGATGTTCTAATAACTTTTTCATTCTCTCCTTTTACTATTCGTCGAGGATCGATAGATCGGCTTTATTATCTGTTGTGGTAAATACGGACAGCGTGGTTAATATATTTCCGGAGAGTATTATTTTCACATATTTGGCTTTGATATTGAGTATTTTTTATATTGATGAATTTCTAAATGATGTATTCTAATTTTATGCTAGGTATACTAAATTCAAATCGATTAATTAATATGCATAAAAATCTGCTGTTGCTATGTACAATTAAATTAAAACCTGCATGCCTTACTCTCTAATTATTTTTGCACACCAATGTATGTTGGTCAAACATGTTGACTCTAAAATAATTATTTATCACCTTTTTACACGTGTTTTTGCAAATAAATGACTTTTACTTTTCTTAGGTTAGGTATCTGGCTGAAGGTAAGGGCCATGGTCAAATCCCGGGCTTTCCTAAAACAGGCACTTAGGTTAAATCATCATCATAAGCCCATATTAGTCCTCTTTTGGACATAGCCCTCCTTTCAGGCTGCCTTTGTACTAAGGCCCGTATTATGAAAGCTTGCTCAGTCATCGACCTCTGCTTGAGTAACGGTTTTGTATGGCATAAACATCACTCAAGCATAGATCTATGACTGAGCAAGCTTTCATAATACGGGCCTAAGTACCTACCTGAGTATTGTAACGTAAGGGACGAAGTGATACATAAGTTCAAAATTTTTTTTCGATTTCGGCGAGTAATGATTTCGTGGCTTAGTTGGTTAGAGCACACCCGTACTGAGGTGGGGCGCGGGTTCAAGTCCCGCCGAAATCGAAAAGAAATTGAGAACTTATTTCATTTTTTAGAGATACCCAGAGTAAGCACTATAATATTACTTCGTCTCGTCGTTTTACCCATAACAAAAAACCGTAAGGTGATTCCCCGAGCTTAACTAGCGCCGCCATCTAATTTATTTTATTATTGCGTTGAACAAAAGTTCAATGGGCAGTTTGTGATACCTATTATTATAAGCTTTTTTAATGCCTTAAATTGTAATATTTTTATTTACTATAGTGTAGGCAGAGATGCGAAAATGGAGTTTGGTGGCCACAAAGTGCAACTATAGATTCCGTAGATAATTTAAAAAGGACTGAAGGGAATAAATTACTTATCAACTCCGAAAAGTACGGATGTTCAGTACTTATTTCAATTAGGACCGTCAATTTCCATTAAAATTTGATGCAAAATTTACGTAAATATCGTCACAAAAGGAGCGCCTGATTTCATAAAACAAATTCCAAGTAGGTACCCATCTTCCTGCCCTGCCAACCTGCCTAATTTTACATTCGGCAGACTGTCGCACAACCTTTAAATCGCGAGGTGCTCAGATTAACATCCGTTCGAATTAATTCTGTCCGCTCTGACAGAGTATTTTCCGTTAAAATTTAAATTCACTTGATAGGGATGGCCGCAGCGTATTTTTGTTACACGCCCACGTCGTTGCTCATAGTTTTGCGCTAGGCGTAGGCGGTTAAGTTTCTAAGCTTTGTTGTTAAGGCAGAGTTAGCTTAGCTCGTTTATCAATAGATATAGGTCAAAAGATAAGAGATTGAGTGTTTTTTACAGGCTGGCAGCCGGGGAAACAAAAAAGAATGAAGCCGCCGCCGCCGCCGCGCCGCCAACGCCGCGCCGCCGCCGTGTTGCCGGGGCGTAGGTAGTTGAAATATCAGGGGCCGGTACCGGACAGTAGTAATAGCCCTTTTTATCTGGTAATGATATTCTGGCTACAAATGTAATTGTAGGTATATATAGGATGCCACGTAATATGTGTACTAAGCCAAAAGGTGATTTTGGAGGCGAGGGGACCAACTATTGTTCTACGATTTTTTGAATCTCAATTATTAGGTACTTTACATTTATTGTATAAAAAAAACTTTTTTCTTGATATTCGTCTTCTATTCTAATATTTCACCCGCTACCCGGCAACCAGGACGTGTGAATAGACATGTAATATTTATTTATAACGAATATCCTTCCCTTATTTGTTCAAAAAAATGTTCTCTAACTGTCAATAGAAAAACATAAGATTTTCGGCTCTACCTACTCATGAAATCGTTTGCAGAATTGCTCAGCGAGATACGAGGCTGTCTCCTGGGACTTACCTCTCATTAGTAACTGGACTTGTGTGGTTTCTCACAAAGGGATACCTCCTGTCTGTTAGCTGTTCCTACTAGTTGGAATGGCAGCATTATCTCCTTAAGCTGGTATGAAGCAGTAATACCTACAATTATTGGTGCAGTCAGCCATGCACGAATGCTACGAGCTGAGCAACCACACTGATGACATATAAATTATTTCATAATATAAATATTCTAATGTGAAATTGCAGATTATTTACAATTCGATTGGAAAAATTTTGAGATTTAAATTCATGAATTAAATTATAAATAAATATCAATTAAATTATAAATAATTAAATTATAAATAATTTTCAAATTATCAATAATTAGATTAAATTACCTATCAATAATTAAATTATAAATAAATAAATTATAAATTCATGATTATGAATGTTAACTAGTAATAGTTTTTATAGTGAACAGATCTTCGTTTGACCATATTCTCACCTGAGATTATGATATTATTAATGGACTAAGACATAAAACATAGGCGAACCGGCTTTCTAGTTGCTTGTTCAGCCGTGAAAAGGTACTCGTAAATAGACAGAGTCACTTTCGCTTTTTATTAGCATGGATTTTTCTTCGTGTAGGGTGCAGATAAACTGAATGGAGCCAATTAGAGGTTAAAATAGTCATTCAGTAATCTTCATTCAGTAAACGTAACATAAATAAACTGATAATAAAACACTGTTTTAACCGAATTGATCGCGTTTATTTTATATTTTGTTTATAACCTGACGTTTCGGAGGTGTTTTAATAAGAGTTCTCGCGAAAATAACCTTAGAATATACTATAAATAAACTGCATGAACGCATCGCTCTGTGGGTGCTTCAACTTTTGCGTCATGGATTTCGTGGTCACGAACCAAATGCAGTAGGTACTTTTATACACCTCAGCTACTGCGTCGCGTCGGCTAAAAAGCTGAAAAAAGTGTTCTTCCCATCCCTAAAAGTCTCGCAGTGCTCGTATTCGATTGTCAAAGACTTACCGGTAAGCTTCTTACGAGAATAAGGAGATTTAGAACTACATCCAGTGGAGCCGCCAACTTCCCACTCTTTGAAATATTGAGGCATTTTGTTTTGCAGCTGTGGGCAAAGAGCTCGGGGACCGTAATTGGAACTCCGGAAAGTAGGAAGATGTTTTAGGAGAGCCCTAGAGACGCCTTTGGAGAAAATCGCGAAAAAACTGGAACAAATGTGTAGATAAACTTTTAGGTTTTTGTCTTCGGGTGTCATGATTTCCATTTTTTACTAAATTTTTACAAAAAAATATTTAAAAATGAAAATAAAAATATTACATCTTACGAAACTTCTCAGAAGTCCACAGATGATCGGAATGCTAGCTTTTATTTCAGTCAACGAATTGGCATTGCCATTCAACGTGGCAACGGCAATGCCAGCATTCTGGGCACTCTGCCTTCTGCTAACGGCTTAGATTTTTAGGCAATAGATTATATTAAAGTAATGTTGATTAATAAACTTAATCTGAACATTTAGAAATGGAGTTTACAAATTAAAATTATTTGTAATAAAACACTGTTTTAACCGGATTGATCGCGTATCTCACTAATATTATAAACGTGAAAGTTTAGATGGATGGATAGATGGATGGATGTTTGTTCCTTTATCACGCCAGAACGGCTGAACGGATCTGGTTGAAATTTGGCACAGAGATAGATGATAGTCCGGAATAGTACATAGGCTATTTTTTATCCCAGAATTCCCACGGGAACGGGAACTACGCGGGTGAAACCGCAAGGCGCTGCTAGTATTTTATATTTTGTTTATAACCTGACGTTTCGGAGGCTTTTCAGCTTCCATGGTTACAGGCAGGCTAAAATTATTTGTTTAAAAATTAAAAGATTGAAAGAGTTGGAGTGGAAAGAGGGAAGGGATTCCGCCCAGCTGTGGGACGAAACAGCGTCATAGAAACTTGAGTAGTATTACTTTTTGTGAAAATTTGTAATTTACCATCAGCACGTATTGCTGATGTTATGTTCCCCTGCGTTACGGCCTAAGTTTCACTGTCGTGCATAATGGATTATATCATTTATACCTAATAAGTATACATAACAGAGAACCAAGGTTGTCGACATAGCTCAAAGGATTAGCAAGCTGAAGTGGCAGTGGGCTGGCCATATCGCGAGAAGAACCGACAACCGCTGGGGTAAACGTGTTCTTGAGTGGAGACCGCGACTCGGCAAACGTAGTGTAGGACGCCCCCCGACCAGGTGGGATGACGATTTGCGAAAGACTGCTGGCAGATGCTGGATGCGGCAAGCTGAAGACAGGGTGCTATGGCGCTCATTAGGGGTGGCCTATGTCCAGCAGTGGACTGATATAGGCTGATGATGATGATGATGAAGTATACATAATAGAATAGTTAATTCTCTAGATAGGTACCAAACCAGAACAACCTTATACAACTCTGTAAGTTGGTCGTAAAATAAGGTCTGGAAACTCAAAGAGAACAATAGTAAATCGAGTAGTCAACCCCCAATCAAGGCTCTAGGAAAAGCGGTCAAAGTTTTCGCAACAAAACTTGCCACAACGAAGCAAGTTGGTTTATTGACGATATAAGCAATCTTATTGGGGCAAAGTTTGTTAAGGACTTTACTGGTTCATAAAATGTTGTTATATAAATTTGCGTAGTTGGGTTTTGAAAGTTTGAATCCAATTTAAAATTTAGCGCAGGTCCTGGACTCGAGATTAGGAAGGTACTAACCATCATCATCCTGACGCTACAGGCGCGGGTGGGCCTTGGTCTCTTTCTCTTCAACAGCCTATATTAGTCCACTGTTGAACGCAGGCCTCTCTCTGGTAATCGCCTTATTAGCTTTTAACTCATGGGCCTTGGACTGGTCGAGTAAAATTTAAAATTTCTCCATTCTCAACTTTTTCCTGCCAGCCGGTTCCTCCCATTTCCTTTAGGTCTTCAATCCAGTCAGTCCAATCATGGAAACTCAGATGAGTTTCCATCTGCCAGGGGTCTTCGGCCATTAGGTTTGCGATGCAGAAGACGCTTTGGTGCTCTGTCGACTAGCATTCTTTCTACGTGACCAGCTCATCGAAGACGGCCTACTCTTATAAACTTTACCTACGACAGTTGGCTCTTGTTACAGCTGGAATTCCGTTTCGGGATTTCGATTCGAAATATCGATTCGGGATTCCGTACATCTTTCACACACTTACGTTTATTTTTATTTTAGACGCACAGGCGCGGCGGATTTCGGATCAAAGAAACTACAAACGGAAAACTACTGTATGTTTGTAGGTCCACAGATTTGTATGGAGTTACTGGGCTCGGAACCCCGAATCGATATTTCGAATTGAAATCCCAAAACGGAATTCCAACTGTATGTGGCCACTCTAAAGCATCATAAATCTCACTAATCTCACTAATATTATAAACGTGAAAGTTTAGATGGATGGATGTTTGTTCCTTTATCACGCCAGAACGGCTAAACGGATCTGGTTGAAATTTGGCACAGAGATAGATTATAGTCTGGAATAGAACATAGGCTACTTTTTATCCCGGAATTCCCACGGAAAGGGAACTACGCGGGTGAAACCGCGAGGCGCTGCTAGTCATTCATAAATCGTAAAAAATACAGTGGCGAACTACCATCGTTGGAGTAATCATTTCCTGATACCTTTAACACCATCCGACCACCCCGTGCCAGTTCATACAACTAGTAGGAACTTTTAGAAGACTACGAGTAGATAAAACCCACTAATTAATTCATTTCGTAAGTAAGAGGTAGGTATAATCTTCTACTAAATAGTACCTAATTAGGCCTTTTTGGGAGGAGGATAATATTACTCGACTTAGCTGTTCACGAGGATCTTCCAAAAGAACAACTAATGGGCTACTGAACTAAAGCTACTAGAAATGGTACCTATTTTTTTTGTGATCCTTGTAGAATAATAATAATAATACTTTTATTTCAGACCACAAAGAAATAAACTTAATTAAGGCCCATACAATAAATACCTTATAGACTAAGATAGATAAAAACATTTAAAATTAACCGAGTTATCGACGCTCCGATGACGCACGCTAATAAATTGCCTATCTTAGTCAACTATTTCTAAACGATGGATTTAGTATGCAGGAACACTTTTAATAATCGAACCATTTGTAATTTGTGTGTGTAATAACAACTAGATGACCTCGCGAACGTGAAACGTAAATCTTATGCAGTAAAATAAGTTCATGCAAACATAATTAATCAATTTTTTTAATCTTTATTAACAAAGAAAATTACAATCAAATAATAGAATTAAATTAAAACTAGTATATACAATTGAAACAATTGAGCTAACTGCAGACTGTTGCAAACAATCTACAAGTAGCTCAACTGATCCTTATCAATAGCAGTCGGAAGCGTGCCCAATTTTTTTTATTAATCAAATTGAATTTAGAAGCCAGATTGGTCAGTTATTCATTGCTCGATCATGAAGTTCATGTTATTTTTTTTAGTTAGCCAGTGCAAATTGATCAACGTAAAAATAGCACACAAAAGTAAAGTTACTTTTTACCCGACTACCAACAGGGGAGGGTTATGAGGTTAGCACCCTATGTTTGTATGTTTGTATGTTTGTATGCTTGTATGTTTGTATGTATGTGGCCGATTTCTTTGTTCCCACGTAGCGCTGAAACTACTGGTTCGATTTCAACAAATTATGTATCGATTGATTCGTCTCAATACCCCAATGGTTATAGGCTATAGGATTTAGGGCTCCGACCCCGAATAAGCCTTCAAAACGCGTATTAAAGTTTAGGTAGCCGCAGGCTGCAGGCCCCATAGAGAAAAATTACAATACCTACGACCTATTTTCATTTTCAACTCTATGCCTATCAAATAATTATGACCGATACGTCATTCTATTTTGTCAATGTAAATGTTTCAAACTTTTATAACTTTCACGTAGTCGGGTTGTAGTTTTTAACTTTATCTTGTTTATTTCTACCCTTCAATTCAATATTACTTTTCAGAATAAACCACGACGACGTAATGTGTTTGCATTTATAGATTTATTAAGCCCAATCCACTGTTCTTTAGCTATGCTAGACGGAACAGTTCCCTGCATTTTTTCTCTATTTCTTTTTCTTTTAAAATACTCCTGTATTAGAAACAGAACAAAATAAAATATTCAAATCGTTCAAGCCGTTTTAAACCTTTTGCGAGATAACCAACAGCAATTGATTTTCATATACAAGAAAGATATGGATTACTCTGGAACCCACTAGAAACAAATGGTTATTTTACAAATAGAGCTTTCAAATACTTCAGTCATAAAAATTCGGTAATAGATATTTTGTTTTACGTAGAAACTTAATCTTTTTGTAACGAAAACAAAATTCAAGAAACATTTTCTTTCAATCCAAAATTAATTAATTACATCAGTGATCTTCTTAACGTTATTCTCGTGAATTAATTCAATGTGTTACTTGTTTTATTTCATGCGAAAATAATATGAAGGAGACATGAATGGAGCCGGGCTCAGATAGAGTGAGGATAAAGGGGACAAAAGTGAAAGGCATCTTAATTTTCCGGTTAGAACGAACCCTCCTACACAATACTAGTTATATGCCATGGACAGAAAATATATTTTCTGCCTTAACACTTTGGTGTATTGAGTCGTAGATATATTTAGAAACTGCGAAAAACCTTCGCTTGGTTGAGGTTAGTTCAGCGAACGAAAAACCGCCGGAGCGTTAACCTGGTTTGGTAATTATTTTTATGTTCGTATTAGTTTATTGTTTTTTGTAGGTTATGTAAATATTTAGTAGAGTTAGTATTATGTAATTATTTTATATATTTCTCTTTTTCAAGTGCCACCGTCTTTTTTGTTCGTACATGTCCAGTCCATCCCAAGGTCGCCTGGAAGAGATACAAAGGCCGCCTTTGTACTTCTTCTCGTAGCTTTTATTTTTGTACTGCTTTCTTTGTTTGTGTGGTACAATAAAGAATTATCTATCTATCTATCTGGTTTGAGATTCAAGCTGATGATGGCTCATAGCAGTACTTAAAATCAGGTTTTCGACACAGGGGTTTTTTAAGGTGGTAACGTATTGTACGGCTATCTGTCTACAGTACATAACTATACCATTATAACTCAAGAATTGTTTTTAGAAACCAAAGCCAAAGAGTGGAAAAAGCTTTCAGCGTCTGTTTCCCGCCAGAGTACAAGCTTGGAGTCTTCAAATCCAGGGTGAATAAGTTCACACTGGATTTGAAGGCTCCAAGCTTGTACTCTGGCGGGAAACAGACGCTGAATCAGTGTGAACGCTGATCCAGTGTGAACTTATTCACCCTGGATTTAAAGACTCCAAGATTGTACTTCTTACTGTATTGTTCTTCTGGGAAAGCGTGCTCCATCTTAGGTCACAATATCATTTATTCAAGTGAGTGGGGGCCGCCAGTAATGTGTATCTCTTTAAGTTAATTGGCAAATAAATCATTTTTTTTTTTGAGATGGTGTCCAAACGCTTGATCATCACTAATAAAAAAAAAAGAATAAAAACGTCTCAATTGTTGTTTTATACGTATCACTAAGTTTTTTTTTATTATAGCAGCGCGTTTATACTCTACGTTATAACATGTAAACAGACCCGAAAATGTCTGCAAATGCAAATCATGCATTCATTTGTCCCAAGGGGCGGAGGTGAGGATTCGGAAGCGAGAATGGAATCCGCAACCTCCCATATGACGGCGGACCTGCGGCCTCTATGCCAGTGAGGTTGTCAACGGAGGTCGTTATTTAAAGTAAAGAGGTAGTTATTATCGCTACGCAGCCTTCTCCCGACTGTACCAAATCTCTTTGACCGCCAACAGAATCTCCTGAAAAAGATTTAGCAAAGATTAAGTTCATTCATCTTTTGTGGGGTTCCTTTCACTAATTATGTTAACTGTGTTAAGAATCTCATTAATTTGTATGAAGCGTCTGTCTGGATTTTGAATGAAGTGGTTTCATGATTTCTATTGATGATGATGTTTCTTTGTTAATAGAAATATGTGTCTGCCCCCCAAGCACGGGCATCGTTGTCTAGGGTAGAATAGACAATAATGACATTGCATCGCTACACATTGCGTACATTTTTGAAGTTATAGGAATGCATCTCACTAATATTATAAACGTGAAAGTTTAGATGGATGGATGGATAGATAGATGGATGGATGTTTGTTCCTTTATCACGCCAGAACGGCAAAACGGATCTGGATGAAACAATAGCACAGAGATAGATTATAGTCTGGAATAGGACATAGGCTACTTTTTATCCCGAAATTCCTACGGGAACGGGAACTACGCGGGTGAAACCGCGAGGCGCTGCTAGTTTCAAATAATTTACGCATTGGATGACGAAGTGACGTAATTTTTCTCTATTCTACCCTAGACAACAATCCCCATGCTAGGGGGGCCTGGTAAGACACAATTCTACCACTGTCAAGTAATGACAAATATTTATAATTATCTGAGATCAAATTAAGAAGATATTATCGTTCATCATCATCATCAGCCTATGTTAGTCCACCGCTGGACATAGGCCTCCCCTAATGAGCGCCATAGCGCCCTGTCTTCAGCATGACGCATCCAGAATCTGCCTGCAGTCTTTCGCAGGTCCTTATTATGGTTATTTGACTGAAATTATTAAAAATCCTTTTATGTTACTTGACAAAGTTAGAAGAGAATTTTGTTAGCTTACTGTCATAACTATCACTCGAAAGGCGGCGTCCGAAACTGAACAAAAAATTTATGAAAAAAAATCAACAACCTAAAAAAAATCTTTTACATGAACTGGCTACGGCACATAACCTCATGTTTTAGAAAAGCTAAATTAATAATTTATAAAAATCGAACTATACGTACGTACCTGACCTATGTAATTAGAGACGTAAATCTAATGCCTCCGCTTTAATTACGTACCGATTTATTTTCCTACTCACTTAACAAGATAAAGTTAAAAACTAAAACCCGACTACGTGAAAGTAATAAAAGTTTGAAACATTTACATTGACAAAATAGAATGACGTATCGGTCATATTTGATAGGCATAGAGTTGAAAATGAAAATAGGTCGTAGGTATTGTAATTTTTACCCGACTACCGACAGGGGAGGGTTATGAGGTTAGCACCCTATGTTTGTATGTTTGTATGTTTGTATGTTTATATGTTTGTATGTATGTGGCCGATTTCTTTGTTCCCACGTAGCGCTGAAACTACTGGTTCGATTTCAACAAATTATGTATCGATTGATTCGTCTCAATACCCCGATGGTTATAGGCTATAGAATTTAGGGCTCCGACCCCGAATAAGCCTTCAAAACGCGTATTAAAGTTTAGGTAGCCGCAGGCTGCAGGCCCCATAGAGAAAAATTACAATACCTACGACCTATTTTCATTTTCAACTCTATGCCTATCAAATATGACCGATACGTCATTCTATTTTGTCAATGTAAATGTTTCAAACTTTTATAACTTTCACGTAGTCGGGTTGTAGTTTTTAACTTTATCTTGTTCTCTATGGGGCCTGCAGCCTGCGGCTACCTAAACTTTAATACGCGTTTTGAAGGCTTATTCGGGGTCGGAGCCCTAAATCCTATAGCCTATAACCATCGGGGTATTGAGACGAATCAATCGATACATAATTTGTTGAAATCGAACCAGTAGTTTCAGCGCTACGTGGGAACAAAGGAATCGGCCACATACATACAAACATACAAACATAGGGTGCTAACCTCATAACCCTCCCCTGTTGGTAGTCGGGTAAAAAAAAAACTACCTGATATTTGTTTTTAAGTCAGTTGTAGCGTTGGTTAAGGGAAAGTCCAAACAGAATTTCACGGAAAAATTACATTTTCACATTTAAACCATCAGAAGGGACGATTATTTGTATAAAAGTTACGGCTCGCTCTAGGGTAGGTACTTAGGTACTTACCTACTTTATAAACATTTTAATTTGTTCCCACTAAGCTCCTTATGTAAATTTCAGCGTATAAAACTCAATCTACATAACATCAACATCTTACAGGGAAGGTCTTACAATTATTCCGAAACAGGCTCATCCTGCCAGGCTTATTCCTAACCAAACTAACACGCTTGCATAAAAAAGTTGATATTCTGTTGAAATAAAATTAGAATGAGAAAAAACACTGTTTTGACATGTAAATAAATATGAATGACTTAAATATGAAATGTTTTGCCATCCCCTTCAATTGAAAGGCAGTAAGAGTAGTACTTTTATGAGGAGGTAAAAGAGAGAGAGAGAGAGAGAACTATCTTAAGAGTCGATGATACCTGAAATCGCTAAGCGTTAGCGATCATATCTTCTATAATACTGAAGCATTTACTTTGAGATTCATATATGTTATAGTCTAGGATTGATGCTAGAACGATAGTGTTCGAATACACCATTATATAACATTTTCTAGAATTAAAAAATCCGAAGTTCGATTTAATCTGCACAATAAATTGTCGCTATTCAATAAATACTTTAAAATAAGCCTTGATACTTTGTACAACAAACAGAATATAAAGCAGACGGAGTGTGTTGGACTTTAAAAATACAATTATTTTTACGATAATAAAATAAGCAAAAACTTGATTTTTGCACTTACGCCGCCTTGCTCTGTCCCGCTCCTATGAACTCGAATTCCTATGCCTATCTTTTTCACAAAATGGCCTCCTAGGTCACACCCATAAACATGCTCACTACTTTGATTTAATTAAATATCTATTTAAGTATTGTATTATACTATGTATGTCAGCTGTCTAGTACCCATAACACAAGCTCTGCTTAGCTTGCGGCTAGATAATGCTGTGTGAATTGTACAGTATCATTTTTATTAACCTTTACCTACAATTTACTCACTGCATTTACGTACCTACGTGTGTAACTTCCATCCAAACCAGAACATTTAAATTAATTGTAGGTTATCTATACCTAAATTGTAAAAAATGTATGAAAAATATAATCGTGTATGTAGCTTTGATCCATCAACTACCTGAATTTAAATTAATTGTAGGTTCTTATCTACGCTAATAGAATGTAAAAAAATATGCGACAAATATACGTAGGTACCTAATCGTACAGCTCTATTGGTAGATACCACGCTACGTTATCCCTACCATTTAATTATCCGACCGACATGTCATACATGTCGGTTGTAAAAAGCACGTAAAACGTGTATTTACAACATTATCGGGTAAATTATCATCATTGCCAACTCGGTTCTAGAATCCAAGACATTTTTTGTAAACAAAGTCATGTATTTAATATAAATATTGTTTCTAAGGTTTTTATTTATTATACTCTGGGTAATTTCTAAGAAATTAATAAATCCCAAAAATTTACGATCCCGACGGGAAGGTGCGGGTTCGAATCCCGTCGGGATCGTAAATTTTTGGGATTTATTAATTTCTTATAAATATTGTTATTTGTATTTATTCGTCAACTGTATTTCATTAATTGTTTGTTTTTACTAGTGCACTGTGAAATCGTTCTCATTTATATGCGAGTGTCTGAAGTTGCTAATGAAGACTCGTCTATCTAGCTCTTATGGGGGAGACTTTATACGTTCACGGCTTCACCTGCTTGCATAGCAGGTGAAGCCGTAGACGTATAAAGTCGATCATGTCAAAAACTATGTGGGATGGCTTAAGAATAACCCAGAAAGGGCAACTTGTAACATAACAAGAAGTTCCTATGTTCGTGTCGGAGCTTCAAAGTTTTCAGTTTCTTGACTTTTACGAGAAAGTCTGAAACGTAATTTGTTGCTAACATTATTATAGTTATCCGATTTCAGGAGATTGAATTGTTGTTTCTTACGTTTTCACACGAAGCGAATTGCTAGTATTTCGCAACGGTTATCTAGATAACCTTTTTTGGTTTACTTGAATAATACTTTCTGAATCAGATGTAGTTGTTTTTCTTATGCAAGACCGTAAAAGGGAAGACATACCTAGTTAAAGTTAAATAATAACATATGTTTGTACCTAAAAAATATCATTAGGGGAGGCCCGCGGAAGAATTCGCAAGCGTACCCGTAGGTCCGGCAAACAGGTGCAGAGCCGAAAAGACAGTGGTGGGTTTCGCCGGTAGGAGTCCGGCATAACCATTATTTTGCCCGTTACGAAATACCGGTATCCAAGAGGATTCTCCCACTATAAAAAGGCCTATGTTCAGCCGTGGACTAACATAGGCTGATGATGATGATGAACATGAGATATTAAAAAAATCTAAGAAATGAAGAAATTCAAAATTCAATAACATTATTTCTTTAGCCTTACAAAATAAGCACTTAGACAAGTCATATATTATACATAAACAGTTTTATAAGTAGTAATTATTAATTATTATTAGAAGTGATATGATTTCCGGTATTTCTATCTAGAAAAGAGTAAAGAAACATCTATGTAGCGACCATACCGACATCAATAATTAGTTACTTATTTACTCTTGTGGCTCAGCGACTTAATGTTGATATTGGCTTCCGACACAAGACTTCTCCAGGCATTTCTGATCTGAGCTGTCTCTCGCCAGCTATGGGCGTCGAGTTCGCGGAAATCGGCTTCAACTTCGTCGATCCAGCGGTACCTAGGGCAGCTGTATTTTATATCTTTACTCAACGAAAAACCGACATCGAGGTATATTTTCAATGTTTTTTTAAAGTTTTGCGGGACAATTAATACATAATCACACGATCTTTTATAATTTCCTATACAAAACCAAAGAATCATCAAAATCGGTCCACAATTGACGGAGAAATCAGCGAACATACATAAAAACATACACCCAGCTGAACATACAACCCCTTAGTTAAAAAGTAGTCGAAGCCGCCGGCGACTACCCAAAACAATTCTACCTACGTAAGAATTCCAGGAGCCTGTTATATTGATCAGAATCCATTTACCTAGTCCAGGCGTTCGTAAATAACTCCTGAATTACAGCGGCTACATAGTTCGGTATTAGCAGCCCGAAACAAACAAATTACAGCATTCTGGGAAGGACCAGAAAACAGCCTAACAGACTTATGTACAACTTCACTGTAACTTCAACAAGACATAAAGTTTGGCTGCAAAAAGGGACATTTGGCTCAAGGTTAGACTAGATTTGAAGGATGTAAATGCAAAGCTCCCGTTAGCAGAAAATTATTAGTGAGTTGTCAAACCATGCGACGTCGGCAAAGGTTTCGGGTTCGATTCCCGCCTTGGAACAAATGTTTGTACGATTTGAAAAGATCCATCTAAAATACCCGGAACACCTGGAACACCGGGTGTTCTAGGTATTTTCTATGAATAATGAAAAACGTCTATCAATGTAATGTTTTCTATTATGTATATCAGTTATCTAGTACCCATAACACAAGCTCTGCTTGGCTTGAACTAGATAATGCTGTGTGAATTGTCCAGCATTATTTATTTATTTTAATTATATTTATTTATCTATATTTAGCAATGAACATAGGCTGATGATGACGTGCGTTAGATTGCTGCATATATAAACCCGACCTCGCCTCTGTAGAGTCATTCGTGTCAATGAGACATTAGGGTTAACACGTATAAAGGCCCTTATTTCACTGGGCAAAAACATTAAATGAAAACGTTACTGTGGACGGGGGGCGGGGCGTAATAAATTCTTTTACGACGGTACATTTGTACAGAAAATCGTTGGCATAAACTTTTTCCGGCATATGATTTTTATCGCGACTGTATTTTGGCTGAATAACGATTATTGTTTGGTCATCAGCTTAATAGTTGTGTTTTTATTGCCTCTGTAAATTACTTCATATGGGAATGCTAATGTTATAAAAACAAATCGTTTCATTTTGAACCTATTGTAGTACCTGCCTACATTGGTACTTATTGATAAGCTTTTATAGAAAATTAATTGACGTGTTCATTGTTTAAGTTTATGTTTCATTATGAAGGCGCACTGCGCGCCATTTTGTGAAAAAGATAGGTATAGGATTTTGCGTTCATGGGAGTGGGACAGAGCAAACGTTTTTGAAACGGGGTTAGCGCAAAAATCAAGTATTTTTGCATACCTGGAAGAAAACTAATCTCTAAAAAACCAAAAATTTTCGATTTCGGCGGGATTCCGTGGCTTAGTGGGTTAGAGCACACACCCGTACTGAGGGTAGGGCGCAGGTTTGAATCCTGCCGAAATCGAAAATTTTTGGGAACTTATTGAATTTTTATGGTACTTAAAGACAATGCAAAACGATTGTTATAAAAGTAAGATATATTTATATTACAACTAGCGTCTGCCCCGCGGCTTCTTACGCACTTTACAGAGATACATATTAGCCTATGTCCGACCCTGGGATTCGATCGGGACCCTGCCGAATATCATTAAGATCCGTTCAGCCGTGTTGGAGTGAAAAGGTAGCAGACAAACATAATTAATATATATGATAGTTTAAATTACTTTCGAATTTAAACTATTAGGATGAATTAAAAATAATAAACAAATTATAACTAGTATTAGAACTGAAACAGTTGAGCTAAAAAAATCGTTATTTGTACCTACAAGCTACGACCCTACGACTTTGTTTTTAACATTTCTATTTTTCTTAAAATACTATTAAAAAGGCTAATAAAAATTCCTGGCCAAGTATTAAGCTCATTTCGATTTAATTACCCATTAAAATGACCCATTATTTTAAGTAAACAACGATAAGCCTCTTAAATATTTTCATTGAAAAAAAAGACTGAATTTCAGTATTTAATACAAAAATTATTTTAAAATATCAGTAGGGTAGCGTTACCGTTGTCGTGTGGTGCCGCCGGTTTAGAATTTATACCACCCCAACTCTTCCCATGGGCGTCGTAAGAGGTGACTAAGGGACATACACCGGAGGCCGGGCAGCAGCGCCTCTTGCAGAACAGTTCTACTACTGAACTGCGGTACCCCAGCCGCATGCCCAGTGTGGGGATTATGGGCATTACCCCCATTAAATAAAAGCCAATAAGGCGATTATCAGTTCAAAATTATTATAAATTTTTGGCCATGACTGTTTCACTACTAGGCACAGGCCTTCCTTTTTCCATTGAACTCCTCGCGACGGTGATTTTTTGATTTAAGTTTTTATTCGTAGTTTTCTAGGTTTTTTGTATGCGACTGTACTTGAACAAACCTGTGAAATTAAGGTGGCAAAAATAAAAGGATTAAACATTGAATGCAAAATATTCCTTAAGTTTTAACCTGGTGATTTCAACTAGGTCCAAAAATTCCTAACTATGGCAGTATAACGTTATAACGTTAAAAATACTTCTTTAGTATTTTTATTCGTTTTTGGGTACACAGAGGGTTATTTCTAGAGTCGTAGTTAGTAAGCATACATCTGAATTCAAACTTCTTTCTTTTGTTTTTCGTCGGTTTAAAAAGAACATAGTACTTAACAAAATTGACAAAAAATATAAGTGGACAAAATCACACATTATTTCTTTTTTATTAATTATTACTAGGTACCTATTTAGAAACCAGTTTATAGTATAAAATTTTACTTGTATATGTGCTTATTTTTTAAGCCGAAAGAAACAAACGTTATTGATATTTGATTTTTATTTAGCACTGGAAAGTAGTGGTCAGTGTCGGATCGGAATGCTGGTTTTTATTTCGGTCAACGAATTAGCATTGCCATTCAACGTGGCAACGCTGCCAGCATTCTGAGCACTTTGCTTTCTGGTGACGGCTTAGATTCTTAGAAATTAGATTTAAGTGTAAATATTAGTTGTAATTATTGTATTCTGTTATTGTAATTTTCGACAAATATAATAAAATAGTATTATTTTTATTGTTTTATTTGCTACTTGCTTCTGCCTGCGGCATTACACACGTTTCTCCGTGATAAATAGAAAGACAGATTGATATAATGTGGTAAACTTTATTATTATTTTATTATTATACATTTTCATGGACAAATCATCTAGAATAATCTTCGTTACATACTATATCGGCTCGATAAAAAAACACCTTCAACCTTCAACATCAGTTTTATTCAACGACATACCCATTAAATATTTTTAAACTTACGCGATCTGAAGGTAATTAAACGCGATAAATACCCGTTAAATAGTATTTATAAAGACATACCCATTTACATCAAACATTAAATGGTCGACGGCAGGGGGCTTGCCGTCTATATAACCAGTAAAGTGCAAAGTTATTAAGATTTCAAAATTGATATCGCAGTAATTAAAATTCAAAAACTTAAACAGAGGGCGATAAATCTACTTTTGATTGATGACAGAGATTTTGTGATATTAATATCTACGGTAAATTTAACAGAAATATTAATTTCTGTACCTGCGTATATTCTAAGGTTATTTTCGCGAGAACTCATAATAAAACACTGTTTTAACCGGATTGATCGCGTGTGCGAGGTAGATATGCAAAATTCAAATTACTTGTAAAGACAAATGTCACCTCAGTCTGCCTGTGACCATGGAAGCTGAAATGCCTCCGAAACGTCAGGTTATAAACAAAATATAAAATATACGCGATCAATCTGGTTAAAACAGTGTTTTATTCTGTACCTGCGCTTTGGACTCGGCTAAAAAATTGAGTGCTTCATTCAGGTGACTCCTTTTAATAATTTAAGAGATCATTTCAGATCTTTGAATGGTGTCGAAGGTATTATTTGAAGGCGTTTACGTAAAATATTTTTCTCTAACAAGTTGATTCTCCTAGCCTTTCTATGTAACAACTGACCGAGTGCCCTACCGCTAGCACTGACACGGCTGCTAAAGGTGCGAATCGACTGCAGCACACGGGCCATCTTAAGACGTTCACGTAACTTCCAAGCTTCCAAGGGCGGTGTGACCTGCAAGGATGCACCGCGGTTCTAAAACTACTTTAACAAGGAAATGTGTGTTTAGTATTAACACTTTTACTATTTCTTTACTATTGAGTTTTTGTGGGATACTGCAGGATTGTAAATTGCAAAGTGCGAATGAAAGGATTTTGTCTGGCCTCTACCACCAAGAATAAAGGCTCTTTGGATTTACGATAAGACCCTTTTCTTCATAATCTCGCGTCTTTGTTCTAAAAAGACAATTGAAAAAAACATAACATACTTAAACAGTACGAGTGATATAATGAGTTTTTTTATGACGTGTGTATATACCTCGATATTTTTGCCAGTCTTTGACCAAATTTGATGATTATTTCGCTGTCGTATAAACCAAATAAATTCAAAAAATTCAAAATTCAAAGTGCTTTATTTCCTTTAGACCTTACAGGACTCTTGGGCTTGGAATAATTAAAAGAAATATAAAATAGCCAATTCACACAGCATTATCTAGGCCCAAGCTAAGCAGAGCTTTGGTTATGGTACTAGATAACTAATATACATAATACCACACATACATATAATTTATTTTGTTTTATTATACATTGAAAACGACCAGAACACCCGGAACTAACATCTGCAGATCGTATAAACATTTTGTTCCCAGCCGGGAATCGAACCCGTAACCTATTGCATCGCAAGTGGACCTTCGCCAGTTGTGCCACAGTGGCCGTCAAACATGTGACAGTTGTACCAAAGTGTTGATACAGTTTCAGTTTAAATAGTTTATAGCAAGTACGTGATTTACAACATTTTTTACGATGTTCCATTATCATACAGCTCTTTTTAGGGTTCCGTACCCAAAGGGTAAAAACGGGACCCTATTACTAAGACTTCGCTGTCCGTCTGTCACCAGGCTGTATCTCATGAATCGTGATAGTTAGACAGTTGAAATTTTCACAGATGATGTATTTCTGCTGCCGCTAGAACAACGAATACTAAAAAACAGAATAAAATAAATATTTAAGGGGGCTCCCATACAACAAACGTGATTTTTTTGTCGTTTTTATAGATAATGGTACGGGACCCTTCGTGCACGAGTCCGACTCGCATCGCCGGTTTTATTTTTATTTATTGTACCAAACTCCCAGGCCCTTTTGTAATTTAGATATTTCTTAAGAATACACCAATATATTTATATATATTATAGTTAAGCATCTATAGGTAACTATTTGTAGAACTAATACTAGCACGTCAACCATCTGTATAAATATATGTTATTGGTCAGCAGGAAGAAAATGCCTCGGCATTAAGCCCACCCTTTGTACCTTAGTGCAAAAAAGTTTTAAATAAATAAATAAATATATATTCTAGGCTATTTCACCACCTCGTACGTAACCGGTACGCGCGCCGCATTCGGACGGACAATACCTTTTCCCTCAGTTTCTTTGACATAATCTCATCCAGGTCACTGCGTCTTATAACCTTATTCTAGTTATCTCGATAACCTTTCTACCGGATACCTTTTCATAAAGCTCACGGCTCTGGACTGACCTAACCGAGTTTAAAGAAGGTTTATCTAGAACTTGGATGGTTATCGCGTTTGGGGTTTTTTCTTGGACGAGGGAAATATCCCCAAAGTGTTCTGAGGGTTTCTAGTTTAATTTTTCTACATTATTTGTAAAAAACTTTTCTGCGAATGGATATTTAGTATCTGTTTGTAAACCAGCGGCCATTACTGTCCCACTGCTGGGCAA
Organism: Eupithecia exiguata; assembly: GCA_947086465.1. Lineage (NCBI taxonomy): Eukaryota > Metazoa > Arthropoda > Insecta > Lepidoptera > Geometridae > Eupithecia > Eupithecia exiguata. The sequence goes on along the minus strand of OX352240.1, from coordinate 10,159,605 downwards.
ACTTGTTCTCTACTTTCAGTTTCCTATTTTTTGTTAAGCTCCTCGTGATTTTACAGTTACAGGATAGATTGTTTGCAATAATCTACAGTTAGCACAATTGTTTCAATTGTAAATACTAGTTTTAATTGAATTACAATATTTGATTGTAATTTTCTACGTAAAAATAAATATAGAATATGAAAACAGTCTTATATAATGTCTTCACCAGTAGAAAAACAATGATATCACTCATTGTTTTTCTACTCGTGAAGTTATTCATGAATAAAAATAATCTCACTAATATTATAAACGTGAAAGTTTAGATGGATGGATAGATGGATGGATGTTTGTTCCTTTATCACGCCAGAACGGCTGAACGGATTTAAATGAAATTTGGCACAGAAATAGATTATAGTCTGGAATAGAACATAGGCTACTTTTTATCCCGGAATTCCCACGGGAACGGGAACTACGCGGGTGAAACCGCAAGGCGCTGCTAGTAAATAAATAAAACGAATAGCGACGCATTACCCGAGAGCTGGTGAGTATCTGGCACAGCGCATCAGCATTGCCATACAGTGGGGCAATGCAGCCAGCGCCTAGGGACGCTTTCCGACTGGTATTGATATGGATCCGTTGAGCTACCTCTAGATTGTTTGCAACAGTCTGCAGGTAGCTCGATTGTTTCAATTGTAAATACTAGTTTTAATTTAGTTCTATTATTTGTAACTTGACCGAAATAAAAACCAACATTACGGTTTTATCTAGAAACTCAATATCATCGGCGAAACGAAGGTACATCGCCTCCGCTGGCTTGACCACCTAGAGAGGATGGGAGAGGATCGGAACGTCTATAATACCTATCTCGGTTGCCCCGTCGGCCGTCGACCCGTGGGACGCCCGCGGTACCGTTGGAAAGATGTGGTGGAAGCGGACCTGCGTGAGCTTCAAGCGGTAGACTGGCAAAAAACTGCGCAGGACGAGGAAAAATGGCGACTTCTCGTATCGGAGGTCAAAACTCACTTCGGGTCGCTGAGCCATAGGAGTAAGCAAGTAAGTATCTAGAAATGTTTCATGACTCGGCGATATAATCAATATAATATTATTGAATTACAGCGACACACTCGGCCGTTATGATAAACCCATGTAGGCTTGAAGTGGCAAAAACAACTAATTATTTACATCTCTACTAACTACATTCATAGTTATTTCTTTAGCAGTTTTTGTCAATGAAACAACACCACAAAGGTTCATGCAAAACAGGCTTTCTTTTATTCCTCTCATTATAAAAACAAGCTCCAAACATTAGCAATTTTAATGAAACGTTTCACACTTGTAAAATGAGCCGTTCTCAAAGTATAATGGAGTAGGGTACCGCGAAAAATCCTCTGTCTCCGCCACCCATATATTTGCAGGCACGGAACCATAAACAACCTATTTGAATAACGTAACAAATCGTGTACGCAAACACTACGTAATTGTTGTGGTAATGGTTTATTTTATGGTCGTGTATACATAAAAGGGTGCCATTTTGCCATTTTTATAGGGTTCTACTTGGCTCGACTTTATGGAGCTACGGAAAAATGGTTCGTAGAGGGTTTCGTAGCAGTCGCTACGCGGTGCTAGGAGTTGCTACGGTTTTGCTACGGTAAAACCGTAGCAGACTCGTAGCAACCCGTAGCAGACTCGTAAGATTGCTTTAGCACGGAGATAAGAAATTTAACGAATAGGCTACTTGACTAATAATTCTAACGTATTGTCTGATAAAAATAATGCAAAATGTAATCAACATTTCTTCAAGGTGAGTCGTATTAGTTATAAAAACGAATTACAATGTGTGAATATTTGTTGCCTTGACGTTTTCGGTTATAGTTATTAGTTTTATTTATATTATCCTTTCACACATTAGGTATGTATAAAAATATTTTTGTTTAAATATTAGTAATATTTTAGATTATAAATCGTGTATAGTGACCGGTAATAAGATTGTACTTGGATTGTACGTACAGTATGTGGAATCCACTTTTGTAAAGATCGTAAGTAGGAGTAAACTTATAATCGACGTGGTCAAAACGTGATGCAACCATTTCAAATTGAATGTCCGAAGGCTTTTGTTTCAGATCGAAATAGTTCCATCCCATTCAGACTCGCGCGGATTATAACTTTTTGAGGGGGCTTAAAAAATCTGATAATTCTGAAACAAAATAAAGCAAGAACATTATTTTTAATCCCAGAAAAAACCCCTGGCTACTCATTATGCAGGTAACTTCACCGAATGCTAATCAACCCACATGTAATTTGTTAAATGAGGCCCTACAATAACCATAAAACAATTAATTAATTACAAAAAAGGGCCGACCCTTAACTCTGACATAATAAGATTAAAACAAATCTGTACTTAAAAAGATAACTTTTAGGGCGTCAGAATAAATTACAAGATTATACAAACAAATAAGTAAGTAGGTTTTACTAATGGCATTTAAATTAGATTTTGTGAAATACTTACATAAACAGCTTTTAACAGACAAACAAATTTAAATGTACTATAAGATAAAATTAGATTTAACAACATTTTACAGGCTACATTTAACAACTAACATACAGTTTTTTTTACAGTGCCAGTAACTGAAAAGCTTCTAAGCTGTAAGGCCGCCAACTGTACTTGTAATAAGTAAGGTCTCCATCTGACGACCTCTTGTGGCGCGGTGGGCGAAGGTCCGCCTACGACGCAGGGGGTTTCGGGTTCGATTTCCGGGGACATGATCAATCGTTCTTCTACTCTACTTGTAGATAGAAAATAAAGTTTTTGTTTCATTTTCAGTTAATAAATTCATTTTGAGATCAAAATTTGGAATAAACTAAGGCCCGTATTATGAAGACTTGCTCAGTCACAGATAATTATATGCTTGAGTGACATTTATGCCTTAGTAAAACGTTATACAAGAATAGATCGATGACTGAGCAAGCTTTCATAATACGGGCCTAAATGTTGCTTCAGTATTAAATCCTGTAACGTACTCAAAAGACAAAAAGTCAAAAGTCAATAACTTTATTTCTTTAGGCTTACAAAATAAGCACTTAGACAAGTCATATAATACTGGACTGCCGTACAAAAAAACAGTTTCCTAAATATGAACGGAAACCTGAAAAAAATATATTCCATGTTTACACAACCAGAAAAACACAGAGCTCATAGAAACAAGCGTAAGAAATAACGGAGGTAAACATTATCCGCTGTACTTTTACGAGTAACTCCTTAGCTAATATTTACGGATTCCCTTGCTCTCGAGGGAAATAGTGTCGAATATGAAACGCCTTTGTTTAGAGATGTTACTGTACCTTCGATGCTGGGCAGTGTACACTCGAATCAGTATCTCGGAAAAGAACAGTTGAACGTTATTTTAAAAATTCACTCGTGGAATAACAGACACAGTGCTGGTTGCAGATCGGACTTGGTCTTAAATCCAAAGCGTTTTTGTAAACAAAGAAATTAATGTCAGTATGTGACCTCGAAAATTGATAACAATTAATAAAAACAGAAAACAACAAGGTAACAACAAGGTTATCACTAAAAACTAAATCACGAACTTCAATAATCTTACGCGTGCTGCGATTTTTTTTGCGAAAACGAGCGTGAGATTAATTGAATCATGAAACCTTAGTTTTCAAAACCAAAAATTGTTTCGAGATTCTGTGCTTTGTTAAGTAAGATGATACCAAAATGTGGAGAGAGCTGTTAGTAGGTAACAATACTACGGCTATAATATTATAAAGTGAAAAGTTTGTTTGTTTATTTGAATTGAATACGCTCCGAAAGTACTGGACCGATTTGAAAAAATCTCGCCATTAGAATCCTACATTATCTCTGATGAACATAGGCTATAGAATATACCCGTGTGAAGCCGGGGCGGACCACTTGTATTTTATAAAAGAAATAACTTAAAAAAAATGGCATTAAACCTTGCCAGAGCTCTTGTTTATTCTTAGCGACAGTGCCTTACTGTTCATTATCTCATGTCGGGACCAGAGCCAGGAGAACGCAATCAAATGGGTCTGTCTTTTTGGGCCTGGATTTGGGAATTTTCGTATGAAACGTTCCAATTTAGATACTTTGAGGTGTACCTTCGCTTCGTGGAAATACTGCCACTGTTTTTTTATATACTAGTCCCGGTAGCTTCCTACCAAATGTACGACCCACTGATTGGATTTCGAAGTACTCCGCTAACAAGAAAAAACAGATTTTCGCGATAACAATTTCGAAAGAAAATATTAAGGTAATTTTTAGGATTCCGCACCCAAAGGGTAAAACGGGACCCTATTACTAAGACTGTGCGTCCGTCTGTCCGTCTGTCACCAGGCTGTATCTCATGAACCGTGATAGTTATGAAGTTGAAATTTTCATAGATGATGTGTTTCTGTTGCCGCTATAACTCGGGGCTCTCATACAACTAACGTGATTTTTTTCATCGTTTTTGCTCGATATTAATAACGGCAACAGGTAGATGCTTGAAATATTTACAGGACAATTAGCTATAAAGGTGTATTCACTTTGAAAATAAATAATTAAATTAAAATAAACCATACAACAGACATGATTTTTTTGTCGTTTTTATAGAAAATGGTACGGAACCCTTCGTGCGCGAGTCCGACTCGCACTTGGCATGTTTTATTTTAGTAAATACCACTTGCCCCAGGAAAATAAGTAAAATTATCACAATGGAAACACGATCCGAGACCTTTTTTGACAGTCACTTCACCTAATAAATGCTATTGAAAAAGAATAATGCTCAATATAGATTCGTTTCACAATAAAACTCCTTCGAACGCATTATAATAGCCCTTCGACCTATTAAAGTAGGGCTGTGTCACTAGTACTTAAACGTGGTTATCCTTTGTAAAAAAATTGAGTATTATTGTTTTGTGGAAAATTCCACTAAAACTATTCGCCTAAAACAATTCGACTAAAACTATTCGTATAAAATACAATTCGACAAGAAACAACTCGCTTACACCAATTCGACTAAAACATGTCTTCTTTCCAGCTGTGGACTAATACAGGCTGACGATAATGATGATAATGATGATGTCTTCTAACCTAATGTACGATCCACATACAGTTTTAGACGATTGTTACTACTTAAATAATAATTGATTTTAGTCGAATTGTTTTTTAGACGAATAGTTTTAGTCGAATTGTTTTAGACGAATTGTTTTATTCGAATTTTCCATACACGGTATTATTAGGGAAAGTTTTTGTAGACCGATTATTCTATATTATCCTAAATTTAAATTTAATAGCGCTCATTAGGGGATGCCTATGTCCAGCTGTGGACTGATATAGGCTGATGATGATGATCCTAAATTTAAGGGCGCATTCACAAGCTTGCCTTTTTTTCGTGCCGAATGTATGTAGTTGTATGAACGAGTTTCCACACACAACAGAATAAACTTCTGATCCGTTTTATTGGACCGAAGCTGCGCGGGGCTTGGAATGGTATCCTCTAGTAGCGACGTATCCATTAAAAACGGTCTAGTAAACACCGTGTCAACATTCCAGCCCCCCTAGCACGGGGATTGTTGTCTAGGGTAGAATAGACAATAATGACATTGCATCGCCATACATTGCGTACATTATTGAAGTTGATGGAATGCATTTCAAATAATTTACGCATTGGATGACAAAGTGACGAAATTTTTCTCTATTCTACCCTAGACAACAATCCCCGTGCTAGGGGGGCAGTAGCGACGGATCCTGTAAATACGGACTTGTTTTCTATGTGAACAAACACTAATATCCAAGGTCTAAAAAATTCAACAGGAATCGTCAACATCGCTTTTTTTACGACTGATTATAAAACCGTAGCAAATTAGGATGATGTTCTATGAAGGTAAAGGGATATTGCGTTCCGATAGTGCCTTTATTGATTTGTAAATTATCTCTTTGTTGTAAGTGACGTTGTAAAAATGGTTCTTGATTTTCTAAGTTGAACAACTTGAGTAGAGCAATAGGGAACAAAGTAAGTTTGATAATGAAGGGTCCCGTTGCGCAATTTGCTCAACTGAGTTGCGCAATGAGTTGCACAAAAGGGAACTCGCTTGTTGGAAGTTTTTGAAGCAACAACGGCGTGTGTCAAGAAAAAATAAAACCTAGTACTTACAATTACAGAAACAGTTTATTAAATTGCAGACTGTTGACCATCTAGAGGTATCTCAACTTACCTTTTTCGTGACATTAGCCGTGTAACGTCAAATTCGTACGACTGTTGATAGTGATTCAGCGTTTCTTAAAAAAACCCGTATAGTTATGTTAAGTGATCCGAAGATATAGAACTACTGGAAGTACCAATGCATCGACTTTTTTAACGATTAGACTTTGTGTCATAATTGGTTTCGCAGATGAAATATGATATTAACGGTTTTACACGTCTAAGATTATTGTTTCGGAAGAAGTTTTAAGTTTAGTTCCCCTGTACAAAATCTATCAGCCAAAACCTTTACACGACTAAAATGCGAATAAATGATTTAAATTAGTAAAAAATTTCTTTATTCAGATATTGTCCATGGATTACACGTTACATAAAAATCAAAAAATCATGAACAAAAAACAAAAATAAATTTAAAAGAATTATTACGAGTACCTACTATTTAGATATACAAATAACACAAACATCGACAGAGCCTACGCATTTGGTCCCCTTGGAGTCGAGACCCTAGGTCCGTGGGGTACCGAGGCTCTCCGGGTTTTCAAAAAAATATCTGAGCGTCTGGTCGAAGCGACGCGTGACCCGAGAGCTGGTGAGTATCTGGCGCAGCGCATCAGCATTGCTATACAGCGGGGCAATGCAGCTAGCATCTTGGGCACGCTTCCGACTGGTATTGATATGGATCAGTTGAGCTACTTGTTGATGAGATTGTTTGCAACAGTCTGCAGTTAGCTCAATTGTTTCAATTGTAAATACTAGTTTTAATTTAATTCTTTTATTTGATTGTAATTTTCTTTGTTAATAAAACAAATGAAATTATTGGTTTAGAATTCTAGTCGTGAAAAGGTTACGTATCTTTCGCATTAATTTTATGTATTAGGTATTCGTTTTTTTTTAATCAGTGATTAAATCACCTACCCTCAACACAAGCTCTGCTTAGCTTAGGGCTAGATGATGCTGTGTGAATTGTCCAAAATTATATTTGCATATTTTTGTTCAACCGTCGTTTCAAAAGCCTTCCCCGAATTAAAAACATCCGTTCTAGAAATCTAACGCTGTAGAAAAATCGACGCAGCGCGATATTGAATACGGTTGGCGTGTAAAACGGGGGAAACAGCCTGTTTTACCCGAAATGTGTTGTTAGCACGACAAGCGTAGTGTGGGTTTTGGAAGGTGACTCACCCTTGAACCCGAAGGTAGGTAGGTAGGTTATTTTACGATTTTGCTAATGAGAGCTTTTTATGTTTGCCTGCCTTGAGCTTTGAAGTCGTGTAATAAGTTTGAATAAGTACTAATTAGATGTTGTTGTACAAAACATGAAAAATCACTTCAAATTCCAGAAGATGTAATCCCTAACATGGTAGAACTTAGTAATAAAATTATGGGACAACCTCAGGATCATTCTATAAACAGAAACGAGAGAATCATCAGAAAACAAACAATCAGGCAACAATCAAGAGGTCGAGTAGCACACATACATAAAAAAACATAACAGCTAAACTGAGAACCACCTCGTTTTGTTAGAGTAGTTGTTACCTGATGCGCGAGACAATTAATCGTGTTAATTGAATTGAAAAATACATAAGAAATTAAATAAGTTCCCAAAAATTTACGGTCCCGTCGAAACCGGAAATTTTCGGGAACGTATTTCATTTCTTTGAGATACCCAAAGTGCGGGTAAGCACTATAACAAAAAACCTTTGAAAAATACATAATTGGCTGTTATTATTAATAATAATTCCGGACAATTCACACAGCTTTATCTAGCCCAAGTTAAGCAGAGCTTGTGTTATGGGTACTAGATACCTGATATACATAATATAATACAATACATAAATATATATTTTATATTATACCTACATAGAAAAAGACCAGACAAATATTTGCAGATCGTACAAACATTTGTCCCGAGGCGGGAATCGAACCCACAACCTTCTACGTCGCCTATTAGTGGTACCTATCTTGCTTGAAGTAAACAATTTCGTGTAGATTTTGTATGGAAGGTCTTGCGACAACAAACAGGATGCCTTCTATTGTTACAATTAACACCCACTCGACCGGAGATGATTTTTTATTCACCAGATCATGTGGGACTATAAGTCGGTGGGATCAAGTGGGAAGTGCACTGGATACTTCCAGCTGTAGTTGTTACAAATGTCGCATGAAACACAGGGTTAAGTAATTAAGACTAAATTGTTATACTGAGCTTTGTGCACTATGTGGAAGTACTTTGGTGCACTTCATGTGGGTGCGCTTCATCTGGGTGCGCTACGAGGAATACCTCATAATAGTTTATTGCACTTACGTGATGCATACAGTATAGTATTGTCTAATTTTGTCTAATAATTTTTTATTTATTATTATAACTAGCCATCACTATCCAAGGAGTTTCATTCTGTGCTAATTCTGAGCAATTATCGAAGTAGATTTCTTGTAGATTTTGACAGCGGTTATTTACACACCATGAGATGGGTAACTCCTGTCAGTTTGACGTTGACACCGACATGGGTGTCTTGCGTAAGGAGTAATAGGGGGTTTGGTTTCTGTACTCAGAGTAGGGGTAAATTAATATTAGTAGGCAGTATCGACGTCGTTTTGATTTAATGAAGTTTTTTTTGCAAGTTTTATAAATGCTATGTACATATTTGAAGTAATAAGCCAGCGTCTGTATGCAAATTTTGGAATATATTTGGTACAACAATATTCATTTTTGTGCATTTCAACTGCTGACTCATAGATAAAAGCTTTCGTATGAGCTTGATCCCTACCTAGTATAATAAACATTACGTGAAAAACATCCACACCTTTGCCAGTTTAGTTGAGCTGTCTGTAGACTGTTTAGACCATGGTAATAAGGTACTAGATTGCAGTATTAGTTTACGTATAATAATTTTATGTAAAAAGGTTTTCTTTTGCATAAAAAAACTACGAAACAAAAATGGCTCATGCTAAGCTGAAATTGAATATCTGCCCTCAAATACGCTAAGCTAACATTTGCAAGTCTCTTTGTGCCTTTCTTTCAAAAGACAATATTTCAAAGCGAAATTGGATAGAAAACAAAATATTACTTTCTCTGGGAGATTGATTGGATCGAGTTAAGGTTTACTTCGGTGCAATGTGATAGTAAACCTTTTAGCTTACTATAATATCAATATTTTATTTTATTTATTTTATAAAGAAAACATCAATGATGTTTTAAAGTTTGTCAATGGGAAATTTTAAGAGCTGGTAATTTTACAAAAAACACTCGATGACAGTTTTACTTTAAACCACCTAACCATTTGAAAAGCTGCACAAAATCTTCAAACAATGCACTAAAGCTGCAATAATTTGAACAAAGCATGCACTGTCTATCAAATCATTATACAAAAAAAGAAACGAAATTCGCGCCATAATATTATGTGGTAGAGAAAAACAGAATACACACGATACAACAAACGTCACATAAGAACCTGTTTATTTTTGGGGATAGTTTTTTAACGATAAGTACTTACCGTACACTTGACATAGCTCAAAGGATTAGTAAGCTGAAGTGACAGTGGACTGGCCATATCGCGAGAAGAACCGACAACCGCTGGGGTAAACGTGTTCTTGAGTGGAGACCGCGACTCGGCAAACGTAGTGTAGGACGCCCTCCGACCAGGTGGGACGACGATTTGTGAGAGACTGCTGGCAGATGCTGGATGCGGCAAGCTGAAGACGGGGCGCTATGGCGCTCATTAAGGGAGGCCTATGTCCAGCAGTGGACTAATATAGGCTGATGATGATGAAGTACTTACCAAGGTTGAGGTTTGAAGCCAGTTCAGATTTATCGTCGCAGCTTAAAAAAAAAAAAATATTTTGATATTTTTAAATGATTAACATGTAGTATTTACGCAATTTACGTTCTATAACAGTTCTATTCAGAATATTCGCTTACAAAAATTCTTGCTGGAAACTCAAGAAATGATGTTCATATCGATACACTCTTGTGTGCACTTGCTACCCAAGACTATCAGGATTGCTTACAATCGCTTGCTCGCAAGTGTACCCTGGGGGAGTGCATACGCGAATTCTCTTTCATTCCTATTGATGTAAAAGTGCCGAAGTTGTTTTGTTCGCAAAAGCGGTTGAATTGGAGTTATTATGTTGTTTATGGCACAATTTTATCGACTCATGTCGATGATTGACAAAAAATGTGTCTGTATCCTTGTATCTCACATCAGAGATAAATCATTTATTATAATCTCTAAGTCTAAGTCTTTAATTTTAGTTTTTAATATTGTATGTACCTATGTTAGTTTTAAGGTATATATTACTATGGACTGTAGAATAAGTTAAAATAAGATCTGTAACTGTTCTATAGTCTGAAATAAATGATTATTATTATTATAGTTAGATTTTTATACTAAGTACAGTATTATCAGCCCGTTTTTATCACATCAAACGAATAGTTTTATGGCGACCTCTGTGGCGCGGTGGGCGAATGACTGCCTGCGACGCAGGAGGTTGCGGGTTCGATTCCCGCCTCGGGAAAAATGTGTGTACGATCTGCAGACATTTGTTTCAGGGTGTTCTGGTCGTTTTCTATGTATAATATAAAATATCTATCTATGTATTGTATTATATTATGTACATCAGTTATCTAGTACCCATAACACAAGCTCTGCTTAGCTTGGGGCTAGAATATAGCTCATGCTTCATGCTGGAAAATTCACACAGCATTATCTAGCCGCTAGATAATGCTGTGTGAATTTTCCAGCATTATTTATTTATTAGTTTTATAAAGTAAGTTCATCTTAAGTAGAAACGCATGATAGGTATGTTTTTCTCGTCTTAACTTATTATAACTAACTTATTAGTTAACTCGTCTATGGGGTTAATCAGATGTTTGTTCGGGTGATTATCTTTAAGTAGCTAGATAGCTTAGGTAGTAGAATACAGAGTATGTAGCTCATAAATCGACTGCTGACTCGTAGTCACACCAGCTTATCACACCAGTATGACAAACAGGATTTTTTTTCTCGATTGTCACACCACTTATTTTTCTTCACCATGTATAATCATTGCTAGTGTAGTGTCTACGTTATGAATTATTTGGCACAGAACTAAACTATTAGCTATTAGTTAGTGATCTGCAGTGAGGTTTACAAATTAGTTTCGCTGGTAATCAGAAGGATGTACCAACCTCTTTTCTTTCTCTGGCGATGCACCTCGACCACATTGCACAATGTCGTATTAGACAAATATGGAAAAGTAATAAACATCAACAATTTTGAATCAGCTCTCACAAAGACCATTCCAATGACTTGGCTCAAACAATCAATATAGAAGGACACATAGAAAGACAAATAGAAAGGTCCCTTCAGTGTTAATTTATCCACATTAATCAACTCGTGTAAAACCATTTACAATACAAAATCATAACCTGCCTACTTAAGGCGGTACCCCGATGCATACTAACGCCGCCTATTTTGTTTTATTACCTATTACAAAAGAATAAAAAAAAACATTGGGCAGTTTGTGATACCTATCATACCTAAGCTGTTTAATGCCTCTGTAACAGTTTTGTTTTTTCTATTTTAGGCAGAGATGCGAAGTTTTTTTTTTTTTTGTATCACAAACTGCCCACATGATTTTTTGAAATTCTTTGCCACTGCAAAGGAGGTGGCCACTAAAATCTACTTTCGATTCACTAATCGAAAGTAGATTTTAGTGGCCACCAAGGGCAACCTCGATTCACTGCCTATACTAAATAGTATAAAACTATCACAAAGGCATTAAATAAAGTTTATTATAGGTATCACAAACTATGCGATAGATTTTTGAAATTTCCTTTGTTAAACAGAATAATAAGATACAGTAGGTGGCGGCACTAGTGTGATTCGGGGTACCGCCTTAATAGAGACACGGGTTATTTAAATAAACTGTCAATTTATCCAGCAGATTTCCGAGTGGAATATTCATTGCGGAGTAAATCCACGGTGCAGCGTGCTAGATAAATCTTCATTAAATACCGCTTATCTTGGGAAGACTACTGCTGGTGACCAGGTTTATGGACTTTTTAGGACATAGGCAAATTCAAATTTGATTTTCTTGTAAGCAGAATATCATGGTATACCTATTCCTTGGTCCAGTCAACGGGACCACCGAAAAAAATATTCCGTGGAACATAAAACTGAACCACCGAAAAAAAATTGTTGGTCTACTAACTAGAACTAACTAGACAGGACCACAATACAAACAAGACACACAAATTAGTAAGTGGACAGCATTGGAAGTGGTCAAGTTAGGAAGCGGACAACACTGGAAGTGGTCAAGTTAGGAAGTGACGATTCAGGAAGTGGTCAAGTTAGGAAGTGGACAAAGTCGTCTGAGGGATTTAAAATTCTTTGGCGTCGAGAGAGACATAATTGACATTGATCTAGGAAAGATTTGGCATCGAAAAGTAGTGCTTATTCTGTTAAAAAACAATAACAACCTCGTACTTAGCATGGGGACATAAGAAGGCCCTGAACCTCTAAGCATACAAACGTACTTTTTGATTCATTTGCAAACTACGTCCGCGATTGTAATGAACTTTTGCATACATAATCGGATAATAGCTATGTTTGTATCGTTTTATTTTTTCAAAATACTTTATCACCATGAAGTGAGAGTGAAAATTCATTTTTATCCATTTTCAAGCGATTTTATTACTTTCGCTCTAATTTAATGATGATTATGTATTTTGAAAAACTAAAAAGATACAAACATCGCTATTTCTTATCCGATTATGTATGCAAAGTTCATTACTTTCGGGGACGTAGTTTGCAAATGAATCGAATAGTACGTTTGTATGGGAGCTTAGAGGTTCAGTCCCACCTTAATAATATCGTATCTTGAGTATGGCTACAGATTAGTCAAACAAAAAAAACGTAAATCTATAGTATCAGTATCTTTTTTCGCACCACGGGCTTACTCTTAGACCTACTAACACAACTAAGTATTTAAATAATCCAATGCTCTACCTCGCATCCTCCAAATCCGAATTTAGAAAATCAAACGTCAAATCAATCAAAAATAATTACTTATGCTAAATATTACCAAATCTATGGTCCCTCTAAAACAGATACTGAATAGCGCCCATACTAGAGCCGGAGTACCTCCCTAACTACTAACAGATTCGCTCGAACCCAGTTTTAATTTAAAGGGATATGCACTTAAATTGAAATAAGATCATGTTTAGTTAATTTGAAATTTCTTTTGGGTCATCAGGTTTCGAAACTCCAGTGCGTGTGCTTTTTGAAATTATTAAAATAGATATAACTTATATCTAGGGTATAAAAAAATTACAAGAGAAACGTCTATTTCAAATTTGATATGCCATTTTCTTTAGACGGGCACCTACTACCTCCATCTATGTGATTAAAAAATGAAACAGAAAATAAAGAACTCGTAAGGGTACATTATGTAGTAGATTATTTATGTTACTTTTGAAGAACTAAAATTTGTTCGAGATTTATGAAGCCGTGTGGTGCTGGCATAGAATTTGCACCACCCCAACTCTTCTCGTGGGTGTCGTGGGGACATACACTGGGGGGCAGGCAGCAGCGCCTCTTGCAGCATAGATCTACCACCGAACTGCGATCCCCAACCCGCATGCCCAGCGTGGAGATTATGGGCATGACCCCCCATGAGATAAAAGCCAATAATGCGATTATCAGGGGGACGCCTGGGTCCAGCAGTGGACTATTATAGGCTGCCTGCTGAGGTCGAGATTATGAATTGTGTCTTTGTTTTTTCCGTCCTCTAGCATCCATTTAAAAAATAGAATAGAATAGAAAAACATTTATTTGGACACAGGTACACACAAACATAAAATAAAGCGGAACACAAGAACAAATTTAACATGGAGGTAAGGTGACACAATAGGGTGGTAGTAAGAATAAGGTGACTCTGCCTCCATGACCCTGCGCCGAAAAAGGAGTTGGCTCAGCGTGTGCTGAACAGTTTCTGCTCAGCGCTGTTTTTCAGCCAAAAACCTTAAAGCTGATTGACGTAACGGACAGCGATTCGAGCATTTCGTTAGATTATCTATCAAAAAAAAGTCATAGGTTATTACATGACTGACCTCGGCCAGATTCATAGAAATTAAACCTATTCCAACAAATTTAATCTAGAGCATCATGCCTTCGTTATTATCTAGGTTGACTGACGAAGGTACACCGGCATTGTCTGCTAAATTATATTCCTCTACGGCATTGTTAGAATTGTAGCATACCTACGCCGCGCCGCTATAGCATAGTAGCGGAACCGCGGTAGTTTTTCCATGATTGGGCACATATTCATCGAACAGAAATACGTAGAAGGGTGAATCAACTTTTAAGGCACTCCTTTTGTGTCCCTGTCATGGAAATAACAATGAAATCTGTAATTCAGTTTATTATATGATTGTTTTAATGTCAACGTAAACTTAGATTCTCTGCTTACATGTTAGTTTCATCGTTTTTTATAGTATAAAGCAAAATTTTAGATTTTCCTTGGTAACTCTGTGGAGCATAGGGCACCTCCATACAAAATATATGTGTCCCCAGGCCTAGATGAGGAAACATTGTACGATGTTACTTAAAAAAAATATATGAATACACTGTATATTGACACGATATTACGATTCAGAAAAAGTTAGTCTTCCGTTTTATGTAAAAATACATAAAAGTTTGAATCAAATTATGTATTTTACGTGCACCTCAACTTTTGTCCCAAACTTAGATTTAATCATCAGCTATACTGAGTTACCAATAAAAGTTCTGACCAATATCAAGAGATGGCGTTAAACTTGGTGTCTTCTAAGGCGATTATTATCTATTAATTTGTTGCTATGGTCTAGCAAGGCCTACCTCGGTTTACCCGCCCCTCAGTCCGTGGTAAGCTTTCAACTGGTGCGCGTGGGTTTATTGTTGCTCTACAGCGTTACGGCGAGAATCTTGGTAAGTTTTTAAAATAATTTAATTTCATTAGTCAGTATGTTGCCTGTGATGTCTAATTTCAAGGTCATGATAAAATGTTTGGCCAGTCTAAGCTGTGTAATTATTCATGATTTTTTAAATTAAAATTTTCTCTAGCGTTACCGGTAACGCTGGAGAAATTTTCTTTGGAGTTACCGGTAATGCCAGAAAATGTTAGACTAAATAACGTTACTAGTTGGCATTCATGGATAGTGTAGATGCTATGCTACAAACTTAGGTTCCTAAGCTATCAATATAAATAAACCTTATACTAATGTAATAAAATACTGTTTTAACCGGATTGATCGCGTATATTTTATATTTAAACTCTTTATTTTTTCTCCAAAACGTCAGGTTATAAACAAAATATAAAATATACGCGATCAATCCGGTTAAAACAGTGTTTTATTATGAGTTCTCGCGAAAATAACCTTAGAATATACTTATACTAATGTAGTTTAATTTGTTTTAGGTTTGTGCAACATAATCCAAAATGCCACTTAGTGCAGCAGAGAAACAGAAACGCTATAAAGAAAGAATAAAAAATAATAGAGAAAAGTACGAAGAAGCGAAGAAAAAACACCGAGTTCGATACCATAAAACTAAAAGATTAGTAAAAGATTTAACTCCGAAAGAAAAATATAACGCAAACATGATATGGAAATAAGGAAAACGACAGTCAAAGAAACGAAAACAGGCTGTTGAGAGATTATTACAACAAACACCCCCTGAATCTCCTAGAACCGACTCCAGATTAGGAAATTTTGAAGAATTTATTGGATCTCCACTACCGACGCCTTCACGTGCTACTTCTCCACCAGATACGCCTCCGCGAGCTAGAGATACGTCACCGCAAACAAAAGACCCACCACTGCGATCAAGAAACGTAACATTACGACCATGAGACCAAACACCAAAATCACTTCTATTAACGCCCCTACGAGCAATAGCTACGCCACCAAGAGCACCAGGTACGCCACCAAGAGCACCGGCTACTCCACTCCACTTGCCTTTAGCAAAAGCGGGCCGGAAGAAAGTTTAAGCAAACTGATCACGAGTGTATAGAGAAAACGAAAAACTTAAGCAAGAAAATGAGAATTTGAGACGGAAATATGAAAAATTTAAGAAAAGATATCAAAGACAAATTGACGGTGAAACTAACGTTACTAAAAAAACGGAAGATCAGAAGTACAAAGTTCTGACCAGTGCATTAATAAAACATTTAAAAAGACAAAATCTAGGAAAGAACAAGAGGTTATAAAGAAAATTTTCTCAACTGTAGAAATTAAAGATTCACGAATGAAGAAAAAGATACTTTTGGAGACTTTAAAAGAAATGATACATTACTTTACAAACACCTGAAGATATTAACCATACGTAATATAATAAGGTATGGTTAATATCTAAACGAACAACCATCTGAAGATATTAACCATACCTTATTATTTTTATGGTTAATATCTTCAGATGGTTGTTTAAATAAATGATTGATCTCGTTAAAGTTCCTCAATTTAATAAGTCATGATACTGGTTTGTGAATTTTGCTGTTTTGTTATAGTTGATTCTTTGATCTCATTTAGTTGTATGTAAGCTTTATTTCTAATTTTTTTGTGATTGTGTCGAAATTTATGTTAAGAATAACTAATTGACAACACCGTTCCTAATTATTGTTAGTTAAACTGGTCATGTTCTCGGTTGACTATCATGAAGGATTCAAAATTCTCAGGCGTTACTATTTTTCTCTGGCGTTACTCATATGTCCCTTAATTTTTATTATGTCTTTTGAAGATAACTCTGATTACACTTAATTTGTTTTAAAAAATGTTTAGTTAAAACTCTCCAACAGTCGTGTGTGACATGTGATATAAGAAATGTATGTTTAATTATTCTATGTGGAGATTTATTCTAAAGTTAAGCATTTAAAAACATACAAAGTAACGCAGTGGACCTAGAATTGTCTCTATTTCAAGGGTATGTTATACAAAAATCGTTTTTAATAAGTTAGAAAGACTGAATTAAAGTATGAATGAATAACTATCATGTTGATTTTTCTCATTTCTTTGTTTTATTTAATGTTTCGGTATTTACTAATAAGTAACGCAATGGATAGTTATTAAGCACACTCGTCAGGTTTTTTTACAAAAACTCGTTTAAACTAGCTTAGATGTCGTGCCACCTTGCAAAACCTAATAATAGGATAAATAGCGCAAATGTTAACATTATATTTTCATAACATTTCGATATTTTATTTTAAGTTTTTAGCGATTCATAATGTTGTCAAAGGGGTGCCTTAAAAGTTGATTCACCCAGAAATCAATGTACATTTATTTCTTACATTACATTTATTTCTTCCGTACATTTATTTTTTATTTTTATTGTAAATACTAGTTTTAATTTAATTCTATTATTTGATTGTAATTTTCTTTGTTAATAAAGGTTTTATTTTTAATTGATTATAGAACACATTATTTTTTTCAAAAGTTCACTTTTCCAATCCTATTAGTAAATATATTTTTTTACTTTTAATATTTTAATAATATAGATATAATTTTTTTCAAAAGCTCGGACACGTTTCTCCTCAGATGAATTTTCGATAACTCTCAAAGTTTCAGACATCCCTCAGTGGACCTGAAAAAAAAACAGCCGTTATGTAATATAACATATCATTAAATTAATGGCGACATTATTCTTTTATTAATGAATCAAATAAAATTAATACTGCAATTAAAATAATAATGACGATATCAATACAATTCTTTTTAAACTACTATACGGTCTGATAAAAATCATTGACAGCTTTATTGAAGTTATAGACTCAAATATTTTAAGATTGATATTTATTGTGGTTGTATTAAGTTTTGTACATCTAACAAAAAGAATACTGGTTGTTAATCACAATAGCATTTTCAACTCTATCGAAATCACATAAGGCTCAGAAAGACCAGTGTTACTACTTTCACCCAGTTAGCAAGTACTATAGGCAATGTTCGGCTAAGCGACATGACAATGCAATTAATGTTTCCACCTTTGCAGTGCTTGGTACACGTCTAACAGCCTGCAGGTCGTATCCATCTTCTACACTAGTACATGACAACACTTAGCTCCACCTACGACACTAGGCAGAGCTAAAGACTCCCCTTATTGTAGGTATTTTAGTTTGGAACGGTGAGTTACCTAACGTGAGTTTGGGACGAAATTTCTAGGAATTTTCTGTCGTCAATTACAAATAATAATAATGCTAGAGTGGAAATAAAACATCCACGGTAATTATCTAGTCGTGCCACTAAACTCAACAACATGGAATTCAGTTGCTTTAGCCGCTGTTCCATCGCCATGCACGGAGAGGCTACGCACGTGTGTCTCTGTTTTGCAAGAAAAGTATGTGATAACATCCACTGCAACCCACGAACACGCTACGGATTAATGACGTCATTGCTACACGCATGGCTTGCTCGAATGTGGCACCCACGTTGTCAAACAAACGAACCCATGCAGCTAAAATCTACGGTCTACGTTTACACTGCAGCCCATGATGCTATGCATGAAGACTAACCCATGACTATGTAAAACTGTAGTGCAGCTCAGTTTTGAATCATACGCCTTGTTGAAAGGCTACGCACGCGTTAACCGCTTGCATACCATTGACACCAAGCAAGCCACTCGTGTAGCAATGACGTCATTAATCTCGTAAAGACTGATTTTTAAATTCCTATTATTAGGTTGTGTTAGAACTCAAGGTTATTTATTATATTTTTTGCACAATAAGACATATGCCAACTGTACTTTAAACAATAGATTTGTGGTTAAAATTACGAGTGGTCCCACTCGCCCAACGAAATAAACAAGAAAAAACTAATCAGGTAACTGGGACCGCGGTCCCAGTTTTGTAGTGGGCCCAGTCGCCTGTGTCCTCATTTTAGCTTGTTCGTGGGTTGCAGTTGACGTTATCATATGACACGTGCGTAGTCACTCCGTGCGTATTAATGGGTGTGCTGTGGCTTAACACACCGTGTGTCCTCGTAACGAGTAAATTATTGCATTCGCCAATGACTACCTTATAAATCAAGCAACAATCTTCATTTTACGGCATCTTTGATGTCTGTAATAAATATAAAAATCCAAATGACCTATATCATCGCTGGTACAGAGTATAATTGGCGTGAAAAGGTCCTTATCTGCCTCCGTCAACGGAAGGTTCCAATAAATAAAACGAATGACGTTGGTAAAATGCTATCACATGCACCTGTCGATTTTTGGACACAGACTGTGGAATCCTGTGGATAAGTTAGCGTGGAGTTTGTTTGTAGCTTGGATAAGGGGTTTGACGATTTCAGCCCTAACACGGGTTTTGGTTCAGTCAAAATGATAAAATTATTGGAATGTTATTTCGTTGAACGAATGTAAATGTTTTGTAAATGTATTTTAGTATTTATTTATTTACCATTCCGTTACATAACATAATATTGGCAAGTCAGAATAAAAAAGATAAAAAAATAAACAATAAGTAGGTAATATAAAAATCTCACACAAAATTCTTATAAAATATTATAAATTTGTATTAAACTATTGATTTTACTATTACGTGGGTATTTTAATTCCCACAGATCAAAAATGAATGTCTTTTAATCAAAGCAGATCCGCAGTTTATAATTTTTTTTCTTATTGAGTAAAGCCGCCTCCATATAAAGCCAGCGTCAAAAATAGATAGAAGGGTGTAATGTGACGATATCGACAGAGTGTCAAATCGAGTTGGGAGAATTTCCCACCCAATCTACTGGCCCTCTCAAAAAGAAAATCTGTTCCCTCCCCTGTCCAGTCTACAATGACCCCTCCACTTTACATTATTTACACACATATCGCATTAACAGATTGAGGCGAAGAGGTCTTTGTAAGCTGGTGATCAGTTATCAAAGGTTATGTGTGTATAATTCTGTTCTTTTGTGTTTAGATTTAGATGGGATTGTAGGGTTAGATATAAATAGAGCAATAGTTTGCCTATTTTATTGTTGTGGGGTCTGAAATGTCCGTTTGACAATACAATATTGGTAATGGAGGGGAAGTTATGCTTCGGATATTTGGGTAGATACATAATGTGTTTAACGAAAACCAATATTATTCGCGAAAGAAAAATGAATCTGAAATAAATAAACTGAGGTAAAATAAAGCTAGAATCTATCTAACACAATAATGTTTGTCAAAAAGTGTATCTGTAACTTCAAAAAGTTTATTATTGATCACTTTAAAAACCGACTCGGGCATTTCTTTATCATTTCTTCGCTAAATGAGAAAAAGTCAATAACTTTATTTCTTTAGGCTTACAAAATAAGCACTTAGACAATTAAAATTTTATACATAAACAGCATAATAAATAGTCATAATTATTATCGAATAAGAAACAAAACGTTATTGATTTTGTTCGCTTCAATTTTTTGTCCACTAGTGGAAGAAGCGAAAAATAAATCAATAGTAAGTTTGTATATTGCTATGTATTGAGTAAGAAACGCCACATTTTGTAGGGCTCCTACAAAATGTGGTGTCCCCGTCACAAACATGTTCAGTATGGGTTGTAGTTGGACATTTTAGTTAACAATAACAAAAAAAAAACATTTTCCATATTATATTTAGCGCTTTGAAGCAGAGCTTATACCAGAGAGGAGTTACTTTTCGTAGTTTGACAGCGATTGAATAGATTCCTACGAACTTGAATGGTTTTCAGAGATTGGGCTATTTGTACGAAGATATTTTGTCTCATTCTTTTTTGTACGTGAAATCGAGATAGAAATTATAGTTTATCGAGCTCACGGAAATATTTTTTTAGGGTTCCGTACCCAAAGGGTAAAGGGACCCTATTACTAAGACTCCGCTGTCCGTCTGTCCGTCTGTCTCATGAACCGTGGTAGTTACACAGTTGAAATTTTCACAGATGATGTACTTCTGTTGCCGCTATAACAACAAATACTAAAAAACATAATTAAGTAAATATTTAAGGAGGCTCCCATACAACAAACGTGATTTTTGTTCCGCACTGAGAAAATAAGCTACTTAAAAATCCCAAAATCGTACGTAGCAACCACCATTATACATACTTGTTCTGGTGTCATAATCAGATTTTTATACATCCTACTTAGAAGTATGTTATACCTTTATAATAAGTAGTTGTCAAAAAACCATGAACGAAAGTAGAAAACACCATTATTCATACAAACGCGTTTTTATAGATAATGGTACGGAACCCTTCGTGCGCGAGTCCGACTCGCAATTGGCCGGTTTTATTGTATTTGTATTTTGCACACTCATACTTAGCATCCGTGAGTTTATTTATCTATATTTTACTATCTCAAACCCAAGAATCTTATGATATGGAGGCTACACACTAATATGTCATTTCCTCCAGTCCCATTAAATCAGAGTTTCTAAACGACTGCCTCATTCCCCGGGCTGAATGAATTCCACGACAATATCTGTTATTCTGTCTCCTATTTATAAGGACGTTCTGTGGTGCCTTCATTATTTTGCTACGGAACCGGGGATTCTAAAGCTTGCTATTCATTGTGCGACTTGGTAGCTTAAGACTGGAAGAGTCATTTAAAACCTACCTATATAATCTAAAATGAATGTTTCTGGTTGATACTCGTATCTTGCCCGACGGTGGGAATGAAACACTGCATAGGATTTGTCAGTTAAATATTAAGTAAAATATAAAAATAATTAATTAATCAATAAATATACATCATCATCATTTAACGCAGATTCGAAGCTTATTTATATTATCAAAATAGCAAAAATATCCCTAAAAAAGTTCAGTAGGTAAGGTACTAAGTACTAATAGTTATTTTTCATATTACAAGAGTGCAAAGTTGCTTTTTAACCGCGTGCTCAGTTTTGATGACCGAGCAAGCGAAGGATTTTAATATTGAATCTCGAGCGCAGCGAGTATTTCAAAAATTAGAATCCTGAGTGTTAGCGAGGGAATCAAAAGAGCACGAGGTAAAAAATCTTTGCACTCGAGTGCAACACGTAACTTTTCGTCGAATAGCAAAAATACTCTTTCCGAGATGGGGGGATGAAAAAACAATTAATGGAGGTTTTGCCGAATTATGTAGCAGTACGTGTGGCGAGCTTTATAAAGATTGTTCCAAGAAAACGTAACCTGAAATTTAAAAAACTAAATGTTCTTTTGATTCTGTATAGCAAAGATCAAGAGTTGTTGCTTCTGCTGGAAACATTTATTTATAACAGGTTCGCAATTTGCATTTCTAAGGAAACGGTGCTCATGAAAAGTTGTTTTTGTCATTACTTTTAAAAATTCTTGGAGCGCAGTGGAATCGATTTATGGACTTAAATTTTTTGAGAAAAATGGGTTTTGGAGTGCTGTGGAACTACCCGGGATAGACTGGACATACGAGAACAATAAAATAAATAATAAATAAATGAATAATAAATAATGCTGGACAATTCACACAGCATTATCTAGCCCCAAGCTAAGCAGAGCTTGTGTTATGGGTACTAGATAACTGATATAAATAATAAAATACAATACTTACTTACTTACTTACTTACTCCTATGGCTCAGCGACCCGAAGTGAGTCTTGGCCTCCGATACGAGAAGTCGCCATTTTTCCCTGTCCTGCGCAGTTCTTCGCCAGTCTTCCGCTTGTAGCTCACGCAGGTCCGCTTCCACCACATCTTTCCAACGGTACCGCGGGCGTCCCACGGGTCGACGGCCGACGGGGCAACCGTGAAAATACAATACATAGATATATATTTTTTATTATACCTAGAAAACGACCAGAACACCCTAAACAAATGTCTGCAGATCGTACACACATTAGTCCCGAGGCGGGAATCGAACCTGCAAACTCCTGTGTCGCAGTCAGACCTTCGCCCACCGCGCCACATCAGTCGTCAAAAGGGGGTGCTAGAATTTATTTAATCTACTTATAATATCCAGTTTAGAAACTAACAGTTAAACCAATTCTGATCAGTATAAAGAAAGTTTCTTCGTAACCATAAATTCTTCACCAAGAAGACTAAATTCTTTTATGTAGACAATTGAAAGCGTTTCATCCAATTTACTCTTAACCTTCACCGACAAACACGAAAAACCTTTTCAATTACTGATATTGAACACAAACTTTACCTATATGGACTTGGTCTTTAACCCGCAGAGGGAAAATTAGCAACTTATTGGACAGAAAGAACATACATTTTGAAAAGCAGGCAGATACTATAGCTAAGATATGCTGGGGCTAAGGCTACGAGTACATTAAAAAGTTTATAATAAAGGTAGTAATTTAACGTTTTCTAAATTTTCTAATTATCTGCACAATTTTCTTATTTTTTTTTAATGTAAACCTTTTACAATGTATTAGAAAACCATTAAAAAAACGATGAATGAAATCGGTAAAGCCGTTCTCAAGTTGAAGCGCGACCAGGAGAAAATAGAGGTTCATTTTTATATACATATATAATTATGTAGATTACCTTATTTTGAGAGCAATTTTATTAAGAAAATTACAACAACATAATACATAAAATAATTACAACTAATATTTACAATTAAATTTACATATTTTCTAAAAATCTAAGCCGTCACCAGAAGGCAGAGTCCTCAGAATGCTGGCAGCATTGCCACGTTGAATGGCAATGCTAATTCGTTGACCGAAAAAAAAGCCAGCATTCCGATCATCTGTGGACTCTATTAGCAGTTTTGTAAGATCTTTGTATATAGCGTGTGCCCCAGAACCCCAAGGACCAAGGGTTTTCACCCCAAAGGGCTCGAATTACCTTTAGTATACAATGGTTTTTTATTCTAGAAAGAATTACTTATGCCATTAGAAGGATCGATCGTTAGTACGCTATATATTTCTTACTCTTCGGCAAAATCCGATTTCAACCGCAGATACGTACGTCGTTAACTTTTATTAATGACATACACTGTACCGATAAAAACGCCTGTCTATTTTGAATAAGGGACACAATTAGCTATGTGAATGGAAAAGTAGCGATCCAGCTACAATACAGCTTGTAGAGAAAGGAAGAAAAGTTGTTTGGTTAAGTTAATGACTTATTAAACTGACTCATAGTCATGACGTCGCATGATTTGAGCCCTTGTTATTGTACTCTTTGATTTTGTTTTTTGATGTTATCTACGTGTTACCTTCGAATGTCAAAAGCATAGGTATGTTTTTTGATGTCACTAGATTATTTAACAAAAATCTGATTACCAGTGATCAAAATTTGATTTTGTTTTATCATGAATCATGACTATTCATGATACCTACACCTAACGGTTGCACTGATTTTTTTGATAACTAGTTAAGAACTTAGGCTTCCCGCGCACTAGGCAGTTTTTAGCAATATGGGATACTAGCAGCGCCTCGCGGTTTCACCCGCGTAGTTCCCGTTCCTGTGGGAATTCCGGGATAAAAAGTAGCCTATGTTCTATTCCAGACTATAATCTATCTCTGTGCCAAATTTCATCCAGATCTGTTCAGCCGTTCTGGCGTGATAAAGGAACAAACATCCATCCATCTATCCATCCATCTAAACTTTCACGTTTATAATATTAGTGAGCAGAAGAATACAGTGATCGTGGTATAGAAACTTGACGAACGTGCAAGTGCACAGTGCAAATGATCTCTATACACGTTGGCGCTTGTATTCACTTGGCCAGCTAAGCGAGCGACACTGAGCGTGTGTGCGAGTGGCAAGGCAAGGCAAATATGCCGTCTACAGTTGGTATTGGCCCTCACTCGGCAACGTTGGGCCAACATGTATGGCTTTAAATACGTTTTACGGCGCACATGTTAATTTCTCGAGAATCTTAAGACCTTCTCAAATTTAACCTTTAAAACAAACCTCAAACAATTAAAGTTCATAATGGGTGACAAATTTTGTCATCTGCCTTACAATCTTAACAGAACAAGGAGCACCCACATAGATCCTCCAATCAAGGGAAATACGATAAAATAAATTTCTTTGTCCATATTTCATTGAACAGTTACCGGAATATTGAATTTATGTTACGGCTTGCGAAGAAATTACCCAGTGTGAACTCATTTTGAAATAATGAATTTAATTAAAACGGACTAAGGTTGCATTTGGAACGAAAACTGGGTCAAATAAGTTTATACTGCACCAGGCTCGATAAGTAACTTATTCCTTCCAAGAGACAAAAAATACGTAATGTCATGACTGTCGTGTCGTACTAAAATGCGGGTGGCAAAGATTCTAGTAGGTATACAACAAGCGAGTGGGAAAAAGTTTTTTTCTAATATTGTGAAATTATATTAGCCGCAACGGTTAGGTACTTTCAATAAATATCATAATGGTCAAATCAGAAAAGCACAACACAAATTATTTTAACTCTTCACAACATGCGTCAGAGAAAATAGGCACCATGACCTGCTTTCCGTTTATTACAAGAAATAACGTATCGGCAGTTGGCGGGTTTTAATTTGTGACTTCGGTGAAGTAATGACACTCACAGTGTGTGAACATTGCATGTTCATTGGTCTGTACTCCAATCCTTCTAATATTTTACAAGCGAAAGTTTATAAGCTGAGCTTGAGCCAAACTACTGAATGGATCGGGCTGAAATTTCGCACGCATAAAGATACTAGACCTTCGATAAAATTCGATAGACGGTTCAGTTTCGGATTCGGCTGAAAATCCAGGTTCGGTCGAGCGACAGCGATTGCACTGTTGCGAGAGGTTACTGCGTAATAGGCTACTTGACTACATTAAAAATAAATTCCTAATTGTTTCATCCTAGTCAGTGACAACGTAACAAAGCGTAATCAGGTGATTTTTATTAAAAATATGCCTTTTTTATGTAAAAAAAATGGGATTAAATTATAAATTTTTTGATACATGATCACGTGACCGAAAACGCTATGTGTTTGGTTGGATCGCAAGTGACGTCACACATCCTCAGATTACAGTGTCGGTGAGTTCTACTTGTTGGTGTGGCGGGGTGACGTCATAGCTTGGAACACGGTAGCTATGACAGAGATTATCGTTTTGGCGCGGCATTATTTTATTCAAACTCTAAAATTAGTTTTCATAACTAATACGACTGGCCTTGAAGAAAAATTAATTACACTTTGCATTATTTTTATCAGACAATATGTAAGAATTATTTCCCAGTAGTTGTCAAGTAGCCCATTGCGTGATATAACACCTTTTTCCTATACTACCGTAATGGCTGTAGTATATATCTACCGTCTTTCTGTCTAGCTAAGTGTCCTGCATACCTTTTACTATACCAAACAATGTTAAATTCTTTCATCATTCGTTCTTTCGTTCGACGATTCTGTAGAAGAGTTCACATTTAAGCAATTCTGCACTATAATCATAGGATGGTAGGACTGAAAATATATTCGCAACATGTATTGTCAGGTGCACCTCCCAAGACAGCCAGGGACACAGAATTTGCATCAGAAAAATGCAAGTTTAAAATTGCTGAAAACAGAACAAATATTCAGCTTCTTGCATTTACCTCGATAGCAAGGTAGTCTCAAAACTCCGCAAAAGTGAGGAAATTCAAAGAAAAATGTTAATACAGCACGTTTAAGCAATATGGGGAAATGGGATCCTAACAAAATAGAAATATTGGCCCACGTAGTGCGGCGGGGCCGCTTGACCAAATTACACGAAAAAATGTAGAAACTGTTCCGTATTCTGGGGTTGATGGGGCCCAGCTGAATAGATTAGGAGGTGATAAGGATTTGAGCTCATATCGATAGGTATGTTATTGATTTTGAACATGGGGAGTATTCCAACTACTCGTATCATAATTAATATCGAAGCATTACTAATTTACAGATGGCCTCAGGTTAGAAAACTTAGTAAAAAAAACAATAGGCGTCATCTTAATTCAATTCAATTCAATTCATTTATTGCATTGAATTGAATTGAATATTGATTTTTTTACTACCTGCCTTTTTAAAAATGTAGTGCCACCAAAACTGTGGGACTATACAATACAATACACTTTATTGCCACCAAGAAAATACAATACATGATGACGGTGGCGTAATTGTTGTGATGTGAGTCATAATAAAATAATATATAAAATAATAAATATCTCAACCATATAAAAGTACCGTAAGTACCAGTAAGTAGTGTCAACGCTCAACTCCTATATTCAACAGACGTTACACGCTAATTTTAATTGTAAATTTTAACCATTACGGCCCCACTGACTGCTGAGAAAAATTCACTACACAAACTATTCTTTCATTTCTCGAAATTTAACGATATATTTTATCCAAGTCGTTAGGTTATTCAAAGTAGGCAGGCATATGGAGCTGATGTTTACCAAAACAGCTCTGGGACTATATTGAACTGTTCCATACTCTGTGGCCAATCGTTACTCACATTAGTACCTCTGCTTGATTGATTTGGGTATTTTTTATTGATACGAAAGAGCAGGAAAAATAAGGGGAATTTGTGGCTATAAGGCTCGTAGGAATCGTATGGCTTGATTTACCAAAAAAACGTTTTAAAGTACAATGAGTTCGTTATAAACGTTTTGGATTAAAGAAGGGTTTCGTTGCAAATAGGTTTTTAAGTTTTCTGAAAAATGTGAGTAAGGTCACATTTTTCTGCGGACATCGAGTGGCGGTTCCGCAATCTCGGTTCCGCGCGGTAATGGAAGATTAGCGTTAGATGGGTACTTAGTTTTTCTGAGAGTTCATTATCTTCTGAAAAGCGATATACCTACATAATATAAATACTAGAAATAAACATAAACTCGCTGTGCCCACAACCATGCTTCACAAGATTAATATATCTTTTAAAGGGCAATGTATACGGTTTTACAACAAAACTCCAAGTGAGTTGCAAAATCTATCAATAAATAAATTCAAACAAATTGTCAAAACCTTTCTGTGCAAAAAAGCTTACTACAAAATATCAGATTATTAAGAAGATAAAAAAGCTTGGGACGGGTTTTGCTCCAACTCGAAAAATAACAACTACCTAACAGGCTAAATGTTTCTTAGTCGCTTCTTTACTTTAGTCTACATACCGAAGCGACAGATATCAAAAGTACCACTTTATTTCCGTGTCAGTGTTTTATTTTAAGAATTTGACCTTATCTAAGTGTACATTTTTGTATTTATGGAAATGAAGAATTTTTGATTTTGATTTTTGAAAAATAAAACTTTAATGTTCAATTTAAAGACTGTATTTCAAATTGTTTATTGTATATCTTAAAATAAATGTAGAATTATAAAAAAATCTTGTGTATACCTAATCAGTTCCCTATAAATATAGTTTGCACTATCCTATCTGACACCTATACTATCTGATAACCTTTGTAAATAAAGAAAATCTATATATTAAAATCATTTCGTTAGTCTGTAGATCTATGGTGGAATTCTCAATCAATCAGGAGCGACCGTCTGCATCGGAAGCAACACCGCCTCGCCGCCGGGGCGTTACCAATCCTGGCTGCAAATTACAAATAAAGTGATGGGTACTTTTCATATCCTGTAGGCGTGCTGTGCACTTGTACACAGTCACTGATTTGCAGATTCCAGCAATTTGTAGATTATTTCACCGCCATTGGGGGGATTCCTTGTAATTTTAACAAAAAAATCCCTAGTGAAAAAACCTAACGAGCTACTAATAATTTTAGACACTTTTGTATTGCCGACATTTGGTTCATTTGCTGTCTTTCTGTCATTTTTGACGTTTGCGGTCATTTCTGACATTGGCTGTAAATTCTATCGTTTTTACATTTGCTGTAACTTTTGACATTATATTGTAATTTTTGTAGCTAGTTTGTAATGACTGTTTTTTTTCGTCTAAAATTATAGAGTTGAGCAAAAGGGAACAAAATGAACTGTACAAAAGGGCTCAACTGCGGATAGGTGCACAACGCGGCTTGTTGTGCAACTATCGGCAGTTGAGCAAAAGGGAACAAAATCAGTTGCAAAAAAGGGAAGCCCCGTTGCGCAAATATTTGCAGTTAAGCAACCTCAGTTGCACAAAAGGGAACTCGCGAGAATGTTGCAGTCCTTCATTCGACGTGAAAAAGTCATAAATACATATAGGCCAGCCGCTGAGATTCGGGACAGTTTCAGGGCATTCTTAAGTTTATAGTTTACGCAACAACAGCATGGAGACCACTGACCCGATCATAAATCTAAATAATTTAACGCTCAGGCTCCATATATGACACTTCCGGAGCCAAAACCAAAGCCCCTTTTCACATGCGTACGGTCACGGCACGGACACCGTGCCGTGTAAAATAAAAATGTGTGGGACGGGCGGCACACGGTCACGGCATGGTCACCATGTCATGTGAAAGCTGTCTTTTTAGCTCATACATACTACTTTACGTTGCACGGTGACCGTGCTGTGACCGTATGCATTTGTATTAGCTTATTTAATGGGTTTCCTATGTGGGTTGGTTTAAATAAAAGAATGCGTTGCACTATATATGAGTCTATTCAATTACACATGTTCCTGATTACAAACTGACTATTACTTAATCCTAAACAAGGATCTATATCTGATCGCGTTAGATGGATAGGAGTGGCTTGGAGTGACTGCCTGAGCTTCGCCTTGGTAATGAAAATGCCGAGTCGCAGAAACGCAAATGCTACGACTACTTGAAGCTAATCTGTGTCACTACATCAATCCTCCCCTTTTTTTAAATTTTTTTACAAAAAAATTATCCTTTAAATGTAGGTTATCAAAGTTAAAACATTACAATTTACAATGCTTTAAAAGCTACACAAGGCTCATGCCTTCTACACAAATATGCTTACGTTTTCAAACAACATGCGATATGAGGTCGCATTCCTAAGTAGGTTAGTACATCACAATCAAAGTTGTTTGAATGAATAACAAAAGTACAGTCAGCCTGTTAAATTACATACATTTAAATTTTGAATACATTTGACATTTAATCTTTTAATAAAGTTGTATAAACTTTTACAATAAAAATAAACTGTATAAAAGTAAACAATTAAGTGTTTTAATTAAAAAAATGATATCTCTATAAAAATGTTATTTCTTTAAACAAATTTCAATAAAATCGTTAACCAATTATTTCTTTACATACCTAATACAAGTACTGTCGGCATAGACCATAAAATTAATTTGTCCTAAATCCACAATAGGTATAACAAAAATTACATTTTTAAATTTTATATAAACAAATTCTCTAAAATAAATCAAACAATAAAATGAATTACAAACTGTTTAGGAACACTACAAATTAGACATAACATAACCTCATATACTAACAATTGCAATTTCGCTAACGCTGCAAATAGCTCGCTACATTACAATGTGTGAGTGAGGCTCTCAAGTTACCATTTCGACTAACGTTAAAGTACTTATTACGCGATAAAATTCTAAGAATGAACACTGACTCTAAAAAAATTTTTAACGCACTGAATTTACATTTTTGAAAAACACTATTCACGCACACTAATCATACGCCGCGTCCACTCCTACACAACAGCACCTTCTCAAAATCGCCGTCATTTTCTGTAATGGTTTCCATGTAGCGCAGGAAAATTGCCAGTCACTCGTAGCAGTGGGAATGAGCCATTTCTCCAAATTCCAACACTGATCCTCCAGTGAGCGTACCTATAAACTCCAACCAGGCAATAATTTTGAGTGAATCTGCAGGTATAAACACCATTTTCTTTAAGATTGAGTATACCTCAGATGTAGGTGGCTCCAAAAATCTTCACTGCCGCTAAACCATGATGCGTGAATTTTGGCTGGACCGCGGGTGAACCACTTCCCGGTCATGCGTTGCCAAAATTACTTCAAACGCTAACGGGCTCCTCCATAGGGCTTCTGAAGTTGGTAGGG
The DNA here is from genome assembly GCA_947086465.1 of Eupithecia exiguata. Classification (NCBI taxonomy): domain Eukaryota; kingdom Metazoa; phylum Arthropoda; class Insecta; order Lepidoptera; family Geometridae; genus Eupithecia; species Eupithecia exiguata. The sequence goes on along the minus strand of OX352240.1, from coordinate 10,128,611 downwards.
ATCTGCTGACATCACCTGCTGCGCATTCCATACCGCGTGGCGTCGTTGCACAGATATTGCGTCATCTTCTTACTAGGCTGCTTTTCTTTTAACCTCCCGAGGCGTGGATTTCATCGGGAGGGAGTCACTCCATTCCGCATGTTCTTCCAGTAATTTACACAACCCACAAGGAATTAATAAACACGTTCGGGGTCACCAATTTTGTATTAGCTTATTTAATGGGTTTCCTATGTGGGTTGGTTTAAATAAAAGAATGCGTTGCACTATATATGAGTCTATTCAATTACACATGTTCCTGATTACAAACTGACTATTACTTAATCCTAAACAAGGATCTATATCTGATCGCGTTAGATGGATAGGAGTGGCTTGGAGTGACTGCCTGAGCTTCGCCTTGGTAATGAAAATGCCGAGTCGCAGAAACGCAAATGCTACGACTACTTGAAGCTAATCTGTGTCACTACACATTGAAAGGGCCAAAGGGTGGACCAATATAATAATTATAATTTATAATAGACATATGTAATTATTCATTGACTTATTTAAAAAGGGGCATCCTGCGTGAAAATCACATTAAGGCTAAATAGTACACTACAATTTTTTTTGACAAGTGTGTTTTTACACTTATGGGACACCAGCGTGCAATTGACGTTTTCCGCCTTTGTCCCACTCGCTTTGGCCTAAAGTAGTCCGAACACGGAAAATCAAATTGTATGCTGATTTAGATAGATAGATTGGTTACCATTAGCTGAACCGCACAAAAGACAGAAATTAATACAGTAAGAAATGTTGAGATCAAGGAAGTACTAAGAGCGGTCTTATCGCTATCAGCGATCTTTATTATAAACTAGTAGGAATATGAAAAAATACGCTTGGTAATATCTCATTCATTAAAAAAGAAAATTACAAAGAAATAATAGAATTAAATTTAAACTAGTATTTACAGTTAAAACAATTGAGCTAACTGCAGACTGTTGCAACCAATCTACAGGTAGCTCAACTGATCCATATCAGTATCAGTCGGAAGCGTGCCCAAGACGTTAGCTGCATTACTCCATTAAAAATGTACACATTGTTCACAAAAAGCAAGATATTTAAAGCGAAGCTACGTTTCGAAAGGACATGACAGAAAACGGAGAGTAAAAAAAAAACGTTTTTAAGCGAATTGTACTTGTACCAATTGTACCTACTGAATCCAATTTCGTTTTACAAGGAACTCTCAGAGACTGGATTTATCGCTAGAGCACATTCACGTGATTTATAAATGGTGCTTATTGCTCACTGAAGGATAGGCTAGTGAAGCCTGGGTCTGAAAGAACGTAATATCGAGTGACATTTTATGCCGGGTACAGACCAAGCGAGCGAGAGCGAGCGAATGCAAACGATTGGGATTTGACAATCGGTACGTTCGTTCCATATTGCTTTGATGTAGCGACAGCCGCCGGAGCACGGCCGAAGATGAACGAAGGCCCTTGTTTGGACTCGCTTGCTTTCGCAAGCGCCTACAGCACCTACAGCCTGGTGATGGTGACAGATGGGCAGATGTACAGACGGACAGCAATGTCTTAGTAATAGGGTCCCGTTTTACCCTTCGGGTACGGAACCCTAACAAACTAAAATAAACTTAATTTCTTCTTTAAAGCTGAGGCCAAACAAGCGCAATTATAAATAAACTTATAAACTGTATGAAGCGATTCATTTTACGCGATTCACAACTCAAAAACCACACTCGTTTGGTTTAAACCTAAATTACATAACCCACATATCTAACAAGTTTCTTTGATACGAAACTACTTTAACGAAGAAAATTACAATCATATAAAAGAATTAAATGATTACATTTGAAACCATTGAGCCAACTGCAGACTGTTGCAAACAATCTACATGTAGATCAACTGATCCATATCAATATCAGTAGAAAGCGTGCCCAAGACGCTAGCTGCATTGCCCCGCTGTATAGTATGTATGTATATATTATATATTTAAGTAATACGCCACCGTCTATACGTGTACAACTGCTTCGTGTCCATCCCAAGGTTGTCTGGAAGATATCACTCTTAGCGATGAGGCCACCCATTGTGCAACTCTGTTATCTATCGTTTCCTGTATATTTTTTTGCGTGCCCAAAACTATTAATTTTAATAAGAAAGGTTGGTTCTGATAAACGGTAACAAGAAAAAATCCAATAGAAATCGAGTAGTGATTCCAACTCGATTCTTTCATAATCGTTAAATTTAACGCCATGCACTTACAGTTACAGCACGATATATTAAAGGCGTTTAATTGAATATTTCCATTGAGCTGGCTCGTTATTGCGAAGCCAATCAGTGCCCACTATAATTATATTGCCACTCGATGCCTGACCCAATAAATTTCCTCAGTAGATATCATTTAATCCTGCACAAAGTGCGCTACCAACGAAGCTTGCTAATACCAACAAATTAATTAAAATACGGATCGTGCTGATCGAAATGGTACTCCAGTTTTTAATCTAAAGATCTTGGGTTCAATCCTGGTCATGCACTTTTATTTGAAAAGTAGTAAGTAACTGTTATTCATAATATACCCTGTACTATAAGATCCATCGAGAAGGGAAATTGTGATCTATCTAAGGCCTTATGTCATAGATCCGTTCAGCCGTTCTGGCGTGATAAAGGAACAAACATCCATCCATCCATCTAAACTTTCACGTTTATAATATTAGTGAGATTAGTGAGATATATTCTCGGCTTTTGTCATCTCCACGTAACTAGTGAGATGTGGCCATTTGCAATAAAAATAAGCAATTGATAATTTTTCACTTTAAATTCACTGATTCATTCGTGTATTTATGCTTGTTGCATATTTATTTATTACACAATTTCTAACAAAAAAGTAGGTATCAATCAGTATCAATGCTGCGTTTTGTCAATTTGCGAACTAAAACTACTTGGTACTACCATGTTGTTTTGTTTATCAAATATTCCCCTGCAGCTGTAATCGAACCCGCATCCACCTGTAACTCAGCCGGACATTTGACTACTGCGCTACTACGGCTGAGTTGATAGATACCCTACTTATTAACTCAGACAAAGTAGATCGTTTCTTCTATAAAATTTTCAAAAGAGAACAGTCTAAAACGCGCAAGCAATCATCGTAATGTCTTTGCTATCAAAGACTTGTGTAAAAACTTACCTCTTCCGTCTTGAAACTTGAGTCTTGTGTTTCTCGGCCAAGCCGTAAGCTTTCAGGTAACTGGTTCCTGAACTTTCCTGCGACGGCAGTTCAGCCCTTGCCGTGGCGAAGGGCGCACGCATTTGCGTAACGTCGTGAGTGGAAGTCGTTTGTGGTTGAAGCTGAAAGTTCGTGCTTGGTTTTACACCGGTGTGTTTGACTTCTGTTAACTTTTGAGGTAAGGATTTTTGAATAGATAAGTGCTATTTAGGTGAAGGATTATTAACTTATTTGTTGATGGGTAAAATGTATGCGTAATAAAACTGTTGAGTTTTTAACTGGCGGTAAAATTGTTAAAATCGACTTACGCCACTTCATGTTAAAGTTTTTACGTAACAATAAAATTCAAGACCTACTTTATATTGAAGGAAAACTTAACCTTATTATATGAACAATAAAGTAGGTAATTTAATATTAATGTATTAGTAGAGCTCTGATTTTATTAACAGTTAGTTTTTGAGAGATAATGTTTTTAACTTTAGCCTACAGTATGATACAAAATTTGCATATCCGAAAAATGAACGGGCCATAAATCCCGTCGTGGAAAAAATGAAAGCTTCACCATTTAGTAAGATACATACTAGAAGCACACATTTGTGGTTTTTAATATTTTATGCGTTCTAAAAGGTTGATAACGTGAGAGAACTTGTACCAAATGCACCAAAAGTACCTACCATTAAATCGAGTTCTTTCTTACTTTGTAGTTTCTGCCCGGGGTTACACACGCGTTGTTTAAGGTTATTTCGATCCCATGGGGACTGATTTATTACATAATAAAAAAAACTATGTATGTTTTATTCCAGGCTTAGAACTACCTGTATGCAAAATTTCAGCCCGATCTGTTCAATCGTTTTGGTGTGAAGTGGTAACAAACATCCATCCAAACACTCGCATTTATAAAAATAATGTCATATGATTAACAAAGAAAATTACAATCAAATAAAATAATTAAATAAAACTAGTATTTACAATTGAAACAATTGAGCTAACTGCAGACTGTTGCAAACTACTGAGCTACAAGTAGCTCAACTGATCCGTGTCATGTGATTAGTGTTATAATGGGTTCATAGGAAATATTTTACGATTTTCTTATTAATTCAGTGTTTTTCATGTAAAAAATTTAATACGCAGAAAATATTAAAACTACAAAAACTGTAGTTATGCGCTAACGTGAAGCAAACCACCAATATATAGGTTAGTACAATTAATCAAAATAAATAAATTCAATAGGTTAATACTTATTCGATAATACAAAATACAAATACAAAATCGTTCATTATTTACGAGTAACCGTATTGTTATATTGTTGTGTATTGTATTGTTTATGTAAGGTTAGTACCTTATAATACACAGTATACGAGAACCTTACGAAAGGTTACAAAAAACATTTTATATAAATATTATTCACTGTACAGTATCATTTTGATGTTATAAATAATTCAGCGATTCCTTTCAATTTATCCCATGAAAGAAACATCGTTAGGTGCTTAACTACTTAACTACCTCTCTCGGGGATTTTTGTTTTACTTACTTTTAATATTAGGGAATATTCTTCCAAAAAGAAAACGTAGAAGTATACAAGTACAAGTATAAACATTTTTTTTATAAAATACTTCATTTTGGTGTTTTTTTGCCGCTACGTCCACTCGATCACTCGATCCCTAGCCAACACGAAACCTAGAACCTATTTAACGGAACTGCAAAAATCCCCCCCCCCCCCCACGTGAGATTTGGTGAAATTGGCTCGACCCCAATGACATAGAATGACATATGGATCATTGATGCTTATTGAAACGATGACACTATCGAAGCTTAAAAAACTGTGTGGTAGTGCCAACGCCCAACTCCTAGATACCTGAATAACACAAAATACTAATTACTAGCTTATATTAGAAGCTACTTACTTAAAAAAATTAAATTAGAATTGTTAATTATATCAATTAATTTTTTTTTAAAATTAATACCGATAATACACCTAAATTATAATCAAGTAAAATAATTTCAAGATGAAATTAAAGGGCGTAAAGTAGGCGGCAATAAGTACGGTTTTATTTATATTCAGGTCCATTTTCCTTTCATACAGTACGAAAAGATTAGATTCGTACCTACTCAACTATTTATGATTTCATTTAGAAGAAAGGTAAAAATAATCTAGCTAGAAAAACGTAAGCAGCTTGCTACATTGTATGTTTTATTTCGGTTCTTGTTACAATTTCATAAAAGATTAAAAGTATTTTTTTCCGGTTTTTTTTTTTATACCACCGAGGTGGCAAACAGGCATGCGGCCCACCTGATGGGAAGCGGTTACCGCAGCCTATGGACGCCTGTAACATCAGGGACATCACACGCGCGTTGCCGACCCTTTAAATGCTTTAGAAGGCCCTTTTTAAAAAACCCCATGTTGTAGTCCAGAGGGAAAACCCCGGCAGGGAGATCATTCCACAACCTGACTGTTCGCGGGAGGGAAGTCCTCATGAACCGAACAGTCCGCGAACTAAATGTCTTTAAGGACATTCAGGTATTTGGTGTCTTTTTTATTTTATTTGGGTCGGCCTTGGACCGTCCAGAACACAATTTGACCACATTTGATATTTGCCTAGAACTTAAAGTGACTACACAATAGATCAAGCACTCAAATCCACTGAAACACGAATTGACTAGTGCATATTTTTCCTACTTAAGAGGCCTGCGGATGATGATTTGCCCATACAACTGTACTACCAAAATGATTTGTAATTCGAGCATATTTCCACCACATCATATTGTTTTTTGTATTTGAATAGTATTCATCTAGGTCCCTGGTTGGTTTTTTTCTTAATAATACACACCTATAATGAAATGTAAGCAAAAATTAGCAAAATCGAATTTTGCATATTCTTACGTCTAAAGTGACATGTTTTCATCCTATTTGTTTTGTATTAAAAACAATAATATCGTACGTTTTGTTAGGGAACATAGCTTAAATTGTCTAGTTACAGAATAACAACACAATGTCGAAGATTCAACTACTTTTCAGTCATCATTTTTGGTATTACGAAACATAATAATTCACGAGTTGAAGTTGCGAGCAGCTGTCGCCGGATTCCATGAACCCAAACTGTCGGGACATCCAGGTACAAAATGTATTTACTGTTTTGTTAAACGACTAGTAAAAAACTCTCCAACCTCACTTCCATTCTTTTTTACTGTCTTCATTTGAGGTCGATACTATAGAGTTTTTAACGTACATATAAGCTATACTAAAAGGATTTCTATAAACTCCCTTTTTGATTGAAATATCGAGGAAATTGGAGCAATTATACATATCAAAGTATGGTACCAGTAGTAATAACAATTAAAACGACCCGTTAGAACTTCCCGGCTATTATTTTGTTACGAGGTCGATACAAATTACAATCTTTGACGAAAAAAGAACACTTAACCGATTTTTCATCCCCTTGTTATAATTTGAAAATAGTTTAAACTGTTTGTTAACCTCTAGTGTGTTTACTTGTGTGTGGAGAAACCAAGACTTGGTTCGTAAAACAGATAAACAAAACTTTATCAGGATACGTGCTATATATGCTATATTAGTGCAAAAAGCACTAATATAGCATACGGGACTACTTATTCGGGAGGGACTACATTTCTATATAAAAAAGTAGTATAGTTCCTCTGCGTAAAGCTCGATTTTGTATATTTTCTAACCAAGTCTTGGTTAAACTACAAAATCAAGCATAACACAGACGGACTACACTCCTATACAAAGCATTAATATAGTGTAAATAGGTATCATTTATATTTATTAAGTTTTGATTATTTGTTTTACGAACCAAGTCTTGGTTTCTCCACGAGCCACGAGTAAACACACTAGAGGTTAACAAAAAGTTTGAACTATACTGTCAAATTATAACAAGTAAATTTAAAACCGGCTGTAAGTTTGATAATGTTTTAAGTGACTCTTGACTGTGGTTATAAAACTTGTCGGATAATTAACTAGGTAGGTACGTGTTAATTACCGTAGAATGTAAAAAAAACATCCTTTTCTTTTATTAAAAGAAGTAAGGCTTTCGTAACAGCTTTGACCTAAAAAAACTATTGGACTTTTAAAAAATATAATGTTTTCTGTAACAATTTTACATTTAGGTACTTACATTCAAAGGCGCGAGTATTCGTCCTTTATCTACTATCCAGATTTGTACAGTGCATTCATCGACAGGGGGACGATACCCTGATAAGTTTAGAGTAAATTTCTATTAAAGATATTAAAAACTTGAATCATTATACACGGTGTAACACGAGTGGTGGATCATCGGTGGCTGGGGGGTGGGGGACCTCAGTACCTATCGATTTAACCCCCATGTATGTTCTGCGGTATTCATTGGTTCAAAAGTTATTTGGACTTTGGTGAAATTGTAGTCAAAATCAGATTTCAGTCTGAGTTTCGTAATTGCCACCAAAATATTATGTTCTAGGGTCGGTTACATCGATAGGTAATGAGGTCCTCCACCTCCCAGTCAGCGATGATCCACCACTCATGTTACAACGTGTATATAACGGCTTGATGACATCACATCAAGCTGTTATATTTTTTGCTATGGAACCTTAGAGTATATACCACTAGAGGTGTTGCATATACCCATTTCATTCACACAAGAGAGAGATAAAAATATGCTTGTAGCCTGAGAAGAAATGAGATAGAATGAAAGTTTCTCTGTCTCTACCAGTGTGCCAGTTTTTTCATTGTTTAGCTCTTATAAGAGCTAAACAAACATGCCGGGCACATCACATAGTATTTGTTTTTTTCGACCTAATGATACTTTCTGCTAATTAAATGTGTGAAAGTGACTCTGCGGGCATTCCTGCGTCTCTCATATAAATCTGAAGCAACGATGGTGCGGTGCAGTGTTTTTGGATGTAAAAGTGACGGTGAACGAAAAGTGCCGAGTTTGTCATTCCAATCGTAAGTACAAGCTCGTTTGACTTCAAAAAAGGTTCAAAATTTATAGTTTCATAGATTTCCGTACAGACAAGACTCAAAAACTATGTTTTAAAATAATTCTAATAAATATAACCTAAAATTACGAAAATTTAGGGTTGCCTGCACTCGAAAATAAAATTCCCCAAATGTCGTGGCGCATTGAGACATGAATACCTACATCTACATACATTCTTAAAATATGATTTTGTTTGTTACAGATTTCCCGAAAACAATGATTTACGTTTGCTTTGGATAGAAGCCACGGGTCGCAAAAACTGGGAACCCAAAAATATTTAGTAATTTGTTCAAACATTTTCATGAAAATCGTTAACAAAAAAGAAACGTGAACGTATCTGTTCTCTTATGCTGTTCCAAGACTGGTAAGTAAAATAAATAAATACATAAAAAGAATCAGTGCTACGATGATGGGTGAAGGACTGTTTGAGATTTGGATAGAAAAATTATACCTACTTTGTGTTTTAGTCTACCTACTAATCAAAATACTAAATCGAAAATATTTAAATGGTATTGGGATTTGGTGTTACTAATATAACTTACTATTACTATAGTACTATTTATAATTTTCATATTAATGCTTCAATATTTCATTTCAGGCATGTAAGATATATACCTACTACGGAAAAGGTACGTGAGGAAAATCATGAAAACTTTGAGTTTGTAAGAGAAATACAACGCAGTATAAATAAAACCACCAGTGTAAATTAGTAAGTAGGTATGTACCGTTTAATTAGTGTATGTACAATTTTATTTCTCAAGTGTATGGGTATAGATTAAGGCTCTTTGATAGAAATAAAGACTGATTGATTTGTGATCCTATGATTTGTGGAGAGTAATCATAATCATCACACACAATGGTCATTATTACATACCTAATAAATAAAACAGAATATAAAATATTTGGATACATAGGCTAGGACGTAGGTAATATTGTGTTTAAGGTGTAAAAAATTTAATTTGGTTTTCTCTGCACATTTTACCTGAAGTATAATTTAAAAGTGCTTTTGAATTTCGTATAATGGTTGTCTTATCTTAGCAATACCTTATGTGTAAGATTTAATTACTTAAAAGAAATGTGATTTCCAAAGTGCAATTTTTATTGTAATTTCTTGCTTGGTAAGTGTTTGAATTGATTATCTAGCAATAATATTATTTTCAAAATGACATTATTTTAGTATTTGAAATGATGTCTACTTACACGTTAGCTCGTAATGTGGCGGTGGTAATAAATTTAAACGAAACCTAACATTGATACCTGAACGTTGTTTTATTTCTATGCTCATTAAATTAAAAGTTTACCTACTCCCGCATACGTAGGTACCTAATGTAATGAATGATGTATGATACTAAAATACCACCTACCAGACATGAAATTACGAACCTAAAGTCAGGGTAACAAAATTGTATGGCAACACCACTTCGTATTACTCTGTCCCTTTTTGCGGCCACGCATGCCACTGATCTAGTTAAATTCTCAATCTACGTATGGAACCCAAACTAAATTAATTACGAGATTTGATACCTGTCAGAGGGTTACCTGTCAGGAGAAGCGAGTATTACAGTGCGCAACCTGTCATGTATCAATTTCCGAAGGTGTACAGCGCGTTACGGGCCGTAATGTTTATATCCACAGACATTGAGCGTGCCAGACACGTGCTGTGGCAGACAAAATAATATTATTCTATATCTACAGTGCATACACCGACAGACACAGGCCGTGCTGACAGAATAAATATTTAGTCTTCACCGGTCTGACACACTGTGCCTGTAGATAGAAACGGACCTTTACTTAGCGAGCGTTCGTGAAGCCAGTATGGCACGAGAAACAAGCAACGAGACGGATTATTGCACATGGCGTAACTTGTCTTTTTTTCCATCCCAAGGTTGCCTGGGAGAAATCGCTATCGCTAGCGATAGGGCCTTTTGTACTGTATATTTTTTTCGATATAAGTTTTTTTAAATTTTGTATTCATGTTAATTTTTAGTACAATAAAGTGTTAATTCATTCAATTCATTCGTTTATACTTATGCTCGCTGAAAATTGTTTATTACGCCGCGTAACACCGGTCAGCGCCCATCTTAAGATTACATCAGCGACGGAGGCAAAACAATAAAGAACGATGCATTTTTCAACAATCTCAACACATTCATCATCATCATCAGCCTATATTAATCCACTGCTGGACATAGGCCTCCCCTAATGAGCGCCATAGCGCCCTGTCTTCAGCTTACCGCATCCAGTATCTGCCTGCATTCTTTCGCAGATCATCATCCCACCGGACTGGGGCGTTCTACACTACATTTACCGAGTCGCGGTCTCCACTCAAGAATACGTTTATCCCAGCGGTTGTCGGTTCTTCGCAAGATATGGCCAGCCCACTGCCACTTTAGCTTGCTAATTCTTTGAACTCAATACATTAACAGCTGAAAACTAGATCCGATCCGTAGGTTTATTCATTTCCATTTATTTATTTATATTTCCATATCGAGATTGCAGGTTTCCAGTCCAATGCCTGTCTGTCACACGGAAGCGCTGGCTGTCAAGCAGGCCCATTTATAGCGCTATCTCGAAAAAGTCAATGAATTAGAAAATATTTTCACAGCTAGAAGCGACCGAGCTGTCGATGCCACGTTTTACCCTTTTGTTGACATTTGCGGCTTTTGTACTGGTCTAAATGTTAGAAAGCAAAGATACAGTTACAAGACTTTACCTATATCTTCATTGTTTAGTTTTTTTTTTTTTTTGCGGAATTTGCAGGAATCTGTTTTTTGTGTTATTTTTAAAAACTAGGTAGGTATATCAGTTTCAAACTTAATGCTGTTGAAAAACTGAACGGTAATGTCTCAGAAAAAAAGGCACCGTTTTTATCACTGGAAACTGAGTGCAGTTTTTTTTTTCGTTTTTGTTTGTCATGTGTTTGAAATGTAGCGACGCGACAATGACATAGTCGTTGTGACGTAAGATTTTTCAGTTTTATTTCGTGATTTTATGAATGTGCGACGAAAAACGTGTTTATAATTATCATGAGTATATGCATTGATTTTTTAAGTCGATTATTAATGTTTTGAGTAAATATAACACACTCAAAACATTAATAATCGAATTAAAAAATCAATGCATCACACAACTCACGATCATTATAAACACGTTTTTCGTTGAACATTCATAAAACTCACGGAAGTTCAATACGTCACTTATGAAAAATTCGTGACATCACAACACAACCGAAAAATCTTACGTCACAACGACTATGCCACTGTCGCGTCGCTACATTTCAAAATCATAACACCAGCACAAGTACTACACAAAAGGACAGAAACGTGATGCCACAAAGTGTGACATTATGACATTTATGCTGCTCTTTAATTTAAATTAACCGACCAACTTTATGTATACAAATAACTATCCTGTTAAGTTAAAGTGCCCCATTTGAAAGTCTAGTTATAAAACGGATAATTTGATATGGGGACTAAAATGTAATATTAAACAGCATAACTAAGTTTGATTTGTTATCTAGTTCGTAGAATGAGCTAGTAAATGAAGTTTCTAATGTGATGTGAAGTCCTTGCCGACATTTCGGCCACGGGGTGGCCAGTTTCAACGCAGACTAACAACCGGTTTCCATAGCACGATCCCCTTTTCTTTTTTGTGTCCTGGAGGCACAAAATAACTATTATAGTACTGCTGGAGGCCCAGGCCTCCACAAATCCAGATTTGTGACGTCAGCAGCGTGGATAAATGTATGAAAAAACAAAAGTCAATCGCGTTAGCTGATATCCTTGGAAGTTGCCGATGCAACTTCCAAGGATATCCTAATGAAACTTTTGTTTCATAAAAGTTATACATTTAAGCCCGTGAGGCCGTAAATTCTGAAAGGCTTAACAATATTTTCTTGAGATAATGCGATTGAAGCCAAAGTTAGAATAAGATATTTAGGTATAGCAAAAGTTCCTAAAATATTTGTTTAGACTTTGAAGAAAATGTATTAAATTAATAGTACCTATAAAATTCGTGTAATAATCAGTCTATTCCACTACGGATTGAGGCTTTCTTTGTACAAGAAATCAGAATAATTACCTATCGCACTCTACGATGATTTATTAAGACAACCCAGTAATGCCCAGTGTGCGCATATGGACACGAAAATTTGTTTCATTTACATAGGAACTCGTCTCTTAACAAGATTTACTGACTAAGAAAAAAAAATCGACAAAAAATTCATTCGGGCATTACTGGGTTAATTCATCAAACATCACACTAATACGGTATTAAATCCATTTGTTAAACGTCTCTTAAGTAGGTTCTATAGTGCTTATGAACCCGCAAAAAAAAAACTAAAAAAAATCTTCATAATTAATTTATCAATAACTTTTTTATTTTGGAGTTAAATTATTACATGCTCTCATTTGTTTTGTTCTGAAATACAAAATCGTATACGTACCTAATAAATTAAATTTTTAAAATAACTACTGATTTTTCTTCGATATTTGTAAGTTATTATTATAACGGTTAAAGGTTCCTATTGCATCCAAATTTTTTTTTGTAGCTAATTTCTGATGCAATTTGATGCGAAAATTCTTCTAAAATTAATATATCCATTTTTTTTGACATTGTCATTGTTTTTTTTAAGTAGGTACTTTATTTCACACGTGCTATATTTAATAAACTAGACGAAGCTCACGACGATATTGTGAGGGGCTAACTACTAATATTAAGAAGGCGAAAGTTGAATGTGTGTGTGTGTGTGTGTAAGTTTACTATCCATTTCGCTCAAACGGCTGAACGGATTTGAATGAAATCTGGATATATCCAGATATATCATTCTACTTGCATATCTTAGCCATTGCTCAAAGTCGAGAGAGAAAAAGTCCACTACCTTTGGATCCCTGCCTTCAAAAGTACACGAACAATTTCACAAAAATATTTCAGTATTTTAGGTTCCAAAAATGATCTCTCCGAGCAGTCCCACAATGTTCTGACAGGCAATTAGTGCTATTTCTCGTCTGGATGGCTTTGTGAATGCAGCGGTGAACGAAAAAGGGATTTGTGTGCAAATAACTGGTTTATACCAGTTTGATATGCCACGTAACATAAAGGAGTTTACACACCAAAGCCGCGCTGCCACGTCACAGCCCGTCGCAGGCTTTTATATCGGGGGTTTTGAGAAGTCGTAACTATTATGTATGCACTAATCGTTGTAATAAGTACCTAATCTGTTATAAAGAGTAGTCATCATCTGGATTTCTATCGTTTCACTCGCCTCCGACGCCCATGACGACCCTGCCAGGATCCGACGCCCATCCTTACAGTTTAGTCAAACGCCTAAATGGTCAGTGACATGTCGACAGCTTCACGTCATGTTGCAAGTTGACAAAGTCGGCGGCTATCTTATATTGAAATGTCGCCAGAAGTAGCCGGTCAGCAATGTCACTGACATGTTTTTTTGTTTTTAGTAATTTTTAATTTTCAGTTTCCTGAATAAAAAATTACTAAAAATGAATCTCTCAAACAATACCGCGGACACTGAACCCGCCGGGATTTTACGTCGGAGTACTCATAATATTCGTTTATTCATGCAACACACGTTCATTTAGGTAAGTAACTATGTACCTACTCTATTTATACAAAACAATTGGAGTAAATTACATAATTAATTAGTATTTACAAACATTATAACTTAATCATAATTAATTACGTTACGTAATTGAAGGCTTTCGGCAGTCGAACACATCGAAAGAATAATGCGCTTGATGGACAAGTCTATCAGTAAATAAATTTAAATAAATTGTCAAAACCTTTCTGTGCAAAAAAGCTAACTAAAAAATATCTGATTATTTATGAGATAAAAAAACTTGGGACGGGTTTTGTTCCAACTTCAAAAGGCTAAAGGTTTCTTCGTCGCTTCTTTACTTTAGTCTACATACCGAAGCGACAGAAATCAAAAATATCACTTTATTTCCGTGTCACTGTTTTATTTTAAGAATTTGACCTTTTCTAATTGTACATTTTTGTATTTATGGAAATAAAGAATTTTTGATTTGATTTGTCACGTTTTGAGTATGCACTTGAATGCCGAGTGGTTTGACGCTTCCAGTATGCCCCTTGGAATCCTGTTGTACACGTTGGGACTCATGATATCCGTCAGTTTCTCCCGACTAGTGTTCTTGGTGCTGCAGCCAGCCACTCTGCATGGCAAGTGTTGTATGGGTTAGAGCGCACGGGCATACCGGCTATATTTATTATTATTAATCTGACCACCAGTGGACTCACAAGGTTATTTAAATGTTAGGTATTTGATAGCTAGGATGACCATGTCCTTATAGATAGGTAATAAAAATATGAAACTTTTTTTATAGCTCGACCATAACCTTAGTGAGTTCAAACTGTCAAGGTTTTTCTAACGAACAGTTGATTTTATATCTAGCAGTACTCTTATTTTGGTTGCTCGATAGTATCGATTCGGGTTTCGGTATAAGCCCTCAATCGAACGGACATGGATCTAGCCAAATCCCATACAAAAATGAAACAACTCGATGACGTCTCGATAGAGTTGGTATCGACTAACCGAACTCAGTTTTGTTTTATTATTAGACTAGTTTTCTTATAAATATTTTTAAACTTACGCGATCTGAACACATATTTATAAATACTATTTAACGGGTATTTATCGTATCGCGTTTAATTACCTTATATATATTAAGGTAATTAAACGCGATAAATACCCGTTAAATTGTATTTATAAATAGTTTTCTTATGAACGGTTTTATTATCACTAACCAAGATATTTCCCTTTAGTCCACGTTCCATTTGATAACCAGCTACGAACATGGAATTTTTTTCTTGCTTGATATCCAGTTACGAGAACGGAATGTGCGGGGTAACTCCAATTTTAGTTGTGAAATATTTCCGATGGAATTTGCTGTAAGCCTTCCAGTTGGGTGGAGTTACCCATTGATGTTACTCTCTGTACCATTCTGTTAATATTAACGCTGTTGATGTTTAAGCTGTGCGTCATCAAAAAAAAAAAAAAAAACTCGGACAATTATCATAAAACATTATAAACTTATATTAAACTGTTAATTTTACTACTACGTAGGTATTCGATTAAATTCATTAAAACCTCTTGTTTAGTAGGCAGGTAGGTAATTTCCTAAATTAACTTTACCATAAAAAATAAAGTCCATAACACACCTTTTTATCATGTTATGTTTTATATTCCACCTTTACGTCACCCGTCATATATTTCCTCATTTTCCTCCACGCTGCCGTAACTTTTTATTCATATCACTAAACTAAAATTCACACACGTCACTCTTTATAGCATATCTCGTGAAGATATGAAAGTATGTTGGTTGTACTTGTACGATACAGTTGTGTTCAAACTTACGCAAGTAACTGTACATACAGTTGCTTGCGTAATTTCGGACATGAATAGCTATAGAAAGTTAGGCCACGGGTAAATTTACTTATGTACACCGAAAGCACGGAATACCGAAAAACTTTAGACCGAAAGATCACAATCTCGAATGAACGCTATACCGAAAGATTATGAAACCGAAAGAAGTACCAATTGTGCCCATACACTGTTCTACAATCCTGAATATTTTTTGTAAACAAAGAGGTTAAATACAATGGAAATATAGATGGAAAATATCTTATGACACACAAAACATTGTGGCAAATCGCGAAACAAGTTTTCGTTGGCAGTTTTCAATAAACATTTCACTCGTCTTTCGTCCGTTTTAGAACTCGATTTTTAGCTATTTACGCTGCGCTTATACAATTATACGCTGGTCCTACATCTACCTATGCGAAATTTCAGCCCGATAGGTTCAGTAGTTTTGGTGTTAATAAGTTAACAAACAATTTATCCATGCATCCAAACTTTTGCATATAGAATTTAGTGTGAAGAGGGAGTAATAAGTGCCCAAAGTTGCCTTCTATCGAAACACAACTAAACATCTCAATTTTATTTCCTTTATCAATGCCCAGTGCGGTTCAGTGCCAAAGTTGAAGATATAACACTTAACTTTTACATGCACATTAGATCCTATTAAACGACCTGAAATATGCACAGTTTGTATCTTCCTGGCGCAGATGATAAAATAAACTTTTTAGCTTACGATACGATGTATTTTTACGGCTCGTTCAGAGATCGCAGTTAAATAAATAAATACAGATAATGCAAGACAATTCACACAGTACCACCTTGCTTCAAAAATTTCCAAATTGAAATGCGAGTATTCTTTCTATCTATAAATAAAAAATGTACACTTATAAAAGGTCGTATTTTTAAAATAAAACACTGACACGGAAATAAATTGGTATTTTTAATTTCTGTCGCTTCGGTATATAGGCTAAAGTAAAGAAGCGATGAAGAAACCTTTAGCCTGTTAGCTGTCATCAACTTATTATTATTATTTTTCGAGTTGAAACAAAACCCGTCCCAAGCTTTTGTATGTTCTAGATAATCTGATATTTTGTAGTAAGCCTTTTTGCACATAATGGTTTTGACAATTTGTTTGAATTTATTTACTGATACTTTTTGCTAGGAGTTTTGTATGCCTGGTTATAGGCACAGCGAGTTTATGTTTATTTCTAGTATTTATGTTATTTATTTTTAGGGAATCTTTAAGAAGCTCAAGCTTAATAGAGCTTAGTACAAGATGGTTTATATCCTAAATGATTCAAGGGCTGGCTGTTTTGTAGCAGCTCCGTAAGAGAATCGTAGCTAATTCGTAGCACTTCCATAGCTATTTCGTAGCACCTCCATAGCACCTTCGTAGCAGAGCCGTATCTATTTCGTAGCACTTCTTAGCAATACCGTAGCTTTTTCTGTTTTCAGCGCATTTTTTGACGATTTCGCTCATGTTTATCAGATTTGTTCTAATAATAAAATACTCAGCAATTCAAAAATGTAAGTTAATAATTTAAGTATGTTTATTAAAAACAAGTTTATTTATTTCAAGCAACCAAACTCACAATAAAAATTCAAAGCGATGTCAAATAATAGAACGAATTTATGGATTTTTTCTGTTTCTACGGCACGTTTGATCGTAAATGCAACAGGCGTAAATAAAGCCTCAACAAAACATAAAATCGCATCGCAATCTATGAAGCAAGATGAAATAACAGTCGGAAATTAAACAGATGATAGCAGATAGGAAATTTCCCGAAATTACTGTACTAATGGCGCTATTGTAACCGAATGCCAGCCTTAATCATTCCAGGAATCGAAATAATGATTCGTATTGGACTTAAAGCCTTTTATTCGTATCGATGAATGGGAATTCTTTCCTAGAGATTTTAAAAGTAAGGATTTTATAATACTTCGGCTCAGCGACGCGACGTGTGTTGGTCTTGATAAGAAAATATTTTTTTTTGTAGTCTTTTGGTTCCCCGCTGGTTTTTTAATTTGGGATTCCGGATTTCATTTAAAGTTTTAATAAACCCCAAGGTTTTTGTTTACACGGTTAAAAGCAAGAGATGCAGCCGAACCATCAAAGGCACTTAATATAATGACTTAAGTTATAAATTCTGTCAAAAATCTTTAATGTACGTAATGAATGATACACTTTTTGATAATGGTTTAATAATTATATATGAAATGATAGGTAATCAACTGTACCATACAATTTTATTTACATTATTCAAAATACCCTCCCGCATTTTGAATACATGCTCTTAATCGACGTGGTCAGTCATCTATCGCAGCACGCACCACATTCATAGCTATCTCTGCAGTCGGGCAGTCTCCAAGTCATAAAGCGAGTGGCTTATACAAAAGTTTGCGCCGATTGACAGTTTTTATACAAAAGCTTTGTCTTTGTTTTTAATGGAATAGATTTTTGGGTTGTCCTTTATGTATTTTGTTACTCAACGAACTACACATCGCACAGTTTTATCATCGATTGTATAAAAATAATCACTGTTCATTATTTTTAAATGCGTGGTCCGAATCATAAAGGATTTAACTTAATTGTTCAATCATGGGATCATGACTGTAATTAAAAGATAATATCTTGCCGTAAGTCTTTAGCTATCATAAAAAAAAACTTTCCATTTATTTTTGTCGTCCATAATTTGCTTTAATACAAACATAATTCTATACACAAATCAAGGAGCGCTTCGAATTCCTTTCTAACTCTCACTCTCTCTCTTTGAGTTCCTCTGAAGCCCTCATCTTAAAAGTCCTTGCCCACACTAACCCTTTTACAGCAAATCTTTCACTGTACAAGCGATCCGTCTATTTAATGCTCTCTGGACATCCGAAGTGCCAAATCACTCCATAACTTAAAAAAACTGCTTCTTCAGCATTATTTATCGTTTTAAAGTTAGACAACTTTATTTTATGTTCATGTGTATTTATCGTAGTATATGTTGGTATTATATGCAGTGTAGTTTTTTTTTAAATACGTCGTCTTTGTTCTTAAATGTCCAGTCCATCCCAAGGTTGCCTGGAAGAGATCGCTCATAGCGATAAGGCTATTTTGCCTTTCTTCTTCGTCTTCTCGTAGCGTTTATTTCTGTACTGTTTTCTGTGTTTGTGTGGTACAATAAAGTTTTATTTATACAGGGTTATTGGTAAATTAGTAACACTACGTGAACTGCAGGTTCAGCCCATCATCACAAACACGTTTGTGAAGACGCCAGATCCTAATTCTTAAACTTGTTATTGGTAATAGGTACCCCCGTATAACCCTGTATATCTATCTACCAATTTTTTCTTTTTATTTTTCTTTATAACTTCATTTACCTACGATGTTTTCACAACAGATTTACCAAAACGGATGTGTCAAAACAGCTTTTCTTAGTTCCTAGAATGAAAAACATAAATATCACGAGTTACATTGTTTGTTACTAGGTAATAAGACTCTCGCTTTGATGTTAACGTCGTTACTACGAGGTGTCTACGCCGTAGACATATTGCTACGCCGTTCCTCGTAGCCGTTGTTTCGTAGCAACGGCTACGATCAGCTCGTAGCCGTTGCTACGAAACAACGGCTACGAGCTGATCGTATCATTGTTCAAGGTAACAATAAAGGTCTTTTAAACTAGCTTTTGCTTGTAATTTTACTCACATGGTTCCGAAATTTATAACCTACAATAAAAAGTTATTTACATTTATATCCGAACAAAAATAATAATGTTGAATTATGCCAAGTCTTATCTCGTAACACTTTCGCCGTAAAAAGTATTGAGATCATGAGAAGAGCCAAGTCAGCCATTTTGTTACCTTCGACTACGGAATTGGCAAATTACGTAGGTATGAGTAGTTAAGGATAACTTTCGAGTTAACTGACTCAAAAGCCCTGCTTATTTTGAGGCTAAATGGTGGTGTGTGGATTACCCAGCATTATTTATTTATTACGGAGGTAAGCGGGTAAACTACGAACCTTAACTGTGTTGGAAGATAACCAATGTTTCATCCCTTAATGAGGGAATTTTTCAGAGTGAGTCGTCGTATTATCGTCGAAGTAATAAATTTGTCAAACTACGATAGTTAATTTTAGTAAAATTATTCATATGGTTACATCGAAATCCAATCTTACCTTGAACTTATTACGTCAGCTTAGGGTAGAAAATCCCTATATTTTACGTATTTGAGTCAGAAGGTCTACTCTGTTAACTTCGTTCGTTTTTTAAAGTAGACCTCCACACGACGACGACGCCGACGTTTTGAATTCGAACCAAAACAAAACAAAAAGCACACAACTAAATACTCGCGTGATAATGAGCGCAGTCAATTATTAAAATATTCAAGTGACAGACATGGCCGCGGCCGGGCATGAATATTCATCGGTAATTATGGCGACACATTATAACTCGTATTAATGTTTCATTTATTCCGTCGTTTTTCGCTTGAATTCACTTGCTCGTGTTTCTGTACGGTATTTTTATGGCAGCACGCACGCCTGGGTCTGGTCAGATTATACACAGTGTGACGAATTTTTGTTGATGACGCAACGCCGCCGATCGTTCAAGCATACCTTCGTTTTGTACCTTTGAACTATAAATTGATTTTTTTACTATTAAAAACTTCGGATTCCTTATTCTTACTCTGTTTTTCGTTGTAGCTGCCAGCTACAAGCTGGTAATAAAATTGTTTTTGTTACCCGACTACCAACAGGGGAGGGTTATGAGGTTAGCACCCTATGTTTGTATGTTTGTATGTATGTGGCCGATTTCTTTGTTCCCACGTAGCGCTGAAACTACTGGTTCGATTTCAACAAATTATGTATCGATTGATTCGTCTCAATACCCCGATGGTTATAGGCTATAGGATTTAGGGCTCCGACCCCGAATAAGCCTTCAAAACGCGTATTAAAGTTTAGGTAGCCGCAGGCTGCAGGCCCCATAGAGAAAAATAACAATACCTACGACCTATTTTCATTTTCAACTCTATGCCTATCAAATATGACCGATACGCTTCGATCAAAAATAAGGAGTTCGCGCGGCCGGACATTTTTGATCGATGCCGATACGTCATTCTATTTTGTCAATGTAAATGTTTCAAACTTTTATAACTTTCACGTAGTCGGGTTGTAGTTTTTAACTTTATCTTGTTAATGTACCAGAAGCCAAAACTAGATTAGCTCGCGTGATCTGGTTTAGGGTCGCAACCCTAAGCCAGGTCAGTCAGCTCGTCGTTGCAAACGAGTCACTTTCCTCTTTCAGCAGTAAAATTTTGTTTTATATTCCTGATTTTTTTATTTTGCGAAGAATAAAAGGTTTTTGTAGCGTTGTCAAGTTGACTCAATGGTTGGCATAGAAATGCTAAGCCAACCATTGAGTCAACTTATTGTACAAATAGATTTAATACAGTCGTTACGTTCGTCTGTTAAGCATGTACAGAAGTTATTTACGAGTATATCGCTCCGCCTAAACTTTGTTTTTCATCATCATCATCAGCCTATGTTAGTTCACCGCTGGACATGGACATAGGCCTCCCATAATGAGCGCCATAGCGCCCTGTCATCAGCTTGACTTAAATTTATTTTTCTATTTATATAATTCAAAGGGTTTTTTAGGGCTTTTCAGTAGACCTTCGTTAGAATGAATGAATGAATGAATTCTTTATTGCACTTAAAAATAATAACTTAAATAATCCTTATATCTAAATTATGATACCCAGTGCAATAGGCGGCCTTATCGCTGAAAGCGATTTCATCCAGGCAACCTAGGTTCGGAGAAAAAGATATAAGACAAATAGTTGGTAGAGCACATTCAAAAAATACAGTTAGCGAAAAATTATCAAACAAACAAAAAAAAAACAAAAAGATACATTTACATACATAATACAACTATACTAGAAACTAGCCTAGAACTTATCCACAAATAGCATACAATAGGTACCACAGATAGATTATAATGAGAAAATCATGAAAATCATCATCTTGTTAGACCACAAGCTCACCAGGCAAAGGGTATTTTAAAAGCTTGGGATATTAAAATACCTAAATGATAGCCATTTAGGTAGTAGGGGTGTCTTGCTGAGAAGACCAATCTATGGAATCAAAACGTCTGTTTCTTGAGAAGAAAATTAAATGATGCTCAATACCACTCACTTCTCTTGCTCAAAAAGTGTTTAGTTAAAATATCTATAAATGTAATGTATTGTGTTATTTTATCAGATATCTAGTACCCATTGCATAAACTCTGCATAGCTTGACGCCTAGATAACGCTGTGTGAATTGTCAGGCATTATTTATTATACATTTATTTGTTTATCTTTGGCTCTTCGTATCGGTCGTTTCTTTGCTCCTTTTACTATAAGTTATTGGAATAACTCAAACTTAATTTAAAAATTTGGACTTGGAGGTCCAGATTTTTATGTGCTAAATTTTAGCTCGTTCCATTAGTAGTTTTAGAGTAGTCTTCGGCCAATAATCTTCCCAATAACGGCACAAACAAATTTTTCGCATTTATAATGATATTAGTAGGATATTTAAACAAAAAATGTAGGAGTCATTACCTTTGTCAGTCCATTGCGGTAGAAATTTTTCATACAGTAAAATATTCGAGTAAAATGTTAAACGAAAGAAAACAGCGTAGTTTTTCATCCTTGTTTCATTTTCGCATGCCAAAAGCTAATTTGTACAACAAGCCTATAGGCATATTACATGAATGTTTAAAACAAAGAAAATGTGACCCATTTTAACGTTTTAGTTTTTTGAAGTGATGTAAAGTTAAATGGGAACGTAATTTCTTATTTTATTTCTAATTTAGTTATGCATACTAAAAAATAAAAAAGTCAAAAGTCAATAACTTTATTTCTTTAGGCTTACAAAAAAGCACTTAGACAAGTCAAATTTTATACATAAATAACAAGTTTATAAATAGATAGTAATAATCAAACAAGAAACAAAATGTTATTGATTTTGTTCGCTTCAATTTTTGAAGGCAAAGGATAAATTCTGATTTTTTCTGTTGGTAAATAATGACGTCATGAACATTTAAATCTTTGTTATTTCATAGAGAAAAGAAACTGAGGCCCTAGTACGACTGGGACGTATTATCTTTCAAATACCTTCAACGAGTTCGAGTCCTTCCTATACATTTAGCGCCTTGTAGCGCCCCTACCGGATCGAGAGGAACTACATATCGTAGTTTGACAACGATCCAATCGTTTCTTATAAGCTCGATGATAGTTTTCGAGTGATTTCTTGCACTTTGACATGACAGCGGCAGTCGCGCTTGCGGCTTTGAAAGTAGATTGATAGAGCATCTTTAACATAGCTTGGTCACATAAATGCCTTCAATTATTGCTTCAAGAACAAGATAAAGTTAAAAACTACAACCCGACTACGTGAAAGTTATAAAAGTTTGAAACATTTACATTGACAAAATAGAATGACGTATCGGTCATAGTTGATAGGCATAGAGTTGAAAATGAAAATAGGTATTGTAATTTTTCTCTATAGGGCCTGCAGCCTGCGGCTACCTAAACTTTAATACGCGTTTTGAAGGCTTATTCGGGGTCGGAGCCCTAAATCCTATAGCCTATAACCATCGGGGTATTGAGACGAATCAATCGATACATAATTTGTTGAAATCGAACCAGTAGTTTCAGCGCTACGTGGGAACAAAGAAATCGGCCACATACATACAAACATACAAATATACAAACATACAAACATAGGGTGCTAACCTCATAACCCTCCCCTGTCGGTAGTCGGGTAAAAATAAGAACACATGGCAAAACATATCACTGGGAACTTGCGCCTCATCATTTAAAAGTAGATATTTTAAGACTCAATCGCTAAATTTCTAAACGTGACGTCACCGTTCACCGTATTGTTTTTTGAAAGAAAGGAAATTATATATTAGATCTTTTAATTAGCATTAATTAGTTTCTAATTTTATTTTGATTGAACATCGACAAAGAAACTGAAGCACTTTGAGTTGACAAACTGACTGGTGACGTCACGGAAAAAGGGCAGCATTTATATATCCCTAAACTGAGTGCAGCTTTATTTTTCATTCCAAGGTTTTTTTTATAGTGCTTACCCGCTTTTACTAGACCACACCCGTACTGAGGGTGGGGCGCGGGTTCGAGTCCCGCCGAAACCGAAAATTTTTGGGAACTTATTTCATTTCTTATTTTTCATTGTATTCCTAAATAATGAAAAAAAATGTGGGTGTTATATTTTTCGTCGGTAATGGAATAACAATAATAATCAATTCAAAAAATACAAATAAAATATGCAATTACCCTATTGCTCTTTGTTTTGTGTATCCTCTGTTGGTAGTTCTAAATAAAAAATTTAATCCACTATTTTATAGGTACGCATAAATTAGCACATTCGCGTTATTATCCACTAATACACGCTAATGCGCGTCAAAACCACCAATGCGCCAGTTGGCAGGACAATTAACCGAATATATTATAATAAAGGACAAAGGATTCCGGTCACGCGCACGCCTACGATATTTCACACGTTATTACAGTTTTACGGAAGGAGGTACAGCTTTTATTATGAGGTTAGCCGTGTAAATAAGGAAAAGGTATTTTGGTTTTTTCTATAAACGCCAAAAAAAATCTAACGAGGTTTGCGAAAGAGTCTATATACAGCATAGTGGTGCGGTGGGCAAAGCGAAGAGCCTGAAACACAGCTGGGTCACAGGTTCGATTCAATTTCAATTTCATTTATTTGCTTACATGTACGTACAATTCATTCTTAGTGTAATGTGAATGGCTAGGTGTAGGTGGTCAGTACATGCACCCTGTAAGGGCACTGCAAAAATTAAGGCACTTTATACAATAGGTAATAGTTGATTGAATATAAAAGAAATGTCAGACTAATGTTAATAAAAATTTAAAATTGGAAGTAAAATTAATTTTGCATGCCATGACCAGACCATGCCGTTATCCCACCGACGACCGTCTGTCGATCTTTTATAAGATACATTTCGGAGAATTTTCACAGGAACTACATGACCTGATTCCACCATCCCCCTTCCACTCTTGGACAAGCAGACGATAGTGCATTACCACCCCTACTTGGTGGATATACCGCCCACTCGCACGAAGCGGTTTTCCTCCACCTTCATCATTCTTACCGCTGGGGTTTGGAACACGCTTCCTGCTGCTATATTTTCCGTCAATTTCAACCTGGGTCTCTTAAAGACAAGAGTGAATAGGTATCTTCTAGAACTTCGTGATACATTATCGGCCACATCTTCACTTTCTGTGAGATTGTAGCCAAACGAAGGTCTATAGAATTAAAAAAAAACATAGACATGACCACTATACTTTAGACAAATGCGAATCAGTGGACTCGAAAAATATTTTTATCGAACCGACATAGTATGCAACATAATAACTCTATGTATGCAACGAAGAACGTAGTGGTTTTATTCTCTTTAGATTATTCTAAATGATTTATCCATGAAAAAGTATTGAAAATAGTACAAAAATTGTAGTTTAATACAGTAACTGAATCTATCTTACTTTATATCACGAAAAAACAACAAAAATAATACTAATTTAGGGTTAATTTAGGGCAAATATGGCCTCCACTCAGAATTGTGTAGGATCAACGCTTGGCGACTTAAAATTAAAAGTCGCGTCTTAGATATTCCTCTAAAATCCAAGGCCGCGATCCTAAAAGGTGCGTGTAAATAAAATATACCGCCACAAAAAGCGAGGCCAATCCAGTACGACTACACTATTCCACTTCCCACACTTCCACGTCATAAAACTGTCGTTCGGGTTCCAATGTCAATTTGGACTTGTCAACAGGATCCAATTATTTTGGAACTATATTCTGAGAGATATAGTTTTGTCGCGTCTTTTAGTTTGTGATTTGAGATGACAAGGAAAATCATTTATTTATTTTCCCGATACCTGGTAAAGTTTGGGGAAACCTTTGACTAACTGTGGGAATACATAATAAATTATGTTCGATAAAAAATCTTACATTACGGGCTTTTAGCTGTACGGTTCAGCCCTGTACGTTCAAAATAGTTACGCATCTTATAATACAAAGACCTTCTTTTCAGAAAACATTAAATTAATATGATGAGAAATGTTATATAATAAATAATAATGAGAAAAAATATTATATACAGAGGAAAAACATGCTGCTGTCTCCGACAGACATAACTTATAGTGTCCTTCAGGAAATATCTTGATTTTGTAGCCTATAACGTATGTTTGAGTTTACAAACATAACTTCAGTGCTTTCGCGCACACAAGCGCACGTAGGTAAACGAATAGAAAATTGAGACTTATTTGTCGCATTTTTTTTGGTTACACCTCGTTTGTGATTCTAAGCCAGCTTCTTCAATGGATACGTACTACTTTTTATGAATAAAGGTCAGGTTTGTTGTAGATAATCATGGTTTTTTAAAGAATTCTGTTCAAGTAGCTCCAACATATAATTCTCTCGTCAGCACATTATAATGTACACTGCTGGACATGTTTCTTCAAAACAAGGGGTACGTACACAAAATATTATAGACATTTTAGATAAAATGAACATAAAATATAAATTTCACTCGACTGCCAAAATAGTTAAAAAAAATAGAGAATCAGAAAACTCAAAAGTTGAAATTCAATTCACCGGTTTACAGTAAAAACATCGTTATTTCGGAGCAATAAGGCTCAAAAGTTTTCTGCCAGTTAAACACGTGAGCCCATAATCCTTGCCGTGCATAAATTAACTTTTAACCCCAAACAAAAAGCCGTAGTTTCATAATTATTAACTGTTCAGCCTCGGTGGCCGCTACCATGGTTCCTGAGATTCAGCATATAACAATCGAGTTTAATCTAGTCTAGTTATTTTAGGATAATCATCTGCGACTGATGTGGCGCAGTGGGCGAAGGTCCGCTTGCGATGCAGGAGGTTTCAGGTACGATCCCCGCCTCGGGACAAATTTGTGTACGATCAGCAGACATTTGTTCAGGGTGTTCTGGTAGTTTTCTATGTATAATAAATAAAAAAAACTATCTTTGTATTGTATTATAACATGTTTAACAGTTATTTAGTACCCATAACACAAGCTCCGCTTAGCCTGGGGGCTAGATAATGCTGTGTGAATTGTTTAGCATTATTATTATTAAAACGTTGCAAGATTTGCCCCAGAAAACTATCAGGGCAAGTAAAACCAAAGCTTTTAATAAAGAAATTCTGATTTGATTCGAAATGTGAAAATCTGCTTGGATGACAAACATACTACAAGTCTCGAAACTTTGAGTCCATAGTAAGGGTTAGCTTTTTATATCCACGTACGTTTTAATTATAACAATTAAGCATAGAGTTAATTAATATTGATAGTCCGTACAGCGATATTGATAGGTGTGGTGCAGAAATACCCAGAGGGCATTGTTAAATGAATTAACTGAGCGATTTTAACTTTAATCAGATTTGAAACTGTTAGTGTTATTACTGAATTTAGTAAAGTTTTGATGGGTGTATGAATAGCTGTTTTGTTTTGGGAATACCGAACTAAGTAATTAAATTTTGTAATTTTACTGTCATGTCTCCGTTAATTCCGTTATGGAGTCTACAGTGGGTCAGAGTGGGTCGTTCTTAGAGCAAAATGTTTTCAGTAGAAAAACGTTTGCAACGTACGTCATGGTCGCAAAACATCCTTAGTTGAAAAAGAGCTGCCCTTACAAAGCAATATGACTTTGCTGTCAAACGACGCAGTTTAAATGGTCATGGAAGCAAAACGTCCACAATTTCAAAACGCTATTCCAAGCGTGTGAATGGAGCCCTGAAGGTAAATAGTGTAGGCCACTTCCGATTTTGGCATTTGATTCGTGAAGCTTTTTTTCACGGTAAAGTTGACATTAGCGCCACGCAGCCTGACAACTTGGCGGGGTATTGGGACATTTCAGTGTATTCGTATATTGCAGGCCGCCGACAGTGTTTATCAACTTGTCGACAGGTTGTCGTCGATTTGGTGTGTATACTCATAACATGGGATATAATGATAAAAATATTTTTTATAATACATTTCTTAGATAAAATATGTATTATCCTAACTTCCTAACTTATATTATAAATGCGAAAGGTGGTTTGTTTGTTCATTTGTTAGTTTGTCCTTCATAGGTTATGGGTATGTTAGTTGAAAGGATGGAGAGGTCCTGGTAAAACATCAAATTCCCATGAACGATTTACGGGAATAATCCCCCTAGAATTGTGAAATTCGAATTTAACGCGGGTGAAACCGCGGGGAACAGCTTGTAATAATATATTTATGTATTATAATAAAGGTATTAATTAAGTTTATTTAGTAATTATTATTTTACCACTTATATTAGTTAAATTGTCTGTTTATCTGCTGTTTGATTCATTAGTTGTACCCTGCCTCTACTTGCTCCATCGCCTCTCCTTATAACTCTAAGGTTGGCTGGAAGAAAACTCTTATTCAGAGCTAAGCTCGCCTATGTTAATAATTATCGTAGATCGATTCGATCTTCGTTCATGCTATGGATTATGTGTCCATTAAAGAATTACAGAAAGGTCTAGAACTGGAGTACTTGTAATAAAAATGACAGCCTTTAAAATAAGGCATAGCTATCTTTTAATCAAAATAATGCATCGTCAATCATTTTTAATAAGGGCAACGCTACACAGTTTCGGTTAATTAATTCATGTTGAGTATACGTGGTAATAAATTAAACAACACGCTTTTTAGGGTTCCGTACCCAAAGGGTAAAATGGAACTCTATTATCCGCTGTCCGTCCGTCAGTCTGTCAGTCCGTCTGTCACCAGGTTGTATTATATCTCATAAACCGTGATAGTTAGACAGTTGAAATTTTCACAGATGTGTTTCTGTTGCCGCTATAATAACAAATTCTGAAAATTAGAAAAAAAAATATACGACAGAAATACATCATCTGTGAAAATTCAACTGTCTAACTATCACGGTTCATGAGATACAGCCTGGTGACAGACGAACAGACGGACAGACGGACAGCGGAGTCTTAGTAATAGGGTCCCGTTTTACCCTTTGGGTACAGACACCTATAAAAGATGAAAATTTCAAAAATGTCCAGTATCTTGAAAACCGTGCGACTTTCATTGGGACCATTTTTTTAATTTCATGAACAGTTATGATGTCCGGGTTTGATTTTGTGTTTCATTATAATTCGGGAGCTCGATTATTACATGTGCTAGATAATAAAAAATCTAAGAAACCCGAGATTAGCTCCCGGGGGTTAAGACACATTCTAAGGTATCTTACAAAAGGTTTTAATAATTTAATAGTAAAACATTTTTTAAATATTTGAATACCAGAAAGCCCGGATAAGTATGCCTAGGTAACCTTTTAAAGTGTCGCTCCTAAGTAACTCCTGACACAAAATTAAACCACGACTTAAAACGTTTTACTTTTATTATTTGACTTAGTTCTGCCTGCGGCTTCGCTCGCTTTCTTTCGAGATAAATTGTAGCGTACATGTGAATTCACATCTGTGCAAAATTCCAGCCCGACCCGTTTTGTAGTTTCGGCGTGAGAAAGTGTCAAACATCTAAAGATTAATTAACAAAGAAAATTACAATCAAAGAATAGAATACTTGTAGATTGTTTGCAACAGTCGGCAGTTAGCTTAATTGTTTAATTGTAAATACTAGTTTTGATTTAATTCTATTATTTGATTGTAATTTTCTTTGTTAATAAAGATTTCGTTATATATAAGAATATAATCAAAATAGAACTAGTATTTATAATTTAAACAATTGAGCTTATTACAGACTGATGCAAACAATCTACAGGTAGTTTAACTGTTCCATATCAATATCAGTCGGAAGCATCCCCAAGGCGACATCCAAACTTTCGCATTTATTATATTAATGTTATTTCTTCACTCCGAATATTACGGCACTAGGGATATTTAATGTCACCGTGTGGTCAATCCCTACTTAGCTCGTAGCTAATTCACACCACTCTGATATTCTATTAAAACTCAAAACATACCCAAAAAGGGCAATTTATTCACTTTATAAACAAGAGAATTACATGAATAATGAAGCGAACTAAATGTGCCTGAATTATCATTTTTGAATAAGTAATGTTTCGGTACTCAAACGCGACAGGTGGCGACTTAAGGCGGGGGTATACACGGTACGTTAGGCCTCGTGTTGACGCGTTGCGTTCGGCGGCACGGTCCGCACTAAATTCAAACAAATGGCACTCTAGAGTGTGAGGGAGATAGCAGACGCCACGCCACACTAGACGAGCGACGCCCCGCGTCTTCATCAATGAGGCCGAGAACTTGACTCGACATTGACATACACAAAAAAAAAATATGTAGATATGTCGCCTCCAGACCGTAGGATCACCCCGTTTGTAGAATAGCTAGGCCGCCTACAAAACGAACGCTGATTTGTTGGAGACACATAATTTAAATTATTTTTGGACGTTGACCGTTCAACAATCGGCATAGGAATTTTATTGAATGGCACCGTTTAGTACAACACCTCACCATTTCACAAACAGGCTGCTTCTACATTCCGGCTGTGACATGTATAATGCGTTCAATGCCCAGACTTGGCGGTGCAATGCAGAGGTAGGTGCCGCATGCTCCACGCTGCTGTATCATGTGCATCATGGACAACCAAAGTTTAAAAAAAACTACTTAAGCTTATTCATTTGATTTCTGCGTATTTATTGTTTTCACATTAGATAAGTGGTTTCGTTGATAAATGTAAGAAAATTTCACAAAACATTGTTGTATTTCCTTAAAAAAACTGAATGTGGTGGATCCAGCTGGATTGCTTCGATCCAGCATTAATCCAGCTGGATTCAAAATGCTGCTGGATTGTTATAACTAATACCTAAGGTGTCATAGAGCGATTCCATGACCCAAGTGTCACAATATGATACATTAGCGTTGACAAGCAATCCATACAAAAACGTTCTACGTTTGTGAGGCGCCCTCTGCAACTTGTAATATTACAATGTTACTGATTGAGATGGTTATATGTAAGGCATATGTAAGTATTCAACGTTATCTGAACGCGCAAGTAACGCCTCGTCTACACGACCCTTATACGCTTGACCTAATGCTTCAACAAATGGAAAACTCCTACGACTTTTGTTATAACACAGCCCATAATGAGTACAATTCATACTATAACTTGAACATAATTTGAAGTAAGAAATGGTAGAGTTACCAATGTGTTAAATTAATAATATGGGTGGTTAGCGTGGTAAAAGGAAATAACAGACTTACTAAATAAATAATAAGTATATTATTTCGAGCTTTAAATAAATAATATTATGAATATTAATACTAGTTTGTAACGCACAGAACACTAATTAAAAATTCCATTTGATAAGCCAAAGCTTAAATAGTGTGTAAACTATTTGGAATGGACTTTTTGGCGTGATAAGTACCTAAGTTTAGGCTGCGTTAGTAATATATAGTTATTCTGTGGTTTAGGGATAAATATGAAAATATTTTCACGCGAACCCTTTTTAATTTGTGATTGTTTACCATCGAGTAAGGATTGTTGTTGTTGTTGGATTGTGCAGGGAAAGGTGGAAGGTAAACGACCGAGGGGTAGATCGCCTATGAGGTGGACCGACCAAATAAAATCTGCCGTAGGAGTCCCCCTGCATGAATGCTCCAGAATGACCACTAACAGGGAGAGATGGCGATATATCGTGAGGCAAGTTACACAGCCCCTACAACAAGACTCGTCATGACGACCACGACCGTTCTGCCAAGAACGCTACGAATGAGAAGAAGAAGGATTGTTACTCGATTTTGTTAACCCTTTTTGTACCAAAGTATTAAAACAGAACACTAAAAAATCCATTTGATAAGCCAAAGCTTGATTTAAGTGTAAATTAGTTGGAATGTGCTTTTTGGCGTGATGTACCTAAGTTTAGGCTGCGTTAGTAATATATAGTTATTCTGTGGTTTAAGGATAAATATGATAATATTTTCACGCGAACCCTTTTTAATTTGTGATTGTTTACCATCGAGTAAGGATTGTTACTCGATTTTGTTAACCCTTTTTGTACCAAAGTAGTAAAACAGAACACTAAAAAATCCATTTGATAAGCCAAAGCTTGATTTAAGTGTAAACTATTTGGAATGGGCTTTTTAGCGTGATAAGTACCTAAGTTTAGACTACGTTAGAAATATATAGTTATTCTGTGATTTAGGGATAAATATGTTTGTTAAGGTAGGTTTTTGTACACAGTGAACTTATTCAAAAGTAAATTGAATTAAATATATCGAGAGTTCGTAGGTTCAAATCCCAGTCAATTTGTCTATTTTATGTGCGACATAATTTCCTGTTAAGAGTAATTTCTATACGTAGTTATGTATGTAAGTCACAGTCTTAGCAAAAAATATTCCCGCATTTGAAACAATATAACTCAACATATTTGACGACCTCTCTGTGTCAACAATTGTGTTAAAATTCAAATTATTTGAACATAAATTTTCTGCAACGAGTAGATTCTTTGATATGTATGTAACTTCATTGATGTAGAGTTATCTAAGCCACAGTGTTTATAAAACGTATTCCTGTTGCATTTGAAACAATATAACTCAACATATTTGACGACCTCTGTGTCAACAATTGTGTTAACAGTAATTTGAACATAAATTTCCTGTTAGGAGTAGTTTCTTTGATATGTATGTATGTAGTTTCATTGATGTAAAGGAATGTAAGTCACAGTGTTAGTAAAAAGTATTCCATTTAATACAATATAACTCGATATATTTGACGACCTCTGTGGCGCAGTGGACGAAGGTCCACTTGCGACACCGGAGGTTGCGGGTTCGACTCCCGCCTCTGGACAAATGTTTGTACAATATGCAGTTATTTTTTTTCGGAAGTTCTGGGTATTTTCTATGTATATTAAAAATAGGCGCAGTGGGCGAAGGTCCACTTGCGACACCGGAGGTTGCGGGTTCGACTCCCGCCTCTGGACAAATGTTTGTACAACCTGCAGTTATTTTGTTTCGGAGTTCTGGGTATTTTCTATGTATATTAAAAAATATCTATCTATACAATGTATTGTATTAAGTATATCAGTTATCTAGTACCCATAACATAACCTCTGCTTCGCTTGGGGCTAGATAATGTTTGGTGATTTGTCCAGCATTATTTATTTATATTTTTAGGAAGGTAGGTAAACAAAACTAGGCAGCAGCGGCGTGAAATATGTTTTACAAAAGTTTGCGCTTCTCTTGTTATACGCATCTCCATATTTATGGCATTTACATTTTATTCCGCTGTCCATTTTGCGTAGGCTAGGACGGTGCAAACTGGCCACTCTTTATAGTCGTGACCAGTCGGTCATCATCATCGCTCTGATAGTGCCTATAGCCTCAATACATTTCTATTCCCGCCATATATAGTATAGCAGCAGCTATAAACTTACCTCGAAACTGTGACCCGTAGCACATCTCCGCCGCAAAATCATAGCAGCGGAACTGCAAAGCGAGTTCTGCTGCGAAACATTAATATGTTTCTAAGGTTTTTATTCATTATAGTACTCTGGGTAATTTCTAAGAAATTAATAAATCCCAAAACGCTGACGGCGTAAGTGCCGAAAGAACTCCCAAAGATTTTCGGGTCGACTAGATAAGATCACGTAGCTTAGTTGGAAAAAGAGCAACCCTGCGCTGAAGGGGAAGGTGCGGGTTCGAATCCCGTCGAGATCGTAAATTTTTGGGATTTATTAATTTATTAATATGTTTGTCACATTGGGTTATTTTACTCTTAGATGTGATTGCCGCTTCCAGCTCAGCAGCAAATTTGTTTTCACTGGCTGCATTAAAAAGAAGCTCAACTTTAGTCCACCATTGTCAATAATGGCGGTTACTTACATGACGATTACCGTCATTCGTTACATGGGGTGCGAATTGACTAGCACAGAATTTGACTTCATGCCACCAGCATGCACCGAAGGTCCTGTCTACTTTTTCTGGCGATTACTTGAAACTAGGACCCTATCTCACTTGGACATGTGGTGTCTTGAGCTACCAAGCGATTTGGTTGCCGGCAACAAATTTGGTTGCGTAACCAAGCTGATACCAAGTGAGGTGAGGAACCCTCGATACAACTGTTAGTGGTGTCGAACGAACAACATTTTGTAGGTGGCACGACCGGTTGCGCCACCACGGTGTCGTAATATGATACCCTAAGTAGCGACTTATCGCACTGTTTAGTTGCCCGTCTGCTCTGACTTTGTCCTCAACTTGTTAGGAACATGAAAACTCTATTGTTCAAAACATCATTGTTAAACTTTGAGTTTGCTGGAATAATTTTCCCCTCCTTATTACATCTAATAGTGCGAAATAGATGAAAATTATAGAAGGTTGGCAAGTTAATGTAAGTCTTGACCTACATAAATAAGTTTGCGGAAAATATGGTAGGGTAGCTGGAAGTAAAATTGAGGCCAAAGCATTAAATTTACCTAAGTACCTGCCTCTAGGTAGCGTACTATCTCCCAAGGGTACTGACCAGTGTTACGGAATCAAATGTACCATTCGCATGCTTTTTGCGCGTAGCCAGCGCTTTCTTGGTAAGAAAGTGCTGGCAACGCGCTAACTACACGAACGATGCCCGAACGACCACACTGAGCGGAACTGCACTGCAGTGGCCCTGCGCGGCACGACGCGGTTAATTATTGTTTATATGAAATAATATGAGATAGAACGCACTACGCGTCGGTGGAAATCTGCGGCGCGACACAGCACGTGAAATTTGACCAACTCACAAAAAACGTCCGCGTCGCACAGTTCCAATGCTCCGTAGTAAACTAAAGCAAGCAACTGCTCGGTTGAAAAATAAACTGTTTCTGTCTTGGTCATTCTCATCACATTTCGTATTAGTTTTGTCTGCTTGTACTTGGCATTATTATTTAGATGTCACAGCATAATGATAGATGAGGGTATGTAAGTTAATTCGAGACAAAATTTGAAAAAAGCCGCGCTGTTCCGCTGCAGTGCAATTCCGCTCAGTATGTTTGCACGTTTAGGGTTGACCGTTTTGTGTTGGCGAGAGATTCAAATATTATTGTGATTTTTCTGATGGACAGACGGACAGACGGACAGACGGACAGACGGACGGACAGAGACGGACAGACGGACACAGACGGACATTTTGACAAAAAAAACCTGTTTTGATGTTATACTGTCTTCTTCTAAATAAAATAAATTTTATTTTAAATATGATGCTGACGATGATGATTTTCGTTAGTGGTCTGGTTACACACAATTCTGCCAGTGTCAAGTAATGGAAATTAATTATTAATTCAATCGTAAATATTAGTTTTAATTTAATTTTATTATTTGACTGTAATTTTCTTTGTTATTAACATCGATCAAAAATGTCCGGCTTTGCCGGCCCCCCTCGAACTCCTTATTTTTGATCGAAGGTTATTAAAGACTTTAATATTAATTATATGATCTAAATTGACACCGACGTCATTCGGAGAACACTACCCTTAGTTTTGAAACAGCGTTTTAGTTTTTAATCAATAGATTAATTTAAGAGCGAGCGTTTTCGAATCGATTTGTCAATTATAAAGCCACAGTCGAATATAAATTCGGCGATCTAAATTGATACCAATGTCATTCAGAGAACACCATCCCTATTTTAGTTTTTCAATCAATAGATTAATTTAAGAGCAAGAGAGACAATGAAGTTATGATACATAATTTTTTTTTCTGCATTGCACATTTTACAATATCGAGGAGCAAATCGGAAGTCTTGTTTAACCACTGAAACGGAACTAGTCATTTCCATAGATAGCAACGGAGAGTGGCATAGACATCAATTATTCATAGATAAGAAAATAAAAGACAAGTTTGTTGGATGCCAACACGAGCATTTTCAAATCGATTTGTCCAATATAATCATCCAGCCACAGTCGAATTGAAATTCGGCGATCACTAATGAACCTATTGTAGTCGATTGAATGGTTTTTCATTGCAATTAAGTACGATCTGGGTGCGGTCATTTTAATCGTCATGTCGGTGCTTCGAGTCCTCGTCTATCGCGGTTTGACACGGGCTTGAACTGATTTTCGGTTTATCCATTTGAGATCTATTTTTAGAGATGCTGCAATACGTAGGAATCTCATTTTCAAATCTATAATAATAACAAAGTACCTATTAACAAAGAAAATTACAATCAAATAATTAGATTGAAACTAATATTTACAATTGAAACAATTGAGCTAACTGCAGACTTTTGCAAACAATCTACAGTTAGCTCAACTGCTTCATATCTGATCCAATACTAATAAGTAGGAAGGGTCCCAAAAAAACAATTGAAATCTTTATTAACAAACTGTTAACAAAGTAAATTACAATCAAATAATAAAAACAAATTAGAACTAGTATTTACGTTAATAGAGGTTTAATAACAATTTAAATGATTTCCTAATTTGAGTGATATTTTCTTTTTCCATAGCTAAGCCTTTTTAGCTAGAAAAATATTTCCAGGGAAAAATTACGTTAAGCTCTGAAAAAAGGGACAAAAGACTGCCTCATCACTGTGACCGACTTTTAAAGATCTCTATTGAATTAATTTATCAAAAGTCTTATAAATACAAAGATGTACAATAAACCTTTCAAAACAATAACTAAAACTACTAACAGATGCCTCCAAAATTCATGGCCAGTTGCAAGTTCCCAAAACTCGAGGCCATTGCAGTAGCCTTAAATTCATATCCCTGACTCGGGAAGGCAATAAAGTGTTTGAATTTTTGATCCGGGGGTTCACCTCAACACGTTAGAGACTCGAATTTATTGCTCCGTATCAAGAATTTCCTTGAAGTTTTCTTAATATTATCCTGGGGAATTTTATGGGAAAATGCAGTTACGTTGTAGGTTATTTGCCTACTTTAGAGCCGATGAATATGTTGGTCTGTTTGAACAAATAAATCTATTTTAATCTTTTTCTAGTAAAAGAGACTTTATTAACAAAGAAAATTACAATCAAATAATAGAATTAAATTAAAACTAGTATTTACAATTGCAACAATTGAGCTGACTGAAGACTGTTGCAAACAATCTACAAGTAGCTCAACTGATCTTTTTCTTATTCCTATGTTATATTGTCTAGTTTATAGATAGCTTTCACTGTCTTGATTTTTATAGTTAACATTTTTTTTTTGGTATAGCTAATAGCGCTTTTTAGGGTTCCGTACCCAAAGGGTAAGGGGGTAAGGGGATATATTACTATTGCCGCTATAACAACAAATACAGAATAAAATAAATATTTAAGGGGGCTCCCATACCACAAACGAGTTTTTTTGCCGTTTTTATAGAAAATGGTACGGAACCCTTCATGCGCGAGTCTGACTCGCACTTGGCCGGTTTTGTTATTATAGATATACCGTTAGTGGTAACCAACAATATTCATAACTCTTGCTTGAATAGAATACTGATGTTACCTTCTCAGGACAGAAATCCATTATAAAGTTGAAAGTTTGAAACGATCACAAGTGCTTTTCTGACTTCATTCCCCTGATGATACGACTCCGCAAATCCAGGTTTCTCTGATAAATAGGTCTCGTTAATAGGCATCGTAAAACAGAAAATGAGCACTTCCAAATAGGCTCTAGGCTCCAAAGCCTGACCATCTGTTATTCAGGCCTCCACATAAAGTGTAGGCCATCTCATAACTCCTGCCACTTTGATAACAACTCACTCTACTACCAACTGGCTTATTTAACTAGTTTATTACTCTTTCTCCGCCTTTATAAGCTGTACGTATGAAATATTCCTCTATTTCGAGATGTTGAAGGAAACTATCCTTAGTCCATTTAGGAGTAGAGTTCAATTTTGTTGCGACTAGTGTCTGGATAATTTATGAGGCGATCATCCCAGGGTGGGGTTACACAGTCTGTTAGTCAAAAGGATGTTTACACCTACGGCCGCCGCCGGTGTGCAATATGCACTAGCTTAATTATCTTTGGTGGATAAGTTTCCGTGGAAGCGGCTATTTCACAGGTCGCTGGAAGTTGGAAAATGTTATCGAGGTAGTGAACTCGATTTTGTCGTTTTACTGAATGAGGTTGAATAGACTTGAATGGCATTTGTTTTAACGCATTATAATTTTAACCCCCCCTCCATTCCATGACTATGAAATTTCCTTGAACTAGACACTGGCAGCAGAGTGACGAACCAGTCACATATTGCCACTAACAAAAAAGTCAAGTCAAGTTAAATAAAATTATATTTTTTTCTGTAACCAGTTTACAATAAGCTATTCCATAGTTGACACAAGAACTTATGTCATAAAGGCCTATTTTAGTTTATGAAAAGAAGGTCATATTTTTTTCGCCATGTTGTATACCTCCACGATAAGTATTCTGATGTGTAATGTGATGTGGGATTCAGTCCTGGCTGTGGAACCTTATTATTTCGGTCATTTAAGTAGATTGTCTGCTGAAGGTTGCGTTGATCGGTCGTCACTTTCGCTATTCTTGTCCCTCTCTATCACGTCACTTTCATATCACGTCACTTTTTGCATCTAGTCAGTTTCCTTACCTCGTCACATGCAAAAGGGAATTCGCGAAAATGAGTGGTCTAGTTAACTGTACCAGCGTAGATATTTTTTATCGTTAGTCCAGTTATCCAGTGAACTGGACCACGAATGAATTTTCGATGGTACCATCGAAGATACAGTCAGTTAACCGGACTACGGAAAAAAAGTTTTACCGTGGCTCAGTCAACGGGACCACGGGCAAGAGCGAACATCTGTATTTCCCTGATTCCATGTGTTGTTTTTTTTCTTTCTACTAAAGTTTTGGGTTAGACGTAGCTTTTGCATGTCGCATCCAGCCATTGCACATCCGCGATGTTAATTATCATGGGCCCCATAAACATGTCGAGGGGGTTTTGTGTCGCGGCGGTTACTCATAGCCTCTTGGGTTCCGTATGCTTTATAAGGGTCATTAGCCGGCTAAATGAAATTTAATGTCGACAATTTAGTTCTTCGGAACAGTTTGTTTTCTGTTTTTTTATTGCTGCTTAGTCGGCTTGGGCTGGGTTCTTTCGCGGAACTTTAAGTTCGTTGAAACTACGAGTGTGTAGAGCTTTTGTAGCCTATAAAACTCTTGTTTTATGATTAAGGTACATAAGTATGTTGCTGTTTGTAGTCTAGGTAGCCCCCTTATTAATAGTCTGCTAACTTAAAGCATTACTATTTCTTACACTGTCTTCTTCTGTCACTGTCACTGAGAAATAACACTGCTTCGCAACTTTTATAGGTTAGTAGACCATTAAGAATAAGGGGGTAAGCCTAGCTAGCTAACATTTGACGTTAAATAGGTGCCTTCTTACGGTACTTTATAGTGATTCTACTAGGTGCGACGGAACATACGGTAGGTATATGTATAAAGCGAAAGGAGACCCCGATTTTGGACAAAGGTCAACTTTTGCTGTCGGTTTTTTTCAATCTATACAGGGTTATTGGGAAATTAGTGACAATACGAGAACTGCAGGTTCAGCCCATCATCACAAACACGTTTGTGAAGACGCCAGGTCTTAATTCTTAATTTTGGTATTGGTAATGGGTACCCCCCGCAATTCAATAATCGTTCGATAGAGAGGTTTTATTTGAAACTCAACTTAAAAAAACAGCTCTGCCCTGAATTAACAGAAGATATGAGAGTGAAAGATCGGTCTTAAGTAACTCGTTGGGTTCCAGACAAAGATGTTTTTTCATCTAGTATCACTGACTTATATTTTTTTTAGAATTTAGACTTGGCGCCTTCACGAACGTGTCTGTGATGATGGGCAGGACCTGCAGTTCACATATTGTCACTAATTTACCAATAACCCTGTAAATTTTTTAATTTTAAAAAATAATTTCTCACGTAGCTTCCTAAATAACTCCAGTCTACTGATGCATAGCGTAGACCTCCATTACACACTATGTTTTTGATTTTTGTTTTTTCCTTTATTTGTTGACGGTTCTTCGTTTGTAACGCTTTCTGCCGTTTTTCCTATCTACTCACACCTTCGCAGGAAGTACCAATGAAATTTCGTAGGTAAAATATAACTTTTGAAAGTCATAGAACTCGTGACGAACCCAACATTCGTAACAAAGTCACGGCGTCTTTGAAACAACTCAATAGAAAGTTTTAATCATCTTTATTAATCCTTTTGTCTCGCTTGCATCCTGCCTTTGTAATCAGAACCAATTAGATGAATTAAGATCGTGTAATAACGAGCTTACTAATGTGTAGATTGGAAAGAAAAAAATTGTCAAGCAAACCATATGGCTTCAAAATTATTTGTTTGAGTTTGGAAAAGCTCGCTTCTCGTATCGGTGTACCGAATCGCAGAAAAACACTTCATATTCTTGAATAAATTTAAAAGCTAATTTAAGTAGCAACTAAGTATTTTCAGGAATTACGTTTATATTCAAAATGATAAAAATGCTAAACGAAAATTATTTTACAGTCGTACAAAGGACATAAAAATATCAGGTGTTTCATTTAAAAATGCTCCGTAACGTAGCTGACAAACAGGGCAAAAAAAACTGAGCAAAGCAGGTCATGAAATAAAATAACTAGAAACATCACGGCACACTGATTCACTTTTTATCAACTTGTTAAAACTTTGATTGTTCATATTTGATTCAAGCGAACGGATATTTCCATGAAGAGTATTGTATTAGGTACACTCATTTTTGAAAAGCGTCTCAATTAGATTCTATAGTGATAATAAACTACAAAACCATTTTTTTTATTCAATCAATAAGTGCCTTATATGTATTTAAATAATTTTTTTTTTTTTTTATTGTTAATATGATTTTTTTTAATTGTGTTTAATTTAAAGTTGCACGCGTACGCAACGAAATCGCTGGACGCAGTGGACACCATGTTGCTCTGTGGCTATGACGTCAGTGCGTTGTACATACCTGAACAAATACGCTGATGACAGTTGCTACTTTTTTGCCAGCCGTATAATATAATAACATTGCACCTACTATTTCATGGTGTTAAAAAACATATTAAAAAAACTGGAAACTGAATTAAATTTATATTGTTATTTTATGATCTAAAACTAACATTTTCCGGCTACTTTTTCCCTAAGCTACATCACACATATTTTTTTCTCATATAGAGTAAAATACTCTATTCAATTATTCTTATGGTTCCATTCAAACAATTTCACATTTATAATATCTTGTATTCGTTCTACTTAAGTTCTGCGTAATGCGTTCTCGCTTACGTAAATTCTTTTATATTCCCACTTCCCTTTACTTTTGTCTCGGAAACGGGCGAGAAGTCAATTACGTAGCGCTGTAACGGCACCTCACGACAATACGCTCTAATCAGCAACTTCACTAATGCCCAAACACAAAACAAAGGAACTCACTAAACGCCCTCTCTTTGTTACAGATCCCGATGTGAACAAACATGGACCTTAAATACTTGATCCTTATGATTGCGTTTGCAACCGTCGAAATAAATGTCACGGAAAGCCGGCAGAATGACAAACGGAGATGGAAAAGCGAGAAAAGTGTATATTCGCACTACGTCAACATCTGCGATATTCAAGACCGGGGCTCCAAAGTCCACTGCTATTGTGAGAATATCAAGATTAAAACTGCAACGAAGGCGGACTGCTGGGTGTTCAACGGAGGGATCGCGGAGGACGATCCGTTCTGGTCGAATTTCTACTCGCAGCCGAAAATCGAAAAGCTCACGTTCAACGTCCGGGCTGACGGCGGACTGACGTACATACCCGCCAAAGTGATTGTCCGCCTCGACCGGCTGCAGTACCTCAACGTACAGTACGCTAACATCTTCAGCATACCTTCCTACGCCTTCACAAACTCGACGACGCTCCGCGAAATATCCCTACCGAAGAACAAAATAACAAAACTCGAGAAAATGTCGTTCGCTCATCTGATAATGCTGTCAAACGTCAGCTTAGTAGAAAATCAGATATCGGAACTGAAACGCGACGTTTTCTACGTCCTTCCAAATTTGCAAAGGCTATATTTATCAAAGAACAACTTGGGAGTGCTACACGACGGCTGTTTTAAGCATTTAAACAACCTTATAAAGTTAGATCTCGACAACAATTTGCTGACAGTTGTCATTAGAGAAAACTTCCAGGGGCTGTCTAACCTGATAACGTTGGATATGAGGAGCAATAAATTAACGATGATAGGCGACTTGGCGTTTGCAGAACTGTGGAGTCTGCAGGAACTTTATCTGGAGGGTAATGAAATAGAGTTTATATCGGAGCGTGGCTTCGGTGGATTAACGCAATTGAGGAAACTGTCGCTGGCGGATAACAAACTGGCCACACTGGACGACGGAGTGTTAGACGACATTCAGAAGTTGAACGTTCTGGATCTGAGGAACAATAATCTAGAAACTATAAAGCAGGAGGCTCTTCAGCATGCTTTGGAAAATATGAAATCAAACTACGCGCTTATTTCACTTGATGGTGAGTAAATAATTTTATCATAAAACAAAAAAAAAACAAGCTCATATAAATGCACCTACTTGCGCATACTTTGGGGTAGTCCCAAATAGTCACTTTAAACACACTTTTAAACACATAACACCTTCGTCACTGTTGATTGACTGCAGCGGTCAACGACCCGTGACATCATCAGAGCGGGTGACGCGCCTTAGATGCGGTGTTACCACAAATGCAGTTTTTCTCGATTTTATCCCAATAAATCATGCAATAAGCAACATTGTTATTATTGAATTTTTCAAAAAAGTCAGGATATTTTTAAAATATTTTTCCCGTGTTCTGTGATTGATATATTATACTATTATAACTGAGCGAGTACGCTCGCTCAGTTATAACATTGATACTATTATAACTGAGCGAGTATATTTGCATCTTAATTTAATATTTTGTCTAGGCAGAATAACAGCGCCTACTGTTACAATATAACAGTTGGCATTATGCTGAGCCTGGGCCCATTTGGTACTGCAGCACAAACTGATTACCTACTTATTTTTACACTAAATTTTTTTTAAATGTAAATGTATCTTGTGTTGTAGTAGCAAATAAATGATATGTCTATGTCTTTGTCTATGTCTATGATTGAAGCTGAACCTCTTTTGAATGTTCGATCTTTAATTTTTGTTACACCCTGTATATTGTGAATTTGGTGGTCCTGGCTAAGGTTTTACATTTCCTAAGAACGCGAGAATTCAACTTGTGTTCACTTTTAAATGCATAACTTTAAATTTATCTTTGTGGATACAGGTTTTGGATATCAAAACGTTTTCTCGTTTATTAAATTGGGTTTTCATATCCGTGTTTACCGATCGCTGAAACAAACTTGGCGATGTCATAAATCAATGCGAATTAAATTTAGGACTAATTTGCGAGTCGGTCGGTTTGATTACTCTTCTCTGTTGCTATATTGATTGGCTTAGTATTTGGATATTTTGAACAACTCGGTTAGCGTTTGTTGAAAGCTTTTTTCTATAATTGTTTATTGACGATCGCATTAAAGGTGTTAAAATACACAGAAAGAAGCCGAAAGAAGCCGCTCCCCTACGTCTGGTAGGTTCCCAAGTTGGCTCTTACGACATCCACGGGGGAAAATATCCAGTCGAACATAGAACCGCCCCCTTTGGTTTCGTCAGTTAAAAATATCGCGCCTCGAATATAAAGTTATTAACGCTCCGGAGAATTAATTAATATAATCGCTGAAATAATGATAAACGCATTAAACCACTTAGCTTCAATCGATTATAAGCCAATTTAAGCCGTATGTATAAAGTTATTAAGCTCGCTTCGATCATTCGGATAATTAAACCAGATCGGTAGCCTACTGAACACCGCTAGTTCAGTAGAATACCGAATAAAAAAAAATCTCTTCTTCATCTTTGTGATGCAATGTCTGTACTATTCTTAAAGTATACTATCTACGGGTTATTCCACTTTTCCCCCTGAAATCCCTCCTGAGGACGTACATTCCCTTACCTATTATAATCTCTTTGATTTCTTAAACAGACGAATTTCAATCAAAAGAATGTCTCCTAAAAAGGACACAGTAGACATACCGACCGGCCAAAATAGGACGGCATTTCAAATTCAAATGAAATAGGTACAGTTTTAACAATAAAATTGTACAATAATATCCTTTGCATCGCAGCAAAAATAGATTTTGTCCACTGTTTTTGAGCAGCATAGTCACCATTTTCAAGCGTGAGACGTAAAAATAATTATTTTGTTTCACAAAAAACAACATAATATTTATTATCCGTCAGCTTACTGCCAATAATTTGCATTCTTCCTCTCGCTCCTCGTATACCAAATGATGTGCCTAGTTGTCTTTACAATAAAGATTTTCAACGCTGCTACGGCGTAGACTCTTCGTAGAGGCCGCTTTGGCAAACAACTCGACATTTTTGGCATTCTACTTAAAATCTTAAATACTTCTCCTATAACTCTAAGGTTTGCTGGAAGAAAACTCTTATTACGAGTTAAGCTCGCCTATATATATAACC
This sequence comes from Eupithecia exiguata, assembly GCA_947086465.1. NCBI lineage: Eukaryota > Metazoa > Arthropoda > Insecta > Lepidoptera > Geometridae > Eupithecia > Eupithecia exiguata. The sequence continues at coordinate 10,084,475 of OX352240.1, read as the reverse complement.
TATTAAATAAGTTAATCATCATCATCATCAGCCTATATTAGTCCACAGCTGGACATAGGCCTCAACTAATGAGCGCCATAGCGCCCTGTCTTCAGCTTGCCACATCAAGCATCTGCAAGCAGTCTTTCGCACATCGTCATCCAACCTGGTCGGAGGGCGTTCTACACTACGTTTGCCAAGTCGTGATCTGCACTCAAGAACACGTTTACCCCAGCGGTTGTCGGTTCTTCTCGAAATATGGCCAGCCCACTGCCACTTCAACTTGCTAATCCTGTGAGCTGTGTCGATAACCTTGGTTCTCTGTCGGATGTATTCGTTGCGAATCCTATCCTTCAGAGAAACTTTGAGCATAGCCCTCTCCATAGCTCGCTGGGCGACTTTAAACTGGTTGAACAACCCTACCGTGAGTGTCCACGTCTCAGCTCCGTAAGTCATGACGGGTAGGACGCACTGATTGAAAACTTTCGTTTTCAAGCATTGCGGTATGGATGACGAGAAGACTCGACGTAGTTTTCCAAACGCTGCCCAACCCAGCTGGATAATAATAAGTTAAGTAACACAATAAGTTAATGTTATGTATTAATGTGTACAATAAGTATAAACAAAACCAGCTGTATCACATTCACATGCAGTGTTCACAATTCATAAGAATGGCAATTAACCAGCCAATTACTCCTTCCGATTCGTTGCAATAATAAAGATGTGATTAACGGTGAACTCGGCTTTATCTTTATCGCTCGATTGCTATTTGCGGGAATATTCTTCTTTTTTAACTGACTTCGAAAAAAGGAGTAAAGTTCTATGTTCGACTGTATGTAGTTTTTATGTCTGCTTGCCGCTTACTCCGTCAAATGTGGACCGATTTTAATAGTTATTTAACTCTAATATATAGATAACTATCAAGATAATAGAGAACTATGAAGATTGACTCATATAAGGTTATTATTTGTCCCGGAAAACTTAACAGTAGGTATATACAGGGTTATTGGTAAATTAGTAACACTACGTGAACTGCAGGTTCTGCGCATTATCACAAACATGTTTGTGAAGACGCCAGGTCTTAATTCTTAAAATAAATTATTTATTTACTAGAAGTTAATTTAACGAAATAAGGTACCTACCCACCTTATAACGTTTAAAAATAGCACGGAGCTCCTCAAACTTTTGAAGAGCTATCGTACAATAAATGTGTTGGATACGCCTAATTCAAGAAGGTAACTATCTGTTATAGGATACTAGCTTCATCCTGCGGCTTCGCACGGGATAAAAAGTAGCCTTTATGTCAATCCAGGTCAAGAAAGAATCTATGCAAATTTCAGCCCGTTCCGTACAGTTCTTTTTAATCCAATAATCTATAATTTTGCATTTTTTTTTGTAAATTAGTAACACTACGTGAACTGCAAAGGTTCTGCGCATAATCTATAATTTTGCGATTTTAACGCGAGTTCCCTTTTGTGCAACTGAGGTTGCTCAACTGCAAATAGTTCCCTCAAGACGACTTTGTCCACTTCCTAACTTGACCACTTCCAAAGTTGACCACTACCTAAATCGTCTTGTTCTTTTACTGCATTTTCACTCCTCAAATCCAACTTTTGTCTACTTCCTAAACAGTCCATTCCCAAACTCGTCATTTCCTAACTTGTCCACTTCAAGTTTATTCGTGATGTCCCGTTCGTCTCACCAGCGTTGCCCCACTAGTGGGTTGCATGGGATTTTAATAGGCTGAATTAAAAGTATATCCCGTTCGTCCCACCAATCGTCATCGATGTGTGTTGGTGGGACGAACAGGATTTGCACAACGGGGCTTCTCTTTTGTGCAATTCGTTTTATTCCGTTTTGCTCAGCTCTATAAATTTTAGACGAAAAAAACACAGTCATTACAAACAACAAAAATTACAATATAAGGTCAAAAATAATAATGTGATGCTAGTTTCGTCTAGTGGTGTAGAAGTCCTCTGGCAGTGATAAGGCTCTTTTGTCTCTCCAACGTTATTTTACTTTCTGATAAAATAGGAAGTGTATAAAAGTTAATCTCTGTCGCATTTTCACTGAATTAAAAACAAAGTCCCAAATTTGGTACCGCAAATCATAAATAACATAGATAGTGACGTCAGTTTTGCGGAAAATATCACCGACTCTGCTCAGCGAAATATAGACGTCCATTAAAATGTCACAGTGTAGGTAAGTAGTGTTGTTGCAGATTAATAGCTAGGCAAAGTGTTATACATTACTAGTTGCGCCCCGTGGCTTCACCCGCGTAGAAATTTTTGTTATACAAATTTCTGAAAATTTATTTCAGACCCTCTTGAGGTAATTTCTTATTATTAAAAATCGAAATAGGTTAAGTAGTCACAGAGATACATGGTAACAAACATTTCCACCAACTTTCTCATGTAAAATATAAGTCGTCATCATCATCAGGAAGTAGGATAGTAGGATGGTGAACTAGGGCACCAAACAAGAGTTTGGTGAAAATAAAGAGAGCAAAAAAAAACAGCTGAAATTTTTTTTTTTTTTTTTTTTAAACAACCAGGAAATATATACGTATATAAAGATGATAGGTCCAATAAGAACTTACACTTAATTTTTTTGGAAGACAACCTGTAAATAGATATCTAATGAGATACATTAAAAAATTTCTTAAACCAGTAGTCTTGACTATAAACGTTTATATACATAAAAACTAGTGACCAGACTGATCAAACAAATGTATCAAAGGAAATTATTTATGCAATGGGAAGGCTAAATGAATATATAATTTTTATACAATTTTAAAAATCGGCCACGCATGCATGACTCATCCATCACATAAAACATCACGTCCAAGCACTAGAATGTAATTCATTTATTTTTATATTACTTATGATTTCTGCATGTAACCTAACGATAAAGAAGTCCGAGGATCTCTACGAGAAATAAGCTCTTTTAAGCTTATGAAGTTCCTGATATAGATAGATAGACATCCCGAAAGATATCTCTTTTATGTATTACTTCTGTAAACTGTAACTATTTTATAAAAAAAAAAATCAATTTCATCAATAACATGCCCGGTCGCTCTGCGAATGAGAGTCTTCAAAATAACAAATGGACATACTTCGCCGAGGCCGATTGTTTCCATAAGAAAAGGACAAACTACTGAAAATAACTGTACTACCTCAAAATAAAACACTGTTTTAACCGGATTGATCGCCTATATTTGTATTTGGTTTATAAGTCTGCCTGTGACCATGGAAGCTGAAAAGCCTCCGAAACGCCAGGTTATAAACCAAATACAAATATACGCGATCAATCCAGTTAAAACAGTGTTTTATTATGAGTTCTCGCGAAAATAACCTTAGAATATATATTGTACTACCTCACTCAATAATTGAATACTCTCTGATCTCAGACTGAGACCTCTGGTCAAAATAATGTACGGGAAAATAGTATAAGTAACGAAAGAGAGCGCAAGTCAATCACAATAAATTTGCTGAATAATGTACTAAACACTAAACTTTTCTTTCTAGAAACTTCGCATTGTTAATTTCATTAGATATTTACAGAGTCTAACTTTAGACACAGTTAACAAAGTTCTACTTTGGATAAACCAAGTTTATTATGGAGAGGTTCTAATCTTCGAATAATGAGGCCTTACTTTCCCAAATCTCAGATAATGCCAGCAAAAAATCTACTATCTAAAAGGAATAATAGGTTTTCTATTTATATCAAACTAAATTTTGATGGGTGTAATAATCTGGAGGTTTGAATATATACTCAAGTTACTTGTAAATAGAGTCTAAAGCTATTTTCTGCAAACGTTTTCAATTATTGTCTTCTAAGTGCTTTAAAAGGGGTAGCTTAACTGGGTTATTTTTAGGATCTTTTTGAATATTCAAACCGAAGTCTAATTGAGGAAATCACACTCATTTATAAATGTGAAAGTTTGGATGGATGGATGGATGTTTGTTACTTCTTCACGCCAAAACTACTGAATGGATTGGGCTTAAATTTGTCATACAGGTAGTTCTCGACCTGGATTTTTTTTATCAGTTCCCATGATCTCATGGGAATGGGAAGAAATAACTTTAAAATGTTTCCATAGATACATCGCATGCAAACCCGCGGGCTGAATCTAGTTAACTAAAACATTGCTGGATTATTCACACAGCATCATCTAGCCCCAAGCTAAACAGAGGTTGTGTTAACTGAGCTTGGGTAACAGATAACTGATACAGTTATTACATTACATTGCTTATATCGACGACCTCTTTGGCGCGGTGGGCGAAGGCCCGCCTGCGACGCAGGAGGTTGCGGGTTCGATTCCCGCCTCGGGACAAATGTTTGTACGATCTGCAGATATTTGTTCAGGGTGTTCTGGTCGTTTTCTATGTATAATAAAAAATATCTATCTATGTGTTGTATTATATTAAGTATATCAGTTATCTAGTACCCATATCACAAGCTCTGCTGCTTACCATAGGGTTAATAATGCTGTGTGAATTGTCCAGCATAATTTATTGTTTATTTATTTATTATTTATTTACCGTATAAAATATTTACCCCGAGGCGGAAATCGAACCCACAACCTCCTCCGCCGCAGACGGACCTTCGCCCGCTTTGCCACCGAGGTGTACAGCGTTATTTATGTAACTTTTTTGTCAACAGGCAACAAACTAACGTGCGACTGCCGCCTCGCATGGTTGCAGAAACTTCGCAACGAAACACGCAGCAAACGCCTCAAACTCGCTATATCACGCCTCAACTGCATCATGGACACCAAACTAAAAACAAACCTCGCCGCCAAACCAAAAACCAACCTTATCTCTCTCAAAAAAGACCTAGATTACGAAGACGAAGAAGAAGAAGATAAACAATACGATGAAATGCAGGACCAGGAAAATAACGAGGAAAATAAAGTAGAGTACAGGAGAAAATTGGTTGATATTCCATCTGAGATTTTGCCGTGTCCAAACAGATTGATATACGAAGCTTCTTATTCGCCTCCCACGCAAGATGAAGTAAAATATTACAAATCCTCCTCGGCTGAAAGAATCACCGCATATATTTGCTTTTATATACTCATAATAATTACATTGTAGCGTTGAATATAGGATCGTTTTAGCTTTGTACAAAGTTGATATTTCTTTACACGTTTAGATTTTAGGTCACCTTTATCACGTCACAACTAAGCAAATAGTAAAATCTACTATACAGGGTGGAAAGAATCTATGGGCTCTGGAGGGGAACTACCTTAAATCCTTTTGCTAGCTCATTTAACTGAAAGGAAACATTCCTTTATTTTTAAAAAGAAACATAATTGCATTCAAAGATTTAGGATTTAGGATAATAATCCTACAGATTCAAACAATCTATCTTTCGGGATATCTTTAATGCCTTTCAGTTAAATGAGCTAGCTAAAGGATTTAAGGTAGTTCCCCTCCAGGGCCCATAGATTCTTTCCACCCTGTATAAATAAAATTCGAAAGCCTATGTTCCATCGATAGAATTGTTGACCTAGTAGGGACAACGACATTGGGTAAACCTTTAGATTACGAATAGTTATTACTGCTAGATTATTATTGTGTTTCCATTCTGTAAATATCACTTTTGACACACATTTAACTATACCTGTAGATTTAATACCCAACGTACAATTAGGTCTAACTTTTAATTGTTAGTAATACTTAATCAACCACTGATTAGTATATAATTGACAGTTTCCAGTGTTAATTTTTAGTTACAACGTCACTACTTGAATTATTAGGTAAGTATTCTTAGTAATTAGATGATTGTACGTCGACGATTTTTAGAGGTAACCCAAAGGGCTGGGAATGATACTCCAACGCTGATGGTTCGCGACTGGTTTACAATACAATACAATACATTAAAATACACACATACATTAGTTACACATACATTAGTTTATTATATTATATTTAAGTTAAAATGAATGTTCAATGCGGAATTACAAACATTATTATTATTGCTTTTTGACATTAGCTACCTATAAATTAGGAAGTTCAATAACCTTGACACTTGACAACATGCATAGCCTCAATACCACATTGTACTTCGTACATCTTGGGCACCAGAAAAAAGGGAAAACAATATAATGTGTAAGAACTGTGTAACACAAAAATCTAGACACAGCTAGGATTCTTCCCTAATGAACACTACATTGTGCTTCGTACAATGATAATTGTACTTCGTACAATGATATATGATGAAGGATGAATAAATTTTTTTACCATCCGCCATCTCATTGTAAACGAAATAAGACAGATGTGTTTTTTTCGTTATAAGGCAATTCAGAAATTCAAATCATAAACTTTTCTCAATTAAAAAGCTGATAACTTTAAATAGTTTCGTATCCAAGTTCACCAAATCGATTTTGTTAAACGTTCTAAAGACAGACTTCTATAATAGTTTCGTGTAATTAACCCATCGGCATGGATATTAATATCTTACATTGGCACACATTCAAACTAATATAAACCTTGGCGTAGTAGACAGAAGGCTTCGTTATTTTGCCTCAGCTCTTTTGCCGGGGTATCAAAAACAGTGCCAATAAGTTCATTCGACCTGAATCTACGTTTAACTTTCGGCATTGGAGATGGTTTAACTTAAATTAGAATTGATTGCCTCGGAACTTTAATATAATTGCAATTTTAAATTATCAACACAGTTTTTAGCATTCTATACCCAAAGGGTGCCGATGGGCTCCCATCACCAAGCCTCCACTGCCAGTCTGTCTGTCTGCCTGTCATCAGGCTGCGTCTCATGAACGGTTACATGTAGACAGTTGAAATTTTACGGAGTATGTATTTCTGTTGCCGTTACATTTTTTATACACCTACTAGCTGCTGTTCTTATTACAATTAAATATATAAATATAAATAAAATTAATCATAATGACGGTCACAAATAAGATATTAAAATAAGCTTTGTTTTAAAAAGTAATTCATAGAAAATACAGTCCATACGCACATAGGTACTGAATAAACTTAACTACCTCTAGTAGTTAAGTTTATTCAGTACCTATGTGCGTATGGACTGTATTTTCTACAATGTTTAAGAAGTTTCTTATTCATTACGGATGTCAGCAGTTACAACTACGAACCCTTTTTTGTTGGAAGAACACCAACGTTTCATCCCTTAGCGAGGGACTTCTTCAAGGCGTGGTTCTAGACGCGCGCGTACCGCGTCCCTCCGAGCACATCCGTTATGAATTCGTCAAACTACGATAGTTTTGATGGTAAAATTTCTTATTGTGTACACATGTTATCAATATCATAACAATGTATTATTTTAAAATGTATTAAAAGCTTTTTGTTTGATTGTTTATTTGACCATAAATTATTAACGCAGTATGTAAAAACAATCAGAACGCATCCGGAACCGCACAAAGTGACTAGATCTCGTTCCGTACGTCCTCGAACCGTACGTACAGCGTTACCAGACTTTTGGCAGCATTAGTAAATTATACGCTTCCAAATGTATTTATAGCTAGATTTATTAAAATCGCAATTAACCCTCAGTCTGTCAGTATGTCTAAATTAAATTTATTACTCCAATAGCATCGGAATTGATGGCGAATTGTTTGCAGGTGCAAATTTCACGTGTTGGCAGCGATAAGAGATTTATGGTTAAACTCAATAGAAATGTCACTCAATTTTGTGGGATTATAAATCTTAATTTGATTTTGACAAATGGGACAGCACGGACGATTATTTTGAAACTATACTCCGGTCAAAATTGTTGTACAATGTTTGTAAACATGGCCCCCATACTTAACCTGAAAATCACTTTCTTGCTGTTAATTTTTATACCGAACTTGCTGCTGCCAACGACTTGTCACGCAATTTTCGCGTAGCCTATGTCCGTCCCCCGGGATATTATTTCTCTTCCTGGCACATTTTATTAAAATCCATTCAGTCGTTTAGGCGTGAAAAAGTAACAGACAGACAGACTTATAGACAGAGAATTAAATTCGAATGTATAGTACTCAAGCGTCGTTACCAAGCTACCAGGTTTCCCCTGTAGATGGAGCTAAGGACGCTTGTGTCGTAAGGTAAGAGGTCCCAGATCTTTTCGATGAGGCACATGTCGATCTCGTTGCTTGGTTGGTTAGAGCGCACCTATACTGAAGGCGAGGCGCGGGTTCGAATCCTGCCGAAATTGTAATTTTTCACTGTAAAGAAAAAGGCTTCGAATGTATGATGATATGGATTTGAAATACCTTCGAGTCGATTTGGACTCTTCCATACATTGTATAACCTTTTAATATTTTTTCAAACTCTGCGCCTAATGAGAATTTTGGTTAAATGTGCTTCGAGTTGTTCACAAACATTGTGCCTTATTACTGGCTTAGGTACAGTAGGATTTGAGTAAGATATGTTTAACTTAATTAAAATTTTATAGATAGCGTTACTTTCGCCTTATAATAATTGTCAATATATTTTTGACAAATTTTATGGACATTCATTTAACGATATCTACCTCCTCTATTTATATATCTTACAGCCTGCATTGTCCCTACATTTAATGTAAATTTCCTTGTGAAAATGAGTAAAATATTTATTTTAATGTTCTTTATAACAGTGTGGACAGAGCTTTAAAATTTATAGGAGTAAATTTAAATTAATTTTGAAGACTGCTCGCACTGGGTTTGCTTGGCTGATTAATATTCATAAGGTAACTTTGATTACCATACCAAAGATTACTTTGAACAAAATTCGCAACTTATTGGGAATTAGAGTGATAGCGAGCCATAGTTGAAATATATTATTGTGAATACACTTCTTGTACCGTTTTCTACTCAAAGTGACCTTGGGTGTGGGTATATTTCAAGTTGACTGTACTTCAGCAGATCGCTACGAGCCGGAAATGATTCGCATAAAAATTTGTATGGATTAAAGTTAGCTACGTAACGTGACGGGACGAAACGGGAACCATTCTAAACAGTGTTGCGTGGCTAAGTGTTCGATTCACAGCGAGCATGATACGCTGTGTGCACGCCACGCACGTGTGACGTAAAATCCGTATCGTTGTTCTTTGCGAGCGCCTTTTTGTTCCGTACACGAACCATCGATTGTACGATCTGCAGGCATTTGTTCCGAGTGTTCTGGTCGTTTTCTATGTATAATAAAAAATATCTATTTATGTAATGCATTGTATTATTATTATCTAGCCACAAGCTCTGCTTAGCTTGGGGCTAGATAATGTTGTGTGAATTGTCCAGAATTATTATTATTGGCTCTAATGATACCAGTATCTAAAATATTGTCTACCAATATTTCTTCAATTTTGTAATCCATTTGTTCGCTAAAAATATCTTAGATTCTTAAACCTTGTATGGTTCTCTGAGAGCAACCTTTTACATTCACATTAATTGTGGGTACATAAAATAAATTAAATATTTATTTTATGTACCCACAGCTTGCTCAAAAGCTCTCGATTTTTCGCACAATGTAAATAAACACAAAATTCAATTGTTATCTATTGTAATCGGAGTGTGAAATAATAAATTGATACTTTTGCCGTACCGTGTTTTATTGGGGCTATAAATTTTGATCATTTGGTTATTTATCGCTGGATTCAGTGAAGAGTACCGATTTATTTTCTAATCTATTGGAAAGATAATGTTGATTGTAGGTTGAAGTCCAAAGGTATGATTTTAAAACGTTTTTGTTTCTTTTATTCATCGACTTTAGAAAGAAGGAAGATGTTCTATAGCCTGTATGTGTGTTTTTTAAGTATGTTCACCGATTTCGATAATTGAAGGTAAGTTTTGGTTTTATATCCCACTAATATTATAAATAAAAAGTTTGGATGGATGGATGGATGTTTGTTACTTAATCACGCTAGAACGGTTGAACGGATCTGGATGAAATTTGGCACAGAGATAGATTATAGTCTGGAATAGCATATATTCTACTTTAATTCCCGAAATTTTCACGGTAACGGGAACTACACGGGTGAAACCGCGAGGCGCTGCTAGGTCAGACCGCCGCACCACATCAGTCGTCAAAGAAAACATATCAGTTTCGTCTCTTCCTTTGTAACAGGCGGCCCTGGCAGGTGAGTATGAAAACAAGTGAAATCTTTTAGCCAACGATCAGATTTTTTTACAGTCAACACTTAAACTTTACAGCTAATAAAAAATACAACAGCTGCAGCTGTCCGTTTTCATTACCCAGACGTCTTATGAAAGATAATTAGCAAGCGACGTTGGGGAACCGTGCTAGTTATAATAATTTCGTAACATTCATAGGAGCGTTTTCACCACAACAAAGTTTTGTTCAGCTGTTGATGCAGAATTATCTTAAAAGGTAGGAAGATTATTAGCGAAAAACTATTGCCATTTTATTTTGAAGCTTAATTATCTACAATATGAGAAAGTAGAGGACTAACCTAACAATCCGTAAACATTCAATATACGTTCAAAAACTCGTTGCAATTTCTCATTTTCTAAAACGGAAAAAAGTTACCGGCTCGCGGTGACGATAAATCTGCGTTCTCCGAAATACCGGTGTTATCCGGACTTTTGCGGAAATCGAAATTCTGTTAGAAATTATTCGCTCTAAATCAAAACAGTACGAACTTTTGTGATACCTTCCAATGTGGTGGGATTTAAGGCAGAATCCGGCTAGATTAGCGACTGTAGCTTGCTTCTCGAAATTCGAACAAAGGCGGTATGAAATAAAGTTGAAATTGAAAGTGACTCTACCATGGCAAAAATAACTGCCAAAATAAAAATAAACATAGTAAAGGTAGTTAGTTCCGTGGTAGCGCGAGATTAACTTTTAGGTTTTAATTTTTTCAGCGTTCTGCAAGGAATAGCACGGAAAAGTAATTTGTCGTAAATAGTTTCCTATTTTCTATGAACCCATGATCATTTTTACACATTTTGCACAAAATCTCTTGATTCACAAACGTTCCAAACTCCTAGGTTTTGAACTCGCACTACACATTATTTTTTGGTATAATTATACCAGTTGTAAAAAAACTACCATAAGAAATAGTGGTTATTTACAATAGCAAAGCCTGTAAAGCAGAACGGTGGGTCTTTTAGATTTTCAAAATTACTATATATTTTTTGATAATAACCAAAAACTTGATTTTTACGTTTACTTCGCTATGCTCTGTTCCGCTCCTATGAACGCGAAATCCTATGCCTGTCCTTTTCACAAAATGACGTCGTATGGTACCCCCATAGGGCATTCATTGCCCATCCTCACTCCTCACAATAAAAAAACAGCACGTTCCTTACGCCTGCCCCCACTCGTAAAACCGACTATAAATCAAAAACAGCCCCTACTCGATCCTTTAAAGGAATAAATTTAATTAAAGCTAATTCCTTATTAACAACTGCTTATAAGAAACAAAGGGGACTGTTCAATATCGTAGACAAATTAAAGTAATTGCTGATACTGGGCCACGTGCTTGTAATATTAATTAAGTCTACCATGTCAGGGATACCCCCCTTGTTTTGTGATACTTCGTAGGCTTGTCAGGCTTTGGCTACAGTGGTATAGGGTGATAATTGGAGATGAGGGAGTAAAGAAGCTAACCAATGTACCGCTATGCTACCGATGTAGGCCTGGAGGCCAATTTTGAGTATCACGTGATATTTTATCGAGTGATACGCAGTGTCATTCGATAAATTTCAGGTGAGAAATGTCGAGTCGGTAATAAATATCGAGTCCGCCAAAAACTGCATTCTCGTGCGTTCATCGAAATTTCTATCATAGACAATTGGTATTCAAAGTTGCTGTTGCGTAGTCCTTCAAAAATTGAGGACGGGAATTCCAGATTATCTGCAATGGTAAGATTATTAAATAAAAATACGAATAAATAAGAACAATAAATAAATATCATAGACTAGCGGTCCGCCCCGGCTTTGCAGAGGATATTCTGGTGTATAGCTGATACAAAAATGTATGAATTCCAAGTATAGAATTACAGATGTTGAGAACACGCTAGTTTGCCTATGTTCATCAGGGATAATGTAGGATTCTAATGGTGAAAGAATTTTTCAAATCGTCCAGTAGCTTCGGAGCCAATTCAATTCAAATAAACAAACAAATCTTTCCTCTTTATAATATTAGTATAGCTGATACAAAAATGTAGGAATTCCAAGTACAGAATTACAGATGTTGAGAACACGCTAGTTTGATTCGAAACAATCACTCGATATTTTGAAAGTTCATGCCATATTTATCGAGGATATAATGCGAGAATTACCTTCTTGGAGACTTACTTTAAAACACGACATACAAATTTGACGGATGGCGGATCGCACCACTAATGCTTCAGATGAGTCATTATCTAACTACTTTTATTTCAGATCTCTAACATATCAAAATTATTGGCATTGTATAACGATTCGTTCTTTCGATGTATGTACTATGACAATGATTCTGACATTTATTTCTTAGAAATACAAGTAGTTAATGACGCATCTGAAGGAACTTGGTAAGGTTGTTCGCTTCTTGCAATCCGACACCCGAAACTTCATATTTCGTGTTTAAAAATAGGTTTTTGTTTTTTTAAGAACAAAACCTTTTGAGTTAGTGTAGTGATCAATAGTGTATGTACATAAGTGCTATCTTAAAGAACACATGAACAAAGTGTCTTCGCCTTGAGTATAGAGACAATAAGAAACGTGCCAATGGACACGTTCTTAGTTATATGTTTTTATAAAATTAAGTTAAAACTAAATTACCCATTAGCCAATTCTATGGCTATATTGTAATTATACTCTAGTCTAACATTAATTTTAAATGTGTATATTAGACAATAAAAAATAAAAAAAAAGGTTTATGCTACCTGCGAAAGACTGCAGGCAGCTAAATGCTGCAAGCTGAAGATGCGATATGGCGCTCTTTAGAGGAGGCCTGTCCAGCAGTGGACTAATGGATGAAACGATGGTTCCTTAACCTAAAAATAAGCGAAGCTTAATGATAAGGTGTACGAGACGATTGATCACACTAATATTAATACTATTGTTAGGTACTTACCTTAATGTCCCATGCACTTCTACTTTCCTGGTACTTTGCGTGAGATAATTAAAAAATCCTTCGGAAACAATGGCAAATCAAGATTCGATGGTAAATCGACGACAGTACGTACAGCTACTTTTCTGTTAGAAATGTCAAAATGGGACGAACCCGGAACGAATTCAGCGTAAAATTTTCAATTTATGCGTTCAGACTACTTTGGGCCGAGGCGAGTGGGACGAACCCGGAATAGGTACCTCGATTATAATTTCACAGAAATCAACATTATAACACTTTTATATTTAACAAAAACCGATCAATAACCATAATTTACAAAGAAAAGCTGTAACCCACCATCAAAGACACTTCCGCGATCGTTAGCAGAATATTATTCGTGTCACATATTCGCGTATATCCGACGTAACGATATGAAATCGATATATTCTGATACAGGCTTTGAATGCAGAGAGTGAAAGTTATATTATTGCCTTTTTATATCTTAAAAGATCTATAAACGGAGTACCAAAATCTTAACAACCTTAACATTATCATTTGAAGAGCGAGTAAAAATTAGGCGTTTTAAAAACATGTTCTCTCGAATATTTTAGCTTATTATTTAGCTTTTAAATATTTTTAAATTTAAGTCTACACAGAAGTACTAAGCCGGGAACCAGCAAACATTGATATTTCGAGTAGCTTTGTAGTAGATTAGATACTCATGGAAAAACCTCTTGAACGGAGACCGCGATTCGGAAACATAGTGTAGGACGCCCTCCTAGATTGTACTCGTTATTTGAAAAAAATACCTTAAAAGGCTTTTTGTGGCGATTACAATATGCCTATCATGGCCGAAGTGACAAACAAGCCACCCAAAGCAAATAAAAACAATCTTAAAAGTAATATTATTTGCATTGAAAGTTGGAAATATAATAGGATATAATATAATATCATTTCGGAATCTCATTGAAGCGGGCAAGTTTTTCACAAATCGGACACTTATGTGACCATACATTTTTTATACCACGGGAAGTCAATCTTTTGGAAAAAAATTGCAATATACATTTTTGTTTATCTAAAACAACGTAGTGCCTCGTCGTCAAACAAATGAACCCACGCGCAGCTAAAATGCAATGCGCCGCGTGGCCGTGCACAGCTCACGCCGCAATGGGACAGCGGTTTTAGACTAGTATAAGGATGGTTTATACTAGTATACAATAAGTTTACAACTTATATCCATAGATTCAGTATATTCGCACATTCTGGAAAAGCTCGAACACACTGCAGGTGTACGTGCATAGATTACTCAATAGCAAAATGTTTATTTTAAGAGAAGCGACGCGATTTGTTTTGTTGAATATTGAGATTTGTGGAGGAGACTGGGTGCGAATGGATGATTTTATAGTTGGAGAGCTGGTGATGAATTTATGGATACAAGGTATCAAGAAGCGTGTAAGAGATCGGTTTTTTAGCGATAAGGCTGCTTACTGTACTTTTCTTGATGTAAAGTCACTTTGTAATGTTCTTTTTCGGGTGTACTATAAATTTTTATTTCGCAACCAATTGGATGGGAACCCATGATAAAAAAAGAACAGGGAGACCAGATAAACGATGGTTTAACGACATCTTAGTAACAGCAGGCAGGCAATAGATGACAAAAGCCAGGAAAAAAAAAACAATAAAACACTGTCTTAACCGTCAATTAAACAACTTTAATTATAACGTCCCGTATAAAGTTGTATAATTGACGGTAGATATGCAAAATTCAAACTACTTGTAAAGACAAATGTCACCTCAGTCTGCCTGTGACCATGGAAGCTGAAAAGCCTCCGAAACGTCAGGTTATAAACAAAATATAAAATATACGCGATTAATCCGGTTAAAACAGTGTTTTATTATGAGTTCTCGCGAAAATAACCTTAGAATATACTATAAAAAAAAACAAGTTCAGAGAAGCCTTGAACACGCTATAGGAGGCCTATACCCAAAATGGGGTTCGAAACAAAAAAAAAACTAGTTTATTTAATATAATTTATTTGTATGTATGTTTGGAAATAAAAAAGGCTATATTATTAGTATTGTAAATTTTTTATCTTCTTGTTATCACTTGATAACTAATAAAACTACCAGTAAATTCACAGTTCACTGCATAGAAATTGTAAAAATTTGTCTTGAACATCCCGCTATGAAGTGATTTCAGTTTAAAGCTCGTAAATGTAGATGAAGATCTAACTAAGATAATAAAGCAACGAGATGAAATTTCCTCAGAATTTCAATACATTGAAGCAAATTCCTATAAATTGCCTTTTAGAGTAATGTACTAATGAATGATTTGTAACTTTGTAAGCCCAGTACATTAGAATATATTATGTATCCTCTAAGTTCAGAGTTGGACCTGTCTCAGAACGCAAGTTCCCCATGCTCAATTGCGATTAGTTGAGAAATAGGGATTCCCTTTTGCACAACTCATTTTGTATCCTATTACTCAACTGCGAATAATTCAACAAAGGGACTTGCCGTTTGCGCTACATTTAGTTCCCGATTGTTCAACTCAATAATTGATTTTCAATTGAGCACTTTCTAGTTTAGAGACTCTAAGTATGAGTCAATTACCAAAACGGAAAAAGTTTTCGAGAACGTGATCGTTTATATATAGCTCATGACCTTTTCTTGTCGAATAATGTTTACATTCAAGTACTTCGGCTCTTCGGCTATATTCCGTAGGAACCTACAACGTTGTAAAATTGAGAGATCCGGAACATTTTGTCTGTGAGTCAACCATCTGTTTCCAGAAAATCAGTGTTATTATAACATATGTATGCTGTTCGAAATTTAAAAAAAAATAGGTAATGTTACGCCCTGTATCATAGTTTTCCCTTTATAAATAAATAAATCAATAATGCTGGACAATTCACACAGCATTATCTAGCCCCAAGTTAAGCAGCTTCAGCTTTAAGGTTTTTGGCTGAAAAACAGCGCTGAGCAGAAACTGTTCAGCACACGCTGAGCCAACCCCTTTTTTGGCGCAGGGTCATGGAGGCAGAGTCACCTTATTCTTACTACCACCTTTTTGTGTCACTTACCTTACCTTCATGTTAAATTTGTTCTTGTGTTCCGCTTTATTTTATATTAAAATTTGTGTGTACCTGTGTCCAAATAAATGTTTTTCTATTCTATTCTATTCTATAAGCAGAGCTTGTGTTATGGGTACTAGATAACTGATGGCGCTAGGACCCAAATTACGTTCAAAAAAGGACATTTAAAAAAATTCAATGGGCATTTTATGGTACCTGTTATAAGATTTTATTGCAGAGAGTTTAGGCAGAGATACGAATTTGCACTTTGTGGCCACCAAACTCCATTTTCGCATCTCTGCCTAAACTTTACAAAATAAAACTTTAACACAGGCAATAAAAACAGCTTATCATAGGTATATCAAACTGCCCGATAAAATTTTCGAAATTTCCTGTGTTCAACGTAATAATAAGATAAAATAGGTGGCAGCGCGCGGCGGCGGTGGCGCTAGTTTGGGTCGGGGTAACGCCTTAACAAATCACATTATTTAAGGAACAAAATATGAGCGCATTAGTTTCGGCAAAATATCTCCGCTAGGGGGCGACAGATGCCAGCAGCATTATCGTCGATATTGGAACAAATTCTAAATTTCCGCGAGGGGCCGCGCACCTTGTGCACTTTGAGTTGTTTTAATTTTAAAACAAAAACAACAGAGCTTCTGCACGTGACTTCGCTCACGTGATAACTTTGCCTACTAAGATACGTACTACTGCGTATAATTAAAATAGTATTAGACCCTCTTTGGACAACAATCTCAATTGATGGATTTGCTTGATGAATGTGCTATCTTAAAGAACACATGAACGAAGTGACGCCCGTGCCACATCTCCACGCGGAATCGAAGTTACGGTGCCGCAACTCAAGGTTCGCAGCGCGTCAGTGCTACACTTGTCGCTGTTTAAATTGCGGAACGTCACGCGTAAGTGTTGAATTCAAAGAAGTTATAGATATGGCCTACGGTTGTACGTACAACTAGAATAAGCCAAACAAACGGTCCGAGTGAAATAGCAAGTCCTTTTTTCATCTAGCCAAAGGTTTGATGAAAATAGGAATTTTTACTCGACTGCCAAAAAAGGAGTGTAATGATTTCAGCGTTCGAGTGAGTTTCTTAGTACCACCGATTTACCTAGTTTGTGTTAACTATCTTTCTAACTTTTTCTTTTCTTTTTCTTCCAAGACCACAAGATAAAAGCGAAACAAACGCGGTATTGCTGTGAAATAGCGGATTGAGTGCGGAGGGAGATGTAACTGGCGTCCGAGCAAATCTGCGGAACCGAGTGGAAAAAGAGATAAAATCATAGTCAAATCTATGTGTTAAAACAGGCAGTTTCGCATCTGTTCCGCTTCTCGTACAACGTCATTGCAAAACTATCACTGCGCGGGTGCCGCAGCTACGGTATTGCGCGCAGGTATGCTACCGGCATTCGTTTAGAGACAATAAAGAAAGTGCCAACGGACACGTTGTTATTATAGTTTTTATAAAATTAAGTTCAAACGAAGTTATCCATTAGCAAATTCTATGTGTAGATTGTTATTTTACTCTACTAGTGTATCTAACATTAATTTAAAACGTGTACCTTTACTAGATTTTTTTTTTGAGCAATCTTATAGAGATTCTTAGAAATTAACCCAGAGTGCGAGGGCTTACGCACTATAACACAAAAACCTTATAAAACATTAGTATATTCTAAGGTTATTTTCGCGAGAACTCATAATAAAACACTGTTTTTACCGGATTGATCGCGTATATTCACCTCAGTCTGCCTGTGACCATGGAAGCTGAAAAGCCTCCGAAACGTCAGGTTATAAACAAAATATAAAATATACGCGATCAATCCGGTAAAAACAGTGTCTTATAAAACATTATTTAAAAAGCAACAAAGAAAACTAAAACTGTATTTTTTTTATTTTTGTTTGATGGAAAGAAACAATGTAGCCGATGACAACGTAACACGAAGGTGATAAAACCTCACGGGACACCTATGAAGACACCTATTAACTCTTATAAATTCTAGATCCAAAAACAAGAAAAGCTAGCAATCAATCGAGCGTAGGTACACCCACCGGAAACTAAAATTAATACAACCTCTGAAATTAATATAATTAATCTAGCCACAACGATAATTAATCAGAACCGCAAGTACACTAAAACTATACTCATTAGGCTCCGAGTAGTTCATTAATATGCTGTAATTAGTTGCCAAAGTGCGCTTTAAACTTCGCGTGAAATGTGGCTGACTGTACCTGAATTACTGCACTTACTGAGTAGGTACCTAATTGCAATTACCACTGTAGCTACACAGTTTTTTCACTTTTAGTAGAAAAATAGCAGAATATCGCTTTATTAACAAAGAAAATGACAATCAAATAATATAATTAAATTAAAACTAGTATTTACAATTGAAACAATTGAGCTAACTGCAGACTGTTGTAAACAATCTACAAGTAGCTCAACTGAATAATATTGAACATTTTTCGAAATTTCGAAAATCCCAGACAAAAAAATGTTGTTCTAGCTTGTTTCTATTCTTTTATTGTAATTTTCTTTTTTGCTTTTTAAATAATGTTTTAAAAGTGGTAAAAAAAAACATTTATTTTAAGAATTTATTGTATACCTATGTTTTTGCCTTATTAAACGAAAAATACAGTAAAATCATACAATTAAAAAAAGGTTCACATTGGTCATAAAATTTTCTGTGTTTTTCTCTTTGTCTTTCATATGGAAACTGGGGGTAGGTTAAACCAAGTGTAAGCATGGCGGCTTTTTAACCCTGAAAAGCTTACCTATTTTTGATTTTTTCCGAAATATTAACTATTCATATATTCATATTCATTATTTGTTATTGTTTTTGTTTTCTGTGATATATGTATTTTGTAATTAATTGGTGTGCAATAAAGTATATTGTATTGTATTGTATTGTATTGTATTCAGTAACTTTATTTTTACAATACTTTATCTTTACAATTTTTTTTAATTACCTGGACAATGTTAGCCCTTACTAGTTTAATCTATATTTATGTGAAATCTAGATAAATAAAGCATATAAGGATAAGCCTGTCAAGTGTTGCAAAGAAAAATTTAAAAGTAAGAGTTCAACTTTGGATTCAATAAAAAATACTAAGTGTGTCTCTGATCTTCCAATTCACTTAAAACTTTTCTAGCTTATGGCCATCCCAGCGGTATACCTCATGTGTTAAAACTAACAAAATCAGTAAATATTCGAAAAATCTGCCATTTTGAATACCCTGAAAATTACGATCTATCCTAATCAAATATTTGTAAGGCAAATAAGTATGTTTAGTTCGGAACTTGAGCCAAAGGGTAAGTAGAGGTAGGTAGAACCAAGTGTAAAAGTATGATGGCATCTTAACCCTCAACAACATAATATTTTTTTAAAGATTATTTATTATGCTAGCTTTTTTAACCCTCAAGTAGTACATAAAGTTTTATACATAAAATGGCCCGATTTTAGATATTTTTGCTGTGATTTATTAGTAACCCGATTTCGTAGTTAGCGCGTTAATCACTAAGGTAAGGTACTCCATATTCTTGTTAGTAATAACCATCCGCTAACCCCTAAATTTGAGTACAAGTCAGAGATCATAATCCACGCCGATCTATGGGTAGGTTTAAGGTTTCTTATTTGCAGATTATAAAGAAGGCGAAATCCAATAGGAATGGTTAGAAAAAATGATTAAGCCGGTGGCGTCCAAGATAAAGTACAGTCAGGATAAAAATATATTAGTAAATAAAAAAGCTCTAATTTTAAATTGAAACAGAATTTAAAGGAAACGGTGTTTTTATAGAAATACTTTTTCGATAAGGTAATAAAAAGGTGTATACAAATATTTCAACATCCCTCTAATTAAGCCATCATCATTTACAGTTTCAACTAGGTTTGGGATAGATCTATGGATTCCCTTTATAATTACGCGAATTCACAAAAAGGAGGAATATTAACTCTGCTAGTAAAAGATAAAATGCTGTTTACAAAAGTAATAATTTTTAACAGACTGCTGGGTCTAGACTATAGTAACACCAACATCACTAAAACTCCGTGTACTGCCAAGGCTGGGCATCAAATGCGTTAAGCTCAGGAATTCGTGGCACGTGAAAGTGTTTGGCTAACAACGTCATAGTCAAAGTCGGTGCCCGTACGGTCGCGATAGACTCAGGAAGTACGTTCCAAATAAATATGGTTACGAATTCGTTTTGGCTGGATCGGTGATATATAAATAAATAAATAAAACAAACATTTATAGCCTAGAAATAAAACTCTTAACCTAAACAGAATTATACACAAAATATACACAATTTTTTTTTAAAAAATATGCAAAGGTAGTAAATTTAACTTTGTGCTGCATGCAAGGAGCATGCGGCGCTGATTTTCTCTTTGATTTTCTCTCTAATGAGAAAATCAGCGCTGATCTTCTACTCCCGTCGCGTCGGGTAGGTGGTCACCAATTGGGATAGCGTTAGCGGGTGATAGCGGTGTATTTTTTTATTTAAAACTGCTGTTTCCGACCGTACACCTGAAGTTCTTTACAATATTCACGTAATCGAAGTTGGAATAACATTATTACAGGATCGGATTTACCTTATTGGATCCCGACGTAATGACAATTTTATAAAATTATCCCGTTTATATTATTTCTTAAGTGATTGCTTCCGTGAACAAGATAATCGAATCCTCTTTGGTTGCTTTGGGTTTTCTGTTACTTTGATCTGGTTCTAAGATGTGGTCATTTAGATAATCCTAAAATTAAAATCGTTGGATTCTTATAATTCAATATCATGATCGATTCTGCCTGAACCAAAATTCATTTAATGGTTCAGTAGAAGGACAAATGGATCGAGATTATTAATGAAATATATTTCTTACTAATAATTATGGTTTAAGTATGGTAATTAGAGACACATATTATAACAGCGACATAGCACACCACGACACACAGTGATAAAATACAATACAATACAAAAGTTCTTTATTGTACACCAGAATATAACATAAGAAAGAGACATCACATAAGATAAGTACAATGGGCGGCCTTATCGCTTAGAAGCGATATCTTCCAGGCAACCTCGTTTAAAAATAATGTATGATATTCTAACCATACCAAATAATGTATGAAACCGATGAATGCTTCTGACGCGATTCTTACGCGCCGCATCTCAATAGTGTGGTTCGAGCTTAAACTTGTGATAAATATGACTGCTGTAGACTAAGTTATCTGAAATCAACGTTTATTCATTTACTAGCTACTGCCTGTGGCTTCGCACGCGCTTTTTAAGTAGCTTATGTCCGTCCTCGGGATACCATTTAGCTCCCTACTAAATTTCATTAAAATCGGTTCAGCCGTTTAGGCATGAAAAGGTAACAAACAGAGACAGACAGACAGAGTTACTTTTTGGATATACATTTTCATGCGACGACTATTCCTACAAGTTGAAGCTACAACGGAACAGTGATATCGAAATTTTTTACTTCCATAAGGCTCATGATACGTCATAAGTTAAAGAAAACACGCGGTTTCGCACGCCATACAGCAATTAGCTTGACGTGAACGAACTGCCTATAATTAAACGCTGACAGCGAAATGCTATGAGAACTTGTCTAGGATTAACTATGGAGGTCTAGGGATCGGGGAATGGCTTAAGTCTGTGTAATGTCTGTGTAAAGTAGGTATTGAATATTATCTTTATTAACAAGTAAAGTATGTAAAGTAGGTAGGTATTGAATATTATCTTTATTAACAAAGAAAATTACAATCAAATAATAGAATTAAATTAAAACTAGTATTTACAATTGAAACAATTGAGCTAACTGCAGACTGTTGCAAACAATCTACAAGTAGAATAGGTGTTTCAGTGTTTTTACCAAATCCCCAGTAATGGTAGTAAATGGAGGATAAAAGCTACCAAGTATATTAATATTCTGTGTTATTTTGTTCTATCTTCTATCTACAAGTAGGTATTGAAAGCATTTTTGTATCAAAGATCAGACAGCAGAAATTATAATATCGGGGATTATATCTGTTATACTCCATTAGCCGTGTGGTGCTGACTTCGGATTTGCACCACCCCAACTCTTCCCGTGGGTGTCGTAAGAGGCGACTAAGGGACATATACCGGGGGCCGGGAAGCACTGCCTCTTGCAGAATAGATCTACCACCGAACTGCGATCCCCAACCCGCATGTCCAGCGTGGGGATTATGGGCATTACCCCCCATGAGATAAAACCAATAAGGCGATCAGGGGGAGGCCTTCGTCCAGCCGTGGACCATTATAGGCTGTTGAGGTAAGGAAGTACTCCATAAAGCTCTGAATCATACCTCAAAAACTATCATACTTTGAAGAACTCCTTCCATCCCAAGGTTGCCTGGAAGAGATCGCTTCTAAGCGATAAGGCCGCCCATTGTACTTATCTTATGTGATGTCTCTTTGTTATGTTATTTTCTCGTGTACAATAAAGAATTTTTGTATTGTATTGTATTGTAACTCATAAAGAATGTGGGTTAGCTACGAGTCTAGTTTGTGGGAATTTCTACCGGGTGAGTGCGATTCTAGCAATGTTCTAGGTCTCTGGATCTATCTGTGTATTGTATTGTATTATTGGTATCCATTATCTAGTACCCATAACACATATTTATTTATTTATCTACCGAAAGTGGAAATAGGAAGTTTCAAATAACATGAACTATTTTCCGAATACCGAAGAGACAGCGTTTAAAAGATGGTACCTTATGATTTGAACCTAGGACACACTTTTAGTCCAAGAGAACCTTCTAAATTATGTTTAAAAAACAATATATTCACGAGGCTTTCAAGTAAAAATGCTAGTTTATAATTGTGATACTTTATTGTTTATATTTAATGCTTATTTTTGTAGATACTTATCATAATAATTATTATTAAAATTAGGGTAACGATTATTCTTTGTAATGTAGTATATAATTGACATGCCAATATTAGTGATAATGTAATGGTGAATAAATTGAATTTACTGAAAAATATTATTTTATACTCCAAGGGTTATTATTACATAATTTTACGCGCTGCATCTCAATAGTGTGGTTCGAGCTTTAACTTGTTAACTTGTTGCAACATTTTAGAGAATAATTATTCTCTAAAATAATATGTGGTTTGAGACTATGTAATAATAACCTCTTACCTAGATATTGATTTTGTTATCATAAATTTATGTGAATAAAATCAATAACTATTTATAATTTTGTTATCATTATGAAAATAAAATCAATAGCTAAGCGTTATAAATAGGCGTACGATTGAACGTTAAAATTTAATGAAAGAAACCTACTTCCAATGTAAATTGCTGCAATTAGTTAAATTATATACGGCTGAGGACATAATTACATTTAACAATGGCTTTATGTATGTTTTGCTATTACTTGGTTTTGTTACATAGTAAAGTATACGCCCTCCGACCAGGTGGGATGACGATAAGCGAAAGACTGCTGGCAGATGCTGGATGCGGCGAGCTGAGGACAGGGCGCTATGGCGCTCATTCATCATCATCATCATCATCAGCCTATATCAGTCCACTGCTGGACATAGGCCTCCCCTAAAGAGCGCCATCGCGCCCTGTCCTGGCGCTCATTAGGGGAGGCCTATAAGCAGGATCTGGTACACTTGCGCGAAAGACACTTGCGCGAAAGACACTTGCGCGAAGGACATTTGCGCGAGAAGACATTTGCGCGAGTGGACATTTGCGCGAGTGGACACTTGCGCGAATGGACGCTTGCGCGAAGGACATTTGCGCGAGTGGTCATTTGCGCGAAGGACATTTGCGCGAGTGGACATTTGCGCGAATGGACACTTGCGCGAAAAAATCACAAAACTTCTAATATCTTTTTAAATAGACGTCGCAGAGAGTTGCGGATTTCACTAATGTGTAGGAAATTTTGCCTTCTTTCTTGTGATATTTACTTACTTTCCTTACTCCTCCCACTTCCTTCCCAATAATGAAAAATATACATCAACGTAGACCTTCGTAGCACGTTCTACGATGCTACGAGCGATCAACGTAGCATATAAAAGAGTTCAACGCGCACGCACCTCCTTACTACACAAAGTGTTAATTCATAGACCATCGTAGCAGGTGCTACAATGCTATGAGGGAAATATCATAATCTCCTAATATATCACGAAATAGACATCGCATACAGTTGGAGATTTCACCACATAATAAGAAATTTTGCTTTCTTTCTTGAAGTATATCAAACTTTCTCCTACCATTCCCAGTTCCTTCCCCATAACGAGACATATTCTAGGGAATTCATAACGAATATAAGGCTAGTTTTAGAATCCAAGACGGTGCCCATGTTTTTAAGCAATTTAAGGTGGTAATGTGGAATACGGCTTTTGTAAAAAATCAAGATGGCGCCCATTTTTCCTATCACTTTAAGCTATAAGGATTTTGTTTACGACTGATTCTAGTGAGGACATTACAAAACGTTAGGCCATTTTTAAAATCACAAGTTGGCGCCCATATTTAATAACCTATTCAAGCATGTGAATAACGAATATCAGGCCATTTGTAAAAAAACTAAAATGGCGCCCATTTTTTAAATCACTAGTCAATTATAATTTTTACGAATTTCATTACGCATGTACGGCTATTTTTAGTATCCAAGGCGGCGCACATGTTTTTTAAGCAATTCAAGGGTGCAAATATGAATTATGTTATGATGGATTATGTTCACCAGTTTAAAGTCGCCCAGCGAGCTATGGAGTGAGCTATGCTCGGAGTTTCTTTGAAAGATAGAACTCGCAACGAATACATCCGAGAGAGAACCAAGGTTATCGACATAGCTCAAAGGATTAGCAAGCTGAAGTGGCAGTAGGCTGGCCATATCTCATAATTATTCCATTGTTATGGGGAAGGAAGTGGCGAGGTAGGAGAAAGTTTGATACACAAAGATGCAACTCTTTTTTTCGAGATATATAAGGAGCTTTGTGATATTTCGCTCGTAGCATTGTAGCGCGTGCTACGAAGGTCTACGAAATAACATTTTGTGTAGTAAGGAGGTGCGCGCGCGTTGAAGTCTTTTGTATGCTACGCTGATCGTTCGTAGCATCGTAGAACATGCTACGAAGGTCTACGTTGAAGTATATTTTCCATTATTGGGAAGGAAGTGGGAGGAGTAGGGGAAAGTGAGATAATATCACAAGAAAGAAGGCAAAATTTCCTACACATTGGTAAAATCCGCAACTCTCTGCGACGTCTATTTAAAAAGATATTAGGAGTTATGTGATATTTCTCTCGTAGCATTGTAGCGCGTGCTACGAAGGTCTACGAAATAACATTTTGTGTAGTAAGGAGGTACGCGCGCGTTGAAGTCTTTTGTATGCTACGCTGATCGCTCGTAGCATCGTAGAACGTGCTACGAAGGTCTACGTTGATGTATATTTTTCATTATTGGGAAGGAAGTGGGAGGAGTAAGGAAAGTAAGTAAACATCACAAGAAAGAAGGCAAAATTTCCTACACATTGGTGAAAACCGCATCTCTCTGCGACGTCTATTTAAAAAGATATTAGGAGTTTTGTGATTTTTTCGCGCAAGTGTCCATTCGCGCAAATGTCCACTCGCGCAAATGTCCTTCGCGCAAATGACCACTCGCGCAAATGTCCTTCGCGCAAGTGTCCATTCGCGCAAGTGTCTACTCGCGCAAATGTCCACTCGCGCAAATGTCTTTTCGCGCAAATGTCCTTCGCGCAAGTGTCTTTCGCGCAAGTGTCTTTCGCGCAAGTGTCCTGATACCCTATAAGCAGTATGGCTGGACAAAATCGACAAAAATCGTCGCAAATCGTCATCTCACCTGGTCGGAGGGCGTCCTACTCTATGTTTGCCGAGTGGCGGTCTCCACTCAAGAACACGTTTACCCCAGCGGTTGTCGGTTCTTTTCGCGATATGACCAGCCCACTGCCTCTTCAGCTTACTAATCCTTGGAGCTATGTCGACAAACTTGGTATATATAGGTTGATTGTAGGTAAAGGCAAGAAACTAATAAAATTAAGTGCATTCATCAATATATTTTAGTTTTACCTACTTGCTAATATATTTTCGTAAATGGGAAAGTTTTGTAGCTACATCATACTTTGATCGATGCGTGGTTATAATATTTTTATAGATGTTGATATCCTAGTAAATTTTTTGTAGGGATATAAAAATATATTTCCAAGCCAAACCAGCAAAGTAAAACAGCCAATGTTTTTGCTACAGTTTTTGTTATTATAGTGCGTAAGCCCTAGCTCGGGGTAGGTTCTTTTTTTTGTCTTTCGGCTAGAGTTCGAAAAATGTACTTTACAAAGTGGTCTTTTTCAGGGTTTCCTTCTAATTCTAATTCTAATTCGAAGTGGGGGAACTGGGATCTGCACTGACAACTCGCATGGGAGTGTATTGTGCAGTGACAGGGTTTCCTTACTAAAAGGGTAAAACGGGACCCTAGTACTAAGAATCCGCTGTCCGTCGGTGGGGGGCTTCCATACAACAAACGTGTTTTTTTTTGCCGTATTCATATATAATGGTACGGAACCCTTCGTCTGACTCGCACTTGACCGGTTCTATTTTGGTATTTTTGCTAGAGTTCGAAAAAATTGCTTACGTAATTGAAAACTTTACAAAGTGCCTTAGAGTAGATGATGACTCATTATTTGCTTATAATAGCGAGCCCGCGCGGGCATTACCCGAAGGTCGTGAATACCTTCGGGTAATGCCCGCGCGGGCTTATTTAAATTCAATCCCAGTTACACATTACTTTAAACTTCCTTAATCTGCTTCTACCCATAGATTTCACCGTGCATAGAAAATTAAATGTTTTATTCATGCCGGACACTTAAAATTTGAGCCCCGCCACTAAAAAATCTTGATTTATGGCCATGGGGCGGTGACGTCATTGTGGGACTTACGGTAATGTATACTGCACGGTGTAACAGTAAGGTATCTAAATGCAGAATAGCAACTACATAGGTATAATTTTTATACTACAGGGTGGACAAAACGGAGAGGTAAAGAAAAATATACCGCACCCCCGGGGGTAGGGTACCTGAAAATACCCCGTGTATGTTCCCCAATTTTTCGTAGTTTTCGATTTGTTTTTTTTTTACGTTTTGTTTGAAAATTATTTGGCAGAACGGATAAAACTGTTTATTTTTGTGGAATTTTAAGGTTTTATTTATTTTATATGAATCTTACTTTCTTGCATAAAATGATTTTCGGGTACTCCCGGGGGTGAGGCATTCATTGTTTTTTTTTGACGTCACTATTTGGTTCACCCTGAATGTACTTTGTTTTAAAGTTTCAAATAAAATAACGTTGCGTTGGTAAAGCTCTTGACTCAACAGTTTGATGAAATTAACTACGAATGATGTTATTGAGTAGTAGTGCTGTTTACGCCGAAGTTGGAACAGAGAAAATAATACTAACATGACTCTTTATCGCAGCAGTCATAAACCAGTGTCTACCACCATATATCTGAGCCGAAATACAGCGTTATTAATGTTAACCAAAAACTAAAAACAAGACAAAGATATCCATTACGGATATAAGCGGGTTAACTACGAACCTTATTTGTGTTGGAAAAACACCAACGTTTATAGTAATTTTATAGTAGAGATGAAGATAATTTATTTCAGATAACATTTATTCGCACAGACAATAAAGCGAGAAACATTGTAAAGCACAAGTACTAAACACTAACAAGTACCTACATGAACCTATTTCCATAGCTGTACGAAGGGGGTAACGCGTAAAAGCACCCTAAAACACCAGCGGTCAGTAAGTACCTACCGTTAGCCACCCTCTACTAATGTTGCTGCCCTACTGCTTGTGTTTAACATTTTGTGCCCGTAAAGTGCCGCGTACATTAATTATTATGGGACTGATAAGAAGAGTGAGACCGGTGGAACAATTATTTTTTTGAGAGACATAATGGATAGCTTTATTTCCCATTTTGTGGCAAAAAATGCTGAAGCAATTTCTGCTGTAAAATGTTTCAAAATGTACGCTATTTAGTTTTTTCTGACGCACACAAAAATTCGTTTTGCAATTGGAGCTTTTGTCCATTGCTTATTTCTCATTATTACGACTTCTTCTCATGGTTTTGCGCGTGTTTTTCCAAAATTTTGTCCGATCAAAAACTACCAACCGAATGTGGTAGTTTTTGAGTCAAAAATTTGAGGAGACAAACACACATCGTTTTCATAATCATTTGTGTTTTTCACGAAAAGTTTTTAAAAACACTGACGGCTGCTTACAATGTTCATTCATACACTGAAATATCGCACCAAGCCGACTGTGTTGACGGGTTCTCGTTACATTTTCATAAACATTCGATGTTTTTCACGAAAAGTTTTAAAAACACTGTCGGCTGCTTACATTGTTCATTCATACACTGAAATATCGCTACAAACCGCCTGTGTTGACGGGTTCTCGTTACATTTTCATAAACATTCGATGTTTTTCACGAAAAGTTTTTAAAAACACTGTCGGCAGCTTACAATGTTCATTCATACACTGAAATATCGCACCAAACCGCCCCGTTGTGTTGACTTGTTCTCGTTTCATTTTCATAAACATTCGATGTTTTTCACGAAAAGTTTTAAAAACACTGTCGGCAGCTTACAATGTTCATTCATACACTGAAATGTCGCACCAAGCCGCCGCAGTGTTGACGTGTTCTCGTTTCATTTTCATAAACATTCGATGTTTTTCACGAAAAGTTTTAAAAACACTGTCGGCTGCTTACAATGTTCATTCATACACTGAAATGTCGCACCAAGCCGCTGTGTTGACGAGTTCTGTGTGTAAAGTTCATTACAATAAATTTATAGGAGACTGACCACTTCTGAGATACCGGGAAACCTGTAAAGGGGATCTACATGCAATTATTCTAAAAGCAGTAGCTTCTCCTCTAAATCACTTTACCACAGATCTCAAACTAATTAGTTAATTCATTAAAGTTCACGTAGCTCAGTTTGGTTTCGTATATTCCTAGCTAGCTTTGGAAGCAATAGGAAGTGTTTTGAAGCTAAGCTCCTATACGAAGCGATACAAATACTTTAGTAGTTCTAGTTATAATGCACCCAAGTTATTATAACAAAAGTTGAAGTTAAGAGAAGTGAGATTGTAAAGTTTTCGGCGAAAACAATAATAAAACTGCAGAACGGAACGAGATGAAATTTCGCGTAGGGGTAGTTATAAATTGGGAATACCTAAGGTTTTTTTATTTATTATAGTACTCTGGGTACTTTCTAAGAAATTAATAAATCCCAAAAATTTACGATCTCGACGGGATTCGAACCCGCACCTTCCCCTTCAGCGCAGGGTTGCTCTTTTTCCAACTAAGCTACGTGATCTTATCTCGGTTGTTTTTTTCTTGGGAATACCTAATAAATATATAGGCTGCTTTTTACTAAATAAACAATGCATATTCGGCTGAATAAGTGCATGTTTTCCATGTAAATGAATAATAATCCTCACAATATCATCAAGCCAGCCCTAAAATGAGCAAAAATTGCGAAGCCAAGAGCATATAAACTGTTATAATACTATTCACGGGCATTTATCGAGTTGCAACTCACTAGTACTTTTGTTGTAGAAGCGTATACCACCCTTTAAAATATACATTAATTTTGTGAAGCCTGGTTGTGGGCACAGCGAGTTTATTTTAATTTCTAGTGTTCATATTGTTTTATATCGCAATTTTTAGGGAAGCTTTTGATATTTTTATGAGTTTACAACAAGTTTTCATAAATATATTGATGAAGAAGTGGCTAAAGAAACCTATCAGAGGAAGGGCAGAGCTACCTTCTGTATATTTTTTCTTGAGGGAGGCACTTTCAGCAGTTGACGTGGATGTATTGTGAGTTTTGATCGTTATGACACAAGGGTTTAGTCCAAGAGGTAGGCATGGACAGACGTAAACATTCCATACCGTCTAAGGCCCGTATTATTAAAACTTGCTCAGTCGTTTATGATTGAGTGACGTTTATGACATTACAAAGCATCACTCAAGCATTGATCCACCACTGAACAAGCTTTCTTATTACGGGCCTAAGTGTCTACAATACATATTTGTCTCTTTTAACAACTGAAACTAAAGTCGTGGAAAAGTCCTACCGCTTTACAACATCGTTCGTTCTGACTCTTTTACAGCATTTTAAGCATTCCTAAATGCCTGCTTGTAAATTAAACTTAGGGTCGGCACAGATGGACCACTTTATTGTTATAACTTTTATTGTGGCGGCCTCGGATAAATAACCTTAGGTAGACCTATTTGAACCCCCTAACCTAACACAGAACTAAGGTTTCTTTCTACAATACATAATTTGCGTTATGGTGACCGTCGAACAAATTTAAGATGCGTGTGGTGAACCATGATGAGGCTGGAGCAGGACTGTGGAGATGGGCAAAATGATTTGGATGTCAATACCAAGGCCAAAATTTAGTTTTGCTTATTTTATAGGAGTTAAATATTTAGTGACATTGAAAAATCCGTTTATTCCCATTAGTTCTGTGCTGTAGTTCTGTGCACAAAAAATACAGAAGACGTCAAAAATGACAGGAAACTACAAAAATGATTGAAAATGACAACAAATGCACCAAAAATATATTACAATTGCAAAAATCACTTACTTGCAATAATCTATTTGAGATAGTATATAATACATATTACTATATCTTTACTATCATTAGCATGATGATGATGATGACGTGGTAAGCAATGTTTCTTGGTAGCTCACGAACAACACGGAAGTGGGTTGTTAAGTTTTCCGTGTGCGCCGCGTAAAAAGCAATAAAACAAACGTAGGGTAAATAACGCATAAAATGTTTGCCAAATGTACACAAACCCTTCAAACACAGTCGAGGTCCAAAGTTAAAGTGTTATCCATATTTGCGCGGCCTATCTCGAAAAAACTTTGTAAATAATACAGGGGATCTGAATGTTCACTTTTTAATGCTTTTGTAGGGTTCATTGACACTAGACAGGTACTATGAAACTTAAAATTGGTTGGAACTTGAAGTAAACGAAGTTTTATTAAAATCACTGTGATTTTCGAGGATTTTTCTCAAAGTTTTTACTATAGTAAACTTATTTATTTTTCGAGAAAAATCCTCGATCTTTCACATCGAGAGTAAAGACAGCCTTAAAAATTACTTACTTAACTCTAAAATAACGAATTAGGCTGCAAATATTTGTTACCTATTATCTGAGGGTATCTTATAATTATTTATTATGTACCGGCCGCGGTTTCCGCTTATTAATATCACCCGCGGTAAATTCGAATTTCACATTTCTAGGGAGATTACTTCCATAAATCTCCCATCAGAATTTGATGTTTTACGGGATAAAAAGTAGAAACCTATGTTACTCTCCATCCTTTCAACTAACTCTATGCCAAAAATCAAGTCGTTTGGTTGCCTATTAGGGCGTGAAAACCAAAAAACGATATTTTGGATTAGTTAGCCTTAGCGCAGTACCAATAGATATTCTATTTTATGTTAAGCCGCCGGCTTTCTTAGAATAAGTACCTAGATCCTATAACAAAAATAAAACCCTCATTGTCTGACAAAATTATCGTCCATTTTATTACTTTGCTCTACTTTTTAACTAGAACAACAATAAATAGCCTCTCCAATAAAAACATATCGAGCACGATAAAGACTTGCCGTTAGCTAAACGCACTCTCGTGGAAAATTGAATAAGTATCGAAGGAGAGACCAAGAAGAGTTTCTCACATGGTGACTTACTTATTCATGGTTTGTTGACGCGTGTACTAAAACTGAAGCAGGAAAGCTTACTTATGTATAAAATTTGACTTGTCTAAGTGCTTATTTTGTAAGCCTAAAGAAATAAAGTTATTGACTTTTGACTTTTTTGACTTTTGACTTCTAGTAAATATGCAACATTTTAGTCGTCACACTCGTCATGTGCATTGGTTTTAATTGACAGTGACTTTTAGAAAAAGACATCTCTTAAGTGGTATTAGTAATGATGAGAGAACACTTAAGTAGGTAATAGATTTAAGACATATTCTGTTTGTAAAATGTTCACGCTTGGTAATCCAAACGCTGGGAGTCCTATTATTAATATTTTAACACATCTTTGAATAACTCCAACTTTGATATAAACTACCAAAAAAAACTAACATTTAGATTTGTCTTAAAGTCATTAACGACACGAAATAAATTCACAAAAAAAAAGATTTCAGCAGGACTTGAACTCGCGCCTCACCCTCACAGTACGGGTGTGCTCTAACCAACTAAGCCACGAAATCAGTACTCGCTGACTCGAAATCTGTGTGCGCGCGGGCACGGGTTCAAGTCCTGCGGAAATCGAAGTTTTTTGGGAACTTTTTTCATTTCTTAGAGATAACCAAAGTGCGGGGTCAGCAATATAATAACAAAAAAACAATTAATGATACGTTTTGGGTTATGCTTTTAATATAATTATCACCAGCCCCCCTAGCACGGGGATTGTTGTCTAGGGTAGAATAGAGAAAAATTACGTCACTTCTAAGGTTTTTATTTATTATACTCTGGGTAATTTCTAAGAAATTAATAAATCCCAAAAATTTACGATCCCGACGGGATTCGAACCCGCACCTTCCCCTTCAGCGCAGGGGTGCTCTTTTTCCAACTAAGCTACGTGATCTTATCTAGCCGGCCCGAAAATCTTTGGGAGTTCTTTCGGCACTTACGCCGTCAGCGCCACCTACAGAGGAAACAATGAAGTTATCCAATTCTGCTCAAAGACCAAATTTACATTTAGTTCTTTGACGAGAGGTTTTGCCGTTGCTTGATTCTAAGGTTTTTATTTATTATACTCTGGGTAATTTCTAAGAAATTAATAAATCCCAAAAATTTACGATCCCGACGGGATTCGAACCCGCACCTTCCCCTTCAGCGCAGGGGTGCTCTTTTTCCAACTAAGCTACGTGATCTTATCTAGCCGGCCCGAAAATCTTTGGGAGTTCTTTCGGCACTTACGCCGTCAGCGCCACCTACAGAGGAAACAATGAAGTTATCCAATTCTGCTCAAAGACCAAATTTACATTTAGTTCTTTGACGAGAGGTTTTGCCGTTGCTTGATTCTAAGGTTTTTATTTATTATACTCTGGGTAATTTCTAAGAAATTAATAAATCCCAAAAATTTACGATCCCGACGGGATTCGAACCCGCACCTGCTGAGGTGCGGGTTCGAATCCCGTCGGGATCGTAAATTTTTGGGATTTATTAATTTCTTAGAAATTACCCAGAGTATAATAAATAAAAACCTTAGAATCAAGCAACGGCAAAACCTCTCGTCAAAGAACTAAATGTAAATTTGGTCTTTGAGCAGAATTGGATAACTTCATTGTTTCCTCTGTAGGTGGCGCTGACGGCGTAAGTGCCGAAAGAACTCCCAAAGATTTTCGGGCCGGCTAGATAAGATCACGTAGCTTAGTTGGAAAAAGAGCACCCCTGCGCTGAAGGGGAAGGTGCGGGTTCGAATCCCGTCGGGATCGTAAATTTTTGGGATTTATTAATTTCTTAGAAATTACCCAGAGTATAATAAATAAAAACCTTAGAATCAAGCAACGGCAAAACCTCTCGTCAAAGAACTAAATGTAAATTTGGTCTTTGAGCAGAATTGGATAACTTCATTGTTTCCTCTGTAGGTGGCGCTGACGGCGTAAGTGCCGAAAGAACTCCCAAAGATTTTCGGGCCGGCTAGATAAGATCACGTAGCTTAGTTGGAAAAAGAGCACCCCTGCGCTGAAGGGGAAGGTGCGGGTTCGAATCCCGTCGGGATCGTAAATTTTTGGGATTTATTAATTTCTTAGAAATTACCCAGAGTATAATAAATAAAAACCTTAGAATCAAGCAACGGCAAAACCTCTCGTCAAAGAACTAAATGTAAATTTGGTCTTTGAGCAGAATTGGATAACTTCATTGTTTCCTCTGTAGGTGGCGCTGACGGCGTAAGTGCCGAAAGAACTCCCAAAGATTTTCGGGCCGGCTAGATAAGATCACGTAGCTTAGTTGGAAAAAGAGCACCCCTGCGCTGAAGGGGAAGGTGCGGGTTCGAATCCCGTCGGGATCGTAAATTTTTGGGATTTATTAATTTCTTACGTCACTTCGTCATACAATGCGTAAATTATTTGAAATGCATTCCATCAACTTCAATAATGTACGCAATGTATGGCGATGCAATGTCATTATTGTCTATTCTACCCTAGACAACAATCTCCGTGCTAGAGGCGCTACCTATATTGTATGTACATGTAGGTAGAAGCTGCCAAAGCCCAAACAATGATTCATCTTTTAGTTAGCATTTTCTCATTCATAATAAATTCGGCAAACTTGATTGCGCGGCGTGGCATGTAAGTGCCTAGGCTTGTGTGAGTGTGCGTGATAATATTTAGGTAGCTACGTCAGCATTCTCATCAGCAATCTCCACAATTCTTATTCGAGAGGCGATAGTTCACAATCAATATGTGCTCGGCGTCGGAGACTCCTTATTTTGGCCCAGAATTTGGCGCAGTGAGCTTTGAAAAAGGTCGGGACATTTTTCAAAGCGTACGTGCGTGAATCGAGTTCCGACAACGCTTCTGATTTTGGGTTAAATCACACAGAAGTGTAATAGACTTGATACACTACTTTAAACTTTTCTTCCACAAGTGGACAAAAAATTTAAGCGAACAAAATCAATAACATTTTGTTTCTTGTTTGTTAATTACTATTTATAAAGTTGTTGTTTATGTATAAAATTTTATTTGTCTAAGTGCTTTTTTGTGAGCCTAAAGAAATAAAGTTATTGACTTTTGACTTTTTAAAGGGTTTTAGTCAAACGTGGATACAACCCATTTGTACAACTCTAGGATTTTGTACTGGCAGTCTTCGTTTCACATCGCGATTTCCAAACGAATGAACTATGTGAGTAGTAATTTGGATGCAGTTTTTATTATGAATTTTTGAATGAATCACGCCGCTAGCCGGTTGGACGTTATGGCTATAGGCAATTCGTTACACTACCCTGATTTTGTTAGTGTAACCATAGTCAAAAACTTAGCAATAAAGCAATAGCTATTTTTAATTTAATAAATAAACATGCTTTAGTGTGCGTCGGGTTTCAGTTATGTGCAATCATCAATACTAGTAATTAATAATTTACAATAAAAATGTGTGGAATCAAACAATGTTCTTTTCATTTAATTTGGTTCAATTTGGTTCAAATGAAAAAAAGCGAACCTTTGACACCTAGAATAATTAAAATAAAAAAATTACCCTGCCATATCTGCCATATTATACCACTGCGGGTATCAGTGGGTCAGTTTAACCCGCCATCAGTGGCTTGGTTTGTTTTGTAAGATAAAAAGGTCTATTGTGGGACTTATATAATAAAAGTCGTCGCATACATAGGCAGCACTACTCCTGTGCCACTTTCACTACGTCAGCAGCAAGCTTG
Organism: Eupithecia exiguata; assembly: GCA_947086465.1. Lineage (NCBI taxonomy): Eukaryota > Metazoa > Arthropoda > Insecta > Lepidoptera > Geometridae > Eupithecia > Eupithecia exiguata. The sequence goes on along the minus strand of OX352240.1, from coordinate 10,048,950 downwards.
CCGTCCTCGCATGCTGGACAAAAAGACCTTAGATCTTACAACTTGCTCCAAGCTAGCGCTCCACGCAATTACAGCGCGCAGGTCACTCGCGTCAACCAACAAGTGGCTAGGTTGCAGCAATCCAGTGTATCAAAATTTCACGGGTGCCTTTGTGCTGTGCGGCTACGGTGTTGGATGTATGTGCTGTCCCTCAGTTTGCGTTACGCTTCGGTGTGACCGCAGTCCTGCGGAGTATTTCACACATGATACGCACCGGCGCCCGTGCGCGCTTGACGCTCCCACCGATAACACGAATTTGAAATACTATCTTTACCCATGTTACGTATGTAAACGTGACTTATTTTTAAATAATGCTGGAAATTGCTTTTTTTGCTGGCAATTTCTGTTGTGAAATAGTGCAAGTCTTTTGTCTTTGGTGGGTTATGAACTGGGCATGAATAAACAGGATTTTTTCTTACCTACCTAAGAGCTGAATTTATGGAGGGACCTACAGTTTTTTTAGACACGTAGTTTAGTTTTCTTATTTTTATTGAACTATGAACATTAACGAATCTGTTTTGTTTGTTGTGTATAATGTATCTACTAAATACATGACCGCATTTGGCAACGATATTGGTTTCTTATTCAGACATGTTATCTCTGACCAAAAGCATAGAAGGCAGGGTTTTAGCATTACTGAACTTATTCGTACCTACGTACGAAGATAGGTACACTACCTTTTAAAATAGAAATCCGAGAAATGAAGCATTCGGATCAAACCCACGGGTATACATTGTTATAAATTTAAGTTCTGTGTATATTCCTTCTTTTCAAAAAAAAAACTATCAATCATATTTAGGTAGGTAGTAAAGCTAAGGTGTTAAACCGAAAAATATTAATCAAATCTTTAGCCAAACTCCTTTTAGAATTTTCGTAAACAAACTACGACACAAATAACTAAATTTCACTTGCTTAGCGTCGAGTTTCAGATAAAATTGTAAGCAATATTTATGAATGGAAGGATCTCAAATCGACCAGTAATGTAAATTGCGTAAAAAGACGCAACAACTGAGTTATTTTAGGTTAAGAATGGGCGGTTTGTGTACAAAAATTCTACAATGAGCTTAGATATTCTACAGTGGTATAGATTGGATGTAAACCAAATATACCTGCTGAAAGTGCCCGTCAGAGCGCTTAATTATTTATAGAGAAGATTTATGTGCCCAAGTGTCAACGAGTCAACGTCAATATTGTCAATATGTCGACAGGCGGAGCGGAAAATAACTCACAAAATTATTCCCGTAGCCAACTAGCTGGCGTACCTACTTAGGGCCAGTTTACACCACAGTTTAGTGGAGAGATTATTAATAATAACCTGGCAACAAATAACTTTTTTATCCCCCCAATTCGGAAAGAGTATTTTTGCTCTTCGATATCTCAGTGCAAAAGCCAGCAAGTAAATTGAATTTACTTTATCCTCTAGCGGATAAAGACGGCTTTTGCACTCAGATATCGAAGAGCAAAAATACTCTTTCCTCGCTGAGGTGGGATGAAAAGTTACGTGTTGCACTCGAGTGCAAAGATTTTTTACCTCGTGCTCTTTTGATTCCCTCGCTAACGCTCAGGATTCTAATTTTTGAATCCTTCGCTTGCTCGGTCATCAAAATTGAGCACGTGGTTACAAAGCAACTTTGCACTCTTGTATAGCAAATAAATCTACGCAAATATGTCCATGGATGAACTTGCCTCCTCAAACAACCCCCTCCACACATAGACATATTTGATGATGAATGGAAGGACTTTTTAAGTAACATAATGTTTTATTTTATCCAGGACCCTACTCTATTGTCATAATACAAGTGTATGTCTGGTGTTCAGCGTCATTAAATTTTCACATTTGTGGAAGCCGATATATACTGGTGATCAGCACTTGGGGCCCTATCTCTTTAGGACACAACGGCGGGGCGCCATCAACAAAATGTGTACAGTTGTATAGAAGACCTCAACTGGTATCAGCTTGGTTTCGCAATCAAATTTGCTGCCGGCAACCAAATCACTCGCTGATGGCGCAACCATTTATGTGTTTTATGCATATATGCTATTTGGTGTCTCACTCTTTCCACCACCTTGGTGGTGGTATTTGTTTTGGTGTTTCTCGCTTGGTAGCTCAAGACAGTTTTGGTGGCTCGCTTGTGGCGCCTCCATGGTGCCCTATCGAGAGCTCCATCTGGCTCTTAAACTCGGCTTTCCGTGCGTTGAGCAGCAAATAACGCGTAAGTCTGTACAGGCCTTTAGTCGTATTCATTTATTGCTATAAAAGTTTCAGTAACTTCGATAAATAAGAAAGATGTTTGGTATTTGTTTCAGATACTCTTAATGTTTTATTAGAGAACTTATATCAGTAGGTACCTTGCCAGTACCTTGCTTACTAAATTGTGGCGTCATTTTATTTGGAACGAAGGAAGTTTGTTAAAACCTATTGTGAAAATAACTATAGCTACCGGCTGCTACTTCAGAAATTAAAAACACATAACACGTTAGAAATGGATTTCCATATACTTTTCTCTCCCGCTAAACGCGTGAGAAATGAAATTCCATAGAGTTTTCCATCCCGCTTTTTAGTTCGCTTGCAATGACGAACTTTTATAATAATATAAATTTTAAAATAATAACGTTTGGAACAGGAATAATCAACTTTCTGAGTAGGTGTAGTATAAAGACATTATTCTCTTCTTAGTCGTTACACTCTTGACAAAGTGGCCATGGTAGTCATATCAGGGGTGGTGGCACGCCTCACGATCTGGCGCCATTCTTCTCACAACGCTGCCTTCCTGGTACAGTCGGGTACCGTTCAGTGCAGCTTTAATCTGGTCCGTCCAGCCTATTGGTGATCTGCCACGTGCTCTAAAGACGTTAATGCCAAGTTCTAGTTTTCTATGTTATTTTTCAAAGGCAATATCAGTTTTTTGAAAACTCTGAATCTGTATTTGGGAAATTTTAATAACTAAGGTCCAATCGACTGGTATCGATATGGATCGGTTGAGCTAAGATTATTTGCAACAGTCTGCAGTTAGCTCAATTGTTTCAATTGTAAATACTAGTTCTTATTTGTTTCTATAATTTTCTTTGTTAATAAAGGTCCAATCCCCCGTTCATGTTTGAACGCGTTCAATATAAGATGAACTCAGTTTAGCGCTATAAACGAGTTCAACGCATTTTACCGACGTAAAGTTTATCCAGTTCAAGCGCTTAACCGAAAGCTGTCATGTCACAATAAATAAGTAAGTTGTTAATCTTAGTTTTGGCAGCAAACGGTGAAAGAAATTGAACCTTATTATGTAGCAGTTTCACAAAACATTTACTAGCCAAGTCTAGCCTGCGTGCATTGTAGCGCTCATAAACCTAATTCTTAAAGCTTGCTTTCTAGGTGGGGTGGGGCGAAACAAGGAATAATTTTCCGTGCCAACTTATCGCGCATAAAATCTAGTCACAAATATTTTCTATCGGCTAACAAAACCACAGCTACTAACACAGGTTGCGTGCTGTTAACGTACACGTTTAGGATTTTTTTAAGATTTTTTTTTTGAATTCTCGAAGTTTTGAGGTTAATCATTTTAAAAAGTTCGGAAAGTTACTTCTTTTTACTATGCAGTTGGTTGATTTCAAGTTGTCTGTGGGATGATGGATCTCGGCGTAGTTTTTCAACTGCATGTAAAGGCCACCTGAGTAAACCATGGTTTTCCCAGACTGATGGTACTGTCAATAATAAAATCCGCCTATTTTCAATAAATTGAACGTCATAATTAATTTAATTTTCATTTTTTTAATACATTTTATTGCTATTTTTCAATACTATTGTATGTAACGTAATGAGTAACTTTGTTTTCCTTGAAATGTAAATGGTTTCCGCTAGTTATATTGTTTGTGGAACGCAGAAAATTACAAACCACAAAAAGTAATAATTTCGCGCTAACCCGCGTCGAACCACCTTTTGTTATTGCTCTACTCAAACACCTCAAATAACAAACGGTACTTTTAAAACTAAGGAGGTAGGTATGGAAAGTTCCCCTCATAAAACCGTCATCTCAGTTAAAGTCCACCGCGACTAGTGGATCAAACTTTGTGTTAAACTACAGTTTAAGCCGAGCTTAAAGCTTCATCCCCACTGGTGCGCACGAACGTAATGTACCATGCACAAAATTTTCACTTATCTTGATTGCAGTGAAAGTCAGGCATACAAGGTTTTCACCTGTATGCATCAAATTAATCTGTGAAATAACATACCTATAGCGTAGAAAGATAAATGCATCTTTCCCCGTTACTATATTTCTGTTGCCTGCTTTTTTATTTAAAAGGAAATAAATTGCCTTCTGCATCTTGAATTGCGCATGACAAAGGAGACTGATTGGCTGGGTGGCTGGACATGTACCTACCTAATGATGATTTTATTTTATTTCATTCATTTATTTTACACATATGGACTTACAGTTTAAACACTAAAGCGTCCAAGAGTTAGGCACATATACAAAATTAACTAGGTACTTAATAGAAACATTGTAAGTCAAATCTTAAACGATACGAATACAAACAATTATAAATCTTAATGTCAATACAATAATTTAGTTATAATAATTATGTTACCTGAATAATAACCCTCGTTGTATTGGTGAAGGAAATGGTTCAGTTGACCTTTGGTTTCAATAAGAAATGTATTACCTACATCTTTGTGGCTGTTCCGGACGAAGCAGTGGGTAGGTAGCTTAAGCGGCTGATTAACGAGTGCTGGAGGAGTTTGTAAGGTATCTGTTAAGAGTTTTAAAAAAGTTTCAATTTGTTGCTAAGCGTCTTAGTTTCGAGACGAGGTGATTCCTTTGTAAGCGTTCTTGAAGATCGTTCGTAAATCGAAATTAGTCGGTGGCATTTAGTATGAAACTTCTCATGAAAAGTTTCGCTATCGATGGTATGTCCCTGAGGTTCAATTGGAAGCAAAGCCGCTGTCTACTTGTAACTTGGGAGTTAATACAGGGAGTATTTACTCCCGCCTTTCACTGAAAAAGCAACCATACTAGCTTTGTGGTAATTTGAACCGGAGCTATTTCTAATTGCCAGGCTAGTGTAACTTGGCTTCTCGTTAGTTTCAACATGGTCTTTCAGTACGGTTCCATTAAATTTCATAGCCTTGTATTATGAAATATGAAGGTATTTGATATTAGTATCGTTAATGTAATTGGTTCTTATACTCGTAACAAGGGGAAGTAGGGGCAAGGTGTAAGCGTGAAGCGTTTTAGCTCAGGCGATTTATACGAATATTTAAATGTTTTTTGACGACCTCTGTGGCGCGGTGGGCGAAGATCCGCCTGCAACTCAAGAGGTTGCGGGTTCGATTTCCGCCTTTGGACAAATATTTATACGATCTGCAGGTATTTGTTCCGGGTGTTCTGGTCGTTTTCTATGTATAATAAAAAAATATCTATCTATGTAATGTATTGTATTATGTATATCAGTTATCTAGTACCCATAACACAAGCTCTGCTTAACTTGGGGCTAGGTAATACTGTGTGAATGGTCCAGCATTATTTATTTATTCTAGGTGCTTTTTGACTGACTATTTTTAACTTATGCTGGCTATCAATCCAAAAGTTTACTATTTAAGTAGAGTTGATTTTTACCAGACATGCGTTTGCGCGCACACTTGTGCATAATAGTTAAGGTCTACGCTACTAGTCTTCGGCTTCGTTGAGACTGGCCGCCGTGGCCGAATTTCGGCTAGGAAGGCTTCATCAACATTCACGATTCTGTAAAAGTCATCTTTATACGTAGGCATATCAATCACGTTTTTAGCAACCGTTTTTGGTAAATAGTTTTCGCAAAAATACAGTGTCAGAAATTACAATAATACCATAAAACGACATAAATCAAATCAATAATGAATGAGCCCATCCTGGTTATTATGACTTTTGTAAAGCCTTCTGTGAATGATTTCCGATTTGAACCCTTTATGGGATGAATGGATATTCCGGGGTGTGAAAGAAATCCAATCATAGCATTATACCCACGTGTTTCATAAAATCAGGATAAACACTTTCCCTTGAATAGAATAACCGTGAACAGCTTCATTCACCAAACAATATACCTGAAGTTTAGCCAATAAGTAGGCTTTTATAATCTTTCTTTTCACTGAAAATGCTTGTAGGAATTCATTCACCCTTGTCCTGTTCCACTCTGAACAAATCTATAGAGCAAAAATTGAACGAAATCCCCCTAAAGAACATCGTTTACTTGGGTCACGTTCACTTACATTTACAACAGGCAGTATGTTTGCAAAAACAGTTGTACATTAGAGTGATCAACTAGCAATTAGGTGACTTGGGAGGGCAAAGTCCCCGAGAGAAATTACCAAGGCGCTTCATTATATGTTATTTTTTTAGCAAATATAGTTTAGGATAGTGGTTTACACATCGATTAACAGTGTCGTTACCCAGGATAAAGCTACAAGTTACCCAGTTGAGTTTCACAGTTCGCTCACCGCCATTGGTCTTCCAAGACACAATATGTCACGCTAAAGGTCGACGTTTCAATACCTACCTAATACTGTTATTAAATAATATCATACACCACAAAAATTGTGCAATGGAACGCGACTGAAAGTAACTGTTTTACATCGAAATTTTATTGAAGCTGAGATTCTTTTTGGATGTGGCTCAGGCTAAAAGGGTCTTTAAATCGCGTACACCATTCATCCCTAACGCTGTTGCCGTATGCTTTGCTTTGACAATTAATAAATCGCAGGGACAGAACCTAAAGGTGTTGACGTGTGTCCGCCATATTTTTGTGAGCGCTCCAGGGGGAGAAACAGTAAATGTGCCGCTTGGTCAAGAATCATTGTAGGTGTACCATAATGGTAGATCACCTCTAACACCACTCCACGCGGACGAAGTTGCGGGCAATAGCTAGAAATAAAATATATGTAAATGTCAATGCACATTTTTGTGTTGTGCTGGCTGCCACGGTACTTTTAGGGTACCGTAATAGCCAGCACAACTTTTTTTTGCCTGACGAAGATAGCCTTTTCTACCCCCTTGAGTATCTACTCAAGAGAAAAAGTTGTCTACAGCCCAAATGTTTAAATAAATTTAATAGTTTAGTAGATGACAAAATGACACATAATACATACATAGAACAGTGAGTTTTTAACCTCTGGCTTATTAATCAACGACCTAGTTACCTACATGAAATAGTAAATGGTCCATAGAGAAGTTAAAATTGTTTCAGTTCAATAAAACAAAATTAACCCTTTCCAAATTGTCTCAAGAGGCTACGGCAGAAACTCCGAACAACAGGTTGCAGCGTCCCAAAAGCCTTTGTACACTCGAATTAATTTACTTCAAATACCGAAATAATTACAAAACACTAGATAACCCACCAACACGGCGGCTGTTAACCCTTTCTGTGCCATACGAGGGGTTAAGAGGTCTCTTGGACCCCACTTGAGAACTTGCTCGATTTGTCCGAAAATTAGCTGAATTTAATACGCTTCTGCCGACCCGGTCATATGTGACTTGCCCTTTGGGACACCATGATTTCTATTTACTGAGAACATAAAGGTCAGAACGTCAGAAGTTTGACATAAAGGTCACTTCCTTATTTCTCTATTCTATCTACCTACTTACGATTGAACGAAAAAACGATATACTTATCTAATGGTGGGTACAGAACAAGCGAACAAGAGCGAGCGAAGGCTAACGAGTGGGATTCGGCGATCGATGACGAACGTTCACCCGCTTTCGCTGTTGTACCCACACGGCCGAAGGCAAACGAAGGCCCTCGTTTGGGCTCGATTGCTTTCGCCATGACGTCCACACTGGTTCGATCGCGTTCGGTGGTTAGGCTTCGCTTGGTTACGTTCGCTTGGTCTGTACCCACCATAAGTTGTTGAACAAGGTAATCACTACCTGTATCCGCAAAGTTTCAGCTTGCCCATCACTAATTTACCAATAACCCTGTATATCCGTGGTGGATGACACAAACTTCGGGAGGCCTATACCCAGCAGTGGGTATACGGCTGCGGAAGATGATGATGATGATATATAAACCAAGCTCTGCTTAGTTTGAGGATAGATTGTGCTGTGTAAGTTGTCCTGCATTATTTATTTATTATGTTTTATTCCCAAGCTTATCTCTGCCCATGGCCACCCTACATTGTCCCTGTAAGGATCGTTAACATGTGCAAGACTAATCTGGACTCGGACCTGACCTTTGATTTAATGGCGTATGTGTGGAAACTCTGAATTATGGTTGTATTAATTATGTTTCCTTTATTAGCTTTCTCCGGGCGTTGGGTGTGCAACTTCTTGACAAGACCCTTCGAGGCCGTTTCACATTACGCCAATCCATAATCGCGTAGGATTTTATTTAATGTGTTGGTTAGGTCAATGTCTTGTAGGAGACTTTTGTATCTGACTGTCGATAAAGATAACAAAAAGCATTCAAATAAATGCTTTTTCTTATCTTTATTTACAGAAAAACCAGAAAACACACAAACTCCGACTGTACTTTTGACATTGAGTCCGTCAAACAAATTCACTACGTAACGTGACTCGACGTATTTATTTATTTATTTAAAACTTTAATGCACTAAGGTACAAAGGGTGGGCTTAATGCCGAGGCATTTTCTACCTGCCGACCAATAACATAATGTTTAAACAGATGGTTGGCGTGCTAGTTTTTGTTCTATAATTACAATTAGGTATGAGAAGTTTAACTACATTAAATATATATATATCTCTAAATATCCACTAATGAATGTAACGTAATGAAACGTAATGGGATTTAAAAAAAAAAACAACACTAAAATGGAAAAATATCCCTTAAACTCACGATGAGGTGTCAGCGATAAATTGATTAATCACATGAAACTAATATCACATCACACTAATATTTATTATAAATGCGAGTGTTTGGATGTTTCGATATTTGGGTGGATGTTTGTTACCTTTTCACGCCAAAACTACTGAACGGATCAAGCTGAAACTTTGCGGATACAGGTAGTTCTAAGCCTGGAATAAGACATAGGCTACTACTTTTATTCGATAAATCAGTTCCCATGAGATATAAATAACCTTAACAAAGCGTGCGAAACCGCGGGCAGAAACTAGTCCCACTAATATTATAAATGTGAAAGTTTGGATGGATGAATGGAGGAATGGAAGTTTGATAAGGAAGGACCCCGTAGCGCAATTCGCTCAACTGAGTTGCACAAAAGGAACCTCGCGGTAGGTATTTAGCGAATTACCTGTATCTATCCAACAAAGAAATAACCTAATTAGTAATTAGTAATGTTTGCCAAACGATAATAATAATTATTATAATATTATATAAAATAATATTTCGTATTACACATGTACAATGTGAAATATTTGAGACTGAAATACCCGTAGGCGAAGTGATATTTCGAGATCCTATTTCAGTCAATGTGGTTTTCCATCTTCTCAGAAAGTTCTTGTTAACGCCTACAAGACATCAGTTGTTTAAAATGAATAAATATATAAAGCTGCGAAACCGACATACACCAAAGGTCATAATTATTTACAGTATTATGTTAAATAAGCTACCAAATGTTCACCTTTTATTGTATTAATCTTAACTTAATAAAATGGAGGTGAATTTCTCCTCAACGACAAAAGTAGATACTGAACGGATAGGGCTTGTATTTTGCAGACATGTTGTTTCTACGTCGGAAGCAGTGTCAGAGAATAATATAATCTATTACTAATATTATAAATGCAAAAGTGTGTTTGTTTGTTTATCTGTTTGTCCTTCCGCCGCCATTTAATTTCTGTACTGTTTTATGTGTTTGTGTGGTACAATAAATTATTATCTATCTATCTATGGCCGGCCCACTGCCACTTAAGCTTGCTAATTCTTTAAGCTGTGTTTAAACTTTGGTTTCTTCGTCGGATGTATTCGTTATAGAAAGAAAGAAAGAAAATACATTTATTGGCACACACACAATAGGTACATTAAAAATATACATAACATAAAAAAAACATAATTACCTCTAACCTAAATGTGTTTGTGAACCAATTAGGCCTCATTCCTGCCTCAGCTTAATGTTGCTCCACAAAAAAGTTGAGCAACGCTGGTTTTCTGGCAGAACCCTTGGTGCGTGCGTGTCCACACGGCTGACTAAAAAACGTTACGTTACGAATCCTATTCTTAAGAAAAATCACGAACCATCCATTGTTAACCTTGTTTTCATTGTTTTAATAAAGTTGCCTAAGTTACCACTAGAAAGTTACAGCCAATACCTAGGGTTTATTGAAATAATACGATGTCCGAGTTCAAAGTTTATTGGAGCAGTTAAAGTCAATAGAATAAACCGCGAATGATTTTTGAATTGTATGAAATTTCCAAAGTACCTACTTGAATTTCCATAGAATTATATAGCTCTGGATTTTTTCATACGGCTATTTTATCAAAAATCTAGAATTAATAAATTAAAAAAAAATATTTAATCAGAATATTTGAATATAAACATAAGGATCATTGATGCTTATTGAAGCGATGACCGAAGCTTAAAAACAATTCTGAATAAATGTGTTTTTTTTATAATTAAATATGAACTAATTGTATTCTGTCCCTTATTCCAATGTATTATTACGTGTTACAAACGAACGTTATCTGGCCCCATAGCACAGGGATTGTTGTCTAGGGTAGAATAGACAATAATGACATTGCATCGTCATACATTGCGTACATTATTGAAGTTGATGGAATGTATTCCAAATAATTTACGCATTGGATGACGAAGTGACGTAATTTTTCTCTATTCTACCCTAGACAACAATCCCCGTGCTAAGGGGGCTGGCCCCATGGCACGGGGATTGTTGTCTAGGGTAGAATAGACAATAATGACATTGCATCGTCATACATTGCGTACATTATTGAAGTTGATGGAATGCATTTCAAATAATTTACGCATTCGATGACGAACTGACGTAATTTTTTTCTATTCTACCCTTGACAACAATCCCCGTGCTGGGGGGCTGGAGCTCCGCTAGGAGTATTATTGTTCTTTGCTGGAGGGCTAAGCTGGCAGATTTCATGGCGTTCCTATACTTTATCAAGCAAATTAGTTGACAGATTTGATTGTTATGATTGACTCTACCTATCGGTGACATAAAAATACACCAGGCACCATACACCAGACACTATTTATTTGTATGAACAATATGACTACTGTTTAAACTCAAAGAAAATTCAGCTGGGTGATATTTGTGGGTTCGGTTACCAGATAAGTACAAGTATATAACCTACTTCATAAATATTCGCTTCCTACACTGAAACAGAGAAGACTGCTCCTTGATCAACTCATGCTTTATAATATTTGTCACAATAAGTTTGACTGTAATAAGTTAGTTAACCAAATCTATGTACATGTACCATATTGCTCACGTCCAATTAGAGAAACCCGTAAACGTGCGTTATTTGCTCCTACTCCTTGCAAAACGAACGCAGGTATGCGCGCTCCACTGCATAGAATGACAACAGCATATAATAAGTACTTCTCTGAAACTGATCCTTTTGCTGCTTCACCTGCTTTGTTTAAGAAAGCCATCAACCATATCTTATCATCTGATATTATATAAAATAAAAACCATTGTACTATTAACTCCATATTATTAACACAATGTTCTTTATGTGCAAATTACAAACTGATATAACAAGTTTAATGATTGTCAAATGTCAAATGTTCACTATCACCACCCCTTTCTATAGTAACCTGCGGATAACGGGGTTGGTTCACTTCTAGAAATAAGTTTATCCAAGTTTGTATTGTTAATATTTAAGTGTTACTGTTTGTTATCCTTAAGAAAATAAAATAAAAAATAAATAAAATAAAATAAATAAAAAAGTAGTTTTTCAAAATTGTGTGACAGCAGTTCTACTTATTTTTAAAAATAAAGGAATATTTCCTTTCAGTAAAATTTTCTGTCTTGAATATTTCGGGTGGCTCCACCAGGTAACGTTCGTTTGTAACAACCTATATAGTTATTCTGTGGTATGATATTGATTTTAGCCGAATTCAAAAATAAAGAATAGGTTCTATGTTCGAGAAGTTTTGCCGTTGCTTGATTCTAAGGTTTTCAAGGAACGGCAAAACCTCTCGTCAAACGAACTAAATGTAAATTTGGTCTTTGAGCAGAATTGGATAACTTCATTGTTTCCTCTGTAGGCGGCGCTGACGGCGTAAGTGCCGAAAGAACTCCCAAAGATTTACACCTCGGCGAGATAAGATCACGTAGCTTAGTTGGAAAAAGAGCAACCCTGCGCTGAAGGGGAAGGTGCGGGTTCGAATCCCGTCGAGATCGTAAATTTTTGGGATTTATTAATTTCTAAGTTTTCTTTTTTTAGTATGTCGGCCGATTTCTCTTTGTGGACCGATTTCAATGATTCTTTTACAATTGTATAGAAATTATGCCTAGACGGTCCTATTTTACTCGAGGCTTTCGTATTTGCACCCTAAAACTATGTAATTTAAGGAAAATGCAGTCAATTTCCAGTTTTTCTTCAGGGTTTTTTCAAAACCATCAAATTATTAGCTTTTAGCACCCGCGCGCAGCTGGTATAATGTCTCTGGCTTGTAGAAACAATTTTTAATCAAACTTCAGAATAAAATAAAACTTCCTTGCAACAAAAACAAAATCAATGGGCATGTTGTGCACCATGCAATCTTGTGGCACATTATAGTTTGCAACGCCCCATAACCACTAAGAACGGGTAATGTCACACTTACCTCACAAAGACCGATAATTTTACTTGCCGCAATGCAAAAGCACTAATTTTCCATAAAAATCCAGCTTAGAACTAAACAGCGCTTCTACACTTTATGTATGACTAGTTTATACACGTTTTGCACGCGTTGATTCCGGAATAAAAACACTTTTTTATATTCCATGAGAATTGATCTTCGGAATACAAGTACCTTAAGTGTTATTCTAAGAAGAAATAATAAAAACGATCATCCAAACTTTTGAATTTCTGATATTAGTATGATTTGAACACTTTCATGACTGAAGACGCACATCTCGGTCAGCGCCACCACGTAGCGGCGGCGGGGCGCGGCGGTGGCGTGCCCCTGCGGGTTCCTCCGGTAATGCTGAGCAGTGAATGCGATAAAAGGCAAAAAAATGCGGTGCGTTGTTGCGATGTTTCAAGACCTTTACCGCTGTCGTTTCTGAAAAATAGTGGCGTCAATTCAGATGTCACCAAAACTAAGGGCGCAAACAGCATCCGTTTCTTCCGTGATAGCGTAGGTATGTAGTTGTAGGAACGTATTCGCACAGATTCAATCTAACTTCGGTTCTGTATAAATGGTTCTGTAAAAACGAATCCACTGTGTGAATGCTACGCTTAAGTAAACATTTTGATGATTATTTTATTTTCACAATGGTTATTATTAATGTAAGTTAATTTGACAGCACTCATAATTTGCCGTCCCTTAGTGATCGAAATAAAAAGACTGCATAATTTTTAGTGCTGTCAAATTACGTATATGTTTAGTTATGGCTTTTAAATTAAAACTTGAAATGATATGAACGCGCGATGAGCTAGATGAAACTAGTTTGAACTGTACGAGTTACGGCCGTAATTTCATACTGTACAGGTAAATGCATTACTTCCATCAAAGCAACTCTTAATTATATTACACTTGCGTGTGCTTATGATTTCGCTCGAAATATAATGTTTTGATGTGAATTTGTGCAAATAATTGAATATGTTTTGATGACGATAATGGATTAGTGATAGAATGGATTTTCCTAGTCAGGAAATACAATTTCGAGCTTTCGTCGGATATAAGTACCTAGGTAATATATAGTAACTCACCGGAATTACTATTAGCACAGCTACGAATAAGGTTTGCTTTATTTGCTAGAGATAACTAATTTCCATTAGGCAAAATGGATATTTTGCCTGATGGAAAGTGACCATTATAATCTAAAACTAGTACGAGTTATTTTCAAATTTGACAAAAATGACGCGATTTGGGGGAGATACCAAGTTCTCCCCTAACTGGGTGACCCCGACGTGATGTTATAATCATAAATATAAATAAATAAAATAGTAGAGTCATCTACATCACTCCCTTCCCAGAGACCGACTAAGGTCGATAAAAGTCAGGAAAATGCACACGTCGTCGGCCTGAACGTGTCTTCCTAACAAGTGGGTCTCCGGGCGATGGCTGTGGATGGTCTGGAGTAGAGGGCAAGGTATCCCGTCGCGGTCACCAGTTTGGGGGAGATACCACCTTCTCCGCCAAACTGGTGACCCCGACGTGATATTATATACAGAAGTAAATGAGGATAATGGAGCGATCCTAGTGGTCGGCTTCAAACATAGCAACATAGCACATCTCTGGAAAAATGGTGGAAAAGCAGCTTAATGATTGTCAGGTATCTGTTATGTATCTCCTAGATAACTTGTCATATTTAATTCGTTTGAAATACTTTACAATTAAAAACAAAAATGTGTTTATAGTTAATGCCTGTTAATTTGTGCTGTACGTGAACCGTACAATGTCTTCTATAACTAAAAAAAAATGTTACTGATATCGAAACTTGAATTAGTCTCTATGAAAAAACACTAAAGTTTCATATTATGTATTAGTATTAAGTTTTCCCATTGCAGCACGATAGGTTTATTTCCCACACCTTTTCATTCTCCACGTTGTGCGTTGGTCTGAATCCCTATAATTATGTTGCTGTCAATGCATATTTTATTATAACAATTACTGACGAGCACTGTCGCCGACGGCCAGACGATGGTGACAAATTGACGTGTTGATTGCAACTTGAGGTGTAAAAGGTAGAAATGGTGTCTAGAGGCGCATTCACGCAGCAGATCCGTTTTTACAGAACCGTTTTTACGGATCCTTCGCTACTGGAAACAATCTCTCTCACCTGGATCCGGAATACTGTCGGGTGTGTAAACTCACTCCTACAACTATATACGCCATCGTGGATTAAAAACGCATGCTGTGTGAATACGCCGTTACGTTTTATACAACGAACCTATATGTTCGGTTCGGACGCTTGTAGCTATTGTAAATACGAAAGTGATTTTGTTAAGTATTAATGTAATTGGTGTTACCGTATTAATTAAGGTAAATAAACAAATAAAAAAAATACCTATTTTGGATTGGTAAGCGATTGATCTAAATTATGGTGGTCCTAATATTTAGCTCATACTCTGGTTTCTTGTATAAAAGTAGCCCAGGTATTAATATTTATGGTATCCAAACTTTGCTAGCTTTTTAATTATTTCTATGTGATCCTTTTAATAGTTTTAGAGCGCTCTCATACTAACGCGTGGTACCGTAGGTACGATGCTGCAATGACGTTGTCCGTTGTACGAGATGCGGAACAGATGCGAAACTGCCGCGGACGCGCTGCGGACCTCGAGTTGCGGCTCGATTGTAGCATAACATCTGATAAAATTAACTTTTTATTGTTCTGAACTCATTTCCATCCTCACTATATTAATTAGAGATACGCATGAAAACAATAAAAGTGACCCTTCAGGCAACGGTTCCCAATTGAAAATGACTATATTGCCCCCCCCTCCGAGCTTAAGGCAGGTTTATTCAACGCAGGGACGTGATGCAACACTCCCAATTTACATCAAAACCAAGACAATCGATTGCCGCCTCCATCAAACGGAAGGTTGTGTACCGACTCATCAACAATGTAGAGCTTTCTACGTGCGCTTGCTATGGATAATGTTGGCTGCGATTTTGGTGCAGAGGAGGCGCGGGAGTTGAAGCGGGTTAAAAACAAATATTAAAGGAATTCTTGCATGCGCAAACTAACCTACGTAAATAATTTCCTGTTTTAAAAAACTATAAACCGACTTCAAATTTCTGTAAATGGTATTCATCTGTCTCGAGTTGTCACATTAGGTGGTTGCTAGGGTGTTTTTTTAAGTTTTACGGGATAAATACTAATCCCTCGAGAGTAAAATGTATTATGGGACCACTTCGGGATCGTTCTCTATACAATAGTGAAATAATTATCAAAATCGGACTACACTGTAAGAAGTTATGCGTGGTCTAACATAAAAAATAGTAAAATATACGCGTCGACTTGTAAGCCTCCTCCGTTTTTTCGTCGGTTGATTAATGGTAGCTATAGTATTTTTTTTGTATAAAACTGGCAAAAATCTTTTCCGCTGTCCACCAACAACGCATCGTGGACAGCAGAGAAGGTTCTAATGTATCAATATAGTGTGTCTGGGACTGCCCAGATCAATGTAGTGTGTTGAAGGAATTAATTTCACAGGCCTTGTAAGTGACGTAATTTTTTTCTATTCTTCCTTATACAACAATCCCCTTGCTTGCTGGTTGTTGTCATGTAAACAAACCCTTAACCTTTCAGTAAGACCGGCAGCGGCTCTGATTTATGAAATTGCAATGCGCTGGACGTCACTCCAATCATTGGCCATTCCATACATCAATCTTACAGACAACCAGACAAACAAGCCAAGTGCCGATAGAGCACAGAGTTTAGAGTTATGTTAGACGAAAATAATTATTCCATTTTTAAACGACTTTGAAAAAGGCCATGTTCTATGTTCGTTGGTCTGTATGTGTTTTATGTACGTTCGCAACGACTTTTTGTATTTGAAAAAGGAAAAAAGCGTTTTTACGTATAGGAAATGTTCCCGGGGTAGTCCCATCATTTTTTTGACAAAGATCTATTTGTCTCGTAAGACTTAAAAAATAACAGTGTAAATATAAAATGTAGGTTTCGAAGTCGGTTTCATTTTTTGTGAAAAACATCAATTTATATTCAAAGATATTATATGCATAGGAACAAAAATCGATGCAGTTTTCTTCTTCTTAATTATTGTTCAGAAAATTACAATTAAATCTCTCAATTTTCCATACAACTTAGGTTTTTTCATAATTTTCAGTTTTTAATCACCAATATCGCATAATTTATTAGTTTCGGTTTTTACCAGTTATTCATACATATTTCTTTTTATTTTACCCATAATAATATGCTAGTAAGAACTGTGCTAAAAAGTTTATTTTGCAGACAACCAACGAATCATTTGATTTCGAACAAACACACACAGTTTTTCGTAGAATATACGTTCTAACAGCAGTACCAACGTAAATAAGCCGTGTGACGTGGATTCCCATTTTCCCCGGTTGTTGGAACTAGGAGTTTTAACAGCATTATGTTCGTTATCCAGTTGAAAAGTTTCTAAATCCATCAGATTTAGCTCCTTTTTCAGTACCAATGGACGTATAATTTGTAACAGGTATTGACAATATATTATGGTATTAGAATACTTAAAAAAAGTCCACAAAGAAGCGCCTGAGTCTATTGTTTATCTTTGATAATGAGTACAATATTATCCTAACTAATATTAAAATTGCGAAAGGGTGTTTGTTTGTTTGTTTGTCCTTCCTTCAAGCCCTAACTAAACAAAAATTTACTTGATTTTTGGCATACATTTATTTGAAAGGATATGGAGAGTAACTTTTACTTTTTGTCCATTTAAAACATCAATTCCGATGGGAGAGTTTCAGAAATATTCGAATTTTGACACGAATTTAATGTGAATGAAACCGCGGGGAACAGCTAGTTCCAAATATTTATATGATTTAATCAATTCTTATATGCTAATTTTCCACATTTGATTGCCGCTCATTTAACTATTTTCAAATATTTTATAGCCGTTGTCACTCACGATTATGTAAGAATTCTAACGATGATACCTCGTACCTACATTCAAATCTGTTCAGGTAATCTAAATGTTAAGGTAAAATAAAAAAAAATAACTCGCACATTTTTACCCTGAAAACTACATTTATGGGCAGTCGTATAATATAGGTCAAGCTAGGTTAAATAGGCTACTTGACTTCTTCTGGGAAATAGTTCTAACGTATTGTCTGATAAAAATAATGCAAAATGTAATTAATATTTCTTCAAGGCCAGTCGTTATAGTTATAAAGACTAATTTTAAAGTTTGAATAAAAAAATGCCGCGCCGAAACCATAATCTCTGTCATGGCTCCCGTTTTCCAAGCTATGACGTCACCCCGCCTTACCACACCTAACAAGAACTCATTGACACTGTAATCAGTAAAAGTGTGACGTCACTTGCGATCCAACCAAACACATAGCGTTTTCGGTCACGTGAACATATATGAAAAAATGTGTAGGTAATTTTAATCCCGTTTATTTACCTAAAAAAGGCATATTTTTAATAAAAATCACCGGATTACGCTTTGTTACGTTGTCACTGACTAGGATGAAAACAATTTGGAACTTATTTTTAATGTAGTCAAATAGCCTATTCTAACAAACATCGAACGCATTAACCCATGAAAACAAATAAACAAAAACTCGGTCAAAAACTAAACAAAACCTATTCACACTAGTAAACAACAGAACATTGTCTTAGTTCGCAACCTAGATAACCATTTCGAACCTTTGAAAAGCTTTCAAAAACTTTCCTACCCCAATCAACCTGGCCAACCTACAACCACTTACCCGTACTTTACTAAACTGTATTGGTAACTAGGACGGGAGGGTTGCCAGTAGGTACCTATTGGTTTTCACCGACTTCAAATTTTCATTTCAATTCATTTTAAATCAAGTTTTTACTTTGGATATTTTTAACCCTAGCTCACTAAACATATTTTCGAATTACTGTCACTAAATATTAGTCATTCTGACTAGCAAAATGAAACGATAATATTTTATTTGAAATGACATATAAAAAAGTAGATAACATGCTAGGATATGTATTTATATTTCCTAAAAACCATAAAACATATTAAAATTATAATATAATCCTGGCAGTCTGAGCAGACAGCAATGGTATGCTCGCCACAAATGGCCTTCCTGCAGGAGTGGCAGTACACTTTGGTCATCTTATGCTTCTGGTATGGGCAAACTGCGCAAATTTTTCGTTTGTTTAGCTGTGCTTGAGAAGTATAGTAATAAAATTAAAAATTCAATAACTTTATTTCTTAAGGCTTACAAAATAAGCACTTGGACAAATCAAATTTTATACTATAACAGCTAAACACAATAAACAAATAATTAAAACTTATAAAGCTAAATAGCTTTATAAGTTTTAATTATTATGTAACTCGATTTGAAATGATTTACTTGAAGTCGGTGAAAACCAATAAAACCAGTACCTACCGGTTTTCACCGACTTCAAGTAAATCATTTCAAATCGAGTTTTTACTTTGGATACAGTTAAAACAGAAGTCAAATTCTAAATTCAATAGTTTAAGTTAGTTAAGTTCGTTTTTTTCGAATTGAACCAGACCCCTACTGAAATTTTTACTTCTGCATTACACAGTTGACAAAAACATCACGTCTAGTTATAAAGACTGAACTGGTTACACTAATAAAACAAGTTCGACAATTACTGAGCACTCAAGTTTTCACACCCCAACCTGGATTTTATCACGCCTAAGTTCTAGGCATTTCGCGATAACTCCATCCAAGCGAATATCAATCTTATGGTACGAAAGAATACGGCTTTATTCAGGTGTTGAGTAAATCGTTAGGGATCGGTCGAGTAAGTACCGTTTTCCGGTACGTTCTTTATCGTGTCCGGACTAGTTCCGGTACTGATGTAAAAATAATTGTAAGGAACCCTCTTTTTATAGCCCGCCACCGGATAAAAGAGGCTGGATTTGTTATTTTATGGCTCGTGTCCAAATTGGGATTGTATGGCGTTTTAAATTGATTTGTTTTAGTAAAAGGTATAAAATTGAGCTAGCCCGTAGTACCTACCCCTATTTATAGACTTAAAAAAATTTTTTTTTACAAAACTTCTCAAAGAGTCCACAGTCCGAAATAAAAGCCAGCAGTGATCGGACTGCTGGCTTTTATTTCGGTCAACGAATAATCATCGCCATTCAACGTGGCAATGCTGCCAGCATTCTGGGCACACTGCCTTCTGGTGACGGCTTAGATTTTTAGGTATAGTTAAATAAATGATAATAATAATATTAGATAAATGTGTTTTATACTAGGTAGTTGAAGGTTGTTTTATTTTATTTTGGTATTGTAATTTTAATCAATACTGGAATAAACTACCGAAACTATACGTTTATTGTTTTAAGTTCAACATTCACAAAACATGGATTAAGAAAAACGAACTCATATTCAATGTAAATTCTAAAACTCTCAAAATAATATTTTAAATTAAAATATTTACGTGTAATCTTATTAACTCTGCCGTCTGTTAACTAGAAAGCCGTTAAGCCTCAACTGGCCTTTTTCGACTTTTTAATAGAAATGGATACAGTTTAAAATTCTCTATCTTTTCGTTTAACAACAATTCCGAAATTCCAAATAGTTCCAGAGATATAAAAACTTCGTAAGCCGTTAAGTGACAGAATTTTTGAGTTATCCTTAACTAGAAAGCAACTAATCCACAATACATCTCTAATACGTGGGTTAAAGTACCATAACTGCTCAGTGCGATAATATCGTTCTGGTCTCCTACTTAACTAAAAAGACGTAAACTGAATTTGCTTGATTATATGGACGCAAAGCGACTTTAACGTCTTTATAGTTAAGTATTGTTCTAGACATTACATAAAAACTTTACTTATTTTGTCGTTATCCTCCCATAGTGCCCTTTTAGTTAAGCATTATTTTTTCTTTTCTTTTCTCAATACTGTGATGGAAAAATATTTTTTGTATTTTTATTGATAACATAAAATAATTTTGAAGACATGCTTAGCTACATAGCAGTTAAGCCGCATTACTTAGCTAAAAGGCAGTTATCCGAAGCTCGCGCTTCGATTCTTAGTTTGGAGGGGCTAGCGGGGTGGGGCGGGTCATGAGATCTCATTTAGTAAGGCACAATTTATAAAATGATCAACAGTTTCTAAGGCAGTCTTAGTAGGTACATATCACAAATTGACATTTTGACAAATAGTTATTTAAGCCTTATACATATAAGAGCGTACATAAACAAACTTATTACAACAAATTTGGCGTTGTTTTCAAATCACTACCCTGCCTCTCTTAGTATTGACATAGAGTTCCTATCATCGTATATTATTTGAAATCTACTAACTACCTATAAAAACTTATAAAGCTTAATTTGATAAGCTTCATTTTTCGTAATAACTAGTTTTAAAAATGTTTACATCTTTTACATGAAGTAGAAATAAGGAAGTAATATAATGTTCTCTAAATCTAAAATCTTCATAACCATGCACATAATACCTATGCATAATTCAACAACTTATGAAAAAAACATCTATTTTACCAAATAAAAAATGCAATACACCTATCAAGCAAGCTTGAATTAAGTAGGAACTTAGTTTCAGTCGTACGTACATTCAGGCACTTATTTAGACCGAGCATTAACTCGAGAGTCATTAGAGCTTTTGCTTGAATTTTCGTTTTCAATGATGGTCGGTAAGTTTTCCAAAACAGCATTTTATGTGTTGGAATAATTGGGGACAGTTTTTGAATGATGTTGTCTTTTCGTTCTTTATCGATGCCTTTTGGTTGGGATCGAAATGTTAATGAAAATCTAGGCATTCTCAAAAACTTTTGTAGTCGTCTTCATCAAAATCATTTTTGTACTGCAGATCATAGCTCGATCTGTTAACTATACGGCATGTCAAGACCGTACCTTAAAAGCATTACTGAAGTTCGTTTTAACAGATCGAATATGATCTGCAGTACAAAAATGATTTTGATGAAGACGACTACAAAACTTTGAAATTTTTGAATGACAAGTTTTTGAGAATGCCTAGATTTTCATTAACATATCCATCCCAACCAAAAGGAATCGATAAAGAACGAAAAGACAACATCATTC
Source organism: Eupithecia exiguata (assembly GCA_947086465.1). Taxonomy (NCBI): domain Eukaryota; kingdom Metazoa; phylum Arthropoda; class Insecta; order Lepidoptera; family Geometridae; genus Eupithecia; species Eupithecia exiguata. Next base: position 10,027,093 of record OX352240.1, on the reverse strand, counting down.
AAAAACTGTCCCCAATTATTCCAACACATAAAATGCTGTTTTGGAAAAACTTACCGACCATCATTGAAAACGAAAATGCAAGCAAAAACTCTAATAATTCTCGAGTTAATGCTCGGTCTAAATAAGTGCCTGAATGTACGTACGACTGAAACTAAGTTCCTACTTAATTCAAGCTTGCTTGATAGGTGTATTGCATTTTTTATTTGGTAAAATAGATGTTTTTTTCATAAGTTGTTGAATTATGCATAGGTATTATGTGCATGGTTATGAAGATTTTAGAGAACATTATATTACTTCCTTATTTCTACTTCATGTGAAAGATGTAAACATTTTTAAAACTAGTTATTACGAAAAATGAAGCTTATCAAATTAAGCTTTATAAGTTTTTATAGGTAGTAGATTTCAAATAATATACGATGATAGGAACTCTATGTCAATACTAAGAGAGGCAGGGTAGTGATTTGAAAACAAAGCCAAATTTGTTGTAATAAGTTTGTTTATGTTCGCTCTTATATGTATAAGGCTTAAATAACTATTTGTCAAAATGTCAATTTGTGATATGTACCTACTAAGACTGCCTTAGAAACTGTTCTTTAAGTATTAATACTTTAAAATATTATTATGAACGTTGATTATTTTATAAAGTGTGCCTTACTAAATGAGATCTCATTAAAAGTTAATTAGTGTAGCATGATTAAATGCGACTTTTTACCTAGTTAGTAAGTAAACTTTTGGATTTGCATTAAAGATTTTCTAATAATTGTTTTACTTTTTAAGCATATTCCTTTAATTTCTCACTCTTTTCCTTAACAATGCTTTGCTATAAAGAAGTTATCGACAAGCGAACAGTGACTTGCGCTCTTTTAGATAATTAAAATAATTTACATCAACACAAAAAAATTAACTAAGGCAGTTAAGATACCATAGCTGCTCATTCGTTAAGGAAGTGTATTTGTGTTTAGGAATAAAATTAACAATCGTTACAATGATTTACTTTTTATAGAAATTTCCTTAACTATAAAGCCGCTAGGGTTAGGTTAACGGCCGTTTAGAGCAGTATTTCGAGACACAAAATAAATGTCATGCTTAACTAAAACGCAAAAAGTCATTTTAAAAATTAGTGGAAAGGGTTTTTCATTCAATAGGATATAAAATAAGTTACACAAATAAATCTCAATCGATGTGTTCAACCATTATTAATCTATGTATCATAGTTATTAAGATACAGCAATTCTCACGTTTTTTGGCGATTTCTCGAAAACTACTTTTTGGGGTTAGCGGCTTTTTAGTTAACAGACGGCAGAACTAGCTACTGCCTACAGCTTCGCATGCGTTCTTTTAGCATAAAAAGTATTAATCCAGGTCTAGAACATCAATCAACAATCTATGCAAAATTTCTGCTTGAATCGTTCAGTAGTTTTGGTGTGAAAAAGTTACGACATTCAAACATCTAAAAACCCAAACATTCGCAAATGCGAAATTTGATTATTAACATTCGCTTTTATGATTTTATAATTTGATTTATAATTAGTGTGGTATAACTTTGTCCCTAGAAAATACCTACAACCTTACCGTCTTCGTTCGTTTTCGTTCCATAAATCAACATCGCCGATCCTGCAGGGGGGAAAGATAAATGAATAAACTTCAAAACAGTGACTAATCCTATCCGTTATTACCGGCTAAATAGAGTTTTCCGATTATAACGGGTTGCGCTGCCTATCTGCTTCGCTTGAAATAGGTGCGAGTACTGGTCAGTTCACGAAACGCCATGAGGGCTTCTCAATGAATTCTAAAAAAAAGACCATCACCTTTTTTATTTTGACACTAGATAGCGCTGCACAAAAGTCAAGGGTCAATGTCAAGTGTCACAAAAAACAACGAAATAATTTTCTGTGTCCACCGTTTCCACTAGATGATGGTAGATTTTTGACACAACACCAACTATCTTCGTCTATGGCACCCACTTTTTTTTAAAGATCTCATTGAAAAGGCCTCACTGGATTGACTAGATTTAAAAATCAATAGATTCTCATTGGCCTTAACCACGTGTGTACGTGCACTGATTATAATATTTTGATTCAACCGTACGTACCTCAAAACCGGTACTCACCGGCTTTACGGGGTAGGTACCATTCGCATCAACAATCCGGCTCGTTGCTAGTTGCGAGTGCTGTCTTTCCCTGTACTGACTGCCAAGCACGGGGATTATTGTCTAGGGTAGAATAGACAATAATGACATCACATCGTCATACATTGCGTACATTATTGAAGTTGAAGGAATTAACTTCAAACAATATACGCATTTGATGACAAAGTGACGTAATTTTTCTCTATTCTAGGCAACCAGCCCCGTGCTTGCCCTAGGAATGTTTGCCGTCACACGGCAAACATTCCTAGGGCGTCACGTCACATTACAGGGCATAATACCGGTTCGTACCCGGCTTAAGAAAAACAATGAATGTAACATACAATACGAGTAGACTGTATGCCTTACCTATATTCAATTGTTTATGAACTCCACATCGTCGGATCAAGGGAGTTTTTCTCGACTCGTCCCACTGGATTCGGACCAAAGTGGGACTAGTCGAGAAACTCAATCTTTATGCTGAAAACGTTTTTGATTCGTCCCACTTTTTAAAGGCAGGAAAAAGTACTGTCGACCGCACACTTTTCTTGTAAGATGCTTAATTACTTGAATAGTTAGTAAGATGAATACATAGATTACTATTATGTAACTTCTGCTTTCTTGGTACTTTGGGACGAGGTCGTACGCATCCCGCAGCATACGTCGCGTTATCTATCTCACGTAAATTTTTCGCATAGTCACACTGCAGAGATTTCTACCAGAGATGTGCTACGTTGCTGTTTCTAGCCGACCAATAGGATAGCTACATTATCGCATCATTTTCATAGCTGAAAAAAATGACGTGATAAAGAAACGATGCTGTTGGTCGACTGGAAATATAGCAACATATAGACAACAAAGTGGGTAAGTCAAATCACACATCAGCATCACTAGTTTTACAGGCTGGACGTTTTTGTGGCTGGACGTAATAATCGCCTTACTGTCTCATAACATTAAGGGGCATATTTGACTGCTTATAAATAAAGACGTAGCGCTAGTAACTGCAATATGTCGCACTCTCATTCCCTGCAAACTCCCAGTTCACAGGGAGAGCACAGAACAAGTTTGTTCGCGTTAACAAGCTGCGTTAGATCGGACGTGATTCCGAACACGCCAACTGATTTATTTGTGCTCCACTTGGACTTCATTCCGATCCCTTTTCAGGCTCATATTGCTTACCTTTCCGTTTTATGGTCGGAGTTTTTGTTCCGCTTTTATTTGGTACCTGAGTTTGACTTTCTAACTCCAATCAATGGGCGGCTTAATTTGTAGCTCGGAGTTTTATTCCTTATTTTTAGCTACGTTGAATGGAAACTAAGCGGGAGGAGAGGAATCCTTAAAAAGTCGAAGAAGACGTAAAATATACCGATGAAATCAAACTTTAATTATTTATATTCGTCCCACACCTAAAAAGTTGACAGTTGGTAGGTATTTCGTTTATTGAAAAAAGAACACAACATTACAGAAAATGGTTCTAAGTCGTGTATTTGAGGTTTAATGACCTCGTAATATGAAGTAGTGACGTCATATCTATAACGACGGATCAAACCGTGTTTTGTTTTGTGTTAAACTCCATTTATGAGCCCAGACTCCTCCAAAGCGGAGATATACGGAGATGTCCGCATCGGAGACGAGAAGATACGTTTTTCAGCTAGGGTGGCTCCACCGAAGCTATGCAGAGATTCGTACTGGCTAGACTGGAGCGGAGATGTATGCTGGCTAGAACGACTGTTATTAATAAATTAACTATGAACATGACAAAGTGCATCAAATCACACAAAATCATTCGAAAATTATCATCAAGTTTGAAAGAAACGATTGGATTTTTGTCATACTTCGACAAGTAGTTTCTCTCGATCCGTTAGGGGCGCTAGTATAGGAAGAACTCTTAAACTTCTTCTTATCTTTGTTTTATTTATTTATTTTGTATTGTAAAGTAGCTGTAACACTTCGCTTTTATATATTTTTAATTTGTTATTCCTCGGTCCCATAGGCTCCAGCAGAAAAACAGCGCAGGTTTTTTTTTCAAACACCTGCATAAGCTGAGTTGGGACCATTTTGTAAGCTTAAACTATGTTTAATAATATTGTATCATTTCAAATATCGTCTCTACATCGTATTTTGTTAAATATAATTATACCTTACTTAGTTCTATCACTATATAAATAAGCCTAATACCTACTACTAAGCTTTATTTATAAATTTGTATGTACTTATTTGACATGATAAGAAATTTATCTTCTTTAAAAAGAACTGAACTGTAAGAACATGTGCACAGCCCATACTAAACACTCAGAATTATTATATTATGGTTTTAAAATACGACACCAACTGTTAAATAAAAAAAATATAAAATTGGTGTCAGCAAACATATTTTTACAACCAACGGTTGTCAGAATCGGGTTTTTAAAACTGCCATTAATCAAAAGCACAAGGCAGAGGTCCATTGTCCGTTTGCACAAATACATTTATCATAACCGATTCAGGGATTCATAATATGTATGTATTACTGTACGTAGCGTGCGCAGGTCAGCTGGTATTCTTACTTTGGGGTTAAAGAAGCTTTATTTCTCATAAAAACTATAAAAGTTCATTTACAATGAGAATAAGTAATTCGTAAATAATGTTTAAATTACATATTACATATTGGGATGATGATTACTCATGTACTATGACGTCAGCCTTGATTAATAAAGAATCAAGCAAGCACCATTGCGATAAAAAGAGTAGTAGGTGCAACAATCATGTTGCACCTGGTCTGCTGTGGAATCACGCAAAAACCATCCTTCCTACATTGACATTTGAAAGCCCATAAGGGTTTTGAAGGCCATTGAAATTACTTTCAAATGTCACATAAGATGGGTGGTTATAGCGTAATTGCACAACTACTTCTCAATTTGTGGCCTTGTGGCTTGAAACCGAAGGTCGAGGAAAATCTCTGGATGCGTGTAGAAAACGAACGTTCCTTACGGCGATCTTTGGATTCTCACAGATTGAGTCCTAAAATATCTTCTTTCAAACGATTAGATCAAAAATAAATATGCAGATATATTTATATATCAATAGAGGAAACAAGTAATAATCATTTATTTCAGACTATAGAACAGTAACAGATCTCATTCTAACTAATTGTACGGTCCATATAATATGTCTTGTATTTGGTAGTGATCTTAGGTACACAGTTCCTAAATTTGTCAATGTTTTGTGTCACTTCATACACTGCAGTCCAAAAATGGGCCTAATAATGCGGTTGTATTAAGCGACAAAAAAGCGGTTCGATCGTAACTAAGCCCAGCTCAAACGATGCAGAAAAATTCACTGATTCCAAATATGTATAAAATTCTATATCGCCCAGAGTGTCGCTTAATACAATTAGCCCGGAACCCGTCGCTATATACCTTAAAACTAGCATACATACAATATTAAAAACTAAATTAAAGAAACGTTATTTTACGGTTATAATAATCATTATCAGCTGGACTTAGCTGATGGTCCTACCTGGCCTGTGACTCTGATTCCCCAATTCACTTGGGCCGCTGCCCCACAATGCGTAGGATTTATTAATTTTCACACATTCATGCTCAAATCGCGGCCCGCTAAACGGTTTTTACGACCTCGGACTTTCCGAGAAAAATGTTTTAAGATTGATGATTATATTCACGTACGTATATTCTATTTATTTCATATGAGAAAATATTTTATGTGTAATGATTTTTACGAACCTCTTACCGTTAAGGGTATGATAATATGACGCCATTTTGTGAAAAGCATAGGCATAGGATTTCGCGTTTGTAGGAGCGGGACAGAGCAGAGCGGCGTAAGTGCAAAAATCATGTTCTTGCTGAGTATCTATTAATAAGGACATTTATTTGCAAAAACAAGCCTAAGGTTCAAATTAATATTAATTCAATTTATTATTCTATTATTTAATACGGTGATGACAATAAAAAAAATCTTGTGATCGAAAGTTTAGGAGAAAAACAGTATTAACTAATTAAATAGATGGTAGGTATATATATAGATTGTACTTTGTACAATTATTTCTGATATACTGTACGAGTATATAATAGTTTTTTTTTTTCATTTTTGTAACAGAATGGATCTGCCGTGTATCTCACAGATGATAATGTTTTTTCGAAGCTTTTTTGATAAAGATAAGTCAACTGAGAAAAAAGGTTTGGTTTTAACGTAACTCAATTCACGTGAACACATATACGTGGGCTATTTTCCCTCTCTCTTTCGCTCATCCGTCAATATAATATCTCACGAAAGTTTTTTGTGATAACAAAAACACGTATGCGACGTAAAACTTAAACAATAAAACCAGATTCCTACTACTCGTTAAATTACCACACCAATTATAGAGCCAGAGACCAGAGGTAATCTTACCTCAACTAAATCAAAAACTTTATCACACAATCTCACACTCAAAAGTTACTTGTATATTTGCGACATGCTACGTGGGATGCAAACTAACTATACAGAGGAGGTATATCAAGTTAAGTCTGAATTCTGCCTTTGTTACATTAAATGGATCATAGAATACCAAAACCAAAATCTGTACATAATTAAATGTTTCGCCGATATATAAATAAATAATGCTGGACAATTCACACAGCATTACCTAGCCCCAAGCTAAGCAAAGCTTGTGTTATGGGTACTAGATAACTGATATACGAAACTGAAAACGACCAGAACACCCGGAACAAATACCTGCAGATCGTACGAATATTTGTCCCAAGGCGGGAATCGAACCCGCAACCGTTGGTCCTGTGTTACCTTGCATTGATTATAAGTACGTAATGAGGTAATATGACTCATCCCCTATCTTACTCTATTCCAACTGAAACTATAATAAAACGGAGAAGAGGAACGTATTAAATTATCCGATAACGTCAGACCGTACAAAGTTACGGATATAAATTGTTATACAAACTCTAACTTTGACTTTTTGCAGCTTTCTCGCGATATTGTAAAAGGGTTTATTTATTGCTGGGTCTGATTGATTTGTGCCAGATTAAACTGTAAACTAAAGCTTTGTAGACACAAAAGTAAAATATCTTAAACTATCTAAAACAGACGTTTTAGATAGATTAAGATATTTTACCTTAAAAACTATAGTAATAAAACCGATTCATTTAAGAATGTGTTCTTGAGTGGAGACCGCGACTCGGCAAACGTAGTGTAGGACGCCCCCCGACCAGGTGGGATGACGATTTGCGAAAGACTGCTGGCAGATGCTGGATGCGGCAAGCTGAGGACAGGGCGCTATGGCACTCATTAGGGGAGGCCTATGTCCAGCTGTGGACTGAAATAGGCTGATGATGATGATGATTTAAGAACGTAGGCGGGTAAACTACGAAGTTATTTTTTGTTCGAAGAACACCAACGTTTCATCACGTAGGTAATTGATGATATCATTGGGATGAGACACGTGCACTCCGGGTCTCGTCGAACACTCGTTATGATGAACCGTTGGTGTTCTTCCAACCCAAATAAGGTTCGTAGTTAACCCACTTAAATTCATAAAGGATTGCAAATATGTTACGATACATTTTATACTGATATTGAAAACATGCTCAGCGTCTTCGTAGAACTTATGATTCAATATTTTTATTCATAATTTCTTTATAAACCAAAACAATTAAAATAATTTATATATAATTTCATTTTTATCATACACGCACCCTGTGTATGATAAAAATGTATATGTCGGAGTTTAAACCTTATTAATCCTTTGCAATATTCTACTCTATGTGAATCTCAAGCGTCTATGTCTTGACGTTGGATCAGTTCTACAGGATGACAGAGAGAAGAAATGGAAAAGATTCAGATAAGAGCCCAGTGGAGTTTGAGTAGCAGATGGGTACAAGAAGTTCATAGAATCCATATAAAAGCGGTCTCGCGATTCGTGTAGATAGAAGCCCTAGGCCTGGTTCTGTGTTTCAGAGCTGTATTTCCATCTGGCATTACCTAGATACGCCCGCAGTTAACAAATAATGAACCTATTCCGTTATATAAATATACATGAAACCGTTTATCTATCAGCATATTTTTGATGAAACTATCTAGAGATCCAAATCAAAGCCAAGACGATGGCTGCAGTACTCGCCATAGTAATTAAAATTAATTGTTAAACACATCCTTTGTAAAAAGGCCTACCATAAAATATCAGATTATCTAGAGGATAAAAAAGCTTGGGACGAGTCTTGCTCCAACTCGAAAACTAACATTCCAACAAGGTAAACGTTTCTTGTTCGCTTCTTTACTTTACCTTAAAAAGATTGAAGTGGATAAAAAATCAAAGTGATCACTTTATTTCCTAGTTTTACGTATGTAATCTGAGTTTTGTGACGTGTCCAAGAGTCCTGTAAGGTCTAAAGGAAATTAAAGCACTTTGAATTTTGAATTTTGAAGTAATTCTCTATGAAAATGCTTCTATTAAATTCGTAAAGTCTTGATAGTGGCCCTAAAATACGTAAGTAACATAACAGTAAAATTACAGGGGTAGGCAGGTAGGTTCATAACAAGGAACCCGGTTTAAAGTAAAGTCCGCCCTACTCGGCCAATTAGGGTTCCCTACGGTAAATCATAATGGCTAGATTACTCGTTGCCGCACGCACGGCAATTGTTTTATACACGCTAATTGGAGAGGAGTGTAATTCAGGTACAACGTACCATTTGCTGTGGTTCCGTATGTTATTTGTATGCTAATTCTTACTCTGTGGAGTAGGCAATGAAGTGAAAATTGCTTCGTAAGGGAAATTACTGTTTTATTTGATTTTCATTTACTTACGCCGGCCGATAAAATTCGTTTTTGTTTGTTCGCTGTGTGATCTTCTAGCTTGAAACCCGACAGACAGAGCTATAATAAATATTGATATAAATCAAAGCAAAGTATATTATGGTATATTGTGTATAGTAATCGGCGAGGGACTACAGACGCAGCTATAACGTATATTTTTAATATAAATAAAAATAGAAAAGCCATTTATTCCTTAACCGTAATTACAATATTCATGCTTAAAAAAAATGTAGGTATTGAGTCTAATTAAAAATGTCATAAAATATTCAAATTATAAATAGATTTATAAAAATAATTAATACTTTCATTTTGAAAGTAAGAATGAAGCAAAGAATTAATTGTTTTTAAATTAAATTATTATTTTATGAATCAATAGATGGGTAGGTACCTATTGATTTTCATAAAATAATAATTTAATTTAATTTTTTATAGATATTATACAATTGGTTAGGTTAGGACCCCTTTCGAGTACCTACTGGCCTCCTCCAGTTCATACGTGTTCGTAGTCGAATATCCTATCCTTTTCTTTACGAATAAATTTTCTCATATATTTTTAATACAGTGCACCACGTAACTTTTCATCCCACAGTGTAAATGCCGTTTTTATCGCCGTTAGAGGATAAAAACGGCTTTTACACTCAGATATCGCAGAGCAAAAATACTCTTTTCCTGATGGGGGGATGAAAACAATATTTTACGTCAGGACATATATAGATATGTCCTGACGTAAAATATTGTTTGTATAAATTCAGAATCTGTACGTTCTAACACAAGAAAATGGATGTAAAATTGGGTCAATTGTTCAAAATTCTAAGTCTCCACTATTTTCAACACGCCTAATTTATGCCGAGGACAAAGAACGCACGTTTTGTGAAACATTTCGTCAGCGGAAGTGATTCGTTATTTCGTATAATGACGTCCAAGGACCATTCAACCTGTATGGAATTGAACAAGTAGGGTGGTGAACCAAAAGCTTTACTATTTATATTAGTTTAATGCATAAACGCAATTGTTTTATTTCAACATAAATAATGGTGGAAAATCTACACAGCATCATCTAGCCCCTAGCTAAGCCGGCAGAGCTTGTGTTGTAAGTACTAGATGACTGATATACTTTACTTACAAAGAATTTTACAATCAATTAATAGAAACAAATTAAAACTAGTAGGTATTTACAACTCTATGGCTGTCAGAACAACAAACGAACACTATACTGTGACTATACAATACATCCTACTAATAGTATTAAGGCAAAAGTTTATGCTATTGTGAAGATGTTTGGCTGAAGTGAAAGCCAAAACTACTAAATGGATCTAGCTGAAATTTAGCACACAGAGCTCTGGAACTGGAATAACATAATAGGCTACTACGTATATATTATACGGATTTTATCTTTGTTTGATCGATGAACCTGTAATTCTAAGAAATGAAATAAGAGTCCATAAGAGCGGGAGAGCATACGGTTTTGGAACGGCGTTAGCGAAAAAAGCAAGTTTCGGCTTATTTACAAGAAAACTACACAACGAAGAAACTAGTTCAAGGAACCAATTAATTAGTAATAGCCTACGAATTAAAACATTAGTCATGTCAATAGACCGCAGGACTTTTGAGATCTCGACCAAATGATGTGCAAAACAGTGCACTTTCATGACTTTTTGTTTGTTAAGAAATTAATAAATCCCAAAAATTTACGATCTCGACGGGATTCGAACCCGCACCTTCCCCTTCAGCGCAGTTTTTGTTTGTTTTCAAATTCAAGGAACCAAAGAAAAAAATTGAATTTTATGCAATTCGAGTTTTTTACCGTGTGGATCCCGTGAATATATATATATATATATAATATTTGAGTTTTGCCTCGCGCGATAATTCATTTAAAAACTTCAAAGAATTCGCTTCTATCGTTCTCACCGAAAACACAGCCTAAAATATATATTGGCGTCTTCGCAAATGTTCGCGCCAAAAAAAGATATTTCATTCAGTTTCATTACAAGTCATCGAGTCACAAAGTATCCACATAAACGTGGAGTCATTAAAGTATTACCAACTGTGAGAACCAAACGACTTTCCTGAATACAAAATATATAAAGGTAAAAGCAATTTTCCCTTCAAAGTGTAATTTATGGCGATTTTTTTACGACCCATAAAAACGGATGGATAACTCGGTTTTAATATAAAAATTAAGTGAAAATTTTATTTCGGCTGCTTAATATTTTATGGGCTATTTCGGACCGGAATAGCGATTAGGAGCATTTCACTAAGTTGATCAGATGAAATTAAATCGGGGGTGGAAGTTACATCGATTTTTATTAATGGAGTTTTAGTGGGAGAGAGATGTAATTACTAATATGTTTTAAAATACATGTGGTGTTCGTTGAATTTTATGACCTCTGTGGCGCGGGGGGCGAAGGTCCGTCTTAGACGCAGAAGGTTGCGGGATTGATTCTCGCCTCGGGACAAACGTTTATAAGCTCTGCAGATATTTTGTTCTAGGTTTTCTTTGTATGATAAAAAATACAGATTTTTGTAATGTATTGTATGATATATTAGTAATCTAGTACCCATAACACAAGTTCTGCTTAGCTTGGGGCTTGATAATGCTGTGTGAATGGTTCAGAATTATTTATTTATTTGTCCATTTGTTTCATAGGACTGTGTAATGTTTAAGTTGTGTTACTAATGAACTTTACTCTATTTATTAAGAATATTACTGTCAGGTAATTTGCACAATCACGTTTTAAGTGGTAAATCGGGGAACTCGCGAAAGACAGGATTTTCCGCTAGTTTCCGATGCTCAACTGAGTTGTGCATTTGAGCAGTGGAACCCTTTGTTATCGCTCAACGCAAACTGCTCAACTCAGTTACTTCCTTTATTTGATACAAAATTGAAAAACAACCAGATTAATCTATGATATGTCGGCTGAGGTAAGCCAGCTTTCACCGCAATCCGCATTCGTAAACGACAGTTCGGTTGCGGTAATACCTGCTAGTAACAGGTCTTAGATTGCCGGTATCGATTCGGTGTTGGAACTGCAACGTAACCTTACCTTACCAATGCTGGTTTACGTTGATTACCTTATACGAACCTTATACCAACAGTCTGATGATAAATTATAGCCAATTTCGACGAGCATGCTTTTTATAAAACTTACATACGACGGTTATGTATAACTTTTATAGTACCTATGTAGTGTAAGTATTATTGTTTTCTTCTTTTGAATTTTTTCAAGTGCCACCGTCTGTATTTTTCTTACATGTCCAGTTCAGTCCATCCCCAGGTTGCTTGGAAGAGATCGGTCATAGCAATGAGGCCGCTCTTTGTACTTTATATATTCTTAGCATTTCTCTCTGTATTGTTTTCTGTCTTTGTGTGCAACATTAATGGGTTTTCTATCTATTATAGGGGTTGATTTCAAGAGAATTCAAAAGGAGTACTTAATATCGATAACCTACCTATTTTCTTTCGCTTCTTTTCTTTTACTGTCGTTTAGGGAAAAAATAAAAGATATTCTTCCAAATATGACAACGGGAGACGAAAGAATAACAAAATACGGGGTCTATGATCAACAGCGGCGGAGCAAGTGATCTCACTTTTGTGTAGATTTACGCAGATAGTGATTACACTATTTTGGAACGAGGCTTCCGTCGATTAAGACCGCTAGGTATTGGGACCGCGGTCCTATTCGTCGGATTGATTTAATTTTATTATTTTTCTTCCGGCGAATGGGACCACTCTCAAAAACAATGAATAAAATGTCGGTCGTCATCTACAGCCAAAATTACACACGGAGTAAAAAACCTCATAATGCATGTCTACCCTGGCAGTAAAACTCAACACAAAGCTCGTTGGAAATGTAATAGGTACTAATTGATTGTTGGAAGATAAACGACAACGCTGGTCATTGTACCTACTTATGTCATACGGAATGTCTCCAGTAATGTATTGTTGTATAATATTGTACACAAACAATAACAATAATATATTGCTTTAGTAGTGTAGGACGCCCTCCGATCAGGTGGGATGACGATTTGCGAAAGACTGCTGGCAGATGTTGGATGCGGCAAGCTGAAGACAGGGCGCTATGGCGCTCATTAGGGGAGGCCTATGTCCAGCAGTGGACTGATATAGGCTGATGATGATGATGATGATTGCTTTAGTAAGGATTCTTGCATTATATTGTTTATCGCAGTTGTGTGTATTTACAGTGACATCATAACTTTGCACACCTGTCTACGCCGAGTCGAAAGAATCGTCGGAACTATTTTGCTTCAATTCAATTCGTCCGGTTTAGATACATAATAAAAAGTAGAGAAAAATAAGTTAAAATAATGTATTTGACAGAAGTTACTAAAATTTATATTTGATTGTGTCAAAAATCTAAATGAATCCATAGACTCGCTGTATTTCAGGAATCAGTGGCTTCTCTCTCCCACGTAAAATACATTTGATGTCCTTAAAAAATGTGACATAGAACACAGATAGTTAAATATTTAAAAAAATCGATGTCATTGATTTTTAATACTTAATACACTTAATAAAAAGATAAATAGATTGGAATGAAGAGGAATGGTCTCTGCTCTACCCCCTCTATGGTCTCTAATAAACAATGTTTATATACTTACTAAAAGTAGCCTATGTAGGTACTATTCCAGACTATAACCTATCTCTGTGCCAAATTTCATCCAGATCCGTTCAGCCGTTCTGGCGTGATTGAGTAACAAACATCCATCCATCCAAACTTTCACATTTATAATATTAGTGGGATACAAGACTACTCTGTTTTGACCCACTGTTGTTTTTCTATAATGTATATACCAAAAAGAAGCCCAACTAACTCCGCTTATAAAAACCCGCTGGAAAACACGCCAGTTCAGGTACATTGGATAAGGTAAATATTTGGCGCACAATAGACGTTCTTTCATACTTTTTGTGTAGAGCAAGTTTCGTTACTAGCAAAACAAGCATTCGCTACCGTTGCGTTGCTTTTGTGTGGAAACAAAACATCACAAAGAGGTGTGTTTTAATTTTATTTTGCACTGTTTATTATGAAAAGCCACTAGTTTGGAACTATCACACAATCTCACTAACAATACTTCGTACGGAAATAATGCAGCGGAACGAATTAACTATTCGTTTCCAAAAGTGGCTGAGACCATTTTAGCTCGCTGCATTTATGACAGGTCAATCGATGTCGATGTTTCGGCTACAGGGCATTGGCCCAGTCACTTTATGTCTTACTTTGCCTGTCTGTGCCCATACTAACGTCACACTAATATTATTAATGCGAAAGTTTGGATGACTGGATGTTTGTTACTTCTTTATTCTAAAACTATTGAACGGATCGAGCTAAAATTTTCTTCAAATATGGTGTTTAGACCTGAAACAAAATATTTATAAACTTTTTACCCCATAAAATATATGGGACTGGTCTAATCAGTCCCCCAGGGATAGATAAAACCTTAGAATGTTTCTCCAGACACAACGCGTGCGAAGCCGCGGGTAGAAACTAGTTATAAATAATAATTAAAATTTATAAGCGAAAGTCTGACTCGCGTACTAAGGGTTAATGTACAGACACGATACATTACAACCCAATTTTAACCCTTAAAACGAAACCAAACCGATTATTATTTGAATTTAGTTTTTTTGTCGTTTTTAGCTATTTTTGAAGAAAATCAGTGCATGTGCCCTGATGATTCTTTTGAGAATCGAAGTAAATTTGTCGTCGAAGGTGTTCGATTTTGTTGAATTTTAGCTTTTTGATATATTTATCATGGAAACAGATAATACGTATTCCGTGAAAAAATTACTCGCTCCATTTTAATTTGGTTAAAAAGATAGAGAATTTTATGAAACCTTACGTCTCCGTGTGTGTTAACTTTCCCAACTGCAATTTCAGTATTCGCACAAAATCTGCATTAAAATGAGTGACGGACGTTCCCAACTTCCATTGTCCCAAGTTAGCTTCGACTTTGCTAAGGTTGTCACTTCCTAAAAAAGTAGAAGCAGTTGTCGAGAGCGTCATTTGTTTTTGACATAGTTTGAGAGTAAGTTTTTAAAACTAGAGTTTAGTTTGTCAGTAATTAATTGTATAATGCTGAGTCGGACGCCATTTTATAGCATTTAAGTTTTGTAATTACATAGATATTAAGTAGATAAGTAGTTTATATTTGTGTTAGGTAATTTAAGAAACTTATAAATGCTATAAATAAAGCTTTATTCTTATTCTGACTTGTTAGTTCTAGGAATGTGATTCTATAGGCAATCGAAAAGAGGTAAAAGCTAAATTGATACTTGAGTTGATTAATGTGGGTTGCAGATCGGAAGCTAACCTGGGTTAGCATAGCTCGCGTTGCTGCCGTAGTTTTTCATGCTTGCGTACATAGCTGCAGTCTGTACATAAGTATGAAAAGCACCGTCGAGCTATACTAGGTCAGCAAAGCTAAGGTAGCTTATGGCAGCTTCGGGCGATGCAAGGTAAGCATAGGTAAGGTAGCTCAGTTTTCAGACTACAACCCGAGTGGTTATTTCTCAAAGATTATTCGGTAGTCAGCAAACTCCTGTCAAATATCCAGCAATTGTAATGTAAATATCCGATTAAGTTCTAGAAGAACACCGCCTTAATACATTGTACGTGTATTAGGTTCTCATCGCCGCTGTGTGCTTACTAACCCAATATAGATCCTAGATATCAGAAATAAAGATATTTTTATTTTATTTATTTATTTGCCTGTACCATAAAAATACAGGGTTATTGGTAAATTAGTGACAATACGTGAATGCAGTTCACGTATAACAAACGTGTTTGTGATGATGGGCAGAACCTGCAGTTCACGTATTGTCACTAATTTACGAATAACCCTGTATAAATTTGTCTAAACATGTGAGACAGGGTGGTCAATGCTTCTTGTTGCAGTTGCAGTTACAGTATCAAATACGCTGAAAAGTACTATCTATCAGTCGAATAGAGAACCGAATACCAAAAAATTTAATAAACAAACACATGAAAAATTCTGCATAGGTACCATATCAGTTTACTTTTGTAAAGTGATTGACAGTGGATATTCAGATTTTGGAGTTTATAATTAATAGGTAGATCGTCTCTTAAACAAACAGGTATTCGACGCTTATATTATAACCTATCTGAAACGAATGTACAGAATATATATTTCAAAACTAACCCTCGAATACTAAAACGCAACTTAGATATAAGCATATTTTTTGAATCGCGAGTTTTTTTGGCAGTTTTCAGTGAAAACCATTCGAAAATGCGCCAATTGAGACGTACTTAAATCGGAGTTTTGTTTGAGTTTTCGGGGGTAAGTGATATAGTATCCATACTCTACAAGCAGCGAACAAAGGTTTCTCGATATTTTCTCAACTTTACAGCAGTCGTCGGAAGTGAAAAAGTCAAAGTTTGCGTTAGAGTTAGCACTAAAGTTATATTTTTATTCGGCATCCTCCTTGCGTTGATATCCTCAGTGTCTGTCAATAATACAAAAATATTACCATCAGTGTCTGTCTTCCGCAGTGCGGACAGCGTTGCTCAACGCTGGATGCGTTGAGCGTTTATTCAGCATAGCGAATGTGCAATAACTCTGTATGGGAGACGTTCCATCTTATTGTTCTCTAAAAACATATTATTTAGTTAATTGACATTGAAAATATTTGTAAGCCTTTTGTGAAATTCACATTTTCGTTCGAAAACCTTTTGTTAAAACCGTTATGAAAAAATGAAGCGCATTCTATTCGTTTTTGTTAAATACAACGCTAGAGATGCCATTTCATAATTCAAATCTGAAAGAAACTCTCTCATTATAACGAACTCAAACCAGACATTCAAACTAGATTTCCCGCTTAGCGGCATCATACGTTCAGAAACTTGCTAACAATATACATCGTTATAAAATTCATCAAACTCCCAGCCAAGTGACTGCTTATGCACTACATTATTCTATGTACCTTGCCAAAGTATCACGAGATTCAAAGTATTCGCTACGAAAATTCAGCCGGAATTTTCTTGGTACACACCACATCTATTATAAACTTTATGCTGACACAGTTAAAGTTTAAAATTGGTTACGGTCGGTTTTGGAGCTGATCGATGCAACGTTGCATTTGGTAGTGCACCAATTTGCTTGATTTTGTTCAAGGAGAGCTCGAATTACCGGGAGGCGGAACTGGATTCAAAATGGTCGTTAATTGGGAATATGTTGGATAAATCCTGGGTTTTCCTAGAAATACTATATCTAGCTCTACTATGAATCGATTTTCTAAAAATATTACCACTACTACTTTCATAATATCGAATCTACCGACCGATCTTTCACTCGGCTTATCGGGCTAGATGATGCTGCGTGATTCCTCCTCAGCACTACACACACATTATTACTATGCTTGGATTTGTGATCGCAGTAAAGGTGTTAAAAGTGAGAACGAAGCTACTGCCCTTTCCCTCCTCAACCTCAACAGCCTATAACAGTCCACTATTGGACGAAGGCCTCCCACTGATAATCGCCTTAATGGCTTTTATCTCATAACCGTAATCCCCACACTGGGCATGCGGATTGGGGATCGCAATACTAGATACTCACCAGGTCTCTGGTCACGCGTTGCATTGAACAGACGCTCACATATTTTTTTTTAAACCCGGAGAGCCTCGGTACGACACGGATCTAGGGTCTCAACTCCAAGGGGAGCAAATGCGTAGGCTCTATCAAGACCTGCATATTTGCGCTTCTTGAGATCCTCGGCCAAATTTGCCGCCGCACCAGACCTCATGGATGAACTCGGAAGATGGGAAGGTGCAAGTGTGCCGATGCATGTAGCGTCCGTGAATGTACATTATATGCTATGCCTTCGGTTGGTTAAATGTGATTTTTGTGAATACTTTTTACTAAATTCACTGAAACAAATCAAAAACTGAAACAAAGGTATTTTAATAAGAAACTTAATATGTTTTAAAAATATCCGGTATTTTGACAATAAATATATTTGAAAGGATTATTGTAGTTACATAGACCCGAGTGGGCTTTCACAATACAACATAAACAGAAGACGAAATAAAACTAACAAACTAAACTATTCAAAAGCATTCATTGAAGAGGCTATTCTAACTCGCAATTAACTCTAATATCAAAGCAAAACGTTTCCTGGACCATCAACAACAACACAAAGCTCTTGTTACAATTCTCTATAATTCCACTTCACAATTCATAACAGTAACAATAGCCTTGCCTCATAACTAGATAGTAAAGCCTATGAAAGGATCATTTTAACCCGGGTTTCAGTAGTAACCCACTGATTTCTATGCGGTCTCTATGTCTTAGACAATGGGACCCTTATAACCCTTTCTTGAGTGACAAATGGCGGGTATAGGTTATACATATAAGATATATAGCTACCTTCTTCCTTAATCCGACAAATGCAAGGAATGGGTTGATACGGGTAGATATTTTGATAAGAATTCAGAGAATAACAGGTGGTGAAAACCGCCGCTGAAAACCAGCGCAGCTTTGGTAACCATCTCAATGGAAGATTTAATGCTGAGTCGGTGGCCTATTTATGTTCTCGCTGTTAAGCTTTATTCTGCATCGCAATTGTAATGTAATTTTAGGTAAAGTAAAAAAGTCAAAATTGTTTTATTGACATAACATAAAGTTTTACAGAAAAAATTGAGTCCATAGGCTCCTGAACTAGTTAGAAACTGTGTTTCAGGATCCCGAATGAAAATATAATTTTATTCTTAAAGGGCCTTTTTACATATAGTACATATTGATATAGTTACAATTTCTCTGAAAACCAGCATGTCCCAGAGCTTAAATCTGTTCCCACCAGAATGGTTCCAGCTAAAGCAAATAATTTATACCTGGAACGTATCAATTAATTTGATCTTGTCATAACAAAAGCCGAAGGCAGATAATGAAAGTCACACTATTATTACAGAGGCAACGGTTTGGCTTGCATGTACCTTTATTTACTCGCAAAAACTGTGAAGAGTAGAGCATTCTCCTAGTGCATATATCTGTCTTCGTCTTCGGTGAGATAAAATCCCTCTCGCACCCATGATTCTAGGAACTCCCTCGCTTCGCACGTGAGTTATTCTAGAATCCTGAGATGAGGGATTTAATGACGCCCGTGACGCAAAACACTGTTTTATGCCCTCGGTGCACTAAACGTTTTCGCAGAAACATAGCGTACAAAGTCACGGGCAGTAACTAATAATAATAAATAATGAAAATATTTATTTCCAAAAATGGTTTCAGCAGTTTAACAAAGTACTTAAAACTTATTAGGTTCTCTCTTAAATTATAGTAGTAAAAAGTATAGTACTCTACCTTAAAACTTAGTAAACCTAATAAACCTAGTAAACCTAACCTAGTGCTGAGAATGCATCGACTAACGATCTCCTCGCTCTAACTAAGTAAAACTTGTGTTTAGACGCGAGGGCTACTCTGCCTCAACTAGTGGATGATAATAGATGAAAATGTGGAAACCCCACAAAACGCACTCACTATTTATTAGGTACATTTCACTGGAAGCCTAGTTCGTACACTGACAAAGGAAAGGGAATTATAGTCTAGTCGGAACTTTGCCATATTATTATCAGACTTTGTGGCTTAGGTAAGACCGTACACTTGCTTCCACGGTATTGTACGTATCTGTCTATGAAACCACGGTATACGGTTCAGAGGAGATTTGCCGTCAATTCGTCTCTTATAGCCGCAATAGATAAAGGTTCACCGAAATATTGTATGGATGTTTTGGTACTGCTTGGAATAATAACAAAATAATAAATAACCATACCTATAGCTATATACCCTAGCGTTTCTTTCGTGCAGACACGGAACCAAATCTCATATAAAAATTAGACGTCACGATGACGTTTTGATACTACCGTCAAACCGAAATCACTTCAGTAAAAACTTACTATATTTTTAGCAGTCTTATCCCCGAATACTCAACCGCATCTCAGGTTTAAGCACGTCTCAAGTGACGATTTTTGACACATTTTCATTAAATTACCGCAAAAACCGCGACTTGAGATGAGCTTAAATGTGAATTGCGTTTAAGTATTCAGGGATAAGACTGCTAAAAATATAGTAAGTTTTTACTGAAGTGTACAAGTCCTGAGTTTGATTTGAAGGTAGTATCGAGACGTCATCGTGACGTCTAATTTTTGTAGGTATGTGATTTGGTTCCGTATCAGCACGAAAGAAATTGAAAAATATGCATACAGGTATGTAAGGTTTTTTGTTATAGTGCTTACCCGCACTTTGGGTATCTCTAAGAAATGAAATAATGTTCCCAAAAATAAGGTGGGGCGCGGGTTCGAGTCCCGCCGAAACCGGAATTTTTTGGGAACTTATTTCATTTCTTACAGGTATGTAGTTCTAAGCCTAGAATAAAACATAGGCTACTTTTTATCCTATGAATCACTTCCCAAGGGATAAAAATAACCTTAGACAACACACACATGTGAAGGCACGGGCAGAAACTAGTTATTCTATACGTCATCATTATATGTATTAGGATTCTTGTCTAAGCTCTAGCCTTAATTTTTAAAATAAATTTATTTACCCCACTTTTAACACTACCAAGACTCCAAAATTTGGTTAGAAGTTCAACAAAGATTCGCTAACACTATGAGGGAACCCAACAAGAGCTAAACTTCTTGATGCATCGCTTTAAGGGCTAGATGTTGTGGATTTTATTCGCGAAACCATGAATGTCGAACTTCACGTTATGAATATTTTTTTCTAAAAAGATAAATTAGAACTTAAAAAATATAAGGATGAAAATATATCGTAACAATTCCGCGAAAAAACAACAAAAAAAAAATCGCGGAATTGTTACTAAATATTTTCATCCTTATATTTTGCAATCAGTTTCCGCAAAGTAACGCCTGATTCTATTATTTAAATTAGATCTTGTTTTTTACCGACTTCAGGAGGAGGTACTATGTTCGGCTGTATGTATTTTTTTCATTCATTTGTTCATCGATTTTCGCATCAATTATGGACCGATTTCAAAAATGATTTCCCTAGAAATGATCCTGAATTGATCCCGAATTGATCCCATATGAAATGAGTTCCCGGGAAGTCAAAATACAAAAGTCTTTTGCAAAATACAAAACTACAACTAAATAAACTAGATACAAAAATTTTGATTTTATCTTTGCCTATTCTTATTAGATTTTCATGATTTTTTCGTTGTTGTTTAAAAGTTAAATTAGAGGTAGCCTTTAAAAGTTTAATAATCGAGGAATTGATAGATTCGCTGCAAAACTTATCGAAAACATCATCACATGATTATTTTCACATGTTTTTGTGAACAAACATCCATCCATCCAAACTTTCACATTTATAATATTAGTGGAGTAACCCTTTAATTATTACGTCTTATTCTGAAGAAAATTGCCTCCTAAGAGTTGCAACATGTTTGTAAGTAAGTTTTAATTCCATGCAGCTTTAATATTGGTTGGGATTCCTGAAGTTCCGACCCTTAAATTAAAAAGTTTTTCAAGCTCAACTCGACAAAACAAGTTTACTTCCTATTTCGAGAACAAATGGCACCGTTCCAGTGTTTTCTAGGGAACATTGAGCTATGTCTGGCAGTGCTACAGACTTTATTACATTGTTCCTGCTGTGGAATTAAAGGCAGTTTTTGAACCGATTTACTTTGAACAACTTCCTTCTCTGAGGATTTTTAACGGCTCATCTTTAAGTTTTCCATTGTGAATAGTGAAGTTTTCTGATAAAAAAAATAAGTTGCTTATTTGAGAATGCCTCAGAGGAAAGACGTGTATTTTTCAGGAAACGCGAGAGGTTGTGTATCTTTCGTGTGTTGAGCTTGGTTTTGTGGCATGAACATTGTCATTTAGGTATCAAATAAAAGCTCGATAAACCCCATAAAAATATTCAAAAAAGTACTCAGATATCAATTGACGACCGATGCGGCGCGTTGGGTTCTATTCCCGCCTTGGGACAAAATGTTTGTACAATCAGCAAATTTTGATCTAGGTATTTTCTGTATAAAATAAAAATATATATTTATCTATGTTATGTATATATGTTATCAGTTATCTAGTACCCATAACACAAACTCTGCTTAGCTTGGGGCGAGATGATGTTATGCGGATTGTCCGGTATTATAAATTTATTTATAAATTATTTTGAACATTTTTTATTCATCTTCAAACTTAAAAGTTAACAGAATTTATTTTGCCAAAACATATTCAAGGTCTCGATGTGTTAGAAAATAACTACCTTCATAACCTAAAGTTTATTTCAAAATCCAAGTTAAATTTTCCTCAAAACCTGTAAAATGCACAAGCCAAATAACTACGTTAAACACAATTTTTATGATCGAAAGCTTATTAAAGTCTATTCCAAACAACCCGTTAAAAACAAGTTAGTAATAAACGATCACGAGTTGGCATTTTAAATTCACAACAACATCGAATGTTTTACTATCACGGAACATTATTAAGTAGTTTATTTTATGAATATAAGATATTTAGAATCAGTTTACATGGGTCATTTGCCATGGCTTCTAAAAGAGTTGCGCGAGACGAGCTTACTTGAAAACAAATGAGCCACATAAAAAATTGTGTATATTACAACTAGTGAAAAACGGACGGATTTAAAGCATGGGCCATAGATGAATCACGAGCAAGTGAAGAATTCTAATACTAGAAACCGGACGCGAGTGATTTATGTAATTATCCTCTATATACATTTATTTTAATTTTATTTAAGAGTTGCTTATTATACTTTATACCACGAGTACAAGAAAAATAAATATTTAAGCAAAAATACACATTTAATGAATGAAGAAAAAAGAAAGGATAAATTAATTGACATGCTAATTAGAATTGGAACAATTACTATACTAAAGAGTAATTTTCTTTATTCTTTATACTAAACTCCATGTCGAAAATGTTGAAAAATCTAATCCCGAGAAGTTATTTGCACAAGGAGTTTGTACCGAGTATTTTTTGCGAAAGGAGGCTGCATAGCATTGAGATGGATTTCGAATATATTGGTGTGTTCTAAATTCAAACACCAAAATAGTGATTTTGCTTTTTATTCACTGTTTTGAGTTAAAAAAAACCTGTTGAGGGGAGTTATATAAACGTTCTTATTAGGTACATAGTGCATACATTTTATTTCTCGTGAGCCAATATGTTATTTCACTTTCTATCTAAAATTTTCCCAACTCTGGCAGCTCGCACTATTTACATCTTAGGTAGGGTTAGATCTCGAGCGAGACCTTCTGAACATCTTGTTAAAGAGCGATATCTATTCTACTTATAACGACACCAACCCGAATTAGCTTCAATAAATTTAGGGACTTTTGTTAGATGCAATTTAGTTTTTATCCTGAGGTCGTAGAGCTGTTTTTCCTATCCAAAGAGCTATGAGTTACACAGCGACAACGTTGCAAACCGATTTATTCGGTTATTGCTGGTCGTAAATTTATATTTACGACGCATAATGCAGGCTCGCATGGTCAACGGAACTGCATCTACTAGATTGACATCAATTCTAGTAAATATAGTGTATTGAAGCATTTTTATTTGTGTTTTTAGGGTTCCGTACCCAAAGGTTAAACGAAACTCTATTACTAAGACTCCGCTGTCCGTCCCTCTGTCTGTCTGTCACCAGACTGTACCTCATGAACCGTGATAGTTAGATACTTGAAATTTTCACAGATGATGTATATATTTCTGTTGCTGCTATGTATAACAACAATTACGAAAATCAGAATAAAATAAATACTTTAGGGACTTACATACGTGATTTTTTTGCCGTTTTTATAGTTATTGGTACGGAACCTTTCGTGCGCAAGTTCGACTCGCACTTAGGCAGTTTTATTTTTAATAGGTTTGTGTATTGTTAAATTTTATAGGGAAAAGATAGATTTAAAATGATTTCCGCTCTAGATTGATCCTAATGAATTTCGAATTTTATTATCTTCTGTTTTGATATTGGTCTAATTAAAACAAGAGGCAAAAAAACTTCCAGTTGAGGGCCAGTACCGTTTTATTATACCTACATTATAATATTTATTAGTAATTTTTCCTTTGTTATCACATTTTAATTAAAAACTGGGTTATGGTTTTGTTTGGTATAAAAATTCGGGATATTGAAAATGGTCCAAACCTTTTCAACTAACAATAAGTACCTATAGACTATTAAGGGTTATTACAAGGTATTTTACACTACATTTAGTAGCAAAGGGGACCGGTGGGAATATACATTTATCTGGAGAAAAACGTAATCACAGGTTTTTTAACCCTTATTACGTGCTTTTTATTAATTATTTTATTTTACTTACATAGGTATTTCTTCTATTAACTTCAATCTCTTACGACCCGCGCGGGCTCACTATTATATGACACTAGCAGCGCCTCGCGGTTTCACCCGTGTATTTCCCGTTCCTGTGGGAATTCCGGGATAAAAAGTAGCCTTTGTTCTATTCCAGACTATAATCTATCTTTGTGCCAGATTTCATCTAGATCCGTCCAGCCGTTCTGGCGTGATTGAGTAACAAACATCCATCCATCTACCTATCCATCCAAACTTTGACATTTATAATATTAGTGGGATTGGTAAACCACGGCGGAGAGCTAAATAACACCATTCATATTACAGAAGATACTTCTAGATGTTTTTCACTCATGAAAAGCTTAAACCATATTACTTAGGTAATATTCTAGAAAATATCTTAAATCTATTCAACATAGTAAAGCGACCCGGAATAGTCAATTGTACTTCAAACGCATTCATACCTCAAAGAACTAACATCTTCGTAAGTTTGTATATATTGCTTGTGTCTGTATTCTGATACGTAAGACGACAGCGGAGCGCTTTGCCGAGCCGTTGATGTTTTTGAGGATAAAAGAAAGCCTCTACTATCAGTGTGCTTTGCAATCTCAGAAACGCTTATAGTATTGCTGCCCTGGATAATCTGGATATACTCTAAAACAAACTAATCTAAAAGACACTGGGTAAATCTGAAATTTTGCGAGAGTCAAATGAATAGTTGCCCTGTTAAGTGCAGCAATGATATTATAATGAATGAACTCTACACACCAAACCCATAGAAGACCAGCGGGTTGGCACGACATTTCAGTGTAATAATATTTCGGCCGACGACGACGATTTTTTGTCAATTGATTGACGGGCCAAATAGTGTGTTAACCACACTTATACTTAACTTGATTAATCCTAACTAAACTAATATATTTTTAAATAAACGACCCCTACAACGATACTATCTAAATAAATCCCAAAATCATGGTCACGACCGCCATCTTCTAAAATCGCATCCTAGTACTTACGGCACCCAAATTGTAAAACCCCCCTTAAAACCACCCCTATCGACTATGGTTTGTCTTTATAGCAACATGCAAAGCAATGTGTTGTCTCTGTTTACAAAACAGTATCTGTTTAACACAACGGTAGGGGCAAAAACTCGTATCGTCTCAGAAATCGTGGCTTAATTCAGTGGCAAAATGAATTGCTCTCGCCGGGAAAGCGGCGCTACTCAATGCAATTTCATTTTTCATTCGAAAAAATTTACCTTTTACTTTACGTTATTAATAGGTCGAATCAATGTGGCAAATAGGACATAACGTGCGAATGTTATAGATAATAGTCTACAAATAGGTCAGCCAGGTTCAGTTAAAGTTTTAAAGCAAAAACGTTCTCACGTACTGAAACTTGGTTCAAACTTAAACTGACTACGGACAAAGTCTCACTCAACAATGTCCAACTTTATTTCTTTAGTTTGCTTGTGTGTTGTTAGTATGTTAGTACTCACACAGCTCATTTTGAAAAGCACTATGAGGAAAGAAATCTATTTTATTAACTTTGAACCAGATTAGGTAGGTTGGGTACTTAGAATTTGTACTTCTGTGAAAATACTAAGTTTGGTAGGTACCAAACTTAGTATTTTCACAGAAGTACAAATTCTGTAGAGAGGTCTCTACACTAAGATTTTTTGCTATTGTAGTACGTAACTCGCACTGGGGCAATTTTCTATAAATATTTAATAATGTCATAAAAAAAATCCGATCCTACATTTTATTGGGACATTATTAAACTCTCTCCACTAGTTCAATGTGATGACTACATCGTCGGTAACAAATTTTTAGCTGAACAAAAGGTTCTACTAGACACCCAGGTTCCACTAAAAAAACTCCGTAAGTAGGTATACCTATAACCTTATGAGAACTATGGCAAGGGATATGGTTAGTCTCTCAAAAGGTACTCAGGCCTAACGCATCTCAGATTTAAGCACGTCTAAAGTCGTCGTTTTTTGACCGTTTTTAATCAAAATCTGTCAAAAATTTGTCGCTTGAGACGTGCCTATATCTGAGTTGCATTTGCGTATTCGGGGGTAGGTTGCTCAAACTTCAGTTATAACCCGGTAGGCAGCTATATCTACGCCCTTATGGTATTGCCATAAGGGCCCTTACTTGCAAGGCTAATAGAGAAATAACGTCATAATTTATGACGTGCTCCAGAAATAGTGATCACGATGGGTTGCTGTTCGAACGTCAGCGACACGTCGCCTGTAGTCATTCTGATTTGAATTGGGCCTAAACCCCGAATACTAAAACGTAACTCAGATTGAAGCATGTCTTAAGTGGCGTTTTTTTGACAGTTTTTAATAAAAGAGTGCCAAAAATTCTCGTCATATGAGACGAGCTTAAATCTGAGTTGCATTTGAGTACTCAGGGGTTTCTGTAAACAAAGCTTACATGGCTAATATTTGACGGCTTTCCTTCGTTTCACACAAGTAAAGGTTATTTAACCTATTGAGTTAACGAACTTTTATTAGGATTGTTCCTTAGGATTGTTTGTAAGAACTTATACTCAGATTCAGAATAAAACGTTCACTAATACTTTGAAACCAGAGTGAAGAGTGAGTAAAGGGTGTCTTCTAGACCTTTGATGGGTACATCCTGGGTCACATCGCCCCTTTCCGTCAGGTGAGATTGTGGTCGAACGAACGTCTATTGATGATAAGAAAAAATATTATTTCATGAGTGGGTATCGTATAAACAGGGTGAGTTTTTTTCAGTGACATTGAAGGGAAGTCACGTTAGGAATTACGTTACATTTTCCAAAAAATTATCTGCATACACAAAAGTAGTACCTAGTATCTTTAAGTTTTACTGGAAAAATGATTTTTTAAATTATTTTTCATCAAACACGTAATCAAAAAAATGTTTTTTAGAGATACTAGTAATCAAATTTGTAATTTTTTAATGTAGAACTTCTTTTTTTTTCCAAATCGTGCACTAACACCTAACATGACATTTCGATAACTCTCACGGTTTGAGACTTCCTTTCTGTCGCCCTGAAAAAACTGAATCTATAATGTCCAGGTAGCCAGTAAAATACGATTGACCTAAATCTCGATTAGACAAGTTCTCTTAACTAGGCTCTTAATTTAAATGACTGTAAGAAAATGCTGACACGGACACTTAATTTGTTAGATTGCTCACATGTTACTTTAATGAGATAAAAAACAGTTCACTTATTATTTGAACTGGCCATTATTAGCAACTAACTATTCAATTTTGCAAAATTTTCTCCCGAAAACTAAAATAATTCCGAGAAAATCAATGATGAGACTTCGTCTTAAGCAACCATTGCCTCAAATGGTTCTAAATAATCTTCTCTGGCTTCTTCTTGAAGCTTTGCACCCTGCTACCAATCACCCTGTATATACATACATCCGTTATCCAACACAGGACTTAGGTAGTAGGTAAGTAGTCTTAGAAGCCGTGAGCTCAATACCATCTCCACCTCTAGGTATACTCCAGGGAACTATAGCATCACCCTTAACCCTTTCGCTTTGACGGTGCCGACTAAAAATGGCTCAACCCCTCGAACCATTTGAAGGGCTCACAGGGCCGGTAAATAATCTTCACAAAGATAACAAGACGATTCACCTACAGATACGTGGTTTGGGTGGACCTAAACAAATAGCTGGGTGAGGGTTTTGCATGTTCATACCTTAGGGCGGGACAGGTTAACTAAGGTTGCAGATCTACCTCGTACGTGTTGATAACATACCTATGAGATAATATTGTCGATCCGGTTGGAACCGGATTGAACTAAACTAAGTCATACTTAAAATAAAGTTTAGTTTTGCCAGGAGCGCGAGCAAAGATTTCGACATGAAAAGCTTGACCTTAGGGCGGGACAGGTTAACTAAGGTTGCAGATCTACATCGTACGTGTTGATAACATACCTACGAGATAATATTCTCGATCTGGTTGGAACCGGATTGAACTAAACTAATTTAGTCATACTTGAAATAAAGTTTAGTTTTGCCAGGAGCGCGAGCGAAGATTTCGACATGAAAAGCTTGACCTTAGGGCGGGACAGGTTAACTAGGGTTGCAGATCTACATCGTACGTGTTGATAACATACCTATGAGATAATATTGTCGATCTGGTTGGAACCGGTTTGAACTAAACAAATTTAGTCATACATAAAATAAAGTTTAGTTTTGCTTGGAGTGCGAGCAAAGATTTCGAAATGAAAAGCTAGATAATCACTGCTTCGTCTATGGTGTAGATGAAATTCGCTAAGAACGATCTGTTTTTGACGCTTTAAAATGAAACCGAAAACAAAATCGTTGTTTTGGTACCAATCCTTATTGAGGAGTCGATTCGGGAGCGCAAGCAGAGCCTGCTTGTCTCCCGAACCGACTCCTCAATAAGATGACTCCGAAAATACCTAACGTAACTACAGTATTGAAAGCAATAATATAAAGGTTGTAAAAAAAACTTGAAGTTAGTAACAATATTACGCCAAAGCATGGACCAACTGTTTTATTTATCTATGGCAAAAGCTATAAAATGGATCTAACTAAAAAAACTTGCCAAGTTGCAGGTACACGTTAGTATTTTAATATTCTTTGCTTGGTCGCTGTTTTGAAGCTTCAAATAAATACATATTACTTGTACATGATTTACAAAAGTCACTTCTTTAGCTATGATTATCGAAGCTTCGTAGAACTTCGACCAATATCATAAAACAAAAACATGATAATATGGGAAACATATTTATTCAAAGACCAAGTCCCTTTCTTTGAAATGCAAAAACTCGCGGAAACTCCGTTGTTTTCTCAACTTGGATTAGAGACAGTTTCGTATCGGGACAAAACAAAGGAACTATAATAAAATTCTTGTTTATAGTAAACTTCCACTTTTGATTTTTATTCGTTCAGAATGCTTCGACACGGTAATTTTATCTGCTTCGACAACTATGTCGCTGTTTTTCTTTTGCCGTTATAATCCAACAGCAGAGCTTATATATACGAACACTAACGTTTTAACAGTGTAGGTACAGTGCACACAGATCTGGGTACAATTTAGAAATACTTCAGCACGTGACTTGGCACTCCTTTTTCCTAGGTTCGTACTACCTTTTCCTTGATGAAATGCATCAATCTTCTCGACAAATTCCATCATAGGATGAATCAATATTCAAAAGTAAGGACAATAATATAGCAAAGTATTTGTAAGCCAGTACTTAAGTTTTTACTTGTATACAAAACTCTTCCTACACAAAGAAGTACACAAAGAAGGTGCAATTTCAAAATTCCTAAACAGCTGTAGGTTCCATCCTGCCGTAGTTTTGAATAATATTATAAGCACGCATAAAACAAATAACTTGAAAATTATATTGCCTAGAATTGTTAGTAAATTCTCTTTTAAAACGTGCATTAGACTAACTAAGTTAGTGGGTACTTTGTAAGCAAGCACCTGCATCTAGATCTTAAGTATTCTGGTTACATTTACACCGAACGTTAATTTGGGTATCGTGTTTCAGTACCTGGATGATTTAACTAATTAATTCATAGGATACTTTGTAAAAGGCCGTAATGAAAGTAATCATACAGTTTTTAATATGATTATGAGCACTGCTGACCAAAGGCCCCCCTTTCCTCTCCTCATCAGCCTGAAAAAACTACTACTCTGCTCGTAAAAATTTCTATTTTTACGAGCAGATTAGTCAGTAGTAGTTGGTAATCTCTTAGCAAAAACTTTAAGGAGTCTCCTTCCAAAAAAAAAAAAATATGTTGTTAATGGACGGAGACATCGGTGAACATAACGTAGAGAAACATCAACTATTTGTCTATGTTATGTTCGGCTGTATGCATGTTTTTTTTTGCTTACGTTCGTCGATTTTTGTATTGAGAATGATTCCGAAGTTGTCCCATAAAAATGTATTCCCGAGGGATGAGTATTTAATCCACTTTACACAAGTTAAAAAAAAGTAATTAAATAATAACCACCCAAAAATTACCCGAAGTCTCGTACTTCGGGTAATAGCTTACGCACTATAACAACAAAAACCTTAGAATTGCGCAACGGTGACACCTGACCTAACTGTAACTTAAGTATTTGAGTAGGATTGGATAAACTCCAATGTTTCCTCTGTAGATGAAGCTAACGACGCTAGAGTCCGTAAGAAGTCCCTAAAATTTTCACGGACTCTAGCGGACTCACGGAATCTAGTCAGTGACTTGGTTTTGTGGCGCAGTTGGTAAGCGCATTCCCGAAATAAGGTCGTGGGTTCAAGTCCCACCGAAACCGATTTTTTCAAATTAACCCGAGTTTGAGGGGGATATTTAACACTTGCATTAAAACCGTTCTAGTATAAAATTAAGGGATTCGAAGTAAGTTATTATTTTTTACAAAACAATCAAAATGCAGTTAAAAATATACATGGCTTAGGTCTCTGGTTTTGATTCAAAACCAAATTCCACTGCAGGTAAATTTGTGCCGAGGTTACTTTGTTAATTTAGGTTCCTGAACCGGTGTAAATGCGTCCGCCCCAGCCATTCCTGCACTAAAACTTAGTCAATAAATTCATTGTTTCATGTTCTGCCCACACTGTAACTACTTGGTATCGACTTTACCCTCTACCTGTTACGTACTCCTTGTTACGTGTAATATTACTGCTACATTCTTAGCAAGTTGCTTTCTATTTAAACTTCTACGGTTCGGTATTATGTAAGTCTGTAGGTGCCTTATAAACTACGAAATATACGAAATCACACTAATGTTATGAATACAAGTTTGAATGGATAGATGCGTTTGATAGTACATCTTGTACACTCTTGACACTAGAAGTGAAGTCAATTTTGCGTGAAAAAACCATTCTTATTTTTTTAAACCCTAACATTGTTTGAACGGTTTCAAAGATTGTCAGTTTTGGTGATATTGTCGCCAACCTCTATATTTATAATATATTTTATTTTATCCCTTTATGTAAAAATTAATTGCTGTTCGTTTGTCTCGCAAAAACTCGGGAACGGCTGGGCCGATTTAAATACTTTTTGTTTATTTTTTTGTTCTAATAAGTACAGGGGTGGTTTAAAAGGGGATAAAATAGGGAATTATGGTTATTGTAAATATGTTGAGAAGCTCAGCTAACGAAGTAGCGGGTGACAGCTTGTTGTTAATAGATTTTAATGATTCCTGCCTTGTTGTTTAATAGTTGATTTTGCAGTGGTCCCATAAAGTTTGACCCTCGAATGGATATGTGAACCGTAAAACTTATCTAAAACGTGATACTCATACATTTCATGCGTCGCTTCATTAAAGTGTCATCCATCACTCAACACATAATTTCAAATTTTCGGGTCGTACTAAATTTGACCCGATTTAAATAGATGTCGCTAATTGAAAAATTTGATCTGGCTATCGTGATCCTTTCAAATCCATTTGCACTAGTTGATTTGGAATTCGAAGACGGTTTATCGTTTTTTAAAACACATTAATTATAACAGTCTAAAGTATCTCAAAATATAGACATTACAATATAATCTTAAAGATGCACGTCCATTGCATCGGCATCGGAATCGTAAGCAACGTTAGGGTTTGATCCCTGGAATCCCCTGTTCGATGTTGGAAATGGTCAATTTCCCGGTTCTCAAATCAGTCAAAATTAACGAAAATTCTACCACGTCCGCTGCGTACGATTCCGATGCCGATGCGGTGGACGCATAGCTTTACTTGCATCGTGATAAGATTTAAATTCAAAGTTCACACTATATTCCATTTCTCCTCCATTCCGGGATGAAGAAAATTCTGAAATTTAAAAGTCCTCGCCAAGACACTTCAAAATTACATTTTTATGCAACTCACTGTATTCAGGTTTTTGCGGTTATCTATCTTTTAATTAATTCACTCTTACTGGCGTGGTTTTTAATTCATTTTCGCGTTTTTCATTTGCAAAATTGGTTTTTATGACGAAAATGTGTGTGTTCCTTTGAGTGAGAGACCTAGTTAAATTTGTGATACGTATTTTTTAAAAGTGAACTAACCAATATTGGGTACCGACTTTTTTATGAGTGTGTAATTTAATTTTATTTCATAATACATCAAAACACACAAAAACAACCTCGTTATACTTACAATTTACAAAACAAAAGCTAAATTATGCTACTAATCCAAATTGCAAGTAATGAAAAAAAAAACAAAAAAAAACGGAAGTGCGTGATTAAACCAATAAAACCACCGTACATACTTACTCACCTAGTTTACAGCCTCGCTTTTTATGTAAAAAAATAATAAAAGAAAAAAATAGTCCTCGTGATAAATACGTCATAAATAATGCACACGTTTGTTTTTATGGTATGTAGGTCGTGGCGTGGTCAACATTATTAGGGTTCTGTTTTTTTTTTAGTTTAGAAGGCAATAATTGATTTTGGTAGATGACGTTAAATAAAAATCTAGTTAAATATTTGTGTCCCTTCCTAAATGAATCTCAACAAATCGACTTTAATTAAACCAGTAAATGAAAGGCATGCATTGCTTATTAGTATGCTGTGTACGTTGTCGAGCGTTGTTTATTTAAATTATTTATTTATATTAGAGGTATTACTCACAATATACAGCGTTTTTTTTTGTTTACTATAGATGTGTTCGAAATATTTGCTTACGTGTTAATTCGTAACTTCTTCTCAAACAAAGCAGAAACGGGACTAACTCTTCACTGAAATGACAATTTTTTGTACCTTTCCATCAAACAGCTGTAAGCTGCCGATTGTACAAAACCCCTATGACCACGCGACCGACTCACTCTTAGCTAGTTTAAATAATTAATTTACCTAAGTGAAATGTCTTTATCTATATTTAAGTACATATATATTAAAAGGTGGGTTCATAGTGTGAAAAAACCAGTAATATCCCAGGCAAATACGCAGGTGTTTAAAAGAACGGGAACAATTTTTGTTACGAAAAAGGTGTTTCAGTCACTGTAACCCATAGCAGAGAATATTGAAGACATACATATTAATCATACCTAGACAAATGCATGAACATCTGATGACACAAAAAGACCAAAATATTGTCCAGAAAAGAAATTCAGACTTTTACCACAGTTACTCTGTGCCTTTAATATTCTGACAGCATGACGTCACAGTTGTGTAATGCTCTGATTAGTGTTCAACGTGTCATGGCGGATTACTGATTTTGTAGTTTTATTTTATCAAAATAATAACTCAAATAAAATAATGTAATACTTGTTTTGTAATCTGTGGCTCAGGTAAAACATAATTTTGGTGATTTTTAGTTACTGTCATCTTCCCTGGTCCGCCGGTAAGCGTTTAACAAACCCCGTATTATGAAAACTTCGTCAGTCATCGTTCAGTCATCGATATATCCTTGAGTAGCGCTTTTCTATGGCATAAACGTGACTCAAGCATAGATCTATGACTGAGTAGGCTTTCATAAAACGGGCCTTAGATTGTTTGATATCTAGTGACCGAAGCTGTAATAAACGTGATTGAAAAACTAAAAAAAAATTCTTTAACAATCTTAAAGCAATATGTAATCGTCTATTCTTGGGGAATATAATAGTCAATGACACTTATTAGTCTACAGAAAGAAAATAACTATACAAAATTAGTATAATTATTGTCATTATCACAACGAATAATAAATTATTATATAGGTATTTAGGTAGCCTTTAATGATAATGTTGCCATCCAAACTGATTTTAGGCCATGGCGGCCAACGGAGAGTAACCAGGTCTGCAGGACATTTTAATATAGTGCACAAGTGTGCGCGCAAGCACAGGTGCTGACGACGCCCCGCTCGACGCTCGAGTAGAGCGGGCACTCTGACCGTACATTTACGCCATTCAGTCCTTTCTTGTACCCTAATCCACTCCTTGCCGGCTATCCTAACGATGTCCGCCATTCCGTAAACAGGTACCTTAAATAAGCCTCTATTACTACATTACATTTTAGTACAGATTTTATTTAGGGGTATCAACTTACCTTTATTATTTTTAACTAACTTACCATCTTTATTATAAAGCATACTACGCATTAGGGCACCATAATAAGACTGAGTTTAAACTTTTATGTTTTCAGTACGGAAATTTCGGAAAAGCTTTTGAGAATAAAATTTTAAACCATAAATTACGAAACTTTGGGTTTCTATTCGGTTTGTACTGTAAGGATGGGTGTCGGAGGCGAGTGAAACGACAGAAATCCAGATGATGACTACTCTTTATTAGGGAACGTTAATACTTATACCACAGATTAGGTAGTGCATACATAATAGTTACTACTACTACATCTCATTTCCACCGCAATAAAGAAATAAAATAAATGTTAGTTTATTTTATTTTAAATCTAATTACATTTTGTTATGCTAATCGAATACACATAATTATTACATGAATTATTATAATTTTACGAATAAATGAAATTTGATTAAATATGGTATAATATTACTTTGATTATATTTTTCTTACTTATTAGTATACATTACTCATAAGTACATAAAATTAAGTATCTGGCGGTATATAACGTTTAGTCCTGTTCTTGTGTACTAAGTATATTTTATTATCTTTTATAATTTCAACATTTGGTGAACATTCTCTTATAACAGAATATGGACTTGAATAAATGCTTTTGAATTTATTTCCTGTCTCATTTCTTATTAAAATTAAATCATTTGGCATATATGCTATTGGATTAATATTCTGATCATATCTTATTTTTCTATTGATTTTACTTAGAATAAGATTATCTCTTGCCTCTTTCTGTGAAGTTTGTATTCTGTAACGCAATTCTAAGGGATAGTTATCATAATTGTAAAGGGGATCTATCTTACTTGAATTTAAATTCGATGGTAAATTAGTCTTTTTGCCGAAAACTAGCTCAAATGGCGTGAATTTTGTCTCAGTGTGTACTGATGTATTGTACGAGAAACACCAAAAAGGAAGCCATGTACTCCATGCATCCGAATGATTTTCAGTTTGTATCCGTAAATAGTTACCTAAATGCTTGTGTGAGTTCTCCAATGCGCCAATACTCTGATGATGATATGCTGTTGACTGTAATTGTTTTATCTGTAAAAGTTTACATACCTCTTTCATTGTAGCTGATAGAAACTCAGAACCCATATCTGTTGCTATACTCCCTGGAATTCCATATCTAAGAATAAAATTATTAACAAAACTTCTAGCTACCTCTACTGAACTTTTAGATAGCAAAGGATAAGCTTCTATGTACTTACTCAGTTCACATTGTAAAGTCAATATATACGTATAATTATAATTATCTCTGTCTAAAGGTCCTACAATATCTAAGAATATTTTATCAAACGCTGATGTTGCAGTTGTGGTAATAACCATTGGTTCTTTTGTATGATGAGATGAATATTTTTGTTTCTGACATTTATCACATCTTTTTATAAATTCAGTAACGTCAACTTCTAGACCTGGCCAAAAGTAATACTTTTTAATATTATTTACCATTCGTCTAATGCCTGCGTGGCCACTAGTGGGTAAAAGATGAAAGTCATTTATTATCACACGTTGGTCATCTTTATTATCTATCCTCTCTACATCTTTCAAAATACATAATCGTGGACCGGTCCAATTACTCATTTTCTGTACCTCTTTAATTACTTTTTCAATAAAAATATTATTATTATTATTTTTTATAAAATATATTTCTTCTATTTTACATCTTTCACAAAATCTTTCCAAATCTCTCACAAATTCGCCTGGCGATAGTTGCGATTGAGACGCTGGATTGATATAAATTGTACTTACACATGGTACATAACACAATATTTTACTTTCACACTTTATCTCATTTAAATTACGATATCGTTTTAATTCATGCGCGCTTATAAAACGTAATTCAATAAATTGTTTAGGCTTACGTAGCATTTCTACAACTTTCGGGTGATCAAGCCGATCGTCGTGAGAAATTACAACATCTTGTTGCTGTTGTGCCTGTTGTTGTTGCTGCAATCTTGCTTTCTGTCCTCTCGTCATTACATTCATGCTGCATTCATTCATTTCCTTTAATTCCTCTGACGTAATACGCAAGCGTGACATTGCGTCAGCTGCTGAATTATTTTTCCCTTTTACAAACTCCACGACAAAATCATATTCCTCTAAAATAAGTCTAAATTTCATTAATCTACTTGAAGGATCTCGCATACTAAATAACGCTAAAAGTGGTTTATGGTCGGATTGAACTTTAAATCTTCGTCCATAGAGATACGGTCTAAAATGTTTTACTGACCACACTATAGCTAACAATTCTTTTTCTATAGTTGGATATCTTTTCTCTGCTTTATTTAAACTTCTACTGGCAAATGCTACTGGCTTACCATCACCATTACACAAAACCGAACCAATAGCAAACCCGGAAGCATCTGTTTGCAAAATAAATTCATTTTCCTCTGAAAAATTAGGATATTGAAGTACTGGATGAGAAATAACACATTGTTTGAGTAACTCAAATGATTTTTGACAATCGGTGTTCCAATCAAATTTTACATTTTTTCTTGCTAAATTATTCAATGGATATGCCTTTTCTGCAAAATTTGAGATGAATTTTCTATAGTAATTAACAAAAGCAACAAATCGTTTAACTTCGTCTGAATTTGTAGGGATTGGATAATTTTTTACTACATTTATTTTATTAGGGTCAGGTATTACTCCTTCGGACGTAACCACATGCCCTAAGAAAAGTAATTCCTTTTGCAAAAAATTGCATTTATTGGGATTTAATTTTAGATTGACTTTCTTTAACCTTTCAAAAATATCTTGCAAATTTTTTATATGTGACTGTAAATCACGGCTGAAACAAACTACATCATCTTGGTAAACTAAACATTTTTCATATGTTAAACCTGTCATAGCCATTGTCATCATACGCGAGAAAGAACTGGGACTAGTCTTAAGACCTTGAGGAAGTCTTGTCATTTGATATTTACCTGAATCGAACGCTGTGTACTTACGACTGTCTGGATGTAAGCTAACATTGTAGTATCCTTGATGTAAATCTAAATGCGAGAAATACACACAACCCGATAAAGAATCCAATATTTCCGTAATATTTGGAAGCGGAAACTTATCATTGTGTATGCTGTTGTTAAGTTTTCTATAATCAATAACTAAACGCCATTTCTTATTTCCATTGTTGTCCGATTTTTTGGGAACAAGTAAAATTGGACTAGACCATTCACTTTGACATGGTTCTATGATTCCATCTTTTAACAAATTATCAATTTGATTTTTAATTTCATTTTTTAAAGAATGAGGTAATCTATAAGGTTTAGAATATATTGGTTGAGTTCCTTGTTTAACTTCAATCGAATGTTGATAAATATCTGTAGTTGTTAAAGTATCGCCATCTAAATAAAAAATATCTGAATATTTCGCACATAAACTTTCGATATTTATTTTCTCTTCCCTATTTAAATGATTTAAATTTAATTTCGAAAATAACAATTTAACGCGTTCAGCATTTTTAGCTTTTGCGTCAAAACACAAACATCAAAATCTTTAGAGCTTTGAATATTAAGCTTTAACTGTGTTAATTCTATGTCATTAGATGTTGTATTTAAAATACGTATAGGTATCTTACCGTTGATTGGAGCTACCAATGTACTTGCAACAAAAATACCTTCCGAAATCTCTTTTGTACATACCACACATTCCTCTGTCAAATTCGTACTTATATAATGAATAGATTCAGATCTAGCAGGTAATTGCATAAAAGTTTTAGAATTGTAAATATTTATTTTTATCTCATTTCCATTCAACCATAACGATAAAACGTTATTATTAAAGTCGATGACCGATCTGTACTTGCTTAAAAAGTCTTGGCCTAAAATTCCATGTGCCTTACAAGGCAGTGAGTCAAAAACATAAAACCTATGACCAATTATTTGGTTATGAGTCCGTAATTGTAAATCAACATATCCTATTGCTTGAATTCTACCTCCGATTCCATTTATGATTATGTTCTCCTTATAGATTGGGATGTTGAACTCTTGCACGTACTTATGTTTTAGGGCTGAAATCGATGCACCTGTATCTAATAACCAACTAAATGATTCATAATTATTCACACATAATTTAATGCAATAACTACTGTCACTAGCTAAAATATTATATTCTTTAGCCTCGAAAAAACTCATTTTCGAAAGAAAGTATCTTTTCTGGCGCTGATGATGTTGTGGGCTGCTGTTCCGTTGCAATGCGAACCTGTCCTCGGGACTGTTTATTTCCTCTATAATTGTTCTGAAATGACTTACCTCTGGATGTTGCTTCTACATTTGGCTGCCAACCTCTGCCGCGGGGCTGATATCCACGGGATACCCCCGAGCCACGCTGCTGAAATCCACCTCGGTTGTAGCCTCGGAAACTACCTCTGTAGCCTCGAAAACCACCTCTATACGCACCTTGGTTGTAGCCTCTATGACTGTTGTACGCCGGCTGCCTGGAATTGTTTTTGTAATGCGCGTTATTATTGTACCGGGACATTGACAAAATTTCACCAGATGACGTCATTGATGACGTGTCCTCATCTATCGCAGCTTGAACTGCGTCTTTTAGGCAATCGAACCTCTGAGCTGAAATGATTGTACTGATCCTACGATTCCGTAACCCCTCACTAAACTGTCTTATAGCCTGTTTTTCATTTATTGATTTTAATACATCATATTTCGTCGAATCTCCACCAGATTGAGCTATTGTTAAACTCACAAACATTTCCGAAAGCTTTTTACCAAAATCATCGACTGATAAATCATTCTGCCTACAACTGAGCATTTGTTTTTGCAAAGCACTTGCCGATTTGCGGGGCAATAAGAGTCTTCGCATGTCACTCAAAAGGAATTCTACACTGTCATATTTAGATGCTAATTTTAATTTCGCACCTTGAGATAATCTAGTTCTCAGAACAAAATTAATCAAATTACAATGCGCTTCATTGGAAATTATCGAACTGTAATATTCAATGCCATCAATTAATTTTTGTGTGATAAAAATATCATCCGATATAACGGGTAATAAGTTCAAGGCAACTTTCAGGTCAAATTCCATTTTTACACAAGTATCATTTACCTTTTCTATTAATAATTTTATCTTTGCATACAAAGTATTTATATTCTCACAATGTTTCAAAATACACTCTTCTTCTTCTTTACTTCTTTCAATTTTATTTATATTTTCAATATAAGTATTGTACTGATTTATAATTACTTTACATTCATCTAACTTTTTATTTGCAATGGAACCTTGTCTACGAGAAGGTCCTATTTTAATTAAATATGTTTTAATCTCTACAAGTTCATTATAAAGTTCAATTAAATATTCTGCCATTAACTTTAATTTAAATTACCGATATAAAAAAATAATACACATACCTCTTATCCTATTATAATTTTACCGTAATAACCACTTCGCTGATTATTGTCCATTGTCCAGTTTAGGTATAATGGGTAGGGTGCCTTTACAATTAGATCCGCATATAAAGTTCATTCACATTATCAGGTTTCAGTCTCAAACGTCTTACCTACATTTATCTACACGTACACGTACCGCACGATCTCGATCTCGAGATATTTTTCACTATCACAACACTGATTTATAATTTACTCTCGTCGATCTTCAAGTCAGGGTACAGCTGCTGCTGTTGACGACGACGGCGCTGAAGGAACGATCCTCTGTTAGACATATCGAACTGCTGTTGCGCCCATCTAACATGACATTTCTTATACTGCTTGAAGATGAAGTACATCGCTGCGATCAACAGGAGAGTGCAAACGACGATCATCGCTACACTCATCATCGACAGATGACTTTTTATTTCTTCCAAATGTCCATCGTTGGAACCTGCTGCATTTTGGTTCAGGAACACGGTTTCTTTTTGAATATTTGAACGGCACATTTTGAATGATTTTTGTTGAACTTTTTGTTTTAAATTAAAATATTAGAAATTTGAAATCATTGTTCAATTGATAGGCACGCACGCGTCACGCGTTCCAAACATGGCACGGCTCGCCATGTAAGGAGCTGGCAAGGTCGCCATGTAAGGATGGGTGTCGGAGGCGAGTGAAACGACAGAAATCCAGATGATGACTACTCTTTATTAGGGAACGTTAATACTTATACCACAGATTAGGTAGTGCATACATAATAGTTACTACTACTACATCTCAGTACATCAACATTTACTTAATACAGATAAAAATAAAAATAATGTATAACGTTAATTGCTTAATTTACTTATTCGACTATCACTGAAATCAATTAAAATCTGAACCGCACGTGATTTTCCCAAATCTAAATGCAAACGAAACTAAATGAGGTTTATTTCTGAAAGCTTTATTTCATAAATAGCAATGTAATTAATTATTCGTCGCGATAATGATTCCCTAATCGTTCCTATTATTTATCTAACTAACAATTTATAATGTTAATATAATATGTAATAAAACGTCAAGTACGAGTCTGACTCGCACAACGAGGGTTCCGTAACTAAACATTTATATATAATTATAAGACTTTCTTGCCAACTATCATGATTCTAGCTCAACGGGAATAAGGTACTCATAGGCTTTATTCCTATAGAGAAACAAAAAAAAACTAATGACAAGTCAAGGGTGTATTATTCCCCCCCCCCCCCCTTGACTTGTCTGTGAGCTTACTTTGTAAGACTCAAGAAATAAAAGTTAATGACTATGATTTTGTACACAATCTACGGAATAAATTAAATCAGTAAAAATGAACAACCTCGATAACTCATCGATAGTCATCACTTAATTGCAGCTTTTGAAATTATATTACAATAAGCAGTATAATTTCTCAGGTTTAAAGAATTCAGGATTCAAGGGTACGTATAATTTATTTTACAGTTACGTTATATTCATTATTGCTAACAAATTAAATATAACATAAAATGTAACAACTCAAGGATTTGAACAAAGGCCGTACTAACCTAAAAGAGTTATCTTACAGCAAGTGGAACGAAGTAAGACAAGTGGTTGTTAACCCGGAAACTTAGTACTAAAAACATTTCTGTTACTTTTAAATCAAAATGTTTGCTCATGTATCCTTTGAAAATGAAATACTCGTTCATAAATATGGAAGAAATACCAAAAAATTGAGACGGAAAACACTCGTTTGGAAAACGTTTCACAAAACTCGTAGCAGTGCTACGCTGCCTCGTAGCAAAACTCGTAGCGTTAATGCTACGTCGTAGCAATCGTAGCTACAGCTGTTTCTAGTGGGAAGTAAGCTTGTTTGAGGACATGATCGCACGCTCTACTTCATGGTAGATGATGAAACAAACGTATAAAAATGTACGCAACAGGCCACACTGACAATCGTCTATACACCAGGCAAGTTTGATGTGAAATGGTTGTAAACAAACAACAACAAAAAAAACTAAGAAACAAAGAGAGTTTTGTTGAAGTGTTTTTTGGTTTGATTTACAACATTTTACATTGAAATTGCTTGGAGTAAAGCTTAGCTATTCGATTGGATGTAGCGAGGTGATATCTATTTTCGGATGAAGCAACCAGCCAAATTAACCGCCTATAATGTGATAGCCTGAAAAATCTCTTCAATCAATCTTAAATCAAAGTTTAGTTACGTATAAATAATTCAAACATCGGAGCACTATATCCAAACAAGTTAATTTCACGAAAAAAACAGCAACAAAAATATATTGTCACTGTCGGGATCTAAGAATTCTAATAATACATACACCTTAATTTGTTAAGGCCAATGAAGTAACATAGGTAATATATAATATTGGATTTTAAAAGTTGTGGTGTATTATAGAAACTCACGTACATACATGAAAACTGTAAACATTACACTCTTCTTAGGCAGTCGTGGGTCGTGTGAGTATCTCCCGCAGATACTATTTTAGGTCACAAAAATAGGAAAAATTGACCCTAATATCTAGTCGAGTAAATACAGTCTACTACGAGTACATAAGCCTCCATTTGTTTGATAAAAAAACCAACATCCCTCATAACTCGCTTCACAAACATAGAAGTCAGTTAGTATGTACATATGTATGTAGCCGGGATTCGGAGCCTCGAGAGCCAATCACATTTCAATACAGATTTCATTAATCCTGTTGAAAGCTGAGATCTCACAGTTCCCCTAACTTTTGAGCAAGTGACAACG
Organism: Eupithecia exiguata; assembly: GCA_947086465.1. Classification (NCBI taxonomy): domain Eukaryota; kingdom Metazoa; phylum Arthropoda; class Insecta; order Lepidoptera; family Geometridae; genus Eupithecia; species Eupithecia exiguata. The sequence goes on along the minus strand of OX352240.1, from coordinate 9,984,656 downwards.
TTGACAGCGGTGAGTGTTTTGTAAAGATTCAGAAAGTTTGAAGTATATTTCTCTGTGCTATCAGAATAGTAGAGAAAGTCAGAGTTACTAATTTACTTCACATTTTCTGGTATAATCCGTGCTTAGTCCAAATGCCATGGAACCTTGCCTATGTAAGGGCCAATTGACACGTACCAGAACCACACGACCACGCCATTACGTGGTCGGGTGCTAATTTGTATGAAAATTAAATGTTTAATTCACACGGATTTTGCCGTCTAATTCAACCGAGTGGTCGGCACTGACCACATCGCTACCTAAAACCTCAACCACGACGCAACCACCAATTTGACGATACCACTGTATCGTCACAGAATTGTTCATAGGTGAAGGAAACTCTAGATAGTGCGTGCGGTGCTATTTGGCACGGAGAGATTCGATTGATAGAATGGTTCTAACCATGTGCCGTGCCAGCCGTGCCAGCAAAAAAAAACTGCGTCGTTTGGTCATACTCTCGTACCGCTAGGACGACTTTTGTTGTCTCTTAGTTACGTAAAATAAGGAATACAGTTTTTTTTACAGTTTGTATGATTATTTTTCACTTTGTAGGTATTCACGTCATGAATTTCGTATACTTAACTTAATAACCTACGTCCCCCATTTTGTTCCAGATTCAACTGGAGTGACAAAAAGTTGGCACAATAAAATACCAAAATTCTTCAAAAGAAATACTTAAAATAACATAATAAGCTCAAAAATTAGACTACTACTTTACAAATAAGTGAGTGCCTAAGTATAAAGGAGACCAGTTTTACTAAAAACTACCAAATAAAAGGTCACGAACAAATTAACTTTGAATTCACATTTCGCTCGAAACTAGAAACATTTTCTATAAAATAATACGTACTAAAGCTTTTGTGTAAATCTCGTACTGTAGAAGCTAACGTGCTAATCTCAGTTTTACTGAAATTCGTTTAGCTGGCTTTCATTTGAGTTTCTGAAAAATAGATGGACTTAAAATTCATTACAGTAAGAAGGTCATTGACATTGGTATCAGCTTCATAGCTTAAATGTCTAGCTTGGATTGCGTACGCTAACATTATAAAAAATTCGGGACTTAAGGCCTTGATTTGCGTTGTTCTCGACTCTTCCCACTGGATTTGACCCAAAGTGGGACGAGTCAAGAAACTCAAATTTTATGCTGAAAACGTTCTTGATTCGTCCCACTTTTTAAAGGCAGGCAAAATTACTGTCAACCACACATTTTTCATGTAAGGATGCATACTTGCTTGAATCGTTAGTAAGATGAATCCGTATTACATATAAAACTATATGTAACTTCTGCTCTCTTGGTACTTTGGGACGATCTGGGAAGTTTCAATTCCCAGATCGTCTCAAAATACCAAGAGAGCAGAAGTTTCTTGGATATAAGAACTCAATACTTATATGTAAATTACATTACAAAATCATCATCATCGAGCCAATGCTATCCTGGATCATCCAAACAGCATCATATCTAGCCCTAAAGAAAGCAGTGCTTGTTGGGTGCTAGATAACTGATATAGGTACTTGTTAGAAAACGTGCTTTACGTTGGTCCTGCGCCTATTCTCTCCCCGGTCGTGTCGGTCTGCCGTCCCATCGGATTATGAGAGTGCGGAAATAGAGAGTGCACCTGTGTTTACGCACACACTTGGGTACTATAGTATATCCTGCGCACCTGGCTGGTTTTCATTGAGACTGGCTGCCGTGGCTGAAATTCGGGTAAGATAACATCATAAAATATATCGAAAGATACTTTTTAATACATACATAGAATATACACCCGGAAAAAATATCTGCAGTCGTACAAATATTTTTTCCTTGGCAGGAATCGAACACGTAACCCTCTGCATCGCAGGCGGACATTCGTCCGCTGCGTCAGAGAGGTCGCCAGCTGGCCAGTCTCGCCTAGTGAGCACCATAACGCCCGTTCAGTTTGCCGCATCAATAATCTGCTTGCTAGCTGGAGAAGCTGAGAGATCAACATAGGATTGAATTTAAAAAAAACTAGGTGTGTCTCTGATCTTTAAATTCAACCACATGTGCCAAAAATACATAGCTATTTATGGTTGTATTAAAAAAAGCTGTCATTTTAAATACCGTGTACTTTCTTACTTTAATAATTACTATCTTTTGTCTCCCCGTCCGCCATCGTTCGTCTTTTGCAGGCCTTGTATTTGAATAAAAATTAAGTATACTTTTAAGAAGCTACTATAACAAAAGATATCAAAGTGAAGAGTCTTTTACAGCAAACTTAGCAATCAAAATTACCCACTAGAAATGTTATTTAAACTTGAATAAATTATCTTATACCAAAATTTTAATAACTTTAGTCAAACTTTATTGAACTTGGTATACAATAATGAAATTTTCAATGATCCAACTAACTAAATAAAACCGGCCAAGTGCGAGTCGGACTCGCGCACCAAGGATTCCGTACCATTATCGATAAAAACGGCAAATATATCACGTTTGTTGAATGGGAGCCCCCTTAAATGTTTATTTTATTGTTTTTTAGCATTTGTTGTTATAACGGCAACAGAAATACATCATCTGTGAAAATTTCAATTGTCTAACTACGAGTACCTCGGTTCATGAGTTACAGCCTGGTGACAGACGGACAGACGGACAGCGTAGTCTTAGTAATAGGGTCCCGTTTTTACCCTTTGGGTACGGAACCCTAAAAAGATAACAAGTACTGTACTTTTAACAATTATAACATTTTCAAAGTCCTTTACTAAAATTTAAAACATTTGAAAAGTACAATTATTTTTAATTTGAAAAGTGCTTTCCCTCAGACATTATTAAAATTCAAATAAGCATAAGACACGAACGTTTTTACGAAATACTCGAAACTTGTTCGACCTATTTTTTCTATTTGGGTTGTAGCGTGAAATATAATTTTGTAGAAACCTTTTCCAAATTTACAAGGGAAAGCAATCAGCTGGAGTGCAGATGAACTGCTCGGCTTAAACGATCTTGAAACATTTAAGGGTAGGTTAAGGATACATCTCTTAATGGGCATCTAGCTTTCTTACGACTGCCTCGTTGGTCTGGCAGTGTTGTGGTCAGCCGCTGATAATGGTGCCGGGATCAAATCCCGAGTCGGGCTAAAAATTATTTGGGATTAGAATGTTTCTAGCAAGAAAAATTCTACACTATAATATTCTGTGATAATGACTGTAGACTGGCCACTGGAGAACATTAAATTAACTAAATTCGCTTTTATGCACAGCTGTGAGCTACCAAGACCAAAATATAAGCGAAACTTTTTGCAACATAGGGCACAGGTAGTGGTAACATAGTTTTTTATATTCAAATCAAAGGGGATATTGGGGAAATGACTGTAGCATCCAAGAAGGTGACTTCGTGATTTTTTTGTATCTGCATGTCTTTTAATTTGTTTATAATATATAATTTTGCACACCAAAGCTGTTTAGCTGGTAAGTCATCGCAAGGGACATTTTAAAATAAGCATACCAACTTGTAACCCGTTGTCTGCAAATAAATGATTTGATTTGATTTGATTTCGCTTTACGTACCTTTAGATTGCAGTCAAAACAGATTTTGTATGCGCTGTCATTAGGTAAATAAACATTTTTCTAAGCATATTAGGCATTATTTTCCTTATCAGTCAAAAATGCAGTTTGATATGCAAATGATCAGTAAATGACTATTTATGACAGTAATTTGTGTGTACACTGCCTCAAACTTATCAGTTGATGGCATTGCTAACAGAGAGAGCGTCATGTGAAAAAGCACTCAGTGAAGTAAGGTAACGGCCGTTATTTCCCATGTTATTTACCGTCACAGATAAGTTCAAGATACTGTAAACATGGCGCCCCTACTGTGTACACCCTGTTTAGGGGATTTTAAAGGCTGCCATAGGGTATTAGGGCTTTTCAAAGATTGTCATAGGATATTAACGAGGTCGCATTGAATGAGTGCTTCAAGGAATTTTCAAATATGTTTCGTTTTACGTATTTCACGTAATAAACTCTTGGAAACGACATCTTGGATACGTAAGCTCACAGTTAAAGAAGTTAAATTTTTGGATGTGGTAGTTTATTCATTTCAGTTACTATCTTTTTGCGGGTTGGGTTGCTGCTATGAAATTCCGTGATGTCCCGTTCGTTCCCAAACCATTACTTTTGGGGTAATGATGGCTATAGGCCTTCCCTAATGGGCACCATAGGGCCCTACCTTCAGCTTGCCGCCTCCAGTATAAAATTTTGCCTGCAGACTTTCGAAGTTCTCATCCCAGCTGGCCGGAAGGCGTTTACCGAGTCGCGGTCTCCACTCAAAAACACGTTTGTTGGCATCCAACAAACTTGACAATGATTATCTATGAATATTTGAGGTCTATGCCTCCTCTACTTAACGATGGAAATGAGTAAGTTCCGCTTCCGTTATAAATTCATTAGAGACTTTTGATTGCTACTCGATACTTGTAACATGTGCTCTGGAGAAATAAACTTATAAACTACATAAACTCAGTGTTTCAAAATCCTACAACTCCCAAACAGGCCACCGCAACAACGTTTATCACTAAGTATTTCGGTTTTTCGCGAGAAATGGTCGGCCCACTGTCACTTGAAATAGCTAACTCTTTGAGCTATGTCGACTTTAGTTCTCCGATGAATTAATAAGGAATCCTATCCTTCAGAGAAATTCTGAGCATAGCTCTTTCCATACCTTGCTGAGTGACTTTGAACTGGTGGACCAGCCCTACTACGTCCACTTCTCAGCTCCGTATATAGTTCATGACGGGTAGGACGCACTTGTTCAAAAATTTCGTTTTCAAGCATTGCAGAATGCATGGACCGCTAGTCTATCAGTTCAGTTCAGTACATACAAGTTAGCCACTACCTACAGCATCTTTTACTTCAGGAACGAAGATAAAAAAAAGCAAAGCTAAAGGTTGCCTGGAAGAAATCGCTGCTAAGCGATAAGGCCGCCCATTGTACTAATATGTAATTATTATTGTATTTTCTTTAGTAATAAAATGTATTTTATTTAATGTTTATATCTGTTTCTTTTTACTTTATTTTGTGGTGTACAATAAAGAATTTTGTATTGTATTGTATTGAATATAATATCACCTCAAATTTTTCCCATTTCTCTCTATCTCCAGTTTCACGATTCATTTATTGACATCACAAACTCAACTTAGAATTTGGTACTGAGTCGTATCCAACCCCCCGACGCCTACAGCTGCTCCCTAAGCATCTTAACACCACATTGATGTAACGTCTGTGAGAAGCTCATTACCTCGGATCAAATGGGCTCCAAGGGGTCTGCAGACATTAAGCAGAATTTTTATTTTTACTGAAAACTCGGAACGTTAAGTCAAATTGCTTATTAAACGACATTTTAGAGTGGATGTTACACTGTTGTGTAATTCGGGGCTCGTGGGGGTATTTTTCGGTATTACTGGTTTAGAAACGTGAATGTTCCAATATTAGCGAATGCCTCTTATTAGCTTTCTATATCTATTTTAAGTTCTATTGTAATTATTTAAGCTAATAATAATCCGATATAAATAAATAAATATTTTTTAGGTGGTTCTTTAAGGTACTGTTAGAGAAGGTATTGTTAGTAGTGGGTTTTGTGAGAAGCGGCTATATCCAGATGCGGATGTTTTTTGTAGTGGACAATAGGGATATGTTTGATTGTTGACTTTTTCTTATATAACGACGTTGGGTACAAGTGTTAAATTATAAACTTATCACACTGGTGATTTGCAAGCCGCAAGAAGAGCACACCGAACTTGCCGCGAAGAAACCGCGGGCGCGCAGCGACAAACTTCACAAGTTCCCACGGTTCCTTCCTAATCGCGGGCAGCTCGCTGCGTGCCCTCGCGGCGTCTTCGCGGCGCGTTCGCCGCGCGCTCGCTGCGAAGTCGCGCCGAGCTCTTCTAGCATGCTAATCGCCAGTGTGATAGCGCTCTTATGACGGGTACAGACCAAGCGAGCGAGGCGAGCGAATGCAAACGATTGGGATTTGACAATCGGTACGTTGGTTCCATATTGCTTTGATATAGCGACAGCCGCCGGAGCACGGCCGAAGACGAACGAAGGCCCTTGTTTAGACTAGCTTGCTTTCGCAATGAGGTCCACATTGGTACTTTTGCGTTCATTCGTTAGCCTTCGCTCCCTCTCGCTCGCTTGGTCTGTACCCGGCATAACATTCAAACTTTGGTTACTACTCCTTTATTTGTGAATATTCTTCTGTGGAATATATCCAAGCGGTGTGACTCTATTCCAAGCTTTCATCGTGATAAATGTTCAAGAATATGGATCGTAAGCAATACACAACTTTATGGGGTGTAGCTCGTTTGCAACGCAGACATAGCGGATTAACATTTTTAGATGCTATGATGAACAACGAGGGACAATGTCCTCATGAAATTCGGCGCAAATGAGATATTGTCGAAAGTATTTAACACTAGCAGCGCCTTGCGGTTTCACCCGCGTAGTTCCCGTTCCCGTGGGAATTCCGGGATAAAAAGTAGCCTATGTTCTATTCCAGATTATAATCTATCTGGATCTGGATGAAATTTGGCACAGGCCAAATTTCATCCAGATCCGTTCTGCCGTTCTGGCGTGATTGAGTAACAACTAAATAGCCTATAATGGTCCACTGCTGGACGTAGGCCTCCCCCTGATAATCGCCTGGTTTTTATCTCATGGGAGGTAATGCCCATAATCCCCACGCTGGGCTTGCGGGTTGGGGATCGCAGTTCGGTGGTAGATCTGTTGTTCTGCAAGAGGCGCCTATTATTTTATTTCGCTCCTACATTTTTGGAAGGACGAAGCTGTTTGCTTACTATAATTATCTTTTATTTTTGAACCGGCAACATAATTTGATTTTAATGTTTGCTGTATAAAATATTTTTTATTAGAAAATTAATAAAGCATTGTTTAGTTTTACATTTTTGTTGAGTTTGGGTAAATATAACCAGCATAAATAAAATTAAGTCTACTTCGAAGATTACGTATTTTTGAAAACATTATTCTGTAGGTAGGTATGTTAACTATATTTTTGGTGCACAGAACTACTGGGACAACATTTGTCAATGACAATGTGTCCCAGTAGTTCTGTACAGAACTACAGCACAGAACTACTGGGAATAAGCCATGTTAACGGTCAAACCCGATTTCAGGACAAATTAGGTTTGCCTAGGCTAAAGTAGTTCTTCCTATTGTAACCCTCATATGCCGAAGGGGACCTCTTTCTTCAGTATTCATACTGGAATCCCTTCGACATTACAAAAAGTGACATTGACAGATTAACTGACTGACTCGAGGGAGTCTGTCTGTCAATGGGTGGCGAGAGCTGTCCTTTCCACATACTCTGTGGTCCTTCCTTTCTTTCACGACTCTGCTTCTGATACGAACGCTGGTTCAAAACTTTTAGTCTTCAAATTCTAGTGAAATCTCTTCAGCTGGTATGTATCCTGGTGATCAACCTGTGCGTGGCTTCGGCATCACTGTGCAAACCTAAAACAACTTCATTTTTATGGAATTAGGGCCCCGCCGATACACCGCGTCCGCGTGGCATCCGGAGTCCCGAGGCATCAACGCCTGCCCGCTTTACAGACGCGAGAGGCCGTCGTGCTGATATTCCTCCTACGAATCGGAGTGCACCCCTCAAGGTATTTGTGAAAAAAAACTCAGTGCCACGTGTCGCTAGTGATATGTCCAGCTCCCCTATAATTTATCTGTCTTGTTACACAGCTGCCTAGCTGCGGGGCTTAGCTGAGGGATTTCCCCTAATTGTCTTGTGCTGTCCCTGGAGAGAGCGGTCTGGGAGAGGCTGCGTGGAGGCTGTCCGGTGTCGAAGGAGGCAGGTCCCTTCTTCCGTGCTTCGGCTCCTTCGGACCGACGGCGGCGACTGACTGGTATCACAGCAGGACACTGTCCGCTGTGTTTTTCTTTATTCTGTGCTGTGAACTACTAACCACACCTTTGGACCCTCGTGAACACTCATCTGCGCACCGTTAATTGCTGAACGTCATTCGGTACTAGCGTTATTCATAAAAAAAATCTAAATTATCTGGTTGCTAAGAAGGTTGAAAGTAGGTTACCACGCCCTGTTATACAACTCACTATCGGCTGAGCTTACTACTACTTCATGCTAAGGCGCCCAACATATTCTGTATTATTGTTAACTACTAAAGGTACTGCATTTCCTCTACTGAATAAATTACTGTTTGTCAACGCAAGCTCCTTGTTTTTATTGAAGTTCCTTCCCCCAACTCACCTAGGGGTAGGAAAAAGCAAGCGTTACAGTGGCGCCTTCAACTGGTAATCAACTCTTAGCAACCAGCATTTCTTTTTAATAAGTAAATTTTTCTTTCTAAATTACAACAGGTGCAAAACATTATTATTAGTTCTACACTTACTAACCAACAAGCAACTTTGTAAAATATAATTGTTGTGTTTTATTTCCTTCCTTGATTGTTTTAAACCTGTGTCATTTGTTTTTATTGTGTGTAAACTATATGATAAGGTATTTTGTATGGTGTAAACTACAATGTAAACTTTTCAGCTATTGTAATTCTTAGTAACCACATAACCTTAAAATCTGAAACTAAAATCTATAAACTTATTAAAGTGCCGACCAAACTTCATTAGAAACACTTGCAAACTTACAATACTTTAATTAATCAAGTTTCTACAATAGTTTGGTAGAAGCTGAACTTTGTTTTGAAGGAAGGTTTCACGGGTCCAGTATTTTTTATTTCTGAAGTTCAATTCTGGATGGAGTTTTTCTCTACTCTAATATTCCAGTAACTACTGCTTGGAGGATCCTCGGCTTGCTTTTGCCTGGTTGGTTTCTTTACTTAATTAGGGTAATTTCTAGGATACCTGGTCTTATCTACAATTGTAACTTTATTTTGGTAGGAAATTCAAGAACTTGAATTTGTCTCTGTTGCTTTGGAAAGTAATTATTTGTTCTTGGATAGTTGTTGTATGGATGGACATTGATTTACTGGTAATATTGCTAAAATAATTTCACTATAAATTAAAAACTAAACCTAAATATCTACACATTTCAGTGATCAATCAATAAATTGAATTATTCACTACTGAATACACTCGCTAGGACTACTTAAAAAAAAAAACAAATTACTTGAATATACACACATCTAGACATTTCAATTTTGAATTGGTTAGTTAAACTAAATAACAATGATTACTGAAATAAATTCTTACATGAAGTCTAAGACTATGTCTATGAAGAATTTCTTTATTCAGTTATGGTTGTTCTGTTTGATAGGTGCGCTGTTCTAACTCTCACTTTCACAAAGTAAAGTGAGAGGTTAGTGAATCATGACGCGACGGCGCGTTCTTAACTCGCTATGAGTAGGTAGCTACTACTGCTTACTCTTTCTAAAACTAAACACTAAACTAAAATCTAAAACAGTTCTTACTGGAACTGTCGGAGACTCTGAATGTCTCAACATTATCCCCCGGTCCGTAGCTTTGGATACGTAACATCTGTCCTGGGAGATTGGCTAAACTTGGTATGTTTTATCTGTTTGTTGGTAGGCGCAGGCACCTTGCTGGAGAGTCGCGGGGTTGGTCGTCTTATACACCACCCTTCACATCCGCCGGCTTGGTGCGGGGTTGGTTAGGTTAATTAGGTAAGGCGGTAGGTAGCTAGGAAGAAGGTAGGTGAGGGCTTCTTTATAGGTAACTATTACCTATGGGATTTTTTCTTGTTCTGCAGTTTCTTTATAGGAGGTGTTCCCCAATTGCCATTTAGCGGGTCGTGACTATTGAAATAAGCCAACACTGGGTATTTTGGATACACTGACTTATTTATTCTTGACAGTCTTACCATGTCTAAACAGGTAGACCTCATTAATATTAGTCTGAAAGGATTCTAACACAGTATCTTCAGTTCCATAGAAGATACTGTGTCGTCTGTGTGTGGAAGTATGATTGTGTGATTGGTTTTAGTGGAGTATATGAAATGGAAGAGAGGAAGAATGAAAGAGATGAATTAGTTTCGAGTGAGAATGTATCAGACTGCTTGGGCTCTTCAAGCCTAAGGAACTAGTCCCCCTAAGCCGGTAGAGACTTACTACCTACCTCATACTTTAGGTTAGGTATAATGTTATTATTCTTATGTACTGTTGTAGAGGTAGTATTGTACTATTTGGTTACGTACCTACCTTCTTTGTCTAAAACTTCTAAACTTATCATGATAGGTAGCGGGACTAAACCGTCGCTTGATCAGTCTTAAACATAGGTACCTACTTTAGGATATTCTTTCTTTGTGTTCTTTGCTTTTTTGGTAGCTTTGTTTTTTTAACTTAAATTTTTTGATGCAGTTCTTTTCTGTTGTGGTTTTCGGCTGGGGGCAGCCGATTGAATTTCCTGCGTAAATTCTGCTGAGGTGGGGTTGTACTGTAACCCTCATATGCCGAAGGGGACCTCTTTCTTCAGTATTCATACTGGAATCCCTTCGACATTACAAAAAGTGACATTGACAGATTAACTGACTGACTCGAGGGAGTCTGTCTGTCAATGGGTGGCGAGAGCTGTCCTTTCCACATACTCTGTGGTCCTTCCTTTCTTTCACGACTCTGCTTCTGATACGAACGCTGGTTCAAAACTTTTAGTCTTCAAATTCTAGTGAAATCTCTTCAGCTGGTATGTATCCTGGTGATCAACCTGTGCGTGGCTTCGGCATCACTGTGCAAACCTAAAACAACTTCATTTTTATGGAATTAGGGCCCCGCCGATACACCGCGTCCGCGTGGCATCCGGAGTCCCGAGGCATCAACGCCTGCCCGCTTTACAGACGCGAGAGGCCGTCGTGCTGATATTCCTCCTACGAATCGGAGTGCACCCCTCAAGGTATTTGTGAAAAAAAACTCAGTGCCACGTGTCGCTAGTGATATGTCCAGCTCCCCTATAATTTATCTGTCTTGTTACACAGCTGCCTAGCTGCGGGGCTTAGCTGAGGGATTTCCCCTAATTGTCTTGTGCTGTCCCTGGAGAGAGCGGTCTGGGAGAGGCTGCGTGGAGGCTGTCCGGTGTCGAAGGAGGCAGGTCCCTTCTTCCGTGCTTCGGCTCCTTCGGACCGACGGCGGCGACTGACTGGTATCACAGCAGGACACTGTCCGCTGTGTTTTTCTTTATTCTGTGCTGTGAACTACTAACCACACCTTTGGACCCTCGTGAACACTCATCTGCGCACCGTTAATTGCTGAACGTCATTCGGTACTAGCGTTATTCATAAAAAAAATCTAAATTATCTGGTTGCTAAGAAGGTTGAAAGTAGGTTACCACGCCCTGTTATACAACTCACTATCGGCTGAGCTTACTACTACTTCATGCTAAGGCGCCCAACATATTCTGTATTATTGTTAACTACTAAAGGTACTGCATTTCCTCTACTGAATAAATTACTGTTTGTCAACGCAAGCTCCTTGTTTTTATTGAAGTTCCTTCCCCCAACTCACCTAGGGGTAGGAAAAAGCAAGCGTTACACTATACGCGATAGGATTAATAACTGGTATAGCCTAGAAAAAACTAGTTCGTCCTAAGCCCGATAGGATAAACCAGTTTAGGCTAGGCCAAACTATGTAGTTGATCCTGATATAAATACTCACACTCCAGGATAAACTAGTACGGCCAAGTCTAAATTTCTAATCATCATCATCATGATGATAATGATGATGACAAGCAAACATGAACAACCACTATGTTAAACCATGAAACACAACAAATTAATCAACTGTTGAGGAGGTCCGGAGAGAGACAAAAGTTGGATTTGACGAGTGAAAATGCAGTAAAAGAACAAGACGATTTAGGAAGTGGTCAACTTTAGAAGTGGTCAAGTTAGGAAGTGGACAAAGTCGTCCTGAGGGTTAATAGATGGATCACCAGTGCAGATTGTGAGAAGTTTCAGATATCTGGGACACATCCTCACCGATGACGCGAGTGATGACGAAGACATGGAGCGTGAGCCGCGCACTCTGACGGTGCGTTGCTTGCGCGTAGGTTTGATAAATGTAATGACCAAGTTGAACTCACTCTTTTTACGTATTTTATATTTTATTACGTACTAGCAGCACCTTGCGGTTTCACCCGCGTAGTTCCCGTTCCCGTGGGAATTCCGGGATAAAAAGTAGCCTTTGTTCTATTCCAGACTATAATCTATATCTGTGCTAAATTTCATCCAGATCCGTTCAGCCGTTCTGGCGTGATAAAGGAACAAACATCCATCCATCTGTCCATCCATCTAAACTTTCACGTTTATAATATTAGTGAGACTGAGGGTTACACATCGAATTAAAATTGCACGATGCCGACTCTACAAAAACATAATTATTTTAGTGAGTGAACCTTTATTTAACGTTCCTGTAAACAAGCTTACGGTTTTTAATTCACGGGTTTCAGCCTTTCAGGTCAATAGCCTTGCACCTACTAGGAACACTTACGGAAAAATACGTTTTCAACTGTATTATTTTGATCGTAAAGTCGAAAGTTAAGTGAGGTTTTCAATTCTCTTGTGGTCGGTGTCTATTCTCGGTAAGAATTAGTTTAACCGTTAGAAGAAATAAAATATTTTGGTTGAAGTATCTGCCACACAAATGTCCTTCTAACCGAACTTCGGTTACATCGTCGGCCAGGTTTAAAGACTAGCCATGTACGCAGGACTATACCATAGTGCATAAGTGTGTGCAGAAACACAGATTCACTCTCAAAATCCGATAGGACGGCAGATTTAAGAAAAAAAGGCAGGCGTGTATATATTGTATATACAACATAATAATTTAATTATAAATTCAAAAGTTGGTACAGACGGATGCAAAGATGGATGTATGGATGTGAGATTGTTATTTCACGTCAAAACTACTGAACAGATCGGGCTCAAATTGTGCATAAAATGTTGTTCTAAGCCTGGATATAAAACAAAAACTACCTTTTATTCCATAAACTAGTACACACAAACTTTAGAATACGTTTTAACTTGTTTCGATTCGTTGTTGAAAAACCGCTGACAGAATCTAGTAAAACATAAATACGTTTTTAGTTTCACCTACATTTGCTCTTTCCGCCGGTTATTTACCTCCTGTGCGGTAAAACTATGAGGGAAACTGTGACGTCAAACCTCCCGGGAGATCGGACACGCAATGCGACAACGTTAGTGTCGATAGGGATGTTATGTCAGCCTTTTAATTCCTGGGATAAAAAGAAGTGCTTTTAATACCTACCTTTATACCGGGATTTATTACTTCTTCTCCAATCCGGTTGGTCACCGTGGGGAAGTATGACCAAATTCACTCAAATCAAGGAATCTATATAAATGAAACCAATACAATGAAACAAGTACGAAAGAAGGAATATCACAATAACCTTACATAAGAAAAACAATAGATTCTGGCGTTACTTTGCGGAAATCCATTGCAAAATATAAGGATGAAAATATTTAGTAACAATTCCGCAAAAAATCTTCTCCGATAAGTTCTAACAAAATGTAGTCCGCGTTGTAGAAGAAAAACGACACCAACTACAAAAGACAAACATACGTACATATGCATATGTAAGCACATTGAACACAAACAAAACAACCGAACATAGAAACTCGTCCTCTTTGGTTTTTCGCCGCTTAAAAAATAGGTGCTGGTTAACCAACTACAACCACAACGGTTAAAAAATTCTAACTCCAATGAAAACCATCCCAATCAATAACCAGCGGTAGATAACAAATTGGCAATCCAGTACCTTTATGAAATCTGCCGGGAAATTGGAATGGGCGTATTTGAAACGGGTTCCGTATAGGCAGCTTATGATTTCGCAGGTTGTTGTCTGAGCGGGCGGGTTGGGAAATACATTGATCAGGCTGTGTAGGAAATTGTACTAAAGCAAAGTGCAGATGAAGTGATTTAAGCACTTTCACTTTCAAGATGACATTCTCATAAGGCTATAGGTATAATTTTATGGGTACCTAGGTAAGTTCTGTGTAAAAAAACATTGTTGTATGTTCTGTGGCGATAGGGGTCGCGACTCGTGGTCCCACTAATTTGACCCACTGGTGGGACAGTGTGTCGATTTAATGGGCTCGTGGTCCCACTGTTTGGTGGGACTATCAGTCAACGTAATGCAGTCGCTCGTAGTCCCACTGATTTGGTCATAAGGGCTATAACACAAATGTTTTTTTGTGAAATTAACAGAAAAGTGGAATTTATTATTAAATTATTTTATTTTATTATTAAATTTTTTCCGCCTAAGGGGGATTCAAAACAGGAATAAGCCGAAAATACAAAAGGCCAGCATAAAAACGAGATAGGTATTTTTTGTTCTACAAATGATTATTTTTTATGCTAAAATATTTAATTTTATTGTTTTATTGCAGGACAGACTAATAATGATCTTAATTTTATCGAAAATATTACTAGTTTGTAAATATTTCTGTTTATATAGAAATTGTCATAAAACTCAGAACTCTATCTCGATGAAGAGCACAGTACCTACCTAAAGCAAGAAATCGAGTCGTCTTTTGTTTTTATTGGCAATCCAGCCCTTCTAGCACGGCGATTGTTGTCTAGGGTAGAATAGACAATAATGACATTGCATCGCTATACATTGCGTACATTATTGAAGTTGATGGAATACATTTCAAATAATTTACGCATTGGATGACGAAGTGACGTAATTTTTCTCTATTCTACCCTAGACAACAATCCCCGTGCTAGGGGGGCTGTACCTTTATGAAATCTGCCGGGAAATTGAAATGGGCGTCTTTTGTTTTGAGCTTCGTTATTTCGAATAATCGGATGCAATTACTAAAACCAAAGCCAATCAAAGGTGCATCTTGCGTGAACTTTGATTCGAGTGATTGGTGGAATTGGTAAGACTAACAGCCGAGTTTTCAGTCGGTTGTTATTTTTGACAATAGTATAAACTTTTTGTTAGCAAAAAATTAAACTATTGTCAAAATAACAACCGTTTGAAAAACCGCTCAAAACTTTGACGTACTTTATTTTTGAATATTATGTCCAATATCTTCTGATAACAATTCAGTTAAGTTCTTTATGTATAAGAAAATTTTCTTACAAGTCTATGACATACATATTTCTAACCTAAGTGGCTGATGAAAAAGTATAATATTTATTTTACCAAGGACACTACCCTATTGTAAATGGCTTATTCCACTAATCATCATCATCAGCCTATATCAGTCCACTGCTGGACATAGGCCTCCCCCAATGAGCGCCATAGCGCCCTGTCTTCAGCTTGCCGCATCCAGCATCTGCCAGCAGTCTTTCGCAAATCGTCATCCCACCTGGCCGGAGGGCGTCCTACACTACGTTTGCCGAGTCGCGCTCTCCACTCCAGAACACGTTTACCCCAACGGTTGTCGGTTCTTCTCGAGATATGGCCAGCCCACTGCCACTTCAGCTTGCTAATCCTTTGAGCTATGTCGACAACCTTGGTTCCACTAATCCCCATTGACAATCCCCGTCAACGGGGATAAGTGAACTTTTTGTTCATTTTTCCCCGTGGACGCCGATTCGAACACGTAATGGGGATTAGTGAACTAAAAAGTTCATTAATTGCTTCAAAAATAAAATACTAATACCTAATAAGAATCATGTTTAATTTATTTTTCAAACCACATGCTCGACAATGCCGAATTATAGGTCATGTAAACCCTACCGAAAGCAAGACATTAAATCCCTTGGTATTAGCCGGGTTATAATGTTGTACTGAATTTCATTATAACCCGCTGGTTAATAATATGATTTCACTTTTCATAATTCTTATTACTATATGCATAAAGTTTAATTTTGCTAAACACAATTTGTCCTAGGCCATGGCCTACTTGATTTGACAAAATAAATGAAGTTTGCCTCCGTGTGAACCCCGGTCCGGAGGAGCGCGGTGTTCGAAATTCGAATTTCGAATCTAGGACCACGGCTAGTGCTTTCGAATTTGGAACGTCGCGCGCCTTCATTTGTTCACGCGTGACGAACAAATCGAGTTCTTGTAGGTGCCTATAGAAGATTTAATTTCAAAAATAATATTGAAAATGTCGAGTGATGAAAGTGTTTTGACTCCTGAGTTTATCAAATTAGATGCCATAGGCATTGTCAACAATCTGCTGCCAGAGAAGTCAAAGGAAAACATTATTTATCTACTGAGCCTGTTTTTTTGTCTCGCATAAGGTGTGAAAAGTAGAGTATACACCTCGGGGATAAGACTGTTTTAGTCTTGGGCGGTTGAACCCCTCACTGCACTCAGGACTCAGTCTTAATTCCCTCGCTTCGCTCAGGAATTAACTTATAACTCCCTCGCTACGCTCAGGAGTTAAATTATGAGTCCTTCGTTACGTTCGGGATTCAATTCGCTCCCGTGACATAAAACAGTGCTTTATCCCCTTAGTGTATAATCTACTATATAAGGTAAGGACTAGCTTAATGATTATTTTTGTAATGAAATGAAACATTTAAATGACCACTAGTGGCCACTAGGTACAGGAACGTAGACTACTTGAATCTAGACTAACCTACCAAAAAAAGTTCAAAGCTTGTTAAGCATAAGTAGTATACCCCTTAGCCTAAAAATGGCCGAAAATATTCAAACCCAAAGTCCAATATAAGAAATGAGATGAGAAAAAGCGGCAATCTTTATAACATTACCATCGCCGTCTAATAGCTATGGTCGGATTAAATTTCGTTGAACAGGCCGAAAAACTTGCACGACAGTGTGTGAGGTGTCGGATCTAGGAGCGTGCGGACTAAAGCGGAGGATTTATGGGCATCGTTTTATTTTATACCGTAAAATACATCAACACGTATACTATTATAAAGAGGAAAGATTTGTATTTTTGTATGTAACGAATAAACTTAAAAGCTACTGGACCGATTTCAAAAATTCTTTTGCCGTCAGAAAGCTACATTATCACTGAGTAACTATCTGAATGGAAAAGGTTGAAGGAGGTCTGCCGATTGGCAAACGGATCTACAAAAAAAAAACATAAAATACGAGGCTAAGTTCTAAGCTTGATATTAATTTTAATTTAGTTATACTTTAATTTTCTTAATTAACTTGTTATTTAGTTATCTAGAAATCCGAATAACAAGCTATATTATTATTATTAACATAAGCTATAGAATATACCCGTACGAAACGGACCACTAGTTTTTGATAAATTGGAAAGGTCAGTCAATTTATACAAATTTAACACACTCAAACAAAGAACGCTTAAACTAGACGCAATTTATACTGACGCTCGGGATTAGGTAGCTACAAAAGTTACATTAGTACCTTAAATGGGCCACCAAACACAAAAAAACATAAAACAAAATTAGTTTTTGTTTTTAAATCAAGATGAAGCCTTTCTTTTTGGGCCTGAACACAACAAGAACTTTGAGTATGCGGACAAAAACTGAACAATAATAAAGGGGTCACAAAATGTACCGATAACCAGGTGAAGGTCGTAGAAAACAGATGGTGATGCGCAGGCCGTGCAGGACCGGTTGTTATTACGACGTTTGTTTATGGGCGGCAGTGAACGTGTTTTGTAGAGATTGATCGCAAGAACCTATAGGTTTTATAACGGCGGTTTAAATGAAAGGGTATTTATCGCTTACCTACTATGTGTTAAAATTTCTCCCTACGTTTACGTTATAAATCATAGATATTCCTTTATTATTGCTATAATCACGAACATAAAAGGCATTTCAAAGCCGAACTTTACAAAAATTTACATTAGCCCTCAATAGGTAGTGCTTTATGAGCCCACAACTGAAAGTGCCTTAGTACGTCCACGCTGACGAATTAATTGGGTTCGAACCCGGCCCTTGTAGGTTCGCACGCTCAATCCGAACTCGACTCGTCGTCCGCTTAATTTCCTTCGACAATTTACTTTTTCTTGATAATTCCCACAGACCTAATTATACAAATGGAAGTTCTAATGAAGAGATGCCCTTTTCTTGTAAAACTCGCCGAAATTAAAATTAATTTATTTTATTGCGGCTTTATTACATTATCATTAGGCAAGTTGCCCGTCAAATTACTGACTTTAACATCATGAATTTTTTAAAGAATGTTTATTTATTTTTTCTTTTATTTTCTATCGCATAGCTTTCATTATCATCATCAACATTTAATAGTCCTCTGCTGGTATTAGGGTATTATACCACCATAGTGCCCTGTCTTCAACTTACCCCATCCAGCACCTACCTGCAGTCTTTCGGGTCGTTATCCCAACTGGTCAGAGGGCGTCCTACACTACGTTTGCCGAGTCGCGGTCTCCACTCAAGAACACGTTAACCGGTTTTCGGTTTTTCGTGAAATATGGACGGCCCACAGCCATTTCAGCTTGTTAATTCTTTGAGCTATTTCGATAACTTAGGTTCTCTGTCGGTATGTATTCGTTACGAATCCTATTCTATAGACTCCAAGCTCTTTCTATAGCTCGCTGAGCGACCTTCAACTGGTGGACCAACCCTACCGTGAACCAACCCTACCGTGAACCAACCCTACCGTGAACCAACTCTACTGTGAACCAACTCCACGTCTCACCTCCGAAGATCATGACGGGTAGACGCACTGATTGAAAACTTTCGTTTTCACTTTTTGCGGTTTTGATGAAGAGGAGACTTGGCGAAGTTTTCCAAACGCTACTGCCCAGCCTAGGTGGATTCTCCTCTGGGCTTCCATCTCGAAATTGCTTTTACCCAATTAGAGAATCTGCCTAAGATAAGTGTAGGTAAGTACCTACACTGTTCACTGTGTGTGTAAAACAGCTGTTTCCGAGTGGAAACAGTTTCGAGAAGGTGGCCATGTACGACCATCGGATTTGGATCAATGTGGCCATTGGTCATGACTTTGGTTTTATTCAGATTCATGCCACAACCGATTTATCGGGAGACCGAAACTTAGCCGTCCAGCATCTGGTTCGGTAGAACCACCTCCCGCTAGAGTCGCTAGAGGTACCGGAGGGGTACCTCTAGCGACTCCTATCAGCAAATACTAGTCGCTACTCACACATGTGTGAGTAGCATTGCGAATAGCAAATGTTCAAGAATTATGTTACAAGTACATACAAGAATTTAAAACCAGATTTTCCAACGAATAAAAACAAAAACTCAGCATCACTAAAAACAATGCATTCTGCATGAGTATTAAGATATTTAATGCTCTACCTGATGAATTCAAGGACCTACGCACACTGAAACCAAAGTTACATAAATGGTTACTTGACTGCTGCTTTTACTCGCTCAGTGAATATTTTGACAACTGTAAAAAAAATACCCTAAATTATGAACCTGCTGGGACATGACATGTAATTAACCTGTTTTGTAAAAATATTGTCTAGCTCGTTTTTCCTTTTTTTTTAATGTAAGTGTTAAGTTTGATTTAAAAATTTTGACGCACTTTTTGGTAGAACATAATGAACTAATATAGACTAGATAAGGACCTTTTTTGTTTATCTTGCAAATAAAAAATGACTATGGCTATCAACTCAGTTCAGCAGTAAGATTTGCATAAATTGTAAAATGTAGTAAATTTCAGGATAATCTATCTACGTTTTTAAATGTAGGTATGCTACATTCAAAAATGTAGATAGAATATCCTGTATCAAAGTTATTTCCAATTCAAGTCACATAATAATCACTCGATGTCAGGGAAAGCAAACAGTTCACGAAATATTTTGACAGCTATGCAAGCCAAATATTTTGTTGTGGCGGCGGCTTCAAAAACAATTTCGTTTGAGTATTTCAAACTCAGGGGTTTGAAACATTTTTAGCGTTCTAAAAACAGGTAAAGTAATTAATTAAGGCCTACGCATAGGCGTGCACATACCTACTTACCTAGCGTGGTTGAACCTCAAACGGTCTGTAGGTACTTCTTTTAAGAGCGTGGGTATTGCTGGCGATAGTCTGTTCGTGGCACATAATTTTGTAAGTATTGTCACTATTAACATACGAATATTATTTAATCGGTAATAACTCTGTCTGTCTGTTTCATATTCACGCTTAAATGGCTGTACAAATCGTAATGAAATTTAGATACTGTCTACCACCCTGCCGGTGGTAGACAGAATCCCGGGGACTGACAAAGGCTACTTTTTATTCTAGAAAAGTGCATGCGGAACCGCGGGCAGAGGCTAGCTAATAAAACTTTTTTATGTGTGATTTAAAATTAGCTGAAAATTTAAAATGATAGTTGAAAATAAAACCGACTGAGAGCTCGCTGGCTTGTAGGTACCTTGTAATTCATTACGTACCTACAATGGTCGAAGTTGAAATATGTAGGTAAATAAGATACGACCCCAGTATTTTTTCAAGTTGTCCATGTCAAAAAAGGTAAAGACATGTTCCATGTGGCTTTATATTTTATTATCCTGTATTTTTTACCGGCACTCTACAAACAATAGGCTTGTTATGAAAACGTCACGTTTCGACCGTGTGTCTTACTTGTTTAAAAATACTTCTTCAAAGACTAGCTTTTCATTTTCTTTCTTTCAGCATCACAGAATTTTATACAATGTATTTTTTATCGTTTTATTTTACATAGCATTACAAACACCTTGCTATTGCTGCTCTAATAAATTTGGACACCAAAAAAATGGTTTTTTTTTAATGAATTCGTATACCGCTTTCTACAACAAATTTCGCAAGGCCGAGGCTGTATATTTATTTTATTCTGGGTTTTAGTATTTGTTGTTATAGCGGCATCAGAAATACATCATCTGTGAAGATTTCAACGGACTATCTACGGTTCATGAGATACAGCCTGGTGACAGACGGACAGACGGACAGCGAAGTCTTAGTAATAGGGTCCCGTTTTTACCCTTTGGGTACGGAACCCTAAAAATGAAACTTAAACGCTCGACGATATTGTCAGGGGCTATCACTATGACTAGAACCTTCTAGTAGCTAATAAGTAGTTTCATTAAAGAAGAATGATTCATCTCGAGCAAACCATTTAATTTAATAGTTCTAACTGAATAAATCCATAACTACGACCGAACCTTTCCGAGCGTGATTTAAATCGGTGTGTCAACCCTACTAGCCCTCTGATTAATGTCACAATTTATTTCCTTTCCATTGGAAATGTTTCAGTGTAAACCCTAATTGGTCATTACTGGAAACAGATAGAGGCAACCTTAACCTTTGAACCCAAGAAAAATAAAAAAGGTATAGAAAGACATCTCACTTCTGTTGGTAGGTATAACAGAAATAAACGGTTTTTGAATTTCAAAACACAACCGTTTATCGACTTGAGATATCGTAGTACTGTATCATTAAATGTTTCAAAAAATTTGTAGTTTTAATTTAGTTTTTAGTAAAGGAAGCGATATATGGCACTATTTTGTGAAAGGGATAGGCATAGGATTTCGCGTTTATAGGAGCAGGACAAAGCAGAGCGGCGTACCTAAGCGCAAAAATCAAGTTTTTGACGAAATAAGCCAAAGGTTTCCATAGTATTCAAAAGTCAAAAAAGTCAAAAGTCAATAACTTATATTTCTTTAGGCTTACAAAATAAGCACTTAGACAAGTCAAATTTTATACATAAAATGCTAATATATAAAATAGTAATTATTATTATCTTATAACGGTGAGGAAATAAAAAAAATGTGATTGATAACAACAGTATTAACCAAAAAACAAATGATACCTACCTTACAAAATTATTTATGATAATTATTAAAATAGTTGTTTTTTATTTTTAAACAAAGGGGATCTGTTTTGTATCCTAAAAGTTATTATGTATTTTTTTCGAAGCCTTTCCAATAAAGATAACCCAATTCACGTCAAGTGACGTCACGTCAAGTGGTACTTTTGATTTCAGTCGCTTCGGAATGTAGACTAAAGTAAAGAAGCGACTAAGAATCCTTTAGCCTGTTAGTTGTTATTTTTCGAGTTGGAGCAAAACCCGTCCCAAGCTCTTCCGTTGCCTCGAGACAAAAGAAAATAAAAAACACTGATGCACAAATAATTAATTTAGACCAAGCGGGAGTTTCACATCTATTACTACTATCGTTTGTTGCGCCAAAGAAGTATTGAGGGTCGCCGATTGACTAGAACAGTTTAATGACTGTCACTTGTCTAGTTCTGAGGATTTGATAGGAGTTAGGGAAGGCCGGAAACTGTATCGGATACCGAATGAAGCTTCGAGATTTTTCTATAGGGTCGGGTACTACCTACTTCAGCCCCCCTAGCACGGGAATTGTTGTCTAGGGTAGAATAGACAATAATGACATTGCATCGCCGTACATTGCGTACATTAATGAAGTTGATGGAATGCATTTCAAATAATTTACGCATTGGATGACGAAGTGACGTAATTTTTCTCTATTCTACCCTAGACAACAATCCCCGTGCTAGGGGGGCAGTACAGTTCACAGAATAACTATATATACCCCATTTATCCGAGCAAATTGTATTTTAAATTATATTCCATCCCACAATGTCTGAAAACGAAAGTTTTCAATCAGTGCGTCCTACCCGTCATGACCTACGGATCTGTGACGTGGACGGACACTCACGGTAGGGCTGGTCCACCAGTTTAAAGTCGCCCAGCGAGCTATGGAGAGCTCTGCTCGGAGTTTCTCGGAAGGATAGGATTCGCAACGAATACATCCGACAGAGAACCAAGGTAATCGACATAGTTGAAAGGATTAGCAAGCTGAAGTGGCAGTGGGCTGGCCATATCTCGAGAAGAACAGACAACCGCTGGGGTAAACGTATTCGCTTCGTTCGAGACCGCGACTCGGAAAACGTAGTGTAGGACGCCCTGCGACCAGATGGGATGGCGATTTGCGAAAGACTACTGGCAGATGCTGGATGCTGCAAACTGAAGACAGGGCGCTATGGCGCTCATTAGGCGAGGCCTATGTCCAGCAGTGGACTAATATGGGCTGATGATGATGATGATGGGACACCCTGTATATCTGTGCAAATTTCAGCCAAATCTCATTAGTATTTTTGGCGGGAAAAAGTTATAAACGTTTGCATATCCATCCTTCTATACTTGTATTGTGTGTTACTTGATTAGGTTACGCCGAGCATTTACCTATACCTTAGTCAAACTGCTCGTAGAATGTTTGTAAACAAACCGCCCATACTTAAGGCCGTCTAGGATTGTCAGATTGCACGTATCTGCACATTTATTTTATCAAATGAAGTCGACAGATGGCACTTATTTTTGACATAGACTTGCAAAGTTTATCTTTTGTAGAAGAGATAAACTTCTTTTCTTTTGTTTGATAGCACAATCACAAGGTACTTATGTATCAATATACGCAATTTACATAACTTGACGATTTAGGACCTTAAAAATATTGCTTATAATTATTAACTGAAACTCGACGCCAATACGAGTAACGTGGTTTTGAAATTTTAACAAGGACTTTGGCTACGGTATAGTAACGTACCTATGTTATGTTCCTAACGTCAAAACTGACCTAACATGGGTTATAATATTCCCTTCAGCCACCGAAATGTTCGGTGAATTTAGGAACAAAACAAAAGTCCGTTAAATAACCCGTAAATCATGTTTTCGTGCCCGACGCCATTAAAATATGTCAGCTGATTCGGGACGCTCGATTCGGAGTGATTTATAGCAATCGTTTAATTTTCGGTAGTTTCTGCAGAATGGCGCATACATCACTAATAATCTCACTAATATTATAAACGTGAAAGTTTAGATGGATGGATGGATGGATGTTTGTTCCTTTATCACGCCAGAACGGCAAAACGGATCTGGATGAAATTTGGCACAGAGATAGATTATAGTCTGGAATAGGACATAGGCTACCTTTTATCCCGAAATTCTTACGGGAACGGGAACTACGCGAGTGAAACCGTGAGGCGCTGCTAGTATATTATAAGGAATCTAATCATAGATAGGTATGGTGGTTTTTTTATCTTTTTTAAACACCATGAAATAGTATGCGATGTGTTGTTATGTCATACGGTTGTTATCAAGTTACTATTAGTTTATTGAATACTAGTTGTTATCTATACTCCGATTTATAATCCAAGATAGTTTATGCCCACAAAGTTTTAGTTTTTTTTTAGTTTTAGTTTTTTTACACAGCCGTATGACATATCAACACATCACATACTATTTCATGGTGTTTAAAAACAGATAAAAAAACTGAAAACTTTCAATTGAATTTCAAAATTGATAATTTGTTATTTTATAAACTACTAGCGGTCTTCCCCGGCTTCGCTAGGATATATATAATATCGCCTATGTTCTTCAAAATTAGGTTATCTTCACCGACCGGTCGCGAATCGTTGGCCGAACGTCACGGGATGCGAGCTACTACCAATTACTGTCGCTCACCGGGATGCAACGGAAAGTAACCCTTAAATTCGGAAAAATGCACTAAAATTAGTTTAAAATTCCTTAAACATTGCACTTTCTTTTCTGCTGAGTGGATGGTGAAATCTGAGTTGGTATCATTGGAATTCATATATGAAATTCCGATATGGGTGTAACAAGATATGTTGGTATTTGCTCCGAGCGATATTGGCGATGAAAAATACTATCACCATTTTAATATGCTATTAATGTGACTTTGCTTACAAAAAATGACATGGATTCTAGATCATGCTTTTAATGAATTTTAAAAACAGAATCCAGGTTTTCGAATTCCATTTCCGCTATAACTCATCGTGTTCCTCAATTGTAATTAAATAATTCTGGACAATTCACACAGCATTATCTCTGCAGCTTGTGTTATGGGTACTAGATAACTGATATACATAATACAATACATAGATAGATATTTTTTATTATACATAGAAAACGACCAGAACACCTTGAACAAATGTCTGCAGATCGTACACACATTTGTCCTGAGGCGAGAATCGAACCCGCAACTTCCTGCGTCGCAGGCAGACCTTCGCCTACCGCGCCACATCGGTCGTCATCTAATTAACTTATATATACGAAACAAACACCATTTTTGTGCATACCTTGATCAAGCCAATTAACATCATAAAAAACTATTGAACGAACCAATTCAGCGCTATGCCAAAAATAAACTGCGCCTATAGAAAGCAACGTACCTGGTTCCAAATAAAACAACACTGAAAACCGTGGAGAAGTGAACTATTTTCATTTAAGCCTCTGTATTTCCCTCGAAAGGCATCGAAATGCCGCTCTAATAGATTATTGTTCGAAAAAGTTCCCGAGGCTTGCTTATTGTTTGCGAAAACCTCGTTATAACCATCCACTGTTTTAGTGATGTCCGTAGATCGAAAGTTTCCAGGCGCTTTTGTAGCTTTTATTTTCGATCTGGGACTTTGTTGAGAGCTTTTAATGAAGCGGACGTTTTACGTAAAGTTCCAGGCTTTTTTTACCTACCTACTGATGAAAGAAAATGCCTAATTAGTGCTTAGTGATTATTTCAGTTTTTCGCTAACAGTGAGTGAGCAGAGCGTTAAAAAAAATGTTGAGGCTCAAAGTCTATAGGTAAAAACGAGTAATTATCTGTTCCGAAGTAACATTACCTAATCTGTGGATTCAAAAATAAAACCGACCGAGTACGAGTCTACTCGCACACGGCGGGTTCCTTACAAAACTATTTCGCATAAGAAACCTTCTTTTTTTTAAACGAAAAAATGTTTTTTTTAAAGATTGTAAATAAAACAAACTATTTTGACTCGGTCACCCATCATGCGTCAGGTTTAAGCAACCTGTTGTATAATAGGTACCTCTAACGTTCACTATTTATATAACTATCATAGTACCGCCACAACCACGCCCGACGTTCCTTAACTTCGGCGATCGGTACTCATCGTAGTTTATTTATTAAATTAAATATAGTTTTATTATTTGTTGAAATAGCGGTAAGCAAAATACACACTTTGTGAAATTTTCAACTGTCTACCTATCATGGTTCCTTCATGATATAGTACAACAGCTCGTTGACAGACGGACCGACAGCGGAGGCTTACAACTATTAGGGTCTCGTTGGCACCTTTTGGGTGCGGAACCCTAAAAACGATTTAAGATTTGCGTCTAATAACTTTGAAGATAAAAATTACCTCTAAAATTTGATTTCTCGGGCAATGTTGTAAGTGTACGATGGTATAACATAGTACTAGTTCCTTGGAAAAATAACAGATGGAGCCAATGTGGGTTCATTAAATAGGGCCAAAAAGTAAAAGATCCAACGAGCAAGAATCGAGCCATTTTGCGAGTCAAATAAGGACGCCACGTTTCGGAAAACTGCCGGCGTACTTTTCCAATTCACTATTGCAACTAATTAAAACTTTAGTTAAATCCGAGATTCCCATTATACTTTCAGAAATGGCGACGGGTTAACCTACAACTGCGCTGAGGAAAATCAGCTAAATACAATTTACACCGTTTTGTAACGATGCTTCCCGTTGAATATATTCTGATCCAGCACTAAAAAAATATAAATAATATAAATGAACCACGGTTTAAATTGATTTATAGTTTATTAATTATTATATCAGTTATCTAGTACCCATAGCACAAGCTCTGCTTAGCTTGGGACTAGATAGTGCTGTGTGAATTTTCCAGCATCATTATTCGACCGAGTACCTAAGGAATACTAACACTAATATAAGGTCATTTTAGCATACAAACTTACTAACAAATTATGGATCAGTGTAGTACGAAATAAAGGTTTTTTGTTTTAAAAGTAAAAAAAAAAAAACTGCTTCAGAACACAGTAATACTGTAAGGATGGGTGTCGGAGGCGAGTGAAACGACAGAAATCCAGATGATGACTACTCTTTATTAGGGAACGTTAATACTTATACCACAGATTAGGTAGTGCATACATAATAGTTACTACTACTACATCTCATTTCCACCGCAATAAAGAAATAAAATAAATGTTAGTTTATTTTATTTTAAAACTAATTACATTTTCTTATGCTAATCGAATACACATGATTATTACATGAATTATTATAATTTTACGAATAAATGAAATTTGATTAAATATGGTATAATATTACGTTTGAATATATTTTTCTTACTTATTAGTATACATTACTCATAAGTACATAAAATTAAGTATCTGGCGGTATATAACGCTTAGTCCTGTTCTTGTGTACTAAGTATATTTTATTATCTTTTATAATTTCAACATTTGGTGAACAATCTCTTATAACAGAATATGGACCTGAATAAATGCTTTTGAATTTATTTCCTGTCTCATTTCTTATTAAAATTAAATCATTTGGCATATATGCTATTGGATTAATATTCTGATCATATCTTATTTTCCTATTGATTTTACTTAGAATAAGATTATCTCTTGCCTCTTTCTGTGAAGTTTGTATTCTGTAACGCAATTCTAAGGGATAGTTATCATAATTGTAAAGGGGATCTATCTTACTTGAATTTAAATTCGATGGTAAATTAATCTTTTTTCCGAAAACTAGCTCAAATGGCGTGAATTTTGTCTCAGTGTGTACCGATGTATTGTACGAGAAACACCAAAAAGGAAGCCATGTACTCCATGCATCCGAATGATTTTCAGTTTGTATCCGTAAATAGTTACCTAAATGCTTGTGTGAATTCTCCAATGCGCCAATACTCTGATGATGATATGCTGTCGACTGTAATTGTTTTATCTGTAAAAGTTTACATACCTCTTTCATTGTAGCTGATAGAAACTCAGAACCCATATCTGTTGCTATACTCCCTGGAATTCCATATCTAAGAATAAAATTATTAACAAAACTTCTAGCTACCTCTACTGAACTTTTAGATAGCAAAGGATAAGCTTCTATGTACTTACTCAGTTCACATTGTAAAGTCAATATATACGTGTAATTATAATTATCTCTGTCTAAAGGTCCTACAATATCTAAGAATATTTTATCAAACGCTGATGTTGCAGTTATAACCATTGGTTCTTTTATATGATGAGATGAATATTTTTGCTTCTGACATTTATCACATCTTTTTATAAATTCAGTAACATCAACTTCTAGACCTGGCCAAAAGTAATACTTTTTAATATTATTTACCATTCGTCTAATGCCTGCGTGGCCACTAGTGGGTAAAAGATGAAAGTCATTTATTATCACACGTTGGTCATCTTTATTATCTATCCTCTCTACATCTTTCAAAATACATAGTCGTGGACCGGTCCAATTACTTATTTTCTGTACCTCTTTAATTACTTTTTCAGTAAAAATATTATTATTATTATTTTTTATAAAATATATTTCTTCTATTTTACATCTTTCACAAAATCTCTCCAAATCTCTCACAAATTCGCCTGGCGATAGTTGCGATTGAGATGCTGGATTGATATAAATTGTACTTACACATGGTACATAACATAATGTTTTACTTTCACACTTTATCTCATTTAAATTACGATATCGTTTTAATTCATGCGCGCTTATAAAACGTAATTCAATAAATTGTTTAGGCTTACGTAGCATTTCTACAACTTTCGGGTGATCAAGCCGATCGTCGTGAGAAATTACAACATCTTGTTGCTGTTGTGCCTGTTGTTGTTGTTGCAGTCTTGCTTTCTGTCCTCTCGTCATTACATTCATGCTGCATTCATTCATTTCTTTTAATTCCTCTGACGTAATACGCAAGCGTGACATGGCGTCAGCTGCTGAATTATTTTTCCCTTTTACATACTCCACGACAAAATCATATTCCTCTAAAATAAGTCTAAATTTCATTAATCTACTTGAAGGATCTCGCATACTAAATAACGCTAAAAGTGGTTTATGGTCGGATTGAACTTTAAATCTTCGTCCATAGAGATACGGTCTAAAATGTTTTACTGACCACACAATAGCTAACAATTCTTTTTCTATAGTTGGATATCTTTTCTCTGCTTTATTTAAACTTCTACTGGCAAATGCTACTGGCTTACCATCACCATTACACAAAACCGAACCAATAGCAAACCCGGAAGCATCTGTTTGCAAAATAAATTCATTTTCCTCTGAAAAATTAGGATATTGAAGTACTGGATGTGAAATAACACATTGTTTGAGTAACTCAAATGATTTTTGACAATCGGTGTTCCAATCAAACTTTATATTTTTTCTTGCTAAATTATTCAATGGATATGCCTTTTTTGCAAAATTTGATATGAATTTTCTATAGTAATTAACAAAAGCAACAAATCGTTTAACTTCGTCTGAATTTGTAGGGATTGGATAATTTTTTACTACATTTATTTTATTAGGGTCAGGTATTACTCCTTCGGACGTAACCACATGCCCTAAGAAAAGTAATTCCTTTTGCAAAAAATTGCATTTATTGGGATTTAATTTAAGATTGACTTTCTTTAGCCTTTCAAAAATATCTTGCAAATTTTTTATATGTGACTGTAAATCACGGCTGAAACAAACTATATCATCTTGGTAAACTAAACATTTTTCATATGTTAAACCTGTCATAGCCATTGTCATCATACGCGAGAAAGAACTGGGACTAGTCTTAAGACCTTGAGGAAGTCTTGTCATTTGATATTTACCTGAATCGAACGCTGTGTACTTACGACTGTCTGGATGTAAGCTAACATTGTAGTATCCTTGATGTAAATCTAAATGCGAGAAATACACACAACCCGATAAAGAATCCAATATTTCCGTAATATTTGGAAGCGGAAACTTATCATTGTGTATGCTGTTGTTAAGTTTTCTATAATCAATAACTAAACGCCATTTCTTATTTCCATTGCTGTCCGATTTTTTGGGAACAAGTAAAATTGGACTAGACCATTCACTTTGACATGGTTCTATGATTCCATCTTTCAACAAATTATCAATTTGATTTTTAATTTCATTTTTTAAAGAATGAGGTAATCTATAAGGTTTAGAATATATTGGTTGAGTTCCTTGTTTAACTTCAATCGAATGTTGATAAATATCTGTAGTTGTTAAAGTATCGCCATCTAAATAAAAAATATCTGAATATTTCGCACATAAACTTTCGATATTTATTTTCTCTTCCCTATTTAAATGATTTAAATTTAATTTAGAAAATAACAATTTAACACGTTCAGCATTTTTAGCTTTTGCATCAAAAACACAAACATCAAAATCTTTAGAGCTTTGAATATTAAGCTTTAACTGTGTCAATTCTATGTCATTAGATGTTGTATTTAAAATACGTATAGGTATCTTACCGTTGATTGGAGCTACCAATGTACTTGCAACAAAAATACCTTCCGAAATCTCTTTTGTACATACCACACATTCCTCTGTCAAATTCGTACTTACATAATGAATAGATTCAGATCTAGCAGGTAATTGCATAAAAGTTTTAGAATTGTAAATATTTATTTTCATCTCATTTCCATTCAACCATAACGATAAAACGTTGTTATTAAAGTCGATGACCGATCTGTACTTGCTTAAAAAGTCTTGGCCTAAAATTCCATGTGCCATACAAGGTAGTGAGTCAAAAACATAAAACCTATGACCAATTATTTGGTTATGAGTCCGTAATTGTAAATCAACATATCCTATTGCTTGAACTCTACCTCCGATTCCATTTATGATTATGTTCTCCTTATAGATTGGGATGTTGAACTCTTGCACGTACTTATGTTTTAGGGCTGAAATCGATGCGCCTGTATCTAATAACCAACTAAATGATTCATAATTATTCACAAATAATTTAATGCAATAACTACTGTCACTAGCTAAAATATTATATTCTTTAGCCTCGAAAAAACTCATTTTCGAAAGAAAGTATCTTTTCTGGCGCTGATGATGTGGGCTGCTGTTCTGTTGCAATGCGAACCTGTCCTCGGGACTGTTTATTTCCTCTATAATTGTTCTGAAATGACTTACCTCTGGATGTTGCTTCTACATTTGGCTGCCAACCTCTGCCGCGGGGCTGATATCCACGGGATACCCCCGAGCCACGCTGCTGTAATCCACCACGGTTGTAGCCTCGGAAACTACCTCTGTAGCCTCGAAAACCACCTCTATACGCACCTTGGTTGTAGCCTCTATGACTGTTGTACACCGGCTGCCTGGAATTGTTTTTGTAATGCGCGTTATTATTGTACCGGGACATTGACAAAATTTCACCAGATGACGTCATTGATGACGTGTCCTCATCTATCGCAGCTTGAACTGCGTCTTTTAGGCAATCGAACCTCTGAGCTGAAATGATTGTACTGATCCTACGATTCCGTAACCCCTCACTAAACTGTCTTATAGCCTGTTTTTCATTTATTGATTTTAATACATCATATTTCATCGAATCTCCTCCAGATTGAGCTATTGTCAAACTCACAAACATTTCCGAAAGCTTTTTACCAAAATCATCCACTGATAAATCATTCTGCCTACAACTGAGCATTTGTTTTTGCAAAGCACTTGCCGATTTGCGGGGCAATAAGAGTCTTCGCATGTCACTCAAAAGGAATTCTACACTGTCATATTTAGATGCTAATTTTAATTTCGCACCTTGAGATAATCTAGTTCTCAGAACAAAATTAATCAAATTACAATGCGCTTCATTGGAAATTATCGAACTGTAATATTCAATGCCATCAATTAATTTTTGTGTGATAAAAATATCATCCGATATAACGGGTAATAAGTTCAAGGCAACTTTCAGGTCAAATTCCATTTTTACACAAGTATCATTTACCTTTTCTATTAATAATTTTATCTTTGCATACAAAGTATTTATATTCTCACAATGTTTCAAAATACACTCTTCTTCTTCTTTACTTCTTTCAATTTTATTTATATTTTCAATATAAGTATTGTACTGATTTATAATTACTTTACATTCATCTAACTTTTTATTTGCAATGGAACCTTGTCTACGAGAAGGTCCTATTTTAATTAAATATGTTTTAATCTCTACAAGTTCATTATAAAGTTCAATTAAATATTCTGCCATTAACTTTAATTTAAATTACCGATATAAAAAAATAATACACATACCTCTTATCCTATTATAATTTTACCGTAATAACCACTTCGCTGATTATTGTCCATTGTCCAGTTTAGGTATAATGGGTAGGGTGCCTTTACAATTAGATCCGCATGTAAAGTTCATTCACATTATCAGGTTTCAGTCTCAAACGTCTTACCTACATTTATCTACACGTACACGTACCGCACGATCTCGATCTCGAGATATTTTTCACTATCACAACACTGATTTATAATTTACTCTCGTCGATCTTCAAGTCAGGGTACAGCTGCTGCTGTTGACGACGACGGCGCTGTAGGAACGATCCTCTATTAGACACATCGAACTGCTGTTGCGCCCATCTAACGTGACATTTCTTATACTGCTTGAAGATGAAGTACATCGCTGCGATCAACAGGAGAGTGCAAACGACGATCATCGCTACACTCATCATCGACAGATGACTTTTTATTTCTTCCAAATGTCCATCGTTGGAACCTGCTGCATTTTGGTTCAGGAACACGGTTTCTTTTTGAATATTTGAACGGCACATTTTGAATGATTTTTGTTGAACTTTTTGTTTTAAATTAAAATATTAGAAATTTGAAATCATTGTTCAATTGATAGGCACGCACGCGTCACGCGTTCCAAACATGGCACGGCTCGCCATGTAAGGAGCTGGTAGGGTCGCCATGTAAGGATGGGTGTCGGAGGCGAGTGAAACGACAGAAATCCAGATGATGACTACTCTTTATTAGGGAACGTTAATACTTATACCACAGATTAGGTAGTGCATACATAATAGTTACTACTACTACATCTCAATACAAGACATACCATTGGCTTTATTATAAGACTAATAGCTAGGCACAACTTGTAGTCGTTATTGGATTCGTCAACTAAAAAGAGACAGATTTTGTATTGTAAATGCAACTGTCTCTTTTGAGTTTCCTTATTACAAAAAGAGTAGTAGAAAATTTAAACCGATTTTATATCCGCGCGTGCGTCATCGGAGCGTCGATGACTCGGATAATTTTAAATGTTTTTATCTGTGTTAGTCTATTATTGAGGTATTTATTATATGGGCCCTAATTAAGTTTCTTTTTGTACACTTTCTTTGTGGTCTGAAATAAAAGTATTATAATTATTCTAAGGTTTTATTTACTATAGTACTCTGGGTAATCTCTAAGAAATTAATAAATCCCAAAAATTTACGATCTCGACGGGATTCGAACCCGCACCTTCCCCTTCAAACCTTAGAATCAAGCAACGGCAAAACCTCTCGTCAAACGAACTAAATGTAAATTTAGTCTTTGAGCAGAATTGGATAACTTCATTGTTTCCTCTGTAGGCGGCGCTGACGGCGTAAGTGCCGAAAGAACTCCCAAAGATTTTCGACTGGGCGAGATGAGATATTACAATTATATTTTTAAATTCTCGACTTATCGTTTACGTATTACATCGGTGTAACCGTAGTACAACTTTTCACGTATAAAGGACGAAAACAGAGGGACTTAAATGGGTTTCTGTACCCCGCGGCCAATTCGACTACGTGCTTGTTACCTTCGTAATATTTCAATGTTTACAGAATTGCCTGGACGTACTTATGTATATCTGCTGCCTAGAGATTATCAAGCTCAAGATTGTGATTTACTAATACTTTCGTATGTACATGATGAGTCTATGCGACATCTTCTATGAATGAAATTGAACATATTCATATCGCATTAGGGGTGCCTGTAAGGATAGGTGTACAATATTTTAAATAAATAAATAAATATTCCAGTTTTAGTTTCTCGTCTGTTTATATATATTCCACGGACAACAACTCTGAGTAAAATCAGTACCTACCTGTATAGGTACTTGGTTGCAATGTACAGATTTTTTTACTTTGACTCTTAACTTATTCAAAACAATCATTACTAGTACACGGTAATTTTAACTATAGTTATCTCTAAGGACCTTCCTCAAAATTTTCCCTGATGGATTCTTTGGTAAAACATCTAAGAACATAACCTCTTTCACTCTCTTATACGCCGCTACTCTTTCCTCGACAAACTTCAAAACTTCATCCTCCTTTAGTCTATGTCCTTCTTTCACTACTATGAAAGCTTTTGGAGCTTCTCCTTGTCTCGTGTCGGGAATACCAATGACAGCTGCATCTAGGATACTCGGGTGTTCTTTTAGTAGATTTTCTAATTCTGCTGGAGGGACCTGGAAACCTTTAACCTGAAATAACGCAAAACATTGTATCGGGTACCCAATATTGTATTGTATTTTGGTATTTTACGTGAGAAACCCAGTTGGCAATTCAATTTGAGTCATATTCATGCGAATTCTTTGAATCGCTTCGTTTGAGATAAGTGGAAAATATAATACTGGGTAGGAACGAGTTACCTAAATTGGTAGTTATTTACAACCTTGAGATAGCAACAATAATATTTTGGCTCATTAAACTATCATTGTTGCGAAACTGGTATACTTATTATAATTATACGTATTTTCAACCAGGAAATTACCTTTTGTTTTTCTGTGATTTATAACTACTTAGGTAATTATTATTTTACTGTAGGCAAGAATTAATTTCTGGGTCAACCAGTGGGAGACCATTCGTAGAACTGTTTTCATTTACACTATCAAGTTTATATTTAACCAAAGTTGGTTCCTGTTTGTTGTTTTGATTATATTATAACAGTAAATAACAAAACTAACCTTGATAAGTTCCTTTAATCTATCAACGATAGTCACGGCCCCATTTTCATCAACTTTTGCGAGGTCGCCAGATTTGAACCAACCGTCTTCTGTGATGGCCGCTTTGGTGGCCTCTGGGTTGTTTCTGTAGCCTTTCATGACTTGAGGTCCTCGTATCAGGAGTTCTCCAACCTATAAATTGATATCATCAGTTGAAGTTATTACTGTCCTTAAATTCTTAGTAATTTCTTTTTCACTAGTAGATAATTGACAAAAAATTACATCTCTGGACATCTCCACTTTGGTGGACCGTGTGTGTAAGGGCCTTACCCTCAAAAAATAAAAGGAACTTAAAACCTGTTAGTCGCCGTTTGGTTCTCTACAAACGCGTTGAGGCAAAAAAAAGTGAGTTGCAAGGGGCATCTTCATTACCACACCTTTGGCATCAGTACCTATTGTTGTAAACTAAATTGCTTCCGATTGGCTACTCACTTCGTTAGGACCTAAGTTGTTCATATCGCCGTCAACGACCCTCAGCTCAGTATTGGGTACAGCGAAGCCTGATGAACTGTAGTTGGTGGAGCCCGGGGTCATAGCAGTCACCATCGGTGAAGTTTCCGTGAGGCCGTATAGTTGGAGGAAGTTCATTCCAGCCTGGAATTTCAATATTTATTTGATAAGTATTCTTTAATTCTGATTTGAACATGAAAATACTAGGCATGCCTTTTAAGTTATGTCGTTTCCATATTTCCCGACAATTTTGAATTTGGAACTGTTCTATTTTCGAATGTGTTTAAATTTTGAATCTCAAAACAGTTGAAAGTATTAGGCTAAATGCTATTGTTTAGTCACAGCGTCGATTGGAATCTGTCAGGTTACGTACGAAAATGAATCTTATAATTTATCCTACGGTAAATCTGTGGCATAGAAAGTCTGTAGATTTAATTTGAAAAAATAATGATGGCATACTACTTACCTTAATAGAGGAAAACACATATTTTTTTTACATTTTGTCCTTGCTAATTTTGAAGTATAATTTTGGCATTTACCGAGTGTCCATGCATGGATATGTTCTGGTATTGGTAAGTAAGAGCGATTTCATTATGTTTAGAAAGCAGTTTGTTTATAAATTTGACACGTTTGTGGTGACTAGGTACTTGGTAACTTACAGCAGATTTTTCTATGACTCTTCGAACATCGTTCAGTGGAAGAGGAGCGGCTCCAGAAGTCATTACTTTCAAATGAGCAAGATGTTCTTTGGTTACGTCTTTATGTGACCCCGCAAATAAAACTGAAACAAAAAACATTGTTCTACAACTACAATCAATCAATATGTGACTAAACTATATAATAGTTTCATCATCATCATCATCATCAGCCTATATCAGTCCACTGCTGGACATAGGCCTCCCCTAATGAGCGCCATCGCGCCCTGTCTTCAGCTTGCCGCATCCAGCATCTGCCAGCAGTCTTTCGCAGATCGTCATCCCACCTGGTCGGAGGGCGTCCTACACTACGTTTGCCGAGTCGCGGTCTCCAATATAATAGTTTATTACAATCAAACAATAAAATTAAATTTAAACTAGTATTTACAATTGAAACCATTGAGCTAACTGCAGACTGTTGCAAACAATCTACAAG
This sequence comes from Eupithecia exiguata, assembly GCA_947086465.1. NCBI lineage: Eukaryota > Metazoa > Arthropoda > Insecta > Lepidoptera > Geometridae > Eupithecia > Eupithecia exiguata. The sequence continues at coordinate 9,948,404 of OX352240.1, read as the reverse complement.
TAGCTCAACTGATAATCAATCAATTACTATTATAATGATTACAATAAACTCGATACGTTCCATCGTTGGTCAAGGCACGCATTGTTGGTCACATGTATCACAAGGATCACGATTTTCATATCAACTAGATCAATCACTAGTCAGAGATCGTATAAAATAATCATAGCGTATGCTTTTAGGTATTTTGTTACACGGCCTCGTGTACTTTCTGTATTTCGTTATGTTAATTCTTGTACTATCTGGATACCGTCACTGGTATTTCGAGTTCCTTATTCTGTGGTATAGTCGTAAATAATTTATCAACATTACCAGCCCCATTATACTTCCACTGGCATTCCCCAAGTAACGATCCCGAGCCGTCTCCTTCCATCGAAACCAAGTAGTAGATAAGTTAAACTACTTAGGTGATTAAAGCGTTACGTCTTATGACTTCTTTTATTATTCTGACAAATAAAATATAATGTGTTTGAAAATGACTAACCACATGTAGCAAACATTTAAAGAATACGAACCTAACGGTGGCGTAGCCATCAGCAAGTTGATCTTATGTTCTTTCATTGCGCTGCAGAAGGAAGTCGGGGTGAATTTTGGAAGCGCTACAATTTTGAGCCCTGCACTCAGTTTATGCAGTAGGATCCCTGTTAGTCCGTAGATGTGAAAGAACGGGAGCACTCCCAAAACTGCATCTTGGCTGTGACCTGTGTAATACAAAATTAATAACATCTGTGGTTCTATCATTAAAAACAAACACTACCTCTGCATAAAACCGTTGAGGGGGATTTCTGGACTTTTAAAAAATGAAATTCCAGTTTCCCCTTCAAGGGGGATTTGTCAAGGGGGAAAACTGGAATAAGCCATTGTAGCTAATCTATTACTAACTAGCGGTCCGCCCCGGCTTAAAAAACTAAGTAGTGCTAACTTGTGCTTCGCACTATATTCTATGGTACTCAGTGATAATGTAGTTTTCGAACGGAAGAATTTTTGGAATCGGTCCAGTAGTTTTTAAAGTTCATTCGCTACATACAAAAATACAAATCTTTCCTCTTTTTAATATTAGTGTAGATGAATGTATGTAGCATTGACATGTAGGTACCAGTATTATTTCATCTACTTCCACAATATAGCTAACTACATGATTATCTTAATAAGGTAGTCACTAGATTGACATAGCATTTGCGTGTAATAGCCATCTATCAAACCTAAAACTGTTGATCCAAACAAGTGAATAAAATAATGAAACAAGAAAACTCGTCATTTTTATTTATTCGCGGGTAGACAGTGACCTCGTCGTCAAATGGTATATCGTTAAGTAGGGAAACTAAATGAAACGTCTGTCTTGCTCGATAGCCAGTTTATTACTGCCGAGTTACAGGTACCCCCAAGTTATATACAGCTCACTTCCTCTAATGCAATGCTATAATAACATCATAATAAATTATTTATTTCCAGACACAAGATCTATATAGGTACGTACCAATACGATTCTACTTACTACTACACTACTATCTACTATAAGCACCTGATAATCGTGTCGTGACACGATCCCTCTGGTCTTCACTGAAAACCAGGGCTGGGTGTTCATCAGTGTGCACCCAGCACAATGCTGAGTGAAGGCCATTTTGCCATAAACACTGCTATGCACAAATTTAATTTGTTACTTAACATACTTTTTAAGGTGTTTGTGTATAGTAGTTTTAAGGCTTTAAGGACGCATATTGATATGGATCAGTTGAGGTACTTGTAGATTGTTTGCATCAGTCTGCAGTTAGCTCAATTGTTTCAATTGTAAATACTAGTTTTAATTATATTATTTGATTGTAATTTTCTTTGTTAAGGCGAATATGAAGGCAAAAACACGAAAATTAGGTGTTTTTGAACCCGTTTTCTGACAAAAATATTGATTGTGGAGCTTTGAAATTTATATATCCTGTAACACATATCTTAAAGAAGTGCTTCGCGGTCCCAAATGTTTGCCGCTAATTATAGTTTAGTTGTTATAGTGTTAGTTATAGTGTGTGTTTAGTTGCTTCGAACTCACTTTTTATCGGTGTCTCAAATTCGATCAGTACCAAATCCAGTATAGTGATTCACATAGTTCATACCTATTTCGTGGCGGTCCATTATCGTCGAAAAGCAGTCAAAATAACGATATTAAACGTAAAAACGTATTTTTGCCTACAAAATCTGTGATACAAACCTGACCAGTAACTCGTCACCTAACCGCAGAGGATCGTATTATTTGGTTGATTAGGGCACTACATGGTATGCTGAATCGAAAACAAGCACTCATTGCTGCATATAGGCGCGCGGACATGCCCAAGGTCATTTGCCTTACTATTCGCCTTAATAAAGTTTTAAGGTAAATAAAATATCTTCTATTCTATTCTATACTTAAAATAATTAAAAGTAATACACAAAACAAAAATATACCTACTGAACTATGTACACAGGGTACCTACTCACAAAGTTCTACAAAAAAATTGGAACAAAAATGTAAAATTTTGCCGTCTTTGTACAATGTAAAAATGCTTACCTGCTACGGTAATAATCGTTTATAAAGACAGCGAAAATCCAAGAGCAGTAAAAGAGAATAGGTTTCCGTACGTCTTAATTACGGTGACGATCTCTGGGGAATCATAAGACTTCTGTAGTGTTTATCTATACGAAACTCTGCTATGGCTTTACTATCTGACTGATTTTTGATTAAAAATAATCGATGTAACTTTTGACATCACAATCCTTCACTTCCTACTTACTCCGTGAAATTATTTAGGATGTAATTATTGCCATTCAACGTGGCAATGCTGCCAGCATTCTGGACCCTCTGCTTTCTGGTGGCAGTTTAGATTTTCAGGAAATTGCTAGGGTTATTCCAGTTTTGCCCCCTGAAATCCCTCTTGATAAGAAAAGTGGCATAAAAAAATATGAATTCCATACAGGTGTTAAATTACTAGTTGTTACCTGTTGTTTAGTTATGTTAATGTATTTAAACAATTTTGTTATTATAAAAAAAAACATGCGAATCATTTCACGGAGACAGAATTTTCTTAGTTCTGTTATAAAGTACCATGAGCTATGGGACGTGTACAGTGTGAACAATATTAGAAACTGACATTTCTTTTATGCCTTTATTGCCGGATGGAGCAATCGTAAGATGCGGGTTTAAATTATCCGACAATAGCTTTAAATAGAGATATGCTAGTAAGTAGGTAGTAAGTCTCATTAAAGGAGACTTACATAACAATGATAGTAATATACAGTTTATTACTATTGTTATGTATGTATATGTATGTGTGCACACCGTTGAATAAACCAGTGAGCTAATGGCCGTCTTTCTGTTAACAGTTCTGTCCGTATATCACACACTGACGACGATGTACACAGAGTTTCATTCACAAGCACATGCTGTGTGAATTGTCCTGCATTATTTATTTATTATTTATTCTGGACCTTGATTAACGTACCAGGCTACCTACGTTTTACCTAGTAAAAACGCGTGCGAAATCGCGGGCAGACGCTAGCATTAAATAAAATTACTAGACTTACTAGTTGTTTCAGAGAAATTCTTCACTCCTTCGGCATCTAACTGTAAAAAATTTGACACCAAATTCTTGTTACTCAGCTCTACGCCTTTTGGTAATCCTGTAGTCCCACTAGAATACGGCAGAAATGCAGTGTCCGAAGGTTTTTTGCTTATTTTATTCAAAATACTGTGATCTACAGTGTTGTCTAATGCAAATTCTTCGAATGAGATAGTTCCCTGAGGTCTACTTTCATTTGCTATCTTAACAGCCATGATGGGGATGTCTAAATTGGCGAGTTTCTGTGCTTCCTTTAGAGTGCTAATGATTTCTGGTATAGTTATTATTAGTTTTGGTCTCGAAAGTAGCAATTGTCTTTCAACTTCATCTGAAATATTAAAAAATAGCTGGTATAAGTTCAAAACAGTAAACTTCTTTGAAATAGCTTATCTGCTATCGAGTCACCATCATGATATCATGATCATCATATCAAGATTTATGATAAAAAATATTGTTATTATTATTTAATTCTTTATTGCACACAATTACACAAAAGTATACAAATGGTGGGTATAATGCCGATGGCATTTTCTGCCTTTTTTTTTTTTTTTTTTTTTTTTTTTTTTATGCGGCGAGGAAATTCGTTTACGAATAGACTGGTCTGGGGGGGACCAGAATTATGTGGGACTCGACGCCCTGAGAAGGACGTAATACCCACTAAAACCTCTCCGGTAACCCTCTCTCGCCATTTTTGTCGAACCACGGGAACATTATAACCTACCGTGGGTCGACTGGCGTCCCCTCTTCCTCCCATACATGGCCGGCGAGCCCACCGTTCTACACACTCGCCGACCCCGTTCATCCGTCACCTTTCCTCCCCCCGATTAGGACACAGACAGGACAGACGTTGTAACCACGTATGTCGACCTCTGTGTCCGGATGGGCATGTCCGGATGGGCAAATCCGTCGCCCCATACTATCAGGTGTGGGTCTCGCATTTACACACACATATACTCACACTCTCACTCAAACATGTTCATACATACATACATTCATTCTAGTCACACGGGCACAGTGCCGCGCACACTCAGCTAAAGCAAGCGCGCGCATCACTGTCCCGCATGTCCCACACCTGTGCACGAGTACCGCAGGTTGCGTCCCGCGTGTCTCGTGCCATCCATCACCTTTCATTATCATAAAACCTTATGGCTTCATGGCCCACTCATACGTCGTCACATCTATTCCTCCTCATGGCGCCGTCGTGTCGGGGCACTCAACACGGCAGCTAACCCTCTCCTCTTCGAGCGACAGAGGCCTTTCCCCAGGCCTCGCGCCCGAAGATCTCTCCGAGTTCGAGTGCTACTCACTAGCACCCAAATCCTACAGGCTCCTAGGAGTGTACTCGGCCGCACAGGGGCGCGCGGCCTAGTACACCTCCAGCCCGCTCACTATGTGCCCACAGCACCGACAGCCTATTGTTGATCGGCACTGTCCATCCCCGCCGCCTCCCGCGGACAACATTTAGATGTGCGTGGCCATGAGGCGCGCCTCGCCAGCGAGGCGCGCCTCATGGCCACACGCTTACGCTTGCGCCAGCCCACCAGTTGCAGCCACTTGCCTGCAACAGACACAACATAAAAAAAAAAGGAAAAGACTATACATGCTCCCTCCCTCTCCACTCTCTTCGAACCCGAGGCCTCACCTATGCCTCGCGCTCGAAGACCACTCTCAGGGCGGCAGACGGCGGCTGTCCGCCGCCCGGCGCCCGGCAACCGCCGTATGCCGCCTGTTCGCACGCCTCCCCCCGCGTCGCGCCTCCGGGTCACGCTCACGAATACGCTCCGCCTCTTCTTTGGCGGTCATCACCGCGTCCGCAAAGGCAGAGACGGCGTCCCACGCCCTCTCGCTGTCGACCATGGCCTGTACAATGGTCGGCAGCGACAAGTCCTCCCCGACCACTGCGACCAAAGTCGCCCTCTCCACCGCCCACGCCGTGCACTCCACCAACGTGTGGCGCGCCGTATCTTCGGCGCACCCACAATGATGGCACTCTGGCGTGGGTTCCGCCCGCGCCACCCTCCACAGATACCTTCCGAAGCACCCATGCCCAGAAAGGATCTGCGTAAGGTGGAAGGAGGGAACTCCGTGCCCCCTCGTCACCCAACGCTCGAGAACCGGCCGCACCGCTTCGATGGTGTCTTTTCCAGCGGTGGGCTCCGCGAGCGCTTGTAACCACCGAACAAGGAGACGCTTACGCATTCGCATGCGCCAGCGTAGTATCCCCTCCCTCGGCAGCGGTTCCCCCGTTGTCCGGTGCACTACAATGCGGTCGTAGACCTCGGTGAGCGCACGGGCGTCCAACTCCCAGGGCAGGCAACCGGCGAGCACACACGCCGCCTCGAAAGAGACGGTGCGGTACCCGCGCACTACCCTGAGGCACATAACCCTCTGTGGCCGATGTAGGAGAGCCTTGTTTACTCGTCCCAAGGCGTCCTCCCACACGGGTGCCCCATAAAGTGCCATCGACCGCACTACCTGTACATAGAGCCGCCTACACGCCGCGTTCGGTCCACCAACATTTGGTAGCAGGCGGCCGAGGGCGCCGCACGTCGCCACGAGTCTCGGCACGAGCCGCCGGAAGTGCTCGCAAAATGTTAGGCGGGGGTCGAGGACGATGCCAAGGTAGCGCATTGCTGACCCGACATCGATCCATACCCCGCCCACCATCACACGAGCACCGTCCGGCGGTCTCCTCCGCCGCCCGCGGAAACACAGAGCCTCACACTTTGGCAGAGCCACCTCCAGGCCCAGTCGCCGTATGCGCTCCAGCACAACCTCCACTCCCGCAGTCACGCGCTCGGCCGCGTCGCAGAAGTCAGCACCGCAAGCAGTGACCAGCGTGTCATCCGCGTAGCAGGTCACACTGACACCATCCGGCAACTCTCCCCGCAACACCCAATCGTACCCGATGTTCCACAGCGTGGGTCCGAGGACCGAACCCTGCGGAACTCCGCGCGTCATGGGCTTGGCATCCCACGCCTCCCGCGCCGGATACCGGACCTCTCTCTCGGAGAGATAGGCGCCAATGATGCGGCGCAGGTACCCCGGAAACCCGTGGTACCGGAGGGCCTCCTCAATACAAGCCCAAGGGAGGGTGTTAAAGGCATTCGCTATGTCTAGCGAAACTGCCATTAACATCCCCCGGTCAGCCATCGCCTCCTCTGCCATCCCCTTCACTCTACGGACCGCATCTATAGTGGACCGGGCACGCCGAAACCCGTACTGGGCGTCGGCGAGGTTCGGTCCCACTCCTTCCATGTGTCGCACAAGGCGGGCGACCACGATGCGCTCAAAAAGCTTGCCCACCTCATCCAAAAGAACGAGCGGTCGGTAGGCGGACGGGGAGTCCTCCGGTCTATCTATCTTTTTCAGCAGGACCAGTTTCCCAGCCTTCCACTGGCGAGGAAAGTGGCCCTGCACAAGGCACGCGTTAAGCAGCGCCCTAAACCTCTCCTCGAGAGGGTCGAGTGCCACAATCAGCGCACGCCCGGGAACCCCGTCTAGCCCGGGGGCCTTTTTGCGGCCTCGTAGCCGTAGCAGTGCCGCGCCCAGCTCCGTTGACGTCACTTCCGGGACCTCGACGTTGTCAGTCTCCTCTCCTCCTCCCGTCCCACCCGGCCCCTCCATCGGCGGAGGGAGCAGGTCGTCCGCGGGCGGGAACAGGAGAGAGACCACCCGGTCCACCTCTCCGGCCGCATGCTCTGTGTGAGCGGCGGCGCCCACGGCCGTAGCTTGTCCCGCACCATGCGGTACGGGCGCCCCCAAGGAGGCATTTTCTGCCTGCCAACCACATAGGGTCAACATCAGCAAAAGGCGTGCTTCAAACATAGTACCTGGGTATGATTAAAATTAAGTCTAAATTAACAGAAGAATAAATATAAATATAAACAGAAAATAAAAATATAAAGAAACTAACACTAAACAATAGCAATAGGATAAATAGCAATATTGTTAAATTCAACCTACGTGCAGTATAAATAGGATTCACTGTCGTGACCTCTCCACCAGCCTGGAGTATCCCCAGCACAGCTACTGCGTAATCAGGAGAATTGGGCATCATCACACACACAACATCACTGTCTTGAAGTTTCAACTTGTTTCGCAGTTTTGCGGCTAAGTTCCGAGAGTATTTGTATAGTTGATGGTAAGTGTACGAATGGTTTGTAACTCCACATACCTGAAATAGATAGAGAGGTTCACATGATGCACCCTTTGTCACTACTTTACTTAGTTCTAAGATTTGAATAACACTGCGCAGGGTTCTCAGTAGGTTCTTTTTTAGCATTTCCCACCTATGGAAATCGAATGTTTGCCCGTTCTACTGGAGTAATTTTTATGCTTGATCCAGAACAGAACTTTTTTCGTTCAGTAATTATAGCGTTGTTTTATGAAAAACCTACAATGTGTACAAATTCAACCTTTTTCACACCATGCAAAAAACATTGCTTCATAATTTTGAATATGCAGCCAGCAACGTCTTAGGCACGTTTCAGATTGGTATTGATGGATGTAGATCAGTCGTTTAGATACCTTTCTATACTCCGATTCTAAGTTCCTGGATATATTTTATATACAAAGGGCTTACGAAACCAAAGCACAGAAGCTCGAAACCATTTTCGGTTTTGAAGGGTTTCATTCATAATTTAATAGATCTCTCGTTCGTTTTCAAACATATTTTTTTGCTGTACTTGTGATGATGCGTTGTCGAAGTTGATGTTTTTTTAAGATGTTTTTAGTTACAACCTTGATGTTACCTTGTTGTTTTCTATTATTGTTGTCGGTTTTTTCATTAATGATTCTGTTGACACAAAATATCTTAGATTCTAAATCGGAGTATAGATTGTTTGCAACAGACTGCGATTAGTTTAACTATTTCAATGGTTGTTTCTGTTAACTGCCTACTATTGATTTGTTTCTATTTTAATTGCGTTGCTAATAAAACCTAGTTCGACTTACCAAAGACGGCTTATCAGGCCACCGTCCCAGATTCTCCCAGATATGCTCTGGGATTGTCCTGTTGGGTATATCCACATCCTTGTATGGTGATTCGATGATTTTTTCCGAAGTCCAGACTCCCAGATATTTCAAAGAAATTGCATAAGGTTTCTTAGAAGCAAGTAAAGTAATATTCTTTTTTGCTATCATGGTTGTCTGTTTCTAAAAACATAAAATGAAATGTAATAAGTTCCCAAAAATTTCCGGTTTCGGCGGGACTAGAACCCACGCCCCACCCTCAGTACGGGTGTGCTCTAACCAACTTAGCCACGAAACGCTTAGTCGGTTCAACCGAAATTTTTTGGGACCTCTTACGGACTATAGCGCCGGTGGCTCCACCTACAGTAACATTACAGTTTAACCAAACCTGCTCAACGACCAAAGTTACATTTGATTCGTTTGACGAGAGGTGTTGCTTTTGCTGAATCCGAGGTTTTTTGTTATAGTGCTTACCCGCACTTTGGGTATCTCTAAGAAATGTAATAAAATAAAAATAAGCAACCGGAAATTTTTGGGAACTTATTTCTTTTCTTAGAGATATGTACCCAAAGTGCGGGTAAACACTATACCAAAAAACCAATATTACAAATCTTTTCCGTGCGAAATTTATGATTGAAGATTCGAGACCATGATAATTTTTACCTTTGGTCCACTTTCACAACTATTTTTTACAACTAATTAAGAAAAAACACTTTTTACTCCTTATTTCATAACCGGTTATTAAAATGGAATAAAAAGTGGCCTGTCTTAACTGCTACCGAAACCCAAATTAACAAATGCGCTTTGATCTACCCATTTGTGATACAAATGCAAAAAAGTTAATTAAGTTTTTTATTTTTGCTAACTAATATGTAGGTAGGTATGTTTATTCAAAATCCATCACCACAAATTCAGCTCGAAATAAAGTGAGTGATGGTAAGTGACCTATCCCACTAATATTATAAATGTCAAAGTTTGGATGGATGGATAGATGGATGCATGTTTGTTACTCAATCACGCCAGAACGGCTGAACGGATCTGGATGAAATTTGGCACAGAGATAGATTATAGTCTAGAATAGTACATAGGCTACTTTTTATCCCGGAATTCCCACGGGAACGGGAACTACGCGGGTGAAACCGCAAGGCGCTGCTAGTATATTTATTTTATAAAGAGGGCTATCATTGGTACTTCGATATAAATATTTCATGTTTGCATTCACTGTCACACAGACAAACAGACATGGCAAAACAATACAAAGCCGCCTGAAGGAATCGTTACCTTTAAACAAGTTCGTTGTCCAAACAATCACATAAACAAATCACAAATTCGTCCCACAAAATACCAGCTTGTCTAAACAAATAATCTTACTAGTTACTATTCAACAATATTTTCCTTAGCAGAAATAACACGGCTGCCACTAAACACATGTAAACAGGTACTAAGCTCGAATAATACTAATATCACTATCGCAATGTCAATACTGTATTATAAATTTGATAAAAATAACAGCTGATAACCAAATAACGTGGTGTATAAAGGAAACAAAGATAAGCCGGCGACTGACGAAACGAAGGCTAAAGATTTTGGTGGGGATACCAAACTTTTACCGGTTTGGTTCATGGTAGGGATTGATAGAACAATCTCACAGACGACTTTTGCAGCGCAGTGGGTGAAGATACGTCCGCGACGAACATTGCAATTATATGTTATGAATTGTATGTTAAGGTTAAGGTATATATTTTATATGGGCCGTAGTTTTTAAGTATTTTACATCCTGTACTAGACTAACGTTGCCTGAAATAAATGGTTTTTATTTTTATTTATTATTATTATTGCAAGTTCGATCCGCGGGACTAATATTAGATCAGAAAATAGTAGCACTGGTACATAATAATGATAATACTAAAGGTTAATTAGTATTTTTGTTCTTTGCCTTTGTTGAAACAAAGTTATCAATACTCCAGAACGTGGTTTTCTTCAATTAATGTTTAATGTACAGATGCTATCATCTGTTTTTTTTTTAAATTATAGGTTCCCAAACACAAGCTCTGCTTACTTTGGGGCTAAACGATGCCGTGATAAATATCCAGCAATATCTAGATTGAATTAAAATTATCTTCATCACATTTGGTTTCTGAGATAAATAATTATTAAACGGTAGCACTCGTGGAATTGGTAGGGACCAAAATAGTCATTTATCAAAACAGCTGTCAGGCCACCTCAGATAACACATTCACAAAATCCTTTTCTCGATTTTACTTCAAACATGCTATTTTAGGGCTACTTTCTACCCAGTTATGCCCAGCGTGTGCATATGGACACGAGAATCTGTTTCATTTACATAGGAACTCACCTCTTAACAAGATTTACTGACTAAAAGAAAAAAAATCGATAAAAAATTAATTTGGGCATTACTGGGTTAAAATTTCCTAGCTAACGTCTAGAAAAGTCAACAAAAATACAATAGTTATATAATGAGGTTTTAATTAAAACCAAAAGATGGTATAAGAATAAGAAATTTTTATTGGTTCACTATACACAAGAAAATACAGTGATATAAGAGAATTAATCATAAAACAATGTGAGACCAAAAGGCTACCACTCAGCGTGTGCTGCAGGGGCTCGGGGAGCACTGCAGCGCTGGTCTTCCGTAGTTTCAAATCTCATTGTTGGCCATCAAAACATTCATCACCACAAAGGGACCTATGGCGGCCTTTTGACTTTTGGGTTTGTTTTTTCTTATGACATATTATATAATATATACTCATGCCTCAACTTTACTGACACAGATAGATTTAGGGCATTGCATAGAAAACATGCTACTTATTCCTTAAAAATTCTTTAAAAACTGGAAGTGACTGCCATTGAACGTAAAGAAAATAAATACCCTAGATGTAAATAACTGTTAAAACTTAAAGACAATACCAAATGACTCAAAGAGCCATTTTGCCGTCGGATAGCGATTGTTAAATGTACCGCGAAGCATTTAGTCGATCGAGGCGACGACGGTAATATCGACGTAATGCGCCAGTGGGTTAAGGAACGGCTAATTTTGAATGCTTGAATCACTTAGCAAGATGTCTACATTCTAAGGTTTTTATTTATTATAGTACTCTGGGTAATTTCTAAGAAATTAATTAATCCCAAAAATTTACGATCTCGACGGGATTCGAACCCGCACCTTCCCCTTCAGCGCAGGGTTGCTCTTTTTCCAACTAAGCTACGTGATCTTATCTAGTCGACCCGTAAATCTTTGGGAGTTCTTTCGGCACTTACGCCGTCAGCGCCACCTACAGAGGAAACAATGAAGTTATCCAATTCTGCTCAAAGACCAAATTTACATTTAGTTCTTTGACGAGAGGTTTTGCCGTTGCTTGATTCTAAGGTTTTTATTTATTATAGTACTCTGGGTAATTTCTAAGAAATTAATTAATCCCAAAAATTTACGATCTCGACGGGATTCGAACCCGCACCTTCCCCTTCAGCGCAGGGTTGCTCTTTTTCCAACTAAGCTACGTGATCTTATCTAGTCGACCCGTAAATCTTTGGGAGTTCTTTCGGCACTTACGCCGTCAGCGCCACCTACAGAGGAAACAATGAAGTTATCCAATTCTGCTCAAAGACCAAATTTACATTTAGTTCTTTGACGAGAGGTTTTGCCGTTGCTTGATTCTAAGGTTTTTATTTATTATAGTACTCTGGGTAATTTCTAAGAAATTAATTAATCCTTGAAAATAATTATTTGATCTTCCATCGAATTCCAGTCCAACCAAACAAAACGATTTCCAACTAATTAATATCGAAAATAGGTTTCACCCAATTAATTTAATTTGGCAAAGAAATTTTACTCATGCAAAGAATTTACTCAAAAGGTGGTTTTATAAAGTTCGAGGATCTCAAGCTTACTAACAATAAAAATAGCTAGGGTAACCAAGTATTTACGTCCTGAATAATTTTCAATTATAGGAATAAGTCAGTTATAAATAACATAAAATAACAATATTTACGGTCCAATAGTATGATAATAAGTAAGCTATATCTAAAACAATTATGATTTTTATTATTTATCTAATAAAATACCGTTTATCGTTTAATAGTATGTAATGCAAAACTGTACTTACTAATCAAATTATAATCAGACGCATTTTTCGATTGACTGCTGATTGCGAATTGATATCAAGATATAAGGAAAATTACAATCAAATAATAGAATTAAATTAAAACTAGTATTAACAATTGAGCTAACATATTTATAAATACTATTTAAAGGGTATTTATCGCGTTTAATTACCTTATTTTCCCGACGTTTCGACAGGTTTACACACTGCCGTGGTCACGGGATGACAATTAAATAGTATTTATAAATATGTGTTCCGATCGCGTAAGTTTAAAAATATTAATTGAGCTAACTGCAGACTGTTGCCAACAATCTACAAGATTGTTTATTGATTATCAAGATATAAAGATTGAATTTGATGACTGGCCTAAATTGCAATGGTAAAATATATAGGGCAATATACGTGCCCGTACATATCACATACAATAATGGTTATCAATCTAAGCTACGCTTCTCGCAAGCAAGTAATTTATAAAAATGTATAAGTTTTCAACTTGGAAACCTCCTGGGGTCTACAAATCCCTGTTTCTATTACAAGCGTGTCTCTTTCCAGTAATTTTCTGCTTGATCACACTTCGATTATAGGTTGGGGACGAGATTTTGTTATTATTAAAAATAGCATTAAACGTAAATACTTGCAGATAGTAAATTAGGGTAAAAATGAGCTCGGAAATAAAATCTAACATACTAACTTTTATAATTTTAACCCACCGTTTTTATAGTTTATGCATTTTATTATAATTATTGATTTATTAAAAATTAATAAATATAGGCGCTACTCTGACTCACACAAGCGTCGGCACCAATTTATTTATTCTGAAAACAAAGTTTGGTGGCCACCAAGAGCAACAGTGTATCTCTGCAAATACAAAATAAATCCTGAAATAGGCATCAAAAAGCTAATAATAGGTATCACAAAAGGCTAACGGCATGGAATAACTTTAAACTTAGTTGCTTAGGGATTGAAAATTTCTTGAAAATTGTCGAACTTTAATTTATATAAAAATAATATCTTATTTTAATCCGGCTTTAACTCTTTTATAAATACCCCTTGGCTGATGATCACTCAAGAGCATATTGGCCCGCTAAGAATTCTAATAAAAGTTGGTCTAGGCCTAAGTGGCACTTTCTTCAAGAGCCTTGTTTGAGTTCCTTGATTTAAACGCGGAAGGTTTACGTGAGCGGAGTTTAAGATGCTGATAATTAATTTGGGTGAAACAGGGCTGACTTTGAGCGCTTAGCTACGGAATAGGATGGAAGTGATTCAACTTTGTGTTGGTAGGGAGTCTCCAAAAGTATTACTGTGCGCGATAACCCTATATATCACAAATGTTATGATAACCCCCTAGATACGACAAATGATAATTTTTCAAGTTTTTCAGTTAAATAATGTTTAGCAGAGCTTTTGTACTAAGATAATTTATTATTTCATGAATTAAAATAACGTATATTATACGCAACAATTTAAAAGAAATAGGTACTTAAAGGAAGGATATTCTTTCATCCTACTAATATTATAAATGTCAAAGTTTGGATGGATGGATAGATAGATGGATGGATGTTTGTTCTACATACTCGCTTCTCTCGCCGTAATTTTTAATTCCTATGGTGTCCTATGGGTAGGGGTGCTTGGTAGAAAACCGCCCCGGGTACGAACCGATGCTACGCCGCCACTCACTGCTTAAAATCAGATTTAATGTTTTTATTGATAACCTTTCGCAATGTCTAACTTATTTTTATAAAATTGCCTCCAGAGTGCGTTCTGTATGGTTATTTTGTTAGAAAAAAGCATTTGTTGTTGTTTTATTGCGAAATTGTAGATAGGAACTCTCCTTGATCATCGTGTAGTTAAGTTTTGTATGCCAATTTTATTGATGTCAATGAATGTTTTCATAAACCTTACTGCATTAAATACCTACCTATAGTTAACTATATGAAAAAAAAACACAAATTTATCGAAAAAAAAGTGTCAGAAAGAGATCTCTTGTATGAATGTAATTTTCCACTAATTTGTAAGCAGCAATGTGCACGACGTTCGCATCCATTCTAACCATTCTAAATTTAAACATCTACAAAAACTGAACGGAATTCCTGCTATCTAAAGTTTCGTCGAACTTTGCAGCTTTTGCAGTAACATTTTAGAAAATTAGAACATCCTCACTAAACTACTGCTGTACAAAGCCCGAGCTAATGCTATTATAACTCATAGTGCAAAAGCTGGCGAGGCTACTAATTGGAATCGTAAGCCTCTTTTCTTGACTAAAGGTTACAGCACACCTCTACCACAGTGTTCCCACGCTGCTGCGTATGCCTCCGCCTCAAATCGAGCACACCGTTAACTATCCACGCACTATCAAACAACTCACTGGCCACACGGCGATAGCTAGCAAGAAGTTCGATGTCCATGCATGGTGGACAAAGAAAAGTATGATCCTGCAAATTGCTTCACGCGGCTACAGCGCGTGGGTCACTCGCTTGAAGCTTGCGGTAAGCTAAGCGTAAACCAATAAGTAGCTACGTTGCTTATCACGTGCTTTCCGCTACTGCATGCTCTAACTGTATATTGTGTCTAAAAATTACGAGCACATGCGTATTTAAATGAATGCTTAATTTTTTGCTATACAGTAGCGCTGTGGTACAGGTGACTTCTTTCCCTCCTTACGTCGTTTCCCCAATACTGGGGGTCGTAACCCATCACCGAAGCAGCTACTTCCGAAAGATATCGCGCCATCTGCTCCGACTTTCAGCGACATGTACCGCTTCTGAAATTTTGATGTTGAGTGTTGTTCGGACCTGGTCAGACCAGCGCGTTGGGCTCCTTTCCTCTCGGTCTATTTCCCTCTACTTTTCCCGTGACGATAAGCTTTTGGAGGTTGTCTCCGAGCTTGCGGGATAGGTGACCAATGACCTTTATATCTTGCTATAGAACAAAATAATGTGTAGGTGACATCAAAGCTAAGATGATTTTATTACATGAGCTTTGTCATACCAATCTTGGTAGTTAGAACTCAAATTACCTTAATGAGATGTTTGGGCCACGAAGTAACATTACTAATTACATAATTATGGTTTGGGATCAATGTCCTATTACAATAGAACCAATCACACCGATTTGCTAGTACTCTATAAAGTATATCTAACTCAATTTTGGCCAAATGGCAAGTTAATGACTTTTCGCTCTACGCCCACGATGACATCTACACTTTACATTATAAAGAGGAAAGATTTGTATTTTGGTATGTAACGAATAAATTTAAAAACTACTGGACCGATTTCAAAAATTCTTTAGCCGTTCGAAAGCTTCATTATCACTGAGTAACATCGGCTATAGAATATACCTGTGCGAAGCCTGGGCGGACTGCTAGTACTTAATAAGAAGCTACTGCCGCCTCGTATTAAATTTCTTTTCGAAAACATTTAGCCCGGTGTGAGAATTTTAATAACAGCCCAATGTGTGTAAGAATGAATGATTCCCGTTTCGTCACGTCACGTTACGTAGCGAAGTTGTTTGACGGCCTCAATGTTAAGTACAGTCCACGCGATAAATGAAGAGCGGTTTAAATGTGGCCGAATCCAATCCGTGTCCCATCGATGCAATAGAAAATATATATGACGGAAAATAACAACCAATGAACACAAATCTATGCAAAGTTTGAGGCCGATTGATTCAGTCGCTTTGGCGTTGACTTGGGCATCTTCATAACTTTCAACTTAATAATATTAAGTTTACAAAATCTCCTTTTATACATGAAAACATCCACCTCGTAATTTTAATACGATCACTGAAAGCTTTCAAACTGATCATTTGATATAGTTTGGTTTCCAATAACTTTATCGGAACGGTTTCAGGAAAAGGTTGAAATGTGACTAGTTTCAAAATGGAGTAAAATTTCGTAGTAAGATATTGCGTTGTCCCGGTTAAGTCTTCCCGGTTTTAAGAACACGGGGGTAGGGGGGTAACCGAACCTTGATCTGCTATGTACAAATGAAAGATACTTTTAGAATAATTACAAATTTAAGCTTGTGATATTTTCCGTTTGTGTTTTGATTTACTACGTCGAAAAATATGTCATGCGCATGTTCATCGACTTTGCCTCGGATTTGAATAATTATTACTTTAGAAGTTTTTGGTTTTTTTTTACCCGTCATGACCTACGGAGCTGAGACACAGACATAGACACTCATGGTAGGGCTTGTCCACCAGTTTAAAGTCGCCCAGCGAGCTATGGAGAGAGCTACGCTCGGAGTTTCTCTGAAGGATAGAATTCGTAACGAATACATCCGACAGAGAACTAGGGTTATCGACATAGCTCAGAGGATTAGCAAGCTGAAGTGGCAGTGGACTGGCCATATCTCAAGAAGAACCGACAACCGCTGGGGTAAACGTGTTCTTGAGTGGAGACCACGACTCGGCAAACGTAGTGTAGGACGCCCTCCAACCAGGTGGGATGATGATTTGCAAAAGACTACTGGCAGCTGGATGCGTCAAGCTGAAGACAGGGCGCTATGGCGCTATTAGGGGAGGCCTATGTCCAACAGTGGACTACCATAGGCTGATGATGATGATATTAAGTTTAGTAAAATGTCTATATTGTAAAGCCATTATGGATTGATAAAGGTAGGCAATGGAAAAGATCGCTAATGCCTTGTCGTTGAACTTTCACCCTTGAACGAAAAATCAATAGATACTTAAACCTTGTCTGTCGTTTAGACAGAATTCGGTCCTTAGCGTCAGTTTACGTACCTAGCCGCTACCAATTAAAATAGCTACCTACCATTCAAATGGAGTGGTCGTAGTTAAAGCTGTAAAAGCTTTAACTCGCAATCGTAACAGTCTGCTTTCGTGTCACTGCGGTCATGATAGGCCTATTGTGATCGCCACACACAGCCCAAAGGCGTCCTTCAACGCATTCACTGCCCAGCTTCAGCGAACAACGCGCCACCGCCGCCACCGCCGCCGCGCCGCTGCGCCGCTGCTGGGTTGTTCAACATAGACGCATACGTTAAAAGCACTTTACACGTGTCTAGAATTCTAGAAGTTTTTTGCTATCAAAATATTGGCAAGAAGCATTTTACGACAGTGTTATCCAAATGAATCGCAGAATACTGTTATTTCATTTTTCTCTTGTCCGTTTTCAAACTCTAATTTACACCTATTTCGCTGCATGTTTGTAGTTATACGTTGTTGAAGTTTTTATTTTTAATGTTTTTTTTTAAATTATCAGTTTTTAGTCATATTTACCTTACTAGGTTCTAGTAAGTATTAGTCATTTTATTTTATTTTTTATTTTTATTTTATTGTTCAACAAAATCAACAGCCCTTAGGTATATCTTAACAGTTCAAACTTAATAATCTAACTTACGGCCAATGAGAGATTTACATTTTATAAAATAAACTTACAAAATACCGACAGTCTAACATAAACAAAATCAAACAAACAAAATACAACTTACAGAAATTATTAAAGGCACAGTTCACTGTAAAATAAGATAATATTAATTTAACCAAAAACAATAAATTTATATTTAGGTACATGTACTTGCTCAGTGCTAGTTTATTTTAAATTTTACTTATTTTACCTACATTTGTAAATTTTAAAGAAAAATATTTACCTAAAACTATTATTTAATTTAATACAGTGTCCTCCTGCAGAACTTTTAGAACATCTCTTTTAAATGCTACCTTACCGACATGAAATATGTCAGTGGTGTGAAATTTCATATTATAGAGTCTTTGTAGCCTGTTAACAATGGAGTAATAGGCATAGTTAGTCGAAGACTTTGTAGCAGCAAAGAGTTTTGTGTTGGTATGTCTTGTGCGTCGTTTTGGAGCCCATATACGGAGAATTCTAGCTATAAGTTCGGGGCTATCTATGTACCCGTTACATAGACCATGTAGGAATGACATGTCCATTAAGGTGCGTCGGTCTTGAAGGCTTATAAGGGAATGAAAGTCGCATGAATCTTTGTAGCTTACGGGGTAATAATGTTTTCTAAAGTTAATATGTTTTATAAATTTATGTTGAATTCTTTCCAGGTTGTTAATATAAGTTAAGTAGTGAGGATTCCAGATACAACTACAGTATTCAACAATGCTTCGAACATAAGAGTAATATAGTAATTTTATACAGCCAATATCAGAAAAAGGTTTGCAGACTCGTGTAATAAAACCCAAGCTTTTAAAGGATTTCTTTACAATAGACTCTACATGTTCAGAGAATGACAACTTGTTATCTAATAGAACACCTAAGTCACGTACTAGTTCAGCTTGAGCTATATTGGTTTTACACAACTGATATTTAAATTTGTTAGGATTCCTCTTACGTGTAAATGAAACAACGTGACACTTATTTATGTTGACATCAATGCGATTAAGTGCATAATACTCCCCAAGCCTATCAAGATCACCTTGGAGCTTTATATTGTCTGCATTATCTTTGATTTGCATGAAGATTTTGGTATCATCAGCGTACATTAAGAACCTGGCAAAGTGAAAACATTTATGGACATCATATAGATAGCAGGCATATAAGAGCGGGCCCAGAATTGATCCCTGGGGGACACCCGAGGTAATATTTACAAAATTAGACCGGAAACCCCCTACAACGACAGCCTGCGATCTGTTCCACAGATAAGATTCAAGCCATCTAAGTAGGTTACCATGAATACCTAATTCCTGTAATTTACGCAACAGTATGAGGTGGTCTACACGATCGAATGCTTTTTCAAAATCAGTGTAGACCACATCAACTTGAGAACCCCCATCCATATTAGTGGCCACATAATCAACAAACACACCTAAATTGCTTGCCGTCGAGCGTCCTTTAATAAAGCCATGTTGTTCTTTTGGAATCGCGGACGAAACAATAGGATAGATGTTAACATGAACGATTCTCTCTACCAGTTTACTGAGAACATTGAGAATTGATATTGGGCGATAATTTTCTATGCATGTTTTTAAGCCTTTTTTGTACACAGGTACTACGTTGGCTCTTTTCCAGTCTATGGGAAAATAACCTTCATTAAAACACCTATTTAACAGTAGTGCAATCGGGACAGACAATGATTTAGCACAATTGACAAAAAATATTGGAGGTAAATTATCTGTACCTGGTCCTTTGTTAACATCTAATTGATCAATTAGTTTATTTACTTCGTCTGGGGTTGTTTGGATGTTGTGTATTGAATTTAAATTATTATTATCCTCTGGGTCAGATAAAAATTGTCTAGTAGTAGGTAGGTACACTAAAATTTTGCTTGAAAAAATCATTGAAGGCCGAACAAATGCCAGTAGGGTTATTAAAATGTGAGTCACCGTAGGTCATCTGTTGAGGGTAATCCGTAGTATTTTTACGTTTCGATTTAACATAGCTCCAAAAGACTTTTGGGTTCGTTTTGATTTTCTCTTGAGAAAATTGTATGTATGATCTATAACATTGTTCTTGTAGTGTTTTATGTCTTTTACGTAGCACGGAAAACTCATTATAATCTATTGGATTCCTAAATTTCTTCCAATTGACATGTGCTCTATGTTTTTCCTTGATAACGTTAATAAGTGCTTTACTATACCACACAGGATACGAATAACTACCGCCACTACGCACTTGAGGGACAAATCGATCAATCAACTCATAAAGTCTAGAGTAAAAGGTATCCATAACTTCTTCCAAGTCTGTCACCTGAGTAATAAAGGACCAGTCGAGCTCAAGAATCGATTTATTCAGATTCACGTAGTCTGCACGCTTAAACTGATGTTTAATTCTGGACCTAGATTTCAATGGCGGGACTAGTATGTCTGTAGCTGTTATTTCAAGGACTGGGTGTGCAGTATCTGGAGGCACAAGATTAAAACTAGAATTTTGAATTTTAATAGGAAAAGCAGAGAATATCAGATCAAGAGTGTTGTCACTTACATTTTTTAGTGTGTTATATTGGGAAATACCTATGTAACTAAAGTATGATAATAGCTCGGACGCCGCAGTTTGGATCTCTAAAGCACCTTTCTTAAGAATTTTAGGTTCCTCCGAAGACCAATCAATGCATGGTAAATTAAAATCGCCTGCAACAACGAGATAATCATCTGGATGATTATCGCGAACTTCAGACATTATATCGATAAGAGAGCTTAATCTAGTAGGCAGTCTCGCGTTAGGAGGAATATATGCAACTGCGATATGAATGTCATGACTTGTGCCTAGACCTTTAGCCGGTATTGTGATCCAGATGCATTCAAGATCCACTCGTACCCACTCTGGTCGTATGCGCGCATTTAAGTTAGGACGACATAATAACATAACACCTCCTCCTAGGGAGCCGCGATCATTGCGAAATATAGAATACATATTACTGCATAATTCAGCGTCAAAGATTCCATCATGGAGCCAGGACTCTGTGATCATAATAATATCAAAATCGCATAATAAAATATTATTGTAAAATTTATCAATCTTAGTCCGCAGCCCTCTCACGTTTTGATATAAAAGCCTAAGTTTCTTATCATTGTAATCCATTATAAATTTTGAGAGAGTAATTACACTGGTCGGTGAGGCTTATAAAACACAAAATTACTAGCACAAGATTAAACACACAACCGTTTTCTGCTAAGGAGCAAGGAATAGCTATAATATTAAGTTTAGCCAAGGAGTAAGCAGTTACTACCACAATATTAATATTACACATTATTACGCAGATATGATAAAAACGTAGGAGGACAGTGAATATAGTTTTCGCAGGATATATACTTACATGTTCGGTAGATAAATAGCAACTAAGCCTAAAGAACAATTGGTCTAAAAAAGTAATGAAAACATTACTTAGAGATTCGTTTACTGTGCCGTTGCCCCAAGAGTTATGTACTACAACGGCATAACATTGTATGTAAATGTAACGTAAACTTAAATAAACTACAAGTAGAGTCATATGGATTTTTAAACAATTTTGGCGAGATCGGCCTCTGAGGAGATGAGAATAGGAGGCGAGGTCTCGTCCCCTCATATTTTTATATTTTTTTCCTCATATTTTTATAGTTTTCTTTTCCACATTCACTCACAAAGCGTTCCAATCCAAGCCACCAAGTTACAATTTTCATAAAACATTTTAAGTTAGATACAACTTTACGCCAAAACTCAACATTGTTACAAACTCCAGCAAACGCAGTCGTAATTTTACAACTCTTGCAAACTTTAACCCTAAATAATTAACCTAAGCAAACACGAAGATGTCTTAAGTTAGAAGCCATGTGCTTTCATTTACCTACCCTTAAGCTGCCGATAATGTGCGTTTATAAAATCAAATAGGTGATTAAAAGAACTTAACAAGTGAAGTTCCCCTGGCCTCCCTGCCGGGGTGTTCCCTCTGGACTACAACATGGGGTTTTCTTAAAAAGAGTCTTAAATAGGGAAAACTTTTCACTGGGTACTTGCACCGAATCGATTATTGTATTTCCTTTGCGTCCTATTTATTTATTTATTTATTTATTTGTTATTTACAAATGGACTTACAGTTAAAACCAAAACGTATGAGCGTACCAAGTTTATCACGGGAGGTAAAACACGCTCACTCAACAATTCTCTTGATTTCAAAGATAAAAACGAATCTATGTATGTGTGAGTTGATAAACATAATTACAACTTCAGTGTTTTCACGCATAGCACTAATACGAATAGGAAAATGAGACTCATTTATCGCATTTTTTTGGCTATACTTCGTTTGTGTTGTGTCCATTCTTAGCTTTTTTTTCGTGGAAGACATACAACAAGACAATGGTTCTCAATTACATTTATCGAATGTTTTTTGTATAAATTCAGATTAAAGCCTCTGATGACACTAAACCTCGAAAATGAATAATAGAAAAACCCTCTTGTTTGTGATATCTGTAATTTTATAAGTTCATGAAATTCAATACCTGTACAATCACGTTTCTTGCCAAATTGATGACAACAAACGCTATAGCAATGGTCACAGAAAGAACTCATAGGCTTAATATATCAACGCAGTATGAACACAACGGATAACATAAAGTTTTACATTCCCAAATGAGCTTGTCACAATAAATACATGCGGTAAGAGCTGGATGGACCTACTGCTGGCACGCGGCTCTGCATCTGTGCCAATTGGTGTTGCACTGCATGTATTAATTCAACTTGTATCTGGGGCATTCTGGGCAAAATACCATTTTGCGTAAAATTTTCCTTAACCGCACTGCTGATAATAATGTCTTGGCTGCATGTTTTGGTGGGCATTTACAGCGCGATTATGTATTTTGAAAAACTAAAGCGATACAATCATAGCTATTTCTTATCCGATTATGTATGCGAAATTTCATTAAAATCGGGCACGTAGTTTCCAAATGAATCGAATAGTACGTTTGTATGGGAGCTCAGAGGTTAACGCCCATCTTAACATCTAAAAATTTAATAACCAACCTTACAGCAAGTTCAAAGATGCAAGAATGAATAAACCATAATCATAAGTACAAAGTCGTAGGCGGGTACTTCCCGGGTACTCCAGCGTTGAAGCCCCTGCATAATCTTTATTAGGGCTCTCAGTTCAACTCTTAAAAGGTTTTGCCGCTAAAGCCGAGTAATCCTCATAACTAATTACGAGATTTCAACTACAACGAGAAGCGAAAGTTTCTGCGAAGTTAAGTACACTGCACCTGATGTTAAAGATGAAATTAGCTCAATTATGATTTTCCTGAAGATTAAAACTGAGCGCCCACCTTTCGAAGTCGAACATTTCGACTTTCCAAGCAAAAAACACAGAAGAGATAAAAGGTGTAGTTGCACTTACAGTTTTAAATGTTCTAGCAGATAACTTTATAGACAAGAGAGGTATAAGTCAGCGTGATATGGAATTTTACACAATAACAAGACTAAAATACGAAGACAGATTTTAAACACCTGAAATAAACGAGTATTCAAAATCGCAAGAAGCAGGCAGCGCAGAATCGGTCATTGTGGTGATTTTTAGGGGAGGCATAAGTCCAGCTGTGGACGTCGTTCGGCTGATATGATGACGATGTTACAAAATTATTAATTCCAAATAACTACATTGATGATAAGAAATACAAATTACCGGTAATTGTAATTTCTCAAGGAGCCCACGATGATTTGCTCACCTGTCTGTGAATTCCGACAACTTAATCTGGATTTAGGAAAGGACCCTATAAGTTATAATATTGGTAATTCAATTAGTTATCATTCAAACACAGCACACCTGAATTCGGTCACAAAAGCCAACTGATTGCGCCGCGGATTAGGACTTAGCGGGTTATTCTTGATTCTGCTGTCGATATATTGTCCCGTTTCATGTTGGTTGTTTCATATCAGTCATCTAGTACCCATAACACAAGTTCAGCTTGATGCATGATGTTTATTTGTTACCTACTGTAAAAATTATCATTGTGATTATGCTTTAGATACGTTTTACGCCACATATAGAATCCTCGAATTTCTGACTTTTAAGGGAGATATCAACTTTTAGACAACAACGAAAGAATCATCAAAATCTCTTATTGGCAGAGATATCATCAATTTTTTTGTCGCTAGTCGTGATTTCTCAAAAATATTATGTTTTTAAGCTTCACGGGCGCTTCATAAATACAAAAAAAAATCTATAATGTATTGTACCTATTATATTAAGTATATCACTTATCCCATAACACAAGCTCTGCTTAGCTCGGGGCTAGATAATGCTGTGTGAATTGTCCAGCATTATTTATTGACGGAGAAATCGATAAACATACATAAAAAAAAACATTCAGCCGAATAAAGAACCTCTCCTTGAAGTCGGTAAAAACTACGAAGCTCTTGTTCCTATGTAAATTTATTTTGTCTTATTGCTACCATTTGAAAATGTTTTGTAATACCAGAAAATGCATTTACAATTTCACCATACCTAAATCCCGCTGACGCCGATGAAGTGAGAACGGTGTACGTAATCTCGACACAGATTCCAGAATCCAGCCACAGGTAGTGAATTAATTCGAACGTGCCAATGATTTACTAACCCAGGTTTGGACGTAATTTAGTTATGGGGCCCGCGGTCTCGTAGTTTACTGAGCAATTAGCATTTACGGTTAAATAGCTTTTGGACCTTTGAATGTTTCCGGTTATCTCTTCCAACTTGCTGCTTATTGGCTTAGAGAGGTACGGGAGTTTGGTGATGGACAACAAAATGCTGAGGAATTAGTCTTATCATAGACTCCAATTTTCGAGATAAGATTACTAATATTTTATTTTATTCTTACACAAAAACAAAAGTGCAAGAAATAGAGATTAAACAGACTTTTTTACTTGAAAGTCTTGAAGAACTAGTTTAATAGACCCGGACCGCTGATATAAAGCTGTAAACGGAAGTATATAGTAATTTTGAACAGATTTTATTGGAACGTTTCTCCTCCATTTGCAAGATTTCCTGAAAATTGACAAAATCCGCTTCCGCTCCCGCTGTCTTCCGAAAACGCAGCCTCAGAGGAATACGTTTAAGAGAATCAAAAATTACTCAAAATAGTTCCTGTGAATAGGCACATAGTAACCTTTATTTCTGAACTTAGGTAGCACTGGCGTGTGTCATAATTACATTTAAATAATTTATAAGTTCTGTTTTAAATTTGTAGGATAGCTTGCGCCATATAAACTAAGTTCAATTTCTGGGAAAAATATAGAGTAAAACACAATATTTAAGCCACTGTGGCTTGTCTTTATTATTAACCTACGTGCCGACTTACGTCGACATGACTTAGGGCGCGTTCTTCACACACACCGCTTCTTGTGTTATTGAATGTTAAAAACTTTTAAAAGTTGAACTAAATTAAATAGTCTAGATTTAAAGTATTATTAAAAATAAATAAATCATTTATTTTTCTCTCACAAAGGTTAACGACGACCTCTGGTGGCGCGGTGGGCGAAGGTCCGCCTGCGACGCAGGAGGTTGCGGGTTCGATTCCCGCCTTGGGATAAACATTTGTAAGATCTCCAGGTATTTGTTCCGGGTGTTCTGGTATTATGGTATTATGTATACCAGTTGTCTAGTACCTATAACACAAGCTCTGCTTAGCTTGGGGCTAGATAATGCTGTGTCCAGTCCAGCATTATTTATTTATTTATAATGTGATAGATATAAGTACAAAAGGTTTGATAGGTATACAAAAGGTTAAAGTGCCAAGAGGAAAATATTGCGTACTTTCAGAAAAGAACCTCGTCAAAGTATATATTTTACTTCACATTTTTTTTACGTAGGTAGGTACAACGCGTTGTCAAAGTAAATATCCGATCGTACTTATTTCAGTTTGAAATGATCCCATCCAAATCCCACGCGTAAAAACCTAGTCCCTTCAATGTTTGTTCCTTTATTATGTAAAGATTAGCTAAAAAAATTCGAATAGATTCCAAATCTTTATATACCTTGACTGCATCTTTGATAACTCACATTATTCCCAGCTGGTAACTGCATCCATCAAGCATTCATAGGGTGCAATAACATCAATCAAGTTGAGATTGATCGATATGAATCGTACACCCTATTTGTTATTTTCGATTCTGGCGGATCGACAAGTTCATGATAAATTGGGAATCGACATTTTACAAAAACAAGAGGACGGTGGTTGATGGCCGCTTACATTATCTGAAGCTTTTTGATTTTACATTCTTGTTGTGGATGTCAAGCTTATACCAGCTAGAATATATTTATAAGAAAATTATAATAACAGAATAATAGGTATAATTACAAAAAATATTTACCTACCACTATATTATATTTACTTTTTTTTTACCAGCTTAACATTTCTATACCTAACGTAAGTTCCCATAAAAAAAAATGCATCACTTTGGAGTGCAAAAGCGTTTTATTTTAAGAACGCTTTGCCACCATTGGATTCGAGTTAACATGCCCCGTGCGTGCAGGGCCAGTGGTTTCATTTTCACTTTTTCCACAAATGGAAAATAAATTAAGTGAAGACAAAATTAATGAGCACGTCATATTCCATTTCTTATTTGATAATAATTTTTAGTTCGAATAGTTTATCTGCTTAGTTTGTAAATAAAACGTTATAGATTTCCGTTTTAAAAATCAATGAACACGTGATACAAAATTTCTTATTTGATAATAATTTTTAGTTCGAATTGTCTATGAGCTTAGTTTGTAAATAAAACGTTATAGATTTCTAAACCAATAACCATATAGGGATATGGTTATTGACAAAAGGGAAATCTAACTTTTGAATAGTTATTAATTTTTATAGATACTCTACCACCAGAGAAACCAAACTCAGCTCAGGACTCTTTTTGGTCGAGGATTCGAAAATCGCACCTTTAGCCTCAAAATATGAAAGGGACCCGATGAAGTAGACGCGAGTACTACACGTGTTCCTGTTTCACGGGGATTGCACGTGCACAAAGCGCTGTTGGTTCAGGCGTTACTTTTCTGATTACTGTTTGAACTTTGGATGAATCAACGTAGAACCGCCTTTTTGCTATGCTTTGGCTTACTACTGTAAAAGTCTAATAGATTCTAAACACCAATGCAGGTGCAGCTTATTAGCACAGAAAGCAAATAGGTGAATTTCTAGTTATAATACAAACTGGCACTGTTGCTGCATTTAATTTAAGGAATTATTTGTAAAACCTAATTTTCTTTATCAAATATATGCCAGTTTAGCAATTTTCTTAGCTCTATGACACTTCTCATCAATTATTGATCATTACCTACATTGGTGTTTAGAATCTACTAGACTTTTACAGTAGTAAAAAATACCTTCTCAAGCGGTTGCATTTCGTGCAATTTTGAATAAATAATTTATTCAAAAGGGCATGAAATGCAACCGTTTGAGTAGGTAGGTATTTTTTGCGTCTTTGGTTTTTTTGGCGTCTTCAGCTTGCTGCATCCAGCATCTGCCAGCAGTCTTTCGCAAATCGTCATCCCACCTGGTCGGAGGGCGTCTTACACTACGTTTGCCGAGTCGCAGTCTCCACCCAAGAACACATTTATACCCCAGCGGTAGTCGGTTCTTCTCGAGATATGGCCAGCCCACTGCCACTTTAGCTTGCTAATCCTTTGAGCTATGTCGATAACCTTTGGATTCTCTATAACCGCAATTAATCAATTCCTGTTGACAGTATTCAACTTACCTGCGGAATTTAAATACGAACTCGCACTCACTTTATGACAGGTGAACGAACTCACAACAAAAGAGCAGAAGAATTCCCCGGAGCGATCACGTCGAAGTGCGAATCGTTTCATTTCATCCGTGTTTACACCAATGCACTCGGCCTCGAGAGGCACAATGTTGTAAGTAACAAATTGAAGTTTTGTTAGTAAATAAGCTATTGGAAATTGGTCTCTGATTTACGTAACTAAACGACCGATAAAAAAATGCTGGATAATTGACACAGTATTATCTAGACCCAAGCTAAGCTGAGCGTCTGTTATGGGTACTATATAACTGATATACATAATAAATAATACTATACATAGATAATATTTTGTATTATACATAGAAAACTACCATAACACTCTGAATAAACATCTGCAGGTCGTACAAACATTTGTCCCGAGGCGGGAATCGAACCCGCAACCTCCTGCGTCGCAGGCGGACCTTTGCCCTCCGCGCCACAGAGGTTATCGATTTATAGCAAAAACGCATAACTTGGTATCTAAAGACTATATCGTTAAATAAGCAGGGTATTTTTGTTCTATAGTTCTATAGGTGTTCAGTGCAATCGAAATGAAGTGAATAGTGTCATTTCACATTATCAGCCTTTACCAGTCCATTGCTGGAATAGGTCCAGCAGTGGACGGCAGCAGGCTTTTATTATTAGTATGTATGTAAGTATGGCTTTTATTATTAGTAATGCCGTAATCCGTTGGCCATTCGCCACGTTGGACATGAGAGTTGGGGTAGGGATTGCAGTTCAGTGGTGACTCTGTTCTGTAGGAGGCGCTGCTGTTCGCCCTCCAGTGGAAATCCCCTAGTCGCCTCGCCGCACACTCGCGGGACGGGTTGGGGTGTTGCGACTTCTAAGTTAAAAAATAAATTATTAATTTTACGAAATTCACCTCCGTTTTTATGAAAATGTTTCCAGTAGAATCTTCAAAACGTCGAAACGTCACTTATCCATCTTTACTACAGGCGTCGATGTCCATCTACCGCAGTTCGTTTGCAAATAAATTGTTGCATGAATAACAATTTCGTATATTGGATTGAAATGAAAATTTTACATTTCTATTTCACTTGATAAGGTCAAAAGACTGGGTTATTGGTCACGACTCAACCTTTTCCAGTTTTTAAACTTAACATACTTTTTTTCCACCCTAGGTACTCTTATAAGAGTTGTTATACTTGTTTTTGTTTCGCAGTACACTTCTATGAGTAGGTAGGTACATAGGGTGAAAAAAAAAAACAAGTACCAGCGATCATTTGATACTCCTCTATACTAATATTATGAAGAGGAAAGATCTGTTTGTTTGTTTATTCAAACAAACAAACAGATCTTTCCTCTGCTCTAAAACTACTGGACCGATAAGAAAATTATTTCACCCTTAGAATCCTACACTATTCCTGATGAACATAGGCTATAGAATATACCCGCGCGAAGCCGGGATGGACCGCTAGTTTCGAATAAATCGATTATCACTTTTGGTTCTCTTAATATTTTAATAATTTTATGGCAAAGCTTAAAAATAACCAAGTACTTAGTTATTTTTTAAGTTTAAGATTTTTTAATTGAAGAATTTCACTTGGTAGCGTTATACAACTAATTCGTTTCCCCTGTGACCTATACTTGTGATTGTAAATTAATAGAATTTACCTACGTGAAATTAGACCTTAAGCCCACGCTTAACAAACCTTTAAATACGTATCAAAAATTACTGAAGTGGAACAGGCTTTACAGAAATGGGTCCTTCCCAGAATTTCAATATCCGCTTTTATTTTGATCACGAATGTTTCAAACTAGCGACAGAATATTGATATTTTCCAGCATTTTATCATTTCATTTTTCCAGCATTTTATCATTGTTTTGTAGGCTTGACGGAATAAATACTAATCACTAGGTTATATTTTTTTGGGACCAATTCGAAAAAAAATTTACACAATATTTTTTAAAATTGGTCCTTTATTGACAGAAATCGACGTACATACATAAAAACATGAACATAAAACCCTTCCTGAAGTCGGTAAAAACACTGAAATACCTAGTTATAATAATGACGTGTACACGTTTGAAATGAAACCATATTGTTCCAACCGCAATACTACGATTAATACCTATCAGCCCCCCTAGCACGGGGATTGTTGTCTAGAGTAGAATAGACAATTTTACATAAAACAGAGCCCCAAGTCTATTTGACGGTAGCATCTAGACGTGATCGTGAGGTCCAATATACAGGGTTATTGGTAAATTAGTGACAATACGTGAACTGCAGGTCCTGCCCATCATCACAAACACGTTCGTGAAGACGCCAGGTCTTAATCCTTAATTTTGATATTGATAATGGGTACTCACTAATTTACCAATAATCCTGTATATGTTTCATAGGATTTGGTAGAGCGAGCGCCTCTATCGGACGGGGAACTACGCAAATCCCATACAAATTATAAGACGTCACGATCACGTCTCGACACTAACGTCAAATAGACTCGGGGCTCACAGGTATGTGAATATGACAACATCGCAATTAATACAGATTTATTTACTCTAAACCTACGCAAGAAAGCTTTAGACGAGGTATATTAGTCCGCTTATGATATAGTTGTGACTTACCAGTTATATTCACTTGAAGTTTAGCCGCTCGTATTATTTACGAAAAATACGCAGAAAACATAAAAAACTCATCAGAAATACATTGTGTTTGGGAGGAAAAAGTAAAAACATAAGCTGTTCGGCTTCAACCTTCGCAGAAAAGCACAAAAGCTTTAAATAGACCCTTTTTGCAAAAAGCCCTATTTGCACCCCAAAAATAACAAAAAAAAGCTTCAGAGCCATAGACATTGTGTAAATCAAATCATTTCTTCATATAGGATTACTATATTATCATAACCCCACAATCAAGAATATTTATGTCCCCAAATAAACACAATGCGCGACTCTTATTAAATACTTGATTTGTTGCCGGAATAACGTTGAAAAAAGTATATTTGATTCAGTTTCGACACTTTAATACTGTTTGACGATCATTACCATTGTCGGGAATAATATTGAGCTGTTACAATGCGTAGTAAATGGGGGTTGGAAACAATGGACGGACAGTCGCGCTCAAAAGTGATTACAGCTGAAAATAAACGGCGCGCGTTCAGAGGATGGAACCAATGTTTACGTCACATTTCTGATAAAAATACCTGCGTACTCGAAGAATGAGATTGAGAATGATATAATCTCTCATGCTATCATGCTCAGATCGGGATCGAAAGGAGCGGGATAGCATGAGAGACGACTTTTTACACTCCTCGTGTGGACAACGCAGGTTGACAAAATTAGATGAAACCTAAAATATGTTCGACCACTTTTCATCTGATCTTTTACTTCAAAATAAAAATAATTTTTAAATATTGTTTCTTTTCGAAACGGATCTATCCTATTGTGATCGCACACAAATAGATTATTTTGACATTAAAGTTTTTTTTGTTTCAGTAACAAACACCGAATGAAAGAATACTAAAATGAACCTGAACAAACAAAATGGGATCAAAGTACATTATTCGTTTTAAATATTATTTTTGGTAAAGTATTATAATATTTATAATGTAAAAGATACTTGACTACTTTGAAGTCAAGCTTTAAGCTTGTTGCTTCAGCTTATTGAAAAGCCATTATCTACGCGAAATTGATTTTGCTAAAGTTTGCTGTGTTACTGTTATTTTTAGAAACGTTTTAAGGTGAGTGTACAGTTGCCACTTAGTATCAGATGAGACTTAGTTGCGATATTTTGACAGAAATGAATGGAATTCAGTCAACAGTCACTTTTCACTTAAGACGTGATTGAATCTGAATTACTCCTAAACAATAACTTAATTGGATGTGGACACCATTTATTATGACCTCTGAAATTTATTTAATGTTCTTTTTGCTATTGTGCCTTGGTCGATGTCGATAGGTATTCATAATTAATAATATTAAGCTGTATTTTTATTCAAAATAAATTATGA
Organism: Eupithecia exiguata; assembly: GCA_947086465.1. NCBI lineage: Eukaryota > Metazoa > Arthropoda > Insecta > Lepidoptera > Geometridae > Eupithecia > Eupithecia exiguata. Next base: position 9,916,585 of record OX352240.1, on the reverse strand, counting down.
AATTAACTTTCGCAGTTTATCCAATCAAATCGCGAAGCTGCAAAAGAAAATGGCCGACAACACTGACCGTCATTTAACCATGTAGTCGAATGTTATTGTGTTACTAAACAGATAAGATGGAAGCGCTCTACAGTAAAACTGTCATCGACTGTACCGCAGGGTGGAAATTACATTTGTATGGTATTGACGTTGCTGATATATTGTGTGACGTTTTGTTGTGGTCATTCCATGCAGACGTGGCAACGTTTGCAACGTTTTTTGGTGGAAATATGAGAGGGACATGCGTTTCATGTGTTTCGGCTTGCGACCGCGAATTCTAGTTATTGCGGTAAATGAGGGTTAAATATTTGTTTTATATTTTAGACGTGTTGACATGTTTTGGGCGGTTGGTATTCAAGTAGTGCTGTTATTTTGTACCAGTTCAGTGGAACTGGAATTGATTAATTATAGGAAGGCTTTAGTGCTAGCACACTTCAAATATTTAATCCATTTCAGTGATGGCTTTGATTCCTCATTTAGTTCCACGGTCACTCATGTACGGGTTAAATTGATATTCTCTCAACGTCCTAAACTTAGTATTACATGAATAAATAATGCTGGAAAATTCACAAAGCATTATCTTGCCCCAAGCTAAGCAGAGTTCTTGCTTTTGACCGGAGTGGAGTAGGTAGGTAGAGGTAGGATCAACGACAGTACGTAAACGCTCTAGTCCCAAGCTTAGCAGAGCTTGTGTTATGGGTACTAGATAACTGATATACATAATACAATACAAAACATAATGTAGATAGATATATTTTATTACATACATAGAAAACGAAGAGAACACTCTGAGCAAATATCTGCAGACCGTACAAACATTTTTCCCGAGGCGGGAATCGAACCAGTAATCTCCTGCGTCGCTGGCGGACCTTCGCCCACCGCGCCGCAGAGGTCGTCAAGAATTAGTTTTTTAACTCATTCGATATTTTAAGTTCTAACTAACTTTTTATACCTTAAAAACTACGATGTAACTCTTACAAAGCTAATAAATCATCATTTTGCAACTTCTGTTCTAAATAAATAAAGCTGTTACAACTCAGAAGGAAGGTGGTTAACTATTTAATCTATTAGTAACGAGCTCTAAGAAAATTGCTACCTTTAAGGGCCAATTTTCAATAGCAAGTAGCAATTACAGGCGCTAAAGGAATATCTGGTATTTAGGATTTTACTTCCCCATTTCGTTACATATTTATAACTTTCTAATATGGTGTTAGTTAAAGGCGAAACTACAAAATCGTTCGAAGGATAATATCATCATCTTAGATATGTACTGTTTGTACTAATATAAGTGAATTTGTAACTCATGTTACCTACATTGTACCTATAAAAATTGACCTTTCCTAGTGTACTCAAATGTATCTATGTGGAATAAATAAATACAATACAATACAATATAAAAATATATCTGGCGTTGATCCTACCTACACTCCGGTCAAAAGCAAGATACAAGGTTTGTATCTTGCTATTCAAACATGGCCTCCATACCTAAAAATCGGTTTGTTGACTGTATCTTCTTGAGACTGTTAAAAAGTCAACAAGACTTTGTAACAGTCTCGAAGACATTGCAGTATCTTGTTTGTTAGTTTTTCACGCCATACATAAGTGCTGAACAGATCGGGCTGAAACGTCAGCCATTGCAAAACAAATACAAAATAATTCATAAGCCATTAGGGCCAACCATTATCCATAACCATTGACAATATAAATGTAGTTCTAAACCTTTCAAACATCTAGATTTTTTATACCGGAAAACACGTCCGATTCTTAAATATTTAGGAGATAACACCACATAAGTAAGAAAACACAGGAATATGGTTTTTTTATACTCAAATAATATTTTACTTGCCGCAAATCGTCAGTGTTTGGGCCAACTTGCCACTTAAATAATAGAACTTCAAATAGTAGGTTTCAAATTAGCCTCTAAGTGCATTTCGATATTAATTGCAGTGGATTCAGTGGGGTAGTTTCCGCTACTGATTGGCCTGCGATCAATGGTTCATCCATTATTGCTATTGATTCGTATAGCGATTAATGGTCGGTTGAAATAGGCTAAAGTCTTGGCTAATTTCTGAAGTGGAGAAGGTTCACTTGAATAGACTACTACTGGGAAATGATTCTAACGTATTGTCTGCTATAAGTAATGCAAAGTGTAATTAATAATTCTTCAAGCCCAGTCGTATTATTCATAAAAACTAATTTTAAGGTTTGAATAAAATAATGGCGCGCCAAAACGATAATCTCTGTCATGGCTCCGGTGACATGACTCGATGACGTCACCCCTCAGACCACACCTAACAAGAAGAACAACACGAACTGTAATCTGTGATAGGTGTGACGTCACCAGCGATGCAACCGAACGCAGAGAGTTTCGCAGAGCGATCTTATATAAAAAAATGTGTAATTTTAATCCCGTTTTTTTAATTAAAATATGCCTATTTTTTAATAAAAGTCACCTGATTACGCTTTGTTACGTTGTCACTGACTAGAATGAAAACAATTTGTAACTTATTTTCAATGAAGTCAAATATAGCCTAGGTAGTTTATGAATACCTATAAGCGGGTTGCTTATGACCTCGTTTGTTTTGGTTGAACACAAACGTTACATCTCATAACGAGAGAGAAGTTCCTTGTTTCTAGATAACACGCTATTACACTCGTCAAACCATAGTTTTTATCATTAATTATTTGATTTGGCTGTGTACGATTTTAAACAATCTATATATAATTTACTGGCGGTTTATGGTTCTTCTTTTTGGAGAAATGAAAAGAACGTAAAATAATGGTAAAGATGGTTCTGTTTATGTTGAGGAGGCAAAAAACCTACCTGGTATTAACCGTAGATGCCACGATCGACAAATCAGGGTATCAGGTATCTTGCGGATCCTGCTGGATGGTCGGCACCAGCAGAAGTTCACAGTTTGTCGTTATAACGTCTATCAAACACGGTAATTAAACTTAATACCGAGAGAAAAAAGCGTCTACTCCTCGAGCGCAAAGCGTTTTCTCAATAGCACGACAGTGTAAAACTGCTCTCAAATTATCAGTAATCTCGAGTGAAAAGTAAATCGACGTTTTCATAAACTTTTTTATTGGTCTTTGGCCGTGGCTCCATTACCACGGTACGGCGCCACCACTGTAAAATGGCACGGCAGCGGCACCGGCGCCGTGCCGCAGTACGGCACGGCGCCGGTGTGTACGGTGCGCCGCGCCTGGCTCCTGGACAGTCGTTGTGCTTGAACGAGCTTGTCTAGGTATGGACCGCGTCCAGTGTCCAACTCTTTCGCGATCCATACCTAGACAAGCCCGTTCAAGCACACCGACTACGAAATATTGACTGTTTAGGAGCCAGGCGCGGCGCACCGTCCACGGCGCCGTACCATGTTACGACGCCGGTGCCGTGTAGTTTTACGGTGGTGGCGCTGTACCGTGGTGATGTGTCCACGGCCTTTGGGAGGAACGGATCATGATCATGTTTCACCACAATATTCATAACTAAATCACCTACGCGCCTAGAATATGGTTGCTTCCGTTGAAAAGTCACCAAATTATGGCAAGGCCAGTAGGTACCTTACCTAAAACCCACTGATCCAAAGTCGATGAAACATCTTCCGCTCCTAAAAAAATCATAATAGACATATTCTCTGAATTTATACCCCATGCTATCATAATGCGATCAAGCGCGAGGTCCCCAAATCGGTCCAAACGACCCCCAATACATTGTGTTACATTTGGTACAACGGGTATAGCCCTCGGAGAAGAGCTAGTTACATATGCAGTATATAGGTTGTACAAACTTTGTCTAGAAGCGGGAATCGAACCGAAAACTTGCGTTGCAAATGAACATTCACCCACTGCTTGACTGAGTATTCAAGGTAATACAATAAAATCCTTCCTAAGAATTCAAACCGTCAGCAAAATACATAGTGCTCAGAATTCTGTCAGTTTGACAGCTGGTATGCAAGTCAGAAGTAAATACTTTATTTCTTTAGGCTTACTAAATAAGCACTTAGACATTTTGTAATAGGCGCAAGTGAAACAAAGTACTGATAAGCTATTTATTGTGGTTTATTTTGACCTTAAGAACAATTAATACTTCGAACCAAAATTGTCACCGTCAAATAGTAAGCCCCGTAAAATTATAAAAATCCTAGTCACTTTATAATTTTCCGGAAAATAATCAACAGGATTGAAGCACTTACAATTTAACGCATTGAAATACGTAAATTTATAGTTTTCCTAAACTTATTCGTAAGATAATAAACAAACAAACCTGTGAACCAATCACAGCCTTGTTTTACTATTTTACGAAATGTATGGCGATCACGTCACTCGTAAAATAATAAACTGCCCTCTGATTGGTCGATGTGGCCGTGCTCATGTTTTACGAACAGTTTGAAAACTATTAACCACTGTTCCACTAATTCTACAACTAACTCCAATTTTACTAATGAAGAAACTATTTAAAAACACTTAAATGTTGAAAAACACACCATGAAAATTTTGTTGTTACTATTCGGGCGTCTAATGAATGACAGCAAAAGATGGCGGTGCGGGCTAGCGCCCATCAGCCAATCAGCGGGCGTCTTGCGTTCCGTCACTTACTAGTTTATTATTTTACGGTTAGATTTCGTAAAATCATAATTTGACGTGTTTAAATGCGTTACATTGTAAGTGACGCGGCCCAATTGATTATTTTCCGGAAAATTATAAAATGCCTAGGATTTTTATAATTTTACGGGTTTTACTATCCTACGGTGACATAGATAAACCAAAGGTGATCGAAATGCTGGCTTTTATTTCGATCAACTTTGTACTGCTACGTTGAATAGCAATGCTAATAGCATTGCCATTCAACGTAGCAATACTGCCAGCATTCTGTGCACTCTGCATTTCTTTGACGGCTTTAATAAGAAAGGATTTTAGTGTAATACCTACACATTAGTTTAATTAAGTTAGTTACCCTCTTTCTTGAAGGTGTAGTTTCCTTTCTTTTCTATGCGACCAGTATTTTTTCACCGACTCTTGTCACTCTCAAACAGCAAGAGTGGTCTAGCTCTCGCCTGAGGGCTATAGGTACCTACAAGTACAACTTAGTACAACAGTCTTATTTAGAGTCCCGTTTCTCTCTCGTGATCGAGATACTTGCGCCAAAGAGGTGTAATAACGGTAAATGGTAGCCATCCCAAAGCGACGCATTAACATTCACGGGGAGGGAATCTCTGTGGTAGCTATTGGCGGTTCTCGAGACTTTCTCACTTTATTTGGTGGAGTACCAACCTATTAACTTTTTACTTATCTTAATTAAGACTGGCTGGCAGAAAGGAGGCCTAATTCCTCTCAGTGGGTAGGGTCTAGGAAAGCCTAATCAGATGTAAGCAAGTCTCAAATCGCGATTTTTGAAAAATTCCAATGAAAATAAGATAAAAAATCGATACTTGAGACGTGCTATCTGAGATGCCTTTGAGTATACTATCTATCTGAAATTTCAGAGCACCCTAACAGGGTTCGTTTTTAACGTAAGAAAGAACCCTGTTAGGGCGCTAACGAGACTAAGAATATTTTAATAAGAATATTATGTTTTAAGGTGGGTGCGAATCTCTAAGCTTCCATGGAAACGTACTTTCCGATTCATTTTGGAACTACACTCATTACTGCAATGAAATTTTGCATACATAGTCGGATAAGAAATGACTATGTTTGTACCGTTTTAGTTTTTCAAATTACATAATCATTATTAAATGAGAGCGAAATTTCATGTCAATTCATTTTCAAACTTTTTTATTACGTTCACTCTTATACTATAATCCATTGATAAAGAAAATACAATAATAATCACAACTAATATTTACACTTAAATCTTTTTTCTAAAAACTTTCACTCATATTAAATAATTTGGTTTTTTGAAAAAATAAAATTGTACAAACATTGTAACTATTTCTTATCTGATTATCTATACATAAATTTTATTAAAACCAGGGACGTAGTTTCCAAATGAATCGGAAAGTACGTTTGTACGGGGGCTTAGGTAATACGATTTTTGAATTAATAGTTTGAATGCTCAGAAAAAATCCGTGTCTAGTGTGCAATATAATGTTAATAATAAAATGCTTATTAAAATATCGGTTACTTTATTTAATCATTTCGAAACTATATATCATTCAATTAATTAAATGATTCTAAGTATCATATAATAACTTCTGCTCGCACTTGACTTCTAAACACATTAGTAGTGCCTGACCTCTAGACGTGAATACATGTACTTACTTAATACCTCGGGAACATTTTCAGGCACGATTTTTTACATTTTCGCAATGTTACTTAGTACTGTTACTTAAAATCACAGTTTTACATTTTCGCGCTCAGCTTCTTTGTTTTTATAAGATGTTTTGGGATAACAGCGTCTATTCATTTCGCGACGAGACGAGATGAAACTCGCGCAGGATAGTGTTACCGAAAATGAAGGCTTGTTTTGTTTTTCTACTTTCTTTTTTACTAGACTCGGTCTACTTATTAACGGCTTTATAACTTCACTGTTTCTAGAAAAGTTTTCTTTGTTCATGTAATAGGACATGAAGTTCTTAGCCAATGTAAATGCAATGAAAAAGAAACTGTGCCTTGTTCTGTTCTTTGATATGTTGATTTGTGCAGATTTTCGTTGTTTACGTTTTTTTTTGTTAGACCTATGTTTGAACCTGATATTAGATCTAAATAACTGAAATGAAATGAAATGAAATGCTTTATTAAAAAAGAACAGCATGTTTACATACATAGGTATTACCTAGTCGGTAGAATGCGATCGATTTCTTGTCAATTACTTAGGTATAGATTTGCGGTAAAAAATACACATAAATGTCACAGAAATAAAATTTTAGTTATAGTTACAATAAGTAAATACCTACTTATATCTAAAAGACAATAAGGTAAAGTTTAAGGAACAAGCGAAGCTGAATAATCAATCAAACAGAATTAAAATTCCGCCTCGTTCCCTGTAAATGTACTTATTATTAGAAGAATCGTATGAGTTTTATCTGGCGCTATCTAAAATCTAAATGAAAAGCTTTGCATAAATTTTGTTTCTTGAATTGCATTTTTAGAAGAAGTTCACGAGATAAGAGGACTTCTCTCCACTTAAGACAAATAAACTCTTTGCATACCTACCTAGATGTTAATGGTGAATACACCATTATCACCATCCATCCACTACCTTTACCTTTACCACCATCTTTTTATATACATGGTACACAAACGAACTAAACAGGTAGTCCACCTGTGTAGTTTCTTTTCTTTGGCTATGGAGTAAAAATTGTTGTTTTCGGAACAAACTTAATTATATATTTATAATTAAGCTTGTTCCGAAAACACAAAACGAACAACGTTGTTTTCGGAACAAGCATAATTATAAATATAATAATACAACAGAACAGAAAACAACAGTTTTTACTCCATAGCCAAAGAAAAGAAACTACACAGGTAGACTACCTGTTTAGTTCGTCTGTGTACCATGTATATAAAAAAATACACTCGGTGTCATTGAATTGGTTGTGAAGTTCACTGAACTTTATTACCATAGAATATTTAGCTCGGCGAAAGCTTTGTCCTGCAAACTGCAGTTAACGACGCCCCAAAATAAATTTCCGAGTGCACAAAGCGTGTTTGACTTTCTAGACTGTCACTGTGCTGTCACTGTCTAGCTGTCAGTGTCATCAGTCAATGCCATGTTTGGATTCTAGCGTGAACTGTTGACGAGTGACCCCGGGTACAAAATAGGACGGGGTTGACGACTTGTGAAGTTGCGATCTTTACTGCAGGGGCCGAATTCCGTCAAATTAATCGCTTCACCATAGCAATAGTATCTAAGGTTTGTGTACTATAGTGCGTAACCCCCTCTCCTTAAAAAACGTTTAAGCACGGTAATATTATCTAAGTGTTACGGCCATCCTGATTATTTTCCAGAAAATTATAATGTGACTTTATAATTTTACGGGTGTTCTTACTATCCTATGGTGTCATATTACAAAAAATAATACCATTTTCGTTATGCTTTCATTGATTATCTTAATTATTTTTCAGAGAAGCTTTTTATAATGCTATTATTTTGTACTACGTAGGTATTTGAATTTGTTTTTAATATTGATTTGATTATCCAATTAGTTTTTGTGTAGGTACCTACTCAGGAATTTAAGATTTAATGTATTTTATTTATGATGGAACAAATGAAATGATTTGAAATCCAGAATACTTTTATATTGAAAAATGAACAGTAAATTGTTCCGTAGCTAATCCAAAATGGTAGGTACTTTGGCAAATCTAGGTATTTTCTGCAATAACCTCAACAATATCAAAGTTCACAAACAGTCCAAATAAGACCAATTCCACAGGAAGGGTAAACAGTGCCTAGAAGGCATGAATGAATCAAACCTGCTCTTAGAAGATAATCCTACATTCTGTAAATTAAACTGAATCAAATAACGCTGGACAATACACACAGCCTCATTGATGAGGCGGGTTACGGTGTACGGGTTTTTTTAAAAAAAACCCGTACATAGTCTAGTACCCATAACTAAAGCCAAGCTTGAGTTATGGGTACTAGACTGATACACCTACAAAGATAGACATTTTTATGATACACTAGCGGCGCCTCGCGGTTTCACCCGCGTAGTTTCCGTTCCCGTAGGAATTTCGGGATAAATAGTAGCCTATGTCCTATTCCAGACTATAATCTATCTCTGTACCAAATTTCATCTAGATCCGTTTTGCCGTTCTGGCGTGATAAAGGAACAAACATCCATCCATCCATCTAAACTTTCACGTTTATAATATTAGTGAGATAAAAACATCCGGAAGAAATATCTACAGTTTTTTTTTTGTTTACATCTACGTTTAAACATTTTTCACGGCAGGAATCGAGCCCGCAACCTCCTGCATCGCAGTTGGACCTTCCCCCTTTGCGCCACAAGTTTGTCAATAGTTATGCAGTGCCTGGCTTGAATTAATCAAACTTGCTTTCTGAAGTTAATCCTGCATTCTGTATAGTGGGTAATATACATTTGGCCGCCTTTTCAAGCTGCTTTGAGCTCTATGGGAGTTACGTTACGGAACTCGACATGTGTTTGAATCCTGATCTATTAATGCGTATATAAATACAATACCTAAAATCCGTGCGTATCTGAATTGTGTGGAACAATTTCAAACTGAAGAAAACTGTCGGACAGTCACTTTGACAGGGTTCTATGCCATTTTTTTAAAAGCTACTAAGATTTTTGCTATTAAAATCTGCTAAATTGGCTGCTTCCACCCCAACTGGCCACGGAAAATACTTCTATATAACTATGTGTCTTAAGCTAGTGTCTGGATGTTCACAAACAAGGCCAGGATAACCTTGCAGATCCCTGATTTGCTCTAAATATTTCACAGAATAACCAAGTCTATACTTACTATGTACTTATTTATCTTGTTTTGCTTGAAACTGTTAACAACTATAATTTCCTCTAGAACTCGGTAACGAATAAGTAATACACGACTGTAATCATGTGGAAGCGCGAACGCTCGAACTTTCGAGTTACTGTGTTTCTGTGTTACCCCTAGTTACTCCGCAGTTTCCCTAAGGTAACCAAACTCCATTATAATTCTGTGTCATTAGCCAACTTCTGGAATCAGTCTCGAATAGTTAGCTTTCTGTATATTGTACTGTAATTAGGAAACAATGTTAGAAACAGAGCAACGTTAGTTGATCACACTCGTGGAAGGTACCCTCCAGCATTTTATATGCAAAATGTGTGGTCTATGACACCTTCACGCCAAATCTACAAGACAGAGCCTTCTGGAATAACACACAGGATGATGCGAAAGTTCGTGAAGCAATGTCGTTCGCGCAATGTCGAGGCCGGGCCGTAAGGCTTTTTCTATCCGATGGAAGATGGTTTATGGTATAAAAATTTGCTATTGTTTTATTCCAGGCATAGAACTACCAGTGCGCAACATTTTATTCCGGATTCGTTGAGTAGTTTTGGCTTAAAGAAGTCACAAACATCCATCCATTCAGCCAAACTTTTGTATTTATTTATAACATTAGTGTGATTGTGTGATATTAAGTAGAATTGTGTGAGCCGTGAGGCAGCTGATTACTAGCCTGACAAGCTCCTGTTCGCGGCTTTGCTCACCTCTTTCCAGAATAAAAAGATTTATGCACGAAGTAAAAGAAATAAATTAAGATACAGTTAAGTCTCAAAATGTTTATTTATTAGTAAGGTTTCTTATTGAGTACAATATTTACAACATTAAGAACTATGGTGATTAGCTTAACCTATGATAAATAGATGGATTCAGCATTTGTACAGTACTAATTCCTTAACTTAATAAAACACTTTCACGGTTAACGACGCACGTGCCCATCTCCAGCTCCGTCAGTCGGGGGTTGGGCAGAGAATGCTGTCGCGCGCGCGGGCACGGAGGGTTGCGGTTACACCCAGGCGGCGAGGGTGGCGTTAAGTGGGTAACTTTAATTTTGGTTAAATTTAGGTTTATACATAAAAAGTTATGTGAAGTAATTATAATCAGTAATAACAATGTTTGATTGGATATAATATTGTTTTTCATGTCTCTTATTCATGTAGAATGTACTATTATTGTGTTGTACATAAGAATGGATTTTAGCCTTTACGTGTAATTTTGTATTGAATTTTTATTTTATGACTGTGTAACTTAAAATTTATTATTGCGTAATTTTTTATTAGATGTCGGTCTGCTGACTTTAAAGAAAATATAATTATTACTTTGCATGCCCTGGATTACGGCAAAAGATGTCTGGTGCTTACCAATTATATTAAATTACATTCTTGTGACCCATGTTTGCAAATAAATGATTTGATTTGATTTGAAGTTTTCACTGATTGCATGCGTGGATATTCAATGGTATTCAATAGTTTGCGATAACGTAGGTAAGTACTTCAATTTTTAGTCGTTCAAAAGAACCCACTGTGACAGTAAAATACATTGATTAACACACATAAGTTTATGGCCTGTGTCCAGGAGTGGACTAATATAGGCTAATAGAGATGATGATCAATGGTATTCAATAGTTTGCGATAACGTATTTCAATTTTTGGTCGTTCAAAAGAACCCACTGTGACAGTAAATTATATTGATTAACACACATAAGTTTATGGCCTGTGTCGAGGAGTGGACTAATATAGGCTAATGAAGATGATGATATGTTTATGTTGAAATAATTTGCGTACAATCTTAATTAGAGAAATGGTATTATTTTAGGACTAGACCTTATTTGAAATATGATTTATATGAAAAGAGATCAAAACTCTTGCAACTAACTTCTATCACTTGGCTTATTTATTCTAGTGAAGAATAATTTAAATATCTAAACCAGTCTTTATTCTTACATCTAGAAGAATAAAAATACAAAACTTATATCTAAAATTCACACACTCATTCACTGTCTTTTATTTTGGGTCTATATTTCTTTCACTTAAAAAAGGATTACGAATAACGTTAACATCAAATATATTTCGATTTGTGTTTGACTGCTCGAGCTAGTCTGCCAGAAACTTTCGTCCTTTGATGAGAGCATCAAGGAATCTTCGCCTTTCTGTACCAGCACATTTGGACACGGCATCAGTTCAACTGGCATATCTACGACTGCTATTTGGCTTGCAACCACGGGTTGCACTGTAGGTTCCAGTTTCAAATTCATGTCTTCTGAATGAGCTGCACCATTTTCTTCGTTTTCATAGATTAGTTCAGTTTTAGGTCCAGCAGTATCAGCGTCAATAACGTCATTCGTTTTGGTGTTGATGTTGGCTCTATCGGCAGGTAGGCAAGTGACATCATCAAGAGCCAACCGCAGTGGCTCGCTCTTTGTTTCATTGCGAAGCACTTGTATCCAGGAGAGTCGACAATCGCACGTCAATTGGTTACCTGCAATAAAATAAAGATTAAGTTTTTCTGCTGTATGCCCATTTTCTGAGAAGGGACAGAATTCCTTGGGAGATTTTAGGAATGTAATTTGAGCCTAAATGAAACCTGCTTACAAATAAATTTGTTAGAAGCCAGTCTTGCAGAAACATTCTTGAGGCTTGCCCTTCGTTGCGTTGCTTTGTCGTATTTTAGATGTTTTTTTTTCTGGTGATACCATTATTTATTTATTTAAGTATAGTATATCGGGGTATGATCGGACGCGGGGGAAGACCGTATAACACTAATTGTAGCCGAATTTAACCATTATTTTTTAATGCTGCCACCATTTTCTATACGACTCTGTTTGATGGCGTCATAAAATGTTGTCATTTTTAGAAAATATGGCTTAATTCGGCTATAATTAGTGTCATACGGTCTTCCTCCGCGTCCGATCATACCCCGATATACCTACAAAAATTTTATCCGAAATGTTTTACTGACCGTACTTGGCGTTACTTTTGACGAACAGTTTAGCTAGCTAAGATTTTTAAAAACACTACATAATAATATCAATAGTGACCATAACATTATCATTTCTCTCACAGTTATCAACGTACTTTCTACTGGTGACAAACAAACCCAAAGTTAATAAAATAAATAAATAATGTTGGTTAATTCACACATCATTATCTAGCCCCAAGCTACGCAGAGCCGAGGCGGGAATCGAACCCGCAACCTCCTGCTTCGCTGGCGAACCTTCGCCCACAGTGCAACGGAGGCCGTCTTAGTTTTTCAGTTTTCAGTCGCCTCTAAGTTATTCAAAATATTCGCTGAATTCAAAACTTAAATCCATAAAATATAGTTCTATGTAAATTGTGGAATCTGAAGGTTCAAACTTTGCAAGATTATTTATTCTCGGGCATAAATTCTTCTGCCCGAGTAAGTTTATATCTCAAACACACCAACTTGAGAGTTGAGATCAGTAAGCATCCTTTGTGTGAGTTTTTTTTGCGCAGACATTTTGTCCTTCACTACCCAGCCTTGCAGTACCAGGGAGGTGAAGTAGGCCATGTACGTCATGGGCAATGACATCGTTAATAAATCGAAACTATCTATATAGTACTATCCACATAGTAATTTTTTTCAAATTTGCTTTCTATAATCTACATTTGATACCATATAAACCATACCAGTCTATGGTTACAAAGCCCACAATTTTTTTAAACACCTATTAAAGTTACTCCTGTAGGTAGGTACTAACGTACTTATAAAAAAACCTTTTGGTATTCATTTTGATTATTCATGAATTATGGTATTCATAAAATAGCATAAATGTGTGACAAGACACGTGTCCTTTAGTAAAAAAGCTATAATTAAATCTATGAGAACAATATTTGTGTACATATCGCATCAAAACCATAGCCCTATAACTATAGGGCTGTCGGGTAAAACGCACGGTATTGTCCCTAAATCGAGTTATTACGTCATTGTTGATTCGAAGGGAGCTGTTACACTCATTAATTGTCCTTAATGTAGAGGGGGCTTTATAGAGATTAAAACCCTGCAGGGAATAGGCCATTGTTTGCAAAATACAGTTATATCTTCCCGTGAGTGCGTTGAGTAGATGTGCCGGCAAATTACATGTTTCGGCAAATGATTACGAGATTGAGATAGAAATCCATTTAAATTCTCATTTTGTTGAACAATAAATAATTAAACTTACCACTCAGATAAAGAACCGAAGTCTTCATTTTCAGATTCTCCAAAATTGGTTTGATAGTTTCGTAAGTAAAATATTCGATGTCATTGTTCCTTAAATCCAATAACTCAAGACCGCGCACTCCTTCCAAAAGCCCTTCATTGATGGATTTCAACTTATTGCCAGTCATAGACAATTTCTGGAGCAATGCGAGCCCGTCAAATGCCCTTTCAGACAGATATTTCAATTCGTTGTTATCTAAAAGCAGCTCGTTCAGGTTCCACAATTCCGTGAAAGTCAAATCTCCGATCATAGACACCTTATTTGACCTCAAATCCAATCTGGTAAGATTGCCCAGACCCCTAAAAGTGTCTCTAGTCAGCACAGTAATTAAATTTGCTTCTAAGACCAGATCGTTGAGAACGGTCAAATGCTCGAAGGCTCCATCGTGCGCTAGGTTAATACTGTTAAACGACAAATCCAACGATCTTAGGTTCGGAAGATCCACGAAAACATCTCTCTGTATCTCGGTCACTTTATTATCTTTTATAGTTAAATTTACAAGGGACGGTAGGTTTGTGAAGGAGGAAAAGTCGAGTTCTGTTATTTTGTTGTTCATCAGAGTCAGTTCTCGGAGGGTCGTTATATTTGAGAACGTTTTCTTTTCAATCTTCGTCAATGTCGCGTAGTGAATGTACAGTTTTTGTAAGCGTTTCATCCGGTGGATGACGTGTAGAGGAATGAATTTAAGTGCGCCGTCCGACCGTACGTTGAAGGTAAGTCTTTCTAGATGGGGCTGGGAGTTGAAGGTAGCCCATATAGGATCACTGGAGTCGATTCCTCCATTGAAAACCCAGCAGTCGGCTCTGGTTGCAGTTTTCACCTCGGTGTTTTCACAGTAGCAATGAACTTTAGACTCCCTGTTCGTTATCTCACATATATTATCTTTCACGAGCGCGCCATGGTGCCGTCTCTCGGTTTTATCTCTGCGTTTTTCATTTAGTCGGCTTTCAGTGTAGGATATTTGCACTGAAGTCAGAGCCAGGGCAAGGAGTAAATATTGAACGATGGTCTCCATGCTTTCTTTTCAACCTGCAACAAGGAAAAAAGGAATTAAGATTAAACCTTTTGGATTGCAGTGCTCTTTTTCCTGGAATGAAAACATCTGTTAATGGCAGATTGGCTGCCGGCATTCATTTAAATGCATCGGGTCGGAACAGCATTTATCCCGGTATATTATTGTATTCAGCAGCAATGGTGCTGAAATTGATATGAAATTGCTAGCGTATTTTAGAGTTGAGTTCGGTCGCCCGTTGCCACTTGTGCACGTAACGCACCGTACACAACAACTGTACATATAAGGTAACCCGAGTCTTATTTGCAGAAATTTTGTGCCCCAGATATTAGGTTGGACCTATTCCAATTTTAATTCAAAAAAGTCCTCCATTGCGGCAAATAACATGAAGCTGGTTATTTTTCACTCAGTTGCTTTCCAAGTAGAACCTTACTAAAAAGGCCAGGTTTTATGTAAATCTGTTCTTAGATATATCAGATAACATGGTCAACGTGCGTGTCGCAGTACACACAAGAGGTCAATGCATTCCTCGATGAAACTTTTTGCCGAGAACCAGTGAAAACCTATAGTACTTTTCATCATCTGATATAACTTCAACATACAGAAATAACACCTTCAAGTTATCTGATTCGTGATGAATCCACACTATTCGCTAGCAGTAGGACATGTAGCACCACACATTGCCGTACCATAAAATACACGAACCTGGCTGCACTCAGCCTAATTTGTGGGGAGTGTCCTTCACCCTTACTTTACGCGTAGTTCAGGGGTGTATGTTACTCAAACTAGTCATTCTGCCTGTTTTATGTCAGTCACGTGACTGGGCACTTGGGTAGGTTCCGATCCCACAATTTCACGGTCTGTAAATTTTCCTAACGTTTGTCTTCTTTTTAAAATGAGAAGTCACTCGTTCTAGTAACGAGGTGCTAGCAACTGACGATATAAATAAAACTTATGGAATGTTATTGAAATTAATTGAAGAATTTATTTGTTTGTTTTTTGTTATTGAAAAGAAATCATTTGCTGGCAAGAAACTAGTAAAGGATCTTTCTGAAAGATTATTATTTTATTGGTTCTTATAAAGGTTCCATATTTCATTCTTTTTGTTTGCATTTTTTACATTTATGCAGCTGAGATCTATGTTATAAGGGTTAACGTTAACTTGCCATTAAACTCTCCAGTTTTAACTTTTCTTTTTTGCTACAGAAAATAAGATGATGATGGTTTATATGGTTCGCAGGGGAGTGCAGCGGTTACGTCTTTGGTTACTTGCATGTTACGCCTTACAGCTGTTCTCCCCTTTTAATCTATTTGCCTAAACTGTTATTGATTCCCTAATCGACTTTACAATCACGTAAGAGCTTCATATCACGTGACTTCGACTCATTCCTCCCCTGCTTTATCTTTTTTATCATAATTAGTTTTGATAACGATGTTTAATGTGAGGGTTGCCAACTTGGCATTAATTGAAAAGGGTAGGACAAGCAGGATATAGGAATACTTATGAAAAGTGGAAAACTAAAAGAATCAAAAGCAATTTGAAGGAGTTTTCTATTGATATTATCCTTGTAGCCGTGGAAAAGTTACTGCTGGAGAGGTATATCCAATGGATTCTTTGCTTATTTTGGAAACCACTAGATATTGTCAATTTTCGACAATATTAGAAAAATATAAGAGAAAATAAAAGATTATTATTATTAAAAAAAGATTATATTTCAGATACAAATGTATACTTATTCTAAGTGGACTTGTTTGTTCTTTTTGAGAATAAAATAAAGATCTTTAAACCGAATTTTCATCTGTGAAATGACTAGTTCCATTTTGTCTTGTTGACTTTAACCCTAAAATCAGTTTTACCACTTAGCAGTCAATAAGTTTGACCGTCTAAATATTTGTTTAGGGGGTCTTGCTAAGAAATCAAATGTTCAGTTTAAAATAATATTATCGAGCCTAACTTAGATTTCCTATAAAGTACTTATAAGTTTGAATGCAAATAGCCAGTCCTCATAAGGTCAGTTTTCCTAAGAAAAGGCAAAGATAAAAGATTTTTTTCCTATTTCATTAAATAGACCTTTATTTTGCGAACAAACGTAACCATTAAAACAAAATTACACATTTCTTTAGTGATCTTAATTGAAATACCTTCCCTCTCTTTCTAACAGGCGGTAATTAACAGAAGTGAGACAAAAGCAGCTATCTAGACTTTTTTGTTTAGAGATTGACGGAGGGTTCCCCGATGGCCTTTTACCGTTTTTAATTAGAAACATCGTTAACTTTATTGTAGAAAGTTCGGCAGTTCAATCTTTGTTTGCCGAGAAAATGCTAAAAAGTTTAATATCGTGAGAATATTTCGGCGGATCATGTTTTTTGCTAACGCTTTTAACGATCTCCGAAAATGCGAGAAAAATGAAAAAGAAAATGTTAAATTGCGGCGAAAATGGCTAAGAAGGCTTCCAGACGAAATGGTTGAGTTTAGTTTTTTCTGAGAACGAAATACCAAAGATGACGTTAGCGTTTGAAATAGTTTTCTTATTTTTAAGATGCTCTGAAAATTATGTTTTTCTAGTTAATAAAACTTTTAACTAAGTAGGTATCTATGTTGATTCTTGGTGGGTTCCTAATGTCAAGCTATTAAAAATGGTGTAAGTCGGTTCTTTTCATAATAAATCGTAGAAAAGTAAGCCAGTCAAAACGTAACATCTATTCCCGCGAAATAGTCCCGTCGTCGTCGGTAGGTTAGGTATGTACAGTCAGCTGCTCAGATATGTATACACTCCCAAGTTTTTACTTTTATTTTACTCAGAACTTTTCAAATAAAAGTCGATGCACACATTTTACGTAGAAAGTATTCATCGTACTTGTCAAAATTCGGTATAATAAATTATCAAAATTACCATGCACTTACTATTCAGTCAAATTGAAAACATGAGTGTATACATATTTTCGCAGCTGACTGTACTTTCTCAAACTCAAACGAAAGTCCGACCAATTTTTACTAGAGACAAAATATACAGTTGCAAACAAAATATACAGTTGCAAAATTTTTGGAATCCGACGAGTTTGCTTTAAGCCCTTTGAGTGTTTTTACCCCTTATGTTTGCTCTTGAGGGAGCTTACTAAAATAAACATATAGAGAAACCATACTAACGAAAATCAGTTAGGGAGGTACTTGAATATTCTAATTCCGCTTGTCGACCATATTTTGAAAATGAAATCATCTCACTTCTCACTAATATTATAAACGTGAAAGTCTAGATGGATGGATGGATAGATAGATGGATGGATGTTTGTTCCTTTATCACGCCAGAACAGCAAAACGGATCTGGATGAAATTTGGCACAGAGATAGATTATAGTCTGGAATAGGACGGGACGGGAACTACGCGGGTGAAACCGCGAGGCGCTGCTAGTTCTTAATAATTAGGTAGATAAGTAGATTTCAAAACGATGGCCGCTAAAAGTCGTTACTTAAATATGGATACGTTAGAACCAGAATCTATTAAATGAAAAAATAAATGAATTTCTCAGTGAAGGCTTAAATCGGTTAAACTATTTCATATTTAATTCATTTATATTTGCTTACATGTAGGTACATTCCATCTTATTTCTAAGGTGAATGGTTATCACTAGGTACATACATGCACCCTGGAAGGGCACTGCAAAACAGTTAAATTTATTTTTACAATGTCAAATGGAATTTTACAATAAAATAAATTTCATGCAATACTACTAATTGTAAGTTAAAAGTTTACACCTGATTGATACATCCATAATAATAATTATGAATTCAAAAGTCTGACTGTCTGTAACCATTTCAAGCCTAAACGGCTGAACAGATTGGCAGGAAGGTAAATGGTATCCCGGGGATGCACAAAGGATACTTGAAAAACGCAAGCAAAGCCGCAGCAGCAGCTAGTTTATTATAAACACTAAGGCCCGTATTATAAAAGCTTGCTCAGCCGTCAAACTGTGCTTGAGTAACGATTTTGTATGACATAAGATCGTAACATAAGAGTTACTCAAGCATATATCGAGGACTGAGCAAGCTTTCATACACAGTCGCTTCCCGCTGTCGGTCCCTATGTATCCCTATGTATCTTTAAAACTACGCAACAGATTTGATGCGGTTTTTTTAATAGTTAGAGTGATTCAAGAAGGTTCATATGTATAATACATGGACCCGTGCGAAGCCAGGGCGGGTCGCTAGTGTGCTCTTTGACGTCACACCATCAATTTCTATCTCCAATTAATCTCTAGCACAACGCTCGATTTAATGCTCAATTAATTTCAATTAAGTAATCTTAAACAATTAGCATATCAGTACCAATAATTCAAGAAGATTGTAATTATCTTCTCAGAATAATAATTCAGACAGATGATAGAAGCAGTAATTTCCATAATTATTATGGATCCATCTTAGACTTTACATACAAAGGTATAACTAGATTAAATCAATTTATCTAGCATCAGATCTAGATTTATTATAAAATTTTTGCTGATTATTTATTAACTAGGACATTTTATTTGCAAATAAGCCGAAGGTTCCCTTGGTATTCTATTATTTAATACGGTAATGACAATATAAAAAAATCATGTGATTGATATATATGTATATAGTTTAGGAGAAAAACGGTAAAACAGATGGTACTTTGTACAATTATTTCTGATATTTATAATAGTTTTTTTTTCATTTTTGATACGAAGGGTATCTGCTTTGTATCCCATAGATTATTATGTATTTTTTTCTGTGAAGATAACGGAGAAAAAAGGTTTTAACGTAACCGAATTCTCGTCAATTCACATTATATCCACGCCTTAAAAATGGGTTTGAAAGGTAGTTTTAAACCCAGAACATTTCAATAGAGAGGACCACTTCAAAATTAACTAAGGTACATACAACAACGAAAAAATGATCAGTCTTTTATGAATTAGCGAATATATATCACCAAAATTGTCGTCATTTTTCAATAGTATTAAATTATTTTTTAAGCTTGACGGGCTTGTGGTTATTTTATTTATATTATTTTATGGACCATTTTGGAATGAATGTCAATAGCGAAATATTTTTTAGAATCGGTCCTTAAGAGGGATCGGAGAAATCGACGAACATTTTCATAAATAAAAATACACTCAGCCGAACAGAGAACCTCAAAAACTAATGATGTCGGCGGCTGTTAGCGAGTTTGCCTGGAATCGCTGTTAGCGATAAGACCGCCGATTGTATCACATTAGATAAGTTCGTTTTAAGTTCCTGTTTAATTTTTGTTTGATGTTATAGTGCAATAAAGTTATATTCTACTATAAGTATTCTATTCTTTTCCTTTTTTTGAAGTCATTTAAAAACATAACAAAAATGCGTGTCAACCAGTCATTTTCTATTTCGAAGTAAGTTGATCTTCAAAATCCTACACAAAAGCACCGAAAGTTCAACAAAAGCTATCTCTTTATTTCAAGCTGCAACAAACGGATCAGAATTCTAGAGAGCATTCTCTCTTCAATAGATCCCAGGGAAGCCAGCGGAAACCGAAACAGATCAATGCCTGGAAACAATAGTTAGGATTACATCACATCGCGTGGTTATCGATAAATTCAATACAGGAATATCTGTTCAGATGCCATGTTTTGTGTTTCGATTTATCTTGTATGGTTTTACCTGATAAGGAATGTATGTTGCACCACGTGATCACTACATTGTACAAGTTGTTACGTTGAATTTCGATCGTCTGTTCTGATCTTCGATCACTTTCAGTAAGTTCATGCGGTTCTCATTCAGTTAAATAAAGCTTATGTAAGTAAATAGTTTGTCGACAAACAGAAAATAATCATAAATAAATAAATAATGCTGGAGAATTCACACAGCTTTATCTAGCCGCAAGCTAAGCAGAGCTTGTGGTTAGGTTCTAGATAACTGATATACGTAATACAATACAATACTTAAATAGATAGATTTTTTTTGTATACATAGTAAACGACCAGAATACTAGTTAAAATATCTGCAGATCGTACAAACATTTGTGCCGAGGCGGGAATCGAACCCGCGACCTCCTGCGTCGTCGCATTTTTTCTTTGGTTCCTTCAACGTGAAAACACGATTAAGAAAATAATACGATAGAAAAAAATCATGAAATTGCACTGTTTTGCACATACCTAAGTTGGTTGATATCTCAGGAACCCTTTTACGCGCGCCGGCCGTTCCTATACCTATCCTTTATACAAAATAGCGCGCAATGCGTCCTCTTAATAGTACCGCCAACAGCGGGTGATTTGGTTGCCGGCAGCAAATTGGGTTGCGCAACCAAGCTGATACCAGGTGGCGCGACCGGTGGCGCCACCATGGTGTCCTAATGAGATAGGGCCCTTATCGTTAGGTAGACTATTTTTTGAACCATCTTCAGCTTTTCATAAAGCTGCTGCTCGCGGAGTGCTTTCCAAGTATTCTATGTCCGTCCCCGCGACACTATTTACCTTGCCAAATTTCATTAAGAACCGTTCAGCCGTTTAGACGTGATAAGGTAACAGACAGACAGACAGAATTATTTTCGAATTTATAATATTATAGTATGGATGGAGAGCGCGCTAGTTTAATTATAAATGTTTGTTCAATTTGAATGACCTTTTCGATTTAGAGGTCACTGTGATATAGCCTTTTCAAAGGGTTATTTCAAAATAACTTACCAATAGGTTCATTTCGTTGACATTTTGAAATTGGTTGTGTATTTAGTTGGGCACCAGCTGAACATTGTAATAGGGTTGTAAACAAAACTATTTATAGGTCTATATTTTTACCCAACTGTCGAAAAGGGTATGGTTTGTTTATTGCAAAGCTCAATTTGTCTTTGTTCGATAAGGAATAGGGTTCCACCAACGCTTTTTTTTTATACCTACTGATTTAAGGGTAATGCAAAAATCAAGCAAAATGTGTATTTTTAAACGCTTAGATTTACGAACGTAAATTTTCAGATTGAAAAAATACGGTAGTTAGAGAAAAACCTGTAGAAGTCAAGTAATCGAATATAATTTTTGAAAATTGGTTTATGGTCTTCATCCTGGTTTATGCTATCATTTTTACAAAACTTGGCAAGGTTCACCATTTTTACTTCAAGAAAAATAAAATCTACCTCGTAAACACCCAACGACAGATCATACAGCTGGTTCTCACATGAATAATTGTCATTCATTTGACAAGTCTATGATGTTCACACTCGTGTCTACTCGACCAAACGATGAACACGCTCTCTATGGCTAGTAGTATATAAACTATATGACGGGTGGGCTCTAACCATCTAAGCCACGAAATCCTTGTCGGTTTCGTCGAAAATCTTACGGCTCTAGCGCCGTTAGCGACACCTACAAATTACATTATGATTAACATTCCGGTAGGTCCTAAATATCGTGTAAGCTGAACATCTGTTACACACAACAAAAGAAGGTCTAAAGATTTTTGTATTCGATAATAATGGTTCTAAATTATACTCTCTGTCCCATAATTATCGCAGTGTGAGGGAACAGGGGTGGACACATATGGCACGGACGATAACTGCTTGTTATAGTTTTGGAACAGAACTCGCTGTACATATTTAGGGGCTGTTGACATTGTCTTCCGTCATAAAGGAAGAGTCACTATTCTGCAATAAACAACGTGAATCAAGGATAAAGTGAATCAAGGGGTTTTTGCAAATGGACACTGCAGTGTCCGCGGGATATTGACGGATTTTCTCAACTCGTAATGTTCAAAGTGAAACAAGTTGTTATTGTTCTGCGGGCTAGTGGCTATTACTTAGTGATATATTAAATAGTAAGTTTCTACTATTTTAATAAATGTCAATAAAACCGGCCAAGTGCGAGTTGGACTCGCGCACGAAGGGTTCCGTCCATTATCTATAAAAACGACAAAAAATCACGTTTGTTGTATGGGAGCCCCTTTTATATTTATTTTATTCTGTTTTTTAGTATTTGTTATTATAGCGGCAACAGAAATACATCATCTGTGAAAATTTCAACTGTCTAACTATCACGGTTCTTGGGATACAGCCTGGTGACAGACGGACAGCGAAGTCTTAGTAATAGGGTCCCAGTTTTACTCTCTGGGTAGGCAACCCTAAAAATTACATTAATTAAATTTTACTTCACTATGAACTTAATACTAAGTTAAATATCTCTCCATAATAGGTCTAGATAGTAATATCAAATTTAATGTTACTATTTAGACCTATCTGATTAGATAGCTTTCTAATATTAAAGAACTCAATAAATAATTAACTTTGAAATGGGGATTCGAATTTATATTTTTACTAGCAGCTCCTCGCGGTTTCACCCGCGTAGTTCCCGTTCCCGTGGAAATTCCGGGATAAAAAGTAGCCTATGTCCTATTCCAGACATTAATCTATCTCTGTGCCAAATTTCATTCAGATCCGTTCAGCCGTTCTGGCGTGATAAAGGAACAAACATCCATCCATCCATCTATCTATCCATCCATCTAAACTTTCACGTTTATAATATTAGTGAGATTTGAACAGCTTACAGGTGATACAAAATAATTTATTCATATCTGCCCGCAATACAATTTGATAATCTAATCTTTCAGGAAATAGGATACTTAAGCTAACTGGATAGTAAGTATATTTTATTCCAATGCCAATTCCCGTACTGGTCGTTTAGAAAGCCATTTTGAATACCATTTCAATAATAATACTTACCTGTATCGTGCATCGGTTAAATGGAACAGCCAAATTGCAAATGCAAATAATCTAGAGTCTGCTCGGTAACGGTTATTAGGTACCGGATCGTAGGACTCAAAATATAATTTCCTGGATAAACATTGGTTTCATTTCACACAACCTGGACAACATGTAGGTTGGTACCTCTACCACTATCTATATTTTTTATTATTTTTTCAAGTGCCACCGTCTTTGTTGTTCTTACATGTCCAATCCATCCCAAGGTTTCCTGGAAGAGATCGCTCATAGCGATAAGCCCGCCTTTGTACTTCTTCTCATAGCATTTATTTTGTACTGTTTTCTGTGTTTTTGTCTATCTACCTAACAATCTTAGGAGACCAATAGGGCCACATTATCCAGCCCAGTATCCACCGGTCTAGTTGTCAGTAGTGGAAAAGTACTGCTAACATCGCGTTTGCAAAAACACGTGAAATCAGAGTAAAAACCACCGCAGCAATGTTTTTGAAACGCTAGAAGGGTGAAACAAGATAGCGTCGAACCTTTTCATGCAGATAAAGAATGTGTGGTACTTATGTACAGGAATCAAATGTGCGTCAGAATCAGTTTCTTTGATCTGGTACATAAACGTTAGTGACGAATCCCGGAGTTTCGTAGGGTTGTCCTGCTAGTTAATAAAGTATATGCATATGACAAAAAGGCTGATAATTTTTATTATTTGTATTCTCAATTAAAAACATAAAAATAATATTGGCATATTTTTTTTCTTATTTTTTTGATGTTTTTATTGTGAAATTTAATCATTAATATTTTGAGACTCGATCGCCAAATTTCTAAAACGTGGCTTAACGTTTCTAAGCGAGACGTCACCGTTCACCGTATTGTCATGTAGCTTTATCGGCATTTGTGTCATATATTTTTTCGGTAATGAAATAAGATAAATAAACGATAAAAAATAACATTTTAATTTTACATAATAATACAAAATATTATTTTTTATTGTTTATTTTTACTAATAGTAGTAGGTCAGATGTAATTTGTAGGTGTATCAACTATTTCCTCCACTCAAAGTTTTTTTTTTTATTAATATGCAGCCAAGAGCAACAAAAATTTGGATGACAACTTGTAGACTAAGACAAAGCCCGTTCTGTGACATCTTTTAATTTTATTTCATCATACATAGTATTGGTAATGTAGGAAGGATTGCTAAACACACAAAAGCTTGGTACTTTTCAATGCCGAGCTACCTATCAGATTCATTGATTTTCATTCAAATGTAATTTTGGGTCTTCAAACAAACTGATTTCATATAGCCTAAATGTAAATTGAACTTAAAGACAAATACCAAAAACATAGTCGTTAAAACGTCCCGCAAAATACCTACAAAACTTCATCGTACCGAATGAATTCAGCGCGTTTGAAACTTTTCATCCAGAAACCTTTTACAACGTTCAAAATTACAAAACATTCTCTTTGAGGGTTTTATATCTCTCGAAATTGTACGCCTTGTGACTTGGATGTAATAATCCGATAAGAATATTGTTTTTCATGACATTTGGAGATAATTCTGGGAGATGGATTTTAGATTATCGATATTTTTTTCTTTTTCTTGCATTATCTAGCTGCGTATTTAGTGAGTAAGTACCTCACGAATTCAAAATAATCTCATCTTCATGAAATTATTATAAAAATAAAATACCTACCTACAACTTTGTCCTCGATAATTACAACTTAGTAATACGGTTTCTGAGAAAGACGCCTTTGAATTGCGCTTTTATGATTTGGGGTAAAATGTCTTGTATAGCAAAAAAGAAACAACTCAAAAGAACTGCGAAGTACTTACGTAACCTACATACAATCTTCTTCGCCACCTGCTTATGAAAGCATCCTTACAAAATGGACTTTATAATATCTTCTTTACATTTCATATTTGTTCGAAGTCCTAGCACTCATTTCTAAGTCCCTTGGCTCTTTTTTCATTAAATACCTCAAAACTTCAAAAGGCACGTTTTACCTGTCCCTTTTTCTTTCAAATGTAACGTTACCTGTGCAAAAAGCATTTCTAATAAGTAGATAATGCTTTAAATTGTCCCCATTTTCTTAGAAATGTTAAATCTTTTTGTTGAAGATATAAAAACGTTAGACGTGGTCATCTATTCAATGGCAATTTTTTCTTTGAATTTCGGGGATATCTTTATTATAATAATTTAACAGCCCCTTTTTGGCATACAGAGAAGTTTTTTCTTCGGTAAAATGAAGGTTAAACAGACACACGCAAGCAGATTATTATTACTTACCTACTCGAACCAGTATTTGTGGATAGAAGGGAGGTGATTTGGGTTAGGAACGGACATAAGTCTAACAAAGAAACATTTCCCTCGGCCTGACCTGGCTGGCTATCCATTCATAGTCGGAACCTCAACCGTAAATTTGCGTAAAGGTGCTGGGATCGTTCTATTTCGTGCCAGCGACAGGGACTTACGAGATCGCCAGGCTGGAGTCCACAGAGCCTACTGTTAGATGAAGCCTGTACCTAAGTGCAAATTGCGAAGATAAACTTTGGTAGCACAAAATTTGAGCCAGAAAGTTTGTCTATATTTATGGTATTTACCTGTGCAGAATTTCGGTATTTTGGTTCTGCTGTAGAGTGAACCCGAGATAGATGCCGCAGTGGGATAGATTTCGATAAACCTAACTTTCCAAATTCGCAACATAAATCAAAAAATAATAAAATGAATTATTCCTATCGGATCAGTTTGCGGTTGCATCTAATCACATAAAAGGTTCCCAATGGATATAATAATATGTGGATAAGATAACATGTTTGTATTATATTGAATATAGGTACTTAGTCTATAATTTAAAAAGCGTGTTAGTTGATTTGCATCCAAATGTACCTTGGTTTTCCATCTAGTTATAAAATCATTTTAACGTGGCTCTACTGAAAAATTACAGAATGAGGTTATTATAGCTAGCGAATATTTTATAGCAGTAAATATTTTCCGAATCGCTTGGAGGTGCATTTCGAAGCTCGAACGGCATTCATTTAAAATAAAAGTGGCCATAACGCTGGAAAAGTGCATTCGGTTCATGTTTTCTGCCTGGATAATGTTGAAAATTTATGTTAGTGCTATAAAGTTTAAAAATGCGTGTGCGTTATGTATTTTTGCGTAAATAATTGAAAACTGCATGCAGCTAGTTACTGTAACTGTAATGTTACCCCTGTAGGTGGAGCCACCGGCGCTATAGTCCGTAAGAGGTCCCAAAGATTTTCGGTTGTACCGACTAAGGGTTTCGTGGCTTAGTTGGTTAGAGCACACCCGTACTGAGGGTGGGGCGCGGGTTCGAGTCTCGCCGAAACCGATAATTTTTGGGAACTTATTTCATTTCTTAATATAAAGCTTATGCAGAAATAGTATATTATAAGGTATACAAGGTTATTTACAAGTACAACGTTTGCTAACGACATAACAACCATCAAATCTGTTATAGCCACTTATAGCACTCAAACACAACTTAATTTTCCAATCATGACCGCAAGTTGACAAACTTAATATACCATTAATTAGTGTTCCTTCCCGAAAACAGTCCTGTTTCAACATTAACAGAATTTTAATCAACTTTACGGTACAAGTTTTGTAAGTTAACTTGTAACTTGTAAAAGTTAGGCTTAATTTGACGAGAGGTCCATTAGAACGTCACTGGTTTTCGCTTGAGCCAATTAAGTAAATATGGAACATGATTAATGAACGAGATACTTAGGAAGTTTACGGCCGGAGAATTATAAAGTGTGCAAGATTTAATTTTTTTGGCGTTTCCGTAAACGTTGATGAAATAGAAACCACAAAATAAAAATTATTAAAGGTCTTGATATGATTATGAATATGTTTCCTAAAATCGGTATAACTTCTTATAAATTGTATGCTTAATTAGTTCTTAGGGAATGCTTAGCTTATCTAGCAGTGACCTAACTGGATAAGGAAGCAGCAAAATAATTAAAAAGGAAATAACTTTGGAATTGAAAAGAAGTCCGTAATAAAAGGACGTCTGGGTGCCCATTAAAAGTAATAAAACGACTTTTAGTTAACTATCCCGGCAAATAAGCCACTCGTAGGGCAGCTCACGAACTATCGAGCGATGATAGGTCATATATTTTTTTATAGTTAAGTTGAAAGAAGAAAAGCCCTTTTCACGTGCATACGTCCAGAGCACGGTCGCCGTGCCGTGTAAAGTAGAAATACATGTGACGGGTGACCACAGAAATATATTTAGAAAAGAAGACGCGGAAAACACACGGTAACGGCTCGGTCGCCGTGCCATGTGAAAGCTGTCTATTACGGCTGTGGTATGGGTCAAACTAGCGCCGCCACCTATTTAATCTTATTATTACGTTGAATAAAGAAAATTTCAAAAATCCATCGTACAGTTTGTGATACCTATTATAAGCTTTTTTTAATGCCTCTGTAATAGTTTTACTCTATTTAGTTTAGCCAGAAAATCAAAAATAGATATTGGTGGCCACCAAGAGCAACTTCAATATTCTGCCTAAGCCTAATAGAATAAAATTATTACAGAGGCATTAAAAAAACGCTTATAACAGGTATCAGAAACTGTGCGATGGATTTTTGAAATTTTCTTTGTTCAACGTACTAATAATAAGATTAAAAAGGTGGCGGCGCTAGTAGGTACCCATACCACACCTCATACATTACTACTTTACACGGCACGGCAAACGTATGCATATGAAAAAAGCCCAAAGGCACTTATTTGTTTTATTTCTCTGAGAACCATCAAATTGATAACCTACGTGTTGTAGCCAAATGGGAAGTCAGCGTTTTGAGCGTCCTATAACCTTTAGCAGCCAAGAGACGAGCTCTTTAGTTTCACCTATTTTAATAACTTTCAGCTTGTATTACGAAAGAAAAAGAGATAATAGCAGAGAGGACTAGAAAATCTTTCGGAGGGCAGCGAATGCGGTTGACTAATGATAAAGCCAATGACTTGACTGAAACTTTTAACATAGAAAAATACACAAAATATAATTATTTTATCAACAAGGTAACTTTCAAAGTCAACTTTGGATAGGTACCTAGCATGCCGTTTTCTCAGTAGATGTTGCCAACCGAAAATTGCATTCTACCTTATCGATAGGATTCCTTTGTTGAAGGAGTATTAAGAGCCCAAAAGTTTAAGATCTTACCTTACCATGTTTGAAATAACAAAGTTCCTCGATGTTACTTACGTTTCTAAAAGTTTTAATGTCAGAACAAATCTATTGAGCTATAATGCGATAACGAGCACGGCAAACAACTAAAAACTTATAACAGCTCTGAACTTTGCAGGCAGTGAAGTCCCTCTAGAAATATTACGAGCGAAATCAATAGCGGGTACGACCCTAATCAGAAATAGTTTGTCTATGAATTTAATTGCGAAAAGGAATCTATGAAGTCTGCCTTCTGAGTATTTTAAATTAATAATATATCGTGAGACCTGGCTACTGCAATACCCCTTAATTGATATTAAACCAATGTGAAAAGAGTTTTTGGTAAAAATAGGACCAATAATTTTTTACTTCGGATCGGTTACGTACGCACTATATGATATTGTATAGTATATTATGTCGCCGCCAGATCGTAGAATCAGCCCGTTTGTAGAATGGTTAGGCCGATAGCAAATCTACAAACGGGCTGATTCTACGATCCGGTAGCATAACAGGTTCCCTATTTATTCCAGGTGAATTAAGTGAATGAAGAATTTCGTCTACTTAACCTAGGTTTACCAAGGACCTGTCTCTAAGGATCAAGTTTAACAATTTCAAGTTTGTACAATTTGCAAACGCCAGATGGCGCACCGGTTCAAGTACCGAAACCGGTATTTTATCATATTGAGGATTATAATTACGGTAATCAATGTGGTTACATGCCTTTTTGGTCACAACGGCTTCATAATTGGTTTGAAAAAAGAGCAGTGCAGTCTTAATAAAATCGGCCAAGTGCGAGTCGGACTCGCGCACGAAGGGTTCCGTTTCCGTACCATTATTTATAAAAACGGTAAAAAGATCTGTTTGTTGTATGGGAGCCTTCTTATTTCATTCTGATTTTTAGTATTTGTTGTTATAGCGGCAACAGAAATACATCATCTGTGAAAATTTAAATTGTCTAATCTAACTATCACGGTTCATGAGATAAAGCCTGGTGACAGACGGACAGACGGACAGTGGAGTCTCAGTAATTCGGGGTCAGGGTCCCGTGTTCTCTTTGGGTACGACCCCTAAAAATGTACAAAAGAGGTTGTAAGACCATTTTGCGGGAGTATTTATTTACATTTTCTTCGTCCAAATCATATTTATAATCACAAAGTTTAAATGGAGCTGTTATTTCAGTCCAGATCTAAAAATTATGATCGTCAACTTTCCTCTCAAGGAAATTACTAAATTGTTCCGAGTTGGAACTTCCAGAGTTAGCCATCGCCAATTATCTAAGAGAGTATGGTAGCGCACCTGAGCCGGTAAACTCCCGTTAAGAACTCATCCATCAAAACAATCTCATTATTACTGATACAAATAACTTCGGAACAGGGAAATAAACAGCTGAAATGTAAGTCGACTTTACGCCGTGGTAATAAGGACTTTTACTGTCGTAATTTTTATGGCCCCTGAGCCTGTCGTAAGAATACTCATCAGGTAAAGAATACAATATTGTGAAAGTCGGTTTTATGTCTTTTTGTCAGCTCGGGGCTCGGCAGAACCCAAGCTAAAGGTGACAAACACAATAGAGCTCTTACCATCTTTGTTTTGAGATTATTTTGATTTGAACTTGTTCCTTTTAGTAGAATTGGATAAAGAAATGCGGTTGCATTTTTGGTGCCAGTGAGAGCTGATTTTCAAAGGATGTTTCGAGAAAAGTCAAATAGTTTTTTTTTTACTCATTGGTAGATCTGTTGTCAATTTAATTTAAACGGCATGCCACATTTATGCTACATATACAGAGTTTTCAATTTGCAAAGTGAACTTCGTGTCGAAAAACATACCTATGTTTTTAGGGTTCCGTACCGAAAGGGTAAAACGGGACCCTATTACTGAGACTTCGCTGTCCGTCTGTCAACAGGCTGTATCTCATGAGCCGTGATAGTTAGACAGTTGAAATTTCACAGATGATGTATTTCTGTTGCCGCTATAACAACAAATACTAAAACACAGAATAAAATTAATATATTAGGTGGCTCTCATACAACCAACGTGATTTTTTTGCCGTTTTTATAGATAATGGTACGGAAACCTTCGTGCGCGAGTCTGACTCGCACTTGACCGGTTTTATTTGAGTACACTTTGCAAATCAAGGTTATAGGCCATATCCATAGTGTTCAGTATCAAAGATCAAAAGTCAACTAGATTGATATAAGAAGATAAATTTCTTTATACATTTTCGCTAAAGGATAAATGTAGCATCTAGATCATTATAAAACTGTAGGTGTAACCTGCACATTTTAGGATAAACTTTTCTTGTCTACCGCAAAAGCCACAGGCGTTTTGACGTTTGCCTGTGTTCTATAATTCATGCACAATGTACAGGAGTGAATATTGAGATGATGTCAGAGGGAATGGAGGAATAAAACATGAAGAAATAAACATCGACGTCTCATACGTGTTTGAAGGCAGGGCAGGGTCGCTTTTAGTTCCAACCGACTTCATAGAAGTAGGAGGTTATAGCGGTAACAGAAATACATCATCTGTGAAAATTTCAACTATCTAACTATCACGGTTCATGAGATACAGCCTGGTGACAGACGGACAGACGGAAAGCGAAGTCTTAGTAATAGGGTCCCGTTTTTACCCTTTGGGTACGGAACTCTAAAAACTGTGTGTGTGTAAATTAGATATTTAAATTCTGTTTTATATTCCATATCAATCAATACCAGAGTAATAAAAAAGGCTGGAAAAAAGAAATACCGCTTGCAAATTTTTGGGAGATTACATAATTGTTAACTATGGGTTTCCGATTTTTTTTAGTAAAATGATAATTTCTGCTATCTTTTCTCACTTTGCATACTAAAAAAAAGTATAGATCAGGCTGGGCCGAGTCAGGTTCAATAGAAGAATTAAAACCAGATCAATTAGGGACTAAAGTACTCTACGTAGGTATCTTTCGAGGTAATTACAGAAATTAAACTTTAACGAGGAAACATTTTCAATTCATTCCCGTGCTGTTAGCAACAGATAATTTCCATTCCATAAAACTAAGAGAATTATAAGATCTTATTTCGAAAAATAAAAAGGATAAATGAAATATAAACCTGGAACTGGAGGCAAACAGGTTTGCGTGTTCAAGATTATCCTGTGTATCAACGGAGTGGATGGTAATCCTTTAATCCGTTTCGGAAAAGGAAGTGCTTCTGCGAATTTTTTGCGAGACTTTATTGTTTTTCTGTCAGGTTCGCTTTTTGCGGTATTATTGTGTGTGGCAAGTGATGTGACATAACAGATGGGGTGTTCAAAAGAAAATGGTGAAATATTGTAGCTTTCACCAACACGTTTGTTAGATGAGGCATTTTCTTGTCAAAAAATATCTCGACCGGACTAAAAAAGGCGCTTTTCATTTGAAATTAAAATGGCATATACCCCTACTTTATTCTTCCGCGAAAGACCCCAACTTTCTGTTGAGTTCTAAGGTAAATAGGATTTTTTCTATTCTCTAATCGGCGCCGATAATGTTTAACTTAAAGTTAGTGTTGCCCTTAGAACACTAACAGCTGGTTTTTCATCCGCCTGTTATATTTTGACAATAGTTTAAACTTTTTGTTAACCTCTAGTGCGTTTACTTGTGTGTGGAGAAACCAAGACTTGCTTCGTAAAAAATACAAAATCGAGTTTTACTCAGGGGGACTACACTCTCGCACTTATCCTGATTAAGTTTTGTTTATTTGTTTTACGAACCAAGTCTTGGTTTCTCCACACGCAAGTAAACACACTAGAGGTTAACAAAAAGTTTAAACTATTGTCAAATTATTATAAGTGGATAAAAAACAGACAGTAATTCTTCTTCTCTTGGTCTACAACAAATTTATTACACTCCATTTATTAAAAAAGTCAAATGTTGACCAAAGTTATGTCAAAATAGAGCCATAATTCGCATCAACCTTTCAGCCTCCCCTTATTTCCAAGAACGAATAAACGAGTGACACTAATTTCCCCCATCTCCCCTTGAAAAACCACTCACAATGTAAATTCTCTTAAAATATGTCCAATTTTTTTACTCGTTATTAAAATGACAGAATATGTCTTAAGATTTTCTGTTAAGAAAATTTGTGATGAGACCAATTTTGAGGCAGCGTTGCTTGAATGAAGGTAATTGACATTTTTTTCGAGGGTTCTAAGTAATTTTTTTCAGGTTGGGTCTAAACAAGCGGTCTTTTACTTGTAGCTAGTGGCTTTTATGTACAGAGGAGAGACTGTGATAAATGGGCACAAACTCAGCGAATTCATAATGCGGACTTAGTTTTTTATTAAATTTTTTGCACATTTGGTGAAAAAATACCGCATGTAGGTCAATATTTCAAATTTTTTAGACAATGGTGGTTGTGGTTCTTTTGGGTGTGGTAGATTATGTATTTTGAGATTGATTCGCTTTGAAACTTTCGAAGAAATGTTACGAGCAATATACATCTACACCTAACAAAGAAGACAAAAAAGTTATTTTTAACTTTTTTCTTTAATTCTAGATCACTTGTCGCAAGGTATCACTCATTGAAATTGAAAATATGTGTATTGTTAATTTGTCTTTTAATTGTCTAATACATGTTTGCCTTGAAAATATTACAAGGACAGACATTAATTCAGATATATAAAGGCCGTAAGTCACCTCCGCATATGAAATGTAATGTTTGTGCATGTGTTTGACTGACCGTACCGAAATGAACACACAGTTATATATGTGGTTATGTTATTGTGGCTAGAAGTTGTATTAATGTAGACAGGTGACAGTTGGGAGGGTACGGTTTGAACCTTTTGAATATATTATTCTTGATTTGCCTTTGACAGCTCGAGTATGATTGTAGAGCAGCAGCGATCAGGTTTTTAGGTATTTTATTGCAGAATAATAATTGAGACGGTCTAAGTTTTTTTTGTTATAGTGCTTACCCGCACTTTGGGTATCTGTAGAGATAGCCGGTAGCATAGTAGTATGCTACCGGCGCTATAGTCCGTAAGAGGTCCCAAAGATTTTCGGTTAAACCGACTAAGGGTTTCGTGGCTTAGTTAGAGCACACCCGTTCTGAGGGTGGGGCGCGGGTTCGAGTCCCGCCGAAACCGAAAATTTTTGGGAACTTATTTCTTTGAGAACGTCTGATCGCTGTTGGCTGATGGTGGCCGTATTATCTTTAGCTAACAAGATAGATTACTATTAAAACTTTATTATTATTGATTACGACGATTATGATTGGAAGACAATGATCAATTCTAATCTAATTATTCATGTAATAGACGATATCAGCAATTAACCTTGTGGATATTTAATATCTTTGATTACAAGGCACAGAAGCGTGTTAAAGGGTTGTCGCACATAATATTAGATTTAAGTCGTTTAATTTTGTATGTATATGCCGCGTTATAGGGTTGTCGCCCAAAATTATATGTTTTAAATTTATTTCGTAACTTCTTAGATGGCTATCTGTCGTTTTTTATACGGGAAAAGCACAGCTTAGACTTGACAATTTTTTATAATTGGGTAGGTAGGTAAATTTTTTATAATTAGGTGCTCGCCTAATAACTCAATTGAAATTAACTTCAAATTGTGCGTTAGTATTTATTTTTCCGCTCGTAATTGTGGCGATCAGTTACAACTTTTTAATACTAAATACCTAGTTACCTTTACCAGTGTTAACAAAATAAAATCAGTTCCAAATATTTATAAGATGTATACCTACGTCTTCATATTAGGTTACCTGAAAGGCGAAAAGGGAAACGTAATATTTTTTATTCCGCTAAAACAAAGCATAGAAATTCAGTTTATTCACAAAAAATATGGATGGAGCGAATGTGAAAATATACAGAGATACGAGAATTTGGAAAAATATAGAGCTCTCGTTATTTGAGAAAAATTGATTATTTTTGTGGTTCTTTTAACGAGGTTTTCATATTGTTAGTTACGTAGGCACTATTTCACACGGTAGTAAATAAACAATATACAAAGATCTAACAAAACTCCTAATAGAGTCCACAGGTGATCGGAATGCTGACTTTTATTTTGGTCAACGAATTAGCATTGCCATTCAACGTGGCAATGCTGCCAGTATTCTGGGCACTTTGCCTTCTGGTGGCGGCTTAGATTTTCAGAAAATAGATTTAAGAGTAAATATTAGTTGTAATTATTGTATTCTGTTATTGTAATTTTCTTTAAATAAATATCACGGTTGTTATAACATTATATTGAATTATGTTATAGAATAGCGAAATCTTCTTTTCATATTTTTTTTAATATTTAAGTAATTCTATAAAACATGGCATCCTAAAACCAGTAACTACCTTTTTAATGGTAGGTACTGGCCACGTGTATAAGTAGCTTTTAATATGGACGTATAGTTATAATAGAATAGAATAGAAATTAATTTTTTGGACACAGGTACACACAAGTATAAAATAAACAAGTGGATTACAAACAACTTGACATGGAGGTAAGTGACACAAAAGGGTGGCAGTAAAAATAAGCTGTTTTTGTAATTATCAAGTATAACTGTCATGCACCGATGAAAATGATGATGAATATCCCAATAATTATATAACAATTCACAAGCATGAGGGAATTCGTCAAAGGAAACGCATCAATGATAATGTATTGATGTACCAACCAAGTTTCTACCATGCATGTAGGTACAAAAGTACAAGTTTCAAGTGAATTCTCATACCAATTATGAGGAACTGCACGACATTCCCTATATGTGAGATGAGAAGTCAGTATAGAAGTCAGTCGTGCGAACGAATTAATCAATATCCGTAGCACTTCACAAAGGAAATATTTCCTATCTACACGTCTTTATTGATAGGGATAAAAGTAACAAAGTTTTGCTGTAGTTAGGGAGGTTCCTTTTAAATATCTCTTAGAATGAAACCAAAATGAACTCTGATACATGTAGGTAGGTATAGTTAATATAGGTTCTATAATGGAGTCTACAAACAAAACTATGCAACACAGTCAGGCAATTTGATGCCATAATTCAGCTTCAGAATTAAATATTGTAGACAGTTTCCATTACGGATGAAAGCGGGTTAGCTACGAACCTTATTTGTGTTGGAAGAACACCAACGTTTCATCCCTTAACGAGGGACTTCTTCAGGGTGAGTGCGGTTCTAGACGCGCGCGTTCCGCGTCCCTCCGAGCACTCGCTTACATCCGTAATGAATTCGTCAAACTACGATAGTTTTTTATAGTAAAAAAAATGTAAACAGTGTTAATTACCGTTGTAAATGATATTATGGATATTTACGAAGATTTGAGTTTTAGTATTATTGTCTTTGATAGTTTTAAAGTTCTATGACAATTTATCCTTCCTATTATATTATAGGGAAAAGATTCAATCACATCTACAGTGGACAAAAAATTGAAGCGAACAAAATCAATAACATTTTGTTTCTTGTTTGATAAATACCATTTATAAAGTTGTTGTTTATGTATAAAATTTTACTTGTCTAAGTTTTTTTGTAAGCCTAAAGAAATAAAGTTATTGACTTTTGACTTTTTCGTGTTAACGGTTATACAATAATATTTCATACACTTACTTATTTTAGTGATTATAAAATAGCGAAATTCATAGTGAATTATAACTGTCTTTATCATTAATGCTGTCAGAGATGGTCGCAATAATTATTTAGATTTGTTTATTAACCCAAGGAGGGCGTTTTAAAAATCGCTTAAAGTCAAGGCACACTGATAGTGAATCGAAGGGATTTGTGATAGCCACTCGCAAGCGTCTTCAAGACGCTGGTTGCACTGTTCCCCTTGATGGCAATACTGTACTAGAATTGGAATTGGCTCGACTTTTAAACTTCATAGTATTTATGCTTCCGTACCTAATTTACATTAAATTTGCTCTTTTTTTCACCGTGGTGTTTGTTGTGGTGGTAACGTTGAATAGCTCGTTCAAAAATACAGATACCTTATCCACAGTGATAGGAAAATATGTTTTTAATTCAGGGTTTCCATTCCCATAGAGAAATATAGATAAGCCCTTTAAGACTTAGCTATTAGTTGTTTAAACAGCTTGTTTATTTAGGTCCCTATTATTTAGTTTTTGGCAGATTCAAATATATTCTAATATATCTTTCTGTAGGTATATCTAAAAATATTCAAAGCAGGTCTAAATGTAGGTCGGTATAGGTAGGACCTCATTGAAAGTTTTAGTAAAATAATGAGTGATGCTCCAGAAAAATACTCTACAACCAATCCACATCGTCGCCGGTTTCATTCAGCAAAATATTCTTACAAAACTAAACGAACAATCTCAAAGTAACTCACCTAATTCCTCGCACTTGTACACAATCAGTCACAAAGTTCCCAAGCCAGTCAAAGTTCGTAAAGTTCGTTAGTCGGAACACAGCACGTATTCAATACACGAGCCCGCTGTAGCAACTGAGCTGAAGCGTCCCTTTTCGGGGCGGGGAACCCCAAAACTGCAAGTGGAGGGGAAAAGATTCCGGTAAGGGGATGATTTAGGGACGACACTAGTAAAAATGCCAAAGTTTGCTTTTCTGATTGACTTCAGGACCGAGGCTGTGTTTTCGATAAAGGAATACCTTTATCGAAAACACAGCCTCGGTCAGAGCGAACAATTTCGTTTCGATTCAAAGGAATTTCGGTCGAAGGAATCTTGTTTCGCATTTCAGAACGGAGTCTATAGTTGTTTTTACGTTTCGTTTTAAAAACGTTGAGTATGTAACTTAAAAGTGCTACTACGATATCGGAATACTGAGAGAGTGAAGGATGAGCTTGAAACTCGAAGCTGAATGGTCCGGCTCCAGGGTTCCAGTTTAGTGCCATAGGTAAAATGATAGTTAACAGTTTTCTCTAATGAGTTTATTTTATAAATATGCTTAGTACCTACATAATGGAGTATGTTGGTTGATGTAGTCAAAAGATAAACATAAACAACATAAGGCTCAGTGGGTAAGTAGGTACATTTAATCTGGGTAAGGCTAAGCCGTAGGTTTCATCGGGCCATTAATAATAGGGTTGTTAAGTGCCTTTTTATGATTGTTGGTGGTTTTAATTTAATGATTTGACGACCTCTGTGGCGCGGTGGGCGAAGGTCCGCCTGCGACGCAAGAGGTTGCGGGTTCGATTCCCGCCTTGGAACAAATATTTGTACGATCTGCAAGTATTTGTTCCGGGTGTTCTGGTCGTTTTCTATGTATAATAAAAATATCTATCTATGTATTGTATTATATTATGTATATCAGTTATCTGGTACCCATAACACAAGCTCTGCTTAGCTTGGGGCGAGATAATGCTGTGTGAATTGTCCAGCATTATTTATTTATTTATTATTGTAATTATTGTATTGTATTGTAATTTACTCTGGGTAAGGCAAAGCCGTAGGTTTAATCTGGCCATATTAATGGGGTATTTAAGTGGCTATTTTTATGATTTTTAGCGGTTTTAATTTAATGATTTTGGAGTGAAGTACCTATGGCAGTAAATGTTCCTAACATATTATAAGTAGGTAAATGAAATATTAATTTAATAAGCCAGTTATCATAACAAATGGTTAACTATTGACTATTTTAATTGTCAGTGCTTGTTTCCTTCCTAATGTTTCTAACGTAGATGCTACTTAAAAGTAAATAAATGCAAAGCTCTTATACTTTTTCTCAATAATTACTCACCTTCGCGTTTCTTCGAATTAAATTTATTTTCGAAATATAATCCTGTATTTCGCGGTAGCTACTAATCCTAAGACAATTAAATAATCATCCCCACAAACAAACGAAATAGAGAGAGCTCTAAGACGCTTTCAAAGAAGATTAAAATGTTCTTCAGTAGGTATCTCTTAACTAGGATTACGTACAATATCTCCTGATGCCAGTTATAAAGACTTTGTTACGATGACTGGAGGTCATGAGGTCTAGAGCCCTCATCATGAATAAAGCTTCGAATCTTCGACGTCCTAACGGTAATTAAAATATTATTTTATTTATTATAATATCAGTTCATATTCATATAATAACTCAAACTATACTAAGTTTGGGGGCTAGATGTTATGTGAATTGTCCAGATTATAAACAATTTTTTTTATTCATAAATTCTGTTGTTTGAATGCTTTTGCATCTCAGCCATAAAGGAAAAAATAGTCAGATACAAAAATACAACCATAACAGCTCTTTTTTAACAGTCCAAAAATAGCATTCGAGTCCATTCAATTTAAATTAAAACTACCTGATATAATCACCGCAGCACGCATAACTCTCTGAAATTGGACCAAAAAAAAACTAACAGTAACCAAATTCAATAACTTTATTTCTTTAGGCTTACAAAATAGACAAGACACATTCTATACTATAAACAGCTTTATAAATAATTATTATTATCAAATAAGAAATAAGGTGATTTTATCCACTTAATTTTTTTGTCCAATAGCGGAAGCAGTGGAAAATAAACCACTGTATAGTACAATACGATGACTCTACTACACAACACCTTGTTTAGTTGCGTTATGTATGATACTGATTGACTTAATGTGTAGTACCAATTTTAGCACGAGCTTGATTACCACTGAATCATAATAATATCTATTTTACTCCTAATCTGTAATTGTACGGATAAAATTTATTGGTTGAATTAAACTTATCAAGCCGTGGGACAACAGATCTGGGTGCTAATTTATTAATACTGTTTTGTCGTGTTGGGGCATAATATCGGGCTCATCTGTACCAGCTTAATTTCCACGATCTCTATGCCAAATTTCATCCAGATCCGTTTTGCCGTTCTGGCGTGATAAAGGAACAAACATCCATCCATCTAAACTTTCACGTTTATAATATTAGTGAGATAAGCTTGTATAAAACATTCGCTATTCTGAACCAATATCATCTTTTAAACTAAGGCTTACGTGATATCACCTTCTTAGGCTGCGACCTATGACGCCATTTTGTGAAAAGGATAGGCATCGGATTTCGCGTTGATAGGAGCGGGACAGAGCAGAGCGGCGTTAGTGCAAAAATCTAGTTTTTGCTTATTATCTATTAATTATTCAAAATATAAGCATGAAATAGAAAAACTAAAAGATTACTGTACTAAAACAGTAGGCTGTGTAATTCGTAAAAAAAATGTGGTGCTGTCGCTCATAATTTAGATAGAGCATTTCAATAAAAACCGTTTTGTTTATGCGAAAATTGTATTAGTTAAGACCAGTTTATTTTCATAAATTCTATTCGATTACTCGGCTCTACAGGATTTTTCTCTACGTTTAGTATTTTTATAATCTGCATATTTACGTTCGTTACCATAGAGCTGTGTTTAAGGGAATCAAAAGTACAACCAGTTGAGCATCGTAGTTGTGCCGTGCGGAAGGTTTAAAAATACACATTTTGCTTGATTTTTGCATTAATCGCCTTAAGCTGAACGTGCATCTATCGGCGCTACCGGCAGGCATTACCGGCAGTCATCGCATTTCCTCATGGCATTTCCCTGAAATACCACGCGCTCGGTGCCGATATACTATGTATTTCATATAAGGATTTAGAAAATTCGATGACTGCAGGGAATACCGCGTCTGCCGTGCTCCCAGGTGCGCGCTCACCTTACACGTCACCGATCGAACACGTGTCTCGTAGACACATTCTTGTCAGATAGATGGAACAATCTATAATATCTCATACTATATCGATATTGCTAGGGGAGGCCTACGCCAAAAACGGCGACTACTAACTAACAATCAAACCTAAATAAAGAAATGTAAACTTGTATATGAACAACTAACATGACTTTGTTCCACAGAAATTGTTAAATAAGTTAGTAGGAAATAAAGGCTAATTTTATTTTATTTATTATTTTTATTTACTATATCGATATGACACATTGTTAGTGATAGGTGCACGACTCCCGCATACAGCAGTTATGAATTGAAGCTTTAGTCACGCCGGGTATATTAATTAGAACACTTTAAAGTTAACCGACACAAACGAATGTGTTGGCTTTAAAAAGGATGACTTAATCGGTTATTTAATGAATGTTTTTTCAGCGTTAAGTTTGTAATTCGATCGAAGATTCGAAATTTGTCATGGATTAGCGCAAAATTGAAATATATTAGCGACTTTTAAAAAAAAAATGTTTTCCACGAGGAATAAAACTAGCGGAAAAGTAGTTTACCGCAAATCGAAATAATCGAAAATTTTCTATGAACCCATGCTACAACAAATTTTTTGATTTTTAGATAACTAGCAAAGCCTCGCGGTTTCACCCGCGTAGTTCCCGTTCCCGTGGGAATTCTGGGATAAAAAGAAGCCTATGTGCTATTCCAGACTATAATCTATCTCTGTGCCAAATTTCATCCAGATCCTATCAGCCGTTCTGGCGTGATTGAGTAACAAACATCCATCCATCCAAACTTTCACATTTATAATATTAGTGGGATTTTGCAGAATACAATATTAATAGAGATTTATTAGTGAAAATCAATATTTTATCGAATGCTCCATAAAATCAAAACTATCAGTGAAATATAATTTGCAACGTTCAACTCACATTATAAAAATAAAAAATAAATAAATAATGCTGGACAATTCACACAGCATTATCTAGCCCCAAGCTAACAGAGCTTGTGTTATGGGTACTAGATAACTGATATACATAATATAATACAATACAATAGATAGATGTTTTTTATTAGACATAGAGAACGACCAGAACACCCTGAACAAATGTCTACAGATCGTACACACATTTGTCCCAAGGTGGGAATCGAACCCGCAACCTCCTACGTTGCAAGCAGGCTTTCGTCCACCGCACCCGGTCGTCAAAATAATTATGAACATAGACAAATCAAGAGCATCGGAAATAGGGATCAATGGGTTGAGATTGGAATTACACACGTGCTAAAATTAACACCGATGCCATTGTATTGCTTATTACAATAAAATCCAATCATAAGAATGGACCACCGAACTAGCAGTACCGTCCTCTGGAGTTAATCAAATAAAGACTTATTTACACTGTCACTGCCGCCGCGCCGCCGCCGCAGGCCCTTTTATAGTATACACGTAATGACGTGGGGCAGGTGGTGTGACTCATAGCTTTATGACGGTTACACAGTATGGAGAATGCAGAAAAACTAGTTTTAAGAAGTGAAGTCTGTTAAAACAATGATTTTCTGAGTTTTAAAGAATCAAAAGATTTTGCAGAAAGTTTTTGCAATTTCTGGGTACGATTTTGCACAATTTCAAGGCAGAAAAGGACCGCTTGTTAATTGTAAATAATTAACCGTAAGGACAATATGTATGCATAAAATCACAAATGAACATGAATGAGTGAATATGAATATAAACTCCTTCTTGAACTGGGTAAAATAATAACTACATTCAATACCCGACTCTTATGTGTCGAAAAACTGTCTGGTATAAGCCAAATAAAAGAATCCACTTCAAATTACTGATCTTTACGCGAAAAAAATAACCATCTCTTTTCATCCTACACCTTTACCTGATAAATTAAAATGAAAGGTAGGGCAAGTTCCCAGTTC
This sequence comes from Eupithecia exiguata, assembly GCA_947086465.1. Lineage (NCBI taxonomy): Eukaryota > Metazoa > Arthropoda > Insecta > Lepidoptera > Geometridae > Eupithecia > Eupithecia exiguata. The sequence continues at coordinate 9,874,465 of OX352240.1, read as the reverse complement.
CTACAATTAAGCCTTAAATGACTTCTTACTGCTTTTATCTGGAATTCTTCGCATTGAAGTTCGGAACAGCACTTTTCCGAGCACTTGTTATCGTATAGAACAATAGAGTCTAATAACTGTGGAGCATTAGTACTTGACCTATTCTCAGAGAATGGTTGGTTTGAGAGCGGTAAGCGATTTGAAAAACGCTCTGAGCGATTGGTTTGGCCTGGCAGGATAACTTATTTACAGCCCAGCCTCAGAGAAGCGATGAGACCATGCCACCGCTGTTGCTCTGTGGAGCTGCTGTTCTATTCAGACGTATTCGTGACTTTATCATACATACTATTTGCGCCGATCATTCATTTTCTCTTCATTTTCTTTTTTTTATGTATTCGCAATCAAAATTCGGCCTTAAAGCGGCGGAAATTGTATACACTCACTAAAACATACTATCATCGAGTTAAAAACTATTGAAAGGTTGTCATTCTACGAAAAGTAGTTCCGCTCGATCCGGTAGGTGCGTTATAAGGCGCTTAATGTATAGGAAGGACTCGAAAACGGTGGAAGTATTCGTAAGGTAATGCGCACAGCCCATACTAAACATTGTGATCGAATCGACCAGCTAGTTTCTGGGTAGGTCTCAAACCTTTCCTGATATAGTATTCGTTAGTTATTGTGTGCCTAATCGTTTCTACAACAAGGCAAAGGCGTTCCTTTCTTTCTTCCTTGTCTAAGAAAAACAACTTTAATATTAAAAACCTTGCAATGAAATTTAAAGGAACCTATGAATATGAAGAAATTGGGAAATATCCTAATCCGCTCTAGACAAACTGAAAACTTAAAAATTTGATTTTTTTGAAAAAACTTAGAACTGACTTTGATTCCCATAAATCCCATAGTTTTAAACAATTTTTAAGTTTTGCGGAATAAATTCTAATCCCTCGGGAATACATTCATTATGGGACCACCTCGTGAATATCTCCCATACAAATGCAAAAATGAATAACTAAAAAAAGGCAGCCGGATCGAAACTCGTCTTTTTTTCAAAGTCGCTTTATAAATCTGTGCCATGGATACATGCAACAGAGAGGAGTTTGGATAACCTAATTTCATCACAATACCCAATAACCTGAGGCTCAATAGACCCACTTTGTACGTCATGGGTTTCATGGTTTTGATAAAAATGATATCTAGTTTCGTGTGAGTATTCGCAATATCAATAATAATCCAACAGACCAGGGTATATACCATGGCTGTTGAAATAATTAGCAGGATAATGAGTTATTGAACTATATCAGTTTGCTTCTATTTTGAGGAGATAATTATCTCGAAGCTACGATGCAATAGGCAGCTGTTCAATATGCTACACGTGCGTTTATCTTCCGTGACACGGCAACTTGGTACCAGTAGTGTTTCAAGCTAATTAGTCTCGGAAAGTCACTCAACCAATCTCGATAGCTGCAGGAAACACAGCGATTACCCATATTCTGTCGGTATAATAATATTCTGTCAGAAAACTTACGTTCTTATTACTATCAAGCAGGTGCTTACCAATTTTTTCGATCATGCTGGTCCAAGCCCATTTGCGGCCGAAACTTTGACCAAACTGTTAAAAATCTAGGAACTTACTTTGCTTAGGTACTTTAGGCTTAAATTGGCTATGACTTTACACTTATTGCTAGTTAGACCTACCTGTTAGGCTGACCCAATGAAAAAAGAGATCCCTTGGTTGACCTGAAGACCTGTCATTCAATGTCAAACAACTGACGGTTATTTCAAACGTGTTTAGCAAACTTTGACCATTCGGTACACTTAGACCCGAGTTCACCAACAAACGGTTAAAATATAAACAGTTGTTTCGATGTTTTTGACACAAGTTTTCGTACATTTAACGTCAAAGTTGACCAACGAAGCTACCCAATTGTTTGATTATCTTTTGGTGAACACCAGGCTTATTTGATTAGACCGCTTGCAAACTGACCATACCACCCGTACCTGCTAATATATTCAGGGCGGTAACCCAACATAAAAATATTGTTACTACTAAACCCTGAAACAAGTGCACAATGCAACTTTTGTTCACAGACTTGTATTGTCTACTTCAAGAGCTTTTATTGTGCATGCATTGTTATACAAATTGTAGAGTTTGGGTGACGCCAGGAATTTCTATTGCTCTATTATATTCGGAAGTGCTTTGGTGTCTGGTAAGTAAAGCTCTTCTTCTAGAAATAAGGGATTGTTATCAGTGGATTTTCTTTGTTTGGTTTTCACAATAGGACCACAAGACACAAGTGTTTTCTCAGATATAAAGTCATTAAAAATAATTTTCTCAGTAGAAACAATAATCTTTAGTATCTTGAAGGGATCTTTTGTAACAGTTCGTAGAATCAATAATATTTAAAGTGCGTATAAACTTTTACTTCATCATCATCATCCTATATTTGTTCACTGCTGGACATAGGCCTCCACTAATGAGCGCCATAGCGCCCTGTCTTCAGCTCGCCGCATCCAGCATCTACCTGCAGTCTTTCGCAGATCATCATCCCACCTGGTCGGAGGTTTATACCGTGTCGCGGTGTCCACTCAAGAACACGTTTATCCCAGCGGTGGTCGGTTCTTCTCAAGATATGGCCGGTCCACTGCCACTTCAGCTTGCTAATTCTTTGAGCTATGTTGATAACCTTGGTTCTCTGTTGATTACGAATCCTATCCTTCAGAGAAACTCCGAGTATAGCTGCATAGCTCACTGGGTCACTGGGTGACTTTAAACTGAGTATGGTCGTGTCCTGATAATGTCTCGTGTAGATATGAAAATAGTTGACGACTGGCTTTGATACATTATTTTCATTTTGTAGTTGGTGCGTTTTTTTTCTTCTCCAACGCGCACTACGATTTGTTAGATCTTATCGCAGAAGGTTTTGCGCGGAATTGTTACTTAATATTTTTATTCTTTTTGTTTGAAAAGATATTGTTTGTTTTGTTAAATTATGACTCAAATTATGGGGTCCGAAACATTGAAAACTTTAAAACGCATTATTCTCAAGGGCTTACTTTTGATATTCGATTCTATTTATACAACGGCCCTTTAGCAAACCCCTAATAGCACTCGTCCAAACATTATTGACAATAAGACACCCTGGGATATTTTTTCAAATAATCTCTAATGAATAGAATCATAAAAGCGTGACTTCTTTGTGCTTAATCGGTTAAACTAGCACCTTGTTTCGTGGGAATACGGCTCATATTATTAAATAGGGTAAAGGCACCAGAGAATTACCGCATTACCATAATTTCATAACGAAGGGTGAACGATTTTCTAATATAACGCTCGTACTTTGATTTTTTATAGCGCTTTCTTTCATAGGAGTTATATTTCCCATTAACGTACGGGATAAGTTCCCCTCTACTTTGAGGGCATAATTTTACTTTATTGCCTTATGTGAGCGCTTGAACTTTAATAAGTTTTGCTTGACTTTTGAAAATTTCGTGGTTAAAGGAATTGAACATAAATATAAGTTTTTTGCCTTTTTTCAGTTGCTTTTTACTTTAATAAGTTATTTTTGTAGCTATTTAGAGTGACGTGCAAATGGTGGGCAAGACAGAGACACAAACAATTATCTTTAAAAGTTAAACAATTCGTTAAGTCATCATCATCACAATGGGGAAGTTAAATAGTAATTAGGAATTAACTATCTACCAAAACAGTTTTGGTACGGTTACTGAATCGTATTATATAGAACCTAAAAACTACTAGAACTGACAATCAAACGCAGTTGCAACAAGCATAAATACTGGTGATACATAAATAATCCCACAGACCAACCCCCTAATACCCATAAATCGAAATATCGGATTGTTCACTGTGGCCGGTCTGATAACACATAACTCTGTGATGAATTAGCAGTTTGACAGTCGAGCTTATGATTTCGGGGGTGGCTGAATCGACCATTGCGAATTTCAGCAGTTAGCTGTATGAACTTGGAGTAGTATCCATCCTGGGGCGTTTCTCCAGACTTTACCTTTTAAGGTATTCAATAACTAATCTCTGCCCGCGACTTTGAAGGCGTTGTTTCGGTGGAAAAGTTTAAGTGTTATTTTTTTCACATGCGAACTGATTTATGGAATAAAACGTAGCATGTGTTTGCTTCCAGGATTAGAGCTACATTTACGCAAAATTTCAACCTAATCCGTCGAGTAATTTTGGCGTGAAGAAGTAACAAACATCTATCCATCCATCCATCTAAACATTCGCATCACATCACACTAATGTTATAAATCCAAAAGTTTGGATGTTTAAATGTTAGGATGGATGTTTGTTACCTCTTCACACTAAAACTGCTGAACGGATTGGGCTGAAATTTTGCATAGATATAGCCATAAGCCTCGTATCAAATATTGTCTACTTTTTATCTCTTAAAACAATTCCCATAGGATAGAAATAACCATAAACGTTTCCATTGACACATCGCGTGCGAAGCCGCGGGCAATAACTAGTGTACCATAAAACCGTGATCCGTCAGCCAAACCAAACACTAACCACTCTTAAGCATACTTAACAAGGTACTAAAGTTTGTTTACATTGTAATCGTTTACTTAAAAGTTGTAACAACCGAACGTTTTAACTACTAACCCAATAAAAACTAACAGAAAAACACAACATTGCCTCTTTATTCAACTTAGGGTCTAAAGTTCCCATAAAGCCTATTCTTAAGGCCCTATCAAAGGCAATCAGCGTTACTTACAATAATGGGCTGGAAGTCCCCGGATCGAATCTCCTCGCTATACAATACTATCTTTACGATGTAATCTGAATACGAGAGATTAATCTTTATATTGGCTTTTGTACTGGCATGGCTTGGAACATCGTTTTTTGGGCACGTTGAACGAATATCTTGTAATTTTTGCTACACAAGGAATATATTTCTGAAAAAAAAGTATAAACATGTTATAAAAAGAGTAGGTATTCGTTAATGAATTTTAGTGTACGGAGACAACCCAGGTACCAGGGTTTTTGAAAATTATGGTTTGGAACTCCTTTGATAGCTAGTAAACTTTCAATGTAGTCAGGAATTACGTTAAAGTTGCTTTTTAACCGGTGCTCAATTTTGGTTTCACGCTGCGCTTGTGATTCAAAAATTAGAATCCTGAGCGTCAGCGAGGGAATATTTAAGTGTTTGGGGTGGAAACCCTAGGTCCTTGGGGTCCTGGGGCACATGGAATATACAAAGATCTAGCAAAACTCCTAATAGAGTCCACAGGTGATCGGAATGCTGGCTTTTATTTCGGTCAACGAATTAGCATTGCCATTCAACGTGGCAATGCTGCCAGCATTCTGGGCACTTTGCCTTCTGGTGACGGCTTAGATTTTTAGAAAATAGATTTAAGTGTAAATATTAGTTGTAATTATTATTGTAGTTTTAATTTGATTCTATTATTTGATTGTAATTTTCTTTAAGTGTTATTATTGATTACATTAGAGATATTTATTATTGATGTAGTAAACACCCAGAATGCCCAGAAAAAATATCAGTACAAACATTCGTACCGAGGCGGGAATCGAAACCAACCTCCTGTATCACAGTCTGACCTTCACCCGCTACGCCACTGTAGTCGTTTGCTCCTAGCGTCGTCGTATACGGTTTCTACAGCTCCAAAGCTCCTGAATGTCCATTCTGTACGTTAAATTTATCAATGCCCGCTGCAGATAATATTTTGTATAGAATCACCACAGTGAACAGAATAGTGAGTATGGCACGAGAGAACAGATGTGGGGTGGGATTATTTTAAATTAGTTTTGATAAGGTCTTGTGGACGATTTGATGTGATTGCAAGTCTATTATGGACACTTGGACAGTGTGGTGAATATGCTCGCTCAATGTTAATGGAGTTATTATCGACTTCTAGTCAATCAGCCATTACAGTCGTCAATTCGGCGTAATAGGTTGTGCTATTGTATTACAAATTACCCTTAGAAAAGTTCACTAGTTCAGAGCTGGATAAATGATGGCTAAAGACTGTCTAGGTAGACTCTAGGTAGACAGCCTTTAACCATCATGTCTGTTGATATATAAAGAGTACGAAGAGCTATGTCCAAGCGTGGTCAACCGCCACGCTTGCGTTTACACAAATAAAATCAAAGAAAAAGGGTACCTATAGACAACGAATGATCTTCTCGTCCAGAAATTTACTCAAAGACAGATCTAAAGGTGGAAGCGCACTACGCGTCAGCGGAACTGCGCGACCGCGGCACTTTATGTCAAATTAGAACAAAATCACCAAATAAGCCGCGTGGCCTTTTTCGTCATTAGTTCTAATTTGACAGGCAGTGCCGCGGCCGCGCAGTTCCGCTGACGCGTAGTGTGCTTGCACCCTAAATCGTGATTAGTTCTAAAATAACCGTTGTTGCCTGTTGGAGCCACACTTCTAGATTCGACGTACGGATATTAATCAGCTGGTATTTAAACGAATATAATTTATTGTTGCCGTTTAAACATCTTTATATACTTGCTCGAATTGAAACGCGTCGGTTGAAGAGTTCATTACAGCGTGTCAACAGCACGCTATCCTCCTATGCCTTTGTTGCTTGTGGCTCGGGTTGTGTGGTTTAACGGCTCTATCACAGTGTCAGATTTTGCAGAAAAGCCAAAGCATCTCTCGAAGCAGGTCTGCTTGCTGTCGAGGGTTTACTGCTACTAGCTAGCTGCAAGTGGAGAGTGATTAACCCCCGAATATTCAAACGCAACTCAGTTAAAAGCACGTCTCAAGCGACTAAGTTTAGACAGATTTTCATTGAAAACTGTCAAAAAACGACTATTTGAGACGTGCTTAAATCTGAGATGCGTTTGAGTATTCGGGCGTAAGGCATCTTGAGGCCGATTCACTTTTACGAAGAATCAAAATAAGATTAGGACAAGAGTTTCAGTTAGGATGAGTTTGAATTGTCCATGCATTATTTATTTATTTATTTTACTTATACTCTTACCTACATAATACTTTCCGAAAATCGGTTCAAACTTGACATTTTCGCAATAAATCAATAATGCTGGACCATCGATCGAGTTATCCGCCGCCGGCCCATAGTTTCACAATGGCCACACTGAAACTGTCTGTATCAATAGAGAACACAGTTTGGGTCTCCATTTCATCCGGTTTCTAGTGTCGTGTGTGATTTTAAAGCTTGGACAGGAAGCATGACTAGTAACATCGCAAAAAAGGGATTGGATTTCCTATTTTCAGTAAAGTTTTAATGCATTTTTTACCTGTGTAATGTGCTATCCTAAAATAGACCTATCCTAATAGACCTATCCTAAAGACAGCAACTTTAATATTTTTTTGGATTGCCTACAATATGATTTTGTATTTTTACATATTTTTTTTAATAAGTACTTGTTGGCAATTACCGGTTCACAGATTTATTACAAAAGCAAAACTTGCTTTACTTTATTTTTTTCTTTTAGCATTATATTTGTTTAATAGTGATTACTTCCGAAATTATATATTTTTATTAATTTTGTTAATGAAGGTACAAAAGAAAATAAATTAAATGAGTGTAAAACAGCATTTATTATTATCAGGTACCAACTTATAATTAAAACAAAATAAATTCGACTTCACTAATCTCTTGTTCCGTACTTACAGAATTTATCACGGCTCTGCGCAAATTGTCTGTCTGCATCAAAACAGTAGGGCTTGAATTTTTTTTAGTCCTAATATGTCGCGAAAACCGTAGGTAGCTAATTAATAATGCCTCATGAAATAAAACCATTGCAGGGTCCGCCGCCGCGCGGCTGACGCTCCCACTTCGCGTTCCGTGTCCCGCCAGTTTGACGCGCAGGTTTGACCGAAGCTTTAAAATCTTGTGGTTCGATGACGGTCTCAGACTAAAGTAGAGTAAATTGATAACTTCAGATAACAAACATATATTATAACTTAACATTATTATTATTACAATATTAAAGATATTTATTATTGATATAGTAAACACCCAGAATGCCCAGAACAAATATCAGTACAAACATTTTTCCCGAAGTGGGAATCGAAACCAACTTCCTGTATCGCAGGCAGCCCTTCATCGACCTAAGTTTCACACAAAAAACCATAAGATTTAATTAAAACTCAAATTACAATAGATACAAAAGTGATTAGATGCGAATGAATCATTTTGATCGATGAGATAAGCTCACTCACGTGCGAAACGGGGTGCATTGTTACGTTAGTAGTGGGCTATGTGAATAGCCGACAGCGCGGTTTATTGTGTCCGGGAGACAGTGTGTTTATAGCTTTAACAGCAAAATGGTCTAGCTGGCTAGTCAGTAATTTTTTTCTGTCACCAAATTTTTTTAATTACCTGACTGATCTATCGGTCGTGTCGTTATGCCACTGAGACTTCCGTGACTGGGACCACTAGGTATTGGGACCGCGGTCCCAGTTGACGGATAACATTTTTGAATCCGTCAACTGGGACCGCAAACTACGTCACGTAAATTGTACAGTCATCGTCAGATACAGATCCGAAATAAATATGACGATATCATAAATAGTTCATTTAACAAGATAAAGTTAAAAACTACAACCCGACTACGTGAAAGTTATAAAAGTTTGAAACATTTACATTGACAAAATAGAATGACGTATCGGTCATATTTGATAGGCATAGAGTTGAAAATGAAAATAGGTCGTAGGTATTGTAATTTTTCTCTATGGGGCCTGCAGCCTGCGGCTACCTAAACTTTAATACGCGTTTTGAAGGCTTATTCGGGGTTGGAGCCCTAAATACTATAGCCTATAACCATCGGGGTATTGAAACGAATCAATCGATACATAATTTGTTGAAATCGAACCAGTAGTTTCAGCGCTACGTGGGAACAAAGAAATCGGCCACATACATACAAACATACAAATATACAAACATACAAACATACAAACATACAAACATAGGGTGCTAACCTCATAACCTCATAATCCTCCTGTTGGCAGTCGGGTAAAAATAGGTCCTGTCTGCCCTAGTCATATTTTTGTTGACTCACTATAAGATACACACCCAATAAGGTGTATTTATCTGAGGTACCTAGGTTGGCAACTAGAATTTTTGAAGGTAGGTATCTAATAAAAAACTAGTTTGAAAAGTTTGAATATAGTAAGTTATTAAATGTTGGTATAATAGTCAGTACTTGTTACCACAAAGTGCTGAAAATTACATTTATAAAAGTTAACTACCTAATTACTAGACAAGAATAACACTTGATAAACAAACAACCTCAAACGTTTTTAAGTGTGCCGCATCTATCATTCATTAAAAGCGCATCTCGTAGCCATTTTTAAGTCACCACACCAAATGATTCGACTCGAAGAGGCCATACTCTGCAAAATTGCCACAAAAAAAAACAATAACATTTTCCCAGCTGCAGGATAAAAGTCAGATCTTGCAAACTACATTAAGCCCGCCCATACACAAAACTCACTCGACTGTAAATCTCCTTTGAGTGTTCGCTTCGTTTTAAACATATAATAATAGAATTCCGACGAATTAATTGTATTATTCCTAGGGCGGGTTTTGTAGCCGGTCACACGTAAATAATTTGTTGTTACATAAATATTTCTTTTAGCTTTGTTCAATCGAAATTGCTTAGTAGTTTTTGCGAGTTTTGGTCTTGGAAAGTCTTATCAAAAGATTATCAAAGACTATTTAGCTTCCAAAGAAATCATTGAGCTCGCTATGCTAACTTTTAGACATACGAGTAGAACAATAAATCATTTGTAATAAAATTTTAAAAAAAACACCAAAAAACAATTACATCTAGTATTTACACTTATATCTATTTCCTTAAAATCTAAGCAGTTACCAGAAGGTAGACTGCCCAGGATGCCGGCATTGCCACATTGAATCTCAATTCTGGTGGTTTCGGCATAAATATCAGCGCCTATCTACTCTTGAGTGGTAAGGCATTTATGCTGAGTCGAGACCTTTTTGCTGCACAGTCAGTCTTTTTGAAAAATGTTTTGTGAAATTGTTTATGTTCTCGATGTTAAACTGTTACTTTTTTTTTCTCAAACAATATTTTCATGTACCTGCTTATGTTTTGTACTGCAGCAGCAAATAAATGAATGTCTATGTCTATGTCTATTCTAATTCGTTGACCAAAATAAAAGCCAGAATTCCGATCATCAGTGGATTTCATTAGAAGTTTTGTAATATTGAGTAGATAAACTAACCCCCGAACACTCAAACGCAACTCAGTTAAAAGCGCGTCTCAAGCGACAAATTTTAGACAGATTTTCATCGAAAACTGTCAAATAAAACCGGCCAAGTGCGAGTCGGACTCGCACACGAAGGGTTCCGTACCATTATCTATAAAAACGGCAAGAAAATCACGTTTGTTGTATGGGAGCCCCCTTAAATATTTATTTTATTCTATTTTGTAGTAGTTGTTGTTATAGCGGCAACAGAATTACATCAACTGTGAAAATTTCAGCTGTCTAACTATCACGGTTCATGAGATATAGCCTGGTGACAGACGGACAGACGGACAGCGAAGTCTTAGTAAGGGTCCCGTTTTTACCCTTTGGGTACGAAACCCTAAAAATGTGCTTAAATCTGAGATTTAAGCACGTCTCAAGTAGTAGTTTGTAGGGTTCCGTACCCAAAGGGTAACTCAGTCGCATCTGAGTATTCGAGCGTAAATCTACACCTAGCTATCTACTCAAATTATTCTAAGTAGCAATTGTTCATGCGTCCTGTAATTTTATTTCACGGGAAATATTCCGGAACCTTTTCTAAAAGCGGAAAGGACCAGATTTTAGGCGGGTAAGATGTCTTCTCCTTATCCTTTATCCTCAACCAAAATGCTATCCATCTGCAAGTTGGAAAGCCTTTTTTATTCTCCTAGCAACTATCAAACGACCTACACCAACACATTTATCATTCCGCACATTTACCGACAGTATATGAACTAGTATACGGTAGTATACGGTACCGTATTATACCGTGTCTACCGTTGAGTTATTACCCGGTAATATGGACTAAATGTTCGCGCTTTTTCTTTATGTGAGCCACTCACGCACGCATGGGTAAGAGATTAGGCGCTTTCTGAATAGACAGGGCAGATTAATTAAGTACTTACAGCACGCGTCAAGCATCTCCTTATTAGAACTGCCATTCAACGTGGTAATGCCAGCATCCTGGGCAGTCTGCCTCTTCACGCGTGACCCGAGAGCTGGTGAGTATCTGGCGCAGCGCATCAGCATTGCTATACAGCGGAGCAATGCAGCTAGCGTCTTGGGCACGCTTCCGACTGGTGTTGATATAGATCAGTTGAGCTACCTGTAGATTGTTTGCAACAGTCTGCTCAATTGTTTCATTTGTTCCTTACCTACCTTCCTTACCTTCTGTTAATTTAGGGCAGAGCTGTTTTAAGTTAAGTTTCAAATAAAACCTCTGTAACAAACGATTATTAAATTGCGGGAGGTACCTATTACCAATACCAAGTTTAAGAATTAAGACCTGGCGTCTTCACAAACGTGTTTTTGATGATGGGCTGAACCTGCAGTTCACGTAGTGTTACTAATTTACCAATAACCCTGTATATAGAGGAAGATAAGTGGGTAAATGGTAACTACGATGAATGAGGGAGTGTATAGAAGCACTGTCTACGCGACCAAATTAAAAAAATCAATTTGAATTAAAATTTCCATCCGCCCGCCCACGGTCTACCGAGGGCGGTTATATCGGAATAATCCTCCAGTTTAAAGGGAAGCTTATGTCCGTTTTGTCCATAAGCTGTTGATAATGACTGGAGACTGGAAAAATTTAAGTATGTTGAACAGAAATACATTGGCATATCGTTTTCATAAAATGACGAATTATCGAAGACACACTTCAGATCATAAGTACCTAAGTAGAGTAGTGTTTTACTTTCATTGACAACCGGAATAATTCAGAGCCTCATCGAAGCTTGATAAATGTAGCAATAATAATACCTGTCACCCTTCTATTCACCATTGTCATCACGTTCACATGCGAACTACCACCGAACGAATTTATATGACTGGAACAGCATATCTGTTGGTTTAGCCGACCTAATATGCAGAGGTCGTAGATGAGCCTTGGATAAAAAAAATATCGCTTTGGCCTGTAGGTACGAGTATCTATCGAATATTTGTCTTGTCTATCTAAATTCCTTATTTGCTTGCTGTTTGCTGGTACCTAGGCTGGTACGGACAATGCGCGTTCTTTATGCGTTTACCCTTGAGCTTATAGAAACTACAAATCTTTATCATCATCATCATCAGCCTATATCAGTCCACTGCTGGACATAGGCCTCCCCTAATGAGCGCCATAGCGCCCTGTCTTCAGCTTGCCGCATCCAACATCTGCCAGCAGTCTTTCGCAAATCGTCATCCCACCTGGTCGGAGGGCGTCCTACACTACGTTTCTATCAAATCTTTATATCAGGTTTTAATCTTAACGTTTTTATTTTGGTCACGTTCTGATCGTGTTGAAAATCCTTATCTTACTAGATTATGTAAGTTCATTGTGTATGTGGCCTAAAAGAAGAGCGCCTTACCATTTGCTTGCGTAAAAAATGGTACCTGTTACAGAAAATTTCATAAAGAAACTTGTGCAATTAACATAAACTGGTTACATTACGGATGTAAGCGGGTTAACTACGAACCTTATTTGTGTTGGAAGAACACCCACGTTTCATCCCTTAACGATTAAGGGAAGAACACCAACGTTTCATCCCTTAACGATTAAGGGATGTAACGTTGGTGTTCTTCCAACACAAATAAGGTTCGTAGTTAACCCGCTTACATCCGTAATGAATTCGTCAAACTACTATATACCTAACATTTGACCTTTTCTATATCAGAACCTCTTCAAAAATTTTAGTACTTAACTGTTAATTACTAATCTTGTTTGCTTTTTGTAATATTTCTAGAAATAGTGAACCGACGCGACGCTGCTAAAAGGGCTAACTTTAACACTGAAAACTTATTTTCAGGTAACGGTATGTATTATTCAAAACCTAAGCTAAAGATAGTTTTAATTTTACAAGCAATTTTCGGTTCTGAAATGGTTTCGCTGTTGACATACTAAAGCTCTGAGAGAAGAAATATCGACGAGTGCGAAAAGCAATAATCCAACATACTTGTTTATAAATTGTCTATGTACATAATTTAAGAGATATACATAATTTTTAAATAATGAGTTTATTCTTATTTCTAGTATTTATATTAGAAATAAGAATAAACTCACTATGCCAACAGCTAATAGGCTACACAAGGTTAATTAAATAATTTCCAGCATCTGCCAGCAGTCTCTCGCAAATCTTCATCCCACCTGATCGGAGGGCGTCCTACACCACGTTTGCCGAGTGGCAGTCTCCACTCAAGAACACTTTAACCCCAGCGGTTGTCGGTTTTTCTCGAGATGTGGCCAGCCTACTGCTACTCCAGGTTGCTAATCCTTTGAGCTATGTCGATAACCTTGGTTCTCTGGTAGGTCTGTAGGATGTAATCCTTGCGAATCCTATCTTTCAGAGAAACTTACCTAATTTACCAATAACCCTGTATAATTGTTTGCCTTTGTGCATAAATTAAAAATAATAAAAAAAAATATCTTATAAAGAGCATGTATACCTACGCTTCTACAACAAAACTTCAAGTGAGTTGCTTGAATAAATTCAAATAAATTCTCAAACATATCCTTTGTAAAAACGCTTACTACAAAATATCAGATTATTTAGAGGATAACAAAGCTTGGGACGAGTTTTGCTCCAACTCGAAAACTAACAAACTAATAGGGTAAAGTTTTCTTGTACCTACGTTTCTTTACTTGACCTTAAAATTATTGAAGTGAATAAAAATCAAAGTGATCACTGTATTTCCTAGTTTCGCTTATGTAATTTGAAGTTTGTGATGTGTCCAAGAGTCCTGTAAGGTGTAAGTAAAGGAAAGAAAGCACTGAATTTTGAGTTTTTTTTTAGTCTCTCCTAACTCTTTCGTTGCCCATGACAAACATGTGTGTGTTTTCGCTGCTGGAGCTGAGTAGTCAACAGGTTAACAAAATAGACTAAGTAGGTCGAAGAAGGTCTCATCTTAATGCAGTAACGGTCGCGACGTTAGAATTGACTCCTCCATCTCAGCCCGTGAATAAAGGAAGAGCCAATTATGGGAACCTACCAGAGGAAGGGCAGTAGCTTCCTTCTGAGTATTTTTAACACCTTAATTGCGACCATCAATCCGTCGTTGTTGAATGCGTAGAATTTTGTTATCTCAGTCGCACTTCGGTCCATGTACGTCTTTACCTCTTTCTTGTTGGGTTTTTGCGTTTAGTTGTAACACAACACAGGCTATTTGTTGAGTGTGCCCTGGGAGAACGTACCTTATCTTCCGAATGTTACTTAGATCGATGATTTGAAGTAGGTTATTACTTATATTACGCATTATTACGTATTACTTACTTTATTGATATTCACAGATTGTGTCAATGAATGATTTTCGTCTGACAAATTGATAAGCCAAACCATCTTACTGAACTGATGCTGCGCCAATGAGGCATGATCTTTAAAATGCATCCCTCTGTGCTCAAAATGTTTATTTGCCTCCGAACCGAAAAATGCAATAAATGTTACCCTGTCTCTATTTACATTTGTATTTCTGCATCAGCTTTTTCTGGACAGGAATAACTGTGATTTTCGCTGGTAAATAAGAGGAAAATTTCACCGCATTCCCAAGCTATTTTCGCTAGCCATAGGTATACACGGTTAAGCTCTTTACACAGGCTTATGCAGGGAAGAACTTCCATCAGGTTTATTTTTGTTTTTCTGCCGACAAGCAGCATTGTTGTGTTTCGTTTGGAAGGGTATTGTTGCAGGTATAACAGCATATGATGGTATGGTTACTGTGGGTATCCCATGTTGATGGACGCTTGGTAAAAGTTCGAACTCCGTGGAAAACGCTATGCCTTGGTTGGTTTGTTCTGTGTCTTTGAAACAGTTTTAGTTGAAATCTAAATTTGCCCAGAAAAATATTCAAAAAAGGAACAAACAATTCCCCAAAAATTACTCACAAAACTGAATTAATACTGTCTCTAATGTATCCATTCATAATTTTATTTGTTTGTTTATGCAAAATTCAACATTACCATAACATCCTACAATTTCATTAAAGCAAATTAAGTTTTATTAAATTTTATCTTTGCGAACTCGTCTCACTTAACTTATGCACCCCAAATCAAACATATTACAAGACCGAACACCCTATACAATGCACCCTACTGAGTCATCCCATGCACCCTTCAACAATGAGCAATCAATGGCTAAATTAAACAACCGCCTTTCTTTCATACTGGAAATGACCATTTTAAAACTCATTATTGTTGCCTCCACTGAGAGATTCGTATTTATATCGCCCCTGGATTGTAGAATCAGCCTGTTTGTAGAATGGCTAGATTGAATATAAATCACTAACACTGATTTGTCGGGAATACCTTATTAATTTCATTCGAGGATGCTAAGATGGAAACGCACTGAGCGGAACTGCGAGACAATATAAGAAAAATAGAGACAGGGTAGCGTCACGACGCGACCAATTATTATTTGTATGAAATCGCATGAGATATGATATAACGCACTACGCGTCAGCGGAACTGCGCGGCTTTTTTGGTGATTTGTTTTATTTTGACGCGCAGTGCCGCGTCAATGCAAAACTACAAGACAGGGTAAGATAATGACGTCATTTCTAGTAGCTCTACGATTCTGTATCACCCTTGTTTGCTTAGCGTGGAAATGCTTGAGTGATTGCCTTATTTCGGTGTATAATGAAGTAAGGAAACGGATACGGATACATTTGAAATCTATGGCGTTACAATATTGGAGTGCATGGGTGACAGGGTTGGGGCAGTGACGAATGGACTCTACCATGGAGTTTCATAATAGGGTATTTTACTCTAAATGAAGAAAAAAAAATGTTACAAAAATAGCTTAGGCAGCAAGCAGTTGAGAAATCTTAGTTTTAGTTCATAAAATAAAAAAATTAAATTCAACGTTTTCAATTTTTATCTGTTTTTAACACCATGAAATAGTAGGCGCAATGTTATTACGTCACACGGCTGTGAAGGTGAACTAAAAAGTTTCAACTAACTGTCATAAATAAATATTGCCATGCAAACAAAATAAAACCATTAAGCAAAGCGTTAATTTCTGATACAGTAAAATGATTACCTATAAAATTTGAATATTTGAGTCCGCAGGGTTCAGAGCTAGCCTAAGCTGTTTTACGCGGCACAAGACTCCTCTTAATTTAACTTTTAATATACAAGCTAAAAAACTAAAAACAAATCTAAAAACTAAAATTGAAAAACAAAATGCAGTACTTTGCCGATAATTTTGCTGACGGGCTTGCTCGCACGATGCCCTCAAGTTTATTACATTTCCTTCCGATGCACATGTAATATCAAACGATTAAAACAAAAAAGTTTAGCCACAAGAGGATATGCGAACACGAGACATGCAATGTAAAGAAACTTCACTTTGCAAAATAAATAAACGAGATAGATCCCATTGACAATGTTGCCACAAAGTTATTGTGAATGCACTGTCGTGTTGCGTTTTCCTTCTGTTAGGAGCGGAGTTTGACTGTTAGTAAAATGCCTGCGGGAATGTTTACAGTCGCTCAATTTTTCAGGTAGGCACCTGGTTTACAACATAAAAATGTTTCTGCATGACAGTGTCGGTTGGCGTTGTCAGATGGAAAAATATATTAGACGTGAAAAAGTACCTTGTTGTGGTGTTTCACTTGTTAGATGTGGCTAGAAACTAGAGAATAATTTAGAGTTCTAAGATAACAGAACTATATCCATCCACGCGCTTATTTTTTTTGGTAAATGATATTTTGTAGGCTATGTTTCTTCTACGAAAACTTTTTAATAATATAGGCAGGATTCGAAATTTTTTGGAATATTATTAAAAAAGTTTTCGTAGAAGATTTACCCAGTGCGAGTAACGCACTATAAAGGAAAAAGCTAAGGCTATGTTTCTTTTTAAAAATAGTGATGCAAATCTGTCGACTCGAAAAATATCGGACTAACGAGAGCTTTGATATTTGTCGAGCTGACAGATTTAAGTGTCTATGATATTGCATTCTTTCAATACGTCATGAGAAAATCACATTCACATCAAATTATGATTCTCTTGTTCATGATTCCGACACACATATGGTTTTTTAGGAAATTATCGAACAAAGATTCGAAAAATTTCCTCATAGCTACAAGCTCCATGGTACTAAAACCCAAGTTAGCCAACATGTCCATAAAACGGAACGTCTAATAAATCCTTAGTGGCAATAATCCTTAAAGCTATATTTAAGGTACCGACGGCTCTATTCAAGCCTATCTATCTATTCTGTCCATCTAATGCGCCCCTGCCTTAGGTCCTCTTTACGACGTCCTTACATGGACCATAAAGGGAATCCACAAGGATACTAACAAACTTAGGCATTGGTTCGTTTCGATTTGTTCATACGAGCTACACGACCGCGGCGCTTCTTGCCCGTGGTCCCGTTGACTGAACCACTAAAAATAAGTGTTCAGTGGTCTAGTCAATAGCGTATAACACCCATTTTTGAAAATTTTCTCCATTAGATAGTGTGTTCCTACTAAACCACTAAAACATATAACTTTTTTATTAGTTTCGAGCGTGTTTTGATGAAAGCGCTGGACCCAGTGGACGCCATGTTGCTCAGTGGTCATGACGTCATTTTTCACGGAGTGACCCAACGGAGTTCACCCAACAAATACACCAACCATAATATCACCAAAATTTAATTATATACGAATCTCGTTTTGCATTGCTGTACACAAAAATAATTTACTATCATATAAATTTTTAGGCTGCCCTATGTTACATTACTTGCTGACTAATTTAGTCATTTTTGCCGACCACTAGATGCAGCTCAATATTTTTTTTCTGCTTGCCAAATCAATTTTTCGGCGGTTCAAACCGCCTTTAACTGCTGGCCTTTATATTAAAAATCTAATCATACATATGGACAGACAGCGGGAAGCTACTTTGTTTCATACTATGTAGTTATGTGGTCGGTAATAATGCTCCCACGGTGGCCACTTGCCCGTTTGCACTGGCACTAACGTAGCTCCGTTCAGTTTAACAAGAAACTGCTCGTTTTACGACAGTTTTGATATAAAATATGTAGGATATCTGAAACGGTCAGTAGTTATGGCAGAATACAAATGATTGGTTTATCTTTTAAAATTGATAAATGTAGTTTTTTGGAACACATTGAGTAGCAGGAAGCTGTGAACCTGCCGACAGAGAAACCGATCCATCGATCGATACTTGATCTCTATATTCATGTTGGTCTCGGAGCTGATTGTATCGTTTGCATTATCAACACCATATGCTACATGCAGAATTGCAGGGATTTTTCTGTAATTCTCATTTCGATTGTGATTTAAATTCGGTTTTCGAGTTCTAAATATTTTTTGTCGACAAAGGGGTTATAAAACTATAGAAATATTCTTTGTTTTATATTAATTTTTAATAAAATTGACCGAAGAAGATTGAAAAGCCACTTCCATTCTATCAATAATGGAGAAGGGGAAATATCTACATTGCTCGTTCAAAATCAGATTCACGACACACTAATAAATTATAAATGCGAAAGTTTGGATGTTTTTCACCTCTTCACGCCAAAACTACTGAACGGATCGGGCTATTCCTCTATCCTATAAATCAGTTCCCAGAGGATAGAAATAACCATAAAATATTTCCATAGAAACTATTTATGGTTATTTCTTCTTCCATTCTGTTTCACACTTTGTCATTTGTACTGACAAATGACAAAGTCTAACATTACAGAACAGAATAGAAGAAGAAATAACCATAAATAGTTTCTATGGAAACATTACAGAACAGAATAGAAGAATAAATAACCATAAATAGTTTCTATGGAAACATTTTATGGTATGAACAATGAACATTAACATAGAACTACGAATAAAAATATTAGTAGGTATGTAATAGTAGATTGTTTTACAAGGGACTAAACCATCCCATTATATACGAGGTTGTTATACTCCCGAGCGTAGCGAGGGAGGATGACAAGACCGAGTTATAATGGGTGGTTTTGGCCCGAGTAAAACACTCTACTTTTCACTTCGATTGCGAGAAAATAAAACAATTCAAAATTAGACAATTTTCAGAAATTTTATTAAAAATTAAATGTGCAGTTAGAGCAATTTTGAATGTGAAATGATATGTTTTTCCCGGGCAATTTTATTTCGGTTCTCTGTGATTGGGATGTGTGTGTAATATTTTGAGTTGATTGTTGTGGAGTAAAAGTTGGAGAGACTCGACTCATGCTTGAGTTTCGTGCATTATTAAGATCTGAGTGCGGCTTCAGCTGAGTTGACATATTCATCCAAACGTTGAAACATTAGTGGGACGTAACTCCTGATAGGCTTTAACTATATTAAGGTATTCTCCACTGATGACAAATTTACGCTCTTTGTTTGTTTTCGTGTTCGGCAGACTCACAGCTTGTAGGTTTGTATCCGTTTCTACGTCTTCTAGCGTTATATTAGCAAGCTCTATTCCTCTGCATGCACCGCTGATTCCATAAATTAAAGCAACCTGTTGAACAAAAAAATAAGTGTGTTATTAATCGTAATAACCTAGGTACATAATTTAGGTATGTAGGTAGGTATCTATTTATTTAGTTTGAGTTGAGTACATAAGTAGTAGGTTACCTTTGTTGCCAAGTATTGTTTATTTGGAGCGTTATTTAAAAATGTTTCGATTTCTTGTGTCGTCAAGACTTTAGATTTTTTTGCCTTGTATCCAGTGGACAATTTCTTCAGTAAAGCCGTTAAATTTACATATTTTTTAATATCGACGTCGTGTCTCGTTTGTAAGGTCATTCTTAACATTGAATATGTGCTCCAAAGAGTCGACGATTTGAATTTTTTCGATAATTCATCAAAATAAGTGAGAAAAACCCCTTCTGTAAAAGAATCCACACGTTTCTCATCTCTCCATTTCATAAAATTTTCGTAACTCTTTAAATATATTCCACGTGATTTTGTCGGCAACAGATTCATAATTATTTCTTTGCCCTTTTCTTCCATTTGCATATTAGCATCTTCACTATCACTTGATGACATTTTTCACGTTCACAATTTGGAAGTAAAAGTCAGGAAGTTAAACGTAAAAGTTTGTGATTTGGAATGAAGAAAATTCTAGAGATTTAGCGCCAATACCATCTTTTTTTTAAAATCTCTATTAAACCCGCAACGAAACAGTTCGCATTCTACCGTGAAGGGAAGAATCAAGCTTCATAAAACATCACCAAGAAGGTTCTATTTTCAAAAAAAGATTGACGGAGCACCAAGAAGTCGAGTTTTTATGTAAGAGAACGAATGCTTTGTACTGGCTGATGATTTTAGACAAAAATTAAAAAGAAAAATTACTTTTTAGCCCGAGGGATTAAACTCGAGTTTTAGGCCTGCTAAGCTACACTATTATGATACACTTTTCGAGCAAGAGAAGTGAAAAAGTTATTTTATGTACCCAAACATATTAAGTTACATGAATGTTAAAGTTTCTTCCAAAATGCTGAAGCAGAAGATTCTTATAATGTGAGAAGCCAAACCAAACAAGAAAATACATAAAACGCCGTCTATAACGAAAACTACTCTAACCAAAGCTATAAACTACACACTGCAAACATAAACTACCCTGACTCAAAAGGCTTTACGGGAATTAAGCTTTTAAATTGCCAGCTGGATGGACTTGTTACTGAGATGTCACCTATTCTGGTTTTATAGGGTTTGGCTTCAATCCGTACGGTATCTACTAAAATATTTGTGGATCTTCTCACTTTGGTTGGAAGTCTCGTGACTGTTTTATACCAGGACGTTTAAAACCGGGAACTGACCGATGTTACGGGGCGTACCATTCGCACGAGCATGACACGTCCATTTAAGGCAAACTCGTGCTCACACCGTTTTGCCACACCAGTAGTGTGACTACGAGTAATTTCTATTACCCGTGGTAACACTGTGCGGTCTGATCAACAGTAATTACTAAAACATAAGACTCGTGGGTACACTACTAGTGTGGAGAAATAGTACGCTGAAGTCGGACAAGGTTTTTTTTTATCTGTATCTATGATTTTGCAGTTGCGTTAAAACAATTTCGAGAACGAGGCAAAGAGGATCCAGCCCTTTTGTCCACGCTCGTAACTAAAATTTCATAACTGGTAATGTATCTGGATTTATTTCACTGGCGCATACCAGTTATAAAATAAGACTTATATTTCCATTTTCATAACTGGAACCTCTAGTCATTTATGGTCTCCTAGTACTTTTGACGGAACCTACACTATCTACATATCGAATTTCACCTAAGTAGATTAAGAAGTTACGGAGATACGGTAACAAACCTTCACGCACACTTTCGCATTTATAATATAAGGATATTTTCTACGAAATACTTTCGAAAGTTTAATGATATCCCAAAAATTTATCGACTCTATTGACTCAGGGACTTTATTAGGACTCAAGCGCCGATAGCAATTGGCAGCGCATCCCGTAGTGAGTACGAGTTTTGCACTATAATAGTAAAAAAATTTAGGATATGACATCAAACCACAGAAATTGAAGCGACCTCCATATAGGTGGGTTAGTGCCCACTCGGTCCGCTTAGACTCTGCCCGACGAACATTTTGTACGATCAGGCACAGTGATTCTGTAATTCTTTATTAGCGCTCGAGCTTATTGGCACAGTCCAATATTTTACGACATCAAACATGCACTTAAATGCATGTAACTAGCCACTGTTTAATATGGTTGTGAACCTTAGAAATGGGAGCATCGTTTTGTAAACATCAGCCGATTATGAAAGCGTCGTGTTCCTTCTCTTACCTCATTCTTTTATGCACGCACGGAACGTTTTGCATGTAGTCCAATAGGTCGTCTCAAGAAGAGCACCTGATCTATAAATTGTCAGAGCGTTTTTAATTTTGCTGGATCTGAAATAACAGTTTACAAATATAGACATCGGATACCTCTACACATTTCTTAGTAAAATATGACGTGCGTAAATGATTTATTTTTGTAATTGATTTGTTGATGTAGTAAGAACGACCGACTTCGATGAAATTTATACTATTTACAGTTCATAGGTATAAAATATAGTAATTTATTATCAAAGAAAATTACAATCAAATATTAGAATTAAATTAAAACTAGTATTAGATTTTTAGAAAATAGATTTAAGTGTAAATATTAGTTGTAATTATTATTGTATTTTCTTTATCAATGGATTGTAATTAAGAGTGTAATAAATAAATAAAACTAGTATTTGCAATAATAATTGAAACAATTGAGCCAACTACAGCCTGTATCTACAGGCTGCAGTTAGATATCTATCTAACGTTAAATTAAGTACCTACATAATTATGCTAGAAAAAAATTAAAAAAATTATTTTTCATCCAACCTTTGCTCTAATTATGAAATAGAAGGGCTAGGGCCCCAATTCTGCTCATCACGTTTTTCTTTGACAATGGACGTCGGTCGTCGCAAGATCGACACGTATTAAATTTCTTACGATTGGTATAGCAGAATAGGTGCCAATTTTCGATGCGCAGCAGGTCCTCTAAGAACAACGTGTGTGTCAATCGGCAGCACTAGCGACTAGGTACCTTCTAGCTAGATCATCATCATCAGCCTATCTTAGTCCATAGCTGGACATAGGCCTCATTAAAATTCTAAGTGGGGTAACTAGCATCAGCACTGACATCTCGCAGGGGAGTGTCGCATTGTCCCCCTGCCTAATCAGGCCCAGCCCAGCTCCTTGAAGTACCGGAGCAGGACTCTTGGCGATTGCCAGCTTCGTTCCAGCTTTTTCTGTGGGTGTGGATGGGTTTGGTGCATCTATGAGACTCTTCAATCCCGTTTTCCGTCTGTAACCATAGGGCTCCCAGAGCACCATATGATAGGGCCCTGTCTTCAACTTGACGTATCCAGCATCTGCCTGCAGTCTTTTGCAGGCCGTCATCCCACCTGGCCACCAGCTAGATGGTGTACACTTTTCAAGTATGTCTTCTGGTCTAATGTTATTATGCGCTGAGCAAAGAAATGAAACGTTGCCCGCATCTGTTTCGCAGAACAATACACCAGGCGTACTCAAGTGCTGTGTGAATAAGTATCTTTCAACGTTCAGAATTCATTGCTTTTCACCAAGTGGAAGCGTTATTTACTAACGGGTTGAAGTTTTAGTGGCCGTAAGGAGTCGTGAAGAGTTGGCTCGCTTTTACGGGTAGTTGGTGGTAGATAACTGTAAAGAGAAGGTTAATAACGTTTAAATAATTCGAAAAAAGGACCTAAACAATAGCCAAACTCGAAGTGAAATGTTTATAAGCAAACTACGACACCAAAAACTTAAATTAAGTTGTTTGGATTGCAAGCAATATTCGAATCGACTAGTATTGTAAATTGCTTAGAAGACTCAGCAACAATTATGGGCGGTTTGTTTATAACCATCGTACATTAAATTCGGCTGGACTATAGGAAAAACTTGGACGAAATTATAGTTGTTGTATTCTAGCACTCGTTCATCCATCACGACCGAGTGATGCTCGCAAGTTCGTAATAATGCCTATTGGCAAACCCAGTTTCAAATATATGTAGTAGGCCTTGTAGCGACTTTCCTAACGACATTTGTTATGCGGGAAACATTATATTGGGTTTTCTGGACTTACAGACTTTTGTTATTTTCTAAAGTATAATTTGGTTGTTTTGAAAAAAAATAAAAACCGACTGCTAACTTCTTTTTAATAACCCTGTTTTTTAAGTTTTAAAAAAAATACTTATACCTCGGAAATATTTGTTTAATGGACTACATCGAGACCATGATCCATACAAACCTTTGGTTTCACCGTCACAAACATAAATTTAAAAAATTACATACATCTGAATATATTTTGACTTTTGGAAGTCCGTTAAAAATTAACTTAATACCTTATACCTAGCTGGACCTTCCAAACCACCTCGCTTAGCATCTTTGAATCAAAATCTAGAAGAGACTGTACTCATGGATCGAATTTAACATTATATTGGTAATCGGTTAGATCTAACTTACCGATCAGTCCAAAAATAGGCACTTATCTGTTTCCGGAGTCGATAATGAACGTAACATAATGATTCTGATCCGAAAACTCTATTATCCTAATTAACCTCGCCACCTGGCAGATCCAATTAGAATTCGGAATTCTGGTCAGTGTCAAAAATGTCCAAATTAACATTCTTGTCCCGACCCTCCACGTAACCGAGCCAGGTAGGGCTCTGCCGACGGCTCGGTGGAGTCCCTTATTCCCGGTGGTGATATTTTAAAAGGTCTAAGTCATAGGTTTGCAGTGTTTTTAGGGTTTTGTTGATTTAGCTAGGTTCTTGTGATGACTGACTTAAGAGGGCGATTAATGCCAAAATCAAGCAAAATATGTATTTTTAAACACAGTTTTATGGTAACGAACGTAAATGTTCAGGTAAAAAAATACGATAGGTAGGGGAAAAACCTGTAGAAACCGAGTAATCGAATAGAACTTATGAAAATAAACTGTTATTTAGGCGAATGGCATAAATATAGAGAGACCTGTGCCCAGCTGTGGGACGACAAGGGCTGATGATGATGATAATGATGAAACTGGTTTTTTAACCAAATAAATATAATTGTCGCATACAAAAACGGTTTTAATTGAAATGCTCTAAATTATCTTGTCGCTGATAATTTAGAGCACCACCACATTATTTTTTAAGAATTACATAACCAGACTAATGTATTTTTTGAGTAATCGTTTAGTTTTAATAATTAAATAAAATCTTACATAGAAATTATAGCCCAGAGCTCAAAGCCATCATTTTCTTCTACTGATTTTTTTCTGGCACTCTTAACAATTATTTATTTTAGGGTTGAAAATTTGGAACTGAGGAATTTACAACTAGGTAGGTTTAGCTTATGTCTTACCTGCTCAGTTTTGTTTGAGAATAGAAAGGTACTCAACGACGTGGCACGGGCAGCTGCCATAACATAACAAATCCTAAGCCGAGCCAAAAAGAGAAACCTATGAACCTATGGTCTTTAATCTCCCTGTCATAACTATTTCATTTCTGCCCATAGCCTCAAATCATCATTAACAGCCCACAAATATCCAATGCAGGACACATGCCTCCCTCGGAGACTCAATTGAAGATAGTGAAGTGGGTAGTAAGTGATGAGGTGAAGGAAAATGATCAAGTGGGATAATGATGAAATGGGAATAAAGTCCTACGTTATTGTTCATGATTTAGACCACCGCCGAATAAGGGTGCAACACCATTGCGCCAGGGGCATAATTTCACGCGCCGCTGACATCGCCTGCTCAATAATAAGTACTTTGTGTGTTTACGTGCCTTTGTTTACTCTCTACTCGACTAGTTACATGTGTCTATAAGAGAAGCGTCGTTATCGCCGTTGAACCGAGAATTTACTCGACAAACGTCAATTTTATTGAACGAATTAAAAAGTTTTCTCATCAACTGAGCTAATGAAAATGTCAATCTTATAATAGAAACAAATTAGATCTGGTATTTACAATTGAATCAATTGAGCTAACTGCAGAGTGTGCCAAACAATCTACAGGTAGTGCAACTGATCCATATACTACCAGTTGGAAGAGCCCCCAAGACGCTGGATGCATTGCCCTGCTGTATGGCAATGCTGATGCGCTGCGCCAGATACTCACCAGCTCTTGGATCACGCGTCACTTCAACCAAACTTAAAAAACCCGGAGAGCCTCCAGTACTCCACGAACCTAGGGTTTCGACTCCAAGGGGGGCAAATACATAGGTTCTGTCGAGACCCGCATATTTGCTTGTACCTCTTTAGCTCCTCCATTGATGAAATAAATTCGACATTTTGATCCACTGTTATCCATAGATAATCCACCCGATTAGATTTCACTGCTAAATTCTATTCCACTAATCCAAAGTTCGAGTGTATTAGATTCCATGACCAGGGAACATCCCAATAACTCCAAAAAACTAAAATCTGTGCCAGTCATATTGGTTTCCACAAAAAACAGTATAAAAGGCTCACAATTGAGAGCTTTCTTAAAGCTCTGAAAAAACCACACAATTTCTTATCAATAAGACGTAAGTAGGCAGGCCTAAACTCTAAACGAAAAGACTCAATTTTATGAAATTGCTCGGAAAAGCGATCTCAAATAATATGCCTTCTAAATGTATGATTGATAACCACTACCTTTTATAGCTTTTCATGATGTTCAGACCATCCATTTTATACAGACCTCCAAATTCATTCACCGATTTATCGATCCCTCTCACTTTCACAGATCATTGCTCGCTGGTTGTTAGAAGTTTTCTTATTTTTGCGATGATAAACGGTATTCTTGGGTAGGTAAGGGTTAGATTACATTGAAGGTCGTGTTAGAGGGTCTTCACACGTGTGTTGATTGGCTTCGTTGACAGTTAGGAAGATAGACGATCGGGATCATTTGTCATTTGTCCCTTGATGAGTTCGTGTGCACTCGTCGTATTAAATGCAGATTTTAATGAGAAATTCGAAACTTTGATCGATGAAGGGTATTATTTAGATGGGGTATTGTTTCGGGTAGTGAATTTTGGGTGATATGCATGAGAAATAAATTCTAGTAACGAGCACGTTGTGTCTAAGAGCCAAAGATAATGTTATATTTACTACATTTATACAGTCCGACCAGAAAGAGTTGTTGATTAAAATGAAACTAAATTGCAGCCTATGGCCTTTTAACCCTAAAACAATGTCAAATCTGTTCAAAATGTCACTCACATGTTAATAAACATTAGGTACTTCCACAAAATTTGCTCTTCACTTTTCACAAAGGCTGTGGCTAGATAGATTGCTGTAGGTAGGTATTACAGCTTCGACTCCGCACGTATCTGCTTCATTGCATCACAATCCACGGAACTAGTGCTCGTTCCAGTATTCTAATTAAAGCTGTAAGTCGTCTTGTATCTCTGAATCCATCCGAGAGGCGATGAATATTCACAGTTAACTTTGTGCCGAGTCATGTGCACTGTGTTTCCCGTATCTGTTCAGTTCAGGCGCTCATTGGACAAGTATTTGGAAGTAGGTTGGACGAATGGAGGGAAAGTTTTGAGTGCCAAATACTTACCTACTGCAGGTTTAAACTGTAAAGGTGCGTTCACACTTTTATTTATTACACATTTCTGTTTTTACAATTGTTTAGTCTAAGTTTAGGTAAGATCATTGACACATGTCAATGTCGCTGATTTTCAAGTAGAGCCCGGACGAGAAATGATTTAAAATACATATTTTAAATCACTTGAAAATCTCTACTTGAAAATCAGCGTAGCATTGGACTTAGCCGACATGCTACACATGCTGAGGCCCTTTTTTACCCATTTTTATGTCTCAGTTTTCTATCTACTATGGTTTAAAATGTACGTAGTTCTTTTTTATATCTAGTACCTTTATGTATGTATATATTGTTCGAATATCTTCAAAAACAAGAAAATATATTTAATATAATAATTAAATTATTGTTTGTATACCATTGTCGAACCGCAGTAAACCAGCTTTACTTGAATCTGTATCTCGACGCAAAACATTTCCTTACCTACTCAGTATCGTGGGTAGTTTTCTTATTCTGTTTTCCCAAGACATTTTTCCAAGAAATAGTACCACCTACAACGTCGGCCCACAGCAAAAAAACACATCTTTTCAATATCTCCACATCTTTTTAATATTGATGAAACTTCAACAAACACAATTTGTCATGTTCAAGCCTCTTCAATACACAAACGCTTATAATTATAATCTCGCAAAAGCTCTACGCAAAATTTATACACCAATATTATTTCCCTCGTATCTCTTGAATGGCATTCCATAAATTCTAAATAGACGGGAATTGTACAGCTATCGTAAACCTTAAACAATGCTACACTAGTTGAACTTGCGTGACTTTACCTGGGAATGGTACATGAAAATTAAGGTAAAAATGTTTCATTAGAAGGGTAAAGTGAGTAGGTAGGTATAATCTCTGTCACGGTTGGAAAAAGGGGGACGGATAGAACTTTTATTTATTGAAAAAGTTTTATCTGTCCCACCGTTGCAAATAGGGGAACACTTTTTTGCCACTTGTCCCCCAACGGTACAGATCATGGTGACAAATGGGAATAAACCGGTTTGATTAGGGTAGCAAGGGTAATCATGTTCTTGTGGAGACCGTGACTCGGTCAACGTCACTACGTTGACCGAGTCACGTTCTCCACAAGAACATCATCTCAATTTGCTACCGGGCATATTACACTTAATATGCCTGGTGGCCTGCCTTATGGTAACAAAGTGAGATGAAGCCCTATGGCCGACCAATCGCTTTACTATGGCAATAGTACCTATCGTCGTATAATCGACCATAGATGAAAAAAAAACTCTAGATACTGCGTGTGGTGCTATTTGCACGGAGAGATTGATAAAATTGTTTCAACCTTGACACTTTTGACACGCGTACCTCCGTTTTCGTCCCTCTGTTTTCTGTCTTCAAAGGTAAAATGCTAAATGTGTAATTCTGACGATACCATTGTTAAGGTGAAACGATTAATTTATAAAACTGTCCAGTGTCCACCATTCTAAACGTCAGGATAGCGGCCGGTCGAAAACCGTGTCGTTCAAATCGCCGCTGTCTATAGTGCAGGAGATTCTAACCAAGTAACATAAAATACCTTCTTACGTTCCTAAATAGTAAAGTAGGTACCTATATTATTGTGTTTAGTTTTGTGTTGTGCTAATTGAAAATATAAAACTGTCAACTTCGCCAAAATGTTCTTTAACCTGCGTTACTTAAAGAATACAATACAATACAATACAAAAATTCTTTATTGTACACGAGAAAATAACATAACAAAGAGACATCACATAAGATAAGTACAATGAATGAAGAAGAATGTGCAGCATGAGATGATGCCATTCTCAATCCAATACCCTAAGTACGCAAGTTATACTTATAGTTCATGGTCAAAGGAGAAAAAAATTATTTTGATTGAAGAGATCGGTAGGTACCTATCCATAACTGTCAAGCGCAAGATTTTTCTACGATAATTTTGTCCTGAAGCAAAATTTGAATTTCGGAAATCGATCCGCTATTTGCTTCGAAAGGTTTTCCTCCCGAGGTACCTACCTATTGATTTTTTTATAGCAAAACTCCAAACTGCCATGACACTACCCGAGCAGTGGTGTAATTAGCAAAAGAAGTCTACATTCTAGACACTCCTTCAGTGCTTTCAGAATAAATAAGGCTGAATCACAGATAACTAGACAGTTAGTACTGTAGTTGAATCAGATAGTTTTATAACGTAAGAAATTGTCACGTCACCTCTCGGGTCACCGCATCCCAATATCAGTTGCTTATTCAATCGACGCCGATTTGAGCGAAAATTCAGTTCGAGTTCTGAACAATTTACAATTCGCTCGCCCGGGGCGTTATCGGGCTATGTGTGGAGGCTATTTCTCTGAAAACAATCCTTCAGTAAAAATGTATTTATTGTTGACGACATCGGTGGCGCAGTGGTCGAAGGTCCGCCTGCGCCTTCACGTGAGACTAAGTTAAATTTTCCGTCGAATTTTCGGTCATGAAATTCTTGAATCTCTATTTCAGACAACATTTTGAAAATTTTCTCTTGTTCGGTTCTCTGAGTATCCTCGTCACAGATGATTCATCAGTAAAGTATCATACCCCAGGAAATATGCCTCCCCTAACGAGCACCATAGCGCCGTGTTTTTAGCTTCTTCTTCTTAGTCGTTACACTCTTGACAGTGTGGTCGTGGTAGTGATATCAGGGGTAATGGCACGCCTCACGATCCGGCGCCATTCCTTTTGCCTTCCTGGTACATTCGTGTAGGGGACCGTTCAGAGCAGCTTTAATTTGGTCCGTCTAGCGCATTTGTGATCTGCCGCATGCTCTTGTGCCGTTAACATTTCCTTGAACCACTAGGCGTTCCAAAGATTTCACAGAGACACAGTTTTTCTCTTACCGTATCCATAATCTGCCAGCAGTAGGTATTATGACATGCGAAAGACTGCAGGCAGATGCTGGATGCGACAAGCTGAAGACAGGGTTTTATGGCGCTCATTAAGGGAAGCCCAGGGACAATTCCGCTAAGTTAATCGCGTCACTGTAACAATGATCTCAGAATGACTCATTTCGGTATTTCACCTTTGATGAGAAAAACCTCAGAAGGAGGGACACGTGCCAAAAGTGTCAAGGTTGAAACCTTGTCAATCTCTCCGTGCAAATAGCACCGCACGCACTATCTGGAGTTTTTTCATCGATGGACGATTTGGCAAACTGTCATAGAAAAACGATTGGTAAGCAGAATTCAGGTCCTGGACATAGTCCAGTAATGAACCAATATAGGCTGTTGATGATGATAATTAGGTATTTCGCAGATCGTCATCCAACCAGTGAATTAACTGATGCCTAACGTCACACGTAACTCGTCTGTGGCAGGTGGACAATGCCAGACCATGATTTGAGGTTTGATTCCGTACCCAGCGAATTGCACAATGAATGGTTCGCCATTTTTCTGTATTGATAGTTTACTATTGCGTTATTTTATTGTTTTGTTGGTTTGTATTGTTCAGTTACACCATAGAAAAGTTTTTATTGAGTAAGTCTTAAGTTTATTAACAAAGAAAATTCCAATCAAACAATAGAATAAAATTAAAACTAGTACCTAATCAATTGAAACAATTGCCTCATGTGAATTTTTCCGGATCAAAAACTAGCTTATCCATTTCTTATACTCTAGATCTAGCTCGAATATGCAGTCAAAATTTTAGCGAAATCCGTTCAGTAGTTAACGCTTTATCTTTACAAACTTTCGCCTATAAAATACTAGTAGGAATAGTTAAGGTGGGACTGAACCTCTAAGTTCCCATACAAACGTACTATTCGATTCATTTGCAAACTACGTCCTCGATTGTAATGAACTTCATACATAATCGGATAAGAAATAGCGATGTTTGTATCGTTTTAGTTTTTCAAAATACATAATCATCATTAAATTAGAGCGAAAGTAATAAAATCGCTTGAAAATGGATAAAAATGAATTTTCGCTCTCACTTTATGATGATAAAGTATTGGGAAAAACTAAAACGATACAAACATAGGTATAACTTATCCGATTATGTATGCAAAATTTCATTAAAATCGGGGATGCAGTTTCTAAATGAATCGAAAAGTACGTTTGTATGGGAGCTTAGAGGTTCAGGACCTTCTTAAGTTTCATATTTAACTTTTAATACCAGCCTGTAGAACCGGGCTATATATGGCTTGCCCATCACCACTATCCTTCTAGTATTATAACCGTTGTGGAGTAAAGAGTCTCCACCTTCAAGAAATAATGAATAAAAACACAAAACCTCAATAATTTTATTTGCTCCTATAATTGTTTGGATTTATGTGCAAATTTTCCAATTCGTGGCACCTTTGATTGAAATTGAAAAATTCAAAGGATGTGCAATATACATAATAGTAGATTATACACTAAGGGGATAAAGCACTGTTTTATGTCACGGGAGCGAATTGAATCCCGAACGTAACGAAGGACTCATAATTTAACTCCTGAGCGTAGCGAGGGAGTTATAAGTTAATTCCTGAGCGAAGCGAGGGAATTAAGACTGAGTCCTGAGTGCAGTGAGGGGTTCAACCGCCCAAGACTAAAACAGTCTTATCCCCGAGGTGTATACTCTACTTTTCACACCTTATGCGAGACAAAAAAACAGGCTCAGTAGATAAATAATGTTTTCCTTTGACTTCTCTGGCAGCAGATTGTTGACAATGCCTATGGCATCTAATTTGATAAACTCAGGAGTCAAAACACTTTCATCACTCGACATTTTCAATATTATTTTTGAAATTAAATCTTCTATAGGCACCTACAAGAACTCGATTTGTTCGTCACGCGTGAACAAATGAAGGCGCGCGACGTTCCAAATTCGAAAGCACAAGCCGTGGTCCTAGATTCGAAATTCGAATTTCGAACACCGCGCTCCTCCGGACCGGGGTTCACACGGAGGCAAACTTCATTTATTTTGTCAAATCAAGTAGGCCATGGCCTAGGACAAATTGTGTTTAGCAAAATTAAACTTTATGCATATAGTAATAAGAATTATGAAAAGTGAAATCATATTATTAACCA
This sequence comes from Eupithecia exiguata, assembly GCA_947086465.1. Lineage (NCBI taxonomy): Eukaryota > Metazoa > Arthropoda > Insecta > Lepidoptera > Geometridae > Eupithecia > Eupithecia exiguata. The sequence goes on along the minus strand of OX352240.1, from coordinate 9,842,206 downwards.
GCGGGTTATAATGAAATTCAGTACAACATTATAACCCGGCTAATACCAAGGGATTTAATGTCTTGCTTTCGGTAGGGTTTACATGACCTATAATTCGGCATTGTCGAGCATGTGGTTTGAAAAATATATTTTATATGTAATTATTGACAGAACAAAATAATTACAACTGTTATTTACACTTAAATCTATTTTCAATATAAATAACCATTGATATTTGTTGATACGTCCATTAGTTATATATGTCTCATTATTTTCTCGTTATAGTCTCGCACATAGCCGGATGATGGAGCTGTAAACTTTGCCGGTCTGAAACTGATTTGCACTGACGTTGACTAATATAAGTTCTGACGTAACGTAAGAAGGTAAAACTTGGAAGGTACCTTCCAAGTTTTACCCGAATGTATTCTGGGTTCGTATTTAAGAATGAACAGATACTCGTATAAGGAAGTTTATTGGAGATTGGCTTATTGTCTTTGTTGCAATGACCCGAATAGTCCAACACGCTTAGTCATCATCATCATCAGCCTATATTAGTCCACTGCTGGACATAGGCCTCCCCTAATGAGAGCCATAGCGCCCTGTCTTCAGCTTGCCGCATCCAGCATCTGCCAGCAGTCTTTCGCAAATCGTCATCCCACCTGGTCGGAGAGCGTCCTACACTATGTTTGCCGAGTCGCGGTCTCCACTCAAGAACACGTTTACCCCAGCGGTTGTCGGTTCTTCTCGCGATATGGCCAGCCCACTGCCACTTCAGCTTGCTAATCCTTTGAGCCATGTCGACAACGTTGGTTCTCTGTCGGATGTATTCGTTGCGAATCCTATCCTTCAGAGAAACTCCGAGCATAGCGCTCTCCATAGCTCGGTTGGCGACTTTAAACTAGTGGACCAGCCATACCGTGAGTGTCCACGTTTCAGCTCCGTAGGTCATGACCATGACAGTACGCTTAGTACCACTGTACAAAGTTAGATTGGTGTTGCGAGTAGCGCTGCACTTAGTATCCTGGCACCGCTGAAAACCAGCGCTTCTGTGACATAAGTGCCACAGCTGCATCAAGCTGAGCCGGTGACCTTTTTGTGAAACATTATGACAACTTAATACAACAACAGACAAACTTAATACTAGTTATAAGAGCAATGTAATACCTATGTCATAATTTAACTCTGTTACACAAATAAAGATTTTCTATTCTATTCTATAGATTACGAAAAAAGTTTTTGAAAGCTCGATTGACTTTAACGTCTATCTGGGGTCACGGCTGTGGCCCTGCCAGTCAAGTAGACGGCGCCGCCTGCCACCGGGAACCCTTTTCTCAAACCATCACAAGGCCATTTTTTGCTACTGATTCTTTGCTACGAATAAAACCCAGAGCCTGTAAATTATTTTAGGTACTCTTAACGTAGGTAATCAACCCCTAAAATTTCAAGTTTCATCATTTTAACTTAGGAATTAACTTCCCCAAAAGTATCGCTATTTCGTCATCACTCACTCACTGACTGACTGACTGACCGATCATACAAAGGTTAAGGTATTTTTAGCGTGAAATTTGAACTAAGTAAAGGTAGAATTCAAGGCAAAATTGAATCTATTGAAATGGCTTATGTTTTGATTCGTAGGTTATTCATAATTACTTGGTTTCTTCAAATAGTTTTTTCATAAGTTGTGTACTTTTCTTGTAAATAGGTAAAAACTCCATTTTTGCACTTGCGCTGTTCCGAAAATGCATGCTCTGTTCCACTCCTATGAACGCGAAATCCTATGCATGTCCTTTTCACACGGTGCGCATTGCGCCCTCTTAAAGGAAAATTTTTACAATTCTGGTTATAGGTTTCCGTCGTGAAAAAAAGGAGCTATAAAATTTCTTTGTTGATTTTTCTTGAAATTTTAAATACAGGTTCTAATTGGGGCGAAAGTGATGGCTACTGTACACAAAATCAAAAGAATTAATAACATTTTTGGTCCACCCTGTATGTTTATCCCTGAGAACAGAGCATAATTATTATGCCCTTTTTGACAACTTTTTTTAATAGTTAAGAATAAATAAAAATTGATTTAATAGTACATTATAAAACCGACTTGGACGTCACTTTTTTTTCGCAAAATCAGAGTGCAAAAGCCTACAAAATGTAGCAATTTTTTTTTATTTAATTTACCTTCTAATCTAAGCGTTTCAAATTTGCGTCTTCAAATTTAAGTTCATTGAGAATTGACGCCGTCGATTTCGAAATATCCTGATATCAGATCGGCTCAGTTACACAACATAGCTCTATCTATGCCTATGTTGACATGGCCATGTTAGCGAGGGGATATGGAAATAGCCAATAAGAGGCAGGAGAGTACAACCAACAGAATCACTTATCAAGACAAAAGTTTTCCTTGATGCCTTCGTTTACATTATTATTCTGGACGCTATATTCTTATTGCTACGAGCATATTTAGATTAGGTAGGTATGCACCTATTTAACAAAAAAATTCATAGCTGGATTTCAATGAACATCCTCGCATAAAAGCAGCGCCGGTGAAACTGGACACACCAGTGTTTATCTAGCAGTTTACCTTAAGCTTTCTACTCTACTCACGAAAAACAAGCACCTCATAGTACACAGGATTAATTAGTGTCTGGTTATTGAGTTGTGTAAAGGTTGCCTGTAAGCTGCTAAGCGATAAGGCCGCCATTGTACTATTATATGTTTAATGTTTATGTCTGCTTCTTTTGCTCTATTTTGTGGTGTATGTACAATAAAGAACTTGGTATTGTATTGTGTACTAAATAGATTTTAGGCAAATCAAACTTTTTCATTAAATTAAATTTTTAAGCTTTTGTCTGCTTTTCGCGTGTTTTTTTGGAGCAAATAAATTTTATCCAATGTAGTAGATTTGGCATTAAAGAGTTACGAAATTTCATTAATTGGTTAGGTATTATAGTCATTAAATAATAGCACCCATATCTGCCATTAGCTTGCTTGTTAAAAGTTAAAATTCGAGTCAGATTTAGTTTGTTTACGCCCGTTGCCATGGAAACCATGAGCTACCAGTAATTGTGAAATATAAAATCATCAAATTATAAAACCACCTCAAAATCAACCTTAATACAACAAGGAAAGATTCATCAAAATCTATTAAGAGTTTATTATTATAGTCATTAAATAATCGCACCCATATCTGCCATTAGCTTGCTTGTCTCCCATTGTGAAGGTGTAAAAAAAAATTACACAAGTTTTTCACAGATAAAAGGCTCACCCCTAACTGTACAGCAAAAAGTTCATTCAAATATGGGCTTTAACTCGTAACATTAAGATGCTTTTCATATTCACGGCAACAGATCACAATAGCTCGCGAGCAATCGCTTAAAGCCTGTGGGAAGCCATTTTATCACTAAAATGTATATATTATTAAATGTATCTAAAGATGTGACGAGTTTAGGATCATGATCATCATCTGAAAGCACATTTTTGTGCTGTGCGTTAGTGGCATTTTATTAATGTGCGCAAAGCTTGACGGTACTAACTAACCTAATCGTGGCGACATTAGATCCGTCTTTCTACATGTCCAACAGATATCTGCTCATCCTCCCTTTGAACTGTAACCTACGGATAGACATCCAAGCTGCATTAATATTGCAGACTGATTAGGAAACTACAGTCAGCACAATTAATTATTCATAAGTATTTAATGTACTTACTTTACATTATTTGGAGGAATGCATACGTAAACTAGTGATTAGGATCGGTTTATAGGGTACTGACTGATTTATGGGATAAAACATAGATAGATAGATAGAAAATTCTTTATTGCACACTTATATAGTTTATTGTTATTTTGTAGGTTATGTAAATATTCAGTAGAGTTAGTATGGTATTATATAATTATTTTATAATTTCTCTTTTTCAAGTGCCACTGTCTTTTTTGTTCGTACATGTCCAGTCAATCTCAAGGTCGCCTGGAAGAGATCGCTCATAGCGATAAGGCCGCCTTTGTACTTCTTCTCGTAGCTTTTATTTCTGTACTGTTTTCTGTAAAAGATAAAAGAAAAAGAAGTAAGAATATGTGACAATTGGCGGTCTTATCGCCTATGTATTATTTCAGACCTATACGTCTAGCAAATTTCAGCCCTATCCGTTCAGTAGTTTTGGCGTGAAGAGGTTACAAACATCCATCCAAACATCCAAATTTATAATAATAGTGTGATTAGTGTGACGTCACTTATTTTAATAGTTTTTGTATTATGAAAGAACAAATTGGTTGGTTAGCTTCAGCCTTTAAATAAGGCTCGTGAAGGTATAAGTAATTATTTGAATTTTATTCGTCTCTTTTCCGTTTTCGAATTCGTAATTCAACCTTTTTCAATGAACGTTTGCAATTATTAAGTATTTAATGTACCTACTTTGCATTATTTGGAGGAATGCATATTAATTGTTATTTACTTAATTACGCGTTGTTGAAGTTTATGTTTTTAGTGATTGATTACCTTGCTGTTTTTTTCTGATTTTTTATAGTTTTGGTTATGTGTAATTACAATAATTATGTGTGGAGTTAAAAATCTAAAACAACTTCGATATTTCGGTAAGTACCTTTAGTACTTTAACAATTATACAAAAGAAACCCAAATAATTTATTTAATCAGAAGTCCAGTCACGCCTTTTTGCACTTACAATGATAACACAAAGGAATCGCCACCCCACATTGTTTTGGGTAGTCTGTGAATGGCATAGGTCTCAATTTATTGGGTTTAGATTTAGGTAATAATTATCATAAATTTCGAAATTACAAGCGCTTTGTGGAGTTTCGTACACAGCTTTTAATAAAGCTTTTGTAATAATGGCTTCTTCAGAGTACCGAAACAAAAGTAGGTTCTTGTCCCAATTAACTTTATCGTTCGTCTGACAAACACTTTGAAAACTTTTTGTATTTATAAACAGGGTAGGCCAAACAAAAATGAATACCTACCTCACCCCCGGAGGTACCTGAAATACCACATGTGGGGAACATACATGGGGTATTTTAAAGTACCCCGGGGGGTGAGCAATAATTTTTTTGACCTCATTATTTGGTCCACTCTGTATGTTTATCCCTGAGATATAGCGCGAGATCCGCGAGAAATAGAGCACAATTATGCCCTTTTTGACAACTTTTTTTAAGGTTTTAAGTGTTTTTTATATTAATTAGTACTTTATAAAACCGACTTGAACATCACTTTTTGTCACAAATCAGAGTGCAAAAGGAAGTATTCCCATTACAACACCCATTGGAACACATGCACTGATTTCGTTCAAACAAAGTTATGAACAATCTCGAACATGTCACCTTTCAAATAAACTAATTCGGCAAATCGCAATTAACAAGCTACATAATTTTTCTGGTTTGGTGGGAAGACGACCTGTCTCCTACGTCCAGCAGTGGACTAATATAGATAGACTGATGATGATGATAATTTGGCTAAAACCCCGACAAACTTTGTACCATCATAACAACACCCATTGGAACACATGCACTGATTTTGTTCAAACAAAGTTATGAACAGTCTCGAACAAGTCACCTTGAACTGCATCCAAATTGGTTTATCCATTAGGGAGTTAAGCTATTTTGCCGTACACAGGTAAACATATAATCTTATATCAGAGAGAAAAAAAAACAATTCTATTACATCACCTCTCTTTTTATCGGGGGTTTAAAAAGAAAATAGGTAACCTGTTACCACCAACGAGCTTGCCCCAGGGTGTTTCAACTAAAAATTCGGTTCACCTCTCAATGTTTCCCCGAATAACGTGGACTGCCGAGAAACACGATAGTGCGCGACACTGACTATTTGCCAAATTAGTGTGATGATTATTACTTCAGTACCAGTGTGATGATTATTACTTCAGTACCTACTCAATTGTTTATTGCATTCTATCTGCTTAAAATCTAAGTATTTTTATGTTCTTTGTCTTTGTTTGATTTAAAAAAAATACGTGTCCAACATCTTCTGATAATCTAGGGTCTATTACAATTATATTTCTTTTACCCAGGAAACTACCAAATTATGTTATCTTCAACCTTTGGAAGCCTTCAACTAGCTCACCGAAAGCAAACGATGTGATACGTATGTGTTTATTAGCTTAACTTTAGTACACCCCCTGCCTTTCTTAAATTCACATAATTCTTTCCATCCAAAGGTTGCCTGGAAGAGATCGCTTCTAAGCGATAAGGTCGCCCATTGTACTTGTCTCATGTAATGTCTTTTTGTAATGTTCTTTTTCTGGTGTACAATAAAGTGTTTTTGTATTGTATTGTATTTAGTATGCCCTAAATTAACATTTTATGACACAGAAATAAATCACAAAATAAGATTGTTTAGTTCCTAGCCGACTATTTCTTGCTCGCAAGTCTACCTCCCAATAAACAACAAGCAAATCCCAGCGGTGGTAACCGAATAACGTGTGTCAGAAACTTTCAGATATTTCTATTAGATATACCTGGGAGGTTGTCTAGTAAACAATTTGTAGGACTATGAAATAGTTTTATTATTATATTTTATTTGAAGTTTTCGTAAATGGGTATTATAAAAAACAAAAAACAATTTAATACCTATGCATTTTAGTAAAGTAGTTGGCCTGTAGATCTTTATGGTAACTTTTGGGATAGAACAAAAATAATAATAAATAATAAATAATGCTGGACAATTCACACAGCATTATCTAGCCCCAAGCTAAGCAGAGCTTGTGTTATGGGTACCAGATAACTGATATACATAATACAATACAATACATAGATAGATATTTTTTATTATACATAGAAAACGACCAGAACACCCTGAACAAATGTCTGCAGATCGTACACACAAATTGTCCCGAGGCGGGAATCGAACCCGCAACCTCTTGCGTCGCAGGCAGACCTTCGCCCACCGCGCCACATCGGTCGTCAAGGCAGGGATTTTAAAGCATAATCACCATAACATTTAAAAATAACTTGAAATTCATGAGTAATGAAAATGTATTTGGAAGTAGTTTAAATCCCGAAACAATTCGAAAGCGAGATCTAATTTTTCAAGTTAAAATTCGAGTCTGATTTAGTTTGTTTACGCCCGTTACCATGGAAACCATGAGCTACCAGTAATTGTGAAATATAAAACATACATATAAAATCATCAGCACATATAAAATCCTCGAAGTTCAAATTATGAGACCACCTCAAAATCAACCTTAATACAACAAGGAAAGATTCATCAAAATCTATTAAGACTCGGCGAGGATATCACCAAATTTGTTGTAGCTAGTCGAGACTTTTCAAAATTATTTTGTTGTTTTTTTAGCTTGACGGGATAAATACTAAGCCCTAAAGAATATTCTTTTTTCGGCTCATTCTATATACCATAGCGAAAGCGGCGGTAATTGACGATTCCCTAACATACAGCCGAAAATAGAACGTCCTATTGAAGTCGGTTAAAAAATCCACCTACCCAATCAGTGGTAGCCAGCCTAGAATGGATTCAAAACAAAAGCTTAGCTTTGACACATCAATTGACCGGGGAGCATTTACACAGTAAGCAGGGTGTACACCGAATACCTGCAATCCCCAAGACGCTTGACGCCTGAAACAAAAACCTACAAAATACAAAAACAAAATTATTTACATAGTAACAGAATGTATGTACATTCAGGCATATACAAAAATTAAACCGGCCAAGTGCGATTCGGACTCGCGCACGAAGAGTACCGCACCATTATCTAGAAAAACGGCAAAAAAATACGTTTGTTGTATGGGAGCCCCCTTAAATATTTATTTTAATTTTATTCTATTTTTTAGTATTTTTTGTTATAGCGGCAACAGAAATACATCATCTGTGAAAATTTCAACTGTCTAACTATCATGGTTCATGAGATACAGCCTGGTGACAGACGGACAGACGCACAGCGAAGTCTTAAGTAATAGGGTCCCGTTTTTATCCTTTGGGTACGGAACCCTAAAAATACAAAAATCTTAATTATGAATAGAACATTGTATAGGGTACAAATGTGGGCTGACTACCGCAAAAGTTATAAACTGATGAAAAACTGATGACAAACAAAATAATTAGGAATGTTCCGTATTAAAAGATAAAAATAACTAATCTAGTACATGACAAAGAAACTTTTTTTATTATGTGAGTGAATGTGGTGAATATGTACATAACAACTTGAAAACTAAACTAAATCAAAAATTCAATATCAAATCAATTTATTTTATTACGGTTGTTCACCATAATTGTCAGTACAAACTACCTATATACTACTAAAAATACTAAAAATGATCGAATGAATATGTTTAGAAATGTTTTTAGATTTTGTTTGAAAAGAGAGAAAAATTGAAATAGTTATCCCACTGCTGGCTGTTGCAACTTGCAAACATTCTAGATGTAGCTTAACTCATCATCATCAGCCTATATTAGTCCACTGCTGGACATAGGCCTCCCCTAATGAGCGCCATAGCACCCTGTCTTCAGCTTGCCGCATCCAGCATCTGCCAGCAGTCTTTCGCAGTAGCTCAACTGATAAATATCAATACCACGACGACCTGTGTGGCGCGGTGGGCGAAGGTCCGCCTGCGACGCAGGAGGTTGCGGGTTCGATTCCCGCCTTGGGACAAATATTTGTACGATCTGCAGGTATTTGTTCCGGGTGTTCTGGTCGTTTTCTATTTATAATAAAAAATATCTATCTATGTAATGTATTGTATTATGTATATCAGTTATCTAGTACCCATAACACAAGCTCTGCTTAGCTTGGGGCTAGATGATGCTGTGTGAATTGTCCAGCATTATTTATATATTATTTATTTACCAATCGGAAGTATCCCTAAGACGCTAATGCGAAACAAAACTATATTGTATCGAACAAAATAATTGAGGCATCAGTTTCTGTGTAAATAAGACCTCACCCAGACGAACAAGTCTGACAAGAAAATTAAACTGTCGGTCGATCAATCTATAAAAATACGGGAAAATTGCGTTTCGCAAAGCTTTTTGTTATAAAAGGGTGTGAGTCTTAAGCACCCTTCGAACTTACCCATTTATTTGGGCTCTTCAAGTTTATAAAGTTTTACCGCTTTTAGTTGCCGACTTGTTTGAGTGGGCAAGAGGTTTTTAAGCCTGCAGAGACCTCTACCGTATTTTTTTTTAAAAACAGGTTCATTTTATATTATTTTAAAGAACAACAGCTATTATGGGGTTACAGTTAATTCATTGCATTTATTTATAACCTTACAAATTAATTTAAATTTTTATCAGGCATTGCTGGCAGGTATGCTTTGACTTGTATAAGTGCTTTTTTTGTAAGCCTAAAGGAATAAAGTTATTGTTTTTTTTTACGAGATAGGAGTGCTGTCTAAGGCACGTATTATAAAAGCTTGTTCAGTCATCGATCGATGCTTGAGTAAAGCTTTTTTATGGCATAAACGTCACTCAAGCATAGATCTATGACTGAGCGTCCTTTCATTATCCGTATAATGAATGGCTCATTCGGCTCTCAGGCAAATGCATGGCTCGAATACGCAAACGCAACTCAGAATTAAGTTCTTCTCAAGTCATGACTTGAGAAGAACTTAATTCTGAGTTGCGCAATTCATTGAAAACTGTCAAAACATCATGATGTTTTGTCTTCAGCCAATCATCATAACTTACTACATTTTGCGCCTTTATAATAGTAGTACAGCACTAACACGAATCATATTCTCGTAGACAACAACAAAGCACCTTTATCTACGTAGAGTTCAATAAAAACCTATCCATAAAACAAAGTTTCATCCCAGCCACTCTCTACCCAAGTACGTACCTATAAATTCCCGTAATTTCGCCATCCTGTCGTTGAGTTCCTTCATATCTCTACTAATTATTATTATGATATTAGGCACTTACGCCTACTCAGAATCTTCAATATGTACACGTTGATATGAGGATATATTTACGTAAGAAGGTCCTCAAAGTAAGTTGAACTGATCTTGTCTCAACTCCGAAATTCTCTGTCAGTTTCAATGATCCAATACCGATATGCCGACGTAACATTCCACCTCATTGCCCTTCAAGAGGGCTCAGATAAATCCTTCTACGACATCCCCATACTGACGCCTGTAAGGAGCGTTGCAAATGAGCAACTAATGGATTAAAATTGGCCGTTGAGATAACTATTACTTTTTTTACACCCTTACAAGCGCTGATATGATTTTTTTGGCAAAAGTTCCTAGTAGTTTTTTTGTGGAAACTTATCATTTCATATACAGTGAGTTTTTTTTCAGAGCCACTGAAGGTTTCAGACCTTCCCTCAGTAGACCTGAAAAAAATCACCTTTAGTTACACACCATTTCTTTGTACAGTAACCTAGCTTTTAGTTTAAAAAAATGTAAAATATACAATAAAACTCCTGTTGGAAGAAATGGCTAAAAATTCCAGAGCCGTAACATTCCGCTTTTAGCCTATGTTAGTCAAGTCGACAAGATACAGAAATAGCTCATAAAAAATACTTAGAAGCATTAAAGAGTGAGCCAAATCTTAGCTTTATGTAGAACCGGCAATTAACTCACGCCTTGACTAAGTAAACTCCCTATCTCATACATGACATTCTCCTGAATTCTTATTAGTGGTGAGTCTCCCGTTTGCGCCGTTACTAATAATCCAGGCGAGACAGGACTGCCTCTTTATTTTATCAGGGATTGAAAATGCTTACATTCAGCGTTTCTTTCAATATTGTCAAGAAAATGGGCTAAACAGAGATTTTCCTTTCCGCCATTATTGGGGTTTGGCTGCTTTGCGTACCGTGGAGGGTATGTTTCGGAGTGTTTGTTTTTAATATAGAGAAGGTCGGGAAGTTTCATAACGAACACAGGTACGAGGACGACCTACCAGGATAGGTAATAATATACCTACTATTACCAACACGATACATTAGCCTAACTCGATGCTGAATGATTGTAAACAAGCCACCCGTACTTAAACTACAATTCATTCTTAATTATTAATACTATTTAACGGGTAGGTATTTATCGCGTTTATTTACCTATTTTTCCCGACGCTTCGACAGGTTTACACACTGTCGTGGTCACGGGATGACGAGATGATGAGAGTCATGTGTTCAGATTGCGTAAGCTTTAAAATATTTATTACAATTCATTCTGTTGCCGCGTCTTTTTATACGTAACTTACATTTTTGTCGATTTGAGATCTTTCCCTCAGTAAATATTGCTTGCTATATTATAATATATCTGAAACTCGACGTCAAGTTTCTGTTAGCTTTGAGTTTAAATTATTTGTGTCGTGGTTTGTTTAGAAACACTCTACATCGAGTTTGACTAGTGCATATGATTACGGATCTAAATACCTACGTACGTAAGATAAAATATTTGAAGTTAAGAGTAGTAGCTAAAACGATCTCTATCGTTTTAGCTTTTGCAGATTGGAATTTGAAGAAATGGTGGTTCAAGTAATATTTTCAGTTTCATATTTCGTTTTACAAATTATAGAATGAACACAAATAAGAAATAATATTTTGGCGACACAAAAAACACAGTAGATAATTTTTTTAAATGGTCTATAGATCTAACTAAGGGTTTACGGCTAAGGGCTTATACTACCGCGCGGTACTGTAGGTGCGGTACCGCAAGAGTTTCGCAATGACATTGTCCGTTGTTCGATGCGGAACAGATGCGAAACTGCCGCGTACGCGCTGCGGACCTCGAGTTGCGGCTACGCAAATTCGCTTCCGCGCGGTAATGTAGGACGGGCGTGGATATTATCAAGAAAAAGAAAAAATCATCGTAGATATCATACATATCCAAAAGTCATTTGAAAAAGATAAACTATCCAACTTTGTTTAAGTAGATAGATAGAAAATGCTTTATTGCACACATAACTTAAAAATAACAGACAAAGATAAAATGGAGTAAATAAGAAAAATGTGACAATTGGCGGTCTTATCGCTCAGGAGCGATCTCTACCAGACAACCGTGGATGGATAGGATCGTTGGATTGAACGGGGATCTGTGTGCGTGAGTAGCTAATATAATAACTAATATAATAGCTAATAGCTAAGTAGGTCAGAAGTAGTCAAAACCAACATCACAAACAACAATTCTCAATTCCTCTAGTATTTCTATCGACAAACACAAACAAACCCCACAAATTGGATTAACAGCATTTCCAATTTGTACGCGCGCGCAGCACCTGCGCGTCGCGTCGCAACATGCGAATGTGAAATGAATATTTGCCGATTTCTATGCAGCTGTGGGTACGTTCTTTCATAAGCAAGTAAAGTATAGTGTACGGGAGGTACGAACGTGCTTGACTTACTTTACAGACAGACGATTAAATAAAAAATGTGAGTCCGAATATATAAAAACATTAATGAGTTTGACATTTTGTGAATTGAATGGGAAATTTTGAAAAACCAAACACAAAACGTGTTTGTTTTTTCAATTATATCGTGACGTTCATTCATTTCAATTAGTTTATTTCAGCTTAATAAACATTTCAACTATATTTCATTTATATCCACTGTAGGGTAGGTATTACATATTTTATACACTTGATGTCGTTATTTTCTAAATTGAAATAGGAGTAATAATACATATAATACACAAGTTAATATTACAGAAAAACAGGAATATCATACGGGATTGAACGAAGACATAATAAAAGAAAAACAGTGATTCCTCTAAGGGTCTAAGTATTATACAGTAAAATGAAAATTAATAATTGCTGTAAAAGTGATTTTAAAATGACAATAATAGTTTCAATAATGTCAGAAATTATATTAAAATTAAGATAATACGTGTCAAAAAATGTCATTTGTGCTGCTGTATGTATGCATTGTGATAATAAACTAAAATAAAAAATACAAATTGATATAAACACTTGAATACAAAAAACTAAACGAAACAAATAGTTTTTTTCGTTGAACTAAAATTATAAATTCGAATGTAATTCGTGTCTGTCTGTCTGTCTGTCTATCTGTCTGTCGGTTACTTTTTCACATCTAAACGGATTAACTGAACTAATTGAGATCCTCAACAAAATTTGGTGGGGAGGTAAATGGTATCCCGGAGTTGGACATAGGTTACTTAAAAAACGCGTGCGAAGCCGCGATAAACAACTAGTAGGGTATAATAATAAAAACAAGCTACCTTCCAATCACGACACTTTCTTCCTCCACAACCACAGCGTACAGAGCTCTGTTCCAGTTTGAAATGAGGAGCAATTTCGCTGGAGAAGGCTAAACGTTGTCTCCCACTGTATGCACTACTTATTAAGTGAAAGCATTCCCTCTGCTAGTTTTAATAAGAACATATTTCTTGAAAGGAAATAAAATTCTCTTCTGAAAGAAGAGTTTTCCGATGTTTATTTCTTTGTTATATTTTCTCAATTATAATGGTTCTCCATAACGAAATGAGAAATAGCTACTGTATTTGATTTCTAAGCGGCGTATTTTGTATGAATGTATCTGTGGCGCGGTGGGCGAAGGTCCGCCTGCGACGCAGAAGATTACGGGTTCGATTCCCGCCTCGTGACAAATGTGTGTACGATCTGCAGGCATTTGTTCAGTGTTCTGGTCGTTTTATATAAGTTATTAAGATTCTTTTAATAACTTAACACAAAACTTCCTAAATTTGTGTTAAGTTGACTTGAGGCTTGATAATGCTAAGAGAATTGTCCAGCATTTTTATTTCTCTCTATCTGTACCATCGGACGGATCTTAATGCAATTTAGCAAAGGTGAATAGATGAATTCGCAGCGAAAGAATTAGACAAGACTGAGTTTATTATATCTCACTAATATTATAAACGTGAAAGTTTAGATGGATGGATAGATGGATGGATGTTTGTTCCTTTATCACGCCAGAACGGCTAAACGGATCTGGATGAAATTTGGCACAGAGATAAATTATAGTCTGGAATAGAACATAGGCTACTTTTTATCCCGGAATTCCCACGGGAACGGGAACTACGCGGGTGAAACCGCAAGGCGCTGCTAGTTCATCATATAGGTAAAATAACAGTTGCATACCGAACCAATGCGTTACAATTTTTTTTTAATACCACCGCGATGGCAAACAGGCATGCGGCCCACCTGATGGGAAGCGGTTACCGCAGCCTATGGACGCCTGTAACATCAGGGACATCACACGCGCGTTGCCGACCCTTTAAATGCCTTAGCAGGCCCTTTTTAAAAAACCCCATGTTGTAGTCCAGAGGGAAAACCCCGGCAGGGAGATCATTCCACAACCTGACTGTTCGCGGGAGGAAAGTCCTCATGAACCTAACAGTCCGCGAACTAAATATGTACTCAAACAATATGTACTCAAAATAACCTAACTTACTTAGATGCTGGACGCGGCAAGCTGAAGACTACGCTAATGGCGCTATGTCAACATAACTCACTGAACCTTCAATATAAGCATTTCTAGTTGCGAATTAACAGCGTAAGAGTTATCATTTTCCATACCTGGTAGATATAGATAGATAGATAGATAGAAAATGCTTTAAAAATAGCAGACAAAGATAAAATGGAGTAAATAAGAAAAATGTGACAATTGGCGGTCTTATCGCTCAGGAGCGATCTCTACCAGACAACCGTGGCTGGATAGGATCGTTGGATTAAACGGGGATCTGTGTGCATTAGTATGTAGCTAATATAATTATAAAATTCTAATACAATTACAATATCAAATCTTAGTACATACAACATATATTAACCTACCAACTATAATTTTAAAAATACCTAAATAAATATATATACATAATAAATATACATACATATATAGATACCTCTAACAGTAAGTATAGTACTTAACTCTTCGATATTGACTCCATGGATTCCGATTATGCATAATGCCTTTAGAAAACCACCCTCTCCCTATCACTCAACCCGTTCGCGTACGTTGTATCGACTCTGCAAATATTAGTTCGAAAAGCCAACAGTGGATCAGTCAGGCCCAGCTGTATCTTCATACCGCTGTATTAGGGATTATTTATATTGGACCGAGACGTGTACGTAGCACGGACGGGGCACGGATTTGAAACGTTACATGCTCCTACTCTTTGCAAAACGAACGCAAGTATGATGCGCGTTAACCTGTGTAGAATGACAACAGCATATAATAAGTACTTCTCTGAAACTGATCCGTTTGCTACTTCACCTGTTTTGTTTAAGAAAGCCATCAACCATATATCTTATCATCTGATATATAAAATAAAAACCATTGTACTATTAACTACAAATAAATAACTTAATGTTCTTTATGTGCAAATTACAAGATCTGTTAAAACAAGTTTAATGATTGTCAAATGTTCACTAACAACACCCCTTTCTATAGTAATTTGCGGATAACGGGGCTGGTTCACTTCTAGAAATAAGTCTATTCAAGTTTACATTGTTAATATTTAAGTGTTACTGTTAGTTATCCCCTTCGATAGAAGTAAAAAGGAAGATACGGTACGTTCTACCAGCGCTCTCTCAAAAACTGTACCGTGCGTGTTACATTACAGATGAAATAATGTTAAGGTCGGATTATCAGAAAATTTAAAGTTTGGTGTATCTACTTACGCGGGAAAATATGTAATGCCTTGGGCTTTGTTTTTTGTTTTGGAGCTATTTGTACACCTGGTGAACGAACACGAGGGCATTGTCGTGGTGTTTTAGTCTAAATCATACAAAATTATACGTCGTAGCAAGCACGCGCAACACAAACACCACCGTTCGCGCCGCCCCGGTTCGACTATGACTGAGGTAAGGGAACATAGTTAAACCTAACTTGAGCCATGATGGTAATGCCTCATCTTCCTTTTTTACTTTTATCGAAGGTTATCCCTAATAAAACAAAATATAAATAAAAAATAAAAATACATACATTTTATATTAAACAGGGCATGATCCGTGTCCCGTCCGGGCCTGGTTACTAATAACTCCTCTACTTACTACTCCGGTCCGCCCCGGCCTCGGCCCGGTTTAATGTAAATCATCCCTTAGTGGGGGTTAGTCAATATTAACTGCGTTGGAGAAGCCTTTTCCTGATACTAGAATTATTTTTATAATCTCTTTACATTTCTTGTTTAGAAGGATGGTAAAGCAATACGTAAAAAAGTGTTTCAAGTTGGTAGTTAACGCATTCAATGCCCAGTCTCTACTACTATGCCACGGTTGCGTTGATCAGTCGTCACTTTCGCTATTTCGTCTCCCTCTCTTTACACGTCACTATCCTATGACGTCACTTTCTGCATCTAGTCAGTCACCTTGACTGGTCTCATGCCTTATTTCGTCTCTTTCCCTACTCGTCCGACGAAAATGTATCATGTACAGTAAGGTAAATAAAGGTACATGGAGCTCCGGATGAACGAGTGCGTGAAGAGTCTTGAAAGTGCTAAGCAGTTTCTGGAGAATACATAAAACCATTTTTTTTATGATTTAACCTTCGTTTGACCGCAATCTCACCGAAAAGTGACGATGTGGCTGACGACGTATGACGAAGGTCTAAAATACTATTAAATCTGGTTTCAAGGAGATTGGACCTAATTGGCTGGCACAACTGATATTAGTGTAGGTTCTAATGTGACGTAGCACATTTTAGGCTATCGTAGCATATCTATTTAGCAAGGCGTAGCTTACTTCTTTAGTCAGTGATAAACGGCTGAGTAAAGTGTAGCATGCGGCGTAGCACTTTGTAAGTCACCGCAGAACATAACTGTCACTAATGACTAGTGATCGGAAATTCGGGCGCTTATTTACCTAAAGTTGGTGTAAAGACACAACATTTAGCAGTTAAAACCATCTTTCTCGGTAATTCTTTCCCGTAAATTCCTGGGATTTCAGAATATTCTAAAATAATGATTTTTCACCGGAATCTTATTTATAGCCGAAATATATCCTCTTTATTTCTTTAGGGTTACAAATTAAGCACTTAGAAAATACAATAATAATTACAACTAATATTTACACTTAAATCTATTTTCTAAAAATCTAAGCCGTCACCAGAAGGCAAAGTACCCAGAATGCTGGCAGCATTGCCACGTTGAATGGCAATGCTAATTCGTTGACCGAAATAAAAGCCAGCATTCCGATCACCTGTGGACTCTATTAGGAGTTTTGCTAGATCTTTATATATTCCATGTGCCCCAGGACCCCAAGGACCTAGGGTTTCCACCCCAAACGGCTCTAATAGGTAACCTCGGTCAAGATTAGCGTATTTCCGCCGTTTGAGGGACTCCGCTGATGTTGCTGCGGAGCCGGCCCTTACTGATGTCCCTGCAAGATGAGAAGGTGCTAGGGTATCTACACAAGTGGCATCCCAAACTAAAGGCCGACCCATTTTCCAAGGAATCAGAGTCATACCGTCAGGCCTTTTACCATCATCTCGCATTAGGCCACGTGGTTCGAGAGTAGCTGCCATACTGACGCTGGTAAAAGCCCGACGGATGATGTCATTAATTGAACTATGACGGGACACACGTCCTGCACTAGAGACACATGCCAGTGCATGGTGACCGAACTTATCAACGGTTTCACCGCACTGGCAACGGTGTGCAACTAGACAGGGAGAACCTAAACGCAAAGAGGTGGCCACCCGAAATGTGTTATTGTCTAAAAGGGTACCTAGATTTTTAGAAGGCAAAACATATAACCAAAGTCCTGATTCCCACTCGGAAACGGCAAGTAAACGAGCGCGTTCTGATGAGCTGGTAGACGTATTAATAAGGTTTTTCCGTACCAACTCACATAGCGGCTCATCCCACAGTCTCTGAGAAGAAAGAACTTTGGGCATATTAGTGCTAGGACAGGCAAAATATAAGACACTTTTGTTCTGACGTGTTTTTCACTAAAGTCAATATTTCTGAAAAAAAAAACTATTTAAATTATATTTATGATTTTATGCCAAAATCCTTTTTCTAGACGAAATTTAAAACACTTATTCATACGCATTTATAATTTGTTTGATGATTGCGTAAGAATAATACAAACAAATATTATAAAATAAATATAGGTATGTAGATGTCTGTTTTGTGAGATGAACCCAAACTTGTTTTATTCCAAATGGGAATTTTGGAATTTTCTAGAATGTATTTTCACTGAAATCTTATTTATAGACGAATTATAAGACACCTTTTTTGAACGCGTTTTTTTACAAAAATCGATTTTAGCGTCAGAATAAAAGTGTCTTATATTTCGTCTTTAAATAAGGTTCCGGTGAAAAAATCATTATTTTAGAATGTTCTGAAATCCCGGGAATTCTCGGGAAAGAATTCCCGAGAAAGATGGTTTTAACTGCTCCATGTTGTGTCTTTACACCAACTTTAGGTAAATAAGCGCCCGAATTTCCGATCACTGCTAATGACAGTAGGTAAATGTCTTCACGAACGTGTTTGTCATGATGGGCATGACGTGGTTCACGTAGTGTTACTAATTTACCAATAACCCTGCAGTACTACGATAAAACGACAAAGCAATTTATAGTAGTTTACCAAAACATAGGGAAAACAGACGTTTGACGAATCCCCGTAAAAAACGCTTTCCGAAATGACACAAGTGCATGATAAGTGCACGCTCACGTACCTATTTATCATCACTGTAATGCCTTTATCCCCGTAACTCCATTAAAGCCAATCTGGAAACACACGAGTCGTTATCACGAAATTATAAAACATTTCGTGGTTTTTTTTACTAGTTTATTTTTCTACGAAAACTTTTTAAAAATATCCCAAAAAAATTCGATTTCGGCAGGATTCGAACCCGTGCCTCACCTTCGGTACAGGTGCGCTCTAACCAACTAAGCAACGAGATCCACACGTGCCTGTAGTTTTTTTTAAACTATATATCAATAGGCAGTTGAGATACTGGTAGAAATATACTTTTTAATAATCTTGTTGGTTTGTTTATAGTCTCTACTAGCAGCGCCTTGCGGTTTCACCCGCGCAGTTCCCGTTCCCGTGGGAAATTCGGGATAAAAAGTAGCCGATGTGTTTTTCCAAACTATAATCTATCTCTGTGCCATATTTCATCGAGATCCGTTCCGCCGTTTTGGCGTAATTGAGGAACAAACATCCATCCATTCAAACTTTCACATTTATAATATTAGTGGGATAGTGGGATTACAGATTGAAATGTTTGATGATTTGAGAAGTCTTGTGTTTGAGTGCTGTCGTCTGCTGTCATACACATTTCAACTAGACGAAAATTCAAACAAACAAACAAATCTTTCCTCTTTAATAATATTAGTGTAGATTCGTAAACAAGTATTGTGTTTCGCGCCGGTTCAGAATGGATTTGACAAGATTTCATCCTATTTTGACAACGCACGGTTTGTACCAGAAATAGAACACAGGTCGAATTTGATCCGTATTTTTCAGCCAAAGACAGTTGAAATACTGCAACTTACTTTTTAGTATGAAAATTCTGCCACTTTCTTTACTTTGACAAAGTTCCGTCTCATTTTATTAGCGCGTGGATTATACCTCCATATTAGCTCTACGTACAGTTTTTATCCCCCGTATTTTCGTAGCGAGGGTGGAAGGAAATCGTTTATAAATAAACACATTAGTGTGAAAGCCGGATTTGGGGGTGTTAACAATGTATTCGAGACACTTTGACGGGAGAATACGTTCCATTATCACGCTCGGTTCCACATTCGATGGGTTAATAAGTGCTTTATCAGATTAGTTAGATTAGACGACAAGAGACGTTCCGTTCGGATATTAAGCTAGCTATTTGTTTTACCTTTTATGTAGGAGTGGAATAAAGGAGGCAAAAGACTTACGTACCTAATAACTAACCAACCTATTTAACCCTAGATAGATAACCTACGCCGCAGAAGCGCCCGCGAAAAAAGCATATTGCTGTATCTTTTCATTCGGCGCGCGTATTGACCTGTCCTTCTCAGCCAACTCAGTCGTCGGCCTACGCTGTCGCGGGACGACAGTTTTGTTGCGGTAAGTACCACAGTTTAGCAGCTAGGACGAGTTGATGCGCTCCCGAGGCGTATGTTTATCTTTTGTGTAACTTTAAGTGTTGGATGGTAATGTCTATTTTTTGATGTAATTTGTTTTTATAAAACAACTGTTTTGTTTTGAGGAAACATTATTTATACAGTAACCATGACGAGCAGAAGAACACTGGTGGAAGACGAAATATGTTCCTTATTGGGCAGAGAAGATGACATGGATGGATGCTTGACCCTAGTGTCATACAAGCCGAAACCCTCGAAGATGGTTTACCTGTTATCATCGTGTGATGAAGATGGTATCATAAGCCCAACAACCGGCAAGCCTGACATGGTTATGTATTACAATCAGACCAAAGGCGGCGTTGACACTTTTGATCAAATGTGCTCTACGATGTCATGCTCAAAGAAAACGAATAGATGGCCAATGACTATGTTTTATGGCATATTGAACATAGCGTTTGTCAATTCATATGTAATTTACTGTCACAATGTTCTATCAAAACAGGATAAGACCCTGAATTGCAGAGAATACGTGAAAAAACTCAGTTCTTAGCTGACTACCCCGTGGATGTGGAAACGACTAGAGGCCCCCACTTTACCAAGGCATGTGCGAGAGAATATTGAAAATATCCTCCCCAAACCTGCTGTACAGGCTCCCACGGGTGATGAAGAAGAACCTCCAGCCAAAATAAGGAGATATTGCGGCTATTGCAAGTCTAAAAAAAAAAGAATGTCAAAGATGACCTGCGCTAAATGCAAAAAGACAGTCTGTGGCGAGCATAAGATTGACGTTTGTCATAACTGTCTCTAAACCAAATAATAATAATTATGGAATTGATTATATTTTCAGACTGGTTATATTATTGCTCACTAGTTTGTAACAAAAAAACACTATTATTATAAGATAATTTTTAAAATTTGGTCCTTTAAACAGAAGACTGTTGATTTTTGTTAATTTTTTCTAGAGGTCTACTCATTAAGTTTTAATTTTCTTAAAATAAACAAGGTGAAAAAATTAATTGCATTTTATTTTTATAGATAATCTAAACTATAAAATTGAATAGGTACATATTAATATAAATAAGTAATTATGTTATATAGGTGCATTTGAAAAGCGAGCGCCTCTGAAGCATATGGTTATCTTTTGCGTATCTCGTAACATGGTTATCTATCTAGGGTTAAATTGTAAAGAGAGTGTCCGCCAGTGACGCGCTCTACGCTAAGGTGCTACGGAAGACCAGCGCTTCAGTGCTCCCCTAGCCCCTGCAGCACACGCTGAGTGGTAGCCTTTTGGTCTCACATTGTTTTTTATGATTAATTCTCTTTTATCACTGCATTTTCTTGTGTACAGTGAACCAATAAAATGTCTTATTCTTTTTCTAATTATGCGCCTAAATTATACAGGATGTTCGGCATACCGTGTGAGCCATATGGTAACTGGGGGTAGGTGGAACTAATTCCTATATTAGCTTGGTCACTTTTTTAACCCTAAATAGCCGCTCGGTGTCCAATTCACAGAAAATTTGTGTCTCTCATCTTCCAACTCACTGAAAACTAATTGGAAGATGTGAGATACACGATTAGTTTTTTTTATTCAATCCAAATGAAAACTCTCAGTTTTCAATTATCATTTTTCAACCCTTTGAATGCCTATGGCTGCTTTATTTACCTAGATCTTACGTAAATATTGATTTTTATAGTAAAATATAACATATATGCTATAAGCGATAAAGAAAAGTTGAAGAATACCTATTCTTCAACTTTTCTTTATCGATTGATTAAGATGATTGATTAAACGATAAAGAAAAGTTGAAGAATACCTATTCTTCAACTTTTCTTTATCGTTTATAGCATGTTGCCATTACCTAATGGCAACCACTAATATATTAGAGAACGAAGAGAAGAGAAGAAGAAGAATCTGTGACCTCAGTAGGGCAGCACGGGGATTGTTGTCAAGGGTAGAATAGATAAAAATTACGTCATTGTGTTATTTTTTATGCGTAAATTGTTTGAAATTCATTCCTTCAACTTCAATGACATCATAATTTCGTACATTAGTACGAAACGTATGAGTGTGTAGTAAGAAATGTATGACTATTCGATGTCATCATCGTCTATTCTTCCCTACAGAACAATCTCCGTGCTTGACCTATTGGTCCTGTTCTCTGTCCAGTCTCTTATTTCCTGTGAGAAGCCTTCTTGTCCGATTACTGAGAAGGTACAGTGAATTTGATGCTCTTTTGCTTGTCGATGTTGTTTTTTTTACCCGACTACCAACAGGGGAGGGTTATGAGGTTAGCACCCTATGTTTGTATGTTTGTATGTTTGTATGTTTGTATGTTTGTATGTATGTGGCCGATTTCTTTGTTCCCACGTAGCGCTGAAACTACTGGTTCGATTTCAACAAATTATGTATCGATTGATTCGTCTCAATACCCCGATGGTTATAGGCTATAGGATTTAGGGCTCCGACCCCGAATAAGCCTTCAAAAAGCGTATTAAAGTTTAGGTAGCCGCAGGCTGCAGGCCCCATAGAGAAAAATTACAATACCTACGACCTATTTTCATTTTCAACTCTATGCCTATCAAATATGACCGATACGTCATTCTATTTTGTCAATGTAAATGTTTCAAACTTTTATTACTTTCAAGTAGTCGGGTTTTAGTTTTTAACTTTATCTTGTTGTAGATGGATCTGAGTATTTGTTGGTTTTTTAGGGCTTCGTACCCAAAGGGTAAAAACGGGACCCTATTACTAAGACTTCGCTGTCCGTCTGTCCGTCTGTCACCAGGCTGTATCTCATAAACCGTGATAGTTAGACAGTTGAAATTTTCACAGATGATGTATTTCTGTTGCCGCTATAACAACAAATACTAAAAAACAGAATAAAATAAATATTTAAGGGGGATCCCATACAACAAACGTGATTTTTCTGCCGTTTTTATAGATAATGGTAGGTACGGAACCCTTCGTGCGCGAGTCCGACTCGCACTTGGCCGGCTTTATTATTATATGGTTTTTCCGAGTTTTTTTGCAGATCTGTTAAAAAAACTACTATAACCATCGACAAGCACCGGGATGGCAGCGGTCGGCGTCAGCGACACGTCCGGCAATGGCGCGGCGTCGAGGCTGAACCACTGACAAGACGCACGTGGCCGCGCTGCGCCGCGGGTATTGCGGTACCAGTCTTACTGTAGATAACGTTTAAAATGATTTGACACCAGTTTATAACTAAAAGTACTCGCCGCATAGCTGCAGGCCGCTGTCATCCCAATGTAAATGGAGCTTCAGGTGCGCTCTGCATCATTTTTCCTCTGATCAAACCTTATTAATAGTAGAAAATATTCAACAGCCCGTGGATGTTTCAGAAGGTGGCAGGCATAGCAATAACTGACAGACTTATAGCGGATTTTATAACTTCACTTCGATCGCCAATACCTGCTGCGTTTGTTCGAAAATCTAAAAGATATTTTATCACGTCCATATTGAGTTTACTTTGGAGTGCCAAACGAAGCAAGACAGTAAACAGGAAGAAATGAACGTCGCCCATCACTGCTGAAACACAGATGCGCCTGCTTTAATAATATTTTGCAATATGTTGCTATTGGATTTATGACAGGTTTGACGGGAGAAGCTACGATTGCAGGTGTTTGACCATTTCTTTTTGCTGTTCAAGCATTCTCAACAATGTGATCTGGAACACAAGCACGGACTTTGTTAAGCATCGATTTGGTCTCTGGGGTCGATAAAATTCGACAAAAACAGACCGTTTGTATCAAATAGGTACTATCGACATCTGAGTCAAAATCGGTGATTTACCTACCTAAAATTAATTTCCTTGTTAAATTTCACATATGAAGTTCTTGTCAATGTGAACATTTATTCAAGAATGCTTGTGAATTTAAAAAAAAAAACAGTTTTTTTCTTCTGAAAATCGGATTTTTTGTCATAACTTGCAGCAATCTGATGGATTAAAAACGTACTTATTTCATTCAAGATAGTAGACGCAAAAATATTGCGGGCTTGAAGCCACTCTGGCGTGAATTTTTATTTACCTATGGTATGATTACTTTACTCATTTTGTTTGTAAAAAGTTAGCCACTATGATCGATCAATGGTAAAAAGCTATCATCTTGGTATATGATTGATTGAAACTTTGACATGGCGTCATAAATCAATTTGATAACATCCTTCCAAACCCTCTGAGCGGAGCTCACGTTCAGCCTATCGTATTCACAACTAAGGTACTCGTAACCTAACGTTACGAGCGAAAGTCGCTGAACGCGGGCTGGTTTTATTTTGCTTGTACGGTATTTCTTTCTAGTACTATCATAGTTTCATGTTTTTTATGATATCAGTACACACACGTCCATAGCTGGACAAAGGCCTCTTTCATACTACGTCACAAACAGCGGTTCTGGGCCGCCTCCATGCCTCGACTCGCTGCGACCGCTACGAAGTTGTCGATCCAATGAGATCCTAACACTCCGTTTTGCGTTAAGGTTCTACGAGACCTTTCTAAACACAGTAAAGTTAGCATAGAATGGTCAGAGAGTCGATCTTGTCCAGGTAACATAAACGCAGACAAACTGGCAAAGGAAGAGGCGAGACAGACCCCAAAAAACAGGATATCAGTCTCTCAAACCCGCCCACAGCAAAAGTCAAAAATAGACTAAAACTTAACTCGAAAAAGAACACCAAAAACTATGGAAGCGTCGAACAGACAACTCACTAAATCAATATTTCCTTTCAAAAGATAGGAAAATAGGTACTACATATGAAGGTACCTACTACATATGAAGGTACCTACTGGACTTTCGGAATATTTTTATGATAAAGAAATTCCTAATTTAACAAAAATTAAATTAACTATATGAGTCAGATAATAATATAAAAATAAATAAATAATAAATTAAATTATTTTAATCCGTAAATTTTCGCTCACGCAAGTCGCTTTGAGGTAGTATAATACTACCTCAAAGCGACTTGCGTGAGCGAAAATTTACGGATTAAAATAATTTAATTTATTATAATAATAAAAGGTTTTTTCATATGCTTTTGCTAGAATAAGAAAAGCCTTGCTCTTTATCTGACTCATATAGTTAATTTTAGGTAAAACTAAAAAAAAAAAAACTTTGTTGTGTTTGTAAAAATCAAAAATCGTATCATGGTAAATATCCCGTTCTATGTTAATTTTTGGTGTTGAAGCGGTCATATCGCTTAAGATTTCCAATCATTCAAAACTCAAAACTCAAAGTGCTTAATTTCCTTTAGACCTCACATGACATTCGACAAGACGACTCGGTCTCACTAATTTTGTTACTTTGTTTGAAGTGCATAGGCTCCAGTACTACCGGACCGATTTGAAAAATTCTTGCACCATTAGAATCCTACATTATCCCTTATGAACATAGGCGATAGAATATACATATATATAGTTGAGCTGGGCGGATCGCTATTTATCAATAAACTGACGTACTTTAATTTTAGCCAAGACACACGCACGGTAACAAGAAACTAGCACGTGCGTGGCTAGCTCATAAAATAATCTGACATACTTCGTACACCATTCTGAAGAGATAAGCTTAATAGTAATTAAAAATCCTTGTTTCTTTGTTTCTGTATAGCATACTCACTTGGTTTTGCTTAGAGAATTTTAAATGGCGATTTTTATAAGAACCTTTTTACTCTACTTATTAGTTTTTTTAAATTTTATTGTAGGGACCACACTAATATTTGAATGCGATAGCTTGTATGTATGTTCATAATGACTTGTTACTTTTCACGCCAAAACTACTGACCGTTCTGACTGAAGTTTACATAGATGTTCAAAAGTCTTCACTCGGAGTAACACTGGCTACTTTTTATGACATAAATCATTCCCGTGTGAAAAAAAAACTTTTAAAAGTTTTCATACATGGAACAACATTTAATTTTATGCTGAATTTGAAAAACGAATACAAAATCTACTTTTTTAACCGGTACAAAGCGTGTGCAGAAACTAGTTTTTAACATAATAGTGTTTATGCGGAAAAAAACCTCAAAGAAAATTACAATCAAGTAATAGATTTAAATTAAAACTAGTATTTACAATTGAAACAATTGAGTGATCTAATATTTTTAATTTGACATTCATTGCAAAGTTCGGCAATCGCTTGAAAACACAATGTTTTTCACAAGTAATACATATTATATTAAATAAGATTGTTTAGTGCGATTGCCAAGTCAAGACTTGGCATTACATGGATCTCACAACTTTTTACGATAAAAGAACTGAGTTGCGAGGCTTGGCTTTTTTGACAAGTTTTTTTGATGGCATACCTACTTATTTTGACCGATAAATTATTTTCTCTATCTGTTTCGCATCTCAAATAATTTTATATGTGCGCTTTTCCTTAAAAAATACCGCTAAAACCATCGAAGCATACAATTACAATCATAAAACAATCATTAGGCATTAGCAGCTAAACGCGTAACAAAAATATCAAATCACTGCGTGACAAAAATATCAAATCATTATGCACATAGGAACGATATTTCTATTCCTAACATTTTATTTCGAATTCTCTACTTCTAGAGATTTTTACCTGGGAATGTTCAAGAAAAATGACTTATTAGTGGGCCAAGATATTCTGAACAAAGAGAGAGTCCCTTACAGATTCTCTTTTGCTAAATATGGAAGAAAGTTTCACTGTCCGGTAAGAGTCTGTGCAAAAATCTACTCCAATACAGTATTCCCTCTCCATTTTAACTTTTGATGTTATTTAGTGTGTCCAAGATATTCTGAACAAAGAGAGAGTCCCTTTTAGATTCTCTTTCGCTAAATATGGAAGAAAGTTTCACTGTCCGGTAAGAGTCTGTCCAAAAATCTACTCCAATACAATTTTCCCTCTCTATTTTAACTTTTGATGTTATTTAGTGTGTCCAAGATATTCTGAACAAAGAGAGAGTCCCTTTTAGATTCTCTTTCGCTAAATATGGAAGAAAGTTTCACTGTCCGGTAAGAGTCTGTCCAAAAATCTACTCCAATACAATTTTCCCTCTCTATTTTAACTTTTGATGTTATTTAGTGTGTCCAAGATATTCTGAACAAAGAGAGAGTCCCTTTTAGATTCTCTTTCGCTAAATATGGAAGAAAGTTTCACTGTCCGGTAAGAGTCTGTCCAAAAATCTACTCCAATACAATTTTCCCTCTCTATTTTAACTTTTGATGTTATTTAGTGTGTCCAAGATATTCTGAACAAAGAGAGAGTCCCTTTTAGATTCTCTTTCGCTAAATATGGAAGAAAGTTTCACTGTCCGGTAAGAGTCTGTCCAAGAATCACAGAACAGAGAAGTAAGTGGAAGTGCTAAGTGGGCGTGGCACGCGTGTCACAATTAAGCGTAGTTACGCTTAACTGATCTCAGTCGTGTTCTAACATCGCTTTGAATTGCTTGTCTCGCGACAAATTCATTTTTCCGAAGCTATGCCGTATTGTTCCATTTTGGAATGTAAAAATGATAGTAGGCGAAAAAATCTTAAAACCGGAGGTGTTTCATACCATCGGTAAGTAGAATTTTAATTGTTTTCTCCTAAAGTTTCAATTTATTTCAATTTACAAATAATTTATTACAACGGTTAGTCAAAATCAACCTTAAGCAATTATGATAAAGTTGATTTTGGATTGTGTCTATTCACTTCGTTCTCGAAAGTTCTTCGCTACTCGATTAGTGATGTAGTCAAGCAAATCGGTACTGCTTTGCTGTTGATTTTATCGATTAATATCGATACAAGAAAATAAATATTTTAATGTGATTTTAATGTTGAATCGATTATTTACTTAGCAAAAAACATTCTTTATTATAAAAGAAAACTACAATAAATTAATAAAACCAACTAAAACTAGTCTTTACAATTGCAACAATTGAGCTAACTGTTGTAGCAGACTGTTGTAAAGAATCTACAAGAATGATTGGTTTATTTAGTAGTAGCTTCTGCCCGCGGCTTCGCACGCCTTTTGTTGGGATAAAAGTGTGTTACTCTCCATTCTTTCAATTAACTATATGCCAAAAATAAAGGCGATTGGTTACTAAGTTAGGGTGTGAAGAAAGGACAAACTTTCGAATTTATAACATAAGTTAGGATTAACAAACCAAGGAGAAGTAGTTCAATGTGCTTTATACAGGGTGGAAAGAATCTATGGGCCCTGGAGGGGAACTACCTTAAATCCTTTAGCTAGCTCATTTAACTGAAAGGACCCTTTATTTTTAAAAAGAAACATAATTGCATTCAAAGATTTTCTAAAAATTCCTTGTCTCACCTGGGAACCAACCAACTAAAAATAAAAAAAAATAAACCCTCGCTATTTTATTATGCGAATCAGTAGGATTATTGTTCAGGATAAAAATTGTCAAATAAACATTGGACCTTTCACTCATCTGTTGTATAGGATACCCATGAAATCGAATATTTATTACATATTCTTTATTAACAATACCTAGTATTGTTCACTTGTAACAAGTAAATAACACGTTATAATTTTCTTATCTCTAACATCCAAAGACATCGTATGATGAAGAGGCTTGCTAATGTTATTAATTGGAAGGTGCCTTGTTGCACACTTCGATAAGAAAATCGTTAAATGGTAATAATAAACCCATGCACAATTCCTTCTTACATGAGGCGTTCTGACAAAAACTTTAAAACGGAGTGTGTTTTTTATCAACTTGCGGCAGCAAATTTGAATTTCGAACGATAACTTTCATCATTTTTAGGGTTCCGTACCCAAAAGGTAAAACGAGACCCTATAGCTAAAATTCCGCTGTCCGTCCGTCTGTTTGTCTATCCGTCTGTCACCAGGCTGTATCCGTAACCGTGATAGTAAAGAAAAAAAGTAGCCTATGTTTGATTCCAAGATTAAAATTACCTGTATGCAAAATTTCAGACCGATCCGTTCAGTAGTTTTGACATGAAGAGGTAACAAACATCCATCCATCCATACATCCAGACATCCATCCAAACTTTCCCATTTATAATATTAGTGTGATAGTGTGATTTTCACTGGTCAACATCTGTCTACTTAAAAAATGTTTCATATTTTGTGTTTGTTTCTATTGATGATAAAATAAAATGAATATTAGTTTTCACTTTTTTTTTACTTATAAGACATTATTTATTTTTATCCTGAACAATAATCCTACTGATTCACATAATAAAATAGCAAGGGTTCATTTTTTTAATTTTTAGTTGGTTCGATTCCCAGGTGAGACAAGGAATTTTTAGAAAATCTTTGAATGCAATTATGTTTCTTTTTAAAAATAAAGGAATGTTTCCTTTCAGTTAAATGAGCTAGCTAAAGGATTTAAGGTAGTTCCCCTCCAGGGCCATAGATTTTTTCCACCCTGTATATTCACGATGGCTCGGAATGAAACCGAGGCATGGAATCGAAAACAGATACGCACGAAATTCAAATATTACGCGCGAAATCAGAAAAAGAAGTTTTCCATAAAAAGTAAAAAAAAATCTATAAGCCCATGTTTTGACAAATTAGTAATTAGATTTATAGCTTCTATTTGAGCAATTATTATTAAAGGAGTTTTACTACTAAAAATCTACATAAATTACCTGTTGCTCCATTAATTTTCTTTATTGTAATATGGGTTCATAGAAATATATGTCTACGACTTCTTTTCTGCCCCCCTAGCACGGGGATCGTTGTCTAGGGTAGAATAGACAATAATGACATTGCATCGCTACACATTGCGTACATTATTGAAGTTATAGGAATGCATTTCAAATAATTTAGGCATTGGATGACGAAGTGACGTAATTTTCCTCTATTCTACCCTAGACAATAATCCCCGTGCTAGGGGGGCTGGTAGTTTAATTCCTTGCAGACCGCAGAAAATTTAAAAAACCGATAAAATATTTGAATTTCGCGCGTAATATTTGAATTTCGCGCGTATGTCTTCTCGATTCCGAGGCTCGGTTTCATTCGGAGCAATCGTGAATAGCCCTGCTGGTGCAGCCTTAATCGAGTAGCAGTAGATCTGCGAACTATCAATCGAATATCAATCTTATACCTAACGAAATTAGGTTTATAATAACTATCACGGAGAATACCGCCATCTATGGTCAAGTAGCGGAATTAACTCGTCAGGCCAATGTTTGGTGAGTATAGATCGTAAATACGTTCTGCTGCTAAAGTAAAATGAATCTTATTGAGTAGATTTCAAGGTTTATTTCCAAATCTTTGACGTTGGCTAGTTTTGACTGAACTTGAAACTACCAATCAAACGAATTGTTTCTTTGTATTGTATTATATGATTAGGGGTTTATTTGTGTGAGTTTGGCGACATCGGTTCCCGTAGTAATTTTGTTGCATTGCACTTCCACTTACTTCTCTGTTCTGTGGCAAAAATCTACTCCAATACAGTATTCCCTCTCCATTTTAACTTTTGATGTTATTTAGTATGTCCAACTTCTGTTTAGTTCAAATAGAAAATTTGTAATTATTATTGTCACTTTTTCGAAGATGATTGAACTGTATAGTGTGGCAGTCAAAGCATATAACTACGCTACATTGGCCGTGACTATGTACTATATTAGAGTAGGTACTACGTACTTAGTATATCAGTTATCTAGTACCCATAACATAAGCTCTGCTTAGTTTGGGACTAGTTATTGCTGTGTGAATTGACCAGCATTATTTATTCACTCACGTGAAAGCCAGACTCCACCGAAACAGAGTGGAACCGAGAAACAGGCGATACAAGAAAATGGTAGTTAATTCATATGTATTCAGAAGTTCAGACACTAGCTATTAAACTTATCTGCCTTTTAGCGCACACACACACTACAAAAATCCTTTCTTATTCTAGATTACGTATATAAGAGTTGAAGATCGGCTGAACGTAGGTCGAGGACCACGAGTACAAGTCATCCGAGGAGGTCTTAGAAGAAAAATCCTAGTTCTACGCCTTACTTCACCCTACAACCACCCTATTTCCGTCAACATCTACGTGGGATGTGCAAACAACAAGAAGTTTACAAACCCACCGTGGACAATAATACGACCAACCAAGAAGGCTACGACTACTACAGTGGCGCCAGGCAACGGTACGGAAACAAAAGATGATAACTCAACGGATGTGACGACGCCAGGAGGTGGAGGTGATAATACGTCGGTTGGCACAGATGGAACGCCTCCAGGTGATGGACCTGCAGCAACTGAAGGTGGTGGTGAGGCACCAACAACCGAAGCAGCTGCAGCAGAGGAACCCCCACCAGAATAACCGTCTTAGCAAATCATGAACACCCACAACCTGCCTTGACTCACTCATGGAAATAAGTCTGAGATCATGCAACTCTATAAGGTCCTGTGCCTCTCTTTATAGTCCTATGTGGAGCCTAGATGAAGCTAATCCAGGCTTGCTCTGTGACCTTTGCAGTATCGTCTACCCTTCAGCTTCGGTTTGACACACGTCTTTCTGTTCTTACCATGTTTTTAGCATTCATTTTCTGTTTTTGTCTTCTGTAACATATTATTAAATGAAATGATAATGAACGGGTTGTTTTATCACAAATACCAATACATAAAAAAAATTAAACTGAGAACGAACCAGACTTGAGTATGAAGCCTATAGAATATACAAACGACAACCCTACGTTTGTATATTCTATAGGCTTCATACTTACGGTTGGTATTCAATTTATTCGTTAAACTCATGGGTGCAATATCTAATAAAAAGTCATTTAACAATTTTTAATTAATTATAGTATGGCCAAGAGCTTTTCGGACACCAATCGAAATATATTTTCTAAAAATTAAATTTTATATAAAATACTTTTCATCCATTATACAGATGGGTGAAGGTCGTCTCTAGTGCGGATCCTCTACTAATAGTAGACGCGTGTGTGTCCTGTTGTCATATTGTAGTATGTGGTGCTGTCTTTATTTGATGATACTTCAATAGTCGTTTATATACAATACAAACAGACTGCATAGTAGGTAGGTACACGGATTCCGCACCGTAAATAGGGTGGCGTAGTGTTCTCATTTCATTGCTAATATATGAACAAATCCGATCCGCTGTACAGTCTTGCATATGTGTGGTTTGGTCCGTCAAGTCATCTGTTATACCCCAAAGATTACACTAACAGACTCAAGTTTATAGGTATAAGTATATCTGATATATTCGAGAATAAAGATCAACCTAATCATTCATAATGAGAAAATCTAAACAAACATTCATTGAGAAGTACCTCTCTTTCTAATTACGAAACAATAACAATATTGTCTTAAACTCTCGCGGTCCATTGAACTAAGAATTCATAGATAAACAAGAAAACGGTGACAGATCGGACCATAACGTACCATTGTGCGCGATGCTAGCCAGCATGGCGCTCTTGCTGGTCCTAATTTATTTTACATCAGAAGTTTATTGCGGATTTAACAGTCAAAATTTGTACAACGAAACAATTACGCCATTCTCAGAAGATTCACACACTCCTGTTATTGTTATCGAAGGTGATAACATACACAGTACTGGCAAGAATGTGTCTAAACGTATTATAACTGACGATGACTCAGAAACATATTTTGAAGAAATCGCAGCAGAAACAGAAGTTCAACTAAGAGTTCAAGAAGACAGGAAAAACTACTGCAACTCTATCAAAACTTGCTTAGAATGCATGCAAAGCTCATTCTTTCCTTGCTACTGGTGCCATAAAAGAGGTTGCGTCGATAATGCGGAAAACTTCTGCCCCCATGTTATCAAGATCAAGCAAAAACACCGAAACAGTCTCGCGTTGTGCCCTTTCATAGAACGCAAAGGACCTCTGCTCCTCCCAGCTGGACCACGCGCCCACATCGTAGTTAAATTCAACGCACTTGATCCAGAGCTATTCCATATGGACATCAAGTGCCAGATAATAATCAACAACCAGATAACATACCTCAAAGGTATCATTTTCAAGGACCGAATCTACTGCAGGCCAGTGAAATTCATTTTGGGGTACTCTCAAACACAGTTCGGTACTTTTAGAGTGACGTGGGGTGGAGTGAATGCTTACTCAAATAAGGTGCAAGTGATTTTGTACAAGTGCAGTGGCCTGTCTGATGATTGTGAGTCATGCAGAATGCTGCCGAAGCAGTACGGATGTGCCTGGTGTGAAGATCTCAGTAATTGCATGCAGGAGAGTACCACTTGTGATCAAATGCTGTATTGGACCTTCGCTAAGATGTCGTGTATGTTCAAAAAGAAGACAATGATATTTGTTTGATGTTTTCACGCAAAGCAAACTGTCAGCACCAATACAATACGCTAGAAGATACCTACTGTCCCTATTGTTCTTTTTAACGCGTATGCCAAGATGATCTAGAGACGCTGGGATAAAAAGCCTGTATATAAAATGTAGACATGTAAGTATTAATTTGTTTTACATCAAATAAATTATATTAGGTACAAAGCTTGAGACTTTTTATTAAAATACCTTAGATAGCATTAATCGAGAACGCAATATGTCTTCCAAACTTTTCAATTTACACAAACCGATCGTAAATCTGTAAAGCAAATGTCAACTAAAGCCGAATAAAGTAGAGGCAAAAGATTTGTACCTAAAAATCTGCTGGTAGATTTGAAGTGATCAAATATGCTATTTTAAACGTTTATTGGTTTATTTTATCTTGTTTTTTATTCGTCAAAATACAGCCAATGAGGGACTGAAATTGTTTGAGTGATAGTTGCACTCAGAGGTTCGGGTCCATTTGACTATAGTACCTATTCAAGATGTGATCGAAACGTCTAATTTTTCCATAAGTTTTAGTGCATCGCTTCTATAGTGCGGACAGAAAACTACGCAAATCCCATACACATAATGAGATGCTCAATGCTATAGTCAAATGGACTCGTGGCTTAGAGCCTTCAGTTCGGTTTGAAAATAGCATCGACGTGATCGTGAGTAACGTCTAATTTTTCTATGGGATTTGTCAAAGCGCCTACAAAAACGAGTGGTTACGATGACGTTTCGATCTTTTCGCCAAACTGAGCAAAGGACTTGCTGGTGGTACGGTATACTGCGGAATTTAAAACCCAGAGTAGCATTTTTAAAACGGTGGGTGACTAGGCGGTTGTAGTGGGTTAAACAAAACAATACATTGAAAACAAAACACGACTTCGTACCTACCTCCTACCTCAATGTCTGGACTTTCATCGATAATTTATAGTTTATTTTTATATAATAGTTTATTTTATTTCATCATATTAGTTACATTACAGTTACAAACAAAACCAATGCGTTATTTATATTGTGTACTTAAAATAACTAACCTAAGTTAGTTAGTAGGTAGGTACAATAACATACAGGTCGATGACAAACAGAGTAGAGAGTAATAAAAAAACTACAGAAACACAACAACAAAATTATAAGATAAATTGTAAAAACAAATTAAAAAATATGTAAATATAGAACACAGTGTATCCATTGCTCTTAACAAAAAGTCGATGGGTAAGGTACCAGCTAGCATATTAAGAGGTGGAATTTATTACAATGCTTGTGTTGTTTTTTTTTTTTTTAATTGTAACAGAGCTGCTCTACCAGTGACGATAAACTCCGTTTTAGAATTTACTGCTCACTCCCAAGATTATTTACTGCTCATGATGTAAAATCACACTAATAAACGGCACTAGTGACGGCAAACCTTGCTTATAACCATAGACCACCACACCACACGTAAAAAATAATTTGACCTATAATGAAATATGCATACCTAGAGCTAATCATTTTTTGATAAAATTTTGTGTCATTGTACAATACAATACCTACACATAATTTGTATAACACATTATTTAGACCCTAGGTCCGTGGGGTACCGAGGCTCTCCGGGTTTTCAAAAAATTTTCTGAGCGTCTGGTCGAATCGACGCGTGACCCGAGGGCTGCTGGTGAGTATCTGGAGCAGCGCATCGGCATCGCTATACAGGCGGGGCAATGCAGCTAGCGTCTTGGACACGCTTCCGACTGGTATTGATATGGATCAGTTGAGCTACCTGTAGATTGTTTGCAACAGTCTGCAGTTAGCTCAATTGTTTCAATTGTAAATACTAGTTTTAATTTAATTCTACTATTTGATTGTAATTTTCTTTATTGAACACCTAGAAAATACAAAACAGGGAGAGAGAGATAACAGAGTTGTATAAAGGGCGGCCTTATCGCTAAGAGCGATAAGGCACACACATACATTTTTAGGTACCTACTACATGCACACAAATAAATAACTAACAAGATATATGTTTGTAAACTTACTAGCAGTGCCTCGCGGTTTCACCCGCGTAGTTCCCGTTCCCGTGGGAATTCCGGGATAAAAAGTAGCCTATGTCCTATTCCATAATCTATAACTACCTCTGTGCCAAATTTCATTCAGATCCGTTCAGCCGTTCTGGCGTGATAAAGGAACAAACATCCATCCATCTATCTATCCATCCATCCATCTAAACTTTCACGTTTATAATATTAGTGAGATGAGATTAGTGAGAAGTGAGATTTGAAACTAAATCGTGAAAATGTGACACTTTCGTAGACTCTGGCCTTGTCTGTGATCGTAAATCTGAGGA
Organism: Eupithecia exiguata; assembly: GCA_947086465.1. Classification (NCBI taxonomy): domain Eukaryota; kingdom Metazoa; phylum Arthropoda; class Insecta; order Lepidoptera; family Geometridae; genus Eupithecia; species Eupithecia exiguata. Next base: position 9,806,680 of record OX352240.1, on the reverse strand, counting down.
GCTTTGTTTGAAATTTTAAAATATCACCCGGATAACAAAACCATTCCCAAGAAGCCGAATTACTAAGAGATCATAGACACCTAGCTCGTTCAAGGACAGTCAAAAGGTCGCATTCTACAGGAGTTAAGGTTGGCACACACACGTCCAAAACCGCTACCGCACAACACATTAAAATATGGGCAATATATAAAATAAGTCGGGAAATTAAGATGATTTTTATAAAAACGACATCAGATAACAGACAGCTCGCGGGCCACTTGTTTGAAACTTGTAGGAAGCCATTTTGTCACTGTAAAATTAATAACGATTACCGTGCTGACTCTACTCAACTTATGCATGGATAATGTTCATACATAATGTATCAACGAAAATATTTTAAAAATTATTATTAAAATGCTCGTGGATGTGGTTGGGACCTATTTGTATGAAAAAATTCTTTTTCGAGAACAATAGGTTTGGATGTATAATAGGAATAAGCCATTTAAACATTGGTAATGTCATCAATCAATGATTAGACGATCTCAAATATAACAGACTGAAGGTTACAAAGGAATGTTCACGTACACTTGCTTGCAAAATAAATGAACACAAACTGAGGTTGAAATAAATATAACAAACTGAGATGATAAAAAACGAAACATGTTTTTTTTAAACCCACTAAATTCTAAGCATCGTATACCAAGTAGCGTCGAACAGCGTAAACTCAAAAAAAAAAAAAAAAAAAAAAATCTATACTTATATTTTAAGGCGGAATTTTGATCCCTACTTTTGTTCTTATTTGGAGTTTAAGTTGTTTTTTCGCTGGTTTTAATTCACCAGAATTGTTTTAAATTACGCTTTTTTTTTAATAATTGTGTAATGGTTTCAAATTAAATAAGAGTAAGAAATGTCTCACGGACAGACGGTAATGATGAAATTATACGTCTATTGCCCTTTTGCACCGCTATTACCCTAAATATCAGGTACTACTCAGTAGGTACTGTATTTTCATATCACTGTAAATTTAAAGGTAACTTTCAATTTTCATGTCCTGAAGTATCTCTACGTAAATTAAAAGGATAAGATCTTATAGGTACTTGCTATTTAGCAATTATGATTTTATTATTTCTTCAAGAGACGGGGAGGGTTTAGCGAGAAATCTTCTTTAATATTCGTTTAAGTTGTTTACATCGTTCCTTTGAGAGCTGCAAGATTAATTTTAAAATGATTTCCTGTTTTAATTTTGAAAATTAAAAACCTAATACTTTTGAGAACTTGCATGATTTTGAGAACCGTATTGGTTTCGAATACCAGGTGTTGTAAGTTCGAATGATAGGTTTCCGATAGATCCACACCTTCCAAAGTGGATCTAATGAGAAATAAATCGACAGAATCACCATGGATCTAGTTGAATATGAATCTAACGGGATTCATACCTACCTACCGACGTGTGTGTACCTGAGTGTTTTTTTTTATTCTAAAGATGTGAGCTGTGTGAACCTGACTTTGAGATATTCATGTTTTTATGGTCCTACCTAAATGATTGTACCGGGTTTATAACCTAGTGCACCGGAAAAAAATTCGCTTGGGAACAAACTATTTTTTTTCGTTTTTTTTTTATACTTATGGAAATAAGTAAGGGGTAAAAGCTATAGGGGGAAGTTTTTCAATACTCTGTTTTGACCTTAGAAATGTGCGTTCTAAGAAGATAGTCTTGGAAAACGGTGAGGTATTGTTAAATTTTTTGTTGTTTGAAAGAGTATTATCGTTATTTTACCGTAATATTGTAGCTGTTTTTTTTCTGGATAACTAGGAACTGGCCTCAAACTTACAGGGGGTTAAATATCATTGGAGTTCTCTGTACGTAACATACTTGGGTTAATTAATTTATTTATTTCTCTTCACAAAAGGTTTGACAACTAGCGTTGGTTACAAGATTATGTACTTTAATAGGTAGGTATTGGCCAAACCTGTTTTGTGAAAACTGTTGCCTGGAGTAGGTTCGAAGAACCTGTGTTAGTGTAATGTGGGTAATAATTAGGTTGGTAAGACCGCCATGGCCGAAGACAAGGTATCATTTACTAGATGCAAAAGCAACTTTTTTTTGTTTGTTATAATTTCCTTCACCAGGAATTTACTATTCACAACTCCGGCTCGAAAACGGTGACTTGACTTAAAACAGTGAGCAAAATCGGGTTTTGCTAAAATATCTTCGATCCTTAAACAAAGGCAGTATTAAACCGTCTACTTAGTAAAAGAAAACGTATTATCTACGTACGTACGTAAAATAGAACAATATATTTGTTCACGAGCGCTGCGTCTCCATTCGTTTGACATTCACCAACAATCGCATTCAGTAAAAATAAATTCAGAGTAAACAGTGCACTCTCGGGTGGCATTTAAGCTGGTTTATTTAAACTTTTTCCTTTCATTAAATCATTGTTATCTTGGCGATCTTTTTTCATGCTCCTCTGAGCAACATTCCCAACTATTTTCTCATTTTAATTCCTCTTGCATTGTGGAGTTATTTATCTTGGATTTACGGTTTAATTTTATGTCGGTACATTATGCCTTACCTTTAACACATTAGGTATGTAAGCATAGCTATTCTTAAATTCTTTAATTGATCTCTAATAATAGTGTTACCAAAATTAAAAAAAAAAAAGAATTGAAAATTCAGCCAATTCCAGTCAGCGATCTACGACTGGAAGTGACTGAATTTTTAATTCATTTTATTTATTTATATATTTAACTTTGAATAGAATAGAAAAGAATATACTTTATTTGTGTAACAAAGTTAATTAAGACAAACATTGCTTTTAGGACTATTATTTAATTAAATGTTACACAAAAAGGTCACCGGCTCAGCTAAATGCTGCTGTGGCACTTGTGCCACAGAATTAGGTATATAGTCAGTCTATCTTGCCTACCTTCCAGCAGTGGACAAATTAAGGCTGATGATGATGATACGGCTTCCACTCGCACTAAGCGGTTTTCCTCCACCTTCATCATTCCCACCGCTAAGTAATGGAACTCGCAGTTTGCTGTTGTTTTTCCGGCCAGTTACAACCTGGGTTTCTTCAAGAGAAGAGATAATCGGTGTCTACCTTCATGATAGGTACATCGTCACCCACATATCACTTTGCATCAGGTGAGATTTCTGGTCAAATGAAAGTCTATCGACTGTAAAAAAACTAATATCTCAACCTGCAATAGCTAAGGTTGTTTGTTTTCCTACTTCTGTCAGCATACAAAAGACAAAAAATAATATATCAAATCCTAAAACAGACGGAGTTATAATTTATATTAATATAGTAAGCTATATATTACGGTATAGCAAGCTGCCACAGACAAGGCTATGCTATAATATATATTTTTTATTAGCTCTGCGACTGTCATGACTTACTATACCAAAATATATCGTGATATAACTGTCGACATATTTTAGTGACGTACTAAAAATATACGTTCTAGCTGCGTCTGTGGTCACTCGCCGATTACTATAGAAAATATACCGTAATGTACCTTGCTATGATTTATATTAGTATATATTACAGCTCCGCCTGTTGTGGGCTTAAATTGTAAGCTTTTTAAAACATAAGACGTACGCACTATCCGCAGAATATAGAAATGTAGTAGGTATCAGTGGCCACGATAGTGGCCCTGCCAAGTCAAGTAGACGGCGGCTGCCACCTGAAACCCTTTTTTCGAACTGTCTCACTTATTTTACTCTACTCTGATTTTTATTTTACTCTACTCTGTTTTTTTTGATAATGCAAAATAATCCACCATACAAAAAGAATAACGTTTCACTCTATTGATATTCTCGTTCTATTTTTTGTGAAACATGGTTCAACAAATTTCTGCGCCAAAAACTCTGTGCTTTCGGTTTTAGATGGGCTGCGCGGGTTATTTTATTTATTTGCGATGGTTTTGTACGCAGCGGCTGAAAAGGCTCTTTCTGTTTTCTATTTGTACTTTCTAACCTACGATTCAATGGTTTATGCATGATGGTCATTTTCACAACAATTTCCAACAGCAGAGAGTTTTATTAGAATTTGAGTTAACCAGGAACTTGCCCATAGTGTACCTAAGGTATACAAATACCGTTCCGCAATCTGTTAGTCGTCTCTCATAGACGCAATCTGGAGAAGGGCGCTATCGTCCTGATATTGTAATAAGCATCTGCCTCGATAGCAAAATAAGAAACAACACCTAATGTACTACACCTGTCTGTATAGGTCTACCAAAGTTTACTTACATACTGCATAGAGTCTTGGGGTGTACGTGTACCTAGCCCATAAAAACCTACTGCTCCCATTGGAAAAGGCACGGCGCGCTGTGTTTAAAGTCACTAATTTTCTGCCCTATAGATTCCCAACTACTAAACTGTACTAAGTGAGTAACGTCTAAGCAGTGCATCAATTATTTATATTAGGACTTAAAATAAAGTAACATAGTCAGATTTAATCCAGCAGCGCAAGGAGGAGGACGTGCGATTTTTGACGGAATGCAGACTTTCACTGCTATCATTCAGCATTTTCCCTGTTTCCTTGGTAGTTATTTCATTTATTATTGCTTGCATGAAGGTAGATACATTCATTCTTAGGTCTAAGTTGAATGGTTATTACTAGGTACATAAATACATGCACCCTGTAAGGGCACTGCAAAACTGAGTTTAATTTATTTTCACAATATCAAATGGAATTTATTCAAATAAAAAAAAAATACTCTACCAACAACGAACCATAAGTGGCGAAATTAGTTTAAGATAAATAAATACATAGATAATGCTGGACATAGGACGCAGCATCATCTAGCCCCAAGATAAACAGAATTTGTGTTATGGGTACTAGATGACTGATATACTTGTTAGAATAGGTACATTACTTAAACAGGGTTATTGGGCAAAATCTGCAGTTCACGTAGTGTTACTAATTTACCAATAACCCTGTATAGAAAGTTTTTTTTTATTATTCGTAACAAAATACCTAGAGCACGAGACAAATATTTTAAGTCAGGAATTGAACCCGCAACCTCCTGCGTCGCAAGTGGACCTACGCCCGCCGCGCTATATCGGTCGTTATGACCAAAAGACTAATTTGAACGTCCTGCTAAAATCTAAGTTGCGTTTCTACCTATCTTATTAAATAATTTTTTACAACAGCATCTAATTAGTATACGGGGCAAATAGTGAAAATGTAACTGCATTGCAGGCGCGGCAAAGAATCCGTTGATTTATGTGAATTTCAACTGAACTTGCGCAAACACTGAAATGAAAACTAGCTCCGGAAATGCATAACTCTACCGAAATTAACCTTCTGTTTTTAAAATTGAAACAGGGTTGAAAATTTTAGCTACTATTTTTTTAATTGAAACGTGGTTCAAAATATTAATTTTGTGTGGCCTTTTATTTGGAATGGCTGCAGCTTCTGTCACTTGACCAGATAATGAACGAGTTTTCAGTTTCCAACTAGTAAGTAGGTATTTCAGAATGTTTTCAAACATTCTTAGGTAGGTACCTAGGTATAGGTAGAACCTAGTAATAATCTGACTCAGAGCATCAGCATTGCCATTCAGCGGGGTAATGCAGCCAGCTTCTTGGGCACGCTTCCGACTGGTGGATAGGGATCAGTTGAGCTACCTATAGATTGCTTGCAACAGTCTGCAGTTAGCTCAATTGTATCAATTGTAAATACTAGTTTTAATTTAGTTCTAGTATTTGATTCTAATTTTCTTTGTTAGTACTAAAGAAACTTAAAACTTTGACCCATTACAGGGTGCCACGTAACATGTGTACCTAATAATAATAAGCCAAAAGGGAATGTTCTGGACCCCGAGGGGATCAACTTGCAAATAATGATTTCTTTCATTTCGAATATTTTTCATTTTTTTTCCCATGCGTTTACTTTTATACGCGCTTTGTCATTACTTAACATTACATACAAATGTTTCGGTTTTTTTTTTATCAAAACCGGTGTTTTATCACGAAATAGTTAGGTAGAATAATGAGCAACTACTTTGAAATTACAATTATTAATAATAATGTTAAATAGCGCAAAAGAACACGAATATGAATATGAAAAAAGTCTTTTCACAGTATAAAAAAAACGAAATTCAAAAAGTCGTTGAACGAGAGTTGATTCCCTCGGGGTCCAGAATCACCCATTTTGGCATAGTACACATGTTTCGTGGCACCTTGTATACCTGACCGATATTCGTATCGTCGTTTGGGGAATGATTAGCAGTTGGCGTATAGTTTTTTTTATTATTATTTTAAAGTGCTCCCAACAGAAAAATCACATTACATGAAATATTACATAGCAAAGTGTTCTTAATGTACAGTGTTCTTCTAATAAAAGGGACATTGTAATTGCTAAAGGATACAAAAACATATTTAAAGGATACAATATTTCAAAATACAATATAGGTACGGACTGATAATGATGACAATTATACCTAAGTATCCCAAACTCATGTAAATTACTACGGTTTGTTCTTTTCAAAATGCAAGAGACAAAATTTCAATAATTGAAATGTTTGTTGATTCTGCGGTTTGGTACTCCACTGTAGAGCCATTTCAAAGAACGATTGTAAGGCTACAATCTGAAAAGAACTCTATGTTGATAGCGCGTGCGGTGTTATTTGCACGGAGAGATTCATGAAATAACTAGATAACAATAATAATAATTAATAATAACAACATTGATCTTATCTAACAAAATAAATACAAACTAAATATACAAATAAAATATTTACAATATACTGCTTAGATACATATTATATAAAAATAGTAAGTACCAATATTCACTATTTTGACAGGAAAAACTGCTTGACGCGAGCTTTAAAAATTGATAAGGATCTGTTTCTAACTTAAATAAATTATTCATATTTCAGAACAGTTTTTATTATATAAATAATAAATAATGCTGGACAATTCACACAGCATTATCTAGGCCCAAGCTAAGCAGAGCTTGTGTTATGGGTACTAGATAACTGATATACATAATACATTACATGGATAGATATTTTTACTATACATAGAAAACGACCAGAACACCCTGAACAAATGTCTGCAGATCGTACCCACATTTGTCCCGAGGCGGGAATGGAACCCGCAACCTCCTGCGTCGCAGGCAGGCCTTCGCCCACCGCGCCACAGTGGTCGTCAAATTCAAGAGAGGCTCAATATTTCTTGTTTGCTCTTACATTAAGTATAACATAACACTAAACAGCTGTCCTACACTTTCTAGTGTTTGTACCTAATAGGATAATTAACTAGGTAGGCAGGCACCTTAGTTCAATACAATACTTTTACACTGATTTGCAAGTAAATTAAGGCGTTCATTGAATGGGGCCCCATTTTCCTTGTTTGCTCCATGTTAATTGTCTAACCAAGAAGCGTGTTAGCATTCCGGTCTCGAAGTGAAATTTCACTTGTTGCGGATTAATCTCATTTCAGCATTTGGTGTTTTGTTGATTTATTACAGTTGGCATACAGGAATATTCCAATCCAAGACACTGCACGAAGTTGTTGTCTTCGAAAACTAAACATTGCTTTCAAGAAGATAATTTATCAGTTTTTACAATAATATAAAGAAAGAAGTCCCAGATATTTTCGACCAGGCACGTGTCGATCTCGTTGCTTAGTTGGTTAGAGCGCACCTGTACTGAAGCTGAGGCGCGGGTTCGAATCCTGCCAAAATCGAAATTTTTTGGGATATCCTTAAAAAGTTTTCGTAGAAGATTTACCCAGTGCGAGTAACGCACTATAAAGCAAAAAGCTAAAAATATAAAGAGAGATAAAAACTATAAATATACTAGTTACTGTACGCGGCTTCGCACGCGCTTTTCAAGTACCTAGCCTATGTCCATCCAAGGGATACCATCCAAATCCCCCCCTGCCAAGTTTTATTAAGATCCGTTCAGGTGTTTAGGCATGAAGAGGTAACAGACAGACAGAGTTACTTTCAAATTTATGATATTAGTATGGATAATACTGGACCATTCACACAGCATCATCTAGCCCCTAGCTAAGCAGAGCTTGTGTTGGGTACTAGATTGGTACTAGATGATTGATAGGTATACATAATACAATAAAAACATTACATTCATATAATTTGATCATATATATTTTTTATAAATAGTTAATACACAGAACACCCCGAACAAATATTTGCAGATCGTACAAATGTTTGTCTCAAGGCGGGAATCGAACCCGCAACCTCCCGTGTCGTAGGCGGACCTTCACCAGCCGCGCCACAGGAACATCTTACAATACAATCTGTTTTTTTTTTTAGGATGATGATTAAAGAATTCTCTATCTATCTTATTAATACGACCTCTGTGGCGCGGTTTATTCTTAATTCTTATTAATTAAAACGTTATTGTGTTATAGATAATTTTACATGAAAACTGCAGCGCGGATGAATTACATCTTAAATTCTTAACATAATACAGAATTTCGTGAAACTTATCTAAGGAAACTCTCGATGAGTGATCTGTTTGAAACAAAAACAATTATTACCTACTTGGCATGCCAACCAGGCAGATTGTTGGTTTCAGTGAATACATAAATTAAGTTTTCCGATAAATTTGTATGTAGGACAGAAGTAAATTATAATTGGGGTCTAACTAATTTAATTTAATTTTACTATAAAAACTAACGTATTTTGACAAATTCATGTGAGAATATAAGTGGGCTACGAGTATTTACTGCTGGAATATTTATCCTCCAACGATTTGTACCGAAGGACGTCTTTAAGGTAAGTGCGTATCTAGTCGCTCGCATTCCGCGTCCCTGGATGCAGTGCGCTTAAGAGCTCGTTGTGCACGATTCACGGGACCTGGGGCCCCTGAAGATTTCTCAAGAAATCCCACGTTAAAGTATGAAACGTTGGTTTTCTTTCAACACAAGCGAGGTTCGTAGTTAACCCGCTTACTATACTGAATTTTATTTAATTTAAACTTAATATTTTCAACAACATTGCTCCTTCAACACTTTCCTCAAAATTTTACCAGACGGGTTCTTCGGTATACTATCCAAAAACGTTATATCTTTAATCTTCTTGTACGGAGCCACTCTTTCGTTCACAAACCGGGTGATGTCCTCAATACCAGCGTTGGAGTTTTGTTTGAGAACTACAAAGGCCTTGGGTCGTTCTCCTGAATAAGGATCTGGTAAGCCGACGACGGCTGCGTCTAAGATTTCAGGGTGATCTTTTAGTACGTTTTCTAGTTCAGCTGGCGGTACTTGGTAGCCCTTTACCTGAAAACAAAAACGGTAAATAATGATGGACTTACAAATTGTAAGTAGGTATATTTAAGACTAAGTTTGAATTCATTTAGAGGTTCATTTCAGTAGACATTAGTTTTTGCAAATGCCCGCAGCGCATTCTCAGGAAAATTGCCAAAAATTCGCGTACTTACATGATCTACAACTACAAACCAAAAAATGTCTGTTGCAATGATGTCCACCAAAAATGCGTGTAACATACTTAAATATAGCTTTAAAGTAAACTGATTGCAAGACTCCCAACTCTTCCCGTGGATGTCGTAAGAGGCGACTATGGGACATACACCGGGGGGCGGGCAGCAGCGTCTCTTGCAGAACAGATCTACCACCGAACTGCGATCCCAACCCGCATGCCCAGAGCGTGGGATTACGGGCATTACCCCCCAGTTCCCACCCATTATCAGGGAGAGGCATGCGTCCAACATTGGACCATTATAGGCTTTTAAGGTTGAGGGTTGAGAATTGCAAGACCTAACACGTTAAATAAAACGGAACTTGACCCTTCTGGGCATACGATAACCGCATAGAATGGAAATAGTTACAGTTAATAAGTTATACCTGTAACTATTTCCATTCTTCACAGATTACTAACTTAATACCTGTAACTGATTAGATTTCAGTTACAGGTATTAAGTTATACCTGTAACTATTTCCATTCTTAGTAATCGGCTCTGAGTAGGCAAGTACCTACACCAACGCTTCTCTACCTTACCTTTATAAGTTCCTTCAATCTGTCTATAATGGTAATCAATCCATGTTCGTCTACCTTTGCAGAGTCGCCGCTTCTGTACCAATCACCGTCGACGAATACTTCATTGTTGGCTTGCGGATTGTTTTTGTATCCTTTCATCAAGTTTGGACCTTTGATCAAGAGCTCTCCGACCTGAAAATAAATGTTTTACAGAAATAAAAAATAAAAAATCTTTACGTGGTAGGTTTCCAAACGAGCGTTATATGAGTGGTGAGCCGCGTGAAATGCGTCGTCTTTTAATAAAATATATTGAATAAGCTATAAATAATAAGCATTAAGCATGACGTGTATGTGTGATGATGAGCATGACGTGTCTGTCTTTGTATATTACGTCAGAGCACCCAAACTGGTAATGGATTTTGTTCAATTTTTTTATACTAGCCTGGTTTCATAATAATATTATCGTCAGAATTACATTTTTGTAAAACTTACTTGTTAGCACATGAATATGGTAGAGCTATTGCAGAGCTAAAGTCCTTATCTAAAGTCACTTACTTCATTTGGCCCCAAATTCTGTAAGTTTTCACTGACTACCCTCAGTTGGATGTTAGGCAGGGAGCGCCCTACAGTGTCATAGCTGTCTCCTTTTACGCTGACTGAAACTAACGGGCTGGCTTCTGTCATACCGTAACCTTGGCCAAACGTGACGTCTTTCTGCAAGAAAATAATCTTAACGTAATGCTGCATATTACGACAGAATACAGGTTTTGGAGCAGGAGTATGAAATCTTTTGATCTGCAAATATATCCTCCGGGACACTTCCCGCAATAGGTTATATCCGGTTATTATTAAATTGTTTCAAAACACCTAGAATCTAGATTATTTGAAACTCCATGATAGTTTCAGATTGTTTCAAAACATCTAGGGTGTAGATTGGTTGAAACACACCGAGACTAGCATCTGCTAGAGGTAGTTTGCCTGATTCAATTCAATACTGATTGGAAGCATCCCGAAGATGGTGGCTGCTTCACACCGCTGCTGTAGGTATCTATAACAATACAGATCGTGTGGTGGCTTAGAATTCGCACCACCCCTTCTTTTCCAGCGGATGTCGTTAGAGGCGACTAAGGCACATCCACCGGGGGTAGGCAGCAGTGCCTCCTGTAGAACAATTTTACCATCGAACTGGTATCCCTGACGCGCATGCCCAGCGTGGGGATTATGGACACTACCCCATATGACAGAAGCCAATGAGCCACTTATCAGGAGGAGGCCTGCATCCAGCAGTAGACCAGCCCCCCTAGCACGGGGATTGTTGTCTAGGGTAGAATAGAGAAAAAATACGTCACTTCGTCATCCAATGCGTAAATTATTTGAAATGCATTCCACCAACTTCAATAATGTACGCAATGTATGGCGATGCAATGTCATTATTGTCTATTCTACCCTAGACAACAATCCCCGTGCTAGGGGGGCTGGTAGATATAGTCAGTAGATTACAATGCTGATGCGCTGATTTAAGGGGATGCACTTAGCTTTCATAACTTACCGGAGCTTTTTCTAAGAATTTGTGAATATCAGCTAGCGGCAGAGGCGCGGCCCCACATATCGAAGTCTTTAGATGCTGCAAATGCTTCGGAGTTACCTCCGGGTGTGAACCCAGGAACATTACTGAAATAAAAACCAAAATGAAAATAGTGAGTACCCACATTTCACAACGACAGATCATTTAGCTTTATAATGTTTTTATTTTATTAAGGTTGCCTGGGAGAAATCGCTCTCAGCGATAACGCCGGCTTTTGTACTGTAGGTATATGTTTTATTTAGATACAAGATTTTTGATTCATGTTTTTTTTGTACAATAAAGTGTTAATTCATTCATTCATTATATTAAGCAGAGCTTGCGTAAGGATTTAGGGTTTAGCTTTAAACAGAGATGCGATACGAAGTTGCTCTTCGTGGCCACCAAACTCTGTTTTAGAATCTCTGTCTAAACTTTACAAAATAATACTATTACAGAGGCATTATGAAATAGGTAACATAAGAAACTGTTTAATGGATTTTTGAAAATTCATTTGTTTAACGTAAAAATAAGAATAAATAGGTGGCAGCGCTAGTGTGAGTCGGGGGTGTGCCTTAAATAAATTAGCATTTAAAATTTATAATAATTTTAGTTAATTTACCCATTGGAGGCGCCAGGTACATCAGGTTAAATGGATATTTCAGCAGAGTATTCAGAAACGTATCGGCTTGAAACTTTGGCAGGGTCACCAGCTTTAACCCAACAGAAAGTTTATGCAGCAACAGGATCCCTTGACCGTATGAGTGGAAGAGTGGAAGAATCACTAAACTGGTGTCTTGGTTGTCTGCTGAAATTGTTTTTTGAAATATTTAATATTTTTGTGTGTATTACTTGAGCTTTTTTCGGCTGTCCAAGCGTTCTGGAAGGTCTTGAGGAAACAAAGCATTTTGAGTTTTGATTTAAGTACTTATTACATTATTGGCTTTTGAGAGTACCTACCTGGATATGAGTACCTAAGTTTTTGTAAATAGCTGTCATTATGGTGAAGTTTTGACGTGTCCTTTGGATGAGATGATATCGATGAGTGGTATGTTCCATGTTTTTTTTATTTCATATTACTTACATCAATAAGTTTTAATTTGTTTTATTGTATTTTTTTTGTTTTTGTTTCATGTATCTCAAAATATAAAAATCTAACCATAGAAAATATAAAAATATGGACTTAAAACTGGTGGTAGTTTTAAGTCCATATTTTTATATTTTCTGTGGTTAGATTTTTATATTTTGACATACATGTGACATGCATTTTACAGTAAAAAATGGCTTCCTACAAGTTTCAAAAGAGTGGCCCGCGAACTGTTCTTTATTTGATACCGTCAAAATAAAATGCTTCCTAACATTACGAGTCAAGCCCATATTTGAAAGCACATGTTTGTGCTGTGCGGCAGCGGTGTGGTCCTGATCGTCGACAACCTTTACCCTTTACTCTTACTTTTTTATAATGTTCGTAGCTATTTACAATAAGAAAAATCGGGCTACTAAAGAGTTACAAAAACACCAAAACCCCCTTTTCACGGGAGGTTGTGTGTCATCCTACACATTTCAGCTTTTTAACTTCAACGGTTTTGGCTGGGCGTTTTCACCAGAAAATAGCATATTTTTTTATGGTATTAAGATTATATTTTCTGCCGTGGGTAAGTAAAGGGGTTTAGATAGAGTTAACACAAACCTGTGGTCTCCGAATACTGTCTCAACTCGGTATTCTGCTGTTCGCAGTTGGCAACAATACAATAATGCGTAAGTTCTACTCCTTTAGGCAGTCCTGTTGTACCACTAGAGTATGGCAGTAGAACAACATCATCTGCATCTCTTTTCACTTCTTTCAGTACATCAAGATCTATGTTTGTATCTTCAACCAGCTCTTTGTAAGATACTGTTCTGTTTGGTAGTTCGGCATCTATGTCGAAAGCTATTACAGGGATATCTTTTTTGCACAGTTTCAAAGCTTCTCTCATTGTAGGGACTAAATCTGCATTAGATATGACAAGTTTGGCGTCTGAGAGTAGGATTTGTCTTTGGACTTCATCTGAAAGTTGATTAATATAGGTAGGTACTTATTTAAGTAACCAGTTTCTGCCCGCTGCTGCTTCGCACGCATTGGTCAAGGTTTTATCTATCACATGGGAACACATTTGTGGGATAAAAAGTAGCCTATGTTATATTAAAGGCCTAAAACTACCTGTACCTACTTATGTAAAATTTCAGCCCGATCCGTTCAGTAGTTTTGGCGTGAAGAGTTAACAAACATCCAAACTTTCGCATTTATAATATTAGTGTGATTATTTTGGCTGTCTATTACCATTTTGGTCGCAGAACAAAGTAACTTGCTCGACTCCTTTTTATTTTTACATAGCAAACTTTTAAGTTAACTACCTAAAAGTATAATTTTGCGAAAGTAAAAATATTGATCTAAATGGCGATGGCATTTCCTACCTCCGTTACAGATACAAGTGTTCACCCTTTTAACATGTCCTTTTAGCACGCTTTTTCCTGATACTCAAAAAAATATGCGCAAATTTTCTTTGGTGTAAAAGAAAGCTAAATTGAACTCACGCGCAGTGTAAACAGGATTGAAAGTCGTTGCAATACCACCAGCTGCAAATATCCCTAATACAACAGTAGCGTATTCTGGAACATTCCTCATCATCACTGCCACTGTATCGCCATTTTGAATTTTGAATCTTTTTCGAAGATTGGCTCCGAATATTCGAGACTGTTTGTAGATCTCTTCGTATTTGTAGCTTCGGTTAGTTATTCCGCAAATCTGATGCAAAAGTAAGACAAGTATTTACAAAGTAGAGAGACTCCACAGGCGTCGGTGTCAAACTATACCTATCTACCTACGTTACCAACGGCCCGACAGTGCTTTTTGTAAATAGGTAGAAATAACGTTTTCATCACTTCCACTCGAAAATGGTGACTTAGCAGCTCGAAATAGTCAAATGTGGAATAATACTTAGTTAGGTACCTATTTGTTCAACAAATATCCAAGGTATAGGTATACTTAATGTAATAAATTAGTTTATAATTATTTATAAATAATTTATACCTAGATTTAACTGTTAATGCAAAAATTTATCCCCCGACAGGACCTTACAATATTAAAAAATTTAAACCCTTCTTTTTGTAATTTATATTTCTGTATTGTTTTCTTTGGTGTCTACCAAACAATGTCTACGTTTTACTATGTGACCTTGAACCTAACTTAACATTAACAGCAAATTGGTTCCTTATCTCTTTAAATTAAAGCTTAAAATTATTTAGTAGAGTAGGTACCTAGGTAACTACCAACAACACTTACCTTTTAACTAATCATAATTTCAATAATATTGTTATCCTGTTTCGGACCAAAACATAGCTAAGTAGGTAGACACCTGTTTGACTCGTTCGAATTCGATAAGAACCATAAACTACTCACGAATTTTATTTACTAAGAGTACAAATTCTAACTATTTGTTTACCTACGAAGGTTCAAAATGTTGAATAATTTTAAAATGTAACTTACCATTGCAACCTTTGTGGGCCATTTATCTAAATTTCTCCAAATGTAATCATCCAACGGCATCCTCGGGATTACTATGTCTTTACACGGAGATTTGATAACTCTATCTTTCATCCATATATCTTTTTTGAACACTGAGAACTCCCGACATGGTATTTTGAACCTTAACCACTTCATTTTCACTAAGTTTTGTAAACGATTGTTTGGAAGTGTTATTTGTTTTGTTTTTATCAGTGTGTTTGACACAGGTCCGTTCAGTTCAATGTACTGATTGCCTCTATCTACATATTGAAGCGAACTGCGAAGTTTAGTCAGTTTGTGGCATGCTTTAGGGATTATTTATATATTACACCGGGCCGTGTCCGGGGACGGGCCGTGTATGTGGCCCGGACGGGGCACGGATTTGAAAAGTGACATACATTTTGTATGCCACAGACTTTTCTCTGTGCCCTACTGTAGAACCGTCTCTCGTGCCAACTCTCCACTGCCTCGCACCCTCGCTGGGCTCAACAGACTTCTTGACCAAAACCCAGACTGTGATATCTTCGCAGATGAATGGAAGAGTTTTATGTTAGTATGCCTGAGGTTTTGCGAGAGGGATGAATGAAAGGATGCTTGTTCGATTGGTTATTTTAGTTTAAGTCATTGCAATATTTTGAAATCTTATTTTACTATACCAATTAATTTATTTGCCTGCATGATCAAAAACTATTTAATTTTTAATATTCTATTTTGATTTATATATATTAACTTATTAGATAATTATAAATAATGTGTTTTAATCTTAAGTAACTAATGTAATTGGTTTTATAAATTGTGTTAGTTACTATGTTTAATAAACAATGAAGCAGTTTATATTCAACAGTGCATTGATCCGTAGGTATCCCGTCCGGCCGGGCCAACTAACTTCTCCGTACTAACTGCTCCGGTCCGCCCCGGCCTCAGCCCGGTCCGGACACGGCCCGGTCTAATATAAATCATCCCTTAGGCATCGTTTTTGAGCCCCCGTTTTACGTTGAGTGGAGAGGGGTTTAATTAGCATTTTCAAAATTATATTCTTAAATTATATTATTAAAACCATTTTTTGTTGAATAAAATTAATTTAGTTTTACCTACGTATTTAGATTCGGTAGGTAGGTCCGAGGTAAGTTTTTGAGCCTGCGTTGCAGGTAGAGTTGGTTAAATTTGGATTTTGAGAATTAATATGCTGAATCTACAAGGTAGGTAATAAAACGTTTTTTGCTGAGTATAATTTATTTCGTCTTTTGATTAGAATTACACATAAATTCGGCAATTGATCATTTATCTTTATATTCTTTAACATCTTATTCAATAACATTAAACTTAAATTTATATTTAACAACACATTTATAAAAATATAAGTTTACAATTTTATTAATAGTAAACACTTAACACTTCTAACGCCGAATTTTATAATTCTTAATTTTAAGGGTTTCGAGATCGGTTTCGAAACCCTTTTATGGTCTCGCTCGGTCCGTTCCCGTTGTTTCTTGAATATCTCAGTACCTAACTACTGCAGATATTGAGTTGAAATTTGAAAAAATGATACATTTCGTGCGCCATTACTGTTTTAAAGAAAAAAAAAACAATATTATCAGTACCTACAAATTGTGATGTTGAAATTTCAAAATAGACCTATGGGGGCACTTGGGGTATCAAACAAGATGTATCCCCATGAGATTTATCCCACGGGGTTAGTGCCCATAATAAATAAAAGCCTGTGTGGCGATTATCAGGTGGAGGTCTGCGTCCAGCAGTGGACTATTATAGGCTGTTGAGGTGAGGTGAGTAAAGCGATTGGTTAACTTCGGACCCTAGCGTCTTCGCAAAAGCGTTCATAATGATGGCAGTGAATTAAAATAAACCGAAGAGTAGGGTTCTACGCGCTAACGAAGTTGGGTAATAGATTTTAATAAGTCATGTATTATTATGCCTCTATTTACTCACTATCTACGGCGCAAGTATTTACTTAACTGATAGTCTTATCCTTTTGAGTTTACATAATAGTCAACAAAGATTATTTCGGTGTTTATGACTACTTACAATGTTCATATCTATAATAACTAAGTATCTACCTTTTCTTCACATTTGATGATCAGAATTTTAAAGACGATAAAATCTTTCAAAATAAAAAATTGTTTTATTCGAGCTCAACTCGGAACACTTTGTATTATCGTGCGTTTAAAAGGGGGCCATAAAAACTTAACAAAATTATTCTCTCTGCTCTAAAACATTGGTCAATAAGCTTAAAAATCACATAGAATCATATCACTTAGATAGATATTTATTTATACTCCTAAAACAAAAGTGTGTCCTGAGCTCCATACCATGACATACCATGAGCTCCCATAACACACTAAGCAGTGGGTTCTAACTTGTTTTCCATAGCTTAAAATGAGTATACATGGTGTAACAAAAAGAAACGACCAAACTTTAAAGGCCTGTATTTTAAAATTTGGTCCTTTCTTTTGTTGGTTCAGATTTGATCAAAGAACACCGGAAAACATTAAAAAAAAACTGTAATACTTTAAAGTTTGGTGCCTTCATCTTTGTTACACCCTATATATAGAGTGCTTTTCACGAAAGAAGTCCCGCGACATTTAAATTATTATTATTAATTTAAAATTTAGTCTACGCTAAATTCACTCAATTCATACATACGCACTGCCGACAGCACTGCGTCTAGGGGACTTCTTTCATGAAAAGGACTCTATTTATCTGGTTTAAATGGTCAAGTCTTAGCAATACTTCTCTTTTAAAACCCTCCTCAAAATTTTACCCGCCGAACTTTTCGGTATAGCGTCTAAGATAGTTATATCACTGATTCTTTTATAAGGTGCCACTCTTTCGCTGACAAAGTCGACTATATCTTTGGACTGGCATTGTTGATTGTTTTTAAGGACTACAAATGCTTTAGGCTCTTCGCCGTTGATCGGGTGTGGGACGCCGATGACAGCGGCGTCGTCGATTGCTGGGTGCTGCCGAAGAACTGCTTCTAATTCTGCTGGAGGGACTTGGAACCCTTTTACCTGGAAGGAAAGTGTTATTTTACAAGTAGTTCGATTTCTACAGACACATGACATGTGTCTTAGAAATCGAACTACTTATTAAATACGGAATTGATAAAAGCATACCTTAATAAGTTCCTTCAGTCTATCAGCTATAGTGATGAAGCCATTTTCATCTGCCACTGCCAAATCCCCTGTTCTGAACCATCCGTCTACGGTAAACGCCTCGTTGTTCGCTTGTGGGTTGTTTCTGTACCCACGCATTACTTGTGGACCACGGACGAGGATTTCTCCAGTCTGTGGGATAAAAACAGTTACATCTATTACATATAAGCAGTTGTGTGAGTAAGTACTCATACAAAATGGGGAATGGCGAATACTACTACTCAGTTTCTGTGCCTAGACTTGGGTCTATCTTTATCAAATCTAAGTAGACCTCAGACTCGGTACAAACCTCCTTGGGCCACAGGTTATTCAAGTCTTGGTCGACTATCCTAAGCTACGTGCTCAGTATAAGCGGGAACCTATCCACTGAGCCGGACTATTACCCAATTAAAGTAGATCTCAGATCAAATATCAATATCAAATGTCAAAGTGCTTTATTTCCTTTAGACCTTACAGGACTCTTGGGCATGTCACAAAATACAAATTACATAATGTAAAACTAGGAAATAAAGTGGTCACTTTGATTTTTTTGTTCACTTTAATCTTTTTAAGGTAAAGTAAAGAAGCGAACAAGAAACCTTCACCTTGTTAGAATGTTAGTTTTCGAGTTGGAGCAAAAGTAGTCCCAAGATTTTTTTTCGTCTAGATAATCTGATATTTTGTAGTAAGCCTTTTTACAAAGGACATGTTTGACAATTTGTTTGAATTTATTCATTGATAGTTTTTGCAACTCACCTTGGAGTTTTGTTGTAGAAGCGTATACACTGCCTTTTGAAACATACATTAATCTTGTGTAGCCTAGTTATGGGCACAGCGAGTTTATTCTTATTTCTAGTATTTATATTATGTCGCTATTTTTAGGGAACCTATTGATATTTCTATGAGTGTACAACAAGTTTTCACAAATATATTGACAGGGGACGGGGAGTTATGGTACATACCTCGTTTAGATCCTAGGATCTGCAAATCCTGGTCGTATATTCTCAGCTGCGTGCTCAATATAGGCGGCCCGGTCACTGAGTAGTTTTTCCCTTTTCAGTTGCGAGGAGTTATTGTGACGATTGGAGATGTCTTTGTTAGCTTAGAGGCTACGAAGATGGGGCCATGGGTCTATTTTTAACCAATCTATCTAGATCTCAGACACGGTACAAACCTCGTTAGGTCCTAGGTTATTCAAGTCCTGGTCGACTATCCTTAGCTGCGTGCTCGGTATAGGGGGCCCGGTCACTGAGTAGTTCTTCCCTTTCCAGTTGCGAGGAGTGATTGTGACGGTCGGAGATGTCTCTGTTAACCCGTAGCCTTGCCGGAAGTCTATGCTTTTCTGGAAATTGAGAGAGGGTGAAGAGTCTTCGCCTTGTCTTTTTAACTTTTTTTAACTGTGGTGTGTGTTTGTGCTATTAACGAAAGGAAAACAAAACAGGAGGAGGTTCTTTGTTGGCTGTATGTATTTTCTATGTAATGTTTTTCGATTTCTCCGTCAATACGTCTTACGTCCTAAGCATAGATCTTTTTTATTTATGAATTGTAATTTAAACAAAAAAATGTAGTAATAACCAAAAAAAAAAATATTACTCAGTTTCGGGTGATAAAAACGCTGACTATTTTTTGTTCCATCATTCAGTTTTTCAACATGGAATTACTCTCGGATTGACACTTCTTCTTGGAATTTATGCTCATCATCATCAGCCTATGATAGTCCACGGCTGGACATAGGCCTAACGAGCGCCACAGCGCCCTGTCTTCAGCTTGACGCATCGAACATCTCTCTGCAGTCTTTCGCAGGTCGTCATCCGACCTGGCTGGAGGGAACGTTTACTGAGTCGTGGTCTCCACTCAAGAACATGTTTACCCCAACGGTTGTCGGTTCTTCACAATTCAATAGTTTTGCACTTTGCACTTTGGTCGAATCCAGTTGAAGCAATATTAGTAAAGATTCACTTACCTTTGCCTTATCCAGGAATCTCTCAACATCAGAGTTCGACAGAGGTGCGGCTCCGTTGATCATACACTCGATATACTTGAAAGCTTTCTCACTTGCGAGTGAGTGCGAACCCATCAACAAAACTGCAATCAAAAACACTCTTGTCAAACCTTGAAATGTTTTAATAGGCTACTTGACTACTACTGGGAAATAATTCTAACGTATTGTCTGATAAAAATAATGCAAAATGTGGTTAATATTTCTTCAAGGCCAGTCGTATTAGTTATACAAACTAATTTTCAAGTTTGAATAAAATAATGCCGCGCCAAAACGATAATCTCTGTCATGGCTCCCGTTTTCCAAGCTATGACGTCACCCCGCCATACCACACCTAACAAGAAGAACTCATTGACACTGTAATCTGAGGATGTATGACGTCACTTGCGATCCAACCAAACACGCATAGCGTTTTCGGTCACGTGATCATAATATCAATAAATGTGTAATTTTAATCCCGTGTTTTTTACCTAAAAAAGGCATATTTTTAATAAAAATCACCTGATTACGCTTTGTTACGTTGTCACTGACTAGGATGAAGACAATTTGAAACTTATTTTTAATGTAGTCAAATAGCCTATTCATACTAGCTGCTGCCCGTGGCTTCGCACGCGCTTTTCAAGTAGCCTATATAGTTCCCCGGATATCATTATCCTCTCTGCCAAATTTCATTGTGATCGTTCAGCCGCTTAGGGGTGAAAAGGTAACAGGCGTAGATTTTATTCTGTTATTGTAATTTTCTTTCAATAAATATATTGAAAAGCCAAAAGGAATAAACTTTAATGCTTCTGATTCTTAGTAATGTCTTACCTAATGGCGGAGCTACGAACAACACATTAGTTTTGTGTTTCTCCAGAGTCTTGAAGAATACTTCCGGCTGCAGTTTCGGTAACGTGACAATCTTGCAGCCTAAAGACATCTTGTGGAACATAATCACTGATGCCGCGTAGATGTGGAAGAATGGTAGCACTGCTAACACTGAATCTTGGTGTGTCGCTGGAATATGGAGAAATAAATATTCAAATGAAAATGAAAACTGAATCTTTTTAGTAAGTACCTACAAAATGTTCATACTCGCGACTATTACCTAAGATATAAAGTAAGTATTATTCAAAAACTTTATATAACAAAGAAAATTACAATCAAATAATAGAACTAAATTATAACAAGTATTTACAATTGAAATAATTGAGCCAACTGCAGACTATTGCAAACAATCTACAGGTAGCTCAACTGATCCATATCAAAACCAGTCGGAAGCGTGCCCAAGTCGCTGGCTGCATTGCCCCGTTGTATGGCAACGCTGAAGCTGCGCCGGAACTCACCAGGTCTCGGGTCAAAAACGGGTTGGTTCCAAATAAAAAAAAATGTAATAGGTATAGTATATCGGGGTATGGGACGCGGGGAAAGACCGTATGATACTTATTGTAGCCAAATTAAGCCATATTTTCTAATGATGACATCACTACCTATAAATGCCGACGCCATTAAATGGCGTCGTAGAAAATGAATGTAAAGAATGTAAAAAATCTCGAACGGCAAATACTAGTTTTAATTGAATTCTATTATTTGATTGTAATTTTCTTTGTTAATAGTATAAACTGCAGACTGTTGCAAACAATGTACGGGTAGCTCGACTGATTCCTATCGATAACAGTCGGAAGCGTCGTCAAGACGCTACTGGCTGCATTGGCCCGGCTGTATGGCAATGCTGATGCGCTGTACATAATTAAACTTACCAGTTGTTTCATTATGAACTCGAACTCCATCATCATTCACCTGCTCCCCATTAGCAATGACATTCCTGTGTGATAGCTCAACACCCTTCGGCATTCCTGTCGTCCCGCTCGAATACGGCAGGAAGCATATATCGCTGCCACTTCTCCTGACTCTTTTCAACACACTAGTGTCTGCGTGTTGGTCCTCGCTTAGTTCGTTGAAGCAGACGGTTCCTTCAGGAGTTGCGTCGCCACCGTTGGTTTTCACTGTGATTATGGGAATGGTTATCTTGGCGAGATTGAGGGCATTTTTTATTACTTTTAGTGTTTCTGGAAGGGTGATTACTGCTTTTGCGTCTGAAAGTACTAGTTGGCGCTGGATTTCATCTGGAAAAAAGATATTATACCCATTCATTATTATTGTCATTTTAACATATAAAAAACTTGGCTGTGCTTTCTGATTCACAATTATTGTGTCCACGAAATTTTGGAACTACATTCGATTTTTAACTAAATGCAAAAATCAAAAACAATCAAATATCAAAGTGCTTTATTTCCTTTAGACCTTACAGGACTCTTGGACACGTCACAAAATATAAATTACATAATGTAAAACTAGAAAATAAAGTGATCACTTTGATTTTTGTTCACATCAATCTTTTTAAGGTAAAGTAAAGAAGCGAACAAGAAACCTTTACCTTGTTAGAATGTTAGTTTTCGAGTTGGAGCAAAAGTCGTCCCAAGATTTTTTATCGTCTAGATAATCTGATATTTTGTAGTAAGCCTCTTTACAAAGGACATGTTTGACAATTTGTATCTGAAATCTTGAATCCCGAAACACTTAGCATAGATTTAACATTATTATTCGATTTTGGTGATATAATTTGCCGCAAAGTAGCTACTACGGCCGCTATAACGACATTCGCAACAATCCTGCTCCGTACACTCTACTCGCACTTATGTCTTTCTCATGTACTGATGTACCTTGTGTTAAAACACAAGACAGTAGCAATAGAAATTATACTTAGATAAAGATAAAGATATATTTATTTGACTCGACAAAAACTGCACAGACAAAAACAAACAAGATAGGTAAAATACAAAATTAAGGAGATGTTACATACGTAGATAGATGAGAGATGTATCAGCGAGAAGTGAATTAGTATGTAGGTACAGCAAAGAAAGAAAGCTCAAAAAGCTACTTACGAGCAGTATAAATAGGGTTGATACTAGTAATAACCCCTCCAGCCTCCAATATGCCCAGGTTCACCAACGGGTAATCAGGGATGTTGGGAAGCATCACAGCTATCGCATCGCCATCTTGGATTTTGAGCTTGTTGCGAAGGTTTGCTGCAAATGTGTTTGATAGCTTGAAGGCTTGTTCGTAGGTGTAGCCTCGGCCGGTTATGGCACAAACCTGGAAAAGAATTTTATTTTTAATTTTTACCCGACATCCAACGAAGGAGGGTAAAAATTTTAAATATATTGTTGGCTGGCATCCTATGTAGGTATGTAATGTACCTAGCCGATTTTTTTTGTGAAGAGTTTGTTATTGATTATCTTTTGGCTTTGTCTCGCCGGAAGCGGTGATGGGGCCCATTGGACCTATTATTTAGATAGGATGCAGAAATTTTTTTTAGCGAATTTTTTTTTTAACCAATCAAAGCTAATGTAAGTATTATATTTTGAAAAGAAAATTGGCTATAATTTTCTTATTTTAGTTTTTTATTAATCTAAGACTCTGATTGGTATAGGGGTACGAAAGGTCCACTATTGGTCTTGTTTCAGATAAAAAGACCGGGTCGTGGACCTAATATTTTGGCGGCAATTACGAAATTCAGACTGAAATCTGATTTTGACTAAAATTTCACCAAAGTCCAAATAACTTTTGAACCAATGAATACCGCAGAACATACATGGAGGTTTAATCGATAGGTACTGAGGTCCCCCACCCCTTGTTACACCGTGTGTGTATATAGCATTGGCGCTGAAATAATGTGTATCTAGCCGTACTAAAAGTAATTACCTACCTATAAAATGAAACCGATTACAATTCTCGCACGCGCTTCTGACGGCACAGCACAACATCACACTACACTATTGTGATTCTAGCTTAGCTTAGGTTTAGTTTAGACATTAGACATTTCGGAGAATGTCTGTGTCTCGATAAATAACAAAAGAGGTTTAATCACACAATGGCCAAAACAAAGTTTTGAAACCTCCTTGAACCTGTATTGAATTTGACAATGAATTATTTTTAAATTGAGAAGGAATTGAAACGGCGTCTTCAGTAACAAGTTCATAAAAACAAAAGCGTAGGTATTTACTCTTAGACAGGCAATTGTTTTTCTGGTTATCTTGTGTTGTCAAGAGCATTATCATTGATAGCATGTTGATAGCGCGTATTGCTTGAATGACATAATGTCGGCTACCTAAATTAACATAATGGAATGGCCAATTTTGCTGCATTGTCCTTCATCAGTGGTTTATTTTTCTGTTATCTCAAGACACACGATAACCTTTTGAAATTGCAGTCGTTTGAACTTTAGACTGATCGGAACAGACATCCTGGAACAGACATGTTTTATTATTTGAACCGGAGCTATCGAAATCTATGGGCTGCTTATACCAAAGCGGTATTCGCTACCCAGAGCGGTACAGGTTAAATTTCACTTGAAATTTGCTCAGAGTTTCACGCGGTCCTTTGTTTTCCGTCAAGTATTTTTGTGATAGTTTGGCATATGTCGTTCCCGTATAACCCTTACAAGTCATCTACCTAAGTGTAAAAGCAACACTATATAAGCCATCCTTCATGGATTTATTTATGCCAATGATGATTATGAGAATCACATACCGCATAGATGCCCACTCAAATTTTGTTGCCGCTCTGGGTAGTAAATACCGCGTACCTATGTCTGAACTGAACAGAACTGGCCTTAGGCAGGCACGAATATTTAGTTCTCAGCTGGGGAAGAGGTACCAAGCAATAAATACGATAAATTACGAATTCTATCCTTCAGAGAAACTGCGTGCATAGCTCCCTACCGTGAGTGTCCACGTCTCAGCTCCGTAGGTCATGACGGGTAGGACGCACTGATTGTAAACTTTCGTTTTCAAGCATTGCGGTATGGATGACGAGAAGACTCGACGTTGAAGTTTCCTAGCTGGATCCTCCTCCTTTGTACTATTTTTATTGACTATATTTTAGGCAGAGATGCGAAAATAGAGTTGGTGGCCACAAAGTGCAACTTCGTATCTCTGCCAAAACTATTGGTACAAAATAAAAACATTACACGGGCATTAACAAAAGCTTATAATAGATATCACAAACTAAATATTGAAAATTTTGAAATTACCTTTGTTCAACGAAATAATAAGATAAAATAGGTGGCGGCGCTAGTTTGGCTCGGGGTATCGTCTTTACCTACACTACTCGTAGATATGCAATTTCAGCCCGATTTGTTCAGTAGTTTTGGCGAGAAAAAGTAACACACATACATCGATCTATCCATCCAAACTTTCGCATTTATAGGTAGGTAGGTACGTAATATTAGTGAGATGTGATTGGTGCATCGAGTACATACATGTATATCCAGGATATGTGCTCGATGGGTTAGTGTGACTTACCGAAACAGTCCTTTCGGGCCATCTATCCAGATTCTGCCACACATAATCATACAGGGTACAAGTTGGGATCTCCACATCTTTATACGGGGAGTTGATGACCTTATCCTGAGTCCACACACTCTGGTGTCTGATGGAAACACTGAATTTTGAACCTTTGCACAGCGCGTTCAAAGTCCTTTTCACGGCGAAGACAGTTTTCGGCATGTTGAAGTACCTGACCTGTAATGATAAGAAATTGAGATAGTAACGATGTGATGCCAGGTATTATAGGCAGGTACAGTCAGTAGCACAAATCTGAGCGTCCATTGTACACAAAACTTTCAAAAGTTCAATTTTATAATCTAAGCATTCAAAGTGGTTAATATATTGTAGTGTGCACCAAAAAATTGTAGTAGTAAGGTCCTACCCAATGAAGATGAATTTACGGTGCACTGCATACTATCGACAACTTTAAATTTAAATGCTTAGATAGAATACCTATTATGGTTACTCTAAAAGCGTTGATAGACGGATAGAAAATAATTTATTGCACAAATAACGATGCAAATATGTGAATGAATACCTACAGGTTGTCTGTCCCCCGAATGATTGCAATCCCCAAGACAAGTGCAACTAGACCAGAAATGATCGTCAGGTTTAGCGTATTATTCACTGATAATACAAAAAAATTATGGATAGCAGCCTTAATTTTGCAGTAAGGCACAGTAACCAGTATCGTATTAATTATTATTTTACTCTGAATGGAATTGTTTTTTTTTATTAGGTAGGTAGATACATTCATCATTATTTTAGTAGGTAAGTATGTACATTTTTTATTTAATATGTTTACCAATGTTAATAAGATAATTTACTTGTATATATAATATAATTTTATCAATAAAACGACTAAGCATCTATTTTTGACTAGGCTGAACGCTAAAATCTATCAGGCGCTGACTGTAGGTACTATAGGTAATATTTGTAGGTACCGGTTATCTTTATAAACATGATAAACCTGTTAGAAACTATTATTTAGATAAGTGACCTTTGAACTCCTTTCGGAGTAAATATGTAGGTACCTTACCGTTCCGATTAAAAAGGTATCTATCTAATAAATAAATAAAGTATGCAATGCAAAGTCTGACACCTATGTCGATTTCAGCAAATTTTGAGGTTTAAAATAATTCAGACGAGGA
The DNA here is from genome assembly GCA_947086465.1 of Eupithecia exiguata. Lineage (NCBI taxonomy): Eukaryota > Metazoa > Arthropoda > Insecta > Lepidoptera > Geometridae > Eupithecia > Eupithecia exiguata. The sequence goes on along the minus strand of OX352240.1, from coordinate 9,779,939 downwards.
CGGTCAATTTTTCGACTTTTATAAATTAATTTAATTTAATAATATTAATGTAATTAATTAAATATTTCGAAAAGAAACCTAAAGAAATTTCGAAAACTGTATTGAAATGTACAAACAGATACCTCCCATTTGATACCCAATTTGCCCCCATAGGTCTATTTTGAAATTTCAACATCACAATTTGTACTGAAAATTTTGATTTTAATTGTTCATTCATTTATATAAAAAAAAATTGAATCAGTAATGGCGCACAAAATGTATAATTATTTCAAATTTCAAGGTAATAGCTGCAGTAGTTACTGAGATATTCAAGAAAGAACGGGAACGGACAGAGCGCGACCATAAGCGTTTCGAAACCAATCTCGAAACGCTAAAAAGAGACGATATTGTATCCTACATTTTCGATAATAATAATAATATCTCAGCAATCGTGACAATAAGAATGAATGCCCAATGCACTCATCCAATATCTTTATCCAAGGTTCCGAAGTAATTTGCGTAGTTGATTTCAAACGAAATTTCATCACATCGAAAAATTTTATGGATAGAAGGAAGTTTGTTACTTCTTTCTTCACGCCAAAACTTCTCACCGGGCTGAAAATTTCCATAGGCTACAATTTTATATAAATCAAAGCTGCGGACAGACACTAGTATCCAAACATTGGATCAAATATCGGCGTTGCTAGTAAATTGGATGAAGTCATCCAAGTTCTTCATTGGACGTCGATTCCGTCGTCAATGGACGAGTGGAATGGGCATCTTAGAAGTTAACGACATAAATAATTAGGATAATACATAATGAACGATGTGAGGTCATTAATCGATATGTTAGTGTTAGAGCATTCTTACAAACTTTACTCAGGCATCAATAACTACATTGTACCTATACAAGTTAGGTAACCTGTACCCAAAGATTTAAATATACCTATGCCTTTACCAACATATTCATAACATAACACATATTCATAACGTAACAGGCAGCTGCTCTCAATAACAAGATCGAGTTTCTATAAATTTTGTAACACATTTGTATGTTTTTTCTGTTCGCATTCAATTATTAATTCTAGCAGATTTTCTTTGTGCGATTTAAGCGTATAGTTAGTTACCTTACTTACCTAAGTAATTTCAATTTTATAACCCTTTGTTCCTCAAGTTAAAATCGTTATATTAACTACCGCACTGATTTTATTACTGGTATAATAATGTTATTGACTCACAATGCGAGCTAAACATGCGACCAAATTGCAAAGTTTCATCCATTTGAATCAAAACAAAATTTAACAAGGAGTTATGAAAAGACATTAGCACAAAAGATGTCCAAGGTCAGTAAAAATATTCGTCTGGCTCATTGAAATAAGGCTTAATAGTATTCAACAAGGAAGAAGTACTTACACGTTGTTGACACAACAAAAAACCGGTAAAAAACAAGATAACGTCCGCGCCGGTCGACGATATTTTGTGTACTAAAATAGACTCGCTTTCGCTTGTACTTGTACGTTGTAGGTAGGTACAATACGTATATAGTTGCTGTGGAGTGTGGACTGTGGAGTCAATATGGATGGTTCGTTCGCGCATCAAATATTGATAGAAAGAACCTGGAAGGAAATACAGCTGTAAAAGCCGCGTTAGGTAAATAAACCTATATTTATGTAAATAAAAATGTAGTCTCGAACTAAATATACCTAATATCGATCGTGCCATAAATTAAATTTAATTAAGTACTATCCTATCATGGTTCTAGCTAGGTATATTTAAATTTTCACAGTTTAAAAACATAAGTTTTAAATTTAGTACATCCATAATGAATAACAAACAAAACGAATACTTACCTAAATATTGAGTAGGTATTGATTGAGTACCTAGGTACCTATTGAATTCGTGAAACTGCGATAAGTACCTATTGATCTTAGGCTCCTACTTCCTCAACGTCCTATAATGGTCCACTACTGGACGCCTCAATGGCTTTTATCTCTACTACCTACTTAGTAAAATATATTCTGCATTTTTTTACGGGTAATCATTTTCCTACCTTAGGTAGGTACTTCCCTTTTATCAAGTTTTATCGGAAGTTATACATATATGCCTTAAACAAGAAAGATTAATTATTCCTGCTGTACTTCTAATTAGAATTCTGAAAGAAAAGATCAGACGACGCCATTTTTTGCAACTAGAACGTTACTGTGCAATTCGCCCGGTATGTAGCCATTTTGGTTTTGCTCTACCCAACTCTACATCAGAGCACGCTCAATGTAGGCTACACAATGCATTCCCTTAGTTCAACTCGTCCGTGGCTGTCTGTGGTCTGTGTGTGTGTGGAATGAATGAACAGGCGGCGGTTAGTCAACTTGGTAATTGCAGCAGTTGTAGCGATATTAAGAGATTGTTTTCATATCAGACTGGCATTACAGTCGACAACGAGCTAGGTGTCTGTAAACAAGGAATTTGGTTCGGAAAATAAATAAAGACCTTCTTAAATGATTGGTGCTTTACTTGATGTGAGTTAAGTAGGTACTATTAAGAAAAAAAAATGCCCGATTCTGCCCGACCTCGGCGTTTTAAGGGTTTCTTGAAAACTAATCTAAGAAAAGTAATGAAACGAATCACAAAATATGACCAATATCTGATCTACACGATAAAATATTTAATTTTACAAAATGTTGTGTAATTTTATCTACACAAGATAATATTATAAAGAGGAAAGATTTTGTATTTTTGTAATATTTGTAGTATTTGGTTGCTTTCCAACGTTTCGCTCACACAATCTGTACCTACCTGACTGACGCATTCCTCGCTCCCATCACCCCCACGAACACAATTAGGTTGATACTATGTGAGTTAGCAGATAACTCATTTTGCGTCGCCGTGTGAATCAAACAGGATTTTTCTATTAAAAACGAAATGCAGCAGAAATTACGCGACTGATAACTCAAAACTTTACACTCGTTTGGCCTCGAACTAAAATAGGGTGCTAACCTCATAACCCTCCCCTGTCGGTAGTCTGGTAAAAATCAGTTCCCGATTGAATAGCGTTCATAACATAACATTGGGCCGATTGCACGAAAAATTACGGACAATTAAAGTCCACTATCGCCTACGAATACCAGTTAAATAACTAGAGTTAAACGGACAGACCTTTCGGGGTCAACGATCTTTCACAAAGTAGGCTTACGAAAATACTCGTACTTACATAACCTACATTATTGCCCGCGCACGACGCACATGAACTTGCAGCAGTTTTACTGCGTGGCCGGCTGCCGCGCCCCGCCATGCACGACTGTGGGTCACGCCGCAGAAGCTGGGCAGTGAATGCTTTAAGGTAGGTAGTGTATATGTATATTATTTTTGGCCAGGGTCTTTCTAATGCATGACCAAAGCCTTTCTGTTGGACATCGAGTACCTACATAGTATATAAAACAAACACGTTTACTTCAAGAAGACTTCAAACTTTCTTTCCTCTAGGACTACCGTACCAATAAGTAAGTAAGTTTAAGTGCTATAGCCCAGTTAGTGGAATAGGTACTATGAAATAGGTACTATAGGCACTATTTACCAATTTTAGTAACAAATTACAAAAACAATAAGATTTAGGAAAAGTAATTGTTTTAATCAAGCATAACATAACCAAGGCTTTTGCTGCTCAGCTCAAACCGCCTAAAAAAAATGTATGTGACTTGACTTATAAAAAGTATTAAATAACTAATCAAAAATATGTGCAAATTACTTTGAACTGGCTACATTAACTTACCAAAAAATAACGCCATAAAATATACATCAAATAACAATAAAATTATATACCTAGTTTACACCTTAACAATAACCCTTTATGCCTAAGATCATCTCTCAATGTAGAGTGCGCGTCAGAATTAAGTACCCCCGTGTCTAAGAGAGATAGGGAGATAGGGGGATACTTTATTCTGACGCGCACTTACATACATACATCACTCCAATGTTATATTATCACAGTTTTCTTTATTTTGCTGACTTCGTTTGCACATTTTATAAAATTAAATCGGATATCAGAACATAAATAAGAATATTATTTATTATTATCATCATGAAACTACAAAATGTAATTGTAATCTAGCATGCAGACAAACTAAACAACGACTAAGTCTGTGTTATTTTGCTTTGCAATATTTATCAAAGCAAACACAGATTGGTACGTGTAGCATTGCTGTGTCGAAATAGTCAGGCGTTATGGAAATATTTTGAAAGTGTAGCAAGCAATACCTCCTACATCTTAATCTGTACACACTCACATTACACGCCATCCATAGATTATTTCATAGTTCCTTATGTAAACATTACGAGAAGCTCGTCAGTATCACGTCGGGGTCACCACTTTGGCATTTTGGGTTGTTGAGTTGTGCCAAATTTATTATATGATATTTAACAGGCTATATCTTAGAAATTAATAAATCCCAAAAATTTACGATCTCGACGGGATTCGAACCCGCACCTTCCCCTTCAGCGCAGGGTTGCTCTTTTTCCAACTAAGCTACGTGATCTTATCGAGTCGACCCGTAAATCTTTGGGAGTTCTTTCGGCACTTACGCCGTCAGCGCCACCTACAGAGGAAACAATGAAGTTATCCAATTCTGCTCAAAATAATATTAATAATAATAATAATATTAATAATATTATTAATATTAATAATATTAATTTCTTAGAAATTACCCAGAGTACTATAATAAATAAAAACCTTAGAGGCTATATCTTCATATTTTTTTGTTTGATTGACAAAAGAAAAAGTCCAATATCTTCTGATAATCTAACCGAGGCTAATTCGTTTTTTTTTGGCCTAGTCTGGTGTATGAACTCGCATTACAACTACGCCATCAAGGGAAAAAACGGATACTGTAAAACGGATACTATTTATATGCGCCCTGCAATCATATCTGTCAAATATGATCTAACCGGGAGAGCATGCAGAAGCAGTTTTCAATCCCATTCCTTATCTACATGACTTATACAGAACTTTAGAAAATGGTTTGATGGAAAGTATAACTATAAAAAATCTAACCTAACAATATCCAATTGCTGCAGCTACGCGTAAATCTTCTTCAAATCTTTTCTCAATATCTTTCCCGACGCCGTCTTCGGTATATCACTAACAAACTTGACCTCTTCAATACGTTTGTAGCCCGCAACTTTGCTCGCGACAAAGTCCTGTAGTTCCTCCTCGGTTGTTTTCTGGTTTTGTTTACGGATGATGAAGGCTTTGGGTGCTTCGCCGTAGAACTCGTGCGGGACGCCGATGACGGCCGCGTCGGCAACCGCTGGGTGAGAGCGTAGGATGCTTTCTAACTCCGCTGGGGCCACTTGCATGCCTTTTACCTGGAGTTAATTAACAAGATTATTTTTGGGATTTATTAATTTCTAAGATTATTTAATTTATTATGTTATGTTTTGGATGTGGTCGGTTGGTCTAAATATTTAGTAACAGTTTGAACATGCAATTACTTAATAATTTATTCATGCAAGAATACTAATAATTCCTGACTTATAAGAATGCACCTAGCTGAGATCCTAGGTCCATGGGATACTGAGCCTCTAAAAAGGCTTTCAAAAATGCAAAGTAAAGTAAAAGTAAAAGTAAAAGTCATTTATTTGCAAAAACACGTGTAAAAAGGTGATAAATAATTATTTTAGAGTCAACATGTTTGACCAACATACATTGGTGTGCAAAAATAATTAGAGAGTAAGGCATGCAGGTTTTAATTTAATAGTACATAGCAACAGCAGATTTATAAGCATATTAATTAATCGATTTGAATTTAGTATACCTAGCATAAAATTAGAATACATCATTTAGAAATTCATCAATATTATAGTAGCATTTTTCACATAAAAGTTTTTTAAATTTAGTCTTAAATAAGTTTACATGTAACTCTTTGTAGCTCTTAGGTATTTTATTATAGATAATAGGTGCCATGCACACTACACTCTTTCTCAACATAGTAGTTTTTGATTCGTGTCTGGCTAATCTATTGTTGTCCCTTCTATTCCTAATTACAATGTCACACATTCGGGGAAACAGATTGGGATTGTTCCTAACAAATAGCGCAATTTCCAGAATGTACAAGCTTGTGAGTGTAAGTATTTTATGTTTTTTAAACAGGGGTTTACAACTATCTGTAGGTTGGATTTTAAACATAGCTCTTATGCAGCGCTTTTGCATTTTGAAAATTATTTCTTTATCAGTAGAATTACCGTAGAAGATAATTCCGTATCTGATCACCGATTCTACTGTACCATAATAAGCTGTTAATAGCGTATTTTGATTAACAGTTGGGGAGAGCTTATATAGAGCATAAGCTAAGCTGCTAACCCTTTTACTTAGAGTCTCTATATGTTTTTTCCAGTTAAGCCTTTCGTCAATTTGTAATCCTAGAAATCGTGTAGAGTCAATTGCTTGAATAGTATTAGTTTGAAATGTCAATTTAATGTTTAAGGGATTATGCAGTCTTTGGTTGAAATGTATTAAAGTAGTTTTGTCTATATTAATTTTTAAATTATTGTTATTTAGCCAGCAAATAATTGAATTTAATGATTCATTTATATCCGATTCATATGTTTCCTTGTTTGTACATTTTATAGTCACTGTACTGTCATCTGCAAATAAAGTTATTGGCTGATTTATAGCATAGGGTAAGTCGTTTATATATAATATAAACAGGAGTGGTCCGAGCACACTGCCTTGGGGGACACCGTATGTAGTACTTCTTACTTTTGATTTATATGTCACTTCATGTTTAGTTTTAAGGTTAAGTCTTGTAATTTCAGTTATTTGTTGTCGTCCCGTTAAATAAGATTCAATTAATTTTGATATATTGCCACGAATCCCATACGCCTCAAGTTTGTTAATTAGGATTTTATGATTTACGTAGTCAAAGGCCTGGGTCATGTCACAAAAAATTGAACAAATTGGTATTTTTTTATCTACATGGCATATAACACATTTCAGAAAATCATATATAGCCATATTGATAGTTCTCTTTTGTCGAAAGCCCTTTTGTTCATTGCACAGAATGTTGTTTTTCTCTATATAGTCATATATTTCCCCGTAATAATATTTTTCATATATCTTTGAGAATATTGATATGAGTGCTATAGGTCTATAGAATTCCATGCGTTCCTTGTTGTGTTTCTTAAAAATTGGTTTAACTATAGCCATCTTTAGAGCTTTGGGAAAGTCACCGGTAACTATAGTTAAATTTATTAAATAACTTAAATGTGGGCAAATATATTCGCTAACAGCTTTTATTATCTCAGTGTTGACTTCGTCATAACCCGTGCTTTTAGTGTTTTTTAACTTTTTAATTATTTTGCTGACGTGTTGGGGTAGACAGGGTGCCATGAACATTGATTTTTCACGTTGACATATATTAGCTGTTACCATTTTTCCAGCTCCTTGTATTGGTACAACCTTGTCAACGAAATAGTCATTAAACAAATTAGCAATGTCAATTGGATTGGTAATATAGTCATCATTGTGTTTTATTTTAAGTATAGGATCTCTCGGCACATTAAGTTTAACTTTATTTATCACCTCCCATGTAGTTTTAGTTTTATTTGTGGACGTTTTTATTTTATGGTTGTTTTGTGCTTTTTTAGTTAATAGTATTATTTTTCTGAAACGCTTTGTATAAGCTTTATATTTTGTTTTGTTTTCTGTGTCGGGTTTTATTCGCAGGGTTCGGAGTAGACATCTTTTTCGTTTACTACAAATCTTAATGCCTCGGGAAATCCATTTCTGTCTAGCAAAAATGTGTACGGTCGTAATTTTTTTCGGAAAACAAAGGTTGTAGAACAATTTGAAATGTTGTATAAAGTAAGAATACGCCGCAGAGGCATCTTCAATTGTGTACATGTCAGAGAAGGTATAATTTTTTATGCACATTATAAACTTTCTTATATTTTCTGAACTATAGTCGTGTGTTACTTTTCGCCAATACGTAAACTTTAAAACTTTCTTAACAGGCAGTTTGATAATTTGTGCTGTGTGGTCGGATAAACCAAAGTCGATCACTTCTGTTTTACAGGCTTTGTTGTAGTTATGTGCATAGTTATCTAAACAGGTTTGGCTGATTAAGCGCGTTGGTTGTCTTATTGCTAATTTTAGGTTATAATTAAGTAGTAAGCATTCAAAATCTAGTGTCACATTATTAGTTTTTAAGATGTCAATATTAAAATCGCCTGTCAATACAATATTATTAGAGCTCATTTTCGTAATGTATGTCAATGTTTTATCTAGTTTATTAAGAAATGTATTCAAATTATTTGTCCTAGGAACTCTATATATACAAACAATGATAATTTTAAAGTCAATTAATTCAATGGCACAGCATTCAAAAACATTTGCTAATGATAACATTCTGATTTGTTGTACTTCTCTCCAATTATAATTTCTTTTAATTAGTATGCATGCTCCGCCTCTTTTACTGTCGTTTCTACTGTAACACGCTGCTAGAATATAATTTTCAAGGTCCAGGTGCTGTTCATATCCAGTTTGCATAAAATGTTCAGTTATACAAACTACGTCAATATCAATGTTTTTTTCTTTTAATTCATCTATATTTATCAAAAGAGCGTCAGCTTTGTTGAGTAGTCCAGCGATATTTTGATGGAGTATATTTATATGCTTAGTCTCGAAAAAACATTGAATCTTCTTCTTTTGTGTCTAGGTCTTCTAAATGTAGAGTTGTGTTGTTGTAGCTATTGTGGTACTCTCGAATTTCATCAGTATATTGTCTAAGGTTTGTAAAAATGACTTTCATACCCGTCCTATTTACTTTTCCAGTATTTCTATCAAACATCGTGTAGTTATAGGTAAGTTCTTCGTTCGAATCTAGTATGTAAGCGTGTTCATGGGTGGTGGCGTCTAAGTAGAGTAAGTTATTGAAATTTTCCACTCTCCAATTAAACATATCTGTAGTAGTACCGATTTTATAAGTTGGAAGACAAATAACAATGTTTGTGTTCTTTACTTTTAGTAGTATGTCCCTCATCTCTATAATTGAATGTATATAATTATGGGTACTTTTAAATTCTTCCTCACCTATTAAAAGTATGCAGAAGTCATCCATGGTGAAGTCTTCCACTTTCTTTTCAATGTCCTTCATCAGTTCATTTGTATTTGTGTTTGTCTTTAGGTAGTGGCATAGCTCTGTTTGTCTATCGAAGCATTCTTCTGCCATTGACAGAATGTTATTATGCTTGTTCGTGCTAAGTATACAGATTTTATTATGTCTTTTTGTTTTTTTAGCAGTGTTTTTGTTATTCGTTCGTTGTTCTTTGTGTGCGTTTGTATCTGTGTTATTATTAGTATTCTCTAAGTTTAGGTTTGAAGTATTTTTTGTATGTTTAGTGGTGATTTTTGGTGATATTTTACCAGTATTTTTTGTATCTGTCCTCTTTTTAGGTGAAGGTTTACCTTTCGTTCTACTTGTAATATTTTTTAATAGTTCATTTGATTTCTTAAGTTCATCATTCTCGCCCTTATATTTATTGTTTTGCAAAGACAAGAGTTCTATTTCTTCAAGTGCAGTTTTTAGTTTAGCCTCCAGTCCTTCTACCTTCTGTCTAAGGCTCAAAATGTCTTCACTGTCCTCGTCTATGCTGCTGACTGAGTTATGTGCAGCCTGAGTAATTTCGTCATCTTCGTCATCGTTCTGCATTTCCGATTGTGTCCGGTTTCGTCGAAATGTTATGTAATTCATTGTGTTTTTTTTCTTATTTGATCCGGCACAAAAAACGGTGATTAGAGTCCAAAATGAATTTCAAGTACAAAAAGAAATCTTCGCCCGCAAGGTTTTGAACCACCGGATTCAGCTTCGCAGTCGGGTGGCTTAACCGCTCGACCGCCGTGCAGATAACTTTATAGACGAAATTAGCGTAACGGTGGTCAGTTGTTAGATAGTTAGGTGGTAGTTTGGTAATTATTGAGTTCAAACGCAGAGTCCAAAGTCCAGTTGTTGAAAATAACAATAGACGGTAGTAGCATCAACGGTGTTTATTGGAGCCAACTGTTGTTTTGCCAGATTTATGTTTTATCTTCACTGTTTTTCACTGGTTTTTTATTGTAGTTGGTTATTAGCGAGAAATACTGCTAATAAATAATAGTCTTCTGTGATTTATTTTGTGTATTGTGGACTTGTTTGGGATTTATTGATGATCACAAGGTCAGTTTTGTTTACTTGTATCACTTTGTAATTACGCGTTATATCATGTCACAAACACTTGGGCCGGCAAATTATACAGGTACTTATATTTTAAACACTTTTTTGGCTGTTATTCTACGCTTTATATATTTTTTTATTAATTTTAACTGCAGAGCTAATGTTTACATAGACAGCAGCGCCATCTCTCTCATGCTCATCTCATCTCATCTCTCTGATGCATCAGAGCGTCTGCTCGTAGCGACGCGTAACCCGAGAGCTTGTGGGTATCTGGAGCAGCGCAGCATTGTTTAATTGCCATACAGCGCGGCAACGAAGCCAGCGTCTTTTCCTTTATACTAAAAATACGAGTATATTCTGAACCCTCTGTATGGTCAGATAATTTTCGAGAAACTCACCTTAATAAGCTCTTTAATCCTATCCGTGATGAAAAGCCCGACGCCTGGTTTGTAGTGTCCGAGGTCACCAGTTTTGAAGAACCCATCTTCAATGCAATCAGCCGTCGCTTCAGGGTTCTTGTGGTAACCTTTCATTATTGTGTGAGATTTTACGCACAATTCTCCGGACTGGAAAGATAGGTAAGGCAAACGGTTAACAATGGCGAAGAAAATACATGAACATAAGAAGTAAAGGTTTCAAATCAGATGTCGCCAAAACTAAACTAATATGACAGGACTAAAATTTCACCGTCCCTTTCTTATAGATTGAAATAAAAAGGATGGTATAATTTCTAGTGCTGTCAAATTAGTTGTGACTTAGTTTTGTTTTAGTGACATCTGAATTGACTCGAATTAGCTTTGATTGCTTAAATATTAGCTCATTGTGTACCTACAAAACTAGTATTATATATAATAATAAGTATTATTATATTATATATTTATTATTAAGTATTATTATATTATATATAATATATTATATATAATATAATAATACTTATCTTATAGATAAAAATAAATGATTTATTTATTTAAATGGTAAGTAATTAATAAATTTTAAGTTGATTCAAATGTGAGCCTAGTTTCTCCCTAACTAGCTAGCTAGTCCCGGGCCGCGGCTTTGCACGCGTTTAAAAGGAGAGGAGATTGGAGATTGAGCTAGATATCGGTCTGCCAATTTGAGCCGTTGCAGTAGCTAAATTGCGGACAATTGAGTAGCCACCATAGATCTAAGGCCCGTATTATGAAAGCTTGCTCAGTCATCAAAGATCTATGCTTGAGTGACGTTTACGCCATAGAAAATCGTTACTCAAGCATACATTGATGACGGGCCTAAGACTCGCTTGTCCAACAGGCACCGAATGGCGTGTAGCAGAGATCAGAGGATTTTAAGGATTGATTCTTCTATCCGCCATTTTAACTGCGTCTATGTTATACAAAATGGCGGAAAATTCAGTAAAACTTATTAAGATGTAAAACTCACTTGTCCAACAGGCACCGGCTGGCCAGTCGAGGGATCAACGAACTTCAGAGTAACTCCAGCCATCGGCACGCCGCATGCCGAGTAGTCTATGTTCTTAGTTTTTTTGAGAGTCGAGGTTCCGAGGGAGGTCGTTTCAGTAGCCCCGAAGCCTTGGTTGAATTCTATGTCTTTCTGAAAACATAATTAGAGATTTTATTTAAAGCTACTAGTACTATTAGGACTTGCTTGTGCATGCGTTTTTCAGGGATAAAAAGTATGAATGTAATGTATGTAATGTATTTTTATGATGTAGATCTATCCCTGGATTGCCAGGGATAGATCTACATCTATGCAATATTTCAGCGCAATCCGTTCAATAGTTTCAGCGTAAAGAAAAAAACCAACATGTAAACATCCAAACATTCGCATTTATGTTATACTAGCGACGCACCTCGGCTTCTCACGGGTGCAATGCTGATGTATTATACATTTAATTTAATTTATTAATTTGACCATAAGCCTATTACATAAATTATAATTCTAGTCAGTACATCATGTTACATTAATTATTCCTAAACACATACATACATATTACATATTAACCTTCCTCTTGAATCACTCTATATATTAAAAAAAACCTCAGCAAAATCCGTTGCATAGTTTTAAAGATCTAAGCATAGATAGGGACAGACAGACAGCGGGAAGCGACTTTGTTTTATACTATCTAGTGAAGTGTGATGTGCTAGAGTCCCAATAATCAATAGAACGCGTGGAAATGAACAATCATTTCCAAGTTACAAAACATTTTTATGGTGTTTTTAAAAACAGTATAACAATGTACACTTAGGTAATTATTTTACCTTTGTTTGACCATAATCTACAATTTTTGAGCTCAAAATTAAGAGAGGATTAGAAGTATGAAGAAGAAAAATATTTATTTATTTATGAGGACAAGTGACAAGCATACCTTGCTTTTCAGCAGAATAGCGTCGACATCTGAAGCTGCTAAAGGTGCCGCACCACACACGATGTGCCTCACGTTGCGAAAGTGCTCTGCTGATACGTCGGGGTGCTTCCCGAGAAGAATTGCTGGAATAGAAAGTAATGAAGTAAGAAACCGGTCGGAAACTGATTATTGTAATTGATTTGTCGATCGCGTCATAAAAAGTATCAACACTAAGGCCTAGGCCACGACATTGCGCGGCGTTTTAATTTAATAATAATAATAATAATAATAATAAATAAGGAAGCCGCGGTCGAGGTCGGCCACGAAAGCGTTGGCGGGACGACCTCAACGCCTTCCTAAATGATTGGTGGGAAATCGCACAAGATCGCACGGAGTGGAAAGATTTGGGGGAGGCCTTTGCCCAGCAGTGGGACGGAATAGGCTAAAAAAAAAACATTTATTTTACCCAAAACAAGAACAAGTGGACAATAAAAAGTGCACACAGTATGTACCTATGTTATATGATAATAATCACTTAAATCTAACACTAGTAAAAAATAGGGTAAAATGGGTCCCTAACTCAACATTTTGCAGTATTAGGCAATTACCCAATACTGCGCTGGATTTAAGTGCTACGGTTGAGGAACTCATCGACCTTGTAGAAACATCCTTTCAGCAGGATTAGGGTAAGGTCACTTTTACATTGGTTTAACCTCTCAGATGCCTTCATCTCCGTAGGTAAAGAATTAAATAACCTGGCAGCCTGATGCTTGCTACATAGTCTTGCAATGTTTAATCTAGGATAGAAAGGTACCTCTAAATCCTTCCAGCGTTTTTAGACGTGGAGTTATTTCCTGTAGGGTATAATCATATTTAATTTTAAAAAAGATATGGTGTAATATTACAACATCTATTACAAAATACAATACCTACATTCAATACTGGGTAATAACAATAAAAAGATAATGCTAAAGCACATGGATTAACTTATATGTAACTATAAACAATGTAAAGATAGCAACGGATAACTGTGACTAATAAAGACAATAACGAGCCTTTATTAACAAAGAAAATTACAAAATAAAGTCATAAAAGTCACTCAACTGCGACTGGGTATCTTTATGAAAAACTAATAACTAGATGCCAAGGGGTTTGAAGTTTTTGGCCCTAACATCGACTACCGGGCTGTTATTTTTTTTAAACCGCTGTTACTTTTTATTCACTTAATCTTGAAGAGATCTAGGTTGTAATTGACAAACAGCAGCAATTGGAAAAACAGCAGCAGGGACGTTATACGCGCTGCCGACCCATTAAATACTATTCTTAACACTTGCATGACCAAAAACGCATTTGTCTATCTCTATACAGGGTTATTGGTAAATTAGTGACAATACGTGAACTGCAGGTTCAGTCTATCATCACAAACACGCCGTTCTTAACTTTGGTATTGGTAATGGGTACCCCTCGCAATTCAATAATCGTTCGTTAGAGAGGTTTTATTTGCAACTCAACTCTGCCCTGAATGAACAGAAGATATTATGAGAGTGAAAGATCGGTCTTAAGTAACTCGTTGGGATCCAGGCAAAGATGTTTTTTCATTTCGTATCAGAGGTGACTTATATTTTTTTTTAGAATTTAGAGTTTGTGCTTTCACGAGCGTGTTTGTGATGATGGGCAGGACCTGCAGTTCACGTATTGTATTGTCACTGTAGTGTATGCAGGTTCTATATACCATGCAAACATTCACTATCTCGTGTGTCCATATATCGCCAGGCAAGCTGTCACTGTCATACGTCATTGACAGGTGACAGACAGTCGTATGATGACGTGAGTGTCAGACAAGCCCGAAGCGCGGGAATGCCAGATGATCTGGGGCCGCCGTGGGCGGGTGATGTGCTGCTTGGCGATATGTGAACAGTAACGAGCCAGTGTTTAGGTAATTGTATTTAACATCGGACCTCGGACACTACAGTCACTAATTTACCAATAACCCTGCATAAATATACTAAACTATATCTATATAAATATACTAACTAACTGAACTTACCGACAGGAGGTACGATATACAGTAAGTTCATCGGCTGAGTCTTCAACAAGTCTAGATAGAGACTAGCTGAGAACTTGGACATGGTGATCAGTTTGCAGCCAACAGTTAGATGGCCGAGGAGAGTTATAACCATGCCGTAGATGTGGAAGAATGGCAGGAAGCATGGTAGGATGTCTTGGGTGTTGCCTGAAACAAAAATATTGCTTAGGATGTTACCTGATCACGTCATCTAGAGTTATCAGTCAGTCAAAATGATGTCTTCTGAACGGCTGGGCTGCAGTTATTCATCATATCAGTCCATGTATGGGAGAGACCACATCCACGGCTGGACATAGGTCTCTCCCATACGACGCTACAAAGACCGGTCCTGAGGCGCCTCCATTCATCGACTCCCTGCGACCGCTAAGATTTATAGATACCTGCGTCGAGAGTTAGTTGTCACATAATATTAGGTATGCTTATAAACAATAAAGTTCGGCAACCTTCAACAATAAATAATAAAACCAAAACATTATTCATAATTAATCTATGCGACATAAAGGTGCAGGTCTAGTTGCGCATTAAGATAACTAAGCGGATGTCTCGATTCAGATACAAGATAGAAAGCGAGATCAAAGTCCTGCTGATATCATGAAAACATAACAAATGCGATCAACCATATAGTAGACTTAAGTTATCTATCGTTTAACCTGTTTGTTCATACATGCGATTCTGTATCGTATTGCACGGTACATTAGATACATTAATCATTACCGTAATTGAACACTACACAATGCATACAATGCATAGTTTGTCGAGGTAGGCGAATAGGGTATAATATGCATAGACTTCTTTTTTTTTATCGAATATTAATGTAGTTAACCATGTGAAATTTTTCTTGTTTTCCGCTTTATTTTATATTTGTGTGTACCTGTGTCCAAATAAATGTTTTTCTATTCTATTCTATTCTAATTACTTTCCCGGAAATATAAAATATGACGACCACAATTTTTTTAAATAATAAGGAATAATAGGTAGGGCTTGTGTGGACAAGCCCAAGGTGACCAAGGTTATCGACATAGCTCAAAGGATTAGCAAGCTGAAGTGGCAGTGGGCTGGCCATATCTTGAGAAGAACCGGCAATCGCTGGGGTAAACGTGTTCTGGAGTGGAGAACGCGTCTCGGCAAACGTAGTGTAGGACGCCCACCGACTACGTGGGATGACGATTTGCGAATTTGCTGGCAGATGCTGGATGCAGCAAGCTAAAGACTCATTAGGGGAGGCCTATGTCCAGCAGTGGACTAATATAGGTTGATGATGATGATGAAGGAAATATACGAAAAATTAAATTGCACTCGGTTTCGGTTTCGGATGATAAAAACGCTGCCCTTTTTCTGAACGTCACCGATTTCTCAACTCAAAGTGCTAGAAATTTTAAGAAAATAAAAAGAAAAATTTTAAGATTGAGTCTTAAAATTTCACTTATCAAAGATTAAATTTCTTAGGTTTTTATTTATTATAGTACTCTGGGTAATTTCTAAGAAATTAATAAATCCCAAAAATTTACGATCTCGACGGGATTCGAACCCGCACCTTCCCCTTCAGCGCAGGGTTGCTCTTTTTCCAACTAAGCTACGTGATCTTATCTCGTCGACCCGTAAATCTTTGGGAGTTCTTTCGGCACTTACGCCGTCAGCGCCACCTACAGAGGAAACAATGAAGTTATCCAATTCTGCTCAAAGACCAAATTTACATTTAGTTCTTTGACGAGAGGTTTTGCCGTTGCTTGACAGAAAGAATTTTCTTTGGGTTCGAATCCCGTCGAGATCGTAAATTTTTGGGATTTATTAATTTCTTAAAGATTAAATTTCTTAATAAAAATATCAAAAAATACAAAAATAAGTATGCTGATATGTATCGATATCAAAAGAGAATTCAAATACATAATACCATTGATAAAACGATTAATTTAGTGCAATTAGGACCAGGAGGGTCCAAAGTCGTGCCCAATGTTGTAATTATAGACACTGTCACTGCGTTGCCCGTTTCTTTCCCACCGGGGAGCGAAAAGCGCTCCCTGCATTACAGATCCCCACCAAACGGCGATCCCCAACCCGCATGCCCGGCGTGGGGATTATAGCGGATCAATTAAGGCGTTTATTATAACCATGTAAATAGAATTACTATCTGAGCGTCTGGTCGAAGCGACACGTAACCCGAGAGCTGGTGAGTATCTGGTACAGCGCATCAGCATTGCCATACAGCGGGGCAAAGCAGCCAGCGTCTTGGGAACGCTTCTGAATTGATATAGATCAGTTGAGCTGTAGATTGTTTGTAACGGTCTGCAGTTAGCTCAAATGTTTCAATTAAATCTAGTATTTAATTGAAACATTTGAGCTAATAATATAATCTTTATTAACCAAGAAAATTACAAGTAAATAATAGAATTTAATTAAAACTAGTATTTACAATTGAAACAATTGAGCTAACTGCAGACTGTTAATAGTTTAATACTAGTAAATAGTTTAATACTATTTCTAATTTGTTTGTATTGTTTTATTGTAGATTTCTTTGATAATAGATGTAAGTTTATGTACTTATCGATTTACTTTTCTGGTTCATTCAGGCTAGTAGACTTACCATGTGTCATGACAGGGTAAAACGTCTCCTCAACCGCCATTGTCGCTATGGCGGCCAGCAAGTTCTTATGGCTGATCTCCACACCTACAAAATAAATTTCAATAAATTAAATAACCCCCTTGGAAGATGGACACAAACAGAGGCGTCGTCGTATGGGGGAGAGTCTTATGTCCAGCAGGGTCGTGTATGGGTTAATAAATAAATAAATATTTCACAAGGCATCTTATAGGCATTCAACTAGAAACTAACTTAAGGGGCCTGCGGATGATGATTTGCCCATACAAACGTACTACCAAAATGTGTAATTCGAGCATATTTCCAACATATCATGTTGTTTTTTGTATTCGAATAGTGTATATCTAGGTCCCTGGTTGTTTTAATACACACCTATAATTGAATGTAATCAAAAATATGCAAAATCGAATTTTGAAATGACATGTTTTCGTCCTATTTGTTTTAAATTAAAAACAACAATACCGTACGTTTTATTTGTTAAGGAACATAGCTTATATTGTCTAGTTACAGAATAACAACACAATGTCGAAGATACAATAAGTTTTCAGTCATAATTTTTGGTATTACGGAACATAATAATTCACGAATTGAAGTTGCGAGCAGCTGTCGCCGGATTCTTAAGCTAACTAACTTAGAGCTGCTAACAAAGTGTTAGCAGCTAGTGGCATACCTACCAACTAAAAACCCATCGATAGTACTTCCTTTCTCACCCTAGTGCCAGCGCGTCGTCAAACCACTCCTCACCAGACGATTCGTTTGACGGCGCACTGGCACTTGACAGGGTTGCGGGTTCCCGGTCGGATTCGACCGCTACCCTGTCGGTGATCATCAAAAGGCGAGGCGTGTCCCGGAGTATTTAGGGCGTCCATCCCTGTTGGAGACCTGTGCAATGCTGGGGTGGTTCTCCTCGTACCATCACCCAGCTGGTCTCCATCAAGCGGAAGAAGGCGATGGAATTGCCGTCGCCTTCTTCCGTTCCTCCGCCGCCGGCTGAACGGCTCAACTTGAGGGTTTTCCTCCTTGATTCGCTCCGCTGCTGTTTCGTAACTGACATACCTGACTGACGAGTACAAAAGTAAATATACAAACAAGTACCTTTAGGCAGTCCCGTCGTGCCACTAGAAAACGGTATACAAGCGGTATCCTCCGGCTTTCTTTGTATATTATCCAACAGAGCATAGTCTGCTTCGCCGTTCTCTGCTATCTCCGAATACCGTATAACACCATTCGGTACAGAAGATCCTGGGGTATCTATGAATGCGATTTTAACGTCGTTCTTGTAGTTTTTTATTCCTTTTAGAACGTTTGCGTAGCACTCTGGTATTGTGATGATCACTTTTGGCTCCGTTAGGGTTACTTGATGGTTGATTTCATCTGAAAAGAGATGTTATAAGTTAAACTTTTGAAATTGTCATGGTTATTAACATAGAAATCATTTAGAACGAAAATCTAATCATGGAAAATATACTGTTCTAAATGATTTCTATGTTATAAATATAAGTTATTTTTCGTAATACACTAAACAAAGACCTTAGCCGCCTACACTGAAACCTAAAAATTTTTAATTTAATTTTTTTTTTTAGTACATATTATTGTCATTTTTTTCAGCTACAAATAAAGAATTTCTTATCTTATCTTATTCTGTTGCTGCGTCATTTTATACGCAATTTAAATTACTTATCGATATTATGTGATCCTTCCTTCAATAAATATTGCTTTAATTGTAAGCAATATTTATTGAAGGAAGGATTTGAAATTCTACTGTACTAAACTTAATTTTAGTTAATTGTGTTGTGGTTTGTTTACAAAAATTCCAGTGGACTTAGTGATGTGTAGGTACCTGTCCGTCTGTCCGCCTGTCACCAGGCTGTATCTCATGAACCGTGATAGTTAGACAGTTGAAATTTTCATAGATGATGTAGGTATTTCTGTTGCCGCTATAACAACAAATACTAAAAAAACAGAATAAAATAAATATTTAACGGGGCTCCCATACAACAAACGTGTTTTTTTTGCCGTTTTTATAGATAATGGTATGGAACCCTTCGTGTGCGAGTCTGACTCACATTTGGCCGGTTTTATTTTTTAAACATTTTTTTCTAAGATCGTAATCAGATCAGTTCATATAGGACAGTGAGCATTAAATATAAAACAGTACTTGTTCCTATGAGCCAATGATTTATTGAACAATTCAGTTTGTAACTGACGAACACTGATACATTTGGCCCACTTCTGCCTGATTCCAATTAGACCGTATTGCTAGCTTCATTAGCATTGAATGTACGAACTTGCATACCAAATGTTCGTAAATAGGTACCTTTTTTTCAGCATTTATCGAACTAATTTACAAGTCATTTTGTCAAAAGCGGTGTTTCAAATTTAAAATTTCGAATTCGGAATAAATAATTGACTTCGTGAGTAGTGTTCGAGTTTTTGCCTACGGCGTGCGTGCGTTTTTATGCTGATTTTTATAAAATAACATTCAAATAACAGTTTTTCTTTTTTTTTTTCAGGAAAAAACAGCGATTATTTTGTTCTTTATTGTATTATATGGGGCTCTGAAGCTAAGCAGCCGAAAATGCATTAAAAGGCGGACCTAACGGATTTGGTTGTCAAACTAAGACACATCTCAGTACCTACTCACGTGATTCCCGTGGTACAATACTAGAATTACATAAAATTCAACACTTTTTCTTTGGCTCATTGAATGTGAAAACACGGTTGACAGTAAATAAAACTTCAAGCGCGAGTTGGACTCGCCCATTAAGGGTTCCGTACAAACTTCTACTCATAAGTACCATAATAATAAGTAATCAATTTTTTTTTTTATTGATAAGTAATAACAAATTCACAGTTTTTAGATATTTGCCTTTACTTGTGCTATAACACCTTGCTTCTTGCCAAATTTCATGATTCTAGGACAACGGGAAGTACCCTATAGGTTTTATGTGCATGTGATTCCCTTGGAAAATTCAAAAACATTGAGCATAAACGGCTGTAACTTTTGATTGCGTTGACTTAGAAGTTTGATTTACATCGCGGCTCTAAGAAGTTACAAACTTGAGTATATGATTTGAATTTCAACTCGATACCTTCACGCGTTTCAGAGAAAAGATGGACAGACGGTCAACAAAGTGATCAAAAATCAATAACTTTATTTCTTTAGGCTTACAAAAAAGCACCAAGTCAAGTCAAATTTTATACATAAACAGTTTTATAAATAGTAATTATCAAACAAGAAACAAAATGTTATTGATTTTGTTCGCTTCAATTTTTTGTCCGTAGTGGAAGAAGCGAAAAATAAACACTAGTAAATTTGTATAATCCTTAAAATGTAATACAATATTATTTGCCTATCTAAGTCTAAATATAATATGATTTAGATACAGGTCAATACTTATAAGGTACGATCCTATAAGGGTTCCTTTTTTCCTTTTGAGGTACGGAACTATTTAACTATAAAATAAGGTATTAGGTAGTACATTACGCACTTTGATGAAGACCCCAATTAAAGAAGTTCATAAGAATAAAATCTAACAAATTCTATCGAGTAAATAGTAATCCGGTATATCTAATTCAGACAGGTGGTTTAGGGTGCATTCACAAAGCATCCGTTTTACAGGATCCGTTTTTTCCGTGTTGGCGTATGTACTTGTAGGAGCGAGTTCACACACCCGACAGTATTCCGGTTTCCAGTAGCGAAGGAACCGTAAAATACGGTCCTGTAAAAAATCGCTGTGTGAATGCGTCCTTAGGTAAGAATTATTCTGATGCCTAAGTAACAATAACCGATCAACGCGCTATTATAATAAACATCATAAATTATACACCTACATTGTGCGTCATACTTCAAAAAACAAATAGGTATTGGCATTTGGCAGATAAAGGCGGTTTTGGTCAGCTAATAATTTATTTGGCAAGCAGAAAAAATAAATTGAGCTGCATCAAGTGGTCAGCAGAAATGACTCAATGACTTTTTGAGCAGCAATATAGTGAGGCAGCAGCAAAACGTGATTCGGATTCGGCCACGACTCCAAGTGAGAGTGTTAACACAGGACTCCGAGTGCAATTAAACATATACACAACACACCCTTTCAGTCACAGTCTTTAACATATTAATTAATTGTACAATTCTCCTGCTCCTTTCATTAATTCCGCTGACCAAAACAATAATTTTGCTGACCATTCAGCCATTTATTTACTGAAACAAAAATAATTTTATTGCCAGCCAAGTACTGCTGGTACTTTTTATTTTACAGCCGACCAAAACATATAATGCTGCCCAAACAGTTTTTTTGCTGATTTTTCCGGCTGATCAAATATTTTGAATCAATACAATTAATTTACTCCCTTGACATTTTGTCGTACTTTATTTTAATCAAAAATGTAATATAAGGAACTCGATAATTTACGGAGGTACCTACAATATCTTAGCCAAACTCCTTGTAAAAAAATTGTAAGCAAACCGCTGTAATTCATGTTGCCGCGTTTTTTTATACGCAATTTACATTACTTGTCGATTTGAGATCCTTCCTTCAATAAATATTCCTTACAATATCTGAAACTCTACGTCGAGCAAGAAAGTTTTAGTTATTTGTGTCGTGATTTTTTTACAAAAAATCTACAAGGAGTTTGGCTAAGGTGTAACTACTTTATACTTACTGTCAGTATTTGATATTTTATATGTACCTATTTTGTAGGACATAAGGTTCCTATTCTGCAAAACAAGGGGTAACGACACACTATCATACCGCGTTATCAAATTTTTTATGTGACGCCTTAATTTATTATCATTTGTACCTAGAAATAAGATGTGTAGGTAATATAAAAACTTGGTGTATTTTAAAAAACAATAAACAGACCTCAAATTCCTGAATAATGAATAAAACCGGCCAAGTGCGAGTCGGACTCGCGCACGAAGGGTTCCCTACCAATCTATAAAAACGGCAAAAAAATCACGTTTATTGTATGGGAGCCTCCTTAATTATTTTTCCGAATTTTCTCTAAATATTATGGATGTCTCCACCCTTTTTTTTGTTACAACCGGTTAAGGTATCATCTTTGTTGCCCCGTCCAAAAAAAAACATCCTGTAGAGTTATTCTGTACTAATGAGTATGTCAAATTAGTTCTCAAAGTTGAAAATAAACTTACACTCCTTATAAATAGGGTTCACAGTCGTCAGCACACACCCCGCTTGCAGGGTCCCAAAGAATACCACAGGAAATTCAGGACAGTTGGGTAACATAGCCGCGACCACATCACCGGGTTTCAAGCCAAGCTTCTTGATAAGTGATGTGGCAAATGTAGCTGTGTTGTGCTGGAATTGGCTGTAGGTGTAGGATTTCTTTGTCTCCGCGCTTTCCTGAAAATAAAAAGAAGTAATGTTAGAATCAGTCAAACAAAGAAGGTTGATCTATTCGTGGTGGCACAAGATATTTTTTATATACTACACACAGCTAGCTACTCTTAGGTAGCATTGGATGTAAGCCTAGCTAGCTCATAGTGGTCGTCTGGTAGAAATCCCTGTAAGGGATAAGACCGCCAATTGCAGGATATGGTAGTTACTTAGTTTTTTTTAAGAACTTCATAAAACCAAAACTTTTATTTACCCATCTATTGTAGATAATGTATATCCATTTTTCCTGCAATAAAGCTTATTATTATATTACTTTTTGCTGTTTATAATCTTTAATCTGTCTTAAGCATGGAATAAAACTGACTGAATATTAATTTTCCGCAAATCGTACACCATTTAAACAATTCATTATTTTCATTTATAATTATGTACCTAAAAATATTCGCAATACAAAAAATTGGCAAAAAAGTGTGTGATTGAATTAAATAAAAACATGCAAAATTATTATGTTATTGTTGCCCACATTATGTATGACGTATATCCGAATCTGTGGGTATCTACTAATATAATAGAGCTTACATGTTTGTGTGTTTGAAATGGAATATTTACAGAACTATCTGGTAATAAATAATAAAATTAAGTAATAAATAAATAAATAAATGCAATCCACACATTATCACAGATTATTTAGAAGATAAAAAAGCTTGGGACGGGTTTTGCTCCAACTCGAAAAATAACAACTAACAGGCTAAAGGTTTTTTAGTCGCTTCTTTACTGTAGTCTACATACCGAAGCGACAGAAATCAAAAGTACCACTTTATTTCCGTGTCAGTGTTTTATTTTAAGAATTTTACTTTTTCTAAGTGTACATTTTTGTATTTATGGAAATAAAGAATTTTTGATTTTGATTTTTCATCATGACATCATCTAGCGGCTAGATTCTAGCCCAAATTAAGCAGAGCTTGTGTTATGGGTACTAGATAATTGACATACATTGTATTACACAGATACTTACTTAGATACTTTTTACTATAGGTACAGGGTTATTGGTAAATTAGTGACAATACGTGAACTGCAGGTCCTGCTCATCATTACAAACACGTTCGTGAAGGCGCCAAGTCTAAATTCTAAAAAAAAATATAAGTCACCTCTGATACTAAATGAAAAAACATGTTTGTCTGGAACCCAACTAGTTACTTAAGACCGATCTTTAACTCTCATATCTACTGTTAATTCAGGGCAGAGCTGTTTTTAAGTTGAGTTTCAAATAAAACCTCTCTAACGAACGATTATTGAATTGCAGGGGGTATCCATTACCAATACCAAAATTAAGAATTAAGACCTGGCGTCTTCACAAACGTGTTTGTGATGATGGGCTAAACCTGCAGTTTACGTATTGTCACTAATTTACCAATAACCCTTTATAATGATAATTTTTTGTCAATGGTAGTATGTTTTTACTAAATTTAGTAAGTACATAGACAGGACCCAGAACAGAAAAAAAATATCCGCAGATCGTAAAAGCTTACGACTTCGGTCGCTGTGTCATAGAGGCATTCGAGCTACTATTTGCTTACTGACATTATCCTTGAGGGTTTATAGATTAAATCATATCCTACTTGATAATTTGATAACCAAGACACAGGCAGAAGTTGCTAATATTTTGCCACGTGTTGGTACACTCGCTTGTGTTCGAGGCCATTATTTATATAAAGGTAGGTACCAAAGATATATTAAAATGTATGCTCTGAGGCAGGTACTAGATAATCATGTGAATTTTATTTTTAAACAGTTTTTAAAACCTACAAAAAAGTTGTTTTTCCAAACCTTGGTTAATTGCAAATGACCCAGTGAGGTCAGACTCAACATCTATAAATCATTACAAAATGTCCTCACAGAGATCTGCGGTAACTGGTTCCTTTTATGTCCTAACAACTATGGCAACAAGGAAGTAAAATGTACAATGTCGTCTAGAACCCGTGCATAACCGACTTGAAAAGGAGGAAGTTTTTAATTCGTTAGTCTACACTTATATGTATTATAAAGCGGAACGATTTGTAGATAGATAGATAGATAATTCTTTATTGTACCACACAAACACAGAAAACAGTACAGAAATGAAAGCTATGAGAAGAAGTACAAAGGCGGCCTTATCGCTATGAGCGATCTCTTCCAGGCGACCTTGGGATGGACTGGACATGTACGAACAAAAAAGACGGTGGCACTTACTTGTATTTTGTATGTAAAGAATAAACTTACAACTACTGGACCGATTTCAAAAATTCTTTTGCCGTTAGGAAGCTACATTACCTATCAATGAGTAACATAGGTAGGCTTTAGAATATATCCGTGCGAAGCCGGGACGGACCGCTAGTTAATTATAAACTAAAGCTTGCGATGTTACGGAGCGTAATGTATTCTACTACCATGCGCAGCGCGAATGATACGTTACACCGCGTGTGCTAAAATCCGCCTCGTTGCTCGTTGCGAGTGCTTTCTTTCCCCGTACTGACTGCACGAACGCTCGCTGTGTAACACGTTACATTATCCAGATTGCACGCCCGGCCGAACCGCCCCCGTCCTAGCGTGAAATGTCCGAGCCACGCGTACAAAAACTGCAAGCCGCCGCGAGCGCGTCCCGTTTTTGACTAAAATGCTTATATCTCACTATTACTATAGCTACGCTTAAAAAAAATATACCAAAAAAAGCTAAAACAATACGGAATTAAACTCGAATTTATGAAAACCGTTGTCTGGCGAAAGTCCAAATCGGGTCTTTGGGTGTATACATAGTTTGTGGTCGTGGCTACAAGTTATGATAAATAAGTTAAGTTCACATTTGGAGGTGTAGATAAACGACACTAAATGCAAGAAATCTGCTATAGTTTTTACGGGTTATATTTTTTTATCTATGGTTTTTGAAGACTAAATTCAAGCGATTCAAAAGTGAATACTTGTGCATAAATCAAACTACGAAGCGGAACCATTGAAGTTTCCTTGCGGTTGATTGATTTTAATAGCAGTTGGTATGTATGATTGGCTATTGATTACATACATTGTACAGGAACTAAACTATAGTTCAACAGTTGTCACAACATGCACGTAGCTAATATCTTTACAAGACTGTCAGACTGCAAATCCAAAACATACTAACATGAAGGGGAAATTTTGCATCCCTTTCCATTTTTTAATAAACAGATGAAATGTGATATTCACGCTTTATTCTGGTTTTGTAGAACGGTACATTTACTCTTCGAAAATAGTTTAATCGGTAGTAGTTTTCATACTTTCTAACTACCAAAGTCAACGTCCACCCTAAGCTGCCCCCGGATAAGTTCCCGATTATTATCCATACTTCACGGTTTACCCCAGCGGTTATCGGTTCTTCGCGAGACATGGCCGGCCCACTGCAACTTCAGCTTGCTAATTCTTAGAGCTATGTCGATAACTTTGGTTCTCTGTCGGATGTATTCCTTACGAATCCTGGCCTTCAGAGAATCTCCGAGCATCTCTTTCCATAGCTCGCTGAACTATGATCTGTTTGTGTGTCTATTTAATTATGGTTAGGATAGCGATACAATTTATTCTAGAATGCGAACTTTCGGAATGATTTTGGCAAGTTCTTTTGAAGGAAAGAAGTACCGTACATTTACTAGTATTTAAGATGCCTACGCTTAACTTATCGTTATCACATATCGAGGTGGGACTTTGACTTAAATTTATCTTGACTCATGATAGCAATTCTAATTATTATCTTATCATGAGCTCGAGGGGTTAAGATAAAAGAATTTATGAGATGTTTTTTTGCAAGAGGGATAGTCATTGTTACGCGGCGCGATAAAAATAGAAGAAGACTATATATATTTCGGAGTTAAAACCTTATTAATCCTTTACAATGCACCTATTCTACTCTATGCGAATCTCAAGCGTCTGCTGTTTTGACGTTGGATCAATTCTACAAGATGACAGGGAATAAATGGAAGGATTCAGCTAAGTGCCTAGATTAGTTTCCGTTAGTTATTGTATAGGTACTCTTTGGTTTCCGTAGCAGATTGGTACAAGAAGGTCATAGAATCCATGTCAAAGCCACGTATAATAGTATTCATCTATGGTCAAAGCGGTCACGCGATTCGTGTAGATAGAAGCCCTAGGCCTGGGTCTGTGTTTCGCCGTATTTCCATCTGGCATTACCTAGATACGCCCGCAGTTAACAAATAATGAACCTACTCCGTTATATAATATATATATATATATAGGTACCTAAGTAGTAAATTTCTCTAACACTTATTTCCATTTTTGTTGGAGCCTCCATTTTTGTTACGTAGGTACATGTGATGTGTGTAAAAGCAAAAAACTGCTTTACTAATTGGTAGCAGAAAAAGCATCGTTGTCACCAGCTATTCTTGGTAAATCAAGCCCTCTAGAATTTTAATCATCCCTACTATATATTATATTAATCCCTACTAAATATTATGAATTCGAAAGTTTATCTGTCTGTAAGAAATGAAATAAGTTCCCAAAAACTTTTGATGTCCGCGGGACTGGAACCCGCTGCCCACCCTCACTACGGACGGGTGTGCTCTAACCAACTAAGCCAAAATTGTGTGTATTGCACACTCAGAGAAGGTAAACAATTAGTCATTTGGTAAGTACCTACTAGGTAGACCTACCTATATTTAAAGTGGTTAATCGGATGAGCCATCTCCAATCTCCACCTAACCTTAATAATAATAAACACAGCTAACAAAACACTTGTGATTGGTCCTTGTTTATTTACTTATCACTTGAAGTGACTATTTGGTCACTAAATGGTTGAGCTGTATACGAAGTGATACGCTTTTACCGTATTTGCTACGCACTTTACGTCGTCGTAGCATGAAATGCTATATGTAGACTGCCGCGCCACTATACGTTTTAGCATAAAAGGTTATAGATTGTTACGTCCCTCTATATCGTAGCACGGGATGCTACGGATTGCTACGCCACTCTACGTGCCCGCTATGTCGTAGCTCGCTACGAATTTCTACGGGTGCTACGCCACTCTACGTCGTAGCACATAATGCTACGACGCTAGTAGTTTTCTTTTTACTATGCTAGTATGCTATGAAACTCTACGTAGTTTGCTAGGGATTGCTACGCCAGTCTATGAAGCAGTTTGCTAAAAAAATGCATACATAAGTGGATAAGAAATAGCCATGTTTGCACCGCTTAATTTTTTCAAAATACAAAATCTTCATTAATAAGAGTGAAAGTAATAAAATTCGCTTGCATTATCGCTGTCATTTTGAAAATTTTGGCATTTTGAAAAACGAATACAGTACAAACATAGCTATTTCTTATTCAATTATGTATGCAAAATCATTTCATTGCAAGAAAAGGGGTGCAGTTTCCAAATGAATCGGAAAGTACGTTTGTATGAGGGTTTATAGGTGTTCGCACCCACCTCAATTGTATTCGTGAGTGTTTCATTCGTACTATTAAGTACATTTAGTTTTTCAACAAAAGAAAATGAACCAGCGGCGAAAATAGCGTGCGGCGTAGCGTACCGGTCATATTAGTGATGCACTCATACTATTTTATTTAGTACATCAGAATTGACCATCTGATATATTAGCCGGATGTCAATGCATAGGTGTGCGAGGTCATGTCAGCAGTCAAAACAGTTTCCTCATAAATTAAATATAATATTCTTCCTTATATTCAAATATTATGTTAATTTTTGCGTGAGTAGGTATAGTTCCTTTTATGGTTTGTAAAAACGTTAAATGGACGATGATTTTATTTTACAGAAGACACTATAACATGGTGCCTATAACTATATTATAGAGCCTTTTATTTTAAGTATTTTTTTTGTTAATCCTTTGCAATGGTATGCGAAGTAAAGTGCAGTTACATCAATTGCCTAATAAATTAAATATTATATTCTTCCTAGAATTCACATTATGTAATTTTTTGCGTGAGATTAATTCATTTTATAGTTCGAAAAAAATTTAATGGACAATGTTTTTTTTCATGAAATAAACGATCTAGGTATTTAAATATGCATTAACTCTGTTGGGCAGTTTTTATTTATTTACATAAGTACCTATTTGATAATCATATGAATATAATTGTAGTTATTGACGAGGTTAAGTAAATATACGTGTAATTTTCCTTTTCAAGTAGGTATTAAAAGACTAGATACATAAGGAAAGGTGTATCATGATGATTTTCCCGTGTGAACGCATACCATTCGTGTCAGACCAAGCCTAGCTCGCTTTCTTTCATCATTTTCACTTTTATTCCATACTAATGAATGTAGAATCGTAGTCAGAAAGATAAAACAACTGAAAAAAGTTTCGAAATATGTAATATTAGAAAACGCATAGCTAATATGAAAAGGCTCATTATCATGAATAAGAATTTTTAGATTTTCACTTTCTTTTCATACTAATGAATGCAGAATCGCAGTCAGAAAGCTAAAACAACTGTAAAACCGTTTCGAAATAATGTATATATCAGAAAACGCATAGGCATAGCCAATATGAAAAGGTCCCCATTATCATTGAATAAGTATTTTTAGATTTTCACTTTCTTTCCATACTAATCAATGCAGAATCGCAGTCAGAAAGCTAAAACAACTGTAAACCGTTTCGAAATATTTATATATCAGAAAACGCATAGCCAATATGAAAAGGTCCCCATTATCATCGAATAAGAATTTTTTGACTAACGCGATGGAACAAAATTTTTTTGGTGCCTGATTTAATAATTTTTTAGTAATATTGGTCTGTGGTAACATATAGTCCAATATTGGTCATAGGTACCACGAATTTATGGGAAGGACGCCCCTAAAAAATATTAATTAAATTAATTTTCTTCCACTTTTCACTTTTCTTTACTTACAAGCGCTATATGATCCTTGTAACCAGATATATTCTTCCATATCCTATCCGTGAATCTCTCATTCGGAACTTCAATATCCGCCATAGGAGATCGAATAAGGAACTCCTCATTTTTCCTCAGGGTAACACTGGCAGATAACTTCCGCTCTAATTTTAAATTTTTGAATTCGCGAAGAACAAATTTTCGAGCTAAGCTGTTCATTTTCGCGCGCGTTCGGAAACAACTGAAGTGCGACTGGTGGGGTGAACGGAAAATGGCGACTGAATGAACATTGAACTTGAAAACTAAGCTCCGTGTTGAAAAACTATAGGTACTAAGTATTCAAATGATTGTTTTTTATTACGATAGCACTACGTAGAGGTATTTTTTGCAATCAGTAGGTAGGGAGGTATAAAGAATTAAGTATTTGTTTGTATCAAATACGACCAGACAAAGTCAAACACAAGTCTTAGCTAGTTTAAAAAATAAATAATACTGGACAATCCTCACAGCCTCATCTAGTTCTAAAGTAAGCAGAGCTTGTGTTGTGTTTACCTACTAGTTATCTGATATACCTAGGTACTTATCACATTATTTTAACATAGGTACATTTTACCACAACCTCTGCTTAGCTTGGGGTAGATGATCCTGTTTAAAATGTCCAGCAACATTTATTATTAATATAGAATAGAATATTATTTATATTACACACACATAGGAGATAAGGAGAGGACACAGAGGCGAGGAGTTATTCAAATATAACCTACAGCCACAAATAGGAGCAATTTCTGACTTGTCTTAGTCCTAGGTATTCATTTAATTACTCTAAATAGCCTAGGTAGATAAATAACCAACATACGGAAGTAATTACTCAGGAAATAGCCAAGTGAGAGCGCATCTATAATAGGTAGAGCGCTATCAAGCAGCTACACTGTTTTCGCGCCTACGTTACATGTTTACGTTATACCTACAAAATATCAAATAGTGCAAAGTCCACGCCCAAAAACTCAATAACAACGACCAATCGTGTAAATTAAGATTTACACGAGTTCCTGCCCGCGACTTCGCACGCTTTGCTTCTATGAGAATGTTTAAAGGTTAGTACTATCCCATGGGAACTGATTTAGTGGGATAAAAAGAACCCTATGTTTTATTACAGGTCGCAAATCCAGCCCGATCTGTTCAGTAGTTTGATGTGAAGAAGTAACAAACATCCATCTATCCACCTAAGTAAACTTTCTTATATAAAAAGAGCTTATTATATGCGAAAGAAAAAATATTTCGCTTATAATAAGAGTGTGTGTGAAGTGTGATTAACGTACAATTTTCTGTAGGGAATTCACTTATGAGAAAAGGACATGGTGGCAAATAGGTACCTATTGTGATCCAGAGACCACACATAGCAGATATTTTAAGCATACCTACTTCAGAAATTATCCTAATCCTAGGCGAAATAGTTTCGTATTTTCGCCGAAACAAGGACGAGCGAACGCCGCGCGGTGAAGGCGAGAAAGGAATGCAAGAGCCGACCGGCGCGCAATTTCACTGGTTTTTATTTGTAAATTTGTTATTATTCTAAAATAATACTCTTTCGTAAAAAAAAAAACCACAATCGTCTAAAAAATATGCAGAATAACTAGCAAATGAAACTGGTTTTCCGTAGTAAAAATCTAAATTAGGAAACTTTGCCATTTTTTTGTATGGAGTCAAGTTGAGTCAATCGTGTTTCGACTCCCATAACTTAGTAACAAAAATCCTTAACTTAGATTCTCATAAAAAAATATAGTGTTTACCTAATTGTCTTAAAATTGTTTTTCCTTTCAGTCTAAAACGTGGGTTTTGGGACTAATTCACCTTAAAATATCTGCTTCATCTCATCAAACATTTGAAAGTGACTAATAAATGGCACAATAATATATCGATTTTAAAATATTACGAAAAAAATGGTTTTCGCCCAACTCGGCAATAAAAACTTGTATAAAAACAACAGAGGAGATCGTGACATTGAACTTGCCAAAATTATCTATGAAAGGCCAAGTTCATTAGCGCCTTTGCAGTTAAGTAAGACTACTGTAGGTAGGTTAAATGTTTTGATACATAACAAGCCCCAGAGAGTAGAGCAAAAGGTACCTACACTAAGAACAAATAATATCAGTGTAACAAACGGGCATTTCTCCGTGTTAATAACATATTTATTTTGATTCAATAATCAATTACACTAATAATTATTATAAATGCGTATAATAAAGTTATGATTATAATATACCTATTGAAAAATATTCAACTAAAAAAAGGCAGACGCGTCAGTTAGCTACCTACTATTTAACGCGTTAAATTACCTTACTTTCCCGACGTTTCGACAGGTTTACACACTGCCGTGGTCACGGGATGACAATGTTAAATAGTATTTATAAATATGTGTTCAGATCGCTTAAGTTTAAAAATATTTAGTTAGCTAACTGGCTAACTGCTTCTACTTGCAAGCAATCATATTTCCAAATTGATGTAGATTTTATGGATGAAGTTTGATGGATGGGTGTTAGTTACTTCTTCACGCCAAAACAACTGAACGGCTGAAATTTTTAGTAATGCATATGTAGCTATAGCCCTGGAATAACACATAGGCTGCGAATGAGTGATTGAAATAGTGATTTTGCACACCAAATCTGACTTAGCTGGTAAGCCATCGCATGGAACTTTTTAAAATAAGCATTCAATGTTCCAACTTGTAACCCGTTTTCAGCGAATAATAATTTAAATCGAATCATTTGATTGATTAATTGATCGAATATTCGACAGATTCAGTTTCTACTAATCGCCAAAATCAACGTCTTAAATTCTGTAGGTATGCAAAACTTACTATAAAATCGTTCTATATTTTAAAAAGAAATACAATCGAAGATGTATGATTACAAATTGGAAACATGTTTGCTTGCAAGCAGTTAGCTAGCCTACCCCGCCTCTTATTTTGACCAATCGAAGGAACGTCATTCTGTTTATTTTTGTAAAAGCCCTTTGGTAAATGAAAAAATATTAATTTTTGAACTACTAAAGATTTTCTGCGGTCTCCACACTAGGCAAAGCCTGTATCGCGGATACCAGACGTTTATGAATGACTTTTACAAATGTTATCAGCTATGAATGCATTCAGTAACAGTAAATGATCCTTTGTTTCTGTTGATCACAGAACTAGGTATATATCCTAACGGACTTTTCATTATACATATACAGGGTGATTCTAAATTATTGCACAATACTGAAGGAAGTTATTCACCTGCTACCACAGATTAATATTCAGTGAATCAACCAAGCCGCAAACTATTCCTTTTTTTTGCAGAATTTTTGAATTTAATTCAAGTAATGCCTTCTTATAGCGGTACGGTCTTTGACTGCGGCCGCCTCGCATCACTGTCAGGTGGATTAAGGGAGAATAAAACGATTGCATCAAAGAATACAAAATAGGCGTTCGTTGTAACAAAATAAAGAATCGTTTGAGCCTTGGTTTCTCCACTGAATATTTAATCTGTGGTAGCAGGTGAATAACCTCCTTCAGTATTGTGCACTAATTTAGAAACACCAATCCTACTGTACACCAAAACACCAACCCAGTAGGTAGCGATTACCGCGAAGATCATGCCCTAACGAGCTAAATTTACTACCTTCTAAAGCACTACAATACGAAGAAGGTACGCTATTTCTAAAAAAAAATACGTGCAAAATATGAAAAAGGGAATCTATGAAGCATATAAATAAAACTTTTGCTTTAAATAACAAATATTTATTTCAGATATTGTCCCCGAGTATAATATAAACTTAACATCCTTTATAACTTTGAACCGTCTTAAACCTCTACAAGGTGTACCAAAATAGAAATGATATTTTGAATTTGGTTCGGGTTTTTTTTTCATATGATTATCGTAATGTTTCTCAAGTTAGACTAGAAATCGCTAATATGCTTATAATAAAATAACAAACAAAAGTAGAAACACAAATATGATTTCTTTAACTCCATATTTTGGTACACGAATTTTTTATTGGTCCCATATAATGGTATTATTATGTACTTAAATATAAATAATTGCATTAAAATGCGTTATTTTATTGCACATATTAATATTGAATAAGCACCTACCTACTGTATTTTGTGATGTTGCAAAAACATTACTAAATCATATTAATATTTATTAAGGCCAAAGCGCATTTTCATTAAAATACTTAAAATATTTTTAAGAAATATTCATTCAGAATTTTCACCATTTTTGTGATAATTTTACGTGTCATAGTAGTTTTTTCTGAATAAATGCCAATTAATTCATAAGTCACTTACATACTAAAAGCCACTTCGCTTATTTTTAATATAACCTATTATGATGTTTTCTTATAGAATTAATATATTTTATCATTAAATCCCAGCGGTCAAAAATCCATGTAAAATTGAGTTAAAACATTTAACACGCAACTTTAATAAAAATAACTATAAAAATACTGTAAAACCATTTTATTACGTAGTTTTACTATTAAGGCGCCAGGCGTCTAAATTGCTTACTAGATTATCCAAACCAAAATGATTACAACCAACAAATAACTGTATCGCCCGGTACGACTAGGTTAACTAACTTACCTAATTCAAAAAATACGATTTGTACCTATTTGTTAGTCAGAATTAATATTAATTACTTTAACCTCAATAAAACTAGGAATATATTTTTCAGAAGCTTCGTTGAATTCGGTTTCGTTAAACGATTTTTAGCAGCGACATCTAGTTTTAAATTTAGTACTACGAACCGTCTTGATAGTTAGATATATATTTTATATATGTTAAGCAGTGTAATATTATAATATTACACAAGCAAGGATCGGAGATTTCATAGAAATAAATATATAACAATATTTGACTAAATTACTTCACAACTACAAGTCCAATGCACTAATTAATTAAAACAAACTAAATTAATAAAATCGACTATCTCCACAATTTCCCACTACTACACTATTGTTTCAGAACTTTATCTATTTCAAGTTTTCGTACTGTAATCATCGTATCATTTGTCAATACGGTTAAGGTACTACTAATAATCTGATCGCGATCAGAACGGGATGGGACCATTTCGTAGTGAACTACTCGGTCGGAAATTTACTTTGACATGGTATCGTCACAGAATCGTCGCGTAGAATTCTACAGAAAAAACTAGATTGTGGTTTTAACCTGAAATTTTTTGAGGCGTGTCCCTCCAATTCTGCAGTTTCTTTCAACTGAAGTTGACTACCAAAACGTATAATTCTGTGGCGATACCATTGTTATAGCGAAGCGACTAGTTTAGCAGAACAGGCTGGTTCCCTCCCATTTTGAGAGCGCAGATAAAGGCTACGACACACTATCGACACGCCACGCCACCCGACGAAACGCGATGAGTGTTGACTTGGATTAATTCGCATAATTTTCTTTTTCTATAATAACAATAATGAATCGTTTATTTCTGACACAATCAAATGTTTACAATATTTATTGAGTACGCAGGATCTCGAACTAGCCTAAGCTGTATTACAGGACCAAGGCTTTACCTAATAATTAACAATACTGTGTATTTAATAAACAATATAAAAAATATAATATCTAAATATATGATATCTAGTAATGAAATAAACTAAATGAAGTAATAATATTGAAATATGAAAATGCCCAGAAGAAGCACATTGTAAACCGACGTTTCGTCGCGTCGGTGTTACTAATGTGATTCTGGTTATAGAAAATTCATACTACTTGATCTAATTCGACACACATCGCGTTTCGTCGGGTCGTGTTTCCGGCTTCATACAACAAGGTACATAAAACATGCAACAATCACTAAACTAACAATACTTTTCCTTCAACACCTTTCTTAAGATCTTACCCGCAGGGTTTTTAGGTATTTCAGGCACAACTTGCACTTCTTTGATATTCTTGAATGACACAACTTTACTGTTCACGTATTCCATGATTTCTTCTGGTACTATTTCCTGACCTTGCTGTGGTACTATAAAGGCCTTGGGGATTTCTCCAGAAATTGGGTCAGGGAAGCCTAGAACCGCGCAGTCTAAGATTTTAGGATGTGTTCTGAGAATCGTCTCTAACTCTGCGGGAGGGACTTGGTATCCTTTTACCTGTAAATGGGTAAAACTCGAGTTATTATTTGGGCAAAAGATATTGGATATAATAAAGGTGTCATTTTGTCACCATTAAAACAAATGAGGTGGATATAAACTTCCCAATATGTTAATTAAATACTGAAGGAATGTTACAGATTAAGATTAGGAACTGCTATAAAACTTGGCACCTTTCTATAAGATCTCAGTTGTTATAAAGGTGAAACGACTATCTGAACGAACTTGTAGTTGGTCAACATAAATGTGAATGCTAGTCACATTTATGTTGTGATTGCGGTAGCGGTGTTGGATGTTTGTGCTTACCTAAATGATGAAAGCCATATGTTCCTACTTGTTTATATTACCTTTATAAGCTCCTTGAGTCTATCAGTGATGTATAAGTATTTCTTCTCGTCGTATCTGCCGATATCCCCGGTTTTGTACCAGCCGTCTTCCGTCATACATTCCTTGGTGGAAGCCTCGTCACCATAATATCCAGCCATGAGGTGCGGACCGCGGGTCCAGATTTCACCTTCCTGTAAATAGAAACAAATCGTATTAGTATTTAATTTTTCGTTGAACGTGCTGTTTCGAAATAGTACTGTGATTTTTCTACATAACGGTGATGCATTTTCTGGAATTAAATTAGATTACTTATATTATATTAGTATTTAGAGACATTACAATAATAATCATTTTCCAATATGAGCTTAAACTCCATTTTTAGATACATTTTACGACATAATTGCTTACCGCAAGCTTCAACTACTTTACCTTCATCAAAGTGATCACTTTATTTCCTAGTTTTACATGTGTAATTTGTATTTTGTGACGTGTCCAAGAGTCCTGTAAGGTGAGCACTTTGATATTTGATATTCAAGCGAGTGGTTCACGCGCTGCCTGCTATTTTATGTTTTCATTGTAAAATATATCTAAATTTTAAGAATTTAAGCCCTTATTTGAATTTAAGAGCACATTTTTGTGCTGTGCAGTGACCGTTCCATATCTATATACTACCCTTTATGTGTTTTTTAAATGAAGTAAGTTTCTTACCTCACCAACCCCCAAAGCCTCCTGCGTGTTGATATCAGCTATCTTAACCTCTGTGCTGCCAAGTACGAAACCGACGGCCGCATGGTTCGTATCTACGTTGTTGCCGACAGAGATGGCGCCGTTCGTCTCTGTGAGACCGTAGCCTTGCCGGAATAGAATGTTCTTCTGAAAAGGGAGATGAAAATGTCATAGTTTATTTCACTCTGGCGTTCAGTCGACTTCACAACAGCGAATGTGCCCTCGCCGCGCCGTTTATTTTGGACGTACCTACCATGCGGAATTTCGGATCGGAGAAACTACGAACGGAAAACTACTGTATGTTTGTAATAGGTCCATAGATTTGCATGGAGTTACTGCGTTCGAAATCCCGAAACGGAATTCCCACTGTATGTGGCGGCCCTAAGACCTGTAATAGCATATAAATGTAGGCTATTTTTATCCCAAAAAAAGGCGAGCCAAGCCGCGCGTCGAAGCTAGTCTAATTATGTTAGGCATTGTTGAAGTTTGATCCGTGACTTTGAGAAGATACAAAACACAAAAAACGCATAAAATTAACAAAATATTAGTGGTAAGGTGTACAATGGAAAATAATAAATTCAACAATGAGGAATAACAAAAGAGTCTTTGAAGGTTAAAGTATCGTAGTATCGTATGTTTCTTTTAGTTTTATTTTGTGGTGTACAATAAAGAATTTTGTATTGTATTGTATCGCTTGAGGACATGACCAGGTGACTTTATCTTTTTTCTTTTTGAAAAGAATAACATTAGGTATATTTTACTAGCTTCTGCCTGCTTTCGCACGCGTTGTTTCAGGTTATTTCTATCCCATGGGAACTGATTTATGGGATAAAAAGTTGCCTATGTTTTATTCCAGCCCTAGAAGTACCTGCATGCATTTCAGCCCTATCAGTAGTTTTGGCGTGAAGACGTAACAAACATCTAAACTTTCGCATTTTTAATATACCTACTTAAGTGTGATGTGATTTGATTAGTGTGATCAGGTACTGACCTATGTACAGTCAACGACAAAAATAGCTGAACTGTGATTTTAAGTGTTGGTACTTTAGTGTTTGAACATTGAAAGTGCTACTTTTTATTCCAGAAACACGCGTGTGGAACCGCCCCATAGTACCAGTAGTCCGATGGTCGGACTGATGAGACTTTTTAGTCTCATCAGTCCGATGATGCTGATCAATACAGATCATCAGACTACTGAGCCTTTTAGTCCGATATTTACACATTTTGACTCAAGCATAAACTAGTGATGTAGTATCTTCCAAGCTGAATTTCGGCTACCGCGGCCATTCTCTCTGACTGACTGACCTGAGGAGCGCAGGGCATTATTAAAGTACACAAGTGTGTGCGCAAACACAGGTACACTCCTTATTCTTATCTACTTTAGAAACAAGTTGACTTGACTTCTTTGTTGTTCGCAAAGAAACAAATAATACATATTTAACTAGAATATTTAAGTAGTAACAAATATTCTTACTTTTTTCTGGAGCACAGCGGCAGCATCAGACTCCGAAAGCGAGGCAGCACCACAGATGATGCCGTAGACTGAATCCAGGTGTTCAGGCTTCACGACAGGATGCTTGCCCAAGAACACCACTGTGGACAAATCGAAATTTAAATTTGTTTATTTTGTTAGGTATCTCTACATGCGAAACAGTTTTTAGGACAAAATATACTTAAGCAAGAAAAAAGAAAAAGAAAAAATACGTTAATTTATAACAACAATACAACAACAGTTAAAATCATGACACACTTTTGTAAGGATGTCCTGCTCTTCCATACAAATATATGGATTACAAATAAACTAAATTAATTACTTATGATGATGATTATGATGTTCTTCTAGACGAATTTCGACTACGGCGGCCGGTCTCAACTAGCCTCGACTATGACGGCCGGTCTCAACTAGCTTTCCGACTACGGCGGCGGGTTTCAACTAGCCTTTCGACTACGGCGGCCGGTCTCAACTAGCCTTCGACTAGGGCGGCGTGCAATCTCAACTAGCCTTTCGACTATATACGGCGTCCGGTCTCAACTAGCCTTCGACTACGGCGGCGTGCAATCTCAACTAGCCTTTCGACTATATACGGCGTCCGGTCTCAACTAGCCTTCGACTACGGAGGCCGGTCTCAACTATCCTTTCGACTACGACGGCCGGTCTCAACTAGCCAGATGTAGGACTTAAATGCTTTTTTTAATGGAATTATAAATAATAAAACACTGTTTTTACCGGATTGATCGCGTATATTTTATATTTGTTTATAACCTGACGTTTCGGAGGCTTTTCAGCTTCCATGGTCACAATTATAAATTTAATGGAATTATAAATATTAGGGTTGGTTTTTAATAATGGCTGACAAACTGATAGGGCCTGAATACGAGTAATTTACTTACTTACTTAGGTACTATAGGGGCTGCGATTTACTCAGATCTTTATGTTAATCTTTGTAAATTCTATAAGCAGACATTAGAACATTTTGTCATTAAAAAGTTGATATTGCTGGCTGTAAAAATCATTTACTATAAAACGACTGCTAATTCCTGTATAATGAAAATGGGTTTGGAAGTAGTTTTAAACCGGGAACACTTTTTTGGACGGGGGGCAGTAAGGGTAGGTACTTTAATCGTTGTAGCTATAGGAAAATGGTCTTGGAAAATGGAGACCAAAGACAAATTTCCACCCCCTATCACTGATTTTGAAAAAAAAAGAAAGGCATTGCAAGTCTTTAACCTGTAGCGAGGCCTTTTGAACGGGGCAGTAAGGGCAGGTACCTTAATCGGTGTAGCTACAGGTAAACGGTCTTAGGCGGCTATCCATAATTTCAGAGAAGATTTCACCCCTATTCACTAAGTTTGATTAAAGCACTTACCCATTGGAGGCACAAGGAACAGCACCGAAGCTTTATGCTGCACCAGCGTTTGTAAGAACAGCTCCGGTTTGAAATAAGGCATGGTCACCAGTTTGCAGCCAAGCGTCATCTGGTTCATAAGGAGCGCGTTGAAACCGAAGATATGGAAGAATGGAAGAATCGCTGGGAGGACGGCTTGGTGTGTCGCTGGAAGTGGAGCAATAGGTATTTTATAAATATATTTTTTTTACGAATTTGCGAAAACTTACATCTTTACGG
The DNA here is from genome assembly GCA_947086465.1 of Eupithecia exiguata. Lineage (NCBI taxonomy): Eukaryota > Metazoa > Arthropoda > Insecta > Lepidoptera > Geometridae > Eupithecia > Eupithecia exiguata. The sequence continues at coordinate 9,740,192 of OX352240.1, read as the reverse complement.
GTTTAGACGCATAATGACCAATATATGTATATTGAAAAAATAACGCATAAAGATCAAAGTGCGCATTGACCAATAAGCAAAATAACCTATACGCGAATTGACCTATCTCTAATTTGCATATTGACCAATCTTCTTAGTACGCATATTGACCAATATGTATTAGAAAAATATGTCTTCTTCCACACTAATTGGCAACCATCTAAAATTTTGCTTTCAATGAGTGGGTATTCTCTTTCTGAACTCCTCATATCTCTTACTCACCCAGTCGGGTTAGACGACAGAAGACCCCCCGAAAGGCTGATGAAATAACTGTCGGGATGGAAATTAATGCAAAGTGAAATTCTAACCCGACTGGGCTATCAGTACTAGTTTCAATGATATACAAGTTACCTTATTTTACTCAACAACAGTGAAATTGATTTAAAAAAATACATAGAAATTCGAAAAAATGTGAATAGGTTTCAGATTATTTCGGTTTATCGAGCCCTCGTGCAAAATTGAGGCTGCTGACCTATGTATGCCTTTTTGTGCCTCTATATTATCAGTAAATGAGGATATACGTTATAATTTAAGGCGGAATCTATCTGCATAATAAACAATTGCAGCTGCATTTTAAGAAGTTGAACTGAACCACAAAAAATATAGCTTAAAAAATTGTTTTTGAAGCTAACATCGTTCGCTTTAGTAAATATCTATTCAATATTATGTTTGTATACAATTAGCACTATAATGGGCCGTTTGCTCAGTGTTATTGAACAGTAAATCATTGACGTATCAGGGGACCTACTTTAAAATATCATTGACACTGTTTTTGCTAGATCTTCAGAAACGTGTTTGTGATGATGGGCTGCTCCTGCAGTTCACGTATTGTCACTAATTCGCCAATAACCCTGTATAAATAAGTGCTTTCTAGGTTCTTAACTCACCAGTAGTTTCCTTCACAACAATAATATTAGGATCAGCTATCATTTCATTCATAGCCACCACACTGCCATGTGTCAATGCGACTGCTTTAGGGAATCCAGTAGTACCACTAGAGAATGGCAGGATAGCCAGATCCTTAGACGTTCTCTGCACTGATTTTAAGCAGTCCACATCAATATTAAAGTCTTGAGCAAATTCAGCAAATTTGATCGTTCCTTCGGGAAGGTCTTCATTGTCTATGAGTATTATTGGAATGTTTAGCTGTAAGTTCTTAAGGGCAGCTTTGATGTTCTTGTATGACAGTTTTGAAGAGATGATCGCTTTGCAGTCAATCAGTTTCAGTTGTTTTTCGAGTTCATCTGTAAATAAGGTTGGTTTGAGATGCTGATTGGTTACACTTACGACAGAAGAGGCTGGCAAAGATGAAGGTGGCCTACACCCAGGTGGGTGACATGAGGGGCTGCTGTAAGATTGATGATGTGATATTATATTATATAAGCTAGAGGTTGCACTTCTTCATTCTAGCAATATTTTCAAAAACTATCCAGTCTTAATTTATTATCAATCAATCAATCAGTTATTCGAAAAATTTCTAAAGACTTATCTAAGTACTTTATCTATAGATATTTATCTTTATTGGATGATTCACGCAAGTCGATTTAAGCGGCACATCACTGATGAAGCCGCCATGTTAAGAAGTTAAATTGTATTAGGTTAGGTATACAAGAAAATTCCATAGATAGGGCCCATCCATATACTTTAAACCAATGGTTAGAACTAATACTCTATATTAATTACTCTATATTATTATTATACATCGATACTTCGTGGCAAATCGGGCGTATAATATTGAAAATACTCGATATAATCCGAATTTTCCGTCTATAAGTTGTCGACGTCGACACTTGCTCTAAACAGGATCTATCTTAGGATCAACATGGAAACCAATCGAAGGGAATATTTAAAGAATTCGATAGCATACTGACCCACAAATATGGTATATGACTCACATTTCTTGATTTCTGTTAATATAAATAAGTGCCGATTCGCTTTCAGTGTGCCCTAGAGTACATTGGACACAAAGCCGGGTACTGACTGACCCGTGTTACGAGGCGTAATGAAACATTCGCAGCGAGCGTTGCTTGTTGCGAGTGCCTTCTTTCCCCGTACTGACTGCACGAACGCTCGCTGTGTATGGTGTTACATTACGTCCTGTAACGCTGCCGGCAGTCAGAACCCACCTGAATACAAACCGAACACTCACAGGCAGTATAAGCTGGATTCATCATGCTGGCAACACAGCCAGCCTGTAGCACCCCTAATATAGAAACAGGGTACTCCGGTACATTGGGCATTATAATAGCAACTTTGTCATCGCTCCGTAGTTTTAATTTCTTGTGTAGAGAGGCTGCGAAGGTAACTGACATCCGATGGGTTTGGGCATAGGTGTATCCATGACCTGTTAGTGCACACACCTGAAATGTAAACAGCAATTCCCTGGGTCGTTCTTATCTTACACCTACAGTAAATCGTATTTTAATGGTAATTATTTTTTATGTGACTTTGTTGCATGTTGGGTTTATGAAGACAAGCCAAGAGTACTCAATATATAGAGCTGTTGACATTAGAGCATTTGTATATGTAGGTATATAAGACACACATTGTTTGTTTAGCAGTGTAACAGGGTACTTTATGGTAAACTTACGGTAGCAGTTTTATCAGGCCACCTGTCCAGATTCTGCCACACAAAATCATTGACAGTGCTATGGTTGTTCTCAATATTTTTGTAGACAGAGGTTAGTATTTTACTGTCTGTACTTTTAAGCCGCAGGCCCGACTGTTTCGCAGTTCGGAGCAGGCGTAGTGTATGCCTCATGGTGGACATTGTAGAAAAATCTGAAATGATATAAATATTTGCTATATAAATAATGCTATATAAATATTTGCTGTAGAGAGCTGGCGAGTATATGGTGCAGGGCATCAGCATTGCCAATTGCCATACAGTGGGGCAATGCAGTCAGCATCTTGGGAACGCTTTGGACTGGTATTGATATAGATCAGTTGAGCTACCTCTAGATTGTTTGCAACAGACTGCAGCTAGCTGAACAATTAAACAAGACTTGTGGATTCTTTAATATCATCCGGAAGTTTGTAAGTATGTAATTGTGCTCCCTCAAAACTTATGTTTCCACTTTCCGTAGTTGGTTCTTGTTTGATGCAAGAAAGTTAGTACAATAATTTCATGTTTCTCAAATAAATCAAAATATAAATGATATTTCATATTGATTTCAACTTTTTAAACACAGGGTTTTATAATCACCAAGGACCAAAGTGTTTGGGATGACAAATCTAACAAACACAAATTTGACAGGGTTAAGTTGTTTAATTTAGGAGTTTCTATATCCACCTGTCTCCATCATCAGACTAGTCATGACATTGTCACCCAAATCAAGTATGATGAATTTCAGCTCAATCGGTTGAGTATAACAAGTCTTAAATTTGTTCTGTTCTTAAAGTTGCTAGGTTTGTCCCACACAAACAAGGCAAGTAGACTAAAAGATTGAAAATTAAACTCACCTCAAAGATACCTCTCAGCTAAGCAGCCATTGCACAACTGGTTGTTAATCTGGTAATGAAATGCAAGGAACTTACTATAAATTTATAATAAGTAACCGCTTCAGTGCTAGTTAGGAATTATCTCCTTTATCACTCAACTTATGAAACCATCGATCGAACAGGGCCTGGCACCCACTATCACAGATACAGTATCTGATAAGATATGTTTAGAACTTTGCTTAGATGTTTATAGGTACAAACTTTAGACTCTGGTACAACAAGGTTTGTAGGTACAGAAAATAAACATAACAACAATCTAGCCAGTGGATGGATGGCTTATCGTTATCATCACTGGATAGTGATAAAATTTGCACTCAATTGAACAGTTGTTTTTATATCAAACTGGTCAGGATGCTTGTCTATAATTTAGGTACTTATAATAAAATAGCACTATTATTTACAAGAGATTGTGTAGGTACCTACTATGTATAACAATAGCAACAAGTCACGATTGAAGTAAATTGAAAATGTGCCCATAACTTTTTATATGCGTAGGTACATACCTAACCAAAGGTAATCGGCAACTACTATGTCTCAGTATATTTATTGTACTCTGTGCTACTATGGTAGGTGCTATCGTCAAATGCCTACTTATGTATTAATAAATTAATTTACGTAAAGTAGCTACGACCGACGTAATCAGTCTATAAGTATGATGTTTGTTTCTGGTGTGGTGTTGTGGTGAACCTTGGACTTTGCCTTTCACCTCCGTTTTGGAACCGGTTGTTTACCAGCATCTCATTTATTTTGTTTGCATCTTTCGGCATAGAGCATTCGATGGAGGGTTCTTCTGTGGCATAGTTTATTTAGACTTGTAGTTGTAGTAACAAACTAAATAAAACAAAAGAAAAAAAGATGTACCTACTGTACATAAAATTTCAGAAAATATAGCAAGCTTTTGTTTTGTTTGTTTTTCTTTTCCTTTTTTTTACTTTCACTTTAGATAATCCCATTTGTGAGTTTGTCTATGCCAAATTTGACACTGACATTGGCATTATGCGCTTTTAAAATTTTGAATGATTAGCGGAAAATTCAAATGTTTTTGTTCGGACAATCAATCTACTCAATCTACGTACACGATGGACTTGTTATCACTGCAATCCTGCGGGATATTAGAAACATGCCGTGGTCGATTTGTCAGATCAATCGAAATATCAGAACTAGCTGACAGGTAACTTCGTTCGTCCGGGGCTTAGAGGAATAAGGCACCGATGTACGGTCCGGGGTCATAGTTTTTGTCCGAACCAATTTCATAATCGTTGTCGCTGAACGGGTCAGGGGTAGTTTTACATGATGAAGCTTCATCAAATAAATTTTGCAGCCGTTTCACTAGATATGCTTAGACAGATATGATATGATCATAGAGAGTAGATATGATCAAATTCTTCAGTTTACAAGATCTAACGATTAAACAATTAGGTACCTATAAATAATATTAACAACTTCAAAAAATAACGCGTGTTAGCGCGCAAAAATCAAGCATCTGCCAGCAGGCAGTCTTTCGCAAATTGCCATCCCACCTGGTCGGAGGGCGTCCTACACTACGTATGTCGAGTTGCGGTCTCCACTCAAGAATACGTTTACTCCAGTGGTTGTCGGTTCTTCTCGAGATATGGCCAGCGCTAAAATATTTTTTATAATATATTTTTTCTATTCGGTCCCGATACAAAAAGGGTTGTTTGTTAAAAGTTTGACGGGTGGATCTATCTGTGGGTTGTTGCGGCATCATATCTCCCAAACGGATGATTTTGATTGTTTATTTTATCAAAAGCAGACTTGATCGAGTGTTCTAATCTTAAGCATGGAAAATCTGCCAAGATTGTGTTAAAATTTATCATGTTTATTTTTTACCATACCCGTGCGAAGACTGGGCGGGCCGCTAGTATAGTATAAGGACATGACGTGGTTGGGTAGGTGGTGGTACCTATTTAAATTACGCTGGTAGAAAGAAAATACGTTGTAAGTTAAATATGCTTTTACTAAGTCAATAACTACGTAGGTACCTACAAAGTAAAACAGTAAACACATGTAAGGTATTAGGAATATTTACCTTCATTCAGTCAGACGGCTAATTGAGTAGCTATGTAGATAAATGTTAACCAAGAAAACATTGGGTTAACCTAAAAGGAAAGCTAGAACACAGTACAGTGCCTTACACACCCTAGCTAGCTGGAAACTTAATAGGTAGGAACTTGAGCAAGGCCAGACCACCTTTAAGAACCTGCGTGGTATGAATGAATGAATGCGCTATAAATAAGTGAAACATCGTTATTTATAGCGCTTAGAAGAGAGACAGACAGTGGGTTGGTAGGCAAGGTCATACATATTTTGTTGCATTTGGCACTAAGAACTAAGACTATACTAAGAAAAAACATGTTCTAGGAAAAGACAAAGTAATGTTTAAAATGAAATAAAACTAACATAAGCTGAACAAGTTAGAAGTATATTTACACACCCAATGGATACAGGATGTTGCATTGCATGTAAGAAAATATGAATGTACAGAACAGTAACTACACTTACAGCCAAGATGAACAGAAAACCGTCTTAAAAACTCCTTAACCATTCATTGCCAAGCTTCCGCCCAGTGCGGTAGTGCATACGGACAGGTGTGTCCGGGGCCATGAAAGTGTTTGTTTGATGGTAGGTACAGTAAGAAGCGCTAATTGGTATCCCCCTCACAGAACATTAATGTACATTATTATAAAAAAATTAACTTGATTGACAAAGCTGCTGTTAGTATGCGTGGAATACTCTACATATAATGTTTTTCTGTAGGAGAGTTTGTACTGTACAGAATTTAGACACTGACTAGTGGTGACTACCTATTTGGCAACAAAAGCGATATTCAACTAGGAGAACATTACAAATACAAAACACAAAGAAAAAACTTAAAAGTAACATAATTATACCGTAATATTATTAGTTAGTAATAATTATATGCATAATAGCTACTCTTTGTTCTCTTTCTCCTCATAATAATATGCCATGTACCATTGCAATTCGTACAGACTGTTAACTGTTAAAAAATTAGTTAATTATCACCTCTATTCTTAAACAAATACGGGAACTCGAAAACAATGCGATTATAACTAAAAATGCTGAATTGATTTCGAATGTTTTAAGAATAACGCAGTCATTATTATGAGTCGAAAGGTTACTAACTCAGTAGTGCATACTTATAAGTAAAAATCTTTCCATAGCCCATCAGAAACAATTTCTCCCCCACACTCTTCTGCCGAGGTTTACATATGCATTTCAATAGTTGTTCTGATATATCACAAAAAATCTACAAACCTCGAATTTGTAACTATCAAATTCGACAGATCGTTTCGTTTTCAATTTAACGAGAGCATCTCTATACAAGCTTTCATATCGTTTTCCTTCATACGCACCTCACAAGCCACGTTAGTTGTATATCTCAGACCAGTTAACTGTTCTGCAATGTGATGTGCCTACAAATTTTGACACACAGTTTTGCTGGTCAAATAAAGAGTACTTTCGGCAAGTTTTTTTTAGAAAATAACTGCCAGTTCATCGCACTGTTTTTATGAATTATATGATTTTTTTTATACAAAGATAATAAACTTTGTACTGAATACAAAGTACCGCTTGTAAAACTAAGGCATCGATCAAGTCATTTCGCTTTAAGCCCGAATCTTAAACCTTTCCATTTCCTTTTTATCGCATCCCGAGCTTGTTGAATCTGTAAAAAAGAAGAAAAAAATTGACAATGAAATTAATTTTAGCTAAGAAATTAAATAAGTTCCCAAAAATTTTCGGGAACTATTTATACAAAAACCACGAGACATCATCAGTGTTATGGTCGAGTATTGTGGTGTCCTGGTGATGTCACGTGGAGAGACGAAACTAGTTGACGTCTTGCTTTGATAGGTATTTTTTCATTTTGTAGTTGGCGTCGTTTTTCTTCTACAACGCGGACTACATTTTGTTAGAACTTATCGGAGGTTTTTTCGCGGAATTGTTACAAAATATTTTCATCCTTATATTATGTTTGACACTATAATCCAAATCAAATACTTAGCCTAATTATTTAACAAGCCTTATTCAGAACATCCTACCACACAGAATTATAGAACAAAGGCAATCGTGTAATAACGTCATTCCATGTATCTGCTATACACAGTTCAGTTAAAATGTTAAATCTCTTTCATTTTATATCCCGCAACAGGACAGATTAGAATCTACAGTAAATACTTAAAGTAATGAACGAAACCTAGATAAAACTAGTGAGTTTACCATTTTACTGCAGATTCCCGATATCTTCCTCGAAGAGCCGCTTCCCTCCTTTAAGTATCTTCTCATCAGCATTGCCGTACTGTTTGCCGTATTTCTCCAAACGGCTCAACCATTGCGCCCAGTGCTCGCGCAGTTTATCCGTCGATAAGTGGTATGCATCGGCCTGGAAATGTCAATCAAAACATGTTATAGTCATAATTTCTGAATGATAGGATTCGTAACGAATACATCCGACATAGAACCAATGTTATCGACATAGCTCATAGAATTAGCGAGCTGAAGTGGCAGTGGGCCAGCCATATCTTGAGAAGAACCGACAACCGCTGGGGTAAAAGTTCTTGAGTGGAGACCGCGACTCGGCAAACGTAGAGTAGGTCGCCTTCCGATCAGGTGGGAAGCTAAAGAGCTTGCTTTACGCTTAGGGCGCTATGGCGCTCATCCGGGGAGGCCTATGTCAAGCAGTTGACTATTACCTATTGGTGGATGATGATGATATTAAGTTAATGCTGACAATTAGTAGATATTGTACCGCCAATACTTACAGTTTATTTATTTTTTTTATTTTCTGCCCTCCCTCCGGCCAGGTGGGACCTGCTCGGGGGCGTCCTACAAAACGTTTTCTGAGTCACTGTCTCCACTCAAGAACACGTTTACCCGAGCGGTTGTCGGTTTATCGCAATATATGGCCGGCCCACTGCCACTTCAGCTTGCTAATTTTTTTAACTATGTCGATAAATTTGGTTCTCTGTCGGATGTTTTCGTTACGAATCCTATCCTTCAGAGACTCTGAGCAGCAATGACTAACAACGGGTAAACTGTACTGTGGTTTTATTAAATTTATTTTTATACCTTAGATCCGTCAGTGTAAGCGATGACTAACAATGCATCGCGCACATTAAGATGCTTATAGTTGAGATCATTGCAAACAGCTCCGAAGTAAGCAGCCAACTGCACCGGGTTGTCGTAAGTAAGGGCTATCGACTTGCGGAGTCTGTCGGATTTTTTCCATTCTATGAGGGTCGGCTTGTCTCTGTAATGATAAAGCAAGATTTGATCATCAATGTATGCTCAGTTTTATGATACCGTGAAAAACGGGAAACAAAACTTGTGTCGTAGCTCCCAAACGGATCCAGGACAGGGAGAAGCTTGTTTATTTTTGTTTACAAGGTCACTTGAGTGTTCCTATACTCCGATTTAGAATCCAAGATATTTTATGTCAACAAAGACACGAGGACACAGAAAAACACACAAGGTAGGCAAAAGGTTATCACTAAAAACTAATACATGAATATCCACAATTAATAATCTCACATGTGCAGCGAAAAATGTTTGAATTTGAATTTGTATAATAATTTGAGAGATCAATGAAATGATGAACGCTTTCAAAACCAAAAATTGTTTCGAGCTTCTGTGCTTTGTTTCGATGAAACCGTCGTTAAATATTTTCCACCAATATTCCTTGGGTTTTGTCCTTTTGTATACCAAAAATATCCATGTTTTTAATTAAGGTATAGGTTTTTTTAATAATTGGTACAGCTGCTCAAATGTTATGATGGTACAAAGTAAAACCAACCGTATTTTTTTTTGTAAAAGTCAAAAGTATCGCATGTCTTTATCATAATACTGCCACTGCCGACAAACTGTTTCACAGTTTGGCAGAAATTAAATAAGGAAATGTACTTTAAGTTGATAATAAATAAATAAATAAAAAAAAAAAAATCATTTTAGGCGACGACGTACGTGATTTATCTGACCCTGGAAAAAAATATAGGCTACTTTTTAACCCGGAAAACGTGAGCGAAACCGTTTTAAGAAGCTAGTTTTGCAACAAAGTCAGTCAAGATGATATAGAACAGAAATCCCAGCCTTCTTAAAATACCCTAGCCTTGAAGACTCCCCTTGACATTCGGGTAAGATCAGCGAATATTGTGATATAATTGACACGTTTATCAGAGGCGCCAGCGATAACGTGATAAGATTCAGTGACGTTTTCTGTTATTTTCAATGGAATGTGAGGGAGGCGTTTGTAAACTACGCAATAGTTTGGCAATTACGTTGTTGTTTACATTCAGAAGATAATTATTCTGATCTTTTATTTTCAGAGACAACTCTGTTGCTGTTTATATTATGAAAACATTTTCGGTCAGGCGTTTGTCCTTGCTGATTATTGTTTGAACTTCAAAACAAACGTAACAGTCTACCATAATAATATTTGAAATCAAATAAAGAGTTTCGACTGCGAGTTCGTTGAGATAACTGAATAGCTGCTGACCAGATCCAGTTGAAATTTTGCATGGATGTAGCTCTAGATCTGGAATAACTGGCTAGTTGGGTATTATTATTTATTTTTAGCAACTGCTGTCCCACAACTGGACAAAGACCTCCTATTACTACTTCCACTCCTCGCGCTCCAACGCTGCGACAGATCACGATGAAAGATGTGCCTCTAGCTCTTCACTAGCCACAGTCTAATCAGAAAGGAATCCTCTCTTTTTGGAAGACTTTGTGAATATAAATTTTTGAACTTTGGAAGTTGTATTATAATTTTCAGTTAACTTTTAAAAGTGTGGTGGATGTCTTGGGTTTGGAGGTTTTGTTTAAAGAAAATGGTTTGGTGGAAATCTCATCCTGGGCCTTCCACGTCGTGCCTTAGCATTGCTTGGGTATAACTAACACATAATTTGCTTAACAAAAAACTAATTTAACTTACTCATAATCAGCAATAGCATCAAAGATCCCTCTATACTTCAACACTGGATGCACAACATTGGACTCTATCGCTTTGGGTGAAGATATGTGTTTCAGCACATCAGCTACCGATGTCCAGACACCTTCAACATCCTTCTCAATGCGGAGGTCAGAGCGGGGCTGTGTGAAGTAGTTCTTGAGAGTACTGTGGAACTTGCTACCTAAGGCCATTTGGGCTGCCGGGAAAGATACAGTAAGATTATTGATATGAGGTTTTCTTAAAGATATAGCGAGCTCCAGCCTCTCTCAATATAGAGGTTTTACATGGACCTAAGTACTAGATAACACATGCACACATTTTCATTTCATTTCATGCAGTATCATCTGGCTCAAATCAAGAAGACCTTGTGTGTTAAGTGATAACTGATTTAAATTATACTTTATCTATTTATTTATTTTAGGGGATCTTTCAGCACAATATGCTGCACTAGAAATGTGCAAACATTATGTGATAATAACAGGTGGCCATCAACATATACATCTTTACCCTAAACATAATGTATTAGTATAGTCTGGTAGATTATGTGGAAGTTGAGGAGTAGTTGTTACCATAGACATTTGTTTTGCTATGGTATTACTCTTTTTGTGAAGAAACTTGTGCTTTGTTTTTTTTTAAATTATAAAGATGCATGAAAAGGCTGTATTATTCTAATGACATTGGTGGTATAAGACAAGCAAAGTTAATCTTTTAAATTATACCATACATTGTTGAAACAGGTTGAGAACAATTGAACAAACAAAACTCAGGTTTATGTTTACAGTTTTTGAGATAAACTTTGAACTTAACAATTGATGTAAAAAATATTTTCCTCCTGTTATACCACTCCACCTTGGTGTCTAACCAATTGAATCTATAGCAAGCCTCCATAAGCCATTCACAGATTAAGTTAATATGTAGGAATTGGACACTAATATCCAATAAAGATAAGCTTCGGACCAAAAATTTTTTCCAGACAATGAGAACTGGTTTTCATTCAGGTTAGTTCAAATTTGTAACAAAAACTCACCTTCATAAAACCTATTGAATTCCTCCAATCCCAATTCAGCTATTCTTTCCTGCTTCCATTTCTCCAACGCCTTCGCCGACTCTTCAGTCATAGTCTTATTCAGAACCAATGTCACTGATGGGTACTGCTTTGCGAAATCATTGCGGTGTGGTTTGATTTGGAGAATCTTATCCTCGCTTGCATATCCGGGCTGTGCTGGGGAGCTTTTTGTCGCATTACACACTGACGATGTGCTCAAAGCTCGTACAGAATTATTCAGCAAGAGACCAACAAGGTTCCCACTGTTCCTTGAGCTCTGCCACATTGTATTCGTTACCACTTCCGACAGAGGGCTCAACAAGCTCAAAGAGAGAGCATTTCGCATTGTGAACTTCGATGTGTGTTCGGGGTTTGCGTTGTTTTGATGAGAGTTATTCTTAGCTGCAAGATAATAGTGTTTGAGCGCACGGCGCCAGTGAATGAATGTCATATGATTTGAATTGGCAAGATGTGAGGCACGCGTCGAATAATACGCAATTCAACGAAACGGACAGTGGAGTGGAGACTTCGGAACAAACAATAGCTAATTATGTACCGTGAAAGTATTCAAATAGGGTTATGTGATATGATACTTACCTACGCTGTAATCCGATCAGTAGTAGGCAATAGGCGTTTTATCATAAATGCAGCAATTTTAGAAAGTCAATGCAAACCAGTGACAAGGTTGCGGAAACCATACAAATCTACACTTACCAGCTTTCTGCAGTCGCTGTTTTCTCTGTTTGTTAGTCTCCAATAAGGGCCCGAATAATTCTTTGTTTTCCTTGTTGTACAATTTTATTTTTTCAGCCGGTTTCAAGATAGAAGCCTGGCGAATTATTTTGGTCCTCACGAATTCTTTGGATTTCTTTTCAACGAAAACTCTGCGACCGATTATACCTAACGGCCGAAACATAACGTGCTAAGTATTGGTAAATACCTTACCTAGATCTTTGCAAATCCAGAATTCTTAAAAAATTTGCAAGATTTTGCGAAATTCTGTTAATTCCTTTTTTTCCGAAGAATGCACTGACAGTATGCTGACAGTGACAGATCAAGATCACAACAGAAGTGACGGAATGAATGAATGAACATTATCGAATGAGTAAGTAAGAAGATAATGTCAACTGTTGACTTGGCTGTTGAATGAATTATGTGAATGTCAGCTATTGAATGAACTTTGAATGAGTACCGTAGATAGGTTGATATCTTAGAGTATACCTAGAGACGGCATACCTACGAAAAAAACGTGTATACCTAAACTTACCTAGAAACTTAAATGGCTCCTTTCCGTAGTGCTGCCCTTTTGTACCTCGATATTTTTATCGAAACAAGTATTTTTGTGACGATATTTTAGCAGTTTCGTAGTGATTTTATTGTTTTCACCACGATTATGAAACAGAATTCTATAATCATATAGTCTTATAATGCTTAAATTAGAGATACAAAGTATGTGAATGCACGTACCCAACTATGGCTCGACCGCGCTCATGAGACGCAACCACTGAGAAGTTAAGAAAATGAGCTATTATAACAATGGTAATTTTTTCATGTATATTCCGAGTCAAGACTCATGCGTTTAGACACGTGCCAGACCTCCTTAGAATTAAAGATCAAAGTTCACCAAACCAGTTTATTGAACAGTCTGCAGTTAGCTCATTTGTTTCAATTGTAGGTAAATACTAGTTCTAATTTGTTTATACTATTTGATTCAAATTTTCTTTGTTAATAAACGTTGTGTTCATTTAAGAAAAAAGGGTACCTACTGAAATGAAACAACAAGCTACTTAATTGCAAAATATATTGTTTGTATGCAACAGTGATTTGTGAGATAGTATATTTATATTTGTATAACAATATGGGTATAACTATATATTATGTGTAATCTGTATCTTTAGCGTAGACGCTATCTATGCTTATATTATAAATGCGAAAGTGTATTTGTTTGTCATTCAGTCACGGCTTAACTAAGAAACCGGAACCTTACTAAGAAAGGATGGAGAGTAACATAGGCTTCTTTTTGTCTTAGTAAAATAACAAACTCCCATGGTAGAGTTACAGGAATATCCCCCTAGATATTATATGAAATACGAATTTAACGGGGATGAAACCGCGGGGAACAGCTAGTATTATTTATTATTATAATATAAATCACAAAAAGATAGACACCACATTTTATAAGCAATTCAACAAGTCTCATTCATTTATTATATTATATCACAAATTTAACACAGACTCCTACATTTTTAATTAAACAAGCAATGTAATCCGTAATCCGTCTTATTCATTTACAGTATAAATCAAAAATTTAACACAGACGCCACCTGTATTTTCGATTGTAGAAGCAATGCAACAGTCTCATTCATTTACACATTTGCAATATACCTACCTAATTCAAAAATTCAACTAATACTACACCTAAATTTTCAATTTTACAAGTACCTAATGTAATCAGTCTCATTCATTTACAGTATAAATCTCAAATTTACATTATTTATATTAAAGTACTGGATCGCGCTGGCACTAGTGGCTGAAACAAACATGAAGAATAAATTTATAATGCAACATTATTTGTCAGCCTACAATTATAGACTCTAGAAAGGTACTGGGTAGTTCAACTTTGAAAAAAAATCTAAAATCCTAAAGAAATTCTAAAAAAAAAGGTGGGCGAAGGTCTGCCTGCAACGCAGGCAGACCTTCTCCCACCGTGCCACATCGTTTGCGAAATAACTTTATTTTGCATGGAAATAATTTGCTAAGGGAGGATTTATGGAAATGTACATTTTAGAGGGGATTTGAAGTATGGTAGGCTTTAATATTACTTTGGGTCAGATTTATTTACTTAAAACATAATATTCATTAATATCAAAATTTAAGCCCTTTGGAAAAATAAAGGTAGTCAAGTTTGTTAATGCATAATATGCATTACTTTGCAATAGAAGTTTGTGGGAGTAAGGTCAAGTAAAATACTTACTAAAAAGATTCGTGACGGTACGGCATCCTCTCGCAGTCTTGTTATTTAAAGTTCGATTGAAGCAAGTTTCTTCAAAATGAAGAGAACGAACGAAAATATCTTTCGTACCAAACTTCAAATTTTCTACTCCAATTGAGTCCAGCCACTTTTTCTTTTACCGTAATTTTCGGGTAACCTAGAACGTAAAAAACCAGTTGAAAATTAATACACTACAATTTACACTTGAAAACATCGATACCTATGAAAAATGCCTTGAAGGACAACACTATCGCCAAACAAACAGTTTCATGTTTTCTTTAATTACACTTAAAACTTACAAAAATAAGCTACATTCGGTATGAATTTTATGTAAACTATTCCTATGAAAGCCAACACATAAGGTATATTTATTGTATTATTTGGTAATTTAGCAAAATAAGAATACGTACCGGTGTAATGTTATGTTTGGACGATTTTCACTTGTTTTTAAGCCGCAACCTACCAAACTGCTGTTTGGCATCTTCCTATTAGCTTTCTTTCGCTTACTATATAAGTATTCACATGAAAAAGTCCCGAACTCAAATAATTTTAGCATTTTTACTGTAAATGCAACTCTCGTTGACAGTTTACATACCTGAAAGTAAAATGACGAACCGGCCTCAATCATGCTTTGCTATGACGTCACGTTTCAATGTTGCCAAAAATAGGTTTCGCACATTATATTGATGTCTCTTTTTACATTGGTTATTGTAGGTAAGATAAAACGAGATAGCTATAAGTTTATGAGTTCAATATCGATTTAGATCATATTTGTATAACCGAAAGTTCCTATATAACAATACGCCGTCTCTATATACCTATACTCTAAGGTTGATATTCGTCCACAGATTACCCCCCATAGATTCCGCATGAAAGACGACGACCGCGCACAACACATCGATGCAAATTGCACTCGCTGTCCCTTTTCGGTGAAAGCACGTGTTACGCTAGTGTTGTGAATTTCACTTTTTTTCCAGTCGATATCGATATAAACGTTGGAGTACATGGATATGTGGGACTCTCGGTATGAAGAACACTAAAATATTGTATTAATCTTATTGAAGGATACCAAAAAAATGCTGTTGATAAATCAGAAATATGTTTAAAGATTCATGTAAATTTATGTTCTTTTTAACAACATGGTAGGTATTGACATTAATTATCGACAAATTTTAAACTGTCCCAACCCTAGGGTTAGTTAATTTTTAGTGCGACCTTGAAATAACCAATCACAACGCCTTTGTTCCAGTCCCCGCAACCCGCGGCTTCCTCCAATTTTGGTGAGCTAGGATCCGAACTAAAGTCCCGTAATCCCGTAATGCGGAATCTATTGGGGGTAATCTGTGACATTCGTGCGATGGGATTGGGATCGAACCATAGGAACCACAGTATTACATCTGTGGAACCGTGGAACGAACCAAAGTAAACCTTAGTTTCGAAGAGAATAACACAGATGTCACTGTGCAAAAAAAAATGGACCTTCTCGTAGATGGAGTATTTTACCTATTATTCCTCTAAGGACCTTCTAACACTACTTACACACACAGAATCAACGCAACGTACTGTGTGTATGTGTGAGTGCGCAGAAATCAAGCAAAATGTTAAATGAGAAAATTTATTGGTTATTATTTTAAATATTTGATCAGCCGGAATAATCAGCTAAATACTATTTGGGCACCATTAAATGTTTTGGTCGGCTGTAAAAATAAAAAGTATCAGCAATAAATAATAAATAGGTACAAATAGCAGCTTGGCCGGCAGTTAAATTATTTTTAGTCAGGAAATAAATACCTAGCTGAATGATCGGCAAAATTAATGTTTGGTCAGCAGAATTAATGAAACGAGCAACAGGATTAAACAATTAATATACCTACCTATGTTCAAGACTGTGACTGAAAGGGTGTGTAGGTACATAATATGTATAATTGCACCCAGAGTCATGTGTTGACACTCACACCCCCGCGAAGCTGGGGTGGGAGTACCTACCTAAACACAACAAATACACCAACTGCAACATTGCTGCAGTTTCAGTTTTAAGGCATACCAAAATTTCATTGTAACCGAACCACGTTTTACTGCTGCATCACTAATATAATTGCTGCACAATAAAATAATTTACTATGATATACATTTTTAGGCTGCCCAATGTCACATTACTTGCTGACCAATTGAGTCATTTCTGCCAACCACTAGATGCAGCTCAATTTATTTTTTCTGCTTGCCAAATCAATTTGTCGGCTGACCAAAACCGTCTTTATTCTGCTGGCCGTTTAAATTATACCCTTAAAAAAACACAAAGATGTATGGTACCTAACGAACGTAAATCGTTCACCTGTAGATAGAAGTACCTAATTGAAATGCTATTAATTATAAGCGAAAACACCACATTATTTTTTATGAATTAGGTAGGTAGGTAGGTAAATAATAGCCAGACTAATGTTTTATTTATGTAGGTAATCGTTTCGTTTTTCTATTGAATGCTTATTTTTGCACTTTTTGCACTAACGTTGCTCTGCTCTGCTCCGCTCCTATAAACGCAAAATCCTATGCCTATCCTTTTCACAAAATGGCGTCATATAGATCGCACCCTTAAAGCACTTGTTTGTACATAAAGCATCTTAGGTTGCCTAATGCCTTCGATCGGTCAAAATAAGAGAACAAAAGAAGTAGGTGGGGTCAGCTGGCTAATGATTGCTAGCGACAATGTTTCAAAAAGGGAAAAGCGGAATCTTTGGCGATACCTAGTATAGTAGGTACCTCATTAAGTGTGCACGAAAAACCGACGGTCTGTGGGCCAATGTTGGCCGTCGACTACCAACGTACGCCTACTAGGTTTCTTCACGTTGGCCCAATGCCATAGACTATGGCATTGGGCCAACGTGGGCTATGGCCCATAGCCCATAGCCCAGAGCATTAGCCCAATGTGTATATAGGCCGCTTAGCATTCAATAAATAAATAAATAGGAAGGTAGGTACCTAACTATGAAAATGACTATAATTAAACCATTAAGTACCTAATATTACCTAATCTGTGCCAAAAGCGTTTCTGGATAATGGACACTGGACAGTGGACAGCGTAACAGCGACAGGTGGATCTAAGAGCGCTCTCATACTACCGCGCGGTACATACCGTAGTGTAGTAGATGTGGTGCCGCAAGAGTTTCGCAATGAACTTGTCCGTTAAACATACGAGATGCGGAACAGATGCGAAACTGCCGTTTTCCTGTTAACAGTAGGTACTCTGTGTTTGCCGCGGACGCGCTGCGGACCTCGAGTTGCGGCTCCGGCTCCAAATTCGATTCCACGCGGTAAGTACCTAATATGGGACGGGCGTAAAACACGGAATTTTTACGCCCAAATTTGAAGAAGTCTCAGTTAGTTAGTAGGGTCAAGTAAGGTGACCTACCTACACCAATAGGTAGATACTCATATCTATTATCATCCAAATTAGGTGAATAGCGAATAAATTCTTCCGGTCCATATTTCCTAATGGATTGGCCAAACCAGAACCACACAGTATAATGGCCATAATTAGAGCCTAGCACGGGCCAATAACGGTTTTTCGGCCACCTTTGTATAAATGGATATTCGTCAGGCGAAAAAGCTATCATACCGTAAAGACTTCGACCTAGCTTTTTAATCTGGGAAGAAGTTCATATTAGATTTTATGTTTTTTAGAATCTAAAATTAACTTCTTAAAAAGGAAAAGATTAAAAAAAAACTGAACATGCTGTAATGTTTTCTCATATATCGAGGACATTCCTTTCACGACTTTTCCCTTATTCCCATGGCTTTGAATTTGACCCAGTCCCATGTCAAAAAACCATCCTGTATAGCTATAGCTTCCGTTCTGTCCCTTTTAAATGCGGAAATGAGGTCGTTTATATTAACGAGGCTGTATTTTTTAAGCTTTCAGAACGTGGTTTTACATAGAAAATACTTATGTAAGTAAAGTAAGTAGGTACCTACCTAATGATAGCTTGCATAAGCATAGGTAAGTACCCACCTACTAGGTACCTAGACTCACTTATTATTAACTAGCAGCGCCTTGCGGTTTCACCCGCGTAGTTCCCGTTCCCGTGGGAATTCCGGCATAAAAAGTATATGGCCTATGTTCTATTCCAGACTAAAATCTATTTCTGTGCCAAATTTCATCCAGATCCGTTCAGCCATTCTGGCGTGATAAAGGAACAAACATCCATCCATCTATCCATCCATCTAAACTTTCACGTTTATAATATTAGTGATAGTGATAGTGATTAGTGAGATAATAAAATAACAGAACCGCTACTGGTGCAGTGGAGTAGGCGGTGGCGTAAAAATCGACCCCTCAAACTCAATAATGTCGACTATTGAGTTTGAGGGGTCCATTTTTACGAACTCAATAGTCGACCAAAGGAACCTACCAGCCCCTAGCACGGGGATTGTTGTCTAGGGTAGAATAGAGAAAAATTACGTCACTTCGTCATCCAATGCGTAAATTATTTAAAATGCCTTTTATCAACTTCAATAGTGTACGCAATGTATGGCGATGCAATGTCATTATTGTCTATTCTACCCTAGACAACAATCCCCGTGCTAGGGGGGCAGAGGTAAGGCAACGCAGTGCCGTTAGGTTCCTTCTGTGTATTAAATACCTACCTACCTACTAGAAAATGAAACAAGTTCCCAAAAAAAAAACATTTCGGCTGGACTTGAACCCGCGCCCCACCCTCAGTAAGGGTGTGCTCAAACCAACTAAGCTACGAAATCAAATTTCGCTGACTCGAAAATCTGTGGGAATTCTTACTTTTTGTTTTACTTATTTTTTTACGAACCAAGTGTGGTTAAAATACTAAATCGAGCTTTGCGCAGAGCAGAGGGACTACACTCCTATACAAAGCACTAATATAGCTATATAGCACTTATCTTGATTAGGTCTTGGTTTCTCCACACAAAAAATATCAGGTTTTTTTTTTGCAAACAGTGAAATCTTTAGTGAACATCACAAAGAAAATATACAATCAAATAATAGAATTAAATTAAAACTAGTATTTACAATTGAAACAATTGAGCTAACTGTAGACTGTTGCAAACAATCTAGGTACAAGTAGCTCAACTGATCCATATCAATACCAGTCGGAAGCGTGCCTAAGACGCTAACTGCATTACCCCGCTGTATAGCAATGCTGATGCGCTGCGCCAGATACTCGCCAGCTCTCAGGTCACGCGTCGCTTCGATCAGACGCTCAGATAATTTTTTGAAAACCCGGAGAGCCCCGGTACCCCACGGACTCGACTCCAAGGGGAGCAAATGCATACCTACCTATGCTCTATCGAGACCTGCATATTTGCGCCTCTTGAGATCTTCGGCCAAATCTGCCAAAAAGAAAAATAACAACTAACAGGCTAAACTCTATTTTTATTTATATATTTATATTTTTAAAATTTAATTCTATTTTGTTTTGTTTTATTGTGTAATTTTAAGTGACTTTTTATAAATTTATATTTAATTGTATTATGGATTCTATTGTGATCTGAAATAAATAAGTTAATAATAAAGGTTTTTTAGTCGCTTCTTTACTTTAGTCTACATACCGAAGCGACAGAAGTCAAAAGTACCACTTTATTTCCGTATCAGTGTTTTATTTTAAGAATTTGACCTTTTCTAAGTGTAGGTACATTTTTGTATTTAGGTACATATGGAAATAAAGAATTTTTGATTTTGATTTTGACAAGTAACACACTAGACTGGAGGTTAACAAAAGTTTAAATTATTGTCAAATTATAACAAGCGAACGAAAAAGCCGCTGTAAGTACTCTACATAGGTACCTAGTGTACCTACTACTAAAATCATAACAATAATCTTAGAACAGAGGAATACTTACGCCTATGGTTTAAATGAAAACCATAACAGAAGCCAGATGATGAGATATCTGTCATTTACCATAACATTAGCTTCCCTATCTGCATTCCTCGAATGATAATAATCTTGAGCGACCATTATCCAGGGCTGGACTCAGGAACAATCTCGTTATGGATATTTTATGGGCCAATTTCACCAGCTGAATAGCCGTTACCGAAAATTAGATATCTCATAACTCACCCTTCTACTACCTACCTTCCCTGGGGTAAACTACCTGGATGTAAGTACATACTTTCAAATTAAGATACCTACGCCTTTTGATCGGCCAGGTGGGATGACGATCTGAGAAAGACTGCACGCTGATGCTGGATGCGTCAAGCTGAAGACAGGGCACCATGGCGCTCATCAGGGGAGGCCTATTTCGAGCTGTAGACTAGCATAGATGATGATGATGATGAGCTGAGCTTCTTGAGATTGGCCGCCGTGGTCGAAAATTCGGATTTTACCTACCTACCTTACATGCATTGGAATTTTCTTTACTTAAAATTCACTATTTAGATAGGTACTAGTATGACCGCTACTAAGGAATGGAGTTACATAACTAATTACTAGGAAGGTACTATGATATATTATAAGTGGGCGAAGTAGGAGTTTTGTTGCACCCTTAAATTGTCCCTGTTACTTCCCTGTTATAATTTTTATAGTGCCGCGCGCGCACTGAGGCATGCGTGTACGCATCCCAAACACTTTGACATGCGCGTTGATTGCTGCAATTGGGTCGTCTTGGTTGGTTTGATTTGGTTGTTTTATGACTTCATTTATATTACAGAACAGCTGATTAATTTGATGAATTTAAAGAATTTAGGTCATTTTTATGGGCTGTTAAAGTGGCAGGGTGATTCTCACGACCAGCTCTTATGACACATCCAAAAACGTAACTTACCTACCTAAGCACAAAATGTTAGTGCAACGTGGGTTTGTTTATTTTATAAAATACTTTACTTACAATTACGTTCATCAGCCATTGCCATACAGCAGAGGGACAATGCAGCCAGTGCGTCTCGGGGTCGCTTCAGACTTCCGGCTCTATTGATTTGGATCAGTTGAGCTACCTGTACATTGTTTGCAACAGTCTACAGTTAGCTCTAATACCTATTAGTTCTAATTAGTTTCTATTATTTGATTGTAAGTTGAAATTATCTTTTTATAAACCAGATTGTCGCCCTACTTGTCAACATTATCAAGATTAGTGTTGCAAACATTATGTACCTACCTACCTAGTTTTAGTTAAAACAATTTGATTAAAAACAAGTAAATAATTATTGTGAATTTGGTGCTCAATGAAAGGAATTGATAACAAAATGTCAGAGGTTAGATAACAGGCAACAATGAATGCCTGAGCCTCCGATAAAATTTCTTATTAGAACTTTTGAAATTAAACAAGAGCGTATTGTTTTACATTAGGGATGTTGTCAACAGATAAGCTGACACTATTATTAATTAATTTACTTATTTATTAAAGGAACACCAGTAGCACATGCAACAAATATAACACTAAAGAAAATGGAAACAGAGGCTATTATAATTCATTCGATTCGAATTGAACTTGATAGAGAGGAATAAAATTCTGGTTCCCAGGTAGGTCTGTACCTACATACTAGGTAACATAATAATAATGCTGGACAATTCACACAGCATTATCTAGCTACAAGCAAGGCTGAGCTTTTGTTATGGGTACTAGATAACTGATATACTTACATATAATAAAACAATACATAGAGAGATATTTTTGATTAAACAAAGATAACGACCAGAACACTCTGAACAAATATCTGCAGATCGTACAAACATTTGTCCCGATGCGGGAATCGAACCAGCAACCTCCTGCGTCGCAGGCGTACCTTCGCCCGCCGCGCCACATCGGTCGTCAGGTAGGTAAATAAAAAGTCATCAAGAGTCATCAAAATGTGTTCCTTCGAGCCGGATCGATGTGGGTAATTGATTAAAGAGCAGCCGAGGCAGCTGTACCAGAAAGCAACCAAATAATCTCAGTCTATTTTTCTTGTCTGTCTGTCTATCTTTATTTGTTCTAGTGCATTATTAGAGAATGCGTTAACCCAAACAAATTTAGAACCAAAGTAAATAAATATAGACGCAACTAAACTCGCGAGGTGAGACGGTAAGCGGGTTTACTATCAGATAATAAATAAATAGGGCTGTGAACGGACCAATATTTTCTGAAAAAGCCGGATAAATAATTACATGATTATCCTTTTATATTAAATATAACAAAGTAGGTACTTTATTTGTTAACCTGTATTTAGGTAATACCAGCTGGAAATTGAGCTCTGAAACACAGATCCAAGGCTAGGGGCACCGAAACGCGAGACCGTTTCTACATGGTTTCTATGACCTTCCGCTACGGTGACTGAACTAGGATTCCAGTTAGCGTATTCCTTCCATTCCTTCTCTGTCATCCTCTTGTAGAATTGGTCCAACGTCAAACAATAGACGTTAGCGATCCACTTGTACAAAAATGTGCATTGCAAGATTATTAAGAAGGTTCCACAGGGCTGGCGGAGGTACAGGATTAGGTACTTATAAATAAATAAATAAATAATGCTGGACAACTTGGCAGGGCTACTGCCGTGGCCCTAATTAAAAAGGTTAGTTTCTACTAAGAAGAGCTTCGTGGATACAGATGCTGCAATCCACAAAACGAAACACAGAATTTTGAATTTTATGAAAACAAATTACGATTTATTGTCGCATGACTTACATCAGGCGCTAACTACGTACCTAAGACTAAAATTTTATGCTGTGTTTCAGGGAATTGGTTTGGCAGAATATCGGGCTTATAAAATTAAACTTTGAGTAATCGTAGTATAATGAGCTATGCTCTCGTTCAAGAGTGTGAAAGACATTAGCCATTATAGTTCTTTACCCAGCCGTGGTAGGCATCCAATTGGTTCGTCCCATAAGAAAATCTTTAAATTTGAGTTAACCTTACAATCTTAAAGAGACTGATTCTGTAAAGTTTTTTTGTTATAGTGCTTACCCGCACTTTGGGTATCTCTAAGAAATGAAATTCCCAAACAAAATTCGGGTTCGAGTCCCGCCGAAACAGAAATTTTTTGGGAACTTATTTCATGATTCTGTAAAGTTTACCAAACCCACGATTTCCCATTTGACACCATTGATTGTAAAAGCAGAAATTATAATACCAACGGTAAAAAGTCGATTAAAACTGACAAACTCTTTTTAAAAATCAACCATAACCTGTAAGGAGCACCAGAAATCGTTTTAGGATTGCAAGGGCTTTATAATCCTATAAGCGTACAAAATGATCAACGCAAGAAATGGACATTTACAAAAACGTGGGCATTGTTCATAAATAACATATAACTCACGCGTAATTTCGTCGTAGGACATCGTAAATCTCAGGCGTTTGCTGTGAACTGCAGAAGCATAACCATGAATGGAGAAAGGATATGTAGTAGAGTAGTCACTTCTATGAAAAAACAAAAGAAAATCGTACATTCTTTCTTCTTGAGCTGCCTATACCTACCTCCTCTTTAAATTCATTTGTTTCTGAGTGAAGATGGCGTTTATTCGATTCAATCGAAACAAATTTATTACAAATTTGTCTTTATTTATTTAAATTTTGTATTGCTGTTTCGCACCACTGTTCTCACCACAAATTTATTTTTGCCGTTTCATACCAAAAACTGTCAGCTTTTCAAAACACAAAATATTTTTTTTCCTCAGCTAAAATACGCCATAACATTTTCAAATGTGTCATTCTGTTGAAAACTTTTATTATTTGTTCAACAAGTGGGCAAAACTATTTTTTGTTGAACACATTTAAAAGGCACGAACCAAAAAATATATTATGCTTGGCACCAAACAAAAAAACTTATTAACCAAAATGTTTTCTCGCTAGTCGAGGTGATACGTTGTAGGTATGTTTAGTTAGCTTGGGGTTTATTAACGGCAAGTTCAACAAAAAACCGTTTGGCTCATTTGTTGAACAAATAACTATTATTCCACATAAAATATGAGCAAAACCCGATTTTGCTCACTCTTTTTGAGCAACAAAGTCACCGGTTTCGAGCGGAAGTGGTGAAAAAAATATTCTTCCCATAATTTTAAACAACAGGTTAGAACATTTAATTATTTAACTAGAATAGGATCAACCTCAGCAAACATTAAGTACCTACCAAAAGTACTGTCTAATAAATTATTTCATTCATTCATTCTAAAGGTTTGACCGATAATAATGTGGAACGTTGAACCAAGTTGTTGAAGACTATTAAATGCGCCAAGCAAACTATTTTAAATCTATAAAACTCCTAATAAAGATGCATCTCGCTGTGGTTTGGTGCAAGAGAAATGAATTTATTTGTAAACACAATGTATTGCATCTATACAAAACTTTCCACACAAAGAAATAAAACTTTCCGATCACTTGCGTACCTAACTGTTTAAAGGTAGGTAGAGAGAAAGTTTATAAATTCAAAACTAATATTATAAATCCGAAAGTGTGTTTGTTTGTTTGTCCTTCCTTCACGCCCTTACTAAGCAACTAATCGGCTTAATTTTTGGCATAGAGTTAGTTGAAGGGATGGAGAGTAACAAAGGCTAGGCGAGTCATCCCGTGACCACGGCAGTGTGTAAACCGTCGAAACGTCGGGAAAATAAGGTAATTAAACGCTATAAATACCCGTTAAATAGTATTTATAAATAACAAAGGCTACTTTTTGTCCTGATAAAACATCAAATTCCCATGGGAGACTTACGGGAATTATCCCCCTAGAAATGTAAATTTCGAACTCGATTCGCCTCTTGACATGTAGAAGAACTGTCTCTGTCATTAGTCAGATGTCATGGTACCTACGGCTTACAGCGTCGGAACACCAGCGCCGGAACACTTAGGATACTTAAACATAAGCTAGATTTTTTAAGACTCATTTTTTTCTTTGTGTTCGAAGTCCGAACAGAAAGACAGTAGCCTCTGAACCACCAAGGACAACACAGTAAAAAGTAAAACCAACGATTATATTTTCTCTGAAACCTTTGTTTCCATGTCGAGCCGCTCTTAGCTCCAACTTGCGCCTATCTAGGAAGCACTTTAGCCCCACTGACCTGTTTCAGCATCGTAAAGCCTGAGAGTACCTACTGCCCTGAATTACGACATTGTCGTTTACGACCCTTTTGTTGACGACCGCTGGCGGACTATGGTGTAAAGTGCAAAAGAATTTGAGCTTTATGCCAGTTGATTACGAGCTAAGTTATAGAACTTGGTAATTTGTAACAATGTTTAAGGACTTTAAACTTTATGTCTGTACCTATATATCTATCTAGCTTTTCGACTTAGGAATACCTAATTTAGTTTAGGAATGAAAATGGGCTAAGGTTCAGTGATTCAAAAATGTTTTGAATGAACCCATGAAAAATGGTTTTTCATTACCTATCTTTGTTTCAAATACATTTATTGGCCCAAATTAAAATGGAGTCCGAATGCGAAGATTAAACTAAACTAAATTAATCTGTTTTCATTTGGGAAATTTATTTCAGTTTAATCATAATAGTCAAATATAAAACATCAAATACTGCACTTAACATTAACTACGCAGTATAAAAATTAGTCATTCATTAAATAACCCGCCCCTGACCATTCCCGGTGCAAAGGTACCCATAACACTTGCAGCCTTGCCTCGCTGAATAGCGATGGCAATCCTGGCAATCTTGGCAATCAATTAATTTACAAGTAGGTAAAAATCTACCTACTCGTAACCTCAGACTAAGTAGATTTCTTACTTAGTCTGAGCTCGTAACTTGGTACGGATTTTTCCTCAAAACTTTAAGAACCCCTCTCTGTCAACTGATTGTAACTCAGCAACTGGACCCAACTATTGTTTTATGTCAGACAAAACCATTTAACACTAATTCCTAATTCCTATTATAAAATGATGCCATGGTCAAATTAGACTAACACATTTGCTCTATTAACATTGAAGGGTCGAAGGGTCCTAAACGGGTATTTAATACCCGCTAAATTGCTCATCTCCATATCCTTGACCCTGTAATCCTATTTGACAAATTAGATGTCCACTGTCCCTATAAAACATTAGATGACCCAACTAAATAATTTCATCATCATTATCATCAGCCTATATCAGTCCATAGCTGGACATAGGCCTCCCCTAATGAGCGCCATAGCGCCCTGTCTTCAGCTTGCCGCATCCAGCATCTGCCAGCAGTCTATCGCAAATCGTCATCCCACCTGGTCGGAGTACTTAGTCATTATAAATTTTAGGTCTTTGCTCACAAAAATGTCGAGTATTCTAGAACCGGGTTAACCTATGTAGATACCCAAGTATTTATTGAAGTAGATAAACAATATCTCTGTGATGAAACCGGCTCGTAAACATCCATCACAATATGTCAAGATGCCCATAAAACTGTGACAGCATCGTTCACTAATCCAACTTGTGTGTAACACCCAACCTACTGGATACTTGAGCTATATGTTGATGAACCTTGTAAATGACAGAATGGTGTCAAAAACGTTGAAGCTTTGACCGGCGAAGTGTTAAAAACAAAACCGGCCAAGTGCGAGGCAGATTCGCGCTCGAAGGGTTTCGTAGGTACTTATTACGATACTATATACATTAGGTATAGAATCAGCTAACAATCAATCAAGTTCTTTAGAGTGACACGTAAAGCTCATTAGTACATTTACGCCCGTGTCACATTCGAATCGAATTTGCGGAGCCGCATCACGAGGTCTGCAGCCTGTCCGCGACAGTTTCGCATCTGTTCCGCATCACGTACAACGGACAACGTCATTGCGAAACTCTTGCGGCATCCGCACCGTGCGGTACCGCGCGGTAATATGAGAGCACTCACTCTTAGTAACTATGTCAGAAATGGCAGTGTTAGATAGTTTTTACCAGTTTTGTTTCACCTTTATTTGAGTACGGAACCCTTAAAATAGTTCGTCAAATACGGGCGCAGGACTTATCAAAACTTTTAAAATTTCAATGTAATGTTGCTTTGTAGGTAACTCAATATCAATCGATCCCTGTTACATACCTGTGTAACATCCCTGTACTGAACATGTATTGGTATCTACCATAACCATACCGAAAAAATCCAAAATACCCACATGCATGCCATGTTAACACACAATTGAATCATCACGAAGAGTTCTACTTTCTCTCACTAGACTCACTTCAACACCAGTTATCAAAACAAGTATGGCGGTGAAAGATGAATTTATCTTCTGAAAAGCTTTTATGACTAAATCTAAAAGCTATTAAACATCAAGCAATAAAAATAAAACAATAGAAATAGAGATTTATCCAGTCAGCAATAAAAAAGAGTCGGCACCTAACATAAATCACCTAATTAAAGAACTGACATTTCCAAGCTTTAAATAGGTCACAAGAGAATAATCTGTTTATCAGTGGTAAAAGACTGGTTCGTGTTGTTTTAAATACAGAGATGCCAGTGTAGCAGTTCTGCGAACTTTTTTGTGGGTATGCGGCCCTTTTGATGGACCCTTTCTTTTGTGAAGCCGCAAGTTGAGGGTTGATACCTTGATCTACAATATACCAACTTCATCTGAAATCCTCAAGGAATTTCGTATTACTTAGTTGTTGATCTTTAGTAATATAATAAAGAGGTGAAGTTTGTGGTTGTAGAGGGTAATCTCTGGATCTACTAAACCGATTTTGAAAAATCTTTTACCACTAGAAGGGCACGTTATTTGATTTATTTTAAGGGTCGAGCTATGTGGGGGATTTCCGCAATATTTTTTCCTGAAATCCCCCACGAGACTGATCAATTTGATTTGCGGGATTTCAGGAAAAAAATCCTGTAATCCCCCACGTGGGGGACGGCCGTGGCGGATTTCCGGAATAAACCTTTGTGAGTGTCATAGGCTATAATTATATTTTGCGAAAGTGAAGAAGAAAAAAAATTTGAGCTCAACTCACGTTATCCCAAGCAACGACCCAAATAACTCCAAACCTTAATAAATTCAGCTGCAAACGTGTTTCTTTCCCGTTCTCAAAAAACAAAGCAAAAAAATAAACAGAATTCCCAGATCAAGTCAAGTTGACTCGGGTTCGTACCTAATCGAATACATTTGCAAATCATTCCGAGACCCGTGGAGCAAACCGCAAACCCTCAGAGGTCAGCAAGTTTCTACCACAAGAGAGAAACCACGACAGACTACTTAGATTCTCAACTGTCTGTGAAAATTAAGAACATCATATTAATAAATAGTGAGTAATATCATTTTAACTACTAAAATGATATTGGACCCGAAGTAAGAAATGAATAATGAAGTGGGTGTAAAAAGTATGGAATTGGAGCGAATCCTAACTTCCTAATTAAAATAATAAATGCGAAAGTGTGTTTGTCCTTCCTTCACGCCCTAACTAAGCAACCAATCGACTTGATTTTTGGCATTTTTTTTATTTCATACCTACTGTAAGTTAAATTTAATTTTATGAAATAAATGATAATAGTCCATAGCCGATGAATTACGATAGGATAGAAGAAAAATAATTTTTACTTAGATCGATGCCGATGAACGAAGCTGTATCAAATACATTGAATGTTTAAATACATAACTAACAAAATGTCGATCCTTGACAGTCAATTTAGCTTTGAACTAAATTGACTGTCAACTTTCGACTTCAGGAGGAGGTGCTATGTTCGGCTGTATATTTTTATATTAGAGTATATTTTATATATTTTTTTTATGATAGAACAGCCTATCACCGCATAAAAAATATATTCTTACCTTTTACAGTATCAACTCACCCCGGTCTCCCAATCAATTTTCTCAATCTTCTCTATGTAGAAGAAATTTCACGAAACGCGTGAAGTGTTATGTCAATGTCATTTCAAAGGTTCAAAATTAAAAGTCACTAAAACAGTAACCAAAGTATTTTCCTGTGTTCGTTACTAAACTTATAACTTTGTCGTGCGTAGTATGATATGCTATCCCTATTTATGTAAGCCAACTAAGTCGACCGACGACCCCTAGGGTGTAGGACAATAATGTTCATCAGCATCACACAGGACCCCTGATGCGATGTGGGTTGGGTTCTACTCACCGCAATTCGTGTCTTGCTAAGTATACCTAGATCTCATGATCCACTTACTTTATAAACCAACTGACCAGCCAATTGATGAAATCGGCTCGGCATCATGTTTTTGGTAGCTTATGAAATTTAGCAAGCATACAGCATCATGATCTTGATATCTGAAACGTTTAGTTTTTTTTGTTATTATGATTTTTGACGTATTTTGCAGGTTTAGCAGTTGTAGGTTCCCACCAAAAATAGATACTTAGATAGATACATAATTCTTTACTGTAGGTACATTTAACATATATTTAACAAAGAACATTTTAAAAAAATGTTACAATTGACGGTCTTAGCTCTCAAGAGCGATTTCTACCACACAACCGTGGATGGAAAGGATCGTTGGATTGAACGGGGATCTGTGTGCATTATTATGTAGCTGATAATATTGATAGTTTTCGCGAGATCTGGATAGAGGCGGCTCAGTTGTGCTACTCGTGGCGTCGCGTCGTCGTCGCTTTGGGAAAGGCCTATGGTATGGACTGAAAATCATAATAAATAATAGTAATAAATAGTTTGTTTTGTGAAACAAAAAATGGTTTTAACTCTATTATTTTACAAATTGAGGGTAGTTGATACAAAAAATCAATGAGATTTCGTTTGTTAGTAAGTACCTAAGTTTAAACCAAGAACCTAAGTGGGTAGTTGATGATTAAAATATTGGAGAAATTAAGATCAGCTTCCTGTGGATGCGCGTTTGAACTTCGTTGTATTCCATAGTTTATTGTAGCTTTTAGTAATTACATGCTGTACCTAAATGGTAGGCTTAAAATACCAAGGTCCGGCCACACCTGCAAAGATCAACAGGTCCAGTAAGCCAACAGTCAATAACCGCCCACCCGGCACTTTACGGCTCAATCTATCTAAAAATTCTGTTTGTCCAACCTCTATAAAGATCAATGGTTTATGGCCTCAGTGCGTGAGAGCGAGCATAGTAAATGGAGAGTCGCAGAAATCCAGTGCCAGAAATAAAAAACCAACCAATGAGGGCTTTTCAATGAGACCTTTTAAAAACATAGACTAAAGATAGTTGGCGCTGTATGAAACTCAAGTGTCACAAATCTGCCATCATTTAGTGGATACGGTGGAAACAGAAAACTATTTCCTTGTTTATTTTATGACACTTGACATTGGCCCTTGACATTTGTGCAGCGCCATCTAGTGTCAAAATAAAAAACGTGATAGTTTAAAGATTGCATTGAAAAGCCCTCATTGTGAATTGTACTCGCACAAGAAAGGTTCCGTGACCAAAAACATTCATCAATGCGACTTACAGGACCGTGGTGGATGTCAGAAACTTCGAGAAGCCTATACCCAGCCGTGGATAAAAAATACAGTTGCGGGTGATGACTTGATGATGATAAGTTATGGTCCGGCGCCTAAATAATAAAAATACCAAAAAAATTATAGAATGTAGGTATTTGGTTTGCGCGATAGACAATAAAGTAGGTACTTTTTAAATGGTTTATGGCGCAACCTCCGCTAACCCGGACATATCCACCCATATCCAGGTGGATATGGGTGGATATTATGTCCGGGTTTGTGGAGGGTCGAGCGGTTGGAGTCGAATCATAAGGATTTTAAATCATTTGTGGTGCGAATTCCAACTGAGAATATTTCGACCTTCACTGAGAAAGAATTCTGGCCGAAGAATGTGCTGTTTCGGCGTTTTCGTGAACGAGTATCGGTCGCAGCGCATATTGCGTGTCACACGTCGCCGACTCTACGTGGTAGTAAATAGGTTTATTTCATGTATGTCAAACTAAGGTATACAGTGTGTCCCTGGATAAAGTGCAATCCCAAAACAAATAGACATTACAATTGTACACCTACTGTATATTTTGTATGGGCCGTAGTATAGAATATGTAATGTTGCTTGAAATTATTGTTATTATTTTTAATACACAGGCAGCTCTTAAGCTGATGCGTGTATATCATAGTCCTTGTCAGTGCACTTTAAATGTTTGTGAGTTCACTGAGGGGGCACTGATCACTGATTCCGGTAACCGGTTCCAAGTCTTCACAACGCGATTGGACAATATGTGCTGCTCTCTTGGTTTGCTGGTACTTGGCCCGCGTTGCAGCTTCAGCGAGTGTCCTCTCTGCTCTGTGTTATTGTTCATAGTAGTCTGTGACCAGTTTGTGTGTATGTGTATATTGTAGTGGTTGTTAAGTATCTTGAAGGTCTCTATCAGGTCACCGCACTCTCTACGTTTCTCTAGGGTGGTTAACTCTAGCGCTTGTAGTCTCTCCACGTAGGTTAGAAGTTTAAGATAATGTATTCTTAAATGTTTTATTAAATTATTATTATATCCGACAACTAGGATTTCCAAGAGCTCATGTCCTCTATAACGTTCAAATAGCCATGATGATGCTTTCTCGTTTGTTGATGAATTAATCTTGGCAGCAGATGACACACTGCTAAAATAAACTATGTCGATGCGCCGTTTGCTTTTACCCAGATTGATGAATCACCGATTGTAGATTTATATAAACTCAAGCGTGCGAGAAACTATCGTATTTTAGGAAACAGCTGTGTGGATATTTAGTGAAATTGTTACAAGACGTGAATGAACTATAGTTTTCCTCAATTACAGTTTTTGTTGTTATTTCCATGACTTCTTTAAACCTACTTTGCTAAAAGAAGACGGAGTACGTGGGCCACTTTTTAGAACGGCGGCGTTTTAACAGAGTGTAAGACAATAAAGACACATCATTATAGATAGATAGAAAAAAAATGCTTTATTGCACACATAACTTAAAAATAACAGACAAAGATAAAATATTATATTCATCAGCCAACACACACGTCCAAGAGCTGCTCGGAGTTTCTCTGAAGGATAGGGTTCGTAACGAATAGGTACATCCGACAGAGAACCAAAGTCATCGACATAGCTCTAAGAATTAGCAAGCTGAAGTGGCAGTGGGCCGGCCATATGTCGCGAAGAACCGATAACCGCTGGCCGCTGGGGTAAACGTGTTCTTGAGTGGAGACCGCGACTCGGCAAACGTAGTGTACGACCTCCGACTAGGTGGGATGACGATTTGCGAAAGACTGCTGGCAGATGCTGGATGCGGCAAGCTGAAGACAGGGCGCTATGGCGCTCGTTAGGGGAAGCCTATGTCCAGCAGTGGACTATTATAGGCTGATGATAATGATGATGATACGTCCATCGCTGGACATAGGACGACACTATGCCCAAATAAAAGACTGCTTGAACGGTAAATTCCGTTCTAAAAAGTGTTCTTAAATTTTATTCTTCTTTGTTTATTTCGGAAATAGAAACGCTTTTCAGTCCCCAGGCAATGCAGAATCAAATTACGCCCATTTGCAACATATCGCGCTGGCAATTTATTTTCCACTGCATTTTAAATCGACATTTTGCTTCGGATACGGCTATTAAATTGTATGCGACGCACGTTAACCCGTCACAGCAAGATGTTGCCAATATGTGATGGAAATGGGAATTTTGCGTAACTTCAATTAAAAGCTTAGTCCAGGCAAATTAGGGGTGTCACCTCGTAATGCTAACAACAATAGCTGTAAAAAAAAAGTTGTTGCAAATTTTACGCTCTCAAACTTTATGATAGAAGTTAACATCATTGGAGCTAAAGAAACAGACAATCGCGAAAAACTAATGTTTGTGACATTTGACTTTGAATAACTTCAACGCAGACACCAGATGTTATGAGATTTTTGAGGCATGTGTAGGACACCAAAATGAAGCAGTCTTTTAGATTTCTTTATTTCAAATTAGTCGGAATAATCGAATAAGATAGTCTGAATATGACCTTAATGGTTGTGGCGGACGCAGTCTAAGAATTGACTCCTCTAATATGAGTAAGAGGAGTCAATTCTTAGGCCGCGTCGTCGCATCGCTTATGCGTACATGTCAGACGAAGGCCAGCCTTCCTTCTGCGTATTTTTAACACCCCCACTGCGATCACCAACCCGCCTCCCAAGCGTGGTGATTATGCCAAAAACCCCATCTTTTTGAGAGACATTTTTAACAGTGGAAAGTATGTTTGCTGACTAGGAATATGAACAGACTTCTACCAAGTAAACATTATTATTATGTTTAAAAACTCGTATTATTATGACTTTTCACTTTATTACTAATTTATGTAACAGTAGTTTCTGTCCGCGGTTTCGCACGCTTTGTTTAAGGTTATTTATATCCCATGGGAACTAGGGAATGCAATCTCGTACGAGATTTCCGCCTAGCGAGATCTCGCGAGACTCAAAACCCAGTCTCGCGAGATCTCGCAAATTACGGGATCTCGCGAGATTGGGAGAATGGCATTTAAAACATATGCAAATGCTTGTTTTAAGAACTAGTAATAGACATGATATGTAATCAAATAGAAACTGCGTTGCTTAGTTATAAAAATAATGTAAGTTTTATTTTAAAAATCAACAGAGTACTTATTATTTTGTCTCTAACTTTAACAACATTTGTTTATGTCTATAATTATTATACCTACGGTAGCTAATCAGTTCAAATTCTTACAATATTGGTAACAAAACAATAATTATCTATATTTAGTCTTTTGTAAATTTTTATTTCTATTACTCTTAATTATTAGTTTCAATAATTAAGAGTAATAGGAACATTACTTATGGTAAATAAAAACAACAAAACAAAAACTTAACTTCACAAGTTCTTAAATAAATGTTGTGAGATCGTATTCATCAAATAAAAGAAGTTTAAAGTAGAAGTCAGATGAAGTTATCAAGGTACGGAAAGGCAAGTTAGTTTGTCTGAAAATGGCTTCTCAAAAAACACATCATGTCGAGAGTATCATCTGACAGACGACTTCTGATTTTGCATGCCAAATCTCGTTATCTCGCGAGATCTCGTACGAAATTTGACGAGATACAATCTCGTAAAATATGGCCGGGATCTCGCGAGATCGGGATCTCGGCGAGACGAGATTGCATTCCCTAATGGGAACTGATTTATGAGATAAAATAAAAAAAATTAAATGAAATAGTTTATTAGACATACAAATAGTACACGCAAATAGGTACAATTACTATAACTAAATTTAAATAAAAACATAGAATAAACCAGGGTGTCTCTCTGTGTATGTACTCTACATACACAGAGACGCTACTTAAATACCTATTAGTCTACTAGCTAAAACTACAAAGACAGTTAAAAACATTGGGCACTAAGCAGCTCATCCGTGGGTATAGCGTGTGTAGTGTGTGTTAAGTAAAATTGGTAGATAAAAGTACCCCTTATTTTATTTATGGCCTAGAACTACCTTTAAGTATGCAATATTTTAGCCCGATCCGTCAATGGTTTTTGCGTGAAAAAGTAACAAACATCCATCCAAATATCTAAACATCCAAACTTTCGTATTTATTAATATTAGTGTGATTTGTTTGCCCAAATTACTGCTCTTTATTTTAGTCTGTACAGTCAGCTGCGAAAATATGTATACACTGCCAAGTTTTCAATTTGACTGAATAGTAAGTGCATGGTAATTTTGATTTAAAAAAAACGCATTTTAACAAGTACGATGACTACTTTGTATGTAAAATGTGTGCATCGACATTTATTTGAAAAGTCCTGAGTAAAATTCAAGTGAATATTTGGGAGTGTATACATATCTGAGCAGCTGACTGTACATACTTGTTATACCTGATCACAAATAAATGAACTATGAACGATGTAACAAAATCACTGACCTTCAAAAATCAGCGGCTAGCTCTCAAACAAACCATTACCATATTTCACTCATGCTCCACAAACTACTGCATCAAATTGTTTGCCTTTCAATACATCACAATGTTTGTTTTGAACAACCAGAGGCGACAAGACAAATGGCAGTAGATCTAATTTAACTTATGAATATGGATGTGAGAGAAGTTAAGTATGAGTTACGGTTGTACTATGACTTGTTAACTACCTTATGATTTACTGCTGGCAGAATTTGAAGAGTTTTCTTGTTATGGACACAAGTGAAGAATTCGGCGATAGCTGCTCGCATCTTCAATTCGTAATTATAATAATAATATCTAAATATTTATTCACAAAAGATTTACAAAGTCGGTATTATAGGCTATTTTAATGCTACTTCTAACGATTGCTGTTATTTGTATTACAAACATACCTACTTGTATCAAACCTATCAGGGTCAAAGATATTATGTACCGTAATAGGTACCAAAAATTATGACTGAAAGCTTTTGTATTTTCCACATAGTGTTTTTATTCTAGAACTATGCAATATATTGAAAATTGTTTATTTGTATAATATATATTAAGTACTCTACAAGCTAAACAGTTGTTAGGATATCCTTTTAAGTATGAAAATATGTTTACTTGATAATATTATTATGCTATGTTCCTTATCAAACAAAACGTAAGGTATTGTTGTTTTCAATACAAAACAATAGCACGGTTACTACATGTTATTTTCAACGTAAAAATATGCAAAATGCGATTTGCTTACAATGCGCTATAGGTGAGTATTTTGATAAAAAAAATAACCGGTGATCTAGATACTATTCGAATACAAAAAATAACATACCTAATATACTGGAAATATGCTCAAATTACAAATAATTTTGGTAGTATTACTTTAGTAGCGCATTTCACCCGACAACGCTGGCCCCATAACAGAGGAGGGATTTATGAAAAGGACATTTGGTATGAGTCGAATTATGCTAGATACCTACTAACAACATAACACACACAATTAACACATAACACGAACAAAGAATTAAAAAATATCCATCAGTACTTGTTTCCATCGGCAGAAACGATCGCAGCATACATATAAGTAGGTACCTACGCATATGAAACGTCCAAAACTGAATACATTTTCAGCAGCTATTTGAGTCGTAAAAAACTAAACTTATCCTACCTAAGAACATAAAACAAATCAACTCTGAAACTCGCAGCAAACTACAGTAAAGCCACTATTCATACTAAATCCAATAGAAACATCATAAAACTTCTTACATAAATAAGTTCTCATACTGCTGGGAGCAAGGCGCTGAAGTTTCATAAGGAAAGCTTATTTAACGAGGGAAATAAATTCGCAAAAACGATACATTTACCCAAATTTACTATCAAATTGCTATAGAGTGAATTTAGTGCTTTACCCACGCTAGAGCAAAGATAACCTTCATATTCAGACCGGCTTCGAAGAAGGTAGCCCTTACAATGACCGTGAGGGTTGGGTCCTAGTATAATAATAACTCATTGACAATAAATAAGTTTGACGTTTAGTTAATTTGATTATAGGCCTGTTTTGAGTTTAATTTGGTGCATTTCCTATCCTAATTAGCCAAAGGAATGACGAAATAGGGAATAACTATTAGTAGCTTAGATAAAATTACTAATAAAAAAAATACTAAGGTACTTTCACCTCATTACTATTAAAGACCGATTTCAGCAACTAATAGCGTTAAATAATAGATTCAGGCGTTAATTTGCGGAAATCCATTGCAAAATATAAGGATGAAAATATTTAGTAACAATTCCGCAAAAAAAACCTTCTCCGATAAGTTCTAACAAAATGTAGTCCGCGTTGTAGAAGAAGTTAGAAGTAGTTGGCGTCGTTTTCTTCTACAACGCGGACTACATTTTGTTAGAACTTATCGGAGGTTTTTTTCGCGGAATTGTTACTAAATATTTTCATCCTTAAATTTTAACTAATAGCGTATAAAGTAGCACTGTTTTAGTGTTATTATGAAAGCTAAGGCTCCGCAAGATTTAAAATCTCTTAGTAATGATATTTTATATATATATCGGAAATTTAACTTCGTCTTGCTCAAACGTAAATTTTTCACTTTCGATCAAAAATGTTGTCACTTGTACTGCTAGAAATCTGATCATTATAAGAGAGAAAGAACGATTCGGTCTTTGTAAAAAAAATCCTAAATTTCCACAAAAAATTCATAATATAATGTTTTATCCGTTCCGCCCGAAACTTCTCAAACAAAACTTGACTTGACGAAACTTGAATCAGTTAATATTCCTATTTTCCGACTAGATAAGTACTGGTTATCACTTTCACTGCCCATGACGCACATCTCCATGAGCTGGTAGAGTTGCGGCACCGTCCTCTTCGAGGGCCCAGTTCTGCTAACAAACCGCTTCACTATGACAATGATATCGTCACCGAGTCCTCCATAGAATCAAAGAAACTCCAGAAAGTGAGTGCGATGTTATTTGCATGGAGAGATTGATAAAATGCTATAAGGCCCGTGTTACGGGAGCTTGCTCAGTCATAGATCTGGCTTGAGTAACGCTTTTCTATGGCGTGGCTGTGGCTTAACGTCACTGAGGCATAGATCCATGGCTGAGCTACGCTACTTGGCTTTTATAATACGAGCTATAGATTGGTTTGAATCTCGACACTTTTTTACGTGCGCCCTCCATCTGTAGTGTCTTTTATACCACGGGTATTCCGCGAATGAGATACATTTTACTCCAAGCACATACTAAGGACAATTTTTGATTGCGCATAAATCTCTCTTGCTCTCTCTATTACTCCAGAAAGAAAACAAACGAGCTAATTCCTTCAATATATCTTTCGACCCGTCGTCGCCGTAAAAGTAGGAGATATTGAATGTGGAAGCGAAATCAAATAGTTTCCAAGCCGTACTTTTCAATTTCCAATTTTACGTTTGATATTGGAGAGTTAGAATAGGAAGGAATAGTAGACGAATAACATTCAAAAGCTGGTTTTGATGTTGACAGGATCGCTTTGGTAATGGTACAATTATTTAACGTAAACAAAATGCCCTACATTTAAAAGTCGTCGCTATCATCTAATCATCATAATAATCATAAATTTATGTGTCAAAATATGGTCGTATGCTTGTCCACCGCTGGACCTAAGCCTGCCCCAAATGAGCACCACCGTAGCGCCTTGTATTCTGCTTGCCCTATCCAGCAACTTAAAAGTGCTGGATAGGGATCCGAAACGACAGGATAATCCTTAATTATTTAATATCAGCATCGAAATCGATATAATATTATTCCAGTATCCGTATAAATATCCTAAATGGCATATCCATTTCATCCCTGATTAATAAGGTTTCGATTCGACCTCTTTAGTATTTAACAATCGAATCCACTGTTTTAAAAGCTCCTAAAACGAATTTTAACGAAAGTTTCTTTTGTAATTTAGGGCGGAAATGTTAGGTTTCATCCTTTTAAAGCGTTTATTCGTGCTCTTTGACCGAACATTCTGGTGCCCGTTAAATAAAATAGGGACGTAGGTACTTACAGAGTTTTATTTATTCGAGGAACAAGTTTAATGTTTCCGACCCCTAAGCCTTTTTCCAATTCTTTCAGCTCGGGATTTTACATTGTTAGTTGCAAACAAGTCCTGTAATTAAATGCTGTCCTCAGGGTAAGATAAATATTTTCCTTGGTTTATTTTAGTAATAAACAAAGACTTACATTTCCGTATTACATTAAGTACATTAATTGTAAACTATACACTGGTAGTGCGGCTGGTAGGTTTCTTGCCAAATAATGGTCAAATTAGTTTAGTTTCGAAGTGACGACGCATGACCCGCGAGCTGGTGAGTAGGTAACTAAATAAATAAATAAATAATGCCGGCCAATTCACACAGCAATATCTAGCCCTAAGCTAAGCAGAGCTTGTATTATGAATACCTACTAGAGAACTGATATACCTACATAGGTAATATAATACAATACATAGATAGATATTTTTTATTATACATAGAAAACGACCAGAACATCCGGAACAAACCTGCAGATCGTACAAATGTTTATTTTATCTCGGAATTCCCACGGGAACCGGAACTACGCGTGTGAAACCGTGAGGCGCTGCTAGTACTAGTTATAATTAGTTTCTATTATTTTGTCTATAGTTTTGGTGACATCTAAATGAATACCATTAGATATAGTTGTATAGATTGTGCCATTAGATATAGTTAGTATTAAGTTTATGTTTAATTGTTTTTTGTATATTATGTTGATGGTGCAATAAAGTTATAATCTATCTATCTATCTACCAATGTCTTTGTTGGCATAAAATTATCATTCTAAAACCAAGTGCCTACTCTTTCTCTACCTTCAACCATTATAATCAGGTAAAGCTGAACTTTACTCCGATTTGCGGTCACCGAACCACATCAAACCGAAGTGAACTGAACTTCCATTATTAGGTTTTGCTTGGAGCGATTTGCACAGCTCGCAAATAGTTTCAGGAACTTTAGAAATTACGGGCTCTTTGTTTTGTGAGAGAGCTAGTAGGTTAACGGCGTTCATTTTCTAGTAAAGATAGTAAATTATAAGATGAAATTAAAAACTTAGTGTGCTTTTTGTGAAAGAAGATTGTGTAAATCATCTTTCGGTATTAACGCAAGGTGGCCACCACCAACGTGAATTGGATAACTTTAAAACCTTTTTTCTCCGTTATCTTTATCGAAAAAGCTTCGAACTTCATTACGTAGACACTACACTAGCAATGATTATACATGGTGAAGAAAAATAAGTGGTGTGACAATCGATAAAAAAAATCCTGTTTGTCATACTGGTGTGATAAGCTGGTGTGACTACGAGTCAGCAGTCAAAAAAATAAACACCAATCTAAAGGCAAATTCCATTTGTTTCAAAAAAGAAAAAAAATCTATTTTAAATATCAGAATTGGTTGTGCAAAATACCTTCTATTTTCTTATATAATACCTGTTCGGTCTTTGCTCAAAAAACATAGGGTAGTTTTAAAATTAGTACGACCATCAGCCGATTTCTACCCTCTTCTGTGGGGAAATCGAGATAACTGGATACGTGCTTCACTCCAAGGAATGAGTGGAAAAGAAAACCATCGCTTAGTTCAATTTCAACCGCCTTATAAGTTGGACATTACGTTAAATTGTGGAACTCAAAATATCTAAGCATCTCTCAGTGATTTTGTGTTGCCGTGCAATCACTTACCTGCTGAAGGAACATTATTACATACTCGCGAGTGGATGTATTGCTGTCTGGAAGCCGGGATCCCTACATGGTGTGAAAAAGGACAGTGGTCAAGCTATTTCATCTACCCTGTGTATAACGAGCAAGATCTAGTAACCTACTTACCCTTAGGTATTTCCGTTAGGTACCTGCAGCATTTAACAAATACATATTTCCCTCGAAAAATCAGGTCCTTCAATTACATTTCTTCCTACCAGCCCCTTATGTCAGTATCCCACAATACCATAATAATAGTAATATTGTATGCTATCTGTGGATAAGTTCTAGGCTAGTTTCTAGTATAGTTGTATTATGTATGTAATCTGTATCTTTTTGTTTTTTTTTTGTTTGATAATTTTTCGTTAACTGTTTTTCTTTTGAATGTGCTCTACCAACTATTTGTCTTATATCTTTTTCTCCGAACCTAGGTTGCCTGGAAGAAATCGCTTTCAGCGATAAGGCCGCCTATTGCACTGGGTATCATAATTTAGATATAAGGATTATTTATGTTATTATTTTTAAGTGCAATAAAGAATTCATTCATTCATTCAATACCGTTTTTCTCCTAAACTATCAATCACAAGATTTTTTTGATCACCTTATTAATAATAGAATACCAAGGGAGCCGTTCTTTTATTTTTGCAATTGAAAAATAATTAGCAAGAATTTTTGCTCTTACGCCGCCTTCTCTGTCCCGCTCCTATGAACGCGAAATCCTATGCCTATACTTTTCACAAAATGGCGTCATAATATGGGCAAAATTCTCCCGCAGAAACAATTCAATATTCGTATGAGATCTCTCAATAAACATTTATTTCAAAATTAGTATGCATGACATAAGATCTGAATTTCCGAGAGATTCGTCACATTTTAAAAGACCTATTTTTGTAAAGACTCGTTCAATGCAAATAAGATTTTCGAATTCGCTTTGTATAATTTAAAAGCAAGGACACCATGCCGATTCGGTTGCAAAATTTGCAATCAAGTCTATGGTGTAGGTAGACTTGATTAACGAGACGAGTGTGTCGAACACATTAATCTGGTATGCAATTAGAAAGTCACCATCATCATCATCAGCCTATATCAGTCCACAGCTGGACATAGGCCTCCCCTAATGAGCGCCATAGCGCCCTGTCTTCAGCTTGCCGCATCCAGCATCTGCCAGCAGTCTTTCGCAAATCGTCATCCCTCCTGGTCGGAGGGCATCCGCAGGCGTAATATTATGAATTCGAAAGTAACTCTGTCTGTCTGTCTGTCTGTTACCTTCTCAGGCCTAAACAGCTGAATGGATCTTTTTGGCAGGGAGGTTAATGTTATCTCGGGGACGGACATAAGCTACTTGTAAAGCACGTGCGAAGCCACGGGCAGCAGCTAATTTTTATATACCTAGAAAACACACGGAACAATAAATGGTTAAATATAGCCATTAATAAAACCGGCCAAGTGCGAGTCGGACTCGCGCACGATGGGTTCCGTACCATTATCTATAAAAACGGCAAAAACATCACGTTTGTTGTATGGGAGCCCCCTTAAATATTTATTTTATTTTATTTTTTAGTATGTGTTGTTATAGCAGCAACAGAAATACATCATCTGTGAAAATTCCTACTGTCTAACTATCACGGTTCATGAGATACAGCCTGGTGACAGACGGACAGACGGACAGCGAAGTCTTAGTAATAGGGTCCCGTTTTTACCCTTTGGGTACGGAACCCTAAAAACTATTGGACCGATTTCAAAAATTCTTTTGCCGTTAGAAAGCTACATTATCACTATTATTATAAAGAGGAAAGATTTGTATATTTGTATGTAACGAACAAACTTAAAACTACTGGACCGATTTTAAAAATTCTTTTGCCGTTATAAAGCTACCTACATTATCACTAACCCGTGCGAAGCCGAGGCGGACTTTTTTTTATAATTACCTCATTAGGTATGTTTCTTATCGATCGTCAATTAATTATGTACATTGTTTACCTAAACCCAAGCAAAGTTGTAAAATTAATAGTTAATACGATTCTCGCGAAGTAATCTGCAGTGGATTTCGATAAAAGTAAAAAAGTTTTACTTTTATCGAAGGCAGTAGATTATAAATTTTGAGTAATTTTTAAAACTGCCTATTCTAAAATTAAACCTAAATAAATAGAATTCTCACTAGGTAATATTATAAATGCGAAAGAGTGTTAGTTTCTTTGTTTGTCTGTTTGTCCTTCCTTCACGCCCTAAGCATCCAATCGACTTGATTTTTGGCATAGAGTTAGTTGAAAGGATGGAGAGTAACATAGGCTTACTTATACTTTTTGCTCTCGTAAAACATCAAATTTACACGGGAGATTTACGGAAATATCCCCCTAGAAATGTGAAATTCAAATTTAACGTGGGTGAAACCGCGGGTAACAGCTGGTACATAATAATTGAAGATACTTGAGTGCCACTGGACATGCTAA
Organism: Eupithecia exiguata; assembly: GCA_947086465.1. Lineage (NCBI taxonomy): Eukaryota > Metazoa > Arthropoda > Insecta > Lepidoptera > Geometridae > Eupithecia > Eupithecia exiguata. The sequence continues at coordinate 9,697,215 of OX352240.1, read as the reverse complement.
AAATAATGTGTTTTTATTTTTAGTGTTAGATAACATAAGTCATCATCATCATCAGCCTATTATATCAGTCCACCGCTGGACATAGGCCTCCCTTAATGAGCTCCATAGCGCCTATATATATATATATGACATAAGTATTACCTAACTGTTAAATATTTTTATAAATAAAAGCTTATTCATTCATTCAAATCTAATACATATGTTTAAATACTACACCCACAAATCCAGTAATAATGTTAAGAGATTAAAGAATACATAAATCTGGATATTTATTCTACAGATCTCAATCCTCATTCCCAGAATAGGCGCGCGGTACTCAATGGATGATCTCATGGGTTTTATTACACTGCGCGTCCACTGCAGCAAACATGCATGTGCGCACATGCATTTGTACAGTAGACGTTATTCTCATGGGTTTTACTACGCTGCGTGTCCACTGCAGCAAACGTGTACGCACAGATTTGTACGGGGCATGGCTCATATGCATGCCTCAGCTATATGGATGCATAGACAGCCATTCGAGTGACACTGATAATAGTTTAGATGATTTTTTGATATAAATCGTTGAATTTAACTAATGTAGGTACTATCGTAAAGTTTTCAGACTTATTTTAAACATACAAGTAAAAATATTGGTAGACTTTCCCGACGAGATATATTTTACTCAAGGTTTTACCAAATACATTGACGAATAATATCCGTTGACCGCTATAAACTTTAAAATTTCGGAGCCTTTGCGCTTTTTCCTAATAAAAGCATAATCATGTACGAAGCTATCACGAGATCAAGTGTCCTGACACCTTTAGTTATACCTACACTTTGTGGTAAGCGGTACTGTATCTAACAACGTGTGGTTTAATTTCGTTGAAACTAACAGTTATAACAACAGTCCTATGTTTCTTTTATCTTCCACGAGTTTGTAAAGTAATAATTTAAAATTTACTGAAGTAGGTTAGTGGTAGCACAGAATAATATAATAGAATTACGTGAAAGATATGTTTCAGGAAATTGTAATAATATAATAACAGTGTTACGGTTTAGCACACTGTAACACCGGTTTCAGGAATTTGAAGTTGGCATAGATGTAGCTCTGGAGATGCAGTCTCGACATAACGATCGTAAAGTACCGATCGCTATATTCAGGGGCGTTGTGTGTTGTGTGTACTCTGTTTTCCGCTCTGAGACTCGGATTGGTCCATTGTGCGTAATCGTTCTGCTAGCGTAGCCAGCCCAACTCCGTCCAGAAGCGCAGAATCTTTCTGGGGTCTTTATAGGCTTCGCGGAGTCACCTCGGGTGGTATTCAGGGGCGTGAGGGGAACGGGCGGCAGGACCTTGTCGAAAACAATTCAATATTTTAGCCGCACAGCTAGTGATTACGTGTGTTGTTACAATTACATGATATTTTTTTAAATCAATTTTTCTTTTTATTATGCCTAGAGGAGGTAAGAAAAGAATATTATTAATAGTGACAGACTACTGACCGATCGCTACAAACTTATCGGGCTGTCATTTTTGCTCGCAATCACATTCGCCATCTTTACGATTTTCGTAAACATGGCGGCTGTTAAAGATAGGTACAATATCGATAATTCCAATGGTAGATTTAATTTAATTTTTAAGATCTTGACGTTTTCTAAGTGAACATCTATTGTATTTACGTAAATGAATATTCTTTTTAATCTTGATTCGTGTGGAAACAATAAAAGGTCTTTAAAATATGACCGGTAAGTTGTGACCGATGTCGGTCGGCGTGCGATCGCTATCTTTGTAGAGACTGCTCGCCTTGGGATCAAACGCTACTTTTTATTATTACCCGACTACCAACAGGGGAGGGTTATGAGGTTAGCACCCTATGTTTGTATGTTTGTATATTTGTATGTTTGTATGTATGTGGCCGATTTCTTTGTTCCCACGTAGCGCTGAAACTACTGGTTCGATTTCAACAAATTATGTATCGATTGATTCGTCTCAATACCCCGATGGTTATAGGCTATAAGATTTAGGGCTCTGACCCCGAATAAGCCTTCAAAACGTGTATTAAAGTTTAGGTAGCCGCAGGCTGCAGGCCCCATAGAGAAAAATTACAATACCTACGACCTATTTTCATTTTCAACTCTATGCCTATCAAATATGACCGATACGTCATTCTATTTTGTCAATGTAAATGTTTCAAACTTTTATAACTTTCACGTAGTCGGGTTGTAGTTTTTAACTTTATCTTGTTATCCTTTATATCAGTTCTTTTGCGATAAAAATAATTTTTTAACGTTTCTATAGAAACGACGCCTGCGAAGCCGTGGGCAGTAACTAGTTTTCTTATAAACCAATTTTCCAAGAATCTTACAAGACCTTACCAAATTATCCTGAAATAGTACCCTAGGTCCGTGGGGTGCCGAGGCTCTCCGGGTTTTCAAAAAATTATCTGAGCGTCTGGTCGAAGCGACGCGTGACCCGAGAGCTGGTAAGTATCTGGTACAGCGCATCAGCATTGCTATGCAGCGGGGCAGTGCAGTCTTGGGCACGCTTCCGACTGGTATTGATATGGATCAGCTGAGCTACCTGTAGATTGTTAGCAACAGTCTACAGTTAACTCAATTGTTTCAATTGTAAATACTAGTTTTATTCTAAGGTTTTTATTTATTATCGTACTCTGGGTTACTAGTTTTAGTTTAATTCTATTATTTGATTGTAATTTTCTTTGTTTATAAAGTTTTATATGTTGAAATAGTTCATTTTCCTTTGACAAGACTTTATCTATGAACTTCAGGAAGTGCTACAAAGCACCCAAAGAACTAAAACAGCCCGTAAAGACTTTGTTAATTTATAAAGCTATGTCGTAAAGCGTCTTTCTCGCAGCTTTGAAGAAAATTCCAAAGTAACCCCTACATTTTTAAGAGGTTTTGCGAAATCCTCGGTGCTACGGCTGAGCCACCTAAATCTTCAAGTTTCTTGGGAACTGTCATCTTCTTAGACACAGTATAAAATTAAATACAAGTGGAAACGGCACAGATGGGGAGAATGTGCGAGGAATTATCTGTAATAAGGAAAACTACAACAAAGAAAACAAATTAGTACGATTAATATTTACAATCAGAACAGTTGAGCTCAGCTAACTGCAGACTGCAGCAAACAATCTAGGCTCTAGCTAGATTCTAGAGGTAGCGTCCCAAAGTTTTTTTTTGTGTTAATATCGTATTAGTAAAGTACCTAATGTAAAGTACAAAAAGTAAAGTATCGTAGTCAAAAGTAAAATAAATTTAACTTTTAAATTTTAAATTAAATTTTTTAATTGGTACCTAATATCGTACAATCTTTTTTTTGTTATCACCCTGACATTATGCATAAAAAAAACCCGTGGTTATTGCCCAGTTTTATCTATCGTTTACTGGATTTATCAGCACACGACGCAAAATAACATGTTATTCGTTTTTTTGCATTGCACAAAATCTCCTAGGTATTCCAAAAGAGTTTACTTACGAAACGTAAAAACACTCAGGACAAACGAAAAGGAACATTTCAAAATCGTGTAACATCGTACAAGAAACTTATTAAGGCTAAGTGCACACTATTCGTGTTAGTTTTTCAAGTAACGTGTAAACTTAAGTGTTTGTGGGAGGCGGTGGGTGGTTTAACCGTTTCGAGTGACATCAACTTAAGTCAACAATGACCAGTTGGTAAAATACGAGCAACATATAGATGCAGAGCATTTTTAGAAACGATTACGATATTTTATGACAACGTCTGTGGCGCGTTGGGTCGAAGGTCCGTTTGCGACGTAGAAGGCGCGAAGGTTGCAGGTTCGATTCCCGCCTTAGGACAAATGGTCTGCAGATAGTCGGTGCGGGAGTTCTGGTTGTTTTCTATGTATAGTAAAAAAATATCTATCTGTGCATACAAAACATTGTATAATAATGTATATCAGATATCTTGTACCCATAACACAAGCTCTACTTAACTTGGGGGTAGATGATGTTGTGTGAGTTGTCAAGTATTATTTAATTATTTATAGCCTCAGACACAAAAAGAGGAGCTTGTCGACAAGCTGTCGTAGCTGTCGTAACAATGTTAACTTTGGAGTACCTAGTGTTCGACGTTCAAGGCGATGCATCGTTAATCGTTTGACCAAGTGTACCCAGAAAATATTGGCTAAACCATTTTCTAAAAAACATTGGTATTAACACGAATTGGAGATGGCTTTAGGTACCTAACTACCTATTTCCGTGGCTCATAAAATTTTTCGTTACTTGATGTTAAGGTGGCCGTTTGCGATGGAGCGTAAAGTCTCTACTCGAGAAAACGTCAGGTTGAGTGACGTTCATAGATTGTTAACCCCCTGGCAGGTTCCAAGTCTAGGTAGGTTTCTTGCCAAATAATGGTCAAATTAGTTTAGTTTCGAAGTGACGACGCATGACCCGCGAGCTGGTGAGTAGGTAACTAAATAAATAAATAAATAATGCCGGCCAATTCACACAGCAATATCTAGCCCTAAGCTAAGCAGAGCTTGTATTATGAATACCTACTAGAGAACTGATATACCTACATAGGTAATATAATACAATACATAGATAGATATTTTTTATTATACATAGAAAACGACCAGAACATCCGGAACAAACCTGCAGATCGTACAAATGTTTATTTTATCTCGGAATTCCCACGGGAACCGGAACTACGCGTGTGAAACCGTGAGGCGCTGCTAGTACTAGTTATAATTAGTTTCTATTATTTTGTCTATAGTTTTGGTGACATCTAAATGAATACCATTAGATATAGTTGTATAGATTGTGCCATTAGATATAGTTAGTATTAAGTTTATGTTTAATTGTTTTTTGTATATTATGTTGATGGTGCAATAAAGTTATAATCTATCTATCTATCTACCAATGTCTTTGTTGGCATAAAATTATCATTCTAAAACCAAGTGCCTACTCTTTCTCTACCTTCAACCATTATAATCAGGTAAAGCTGAACTTTACTCCGATTTGCGGTCACCGAACCACATCAAACCGAAGTGAACTGAACTTCCATTATTAGGTTTTGCTTGGAGCGATTTGCACAGCTCGCAAATAGTTTCAGGAACTTTAGAAATTACGGGCTCTTTGTTTTGTGAGAGAGCTAGTAGGTTAACGGCGTTCATTTTCTAGTAAAGATAGTAAATTATAAGATGAAATTAAAAACTTAGTGTGCTTTTTGTGAAAGAAGATTGTGTAAATCATCTTTCGGTATTAACGCAAGGTGGCCACCACCAACGTGAATTGGATAACTTTAAAACCTTTTTTCTCCGTTATCTTTATCGAAAAAGCTTCGAACTTCATTACGTAGACACTACACTAGCAATGATTATACATGGTGAAGAAAAATAAGTGGTGTGACAATCGATAAAAAAAATCCTGTTTGTCATACTGGTGTGATAAGCTGGTGTGACTACGAGTCAGCAGTCAAAAAAATAAACACCAATCTAAAGGCAAATTCCATTTGTTTCAAAAAAGAAAAAAAATCTATTTTAAATATCAGAATTGGTTGTGCAAAATACCTTCTATTTTCTTATATAATACCTGTTCGGTCTTTGCTCAAAAAACATAGGGTAGTTTTAAAATTAGTACGACCATCAGCCGATTTCTACCCTCTTCTGTGGGGAAATCGAGATAACTGGATACGTGCTTCACTCCAAGGAATGAGTGGAAAAGAAAACCATCGCTTAGTTCAATTTCAACCGCCTTATAAGTTGGACATTACGTTAAATTGTGGAACTCAAAATATCTAAGCATCTCTCAGTGATTTTGTGTTGCCGTGCAATCACTTACCTGCTGAAGGAACATTATTACATACTCGCGAGTGGATGTATTGCTGTCTGGAAGCCGGGATCCCTACATGGTGTGAAAAAGGACAGTGGTCAAGCTATTTCATCTACCCTGTGTATAACGAGCAAGATCTAGTAACCTACTTACCCTTAGGTATTTCCGTTAGGTACCTGCAGCATTTAACAAATACATATTTCCCTCGAAAAATCAGGTCCTTCAATTACATTTCTTCCTACCAGCCCCTTATGTCAGTATCCCACAATACCATAATAATAGTAATATTGTATGCTATCTGTGGATAAGTTCTAGGCTAGTTTCTAGTATAGTTGTATTATGTATGTAATCTGTATCTTTTTGTTTTTTTTTTGTTTGATAATTTTTCGTTAACTGTTTTTCTTTTGAATGTGCTCTACCAACTATTTGTCTTATATCTTTTTCTCCGAACCTAGGTTGCCTGGAAGAAATCGCTTTCAGCGATAAGGCCGCCTATTGCACTGGGTATCATAATTTAGATATAAGGATTATTTATGTTATTATTTTTAAGTGCAATAAAGAATTCATTCATTCATTCAATACCGTTTTTCTCCTAAACTATCAATCACAAGATTTTTTTGATCACCTTATTAATAATAGAATACCAAGGGAGCCGTTCTTTTATTTTTGCAATTGAAAAATAATTAGCAAGAATTTTTGCTCTTACGCCGCCTTCTCTGTCCCGCTCCTATGAACGCGAAATCCTATGCCTATACTTTTCACAAAATGGCGTCATAATATGGGCAAAATTCTCCCGCAGAAACAATTCAATATTCGTATGAGATCTCTCAATAAACATTTATTTCAAAATTAGTATGCATGACATAAGATCTGAATTTCCGAGAGATTCGTCACATTTTAAAAGACCTATTTTTGTAAAGACTCGTTCAATGCAAATAAGATTTTCGAATTCGCTTTGTATAATTTAAAAGCAAGGACACCATGCCGATTCGGTTGCAAAATTTGCAATCAAGTCTATGGTGTAGGTAGACTTGATTAACGAGACGAGTGTGTCGAACACATTAATCTGGTATGCAATTAGAAAGTCACCATCATCATCATCAGCCTATATCAGTCCACAGCTGGACATAGGCCTCCCCTAATGAGCGCCATAGCGCCCTGTCTTCAGCTTGCCGCATCCAGCATCTGCCAGCAGTCTTTCGCAAATCGTCATCCCTCCTGGTCGGAGGGCATCCGCAGGCGTAATATTATGAATTCGAAAGTAACTCTGTCTGTCTGTCTGTCTGTTACCTTCTCAGGCCTAAACAGCTGAATGGATCTTTTTGGCAGGGAGGTTAATGTTATCTCGGGGACGGACATAAGCTACTTGTAAAGCACGTGCGAAGCCACGGGCAGCAGCTAATTTTTATATACCTAGAAAACACACGGAACAATAAATGGTTAAATATAGCCATTAATAAAACCGGCCAAGTGCGAGTCGGACTCGCGCACGATGGGTTCCGTACCATTATCTATAAAAACGGCAAAAACATCACGTTTGTTGTATGGGAGCCCCCTTAAATATTTATTTTATTTTATTTTTTAGTATGTGTTGTTATAGCAGCAACAGAAATACATCATCTGTGAAAATTCCTACTGTCTAACTATCACGGTTCATGAGATACAGCCTGGTGACAGACGGACAGACGGACAGCGAAGTCTTAGTAATAGGGTCCCGTTTTTACCCTTTGGGTACGGAACCCTAAAAACTATTGGACCGATTTCAAAAATTCTTTTGCCGTTAGAAAGCTACATTATCACTATTATTATAAAGAGGAAAGATTTGTATATTTGTATGTAACGAACAAACTTAAAACTACTGGACCGATTTTAAAAATTCTTTTGCCGTTATAAAGCTACCTACATTATCACTAACCCGTGCGAAGCCGAGGCGGACTTTTTTTTATAATTACCTCATTAGGTATGTTTCTTATCGATCGTCAATTAATTATGTACATTGTTTACCTAAACCCAAGCAAAGTTGTAAAATTAATAGTTAATACGATTCTCGCGAAGTAATCTGCAGTGGATTTCGATAAAAGTAAAAAAGTTTTACTTTTATCGAAGGCAGTAGATTATAAATTTTGAGTAATTTTTAAAACTGCCTATTCTAAAATTAAACCTAAATAAATAGAATTCTCACTAGGTAATATTATAAATGCGAAAGAGTGTTAGTTTCTTTGTTTGTCTGTTTGTCCTTCCTTCACGCCCTAAGCATCCAATCGACTTGATTTTTGGCATAGAGTTAGTTGAAAGGATGGAGAGTAACATAGGCTTACTTATACTTTTTGCTCTCGTAAAACATCAAATTTACACGGGAGATTTACGGAAATATCCCCCTAGAAATGTGAAATTCAAATTTAACGTGGGTGAAACCGCGGGTAACAGCTGGTACATAATAATTGAAGATACTTGAGTGCCACTGGACATGCTAAAAATAATGTGTTTTTATTTTTAGTGTTAGATAACATAAGTCATCATCATCATCAGCCTATTATATCAGTCCACCGCTGGACATAGGCCTCCCTTAATGAGCTCCATAGCGCCTATATATATATATATGACATAAGTATTACCTAACTGTTAAATATTTTTATAAATAAAAGCTTATTCATTCATTCAAATCTAATACATATGTTTAAATACTACACCCACAAATCCAGTAATAATGTTAAGAGATTAAAGAATACATAAATCTGGATATTTATTCTACAGATCTCAATCCTCATTCCCAGAATAGGCGCGCGGTACTCAATGGATGATCTCATGGGTTTTATTACACTGCGCGTCCACTGCAGCAAACATGCATGTGCGCACATGCATTTGTACAGTAGACGTTATTCTCATGGGTTTTACTACGCTGCGTGTCCACTGCAGCAAACGTGTACGCACAGATTTGTACGGGGCATGGCTCATATGCATGCCTCAGCTATATGGATGCATAGACAGCCATTCGAGTGACACTGATAATAGTTTAGATGATTTTTTGATATAAATCGTTGAATTTAACTAATGTAGGTACTATCGTAAAGTTTTCAGACTTATTTTAAACATACAAGTAAAAATATTGGTAGACTTTCCCGACGAGATATATTTTACTCAAGGTTTTACCAAATACATTGACGAATAATATCCGTTGACCGCTATAAACTTTAAAATTTCGGAGCCTTTGCGCTTTTTCCTAATAAAAGCATAATCATGTACGAAGCTATCACGAGATCAAGTGTCCTGACACCTTTAGTTATACCTACACTTTGTGGTAAGCGGTACTGTATCTAACAACGTGTGGTTTAATTTCGTTGAAACTAACAGTTATAACAACAGTCCTATGTTTCTTTTATCTTCCACGAGTTTGTAAAGTAATAATTTAAAATTTACTGAAGTAGGTTAGTGGTAGCACAGAATAATATAATAGAATTACGTGAAAGATATGTTTCAGGAAATTGTAATAATATAATAACAGTGTTACGGTTTAGCACACTGTAACACCGGTTTCAGGAATTTGAAGTTGGCATAGATGTAGCTCTGGAGATGCAGTCTCGACATAACGATCGTAAAGTACCGATCGCTATATTCAGGGGCGTTGTGTGTTGTGTGTACTCTGTTTTCCGCTCTGAGACTCGGATTGGTCCATTGTGCGTAATCGTTCTGCTAGCGTAGCCAGCCCAACTCCGTCCAGAAGCGCAGAATCTTTCTGGGGTCTTTATAGGCTTCGCGGAGTCACCTCGGGTGGTATTCAGGGGCGTGAGGGGAACGGGCGGCAGGACCTTGTCGAAAACAATTCAATATTTTAGCCGCACAGCTAGTGATTACGTGTGTTGTTACAATTACATGATATTTTTTTAAATCAATTTTTCTTTTTATTATGCCTAGAGGAGGTAAGAAAAGAATATTATTAATAGTGACAGACTACTGACCGATCGCTACAAACTTATCGGGCTGTCATTTTTGCTCGCAATCACATTCGCCATCTTTACGATTTTCGTAAACATGGCGGCTGTTAAAGATAGGTACAATATCGATAATTCCAATGGTAGATTTAATTTAATTTTTAAGATCTTGACGTTTTCTAAGTGAACATCTATTGTATTTACGTAAATGAATATTCTTTTTAATCTTGATTCGTGTGGAAACAATAAAAGGTCTTTAAAATATGACCGGTAAGTTGTGACCGATGTCGGTCGGCGTGCGATCGCTATCTTTGTAGAGACTGCTCGCCTTGGGATCAAACGCTACTTTTTATTATTACCCGACTACCAACAGGGGAGGGTTATGAGGTTAGCACCCTATGTTTGTATGTTTGTATATTTGTATGTTTGTATGTATGTGGCCGATTTCTTTGTTCCCACGTAGCGCTGAAACTACTGGTTCGATTTCAACAAATTATGTATCGATTGATTCGTCTCAATACCCCGATGGTTATAGGCTATAAGATTTAGGGCTCTGACCCCGAATAAGCCTTCAAAACGTGTATTAAAGTTTAGGTAGCCGCAGGCTGCAGGCCCCATAGAGAAAAATTACAATACCTACGACCTATTTTCATTTTCAACTCTATGCCTATCAAATATGACCGATACGTCATTCTATTTTGTCAATGTAAATGTTTCAAACTTTTATAACTTTCACGTAGTCGGGTTGTAGTTTTTAACTTTATCTTGTTATCCTTTATATCAGTTCTTTTGCGATAAAAATAATTTTTTAACGTTTCTATAGAAACGACGCCTGCGAAGCCGTGGGCAGTAACTAGTTTTCTTATAAACCAATTTTCCAAGAATCTTACAAGACCTTACCAAATTATCCTGAAATAGTACCCTAGGTCCGTGGGGTGCCGAGGCTCTCCGGGTTTTCAAAAAATTATCTGAGCGTCTGGTCGAAGCGACGCGTGACCCGAGAGCTGGTAAGTATCTGGTACAGCGCATCAGCATTGCTATGCAGCGGGGCAGTGCAGTCTTGGGCACGCTTCCGACTGGTATTGATATGGATCAGCTGAGCTACCTGTAGATTGTTAGCAACAGTCTACAGTTAACTCAATTGTTTCAATTGTAAATACTAGTTTTATTCTAAGGTTTTTATTTATTATCGTACTCTGGGTTACTAGTTTTAGTTTAATTCTATTATTTGATTGTAATTTTCTTTGTTTATAAAGTTTTATATGTTGAAATAGTTCATTTTCCTTTGACAAGACTTTATCTATGAACTTCAGGAAGTGCTACAAAGCACCCAAAGAACTAAAACAGCCCGTAAAGACTTTGTTAATTTATAAAGCTATGTCGTAAAGCGTCTTTCTCGCAGCTTTGAAGAAAATTCCAAAGTAACCCCTACATTTTTAAGAGGTTTTGCGAAATCCTCGGTGCTACGGCTGAGCCACCTAAATCTTCAAGTTTCTTGGGAACTGTCATCTTCTTAGACACAGTATAAAATTAAATACAAGTGGAAACGGCACAGATGGGGAGAATGTGCGAGGAATTATCTGTAATAAGGAAAACTACAACAAAGAAAACAAATTAGTACGATTAATATTTACAATCAGAACAGTTGAGCTCAGCTAACTGCAGACTGCAGCAAACAATCTAGGCTCTAGCTAGATTCTAGAGGTAGCGTCCCAAAGTTTTTTTTTGTGTTAATATCGTATTAGTAAAGTACCTAATGTAAAGTACAAAAAGTAAAGTATCGTAGTCAAAAGTAAAATAAATTTAACTTTTAAATTTTAAATTAAATTTTTTAATTGGTACCTAATATCGTACAATCTTTTTTTTGTTATCACCCTGACATTATGCATAAAAAAAACCCGTGGTTATTGCCCAGTTTTATCTATCGTTTACTGGATTTATCAGCACACGACGCAAAATAACATGTTATTCGTTTTTTTGCATTGCACAAAATCTCCTAGGTATTCCAAAAGAGTTTACTTACGAAACGTAAAAACACTCAGGACAAACGAAAAGGAACATTTCAAAATCGTGTAACATCGTACAAGAAACTTATTAAGGCTAAGTGCACACTATTCGTGTTAGTTTTTCAAGTAACGTGTAAACTTAAGTGTTTGTGGGAGGCGGTGGGTGGTTTAACCGTTTCGAGTGACATCAACTTAAGTCAACAATGACCAGTTGGTAAAATACGAGCAACATATAGATGCAGAGCATTTTTAGAAACGATTACGATATTTTATGACAACGTCTGTGGCGCGTTGGGTCGAAGGTCCGTTTGCGACGTAGAAGGCGCGAAGGTTGCAGGTTCGATTCCCGCCTTAGGACAAATGGTCTGCAGATAGTCGGTGCGGGAGTTCTGGTTGTTTTCTATGTATAGTAAAAAAATATCTATCTGTGCATACAAAACATTGTATAATAATGTATATCAGGTATCTTGTACCCATAACACAAGCTCTACTTAACTTGGGGGTAGATGATGTTGTGTGAGTTGTCAAGTATTATTTAATTATTTATAGCCTCAGACACAAAAAGAGGAGCTTGTCGACAAGCTGTCGTAGCTGTCGTAACAATGTTAACTTTGGAGTACCTAGTGTTCGACGTTCAAGGCGATGCATCGTTAATCGTTTGACCAAGTGTACCCAGAAAATATTGGCTAAACCATTTTCTAAAAAACATTGGTATTAACACGAATTGGAGATGGCTTTAGGTACCTAACTACCTATTTCCGTGGCTCATAAAATTTTTCGTTACTTGATGTTAAGGTGGCCGTTTGCGATGGAGCGTAAAGTCTCTACTCGAGAAAACGTCAGGTTGAGTGACGTTCATAGATTGTTAACCCCCTGGCAGGTTCCAAGTCTCGTAATTACGATAGATTTGGTTTTATAAGATTACTTTTAATAGAAAGATAGAACCACAACAAAGAACGTTATCAATTCTTCTGTTCTTTTTAATGAGGTCGAGCACCTGAGTGCTACTGCAGCAGGCTCACTCGTGGTTTGCAGGAATCAACACATGCATAGTGTCATTTCTTTGTGAGATGCGCTGCGTTAGATACTCACCAGGAGTATCTAACGCAGCGCATCGGCATTGCCAGACAGCGGAGCAATGCAGCCAGCGTCTTGGAAACGCCTCTGCCTGATATTGATATGGATCAATTGAGCTACCTGTAGATTGTTTGTAACAGTCTACAGTTAAGTAGTTCAATTGTTTGAATTGTAAATACTAGTAGTAATTTGTTTGTATTGTTTTTTAGATTTTTGTTATTGTCTTTGTTAATAAAGAAATATTCCAAGTATTTCAAATACATATTTGTTGTATCTAATACTCAATAAAGAGTTCGCGAGATGGTTCGTTCGTTTTATATAATCTTATTACACCAGCGAAGTGGAGGACCAATTCTACTGTATTAAGGCGCATACCCGACCCAAACTAGCGCCGCCCCGCCACCTACTTTATCCTATTATAATCATCGGCGGTAGTTTGCGCCGTAGTACCGCCTTAAGCCTATCTCTAGCTCCAGCCCCTCACAAAACGGTTAATACTTCTAGACCCTAATTTAATTTTACACAAATATTATTATAAAAGCCTTTTTATGTGTGGAAAATAAATATTTCTTATATTTAATTGATGCTTTCTATAGAAAACTTTGCTGTTTCCATTTTAACCAAATAATCGTGTTTTAAAATACTCCAGTTTAAATAGAAATTGAGTTCTAATCTAACTTAATATACGAGCAAGTGTATCCACATTTGAGTAGGTGTAGGTACACCTTCGAAGCAGTCACCTAACCACCTATCAACTGGTGATACGGGTTTGGGAGAGGTATGCCCAGCTGTGGACGTGTGCTGATAACAGATTTTCTACAAGTTAAGGCGTTATACATGGTGTCCCGAAACTGAACGTCAAGCCAAAAACTAAAGGGTTTACGACGACCCAGAAAAACCAAAAATACATGGACTTTTTTTTCAGTATGAAAAGTCTAAATTAACCTTTAGAAAATGATTGATGCAAAAACAGAACTAACATTTTATTTTCGAAAAGTATGGGCATTATGTTTTTATTTCGCACAAAAATTAATGAAAGAGTCATTTGAGGCCATAATAGAATAATATATATAAAGTTGAGTGAGCCAGCCTGTATATGGATTATAAGTATACTAGCTTCTGCCCGCGGCTTCGCAAGTGCTTTTCCGGTATTTCATTTCAAGACTGACATTTCTAAAAGAGCTTATTTGTTACCAAATTCTTTGTAACGAAGCGTAGGTACATAGCACATGTGTCAATATAGGTCACTGGCTCAACCACAGAGTAAATTGTTTATTGTCGGTACAAACATAGAGGCGATTTCTAAATTCGCATTTTATGACATCAGCTATTGAGTCAGACAGCAGGTCGCGCCGTTAAACTATTATTATGCAGGATGTCGTCCACGTAAAAATTATTATAAGGCATGCATTTTATTATCAATGACGTCAGGGCTATGACTGCATTTTGGAGCTGGATCGAGAACAGGAGATCTAGGTGCTTTGATACCTAGGCGTTTGAAGATTTTCATATGGATTTTTGTATTCTTTATAATTGGTTACCTCACTGTTTACAGTGGAATCATTTATTCACAAAAAACATGCCAAATATTACAATACCGTAAAACCTTACAAGATTGCCAAACTGATTTGATTTTGCCCACCACGGTACTTTTTTTAAAATTCTTCATATTATCGAGAATGTTTTAGTAGCTTTTATTTCTTGTTTGTTGGTAGATACTTGAATATGTCACTGGCAGCACTAAATAACCGATTGTCGCTAATTTTACTTCAGTTGACTGTCAGTTGGTGTCAAAGTTTGGTGGTGTGTTTGACGGGCCAAAGTTCGTGCGGAAAACTTTTTCAAAAACAGTACTTGCAGTTGCAGCAGGCAAGTAATTATTTTACCACTATAAGTATGTAACAAATAAATAATAACTATCGAATATCTGACGCGAAACCTCTTTTAAACTCGAAAATATTAAGTTGGGCAATGTCAAAGTACCTTTTCTGGAGTACTGTTTACTACTTTGCCCACCAAAATATTGCTGTCAGGGTTGTCACTACGACATTAAATCAAAATTTATTTATGTAGGTCCTATTAGTAGTAAGTCGTTTGGTATTATCTAACCACCTTTTAATTGATGATGCCTATTTTATTAGGAAAGTAAATAAATATATATTAAATAAATATCAGCTGTTTCCGGTCAATGACCTTTATATTAGTCGTGTTTCTTGTATTGAAATTGTAGTGTATATACTTGTAGTTATACATTTAATTTTTTTGTACGTATAGTAGTAGGTACTAAATGCTATTTATAAGGAAGGTCTATAAAACATGTGTTTTGATCATAATTGTAGAGTATTTCCAATTATTTATTTTTTCAATTCCTCTTTATCAAATAATGTAATGCAAAATTTACCATTTCTACAGTTTTTTTTTGTATTTTAATGCCTTAATTTGTTTTATAATCTAAATGAGGTAGGTACTTACCTTATTATTTATAAAAATATTTATAGACAACTATTACTTTTTCTTGATTAAAGTTTTTGTCGACGTTAATAAGTTAAAATTTAGGTACTATGCACCTACAGTTGACATGGCAGCAGTTGAATAGGTACTTAATTATATTTCATTATAATTAAAGGCTGTTGGTAAACAATAAAAATGTGACAACCCTTGCGCATCTTTTTATTTGTATGAAAAATTTCAAAAAAATATTTGTGTCTTTGCCCACTCAATTTTGGCGGTTAATTTGCTTGCTTGAACGTTTTATATTAAGATATAAAGTAACATTGATTATCCCTATTGCTTGTTCCTTAAATCTTGTTATCCTAAGGTCAAAAATACCGGAATTACGATTTTTTTTGCAAAATGGGCAAACTCGGAAAAAAAAAATATATTTGGCCCGCTCTCTAAAATTATGATTTTTACACATACCGTCCCATTTTATTCGATTTATTATCTTTTATTTGCAAAGAAGAGTATATTTCAAATAATGTAGCGCAAAATTATTATTAGAACTATACATACTTTTAAAATTATCTTAAATTGAACCACTAAATCCAAAAAAATTGGGCAAAGTTGCACGGTTTTACTGTACCAGTAGTTATGGACTAATGTGTGAATATTAATAAACATAAATAAACATTAATAATAATAATTATGAATTAAATTTAAGTATGTCTTCTCTGTATAAAATTAAAATATTCCTGCACGCTATAAAAACAATGAGTCTGTAACCATTTATTGAGTCTATTTTTAAATAATATCATTGGCAAGTGCTCTGTCGTTTCTTATCCACGAAGCAGGTAACACGACAAGATCAGCTTATCTACTTTCTTCGCTAGTTTCTGCGGAAGACGGTAATCTTAATATCCCTATCGAGAGAGACAAAAATTTCGGCACGAATATGTTAATTTATTCACAATTGAACTTCATCAATACAACAACAGTCCGCAGAAGGAAGTGGCCCGTCATAAAATAACTATAATCAATGCCGCTGTGTTGAATAATGGTGCTTGTATTTATTTTGGGCATACATTATGATTTTTATGGTATTCACTATTCAGGCCATAGAATAGACATATATCCCTACAGTGTGTTTAATGGTAACTGAAGCAAGATATTAGATGGCTAGGAGTTCAGAATTAAATAAGATGCGTACATCCCTAATTAATTCTGAATCCCTAGTAGGTAGTTCCGCTGAAGCGTAGTGCGCTTCCACCTTAAGGTGAAGTGAGTCCCAAAATCACGTTTTGACTGTACGAAAAATCTATTTTAAGGCAAAAAAACACAATTTAAAAAAAAAAAAATATGAGCATCAAAAGTGAAGGATTTTTGTTAGTAAGTTATGGGAGCTGAAATTGCGCGCCGGCCGGCTCTTGCATCCCTTTCTCGCCTTCACCGCGCGGCGTTCGTTCGTCCTTGTCTCGAAAATACGAACCTATATCGCCCCGATTTGCGCCGGTCAGTAACTAGCTATAGGTAATAGACTCGTTTGAACCCAAATCAGGGGTCAGCTTATGCGAGTCTACCGTACTCAAAAATAACAAAGCCCTGATCAGGCTCCAAACGAGTAGTAGTTCTATAAATGAATAACCATGACACCACATAGTCTACTCTGAAGGTATTATATTTCAAAATAGGTAAATCAAACTTTAATAATACAATCGCTTTAGTTTCATAATAAAACATTTGTCTAATATAAGATCCTTGTATCTCAATTTATGATTATAAACCGGCAATTAAACTTGGCCGCAGAGCAGCTGTCATCTAAATCTGTGGCGTGAGATCATCGTCGATTAACGACAGGCGTCCCCACGGAGCGTTAACGACGTGAAACATTTTAACAAAATGCCGCAAAATAGTGCCATTATATACGCGATCAATCCGGTAAAAACAGTGTTTTATTAGTTTTGTTCTATATTATTGCTTTCTATACCGAATTTTTCCTTTGACTGTACTTTATTTGCTTTGAACAATAGATTTTTTCGATCGTTTCGAGAGTGGTCCCAGTTGCCGGAAGAAAAATAATAAACTTAAATCTATCCGGCGACTGGGACCGCGGTCCCAATACCTAGCGGTCCCAGTTGACGGAAGCCTCCGTTTGACGACCTCTGTGGCGCGGTGGGCGAAGGTCCGCCTGCGACGCAGGAGGTTGCGGGTTCGATTCCCGTCTTGGGACAAATATGTGTACGATCTGCAGGTATTTGTTCCGGGTGTTCTGGTCGTTTTCTATGTATAATAAAAAAATATCTAGGCTATAAATAGGCAGCCAGATCTATTGCTGTTGTTTCCATTATGTTTAACCACAATCTGTTTTTTTTATAACGGTGATGATTAAAGAATTATCTGATATCGTCTATCTATGTTGGGTACTTGGATAATTAACATGTAAGTCCGATTTTTGTCAGATTGTCGGATCAGATTGTCTATGGAACGACGTATTCGAATATCCGAAGGCGTTCGTTCCATTCATTTGAAAATAAACAAAAAGGGTGTTACACGCATTTTTGAAAAGTTCATACCCATGTTTGATAAGTTCTTTATGGCTAATGAAGCCTAAAAAAATACAAAATTTGTATTCATCCATCGACGAAAACTCTGGACGCATTTGTTACTTTGTGAACTAAAACCATTGAAGTAGTATAGTCTTGCTCGCGGCGTCGTTTCCATATGCAAGTAATAGACTAGCTAGCGTATGGAAACGACGTCGCGACCAACATATTTGCGCCATGAGTTGTTGCCGATCGGAAACAAATCGCAGACATTCAAACTTACTTACCATTGGTTTTCACAGTTTTAATGTAGATACCCGTTATTCGTATCTCCTCCGCATTTTCTAACTTAATTTTACAACTTTTTTGCTGGATATGTGCAATGCGTTGTTAAAATTGTTGTTTTGGTCTACCTCATGACTAACTT
Source organism: Eupithecia exiguata (assembly GCA_947086465.1). Classification (NCBI taxonomy): domain Eukaryota; kingdom Metazoa; phylum Arthropoda; class Insecta; order Lepidoptera; family Geometridae; genus Eupithecia; species Eupithecia exiguata. Next base: position 9,679,001 of record OX352240.1, on the reverse strand, counting down.
GTTGTTTAACTGAAGAAGGAACGCAAAACCAGCAATATATTGTAGAGGTTAGGCTGTTGATTGAACGGCTACTTAAGCTAGTTGACTGCGACATATACATAAAAAACGGGTTTTGGTATTAATACCAAAACCCGTTTTTTATGTACCAAAAAAAAACAACAATTTTAACAGCGCATTGCACATATCCAGAAAAAAAACCTGTAAAATCAAGATGATGATGATTAGCTAATTAGCTAATCATCATCATCATCAGCCTATATCAGCCCACTGCTAATGTCGCTAATGTCAAGCGTAAAATATGATTATTAATTTGTCCTGGTATAAGCGAGAGAAGCCACCGTCGGACGCTAGTATTGTAGCTATATAAAGTTTAGGTACAGGCTATTCTGAGCAGCGGTTCATATTGTCACGAACAGAACATTACGTGAGCTTTATAGCTCTATAGTTTGCACACACCGTACAGTTGGCCACAGATACACATAAAATAAAAACAAAAAGCATGAAAAGCACTGGTGAAGGGCAAATGCTGAACATTTTTGGGCTATAGCTTGTTTAAACGGGATTATTCGTAACATATTTTGTTAATAATTTTAAACTTACGCGATCTGAACACATAATTAGTAGAACTATTTAACGGGTATTTATCGCGTTTACTTACGTATTTTTCCCGACGTTTCGACAGGTTTACACACTGTCGTAGCTAGTATCCAATCTCCCCTTTTTTCTTTTATCTAAGACTATATTTTACCCAAGACCAATACTAATGAACAAAAAATTAAATACATGTATGCCTTTGATGATAATTAGAATTTACGTAGGACCTACAATGTTTCTTAACTGTTTTGGAAATAAAAGGCTTATTATTATTATATATTATTATGCCTTTTATACAAAATGAAACTATTAACTTCTACACTCGTTTGGACCCTGATCCGGGCTTGGTTGTTTTGAGTACGGTAGACTCTAATAAGCCCTGATCAGGGTCTACCATAATTGTAAAATTGACCCCTGTTTGGGTCCAAGTCCAAACGAATTAAAAGCAAGCCGCGCCTGTCTTATAATTACTGGTTCACTTGAAGTTTCATTTTTTTCCGACTGCGGGATGCGAAGGATGGACTTTTTTCCAGGCCTATTTTGTGTTAATATATGATGTGATGAATTAAAAGCTCTACCTATTTCGAGCTTTTGGAGTTACCTACCGGGGTAGTGAAGTGAAAGGAAAAAGCTAATTCAAAGAAAACACAATTTCATCAGATGACTGTACCGTATGTTGTATTATTCGGGAATATACTTTATCAATTGGCCTTCGGATGTTGACTCACGCTGTTCTGGGAAAAGTGACAAAAAGTGTAAATAAGTTTGTTTGTTTCTAACAAATAATGCATCTGAGATAAAATCATCTTCCAAAGATCTTCTTTTTTCATAGACCATAAACTTTATTAAATAAACATAGAAACAAATTAAAAACCAAGTAGTATTTACGATTGGCATTATATTGAAAGTTTGATGTATCAAAAGTTATGGGCAACTTATATTATAAAAAGGAAAGAATTGTTTGTTTGTTTGTTTGAATTGAATAGGCTCAAACTTAAAAGAAACTATGGAACCGATTTGGAAAATTCTTTCACCTTTAGAATCCTACAGTATCCCTAATGAACTTATGCGATGAATATACCCGTGCGAAGCGGGGGCGGACCGCTAGTTCTAAAGAACATAAATATGGTACAGATCTCACTAATATTATAAACGTGAAAGTTTAGATGGATGGATAGATGGATGGATGTTTGTTCCTTTATCACGCCAGAACGGCTGAACGGATCTGGATGAAATTTGGCACAGAGATAGATTATAGTCTGGAATAGAACATAGGCTACTTCTTATCCCGGAATTCCCACGGGAACGGGAACTACGCGGGTGAAACCGCAAGGCGCTGCTAGTATAATATAAGATAAAAAAATCTATGCAACATTTCAGCCTGATCCGTTCAGTAGTTTTGGCAATGAAGTAGTAACAAACATCCATCCATCCAAACATTTAATCTTTCGCGTTTACTATTATTAGAGTAAATATTTTTACTTTTTTTAACTTGAATTCAGTAGACTGCTTGTCTTCACCCCAGTTATAAATAAAATTATAATGCTGCACTACTCTCTAACTCATAGCTACCATAGTATGGCTAGATAAGAGAAGATGAATAGTTCTGTCTACACGGACCGGTCGACTAAAAGTCAATCCTACTATACTACGATTTACTCACCCCAGTTATAAATAAAGTTGTAATGCTGCACTACTCTCTAACTCATAGCTACCATAGTATGGCTAGATAAGAGAAGATGAATAGTTCTGTCTACACGGACCGGACGACTAAAGTCAATCCTACTAGACTACGATTTAAAATCCCAGATTTTTATATCAACAAAGACATTTATGAATGAAAACTTAACAAAAACTGATAACAATAACACAAACAAAAAGGTAACAGTGACGTTATCACTAAAAAGTAAAACAAACTTCGACAACGGATAATCTCAATTAAATGATGAATGAAAGCATTGAACACGAAAAATTGTTTCAAGTTTCTTTGCTTTGCTTCGATGATACCAATGTCTACCGCGCAGGCACTTTGCGAATGAAGAAGTCCATAGGATTGTCTTGTCTAGTTGGAAAAAACGTTCCAACCATGTACAAGGACTAGGTCAACAAACTCGTTACAAGGGTTTTTGTGTTTTATCTATGTGTACCTATTAATGAGCATGCCCGTTCACTGTATTATCAAAATAATGGCTCCAAACAAGATAACTAATTATAACATTACGGATGCGCTACTGAGAAGCCGAAATGGTAGAAAAGGGTTGTACAGCGAGCTACATACCTAAATAGCTGAAGTGAACGTGACAATATTTAACCCGGCGGCGGCGAGGCGGGTTAGGTTTTTTGAGTGTTTCTGAGTACGTCGTTATCTGTTACCTTAAATAATTTAACCCGTAGATTGTCTAAGGTACTACATATTTATAACCTCGAAGGATCCAAAACGGCTGAAGCAATTTCGATTATCGTCTGGATGAACTGAAGGTTCATAATAACTAAAAAACTCAAAACTCAGTGCTTTTTTTGGTAGATCTTACAGGACTCTTGGACAGGTAACACAATTCAGATTAAGTACATAAGTAACGGTAGGAAATAAAGTAACTTGGATTTTTTGTCCTCTTCAATCTTTTTAAGAAATCAATCCTTTTAAAGAAGCGAACAAGAAACAATAACCTTTTAAGAATGTTGCTTAGATATCTATTTATGTACATTAAGTAGGAATTTGCACCCTAATTTTGTGAAAAAAAATGTGCGTTTTTCATATTTTTTTGGCCCGAGTCGGGTATTTGAAGTTGTTTTATTACTTGTCAATAACCGAAAGAGTTTTATCCATTCAGCGATTTCGTTGCGGGATGTTTTAGGGGTCCCACTGAAGCACAATGGAACACATGTTAGCATCCAATGGGTCAGAAAATAAAATATCTGTAGTACTAAAATACTTACTTACTCCTAATGGCTCAGCGACCCGAAGCGTGTTTTGCTTCTGGCCTCCGATACGAGAAGTCGCCATTTTTCCATGTCCTGCGTAGTTTTCCACCAGTCTTTCTCCTTTTTTTCTTTCTTTTCGTAGTCCTCAATAGAACATATAATTATAACCATCTAAATACAATAGGTACATACTACATACAACATCTACAGCCTCTACCCTAAACCTTTCATCTACCAACGGTTAAAACAAACTACAGGCAAAACACATTCTTGATCAGGGCATGCAGATGTTTTAATGTTCTTTCCAGAGAAGTAAACCTGGAAATTTTTTATAACTCCCCCGCTAAATTAAAAAGTATTGTAAGTGGTGAATTTTTTCGTAACTCTTCTTCCTTTTCTGTGTCTTAACTTAGTTAAAAAAAGCATTTATGCCACGTTTATCCATAATAAGTACCTATATTTTCTTACACACCTACTATAATCTTATTAGGTCGTCCTCAAACTATGTTTCGTATAATTTCAGTTACATTTTGTGGAAATTTGTAACTAGCCTTCAGCACCTATTTGTTTGCCTAGCCTATAAGTTAGCTGTTAATTTCCTGAATATTGTTAAAATAAAATAAAATACTAGACCACTGCTGCACGCAGGCCCCCCTTGATCAACGCCTTATTGACTTTTATCATTACCTATGGGGAGGGTATGCTCATAATCCTCATGCTGGGCATACGGGCTGGAAACTGCAGTTCGGAGGTGGTAGAATGGTTCTGCAGGAAAAGCGGCTGCTGCCCACCCCCCGGTGGATACCTAACCTACATGCTTACATACAGTAAAAAACGTACGAAACATTATTTTACATTCTTCCCTGTCGGACGTTAGACGGTATAATAACTCGACAAAAAAGGCAACTCATTAGCAAAGTTTGGACCCTAATTTGCGGTTTATACAACCTTTTGAAAATCTCAACAAAAATGTTTGTTAAAACAAATTAATCACACTTAAAAAACACGCAGTTGAATCCCTTGTTTTATTTATTTATGTATTTTGTAAGGCAGGGTCTCTTACTGAAAAAAGCTCTATACACGAAATAAGCAATAGCAAAATTGGTCTCAAAACAGTGAGTAGAGTACCCACCGAAGAACTTACTTAAGTAGGTTTTGTACAAATAAGCTATTTCCTATGAAAGATGATCTAAGCAGCATTACCACGGTTATAGACTTTCACTACGCACTGCTTCGACACGCCATGGCGCGGCGGTAGGTCGGTACTTGACGTACTTGGCACATTAAATAAATAAATAAATAATGCTGGACAATTCAGACAACATTATCTAGCCCCAAGTTAAGCAGAACTTGCTTTAAGGGTACTAGATAACTGATATACGTAATACAATACAATATACATACCGTAAAACCTTACAAAATTGCCAAACTGATTTGATTTTGCCCACCACGGTACTTTTTTTAAAACTCTTCATATTATCGAGAATGTTTAAGTAGCTTTTATTTCTTGTTTGTTGGTAGATACTTGAATATGTCACTGGCAGCACTAAATAACCGATTGTCGCTAATTTCACTTCAGTTGACTGTCAGTTGTTGTCAAAGTTTGGTGGTGTGTTTGGCGGGCCAAAGTTCGTGCGGAAAACTTTTTCAAAAATAGTACTTGCAGTTGCAGCAGGCAAGTAATTATCTTACCACTATAAGTTTGTAACAAATAAATAATACCTATCGAATATCTGACGCGAAACCTCTTTTAAACTCGAAAATATTAAGGTGGGCATTGTCAAAGTACCTTTTCTGGAGTACTGTTTACTACTTTGCCCACCAAAATATTGCTGTCAGGGTTGTCACTACGACATTAAATCAAAATTGATTTATGTAGGTCCTATTAGTAGTATGTCGTTTGGTATTATCTAACCACCTTTTAATTGATGATGCCTATTTTATTAGGAAAGTAAATAAATATATATTAAATAAATATCAGCTGTTTCCGGTCAATGACCTTTTTATTAGTCGTGTTTCTTGTATTGAAATTGTAGTGTATATACTTGTAGTTATACATTTAATTTTTTTGTACGTATAGTAGTAGGTACTAAATGCTATTTATAAGGAAGGTCTATAAAACAAGTGTTTCGATCATAATTGTAGAGTATTTCTAATTATTTATTTTTTCAATTCCTCTTTATCAAATAATGTAATGCAAAATTTACCATTTCTACAGTTTTTTTTTGTATTTTAATGCCTTAATTTGTTTTATAATCTAAATGAGGTAGGTACTTACCTTATTATTTATAAAAATATTTATATATAACTATTACTTTTTCTTGATTAAAGTTTTTGTCGACGTTAATAAGTTAAAACTTAGGTACTTAATTATAATATTTCATTATAATTAAAGGCTGTTGGTAAACAATAAAAATGTGACAACCCTTGCGCATCTTTTTATTTGTATGAAAAATTTCAAAAAAATATTTGTGTCTTTGCCCACTCAATTTTGGCGGTTAATTTGCTTGCTTGAACGTTTTATATTAAGATATAAAGTAACATTGATTATCCCTATTGCTTGTTCCTTAAATCTTGTTATCCTAAGGTCAAAAATACCGGAATTACGATTTTTTTTGCAAAATGGGCAAACTCGGAAAAAAAAAAATTTGGCCCGCTCTCTAAAATTATGATTTTTACACATACCGTCCCATTTTATTCGATTTATTATCTATTATTTGCAAAGAAGAGTATATTTAAAATAATGTAGCGCAAAATTATTATTAGAATTATACATACTTTTAAAATTATCTTAAATTGAACCACTAAATCTAAAAAAATTGGGCAAAGTTGCACGGTTTTACTGTATGCAATACCTACATATATTATATATGTTTTTTATTATACATAGTAAACGTTCAGAACACCCGGAACTAATATTTGCAGATCGTAAAAACATTTTTCCCAATGTGGGAATCGAACCCGAACGTTATTTTTACTGTAGCACGTAGCAATATATACGCATATATTATCCTACTAAATGATATGGCCAAAATTTTGTGAAATGTGAATTTTTATTTTGTTACTTAAGATCTAAAAAAATACTGAACTGATAAAGATACAATTTTTCGTTGATAGCCAATAATAGGCTACTTATTAAAGCGAAAACACGCGTGCAAAATCACAGATAGAATCTAGTAATTCCATAAAACAACACGCACTGGACCAGCGTACTGGTCAAAACCTCCCGAACGTGATGGATAGCTCACAAACAAGGTCTCAAGTGTCCGGTAACACCAGCGGCTATGCTAGCGTTGACGAGCGCCATGCCAGCTATGGTCAGGGGTGCGAGGAATCCCCGGGCAAAGTTCGACTTTAAGACGACTATTACTTATGACTAGTAAAGTGAATATTTTCACGTGCAGGAGACTCAACATAAAACCTGCTAATGGAGTAAACCTGCGAACTATGGGAACAGCTGTGTATCACATGGGGTGAAAAATGTTGTTTGCCTAATTAAGATTTAAAGGGTGGTAGGCAGGTAAATAATACCTTTCGTGTCACAGAGTTTACAAAGGAAAAATAAATTAAAAAGTTTTAAGTTTTTACGTGCTGGTTTTTCTTTTTATTGTGCACTACAAAAAACACGAATGTACGATTTGAGGTATCGAATGCTCAAAATGAAAAAGCCCATCGCTGGCTTTCATATTTTGTCCAACGAAGCATGAGAGATGGCGTCAATATCAACATACATATTATGTGATATGATATCAATCCCATTCTACATATAGTAACTGACGACCGACATGGCGTTGCGGCCGAACGTTCGCCAGTGTCGCAGGAGGTTGCGGGTTCGATTCCCGCCTTGGGACAAATGTTTGTACGATCTGCAAATATTTGTTTCGGGTGTTCTGGGTATTTTCTTAAAAATATACACACGATGTAACATGAGGTGGATCATCGGTGGCTGGAGGGTGGGGACTTCAGTTTCTATTGTTTTTAACCCCCATGTATGTTTAGCGATATTTAGTGGTTCAAAAGTTATTTGACTTTGGTAAATTTTTTGTCAAAATCAGATTTCAGCATGAATTTCGCAATTTCAGCCAAAATATATGCTTTGCGACCCTGTCTTTTTGCTGTATTATGCTCTGCTTAGCTTGAGGCTAGATGATGCTGTGTGGGTTATCCAGCTTCATTTTTTTAGGGTTCCGTACCCAAAGGGTAAAAACGGGACCCTATTACTAAGACTCCGTTGACCGTCTGTCCGTCTGTCACCAGGCTGTATCTCATGAACCGTGATAGTTAGACACTTGCAATTTTCACAGATGATGTATTTCTGTTGCCGCTATAACAACAAATACTAAAAAACAGAATAAAATAAATATTTAAGGGGGCTCCCATACAACAAACGTAATTTTTTTGCCGTTGTTATAGACTACGGTACGGAACCCTTCGTGCGCGAGTCCGACTCGCACTTGGCCGGTTTTATTTATTTAACTACGCACGTTATTCGTATTGTTTCTCGGCAGTAGATACTTATAACGAGCTATGATAATATACCTGATGACGCATTAAACTTTTTAATTTGGTTTGAAACAATACAACAGGCTTAGCCAACATTCTTTGAAGTTTGTACCTACAGAGTAATCTGGAATCAGAGCAAAGAGAAATAAACAAATAGGCAGTTCGTAAGAACTTACCCAGCTTTAGACGAAAGCTTCGCCTTTGAAAACTTAGTAAGATTTTTTTATAAATTGTTGCAAGAGCACTTGCTTGCATTGATTCGCCTGCATAAGCTGAGTTGGGACCATTTTGTAGCTAAAACTAGGTTTATTAACATTGTATAATTTCATGTAGAGTCGTATTTTGTTAGATTAAGTTACTAAGTTAGTTAAAGTAAGTTACTGTATATGATTTAAGCATAAGTATAAGTTTTAGTTACAAATAAACGCCTTTGATTTGATTTGATTTGCCTATTTATGCATGAGGATAAGTAACTAATTGTTTACCTTCATGATTATGATCTAAGTTTAACTATCAATGAACGACCCATTAAAAAGGGAGGTAAAAAATATCCAGACGTTCAATACCTGTATTATTGACCTAACCTAGTTTTTTGAAAAATAACTTTTACTGTTAGTACAGGTTTCCTAGAACGCTAAAGAAATGGAATTGAAATTGAAAAGATTTTTATTGAAAAGATTTAAGACTTAAAACTATTACAATCATTGATCCCCAAACTAGGATAAACCTGTATCTTGAGGATCTCCTTCACAATACATAAAACTTATATCAAGCTAACGTTTAAATATAATTATAAACAATTAATAAATCCCAAAAATTTACGATCTCGACGGGATTCGAACCCGCACCTTCCCCTTCAGCGCAGGGTTGCTCTTTTTCCAACTAAGCTACGTGATCTTATCTAGTCGACCCGAAAATCTTTGAAGATTTCCTTAATTTTCTTAGAAATTACCCAGAGTACTATAATAAATAAAAACCTTATAATTATAAACGTTAGCTTGATATAAGTTTTATGTAAAGAACCCATGGAAGGAAAAAAAACTACAAGATTTTGCAGCGTTACAAAAGCTCAATACTAAGACTAGTGTCTGGGTACGTTACTTAAATAATATTTTAGGTTCAAATTCAAAACTCATGAACTTTCCTTATAACCATAATCCAATTTGTTACAGCACCTGTTTTCAGGTCACACTCGAATTCCCGGAAAGTTGGGCAAACATTATTCATAACGCGTCGGCCGTTCTTATTGCGTCTTGATGTATGAAAATTAAATTCGTTTGAAAATGCATCATTTTGTTTCATATCACAAACTAACAGACTTAACATAATTTAAAATTATCGATATCCATAATCGACTCTTCAGACTTATTATTATGTTTTTGCTACCTACTACTTACAGCGGTAACGGTAAATTTCGCTCAATTTGTGCGGTTCGCGGTCGATTTGCTTAGGAGACATGAGTATCGCATGTCTATTCTTTGTTTGAAAATGCATTATTTTGTTTAATATTATACTATCAAATCACACTAATACACTTAAAATAACTTAAAATAAAATTATCGATATCCATAATCGACTGCTCAGACTTATTATTCGCTACCTAAAGCGGTAACAGTAAATTTCGCTCAATTTCGTGCGGTCTCCGGCCGGTTTGCTTAGTAAGAGTATCATTTGTCTATTCTTTGTTTAAAAATGCATTATTTTTTTAAATATCATATTATTATATAGTCATATAAAATACTTTATTGAACACAATTATACAAGTACACAAATCCACAAAATATTTTGAGATTAAAAAAAAAGAGAAAATGTATTTCGAACGGGTTTCCCGCGCCACTAAATGTTGAAGTCAAGGAAAAAAATAAAACGCGGTACAGAAATTCTAGACGAAATATTTTTACTATTACATACCTGTGTGGTGCAAGAATGTAGGTTCCTGTAGGTACTCTAGCCATTCTCAAATTGGGAACCGACAATGTTTGTATCCTACAATTCAAAAGTTTGGACTTTTGAGTTTGAAGTCTAAGCATTCGACGTCAAAACGCAAAGGTGAAAAAGAAAAATGAAGCTAAGCCCGCATTGCGAAATCTCGCCGCGCGATATTTTTTTCTGGTGGATTATAATGACCTTAGGAGATTAGATATTTTTCAAAACGGAAGTTGATGGTCCTTGTTATTTACACTTTGTTATTTTAACGGCTTTTAAGATTTTTGACAGGGCATCTTCATCTTTAGCTGTGACAAGTCTGTTTTTGAAATGTTAGTTCCTATAAATTATTGAATTCAAAGAAAAGGTCCCAAACTGGTATATTTCAGATTTTTTATATTTGTCGCAAACCTGGCTTTTGGTTTGGGACACTGCATTTACTTCGAAACCTACGATAATACATTCTTACCGGTCGGCTGTGTATACTAATAAAATCCAAGCATAATATGGTCCGTGGTTACAAAAAGCATTGGCGCTCTAACCGGCTCAGGTGCTACAGTTCTGGCTTTATTGTACACCTTTTATCTACTTATACAGGGTGTATCGTAAAGTTTATATCTTAGATACTACCTACTTACTTAAAATCTTCAAACTTAAGGATAGGTAATCTTAAATTTTGAGAAAATCTAGTATGCAAACAACAGTTAATAAAGGTTGACTATATTAAAATTCACTCAAAGTAAAAGTGGTGTCAGTTGCAGAACGATGAGTATATACCATTTTTACGTTTCGTCAACTCACACCAGTTGGGACAAAACCTGATGGAGTTGACGGACGACTCTTTATGCCGATTTGTCGGTCGCGTTGCCTGCAATAGTACCTTCAGTTAGGTGGTGCTATATCTTCATTAACCTCAGCAGAATCGTTCTACTTATCTTCAGCATTCTCTTATACATAATCGACCCTTTTAAAATTACTCCAAAAACCAGAACCTTATACCGCCAACTAAATTATCAATAGAACGTTTAATATCGCACATAAGGCAAGAAATACAAGACAAGAACCATCTTGGCAAACCATTTACATTGAGATTAGATACTGCACCGTAGATCATGTAAGAACAATGAAAATTAGGGCATCTTGCACAGTTCCTTGTATGCACAGGCCAGATAGGAGATAGTTAGAAGTTGCCAAGAAGCAAGTTTGTAATTTCAGTTTACATTTTAAAAATTACAACTTGGCATCTGCTCCCATAGGCAACTTGCCTAGATGTTTTATAATTATTCGACTTGCTGTGTATGTTAAAAATATAATGTAAAGCTGAAAGTACCTATTGAGCTTTTAGCACTGCATGTAAAACCTAGCTACCTACAAAAGGTCAAAAGGGTTAATTTGGAGTACCAAATTAACCCTTTTGACACGTACTGATTTCAAAATCTGAGATAAATACAGCAAAGACTATATATTTTTAAGAGTAATTTTTACCTTTTCGAAGGAGAGCATTGACTCAATATTATTTCGACGGACTGTGTATTTCACCAACTACTTACCTGATATAATATTTTTAAAGGTAGATTCTATACTTTATGTCTGAACAATATAATAGTTAATTCCATTGGCCTGAATTGGTAGGTACGACAAGGTAAATAGAAGAATCTGATCAATCAATTCACATCAAATTTTAATAATCAATCCTAAAATAACCGATCGGCAACCAGATTGGCAGCTAAAGATAGGTAAATGTTTATTTCTTCAGATTTTTGCAAGACTTAGATATTCTTTAAACGGTTTCCAAGGTTTACGATCTGACTCGCTCATTTGAAGTCTATTTCTGCGCGTTTGATAATAAGCATCCGTAGTTCTGTACGCGAAATTATCTACCTGTCCTCATATTGCATCAGAAACTATTTCTTGCTAAGATAATGCTACTCTACAACTTGTAGGAATGTTGGCTGATTGTTATGTGCGAGATATGTCGCTATTGTTCACTGGAGTGGAATCTACCGTAGGAAGATAGGTTTCCAAGGCAGACAAGATAGCATCAGCTGAGTGTTAGGTATTCAGAAAAGGGTTGGAGCGAAATCCATCTAAATCTAAACCCATAAAAGATCGAGTTTTGGATGTAGGTGCCTAAGTAATATCAGACCTTGCTGACTCCTTGCGACCGCTACGATGTCGTTGGTCCATCGAGTGGACTCCGTTTCGCGATGCATCGCGCGCGGCCGTCACTCGAGAACCCTACCGAATTACCAACCCAAGTACGTGTAATTAAAATTACGTATAAAAAGTCGATGCACCTGTCTAATCTATCTACTCAAATAAACGCTACAAAGTAAGCAGGACCTCAGAATTAAAAGATTTTTTGTATTTTTAGTCTCAATTTTAAAACTTTGAAAACTGTGAAATCTTTACGGAAGTAAAATGTTTCGAATAAAGTATTGATTAGTTATTCACAACGGCACAAACCTTCACGTACAATGAACACGTACAAAAAAACACGATATTAGTAGAGTTTTCTATTTTACTAGCTTCTGGACAAAGCGCGATTTTTTGGAAAAGTTTTTAAGTTAATCCAGGTCAAGTTGTAATTTTCTTTAAATAAATAAAAATTCTTTTCAATGATAAAATCCAGGTCTAGATCTTTAAGTGTGCAAAATTTCACCCCGATCCATTCAGTAGTTTTAGCTTTGTTTTCGGCTAAATATCTTCACTACGGCAAAACGGCACAAACTTTCGCCTTTTGGTATAACATGAGAAGGATTAGCCTTCAGTATTTTTAATATTAGATTCTGACGTTACTCTGCGGAAATCCATTGCAAAATATAAGGTTGAAAATGTGCAGTAACAATTCCTCGTAAAACCTTCTCTGATACTACGAGCTTACAAAATGTAGTCCGCGTTGTAGAAGGAAAAAACCATACCAACTACAAAATGGAAAAATCTATCAAAGCAAGACGTCTTGGCTTTTTTTTCTTAATTTTTCAGTATTTTCGTTATTTTCGAGCCCGAGTTTCATTGAAGCATCAGAATGCCAGCATCCTCTGTGGTAGGTAGGTACCGGATCTTTACAGAACATCTGAGTCAACTATTGCATCACAGAAGCAAGTGTTTGGTATCTGTCCGTGTGTTTGTTATGAATATTTTTACGCCTCGCTGTGTTTACCTACTCGATACGTTTGCTCCATTTCTGCATTGCATAGGAACTAGTTTCTAGGCTTCTCTATTTCAGGAATTTGTAGGGAGAACAAAGACATGCGGAGTGTCCTTTATTACAGGTATAAATAATGTTTTTTTTGAACGCATATTATGCATTTTCTACATAAAAATTGCATATTGCATATATGTATTTGCATATACCTACTGTAACTTATATATCGCTTAGTTAGCTCAATTGTTTCAATTGTAAATACTAGTTTTAATTCAATTCTATTGTTTGATTGTAATTTTCTTTGTTAATAAAGATTACATATCGCTTTTCATTTGTTTGTTGCAATGATTGAGTTAGTATAAGAAAATAATTACCTATTAGTAGCTCGTCCGTTAACTTTCGACGTTTAATGAATAGAAACCTGTGTCAAAAATGACAATGTTATAATTGCGTAAGTAAATTCCTAGATTAACTTTTCAAAGAACACCAACCTTAGAGCTTATAAGGATCGAAACAAGTAGGTAAGTATTGCACGAACAGCTACTTGACTCTCTTCACTACAATAAATTTAGGCTCTACTATGGCAAAATTGGCAAATGACTCTAGCAGCTTTAGTCAAGTAAAGAATGGCAAATAAAACCGGCCAAGTGCGAGTCGGACTCGCGCACGAAGAGTTCCGTACCATTATCAATAAAAACGGCAAAAAGATCACGTTACTTGTATGGGAGCCCCCTTAAATATTTATTTTATTCAGTTTTTTAGTATTTGTTGTTAAAGCGGCAACAGATTTTGTGAAAATTTCAACAGTCTAACTATCACGGTTCATGAGATACAGCCTGGTGACAGACGGACAGACGGACAGCGAAGTCTTAGTAATAGGGTTCCATTTTTACCCTTTGGGTACGGAACCCTAAAAACCTCTAGACTACATAGTTAGTTACAAGCAGATAGATACTAACAATATAGTTGCCTGGGCCAGCTCCAAATAATTACCTCGAATAGAAGATACATCAAGGACAGATAGAATATAAAGAGATAGAAGGTATGTAGGTACATACATCTGTAACCTGGAGCTTAATAGAATATTTAAGAGTATAAGCTTTCATCGATCATGTGCGGTGAACCCAAAGTACAAACATATAGAGCACTTTATAGAATCGGTACTTCGAGTAAAAGAAGGTGACCAGGTCTTTGACGTACATATGGATATTTACGAATATTTCTTTGAAAGAGGAATGCAACTTTAGTGGCAGCAAACAGGAGAGGATTTTTGGAATCTTTCAATAAAACTTTTGCTAGTCATTTATTTTCAAATCAAAATGCAAATTTTGTTTTTCCATCACCTTTCAACGTAGAGTAGCATTAAAAAATAAATCACCTTTTAAAGGTTATTTATAATATACATCACAATCACCGGAAATTAAAATTTAGCTATTGCTCAGGAAAATGTAATTTTGAAACATTTCAGGGATTTCCAAATAAATTTAAGAAGGACGTATAAGAAGAATGTATTGATCAAAACAAAAAGCTTCACAACTAGTAGATTGGGGACTGGGGTAGATTAAACTATTTTACATAGATTTCTTTTTTGAAATAATTAGCTAGGTAAAGAACATGTCAACCTGAAGTAAACCTTAGCTGGGTTTCCTGGGAGAAATCGTTCTCAGTGATAAAGCCGCCTATTTGTACTGATTATGTTTTAAATTTAGATGTAAAGTTTTATTTACGTTATAATTTAAGTGCAAGTGAACATTCATTCATTCATTCTTAGTTAACATAGATAAAATCCTGGATAATTCGTTATTATGCAAACCCTACTGTGCACTCTCTGACCGCCACGTAACCAGTTTAGTAATAGCTACTATTATAGTTCTTTATCCACCCTCTCGACTTATTGCATTTTAGATAATCTCATACTACCAGCTCCCGTTCAAACTTGCTTTACGTACCTATAGTTTCTTGTTAAGAAATAGCATGATCTTGGATAATTTTTACGATATATGGTTTGCCAAATACCAGATTATCTAGCTTTTTATGGGGAGATTTCACGCATTCTGGCATAAAAATATTGAATGAATAGAATGCCTTGTTTTACCTCTCTTAAATTTTAATTAGCATGGAGCTAAAAAGTTCATTCATTGCAACTGGTTATGGTTAAAATATGTTTATTAATTTATTATAGTTTAGTTAAGAAGGACAGGAGCTATCACCCCAGTACACAATACTGTGCTATCGCTGACCTGATAATAATATCCCACAAGAATTATCATATCACTGTGCAGTGGAACAAAGTTCTTTTAAAATGACCATTATTATTAAAGTGGAAAGAAGCTCTTAAGAAATTTACGGGGAACTTGCCGTAAGCCTAAAAAACTTACAGACTAATTAACTAGAAAATAACTATTTTTTAAAAAAATTATGTTCATTCCAGTTCATGTACTTACTTAATTTTTATGCAGCTTTATTAATACATACCTTCAACTGTATTTCGGTCCGTCCGTATCTGTAAGCATCTTCCGACATTATAACAAAAATATTTTCTATTGTACGATTAAAAAGCTATCGTGAAGAACGCTCATAAAGCTTGGGTCCAGTTAGCTTATTACCATTAACGGCTTTGCCTACATTATAGGGGGTTGCGGGGGGCTTACACAATACATATTTACTGAGTTTTATAGAATTTTCTAAACAATAAACCCTTAGCTTAACAATACGTAGCAAACCCGTCATAATATTACTGTACGTAGCCGGCGGTATTACTCATTGTAACGTGGTGTTCCGCAAGGTTCGCGCAGCGGCTGTTAGTTCTCTCCCGCTACCAGAGCAGTCGACACAGTTCGCGAGTGAATGTGATGTGGATCTTAGTGGCATATTGACTTCAAGGGATGTGCATTTGATTTATGAAATTTCGGTGTTGAGGAAGGTGAGATTGAAGTTTTTGATTCGATGTATTCGTATTTGAGTCAAGGATTTTTAAGATAGATATTTCAAGTTACATATTTGCGTAGGTTTTTGTGCGCATTGTTTTGCCGGCTTTTCTAATAAATGCAATGCAAAAGCAAAAATGCTTGGCTCAAATATTTTTATTCTTTCATGGTTCTTATCTATTTCAATAATTTTATCAATTTATCGTGAATTTTGATAATTTGTAGGTACGCTTAAAGTTGTAAAAAAAAACTTAGGCGATTAAATTTAAAACCTCTAAGTAATTAACTATAAATAGTAAATGGACTTTAATGACTAGTAATAGTGAAAATAAAGGGGAATAACCCTAAAAAATGCAAATAGGGAAACCAAATTAATGTAGATCCATTAAAATCTGCAGATAGGTACTTATTTTTCTATCTATTTATATAAAAATCAATTGCTGTTCGTCAATCTAGCTATGGCGCTCATTAGGGGAGGCCTATGTCCAGCAGTGGACTGATATAGGCTGATGATGATGATGATGAATCTCGCTAAAACTTAAAAACTCGTTTCGAATATTATTTGTTTTTGTTTTATACAAAAATACAGGAGTGGTTTATAAGAATGGACGTGATAAGAATATCACGGGGTCACCTAGTGTTTGGTAAAAAAAGCTACCTAGTTATCTCTTTATTCATTCATTTTATTTATTTGTATACAAGTATATTATCGGTTACCTAGTTTACCCAGCATTATTTATTCATAGTGTGTGTTTAAAACTCCTAACTGCCGAACTAAATTTTCTAACAGATTTTCCTTTTTCCTTGGTCCATACATTTATAATAAAGTTAATAAACAATTAAACATAAAAAACGATACATCCTACTCGTGTAAGAAAAAAGTAGAAAATTTTCTTAAAACACTTAGCTATGCAAAAACTGAAGCACTTTTAACAGTACCATCTTAGTGAACATACCTTTCACTGTAGGTATTGAACGTAATTTTTTTTTATTTTTTATACTATTTACAAATTATTGTCAAAATGAGAACAAACAAGAAATAGAAGAAAAAAAATTAAACTTAATCTTAAACCAAATCAATAATTATAATGACAATTATTGTGATATTGCCTCTCTTTTTTTTTTTTTTTGTTCTCTTATTAACATTAACATCTAATTAAGTTAAGTTACTTAGTTTTATATAACAAGCAAGGATTAACTATAAGCTTATTTATGTAACAAACATAAACATAAGCGTGGAATATGAACCTTTACATCTGCTTCACAATGAATAAAAATATTATATTATATTATGTTATAAACCCTATGGGTGAACGAACAAGCCGTGAGTGCAAGAGCGCGACTCCCTGCCGTCATACAGTGCAAACTCGTACGGAGGAAAGTCACTTGAGTTTTCAGGCCTTGTTATTTACTACTTACCAACCCTAACAAAATAATGACTTATTAATCCTTATTTGTCACTAGTATAAGTTTTCTAGGTTAGTTTGAATAGTCAGTTGTGTTACTAGCTACGTAAGTCTGTAAAATCAACTTATTCGAATAAAAATATTTCATTTCATTTCATTTCATTTCAGTTTAAATAAAATAGATACCTAATTATATTAGAAATAGTTTGATTTTTACCACCTATATGTACATTATGTATCACACACCACGTAGCCGATTCTTATTTGTTGTTGTATTTAAATAATATATTATTATACTATCTCCTCCTAATAATATTCTGTTTCACACAATCCAATTTCGTGATGTCTTCCAGGCCCGGGCTTGAGTTTGAATAATGTATCGATTTCGATGCATCTCAAACCAGGTAACCTAGTGCTAAGGTTCAATATTCACCTAGTGTTCATAGCCTTAGCTGATTAGATATTCATTTATGCTGATTGGATTCAGTTATTATATTACTAGCGATCTGCCCCGGCTTCGCACGGGTACATTCTATGACCTATGTTCATCAGGGATAATGTAGCATTTTAATGTTGAAAGAATTTTTGAAATTGGTCCTGTAGTTGCGGAGCTTTTTCAATTCAGACAAACTAATCTTTCCTTCTCATAATATCATAGTGTAGACTGTAGACTAACCTGCCAAGGCCAACGTATTCATATTTGAAGCCTGTGTTAAAACTGATCCTTGTTGGTGGTTACTACCGTTGTACTACTGTTTCAAAATGTCGACTGTAGGAAAATGATTATGGGCGTGGAATTAAAAATTAGTCGCCTCTAAACCAGGTTTCAACTGCGAGCGGAGCGGACTCTTTCAGGACTCAGTTTAACTTGCACAAGTAAACTGCTTATTTATATTTCGACCAACAAATAGTAGAATCTTTTGAAATGAACTCCGTTCGCTCATGATCATGACCCGCTTACTACACTTTCACGGTGGAAACCCAACATGAACGAACTTAGGGGTAAGGTGAAAAATCAAGAAAAGCTCTATAGTAACGCAGTCTTGTATAAAATAAACAAGCTTTTGCCCGCGGGTTAGTATGAATGCAAAATTTTGGATTTTTAGATGTTTTTTACACCTTCACATTAAAATCTACTGAACGGATCGGGCTGAAATTTTAAATGAGTAGGCGAAGTTCTATCAGGCTATACCCGGAAAACCACTGTGTGTTGAAAACCAGTGAAAACCAGTGACCAATTAGTGAAACATACATGTATGCCAAACATGTAAATACTTACCTGTTTGAATTCCATCTTATTTGACAACATGTAATTAGACAATATGGAACGATATTATCTGAGTTATGTATTTGTTAGGCTTGTAAATATTTGTATGCAATACTTAGAGGTAGGTATGCATAGGTATTGTCGAATAGGTAATGGAATATGACAATGGGTCTGAACGTTAAGCCGTACATACATTTATGAGTGTGTTATGGATAGGTCATGTAGGTACATAATTGCTTGCACAACTGTGTACAGTCTAGTCAGCGATAAACCAAATTAACATTATTAATTTTATAGAAATGCGTAGTTAGCTAGTTAACTCAAGTACCTACGGTATTTCATCAAAGAAATGTTTGTCTTTCTACACGACTAGACAATAGGTAAATAAAACGGATAGTAGTAGGGCACAGCTTTATTTAATGACAGTTTTATAGGATGGATCCCTATAAATAAAGCTGAGTGGATTATCACAGCATCATCTAGCCCCAGAATAAGCAGAGCTTGAGTTATGGATACTAGATAACTGACTCTTGGTCCGTGTGGTAACGAGGCGCTCCGGATTTGTCGAGGCGAAGCGTGGCCCAAGAGCTGGTGAGTATCTGGCACAGTGCATCAGCATTGCCATACAGCGGGGCAATGCAGCCAGCCAGCGTCTTGGGCACGCTTTCGACTGGTATTGATATGAATCAGTTGAGCTAGCTGTAGATTGTTTGGAACAGTCTGCAGTAAACTCAATTGTAAATACTAGTTTTAATTTAATTCTAGTTAATATTTGATTGTAATTTTCTTTGTTATTAAAGTAATTTTTATGATAACTGATAATCTAAATAAAAATGCATATTTTTTAGTATACATAGAAAACACAGACCAGGAATAAATCTGCAGATTGTACACATGTTTGTTGCGCGGCGGGAATCAATCCCGCAACCTCCTGCATTGCAGGCGGACCTTAGTCCGCTTCACCACTGAGGTCCAAAATAAAACAATAGGCCTTGAGCAGATCAAGTACCAAAGCCATTCTAGGTATATTTTCAAGGCTTAAAAAATTAGCATGGAAGATTGGATATTGATTTATTGTTTTAAAGCTACATCGTAAATCTTTACAAATATCAAAAGGTTCGCCCACACAGAGCAAGGTTTTGTAAACTTTGAATGCTGAACCATAAACGATGTTTACGTGACACAAATAGAACAGCGAATTTGGACACGCCATTCATCAAGCAATTGGGATGATGACTTGTCTTGACTTCTTTGTTTTTTTTTTATGTTGATGGCCTACTCTCTATTCTAGGATCTTAGAAATTTTCTGTCAACAAAAAGGTCACAAAACAAAAGGACTTGAAACTTGGTGGAATTTTTTTACGACATCGAAACAACCAACCAGTTGTTGCAAATCGCAAAAATCGAAACAATTTCTGACTTTGAAAGCATTTATCCATCACATAGCTATTACTATTTTATTCTCACATCCGTTTTCGAAAGCAAATCTAAAAAAAATTCGCTGCTCTTGTGCAAAAGTGTTGTTAGTAAGTAGTTGTGTTTTTGTAGTTACCAATTTGTTACCTTGTTTTTTTTTCTGTTATTATTAAATATATTAAAAACTGTTGAAAAAATATATCTTATTTTCTTTTTTATTTTCTTTATTCAGGACAATAAACAGCTGTACAATGTAGACTTATTACATAATGTTCTTATTTTATGTGATCCTAAATGTACAACCAATCGCATTATCCACAGATACACAAGTTTTACTAACTATATACGAATATTCGATTCTATTCAAGAATTCTAGGCCTAGAACTACATATAAGTAAATTTTTAGCCCGATCTGTTCAGTAGTTTCTGTGCGGTCGTGGAGATAGTAAGAAAACAAACGCCAAAACATCAAAATATCGAAGGATGTTATCTATCACACTATTCACGCTTTCGCATTTATATTAGTGTGATAGTGTAATACTAATAATAAATGATCTATTTGTCGACCGATGTGGCGCGGTGGGCGAAGGTCTGCCTGCGACGCAGGATGTTACGGGTTCGATTCCCGCCTCGGGACAAATGTGTGTACGATCTGCAGACATTTGTTTTGGGTGTTCTGGTCGTTTTCTATGTATATAAAAAAAATCGATGTATTGTATTATATTATGTATGTATATCAGTTATCTAGTACCCATAACACAAGCTCTGCTTACCTTGGGGCTAGACAATGCTGTGTGAATTGTCCAGCATTATTTATCCTGAAATAGTGTGTTTCGGAAAAACGAAAACCATATAATAATATTATCTTTCACTTTGTAGTCAAGCACTCGTATTAAAATATGTGTGACTAACAAAATATTTATTATTCAAAGGACCCAATCCTTTGAATAATAAATATTTTGTTAGTCGTCGTAGGGCCACGAAATAATGTCTTCATTGTGATATGTCCAGAATAATTTATTGCGTTTAATGAGATCAATTTGTTCTATGTGTCTGTGTAGAGGTCGCTTGTTGATCTGGCACATTATCACAACACAATTTACCGCGTTGATACGAGTCTTCTCCGACCGAGTGGACTTGGATATCCGGATACTACCTACTCATAATAAAAAATATCGCAAATTGCCCTCCGACTAGGTGGGCCGACGATTTGCGAAAGACTGCTGGCAGATGCTGAATGCGGCAAGTTGAAGACAGGGCGCTATGGCGCTCATTAGGAGGGAAAGAGGAATGACAGAGCGAGACCAAAAAGTTTTCGAAACCGATCTCAGAACCCTATAAATGATATTGAAGAATTCACATATGAATAAATAAATTAAGATTGTGTTCTGATTAAAATGTTCTTTGAAAATTGGTCTAAAGAATGTTCTTATAGCTTAGATAGCAAATTTATCAAAAAATCAAAAAAAGTTTGCAATTTTACGCTAAAATAATCCTATTTGTAGGTATCCAACTACCGGAGATGAATATCATCATACTATTAAACCACTGGTTATTCGATTCAATTCATTTATTTCAGACAACAATAAATTATAAATACAAGAAATTAGTGAAAGTGTCCTTAGTTGAGTCTATTGTATGTAAGTACACATAATTAAAATTATAAATAACACCCCTCTTTATCATCCGATGTCATTGATACTAAATGTTAAATTGATTCATGCGTTTGGGATCAAAAATGCCTCAGGCAGGATACTTAGCAAATACACACGTCAAACTAATGTCGACACCTCTCATTAGACAGAAATATGCCAGACACCAGACCGTTGAGTATAGTGCTATATGTTAAAGCTATTGAGCACGTTATAAATGTGGGCGTTTTTAAATCTCTATTTGGATTATTATTGTGTACGAAAATGGCATAGCAACTTAAAATGGTAACAAAATATATTCTTATTCATAATCTATACTTACTTACGTTTTTAGATGCCTCTAATGTATTCCTTCAACATTTAGGCCGAGAGCATCCTTAAAGGCGTGGATAGCTTGACCACATAACTACACCATCAAAACATATCGGTCATAAAATAAATAAATAATGCCGGACTATACACACAGCATTATCTAACCCCAAGCTAAGCAGAGCTTGTGGTATGGGTATAACTGATATAATACAATAGTCCCTCCTCTGCTTGCTGGTATGGGTATAACTGATATAATACAATAGACCTCTGTGGCGCGGTGGGCGAGGGTCTGCCTGCGACGCAGGAGGTTGCGGGTTCGATTCCCGCCTCGGGACAAATGTGTGTGCGATCTGCAGACATTTGTTCAGGGTGTTCTGGTCGTTTTCTATGTATAGTAAAAAGAAAAACTATGTATGGTATACTATGTATATCAGTTATCTAGTACCCATAACACAAGCTCTGCTTAGCTTGGGGCTAGATAATGCTGTGTGAATTGTCCAGCAATATTTATTTATTTATTATTGAGGCCCGTATTCATCTATAGATACTTGAGTAACGATGTTCTATAGCTTAAGCGTTGCTCAACCGTAAATCGATGACTGAGCAAGCTTTCATAATACGGGCCTGAGATTTCACCCTCTTTTTTTGATGATTTTTAA
This sequence comes from Eupithecia exiguata, assembly GCA_947086465.1. Taxonomy (NCBI): domain Eukaryota; kingdom Metazoa; phylum Arthropoda; class Insecta; order Lepidoptera; family Geometridae; genus Eupithecia; species Eupithecia exiguata. The sequence continues at coordinate 9,656,269 of OX352240.1, read as the reverse complement.
AGCATGGTCGTGTCATACATAGATCTCTAACTTATACCAGACCTTCACCCAAATACCTAGAGCATTCAATATTGACTCTAAGCTCACAACCTTAGAGCATATTTTATTTCCACGTCTTCGGAATCAGACGGGGTTGAAAGTTAAGCTACCTGTCTACCAATTTGTCATGTGGATTATCGTATTATCTCTGGTACCTAATATAGGACACGTGCCATAACAAATGACTCTATTTAGCTGTTCGTTTTAGCTCCTGGATTATTAGGTAGGCCCCTCCGTGATTAAGAGAATCACACTGATGATTATTAACTTTTACGCGAAAGGCTGGATCTTTGTTATGATACTTACGAAATCAACACTTCCAAATAGATGGATATGTTAATCTGAACTGTTATATCCGAAAAACAGTTCAGCTGTGCATATTGCTGAGTTATGACATCTGACCATGGTTTTCGAAGTACAGTATTGTGTGTACGTTTTAAGGCTCATGAAAAACTTTTAAACATACAGTTGATTCAGAGACTTCTTGCCAGATTCCATCACCTAAATTAGCCGGCTTCTCCGGTTCTGCAGCTTTTCATTTATTTACCTTCAAGACATCTTTCTTAGGTTCTTTGGGTTCAATAGGCTTCTCCTTCTTAATGTGCCAAATTGAACAGCATTTTAAAAGCGTCTGATATTATTATTGTACACAGATATACAACAGATTAGTTACCAAAGCACAAGCGCTGCTTATTTTAGGACTAGAAGATCTGTGAATTGTCCAGCATAATTTCTTGATTTTAATTTTACTAGGTAGGTCAAACAGACCCAATTATCATACTTTTCATAAAAATACCATCTTCACTGCCCGGTTCATTGTTCCACTAACCCGAGCTATCAATCACTGAAAAACAAACATTCAACACATGCGGAGAGTAGCGCAAAACTGTTCCAATTCCAACGTTTTACTTCCCTAATAGTCCTGTAAAAACAAAATTGCTCTATTTTCATCTTACCAATCTTTTCCTCCATTTTCGAGTTATTTCAAGATAATTGACGTACAGTGGGAACTTATTTTACGCTTCCGACTGGTATTGATATGGATCAGTTGAGCTACCTGTAGATTGTTTGCAACAATCTGCAGTTAGGTCAATTGTTTCAATTGTAAATACTAGTTTTAATTTAATTCTTTTATTTGAATGTAATTTTCTTTTTCATTTTACTAGTAGGTACTTAACCAATAATCTGGGTTTTATTTTATTGATGATTAGCGGCCCGCCCCGCCTTTGCATGGGTAGATTCTATAGCAGCCTATGTTAATCAGGGATAATGTAGGATTCTAATGGTGAAAGAATTTTTCAAATCGGTTCAGTAGTTTCGGAGCCTATTCAATTCAAACAAATCTTTCCTCTTTATAATATTAGTTTAGACATTATTATGGTTCCTACTATTTATAATAAGATACTCATATGTAGATATTATTTAAATATACACTAGTTAGAGGTTCTTTGAATAACAAAATTTCTGTGAAAAGATAACATTGCAAAACACATGCGAAAACAGTCAAGTTAAATATTTTCGAAGATGAAGTCATTATTGTAGTTTTCTCATAAAGCTACGGATATGAGTCAGAGGGAACTGGGCAGACAGATATTACTTAGCTACCTACACGTATTGTAAGCAGTTTTAACTACATAATCTGGTTTATCCTTGACTTAGTATTCATATAATCGACTTCAAATTCCTGAATAATGATTAAATACAGCCCGCTGACAGACAGAAGGACAGACAGACAGGAGGCTTTGTAATAGGATATGTTGGAACCTGTTGGCGCCCTTTGCGTCCAAAACACTGACAAAATCATCCGTTCAGGAACCTCCTTCGTTGTAGGCGAAACGCCATCTGTGCTTATTCTTCGGGAATATAATTTTTATGGGACCAAATTGGGATCATTTCAATACACAATATACATTATCTATCAAATAATTGACGGGAAAATCGACGAATATACTTTAAAAAAATATATGTATACCTACAGCCGAACATAAAACCTCCTCCTTGAAGTCAGTAAAAAATAGCAATGAGTACCTATAATTTTTTTTGCGTAAAAAATTCGGGACGAGCTTTTGCGTATTTTTTTAAACTTTGACAAGGAATGGGAGATTTAGATGCACTTACATTATTGTAAGTGCATGCAAAGAAGTTTCAAACAATAACTAATTTTTATTTTCTTTCTTTTCAGGACTGAAAACCATGACCTTCTGGAAGGTAGTCACACTGGCTTGCGCGTTCTCGATCCTTGTCGACGCAAAATGGCTGAAACAGAAACGTGCAGCACCATCAAATATCTGTGACCCAGTACAGAACAATACAAAACTAGTCCAATGCTACTGCACAGCAGACAGAGACTCCCAATATATCAGAGCAGCTGACTGCTATCTAACAGATGCTACTGTACAACCAGAACACAAAGCTTGGAAAGCATTCAGAGTTCTCAAAAATGCACAGAAAATAACTTTTACAAATACAAGAGGAATACCCCTCACGTACGTTCCCACTAACTCTATAAAGGAAACAACTTCAGTTACGAAGTTTGAAATAAAATATGGTCTGATAGAATATGTGGACTCGTATGCGTTTGCAAATGCAAGCTCTATCTCAGAATTGATACTGAGAGATAATAAAATTACAAGCTTGAGCCAGTACGCATTCGCCAATCTTAAAAACTTGAATATATTAAGTTTAGACCAAAATGTAATAACAGAAATCAACCGAGAAGTTTTCGTGAATTTGCCTACTCTAGAAAGACTTTACCTCACAAACAATATGATCAGCACAATACACGATGAGGCATTCATTCACCTCGTCAACCTGAAAGAGTTGGAAATTGACAGAAACAAGGTGTTCAGTCTAAACTCTGCTACTTTTGTCGGTTTAAAGACTTTAACGAAATTAGACATCAGCAGCAATGCTCTGGAAGTTATTGGAGATAATACATTTGAAGCTTTAGAAAATCTAGAATATTTGAATTTGGATGAAAATAAAATACAAATGATAGATCATAAAGCTTTCAGCGGGCTTGGAAAACTGTTATCATTGTCTTTGGCTCGTAATAAGCTCATAGAAATAAAGAATGAAGGAATATTTGATAAATTGCACTCACTAAAATCTCTGAGCTTGAGGGGGAATCAAATGAAAGAGATGAAATCGAGTGCAATGGCTCCAATCATCAGCAACTTTTACGACGATGGCAGTAATTTAGATGTAGAAGGTAGCTATATTTTATTTTATATGAAGGTAACTTTATTCTAAGGTTAAAACACACAATAGCTATGTATAGTAGGCAATAATAGTTTGCTAGGTTAGGCAAATTTAAGTATAGTTAATTAGATGTAACAATTACAGTTTTTTACATCCATACGGATGTGTTTATTTGTAGGTATTTAACATTATCTTGTCTTTTTCCAGAAAACGACTTCCCTTGCGACTGCAAATTAGACTGGTTCATCTCACTAATGAACAAGACTCATAACAAGCACCTACAGATGTCTATAGAAAACTTTAAGTGCATTCCGGATCAAAATCTTCGTGATACGTGGACAAAGGCCTTAGAAGCAGCAGAGGCCACGAAATCCAAAAAAACTGAAGAAAAGAATAACCAAAGTAAAGAAGAAGAATTTCCTTCCAACGATTATGAGTACTACGATGAATCGCAACTTGACGGCAAACTTTTCTACCTAGACGTCAGGGATCTACTCTTATGTGAAAACCACACGGCAGTGAGAGAAACGGCTAAAGATTCCACTGCAAAAAGCACTCCTGACGAGTTGAAAGCTGCTACAATCAAAAGAGATAATAATGACAAGGACTTTACTACAACGAGATTAGCCACAGTTTCGGCTAAGCCAGAAAATAGTCAGCCAGAACAACAAATATATGAAGATATGGCTTCCGATGAAGGTAGACCAGACAAGATCAATACTCATGGAAGTGTTCAAGATGAAAATAAAGAAAATAAGAATAGCGCACCTAAATTTGCCGGGACTAATTTGTTTATGCTCGTATTATTATTAAGTTTAAATGCTTTAATCTCTTATTGTTAAGATAAAACTAGAAACGCACAGTCATTAAATTAAATAATTTAAATTGTAGCCAAATTACATTTATTTATTACCCTTCGTTATTGCTAATCAATGATACCTAAATATCGACCAATTTAATATGGTGACGAAATCAATAGAACAAACGAACGTTACTTGGGGGGCCAGTATACCCGAAATGTTCAAGAAATCAATTACTGAAAATTTATTTCATTTTAAACATTAATTTTATTCCTTCATTCATTAAAATAGTTAAAACTGCATTCACCAAATTTTGAAAAGTTACTGACATAAACATAATCAAACCCACTAAAATCTTAAAAAATAGCACCTTTTTTATGACACCGATCGGTATAATGAACTACAGACTACAAAACCAGGGATAGGATTATTATTGGTGTCTCCATCATAAGTCGACTGCAGCAGATTGCAGTAGGTAGGTACCTAACTGGTGTTTAAACGAGCCATGCAAAGTGCTCCGCCTCGTCCCAGTTTTTGGTAGCATATTAATTAGACGTATAAATAGATTTAATTCTTATGATTGACTCCATCGATTGGTGTCATAAAAAAAGGATGTTTTAAGTATTTTTGAATTTCGTATTTTGATTCTAAAATTATACCCTGTTCTACCTATATTTAAAATATAAAGGAATACTCTCGGAGTAGGTACCTAAACCTATCGTTCTTGAATTTTTCGGGTACCTGTTTGTAATCTTGATGGCGTCAGATTGTTTGTTCCTCCCTGTATATATCTAATTTACTGTATCCTAGACAAAAATTAGGTTATTCTTATATTGTAAGCTGAGTCTAATGGCACTAACTGATTTTGAGAACTAAATGGGTCAAATAAAGTTTAGCAGCTAAATACTCCAATAAAAACCATAAAACCAACATTAGGAAAGTATTACAGGTAATATTCAAACTGATAAACCTGCTTAATACCAAGGTTCTTGTACTATAGTGCGTAAGCCCTCGCACTCTGGGCAATCGATAGGAAATTATAATTTTAATAATTTAATTAAAAATATTAACTTCTGCAGAAAACCTATGACATAAAATAGTAAAGGTGTTTGTCAGATATAGAAACAACACAATAAGTCAGTACCTACCGTCTAGAGTACCAGAAACCAGTTACAGCTAAAAGTAGGACCAATTATTCTGTAAATGAATAAAGATTTACTATCCATGTTCTTCAGTAATGCCTGTGTGACCCACTAACGCCATCTAGTTCGATAAAAATGATTCCTACTTTCATTTGTGTTGAGGTATAACTTCAAGAAAGAAAGCTATTTACTTCGGACGGAGCATTCAGACGTGGGTTCATAAGCTCTGAGCTCTCGCATAGCTTCCCTAGATGCTGACTAGATGTCGCTGAGAGATATATCAAGCGCCATCTGTACTTTTCAAAGCGAATATTATTGAAAGCAGAGTTACGTAGTACCAGTTCAGTCCTTGACTGTTAGTAGTTGAACAGTTAGTATGAATTGTTTTCTGAGTGAACCTAATAGATGTCACTGGTTGTCAAAAAAAAATGCGAAACGTAAATCAGGGAATTCAAAACAAAGAAACACTAGTTGAACTGAAATCCAAACAATACCTGAAAAAAGCCTCAAGATGGTACGAGAAAATGGTTCCCGGTGGCGGCCGTCTACTCGACTTGGCAAGGCCAGCAACTACTGGGACCCCCGATTAGGAATTAGGTACTAATTTTATTCCTCAATGAATTTTAAAGAACCGCAAAAGAACACTGTTCTCAGAAAATTTTAGTAGTTATGTACTATAAAGGAAATGTGCCATTTAAACAAACAACTGGTTCATAAAACAACCTATTTTTCACACTTTATTTTATTTCTTAACCCATTAATTGTCTCTTTCTACAATTATTTTACTTTCTTTCGCGTTCCACACAAATTAATTAATATGCTGGAACACGTTTTACAGGAATTATTCAATTTGTGGACAAAAAGTCCAGCAGAATTAGGTTTTAATTAAATAAATTCAATTATGAAACAATTTTCAGTTTCGTTTCAAGTTTTAATTTTCTAAAATACTATTTGTTTTCTCAAATGAACTTGCTTCTCATGAAATAATAGGCAGGTATAGTAATAATATCATATTATAATCATAATATTGTTCTTATTGAAAACTTTTTTTTAGTAGCTACAAATCAAAAACTTTTAGTTATTTATAGAAAATGTTGTAATGCACTTTGGAACAAAAATCTGTCCGTTATCAACATATATAATTAGAAAATTACAACTATTAGAAAAAGTTATAGGTATTGACAGTTGAAACAAGTTAAGTTACAGCGGTTAGTTGTTCGTAGCAGTCAACTGTTACAAACAATCTAGATGTATCTAGGTCATCTGAAATCAATACCAATCGGAAGCACCCCCAGATGCTGATCTCTCCTAATAAGCGCATTTTATGGGGATAGTGGTAAAATCTTCTAGCAGGGCATGCTGGTTGGGGATTGCACGGCACAGTTCCTTTAGCACTTGGGATACTGCTGTCCGTCTGCGGCCTAAGGGATAAGGTGTACCTTCATAGGCTGTGGTAATACCGCCATCAGCTGGTTGGCAGAAGGGGAGCGGTGAGAAGGAAAATCGAGACAGGAAAGCAGCAAGGGGTTTGAGGATACAACTGTCACGAGGATAATGAGGGTGGTGGCTGTTGATGCTGTAAGTATTCACAGTCCTGTATTAAGATTTATTTTTTTATTTTTGATATATTTGATAATGATTGATTATGATTTATACCTGTCCTAAACCTATCTTAGGATTTAAGATACTATGAACCAAAAATATGTAATCTTTCTTTCAATAAATAATATCTATCTATCTATCTATCCTATAACTCTCAGATGAATGTGTATTCACCTTTAGAAATCGGAAATTGAAAACCATCATAGGGATTTGAGCGAATGTCATAAAATAACCCCACTGTCGCAATAAATTATGTTTTGGCGCAAAACGGATATAAACGGTATTTGTGTTCTATGTGAATTTACCTAGGAATGAATTCATTTTGAAACTAGGTGTGGGTTTGCTACGAACCTAGAGGAAAGATGAACCGTTTATTAACCGACTTTGGGAGGAGGTTTTATATTCGGCTGTGTGTATTTTTTATGTTTGCTCGTCACTTTTGTCCGTCAATTAGTAGGTACTCTTTTAAAAGTTATTTCGCTATTGTATGTAGAATAATTCGAAAATGGTCCCAAATAAAAAATATTCCCGAGGAATTAGTATTTATCATTTATCAAGAATAAAAAAACAACATAATACTTCAGAAAAATCACGAGTGCCTACAACAATTTTGTTAATACATAATATATATTTGTGGATTTTGATGATTCCTTCGTTGTTGTTTATATGTTGAGTTTGAAGTGGTCGTTTAAAAGTTTGATCCTCGAGCAAATTGATAATTATGTGCGCTGTAAATCGTATCTCAAACATCATTACATGATAATAATTTTCACAACCACTGGTAACCATGGTTTCCATGGCCATGCGCGTAAACATGAGTTCTACTTAAAAAAATAGACAGATTGCGTATTGCTCCTAAAACGAATTGTAAACTAAACGCATTTTCATTTGTAATTGTTTGCACCTTTTGTCTAATTTATCTAATGATGAAAGACTATTTTGCTGGTAGTGGTTTTTAGTAAATTTATCATTTACATTCTTCGATATAAGTAACAAAAACCTTTTTTTACTTTTATCGAAGTTTACATTAAGTAAAGTTTTCTTTTGGTTTCGTGCTAGCTCACATTGGCCGCTCTAGATAATTTGATTTATGTGATACTAGCGGTCCGCCCTGGCTTCGAACAGGTATATTCTATAGCCTATGTTCATCATCATTATCATGAGCCTGTATTAGTCCACTGCTGGACATAGGCCTCCCCTAATGAGCGCCATAGCGCCCTGTCTTCAGCTTGCCGCATCCAGCATCTGCCAGCAGCCTTTCGCAAATCCTCATCCCACCTGGTCGGAGGGCGGTTCTTCTCGAGATACGGCCAGCCCACTGCCACTTCACTTGCTAATCCTCTGAGCTATATCGATAACCTTGGTTCTATGCTTAAACAGAATGCCTATGTTACTCAGTGATAATGTAGGCGATAAAAATAAACGGCAAAGAATTTTTGAAATCGGTCCAGTAGTTTTTAAGTTTATTCGTTACATACAAAATTACAAATCTTTCCTCTTTATAACATTAGTGTAGATTGTGTAGAAAAAATGATGCAAGTAAGTACAAGTTTCGATTTCGAGTGAAAGGTTTAGAGGTTTTTGGTTATTTTCAATATCATGTGAGTGGCCACTGTGTCAAACAAAGAGCTTTGGTGACGACTTGGATCAAAGTGTAGAGCAGAATATACTTGAAAAGTATACTGTTTAAGTATAATTATGAGAATATTGTGTTTGAGAGATAAAGAAACAGATGAATAAGTACTTTTGTGTTAAAAGTTCAACTCACAGAGGAACTTTTGACCTTGTTGCTTCGATAAGGGAGTAGTATACAGGTTGTTTCTTGTTTTAATTTATTACTATAGAGCAGGATGGTTCAATATTTTAAGCTCAAAATCAATGATCGCAGTCTTTTTTTTATTTATTTTTTCTTAGGGATAACTAACAGTAACACAATTAACAATATAAACCTGAATAAACTTATTTCTTGAAGTGAACCAACCCCGTTATCCACAAGTTATGTTAGTTATGTTATGTGTATAAGTATCCACTAGTGGACAAAAAATTGAAGCGAACAAAATCAATAACATTTTGTTTCTTATTTGATAATAATTACTATTATTAAGCTGTTTATGTATAAAATTTGACTTGTCTAAGTGCTTATTTTGTAAGCCTAAAGAAATAAAGTTATTGAATTTTGAATTTTGAGTTACTATAGAAATGGGTGGCGATAGTGAACATTTGACATACATTTGACAATTTGGAATGACTCAAATGTCATTCCACAAGAAATTGTATTTATTTGAATCTATTATATCAATTCTTTATAGCAAAGCTGTAAGTAAGTATACATTATTTTTTAAAGAAAGTTTAACAAGACTTGCGTAGTGCTTTATTTGTTAACAAACGTTTACTTTAACAACTAATAACTAACACCCAACACGGTGTTAGTTTAAAATTTACAATACAAAGTGAATTATCTACATTGTGTAATGTAAGTATATATACTATTTTACAATTTTCGGAAAACTAACAGCTAAGTAACTTTATTACAAAAATATTGTGTAAATGACGGCTAATTTGAAGTTTCCACAAAAAAAAATTAAATGAAATTAACAACAGTCGAAAAACAGCGTTTTGCTAAAAATAAGTAAACTATTTTGCGTTATATACCTAAACAAAATAAAAACTACTCAACATGCGTTAAAGATGCTTAGTTGAGGTATTAAATAAATCTAAATCAACTATTTCGTTGTTCCTATCATTAAACACAGTATACACAGTATGTGATAATGATAACATATCATTGAAAGATTTGAACGAGTTCCGCCTGTTAGTTTGTCCTCACCAGTGGCTCATACAAGAGATTAGGCTTGCAAAGAGAGCCTTTAGTCGTGCGCAAACCTATCAGCTCTACCTAAGGAGATATCCTAAGTATGGGCCAATATTATCACGTAACGTTGCAACAAGAAGTTTTTTGTAATCATCCTGTCTAAAAGGTTTTTGCCCGACCATAGACAAGTTACTTCCAACTCATTATTATATTATCCAGCTATCAAGTGCTAGTATATAAATAGTCCGAAGACGAATTGCGTCAAGTTAAACAATATCTTTCGTCGAAGTAACCAACATGTTAAGAGCTCTTACAATATTCTGTATTATTGGTAAGTCTTTGTTAGTTTACTACACAAACATTCCGAATTTTGTATTGTTTAAGTCTTTACCACATTAACTAATCATTTGGGCATCATTTTGTAATCGTAATGTCTTGATTTTAAAAGAATTTCGACGCTTATGTTTATAAGGAATGATATAAGTTCCTAAAAAAATTCGGTTTCGACGGGACTTGAACCCGCACCCCACCCTCAGTACGGGTGTGCTCTAACCAACTAAGTGGCTTAGTTGTAGTAAATTTTTGGGAACTTATTTCATTTCTTAGAGATACTCAAATTGCAAGCACTATAACAAAAAAGCTTATGTTTATTTTCTTGTGTGCCGCCGTTTTAAAATCCGTATCCGTACCTTTCGTGCGAGGCGTTCACACGTTTAGATTGTTAATGTGTATTTACTTACCAACACCCTGATAGTACCAATAAGCTTTAGGTCTTGCATCGGCCGGTCTGTCTTATGTTTCTTCCTTTCATACATCAGTAAGTACTTACTTATTTATATGTGTAGGTATCACAACACCAGTGTTGTCAAAGCACCATCACTTCTACAGAAAAGACTACACCTATATTGAAGAATACGATGCGTTTTACAAGCTCCACTGGGACACCAGTGGATGGTCGTGGAACTCAGCGTTCATGGCTTGCGACAACGAAGGGGCCAAGCTGTTCTACCCTAAGGGAGATGAGTGGACAGTGGTGAAGAATATCACTGCTGCTATGACAGTCCCTCCTAATAACACTGAAATGTACGTCGGTCTTCACAATGAATTTGGTCTTGGAGAGTTTATTACTGTTGATGGTAAGAGGAGGATTCTAATTCTACAACTATACAGGGTGGAAAGAATCTATGGGCCCTGGAACTACCTTAAATCCTTTAGCTATCTCATTTAACTGAAAGGAAACATTCCTTTATTTTTAAAAAGAAACATAATTGCATTCAAAGATTTTCTAAAAATTCCTTGTCTCACCTGGGAATCGAACCAACTAAAAATGAAAAAAAGAAACCCTCGCTATTTTGATATGCGAATCTGTAGGAACATAGTCCCTGTTGGACAGAAAAACAGGGGGTTGATTTCTTTTAGAACAGGCTGTATGTAAGCAAAAAAGAGGCAAATAAAATAAAGTTAAAAACTACAACCCGACTACGTAAAAGTTATAAACAAGCGTTCAAAGATGTTCCGAATAAATATTAGCGATTGAATATTATCCATCGTTACATTTTCATACTCGGTAGTCGGAGTCCCCAAGCTAGGAGTTCTGTGTGTACCTACAAAGGCCTCCGACTACCTGAGTATGAAAATATAACGATGGATAATATTCAATCGCTAATATTTATTCGGAACATCTTTGAACGCTTGTTTATAACTTTTACGTAGTCGGGTTGTAGTTTTTAACTTTATTTTATTGAGAAACAGTAATTGTGAAGTACGAGTATAACCCTTCACTTCAACTGTATAAAGATTTGATGAGTATCTGTTTGAATTTTTTATCAGCCGTTCGTGAGATACATAACCCACATCACCATTTTAGAAATGATAAATAATAAATAAATGATAAGAAAATTACAATCAAATAATAACATTAAATTAAAACTAGTATTTACAATTGAAACAATTGAGCTAACTGCAGACTGTTGCAAACAATCTACTGGTAGCTCAACTGATCCATATCAATACCAGTCGGAAGCGTGCCCAAGAAGCTAGCTGCGTTGCCCCGCTGTATAGCAATACTGATTGCGCTGCATAAATAATAATATATAATGCTGGACAATTCCCACAGCATTATCTAGCCCCAAGCTAAGCAGAGCTTGTGTTATGGGTTCTAGATAACTGATATACATAATATAATACAATACATAAATAGACAACCTACCTATCAATAGAAAAATGACCAGAACACCCTGAACAAATGTGTACGGATTGTACACACATTTGTCCCGAGGCGGGAATCGAACCTGCAACTTCCTGCGTCGCAGGCAGACCTTCGCCCACCGCGCCACAGAGGTCGTCAACAGAAACCTAAACAATGCTGATCTTCAAATGATCAATAAATGTTCTTGAATATACCGTTGTCAATTAATTTAATGGCACCTGGCTCACTGCTACTTAGATAATTTTTACAGGTAGACCCACCGAGTCTCCTCTGAACGTCAAGCCAGACGTCAATGGTTCACTCTTAGAAGACCCCTTCCAGTGTATGCTGATGGACTACACAACAGGAGAGTTCAGAGTGGCATTGTGTTTCGGAAGTCCTGACAGTTCCTTTCCTTTCGTGTGTAAGAAAGTCGATGAAGATTCCTGCCCGACCATTGATCATAGTTAGTGGAGTGATTATTTAAATTTATTTCTATGAGGTTCTATCAAAAAAAATACCTAAGGGCAAATTTAATTTTGTAAGTACCTATTTGAGAACGTTTCATTACAACTTTAAAAATGAGTAAGTACCTACTTTTCCAAAATGAGGTGGTACAAGGCCACACACAGATGAGAACAATCTTTTAGATAGATAGATAATTCTTTATTGTACCACACAAACACAGAAAACAGTACAGAAATAAAAAAAAAGTTACAAGATGAAGTACAAAGGCGGCCTTATCGCTATGAGCGATCTCTTCCAGGCAACCTTGGGATGGACTGGACAAGTTAGAACAAAAAAAGACGGTGGCACTTGAAAAAGAAATTATAAAATAATTATATAATACTTAATGTAATATCAACATAACATACAAAAAACAATAAACTAATACGAACATAAAAAAATAAAAAAAATTAGCTTAAACCTGTAATGATAGGTAATGCTGATGAAGCAGTTTTTTAAAGATAGGAAGTGATTTGGCGCGTCTGATGTCAAGGGGCAGAGCATTCCATAGACGGGTCGCTTGTACAGTGAAAGATTTGTCATAGAAAGTGGTAGTGTGGGCAGGGACTTTTAAAGTGAGAGTTTCAGAGGAACGCAAAGAGAGAGAGTGAGAGTCAGAAAGGAATTCAAAGCGCTCCTTGAGATAGGAAGGGCTCGGAGGATAGAACAAGATACTGTACAAGAGACATAGTATGTGAGTATTCCTGCGAAGTCGGATGGGCAACCACTTGAGTTTAGCGCGATATTCGGAAACGTGGTCATATTTGCGAAGGCCAAATATGAACCTGATACTGAAATTTTGGAGGCGCTCAACTTTTAGTATAATTATTAAGAATACTTTTTATTACAATGAACCTTTCCTTATTTTCATAACAAGAGGTACATACATAAAGATAAAATTTGCCCTTTAATATTAACCAGCTGTTCCTCGTGACTCGTGAATATAATCGTTGTCAACGTGAATATCATGTTAAAAAAAGAAACCAGAAAAAAAATCTAGAGGACGGTTAAAACTGTCTGTTATTCTTTTTCCAGGTTACAAATACGTGAGTGATGTCAAAAAGTGTTACAAAATTAACAATAGACCCAAGACATGGCAAGCTGCCATGCAAACCTGTTACATGGAGGGTGGTATTCTAGCAGTTTTAGAAGATGTTCACACTGTCATAGGCGTGTATAACCAAAACTATTTTATTGGATTGAAAAAGTCTTTTTCTTCCGGAGACTTCTACACCGTCAAAGGTATGCAATTGGCATGTTTGGAAGCTCTCGCTTTGGTAACGCGCGTTTTATAAACCATCTGGTCCCCTACATCCTTTCCTTACACACCCAAATGCGCATATATGTAGAAGCATATTATGTATGCATATGTAGAAGCGCGAGCTTGGATGTGTCAGTATATCAGGGGGAGAATTGAAGACAGCACCGCAGCAATGCTCGACCTGCCACGGCGACCCCGTCTCTATAGCGCGGACGCCGCGCAATCTTTAGGCCAGCAGAGCGAGCCGTGAAGATTTGTGGATTTCTTAGATTTTATGCAGATATAATGCAAAATAATGGTGGCGAGCGGAGCGAGTCACGACATTTTTTTTATTTAAATTTTTTTAGCATAGTGAACGAAAGCGGGCAAGAGCAAATTTAGCGGGGGTCAAGCTCTGGACCATATTCAGAAGGAACAGATGCTGTCGGCGAGCGGATCGAATCACACAAATCTAGTGGTCTCCCCGCAACATTACTGGACCTGGCGGATGTATAAGACCAGATTACTTTTAAAATGCGCCGTACCAAAGCGAGTTCTTCAAAATCCCTAATGTGTACTAGTCTTAAGAAGAGTTAACACATCTGAGACGGCGCGGCGTGAAGAAATAACGGTCTAGCGCTGTTTCGCAGCAGGTTCTCACCACAAAACAAACGCGTTTATAGTGTTTTTATTTGTTTACAGGTAAAAAGTATGAGGACTCGGAGTTTAAAAGAGTGTCTATGCAGTACTCTGATAAAAGTTGTGGAGTGTTATCGTTTGAATATAACCCCCCGAGGATATATATTGAAAACTGCACTAAGGAACTACCTTTTATTTGTGAAATGAGAGCTAACAACCCACAGTAGAATTTTTTCATTTTTTTTGGATTTTTATACATTTCCTTAGAAACATAATATTATTATTACTACGCATAAAATTATATTTTGACTAATGTTATTTTGAATTTATAAACTTTTTCGACAGGTACCTAAATCCATAAGACATACACAATTTATAGGAATATTTTATCAGTCGTGTTTTGTGATTTGTTATTCTAAACCATATTCTAATATTATTAATAAAATTATTTACATATCACCGCTTTACAAATTTTCAGATATTTTAGAACATTAAAATAGGTGAGTTTATTAAAACGTATCTTGTAAGTCAGTAATTTCGTTTTGTTATTTTTTTTGCGTTGTGTTGTTTGTCTTTGCTTCCTAGTACGCTTATACCACGATAGCGATACTGGCATCTCTTTAGGTTTGTATGGAAAGCGAGAGAATAGCGATAAATTTCAATACCTTTTGCGATTTCGTCGAGAAGGAGGTAAACGATCTGTATTGCCACCTTATTTGGCACTAATATTAGTGTAGGTTTGGCCAGGCCTAAAACGCCTGAAGCGCCTAAAGCCAGCCAGCCATGATCGTTACTAAAGCAGCAATCCGCTTACGCAGCTTTAGCTGTGAAGTGGATTTATTTTCCCACAAACTGCTTACTTCCACTTTGACCATTAGCCTCTAATGGTTCTAGTACCTACGTACAGTTAGCACCTTTAGTTTTATATCTACGATGATGACTGAAAAGATTACAATTATTTCGGAGACGTGGAACTCTTAGCGAAAACACCTATCACAAGAATTTCTGCTGTATTATCTTTGAGTTGATTTGGTTTTGAAACATTTGATCAATTTATATAGCCGAGCAACGTCAATTAACAATACCAACTTATAGATCACAATAATAGATGATTATGACTCAATCAAAGTCATAAAACAGACAAGATAGATAAAAAAGACAAAAAAGCAACCAAAAGGTATTTCCATTAAGGATTTGCATTCTTTTACCCACTGCTGTTTTCCGTCCTTCTAAAGTTTATGCCATCCACAATGGACATGGTCATGCCTTTCTCTTTTTATTGAAAATAAATGGGGCGTTACAATATTAAATGTTCTCCAAAATAGAACCAATGAGTGTCGAAACTGACTACAGTTACGTACAACTTTACTCATCGACGAATATGTGTCTGCAAACTTACAGTGGCAACCGGCATCTTTACCCACCCACGAATAAAGTTAGATTGGTCAACCAGTGGCTCGTTTGTGCAAACCCTATCTTGCAAAACCTAAGTCCTGGCCTTGGCTCGGTATTAGCAACGCAAAACAGTGGCGTCCAGAACATGCGCATGGAATACTCAATGGATTACCAATTTGACTTTAAAATTAAGGTGATAAGCCACTGCTTGCCTTATAAACTGAACATTTTCAATATGCTAAGTTATTTTTGGCAGCTTTAGCAAAAAGTTCAAGGGTAAATAAAGCCTTTGTCAAACTTCCATTTATCAATAGGCTCCTTTTATACAAAAAAATACTACTAATTTGTATGCTGAAAAATGCTTTCGCATTTAAAAAATCTAAAAGCGTAACACGTTTTATTTGTTTCAGACTTTTTAGATCAAGTTTTAAATGAAATTCAATTTAAGGTACCAGTCATTTAAAAATACGCTCGGTTTTACATTTATAAAATATTAAATTACATTTCGCCATGAAGTGTTTTAAGTATTGGTGATCTTATCTAAGTGAGTCGTTAAAATTCGGGGTGACATTTTTGTGAGAATTTAATTTTATATGCCTAAATTCACCTTTACTAGAATAAGGTTACACCAGGTGTTTAGAATTGGCTATGGGTTTAGACTGCGAACTGTCTTTGACATATTCTACATTCGTGACTATATTTTTATGGTGAGTGAACGGATTGTACCTTCCCTGATCGAAGTTTTGTGTGTAAACAAAAACATAAAACTATTATATTAGACTGCTCTACCAAACCGTACCTAATGGCATCTTCTTTCATGTTCTTCCTCAATTAACTCTTCTTTCACGTTTTAAAATTTTTGCAATTCCTCTTTTTAGGGTTCCGTACCCAAAGGGTAAAACTGGACACTATTACTAAGACTCCGCTGTCCGTCTGTCCGCGTGTCACCAGGCTGTATCTCATGAACCGCGATAGTTAGACAGTTGAAATTTTCACAGCTGATGTATTTCTTTTGCCGCTATAACAACAACAGGTAGACGCTTGAAATATTCACAAAATATTTAGTTATATATTCACTTAAAAATAAATAATTAAATTAAAATTAAACAAATATTTTAGGGGGCTCCCATACAACATGTTTTTTTTGCCGTTGTTATAGATATTTTATAGTACCCTTTGTTCGTGAGTCCGACTCGCACTTGGCTGATTTTATTTAGTAACTTATGGAAAGGAGATTAAAAGAATTGTAAATACATAATATGGATCGTGTTATTTTACTATTTTTTGCGATAACGTGTTTTATACACTTTTCAATCGTTACTATTAGTGTTAATTAGAACATTTCCCACAAGAATGACCACCAGGAAAAGGCGTTGGGCTACGATTTTTGGATCAGCTCAGAAAACGAAGATAAATAAAACCATTAGAAGTAATCTTGAGTTGAATTTGAGATTCAGAAATCATAGTATAGTCTTTTTGTATCAATTTAGTATACAGGCTGATGTGGGATTCAGGAAGCTGAAGACACGGCGCTATGGAGCTAATTTGGGGAGGCCTATGCCTCTATGTCATGTAGCTGTCACTCCACGTTCGTAATTTTATGTTGATGATGATAAGAAGCCCTCATATTTCTTATCGAATAAGGTCCGATTCCACCGTTTGTTAAACTAAATTCAGCTTGAACCGGATCAATGTTAGTTATGCTCAGAATCTGAGTTTATCTCGTTCATCGCGCTTAATTGCAACGGTGTGATTGGACCTAAGTGAGAAAATTGCTACTTTATTAACAAAGAAAATTACTATTAAATATTAAACAAATTAGAACTAGTTTACAATTGAAACAATAGAGCTAACTGCAGACAGTTGCAGTTTTTCGTTGATAGGTACTTAAGTAGGTACAACAGATAAATGTTATGTCGGTGTCTGGTATGTAAACGTACCTTATTCGTATCCAAATGCGTTAAAATAAGTAATCTGAATTGATTGTAAAATATCGAAAACGTATGATAACCAAAAACCGCAAACTTTCATAAAAGCTCCTTCTACTGGACGCACATTGATCTACAGCGTCAGATCCGTGAATTTATCAAACGCAAGAACAAAGGGAAAGAATCAATTCACTGTAATTGCATCACTTTTTTCAGCCCGCCCCATTAATGTAGCCTTTTTAATCCAGTTTTTTCCAGTTAAGTCCGGATATTGGTGTGGAAATAACGGGGTAGTTACTAAAATCTATGGCACGGCCAGAGTTAACTATGTACTTTAGAAGTCTCTTACCCGGTTAATGGTTTTAATAGATTGGAAGATGCGATGTAGGGCTATTTATGTTTTTTTGGAACGTTTAGGTTGAATTCGTAGGGCTGGTAATAAAGTTCTTGAAACATCTGCTTGATGCCGTACCTACTCGTAAACATGGTTGTCTGATATAAAACATTTTTTTTTTTTTTACTTACTTTGACCTAAGAGTTCATTACGAAAAGCGCCGCCCTTTTCGTAATGAACTCTTAGATCACTGTCACTTATAGTTGCAAAGTAGGAGTAACATTACCTAATCTGTGCTATTAAGTAGACATTAAGCGCGTAAGAAATATTCACAAGCTAGCATGGTTCAATAAAACCGGCCAAGTGCGAGTCGGACTCGCGCACGAAGGGTTCCGTACCATAATCTAGAAAAACGAGAAAAAAACACGTTTGTTGTATGGGAGCCCCCTTAAATATTTATTTAATTCTGGTATTTAGTATTTGTTGTTATAGCAACAACAGAAATACATCATCTGTGAAAATTTCAACAGTCTAACTATCACGGTTCATGAGATACAGCCTGGTGACAGACGGACAGACGGACAGACGGGCAGACGGACAGACGGACAGCGGAGCCTTAGTAATAGGGTCCCGTTTTACCCTTTGGGTACGGAACCCTAAAAATGGTAAAATGTCAGAGCGTCTGGTCCAAGCGTCGCGTGACCCGAGACCTGGTGAGTGCCTATCTGGCGTAGCGCATCAGCATTGCAATACAGCGGCGCAATGCAGTCAGCGTCTTGGAGACGCTTCCGATTGGTATCGATTATATGGATCAGTTTAACTGAGCAGTTACCGCTAGATTTTTTGTAGCAGTCTACAGTTTGTGTAACTGTTTTGATGAAACAGCTCTAATTTGTTTCTACTCTTTAATTTGTATGGATCAGTTGAATTACCTGTAGATTGTTTGCAACAGTCTGCAGTTAGCTCAATTGTGTCAGTTGTAAATACTAGTTTTAATTTAATTCTATTATTTGATTGTAATTTTCTTTGTTAATATAGAATACTCTTTAATTGTATTTTATTTTCTTATGTAAAAAAAGCTTGAGACACTCTTAAAGTGACGCCATTGGTATTTTTTTGCGTATTTTTTCTCATTATTTTTCCTAACAAACCGTAAAATGTGTTAAAGTAAGTGACAATAAATGAAAGTTAATGATATCATAAAAGCAATTTATTTTTCTTGTGAGTATTCCATTCCTTTGGATAAATGTTATTATACCTACCGTGTGTGTTTTTCATAACTTCTTTTGCTTTAGTGATAAGGTTCGAAATGACAGAGAAAAGTTTTTCTCGAGGAAACTCTGGTGTATTCTAGAGTAATTTCTTGTGTCGTTAGGATTTTGCTTCCTCTCGACTCCATTGTGTTGTGCTTTTGAGATTTGCTCAATATTTTTTTAAGTAAATAAATACCAGATATTTTTTTTCTTATTGCAAAATATTATCTTAGAAGTTCTTTCACAGCAATTTTCCGGCCAGTTACAATAAATAAATAAATAATGCTGGACAATTCACACAGCATTATCTGGCCCCAAGGTAAGCAGAGCTTGTGTTATGGGTACTAGATAACTGATATACATAATATAATACAATATATAGATAGATATTTTTTATTATACATAGAAAACGACCAGAACACCCTGGACAAATATCTGCAGATCGTACAAACATTTGTCCCGAGGCGGGAATCGAACCCGCAACCTCGGCGGCTCCGGCGGGCCTTCGCCCACCGCGCCACCAGAGGTCGTCTGGTGTCGACAATCTGGGTCTCTTCAGGATAAGAGTGAATAGGTGTGTTCCTAGACTTTCATAATACATCGTCGGCCACATCCTCACTTACCTTAAGGTGAGATTGCTTTCCCGAGATGTAATCTATCCTTGACAAATTAAATATGGATTCGATTTCGTTCAGCCGTGGCGTGACGAAATAACAGGCAGTACATTTTGTATTAAAAAGATTAGTAGCATAAAGTGATTACTAATTAACGCATTGAATAAGCCTAGTCGGCGCGACCCGCAGGGGTTCGCTACCGCTTTACGGCGCTGCAGCGCTGGAGGGGCATGTAATGCGTCTTGGACCATGAGAGTGTTAAAAAAGATGGATGGGTACTTGTATCCATCCATCTTTTAAACCATCATTATCCAGCTGGAATAGCTATCGTATCTTGATACAATAGCTATTCCAGCTATGAACCAAATTAATTCCACACATTACATACCTACATCGTCAGCCTAATCGACAATTTCCATTTGTTTTCCGAAAATTACGTAATGGGATAAGGCTGGTGTTCACCTATAGATAATCGGACAATTAGGTAGCTGAGTCGGTTAGTTTTGACGTTTACTGTATGAAAACCTGTCGTAAAAACGTCAAAAGAATTGTTTAAAACTGAACCATCTGTTGGTGAAGTCGGGTCTTAGAGGTATAATCCTATAGTATTTATTAAGCTCGTAAATAGTTGACTATTGAAATCGTTGACTTGGAGTCAGGGCCCAGTAGAAGTGCATTCAAATCACGTTCCGGCGTGGTCTGGGAATATTACGTAGGGGGGTACTTATCTAATCAAAGCAAATTCGTGTTTGAACTGAGCTTTTCCATTTATTGAGAATGCCACACGATTTCCTTCTTTATGTCGTCCGTAAATTTTCAGTAACTTTAAAAGATAAGCGATTCTTATAGTTGGGTTCTGAATTCACTGTGACTTGATGCAAAATTACAAGTAGTTAAAATTTGCATTTGCTCTCAGCGATAAGGCCGCCTTTTGTACTGTATTATGTTTGATTTAGATATAAGATTATTTATTCATGTTTATTTTTATTGTACAATAAAGTGTTCATTCATTCATTCATTCATTTTTGCTGGGTTATATAAGTCTATGTCAAAAATGACAGCTGTGCTGCGGCCGCCAATGATAACTGGTTTACTCCACGGATTGCAAGAAATGTGGAGTCGAATATTAATTTATCTTTTTCTATTGAGACACTCAACACAACACCAAGCGCATCACTAACCGCTACGACGCGACGCGGACGTAATGTTCAGAGCTACGGCGTAGCGGTTTGCTACGGCGGGCGTAGCATTTTGCTACGCCGTAGCCACGCAGGAGGACATTCAGACAAGACAGACTTAACATTTTTGCGCACATTCGTACAGCTCGTTTATTACAGGATCGTTTTTAACGAATCCGTCGCTATTGGACACATCATCGGGTTGGGTGTTTACTGGAACCGAACATCGGAAATGTAAAACGGACCGCGTTGCTAATGTCATGACTTTGCACCTACCTCAAGAACAAAAGGCGATATAATTATCTTTACTAATCTGTTGACGATACAATTAAAATAGGTAATTTAATTATACTGAAATACCGATTATGTCCAACGGTTAATTCTCTAAGAGTTCTAAAATATTTTAGTTCTTAGAACTATCGTACCTTTATTGTTTTAGATAAAGAACAATCTCTCTTAATTGCGAGGGTAGAACATTTAAAAATGAGCCGCGGATATGGACCTGCACTTAACTCATACAAAAATAAAAAGTCGAGAAATGAAACCCGTTTCAGAATTCATTCATCATTTCTAACCAAAATGTGTCTCTTTAATACTTTTTCTAATAAAGTCGATGGCAGCACATTAAACATTTTATTTGCATCAAGGCACCCGGAGGGGTTGTAAAATTTTAATACTCAGCGCCACTGTAAAACGTTTTCACCCCATAAAGATGGCTTCCATTCACAGATAACACTGTGTTCTGATTTAATTACTTAGCATAGTCGCATATCGTCTGATCTTCTAGGGACCTAGGCTTAATACGGGACACTATAAATTTCTAAAGAAAAGAGTATTTTTTCTCCAAAAACTCAATACCTTATGTAAGTAAATGTTACCCTCTCGCATTCATAATGGATTCGTCAAAGTCAGCATTTAAGCATCGCAACGATGTGGGTCAGCACGTTTTAGCAAAAAATATCTCTATCCTCAGAAATAACTCGGTACTACTGTAGTTACCTTTTAGTTTATTTCAGTCATAAGGGCTTAAAATACCATCTGCTCTTTGACGTTGAGATATTAGGGCCGGAATAATCCCTGGGTCGGAACAGGTGACGCAGAAATTAGAGATTATATTATTTGTCCGCTGACGTTCAAAGCTAAAGTCAGAAAAATGTTGAGACGATTTTGAATCTCTTGGTGCCTATGGATAGATTGAATAAAAAGTTGTCTGAGTTTTTTATTTATTTTGTGTTTATGTATTGTGTTTGGAGAAAAACAGTTTTGCACACTTTGTAGATAAATGCCTAGAAAATAAATCCAACCTGTGTTTTTAAGATTCAAAGTTGTACTTCATGTGGACTTTGTAGATCTGATGCGCGCATTATGGAGTTCAAAATGACTACTTCAGCAAATCGCTACGAGACGGGAGTGATTCGCATAAAAATTTATATGGAATAAAATTAGCTACGTAACGTGACGTGACGAAACGGAAACCATTCAAAATTTCATACCAATTGACTAACTAAAATTATATATTTACTAACCACGATTTAAATATTGATCTATTTAATACTTCGGCACAGTTTCATAACTAGTTAGTTATTTAAGTACAATAATCCGTATCAGAACTCAAATCATGGTATTTATGCAGCCCCTACGACACAAGTCTAACCACTTAGTGTAGGTGCTGCAACCCTAAACTGGATGCCAAGCCAAAAATGAGTTCATGTATTTAGTTTATAATTCTTGAAGTGCTTGATTTGAAATAAATTATTATTATTATCCCGTTATAAATGACTTTAGTGTTAATAACCATGATAGTTTCAAAAGGTTTTCAAATCTAAGTTGAATCTTTCCAAGTTCTACGCAGGCTGCGGAATCACCTTGGCAAATCGAGGATTTCTGTACGTATTCCAGCACTGCGTGGGCTGATTCATCGTCACTGACACCCCTCGCAGATATAGTGTATAAATGTTTGTTCAACGGGCAGGGTTCTGTTAGTGTTCCCAACAGGATACGCAGGTCTATTCTGTATAAGTTAAGTAGGCGTTTTGTTAGCCCTACTTAACTTAAACGATTATATATTTTATGGCAATAAGTTGAGTACAAATGTATACAGCAGTTGGTTATTTTTAATAATAGAAGGTACGAGTACTATTAAACATTACGAGTACTACTAAACATTACGAGTACTACTAAACATTACGAGTACTATTAAACAATCTAATCAATAAATAATAAAAAAAATGATTAAACACAATATTAAACATTACGAGTACTACTAAATATTACGAGTACTATTAAACATTCTAATCAATAAAAATAAATGATTTTACTACCTATACATTTTCAAAATTCGAATCGTATAGCCCAGTGAATAGAGATCGAATTGCCGCTCTGACTAACACTGGTAAGTGGTTTTCTTGGACTGCCATAAAAAAAACTTTTTTAGACTAGTAGAGCATCGAATAGCGGCACGAGTGCTCTATTATCTCTATAACTACTTTAGCCAAACATCTACCTACATAAACAAAAGATCAAAACAAGCCAACACAAAAATCTTAATTTCATACACCATTAAATCTTCTTTATTAAACCACTTTACTAGGTACCTTTGTACTTTACTGTAAAAAAGTAAGTAAACAAAATTATTGAAAGTCGTAATTATAAAAGTTTATTGTTCCCTGAAACTCGAGCAGTAAAAGGTGCGATTAAAAATGTTAATCTCGTAAAACATGAGGCTAATGGAGTATTATTTTAACATCTCTTACACTAACGAGTGCTACAAAAAAGAAAGTAATAAACATTATTAGGCATAATACGGATGTAAACGGGTTCACTACGAAATTTTTTTGTGTTGGAAGAATTCCAACGATTCATCCGTAACCACCAAGCACTGCGCAGGAGAGCCCGTTGTGCACCAGCTGCGCGTGCCGTGGTGATGCTGCGGAGTGAGAGAGAAGCATCATATTATAAATATAACGGAGTAGGTACTTTATATGTCCCCTTGCGTCTATCGAGGTCATGCCAGTTGGAAATAGAGCTCTGAAATACATACCCAGGGCTAGGGCTTCTGACTACACGGTGTCTATGACTTTCTAGTACTTTCCGCTACCGAGAGTTCCACTAAGCTGATTCTGGCTTTCCGCATAGAGAATAGGCGCATTGCAAAATCAATAAGGAGGTTCCAAGTACATATACAGGACTGCTTAACACGTTCACTGTGAGTGGCAATGAGAGTGTTAAACCATCAATTTAACTCCGATAATAATAAACCTCGTTATTATCAATAACAAAATGTAAGTCGGTGAATAAATACCTTTTGACTTTTGAAAACTTAATTAGCGTTGCGTTTTTCCGCGTGTGATCCTATGATCTTTAAAAACTGCAAAATAATTTGACACTTTGCTTCTGGAACTATTTCTAGAAATATCTTCCGAAAAAGCTGCATAATAATTTGAACCTTTACTTCTATAACTGTTTCTAGAAGCAAAGTTTCAAATTATGATGCCGTTTTTTTGATACAAGCAGTTTTTTTGATACAACAGAGATTATTTTACGCTTTTTCTGTGAAATAAGCTAACGACAGGATTACCGATTTGCTCAGTCTTTATAGGCAACTTAAACTATAAAACCCTAAACCCAGAAAACATTTACCCGCTTCCGAAAGCAGTTGGGTAATACCAGATCAACTCACACAATGTTATAAAATTTAATGCGAAGACGCTGTTTAAACTTGGAGATCTCACGCATCCGATCCTTTGTCTTCAGCAGTAAAAACTTTGCCCCGTAAAACTTTAGAGCGGAGTTGAAATTTAAAGCTTATTTATGTACAAATACAATTCAAATTTTATAACCCGACTGGTGAAATTTAGGTGCTATTCGATTTCTTTTCCGGGAGAGGACTATTCCAATCTATTTTACGAGGGGCCTCGGGTAGGTTTGGGAGTATCAATGAAGCTAAATTGTTTATATGAATATCGTATAGGCTGTTCGGTTCGTTTAGCCTATTTTGAAATGGAGTGGGGATTGGAGATCTTTTGGTTGGTTTGCTATTTTCAGGTTTGGTTTAGGTACCTATTATTCTAAATTATATTTTTTTTAAGTTTGTTTAAGAAATTCGTTTAAGAAATTTCTTTTAAGAATCTAAAACACTTTGTAACAAGTTAGTTTAAAAGCTCTAGTGGGTCGGTCGATTGATTGAGTGAAATACTTATTAACTCCACAAGACATAAACCGCTCAATGCCTTGCTGACCGGGTCGGTTGAAACTTCGCACCACGTAGCATCAACCGCCGCACCATCATCATCAATCGACGGACCCACAGAGCTTCATAGAAGCTCTGTGGGTCCCCGGGTGCGGCGGTGATAATCTTGGCTTCTCAGCCAAGCAACCGAAATGTCGCTATTTTCGAACTTTGCTTCTGAATAAATATATTTGGTTACACGAGAGAAACAAAATACGGAGCATTCACTAGTAAAAGAAATATTGCCAATAAAATCGCGAGGACATTACGATGGTCTAGCTTTTAGTGCGAATGAGTTTCATGAGCTTCGCTTTTCGTATATTTATTTTATCTGTGAATGCAATAAAAATGGTACTCAGCTTTCGTATCATTTGGCTTTGGGCAATGGAATGCGGTGCGATAAAGAAATTACGAGTCTTGCTTTTACGCTACAGGTTGCAATGTTTTAATAACGACAGTCTATCTATATCTATACTTATAATCATCAATGACATTGGTCTGCGCCTGACCTCACCTCGGTATGACGTCCCCTCGGATTATGAGAGTGCGGGAATGTAGAGTGCATCTGTTTGCGCCAATACTTGTGCACTACTTTTTGCACATAAGGCTAGACTCGGTTGAGACTGTCGCCATGGCTGATAATTTAGCTGGGAATACATCATCATCAATGGTATTTATATCAACAAATGTTCGTTTGGCGGCACGTTCGTAGATGACTTGGCCCTATATGTTAGTACTATACAGGGTGTAACAAAAATGAAGGACCAAACATACATATAACACATATATATAACAACACCTGTACCTACATGTATTTCATGCAATAAACTATACTTTACTTTACTTTAAACTTTCAGAGGGGGTTCAGTTTCGATTACATACAGGAAAAATATTATAAAAAATGTGACTAAAAAACAAATTAAACAAAATTATCTCTAGACTAGGTAATGATGCATGTGCTTTATTGTAATAGAACCGAGGAAAAATGCATTTGTAGCACCTACCACATCGAAGACGCGTCGCCTGCTCTCATGATGTCTTTGACCCGCGACCGCAGTAATACTTGTCTGTGAAGCGAGTGCTGAGGCATCATCAGGCTGCAGCGGCTGCCGGTCAGTACTAAGATTAAAAATTACTTGAATCTCAATCGATTACAAACATCCTTAAGGCATCTTCTACAGAATGTTTCTACCTTATATATTTTTTTACAGTAGCAAACATAAGTCTGATGAAATGCCTCCTCCAAGCCTTCGCTACGGTTAGCAAGTGGATTGGTGAGCGCAGTGGAGGTGTTAAAATACAATGACGGGGTCCTGCGCTTCCTTATAAATATGTATGTACGTGAACAAAATTCAATAGTTCAGGCGTAATAACAGCGTGTCTCTTTTTTGCATTGAACATTTTCTAATAAATTCCAAACAATAAATTCATAAAGCTTTTTTCACAGAGTACAAACTCTACCTACACTAATCGTCGCAGATGACAAAAAACAAAAATCCTTTCCGTAAAGCAAATACCAACAATTTTACAAATAAAATACGCACAGAAGTGTTACCTGTTCACTCTTTTTAATTGGAGTGAGGCAAATAATTATTCGTGGTCACGTCCATCCTTCCTCTGTAAACTGAAGTGGGGCAGAGTACCCTTTATAGGCTTGTTTTTGTGAACGAAATGTACAAATATAAAGAATGGTGTAAAGTGGATTGGTGATATTGTTATGAATTGTGGCTGAGGTCCTCTGTTAGGTAAGGTACGTTTTCTTAATAAGGGTTAAGGTTAACTTTATAGGGTCAGGGGACCTCGCTCGAAAACTTGCCTGCTAGCGAGTTGTCCCTTTTATAAAACGCACACCTGGGAGTACGGCAGACGCTGCATTCCCGCAGTCACCGAATTTTCTAAATCTTTATATGAAATACATGGAGCATCGCGCACCTATAGGCAGCGAGCGCGCGGCATTTCAGTAAAATGCCACGAGGAAATGCGATGACTGCCGGTAGCACCGATAGATGCGCGTTCAGCGGTGGACAACTTGCTCGAAACAGTAGTGCCTTTGCATAAACGATTAATGCCGTATGAGTTATGCCATCAGTTTCACAAACTCTTCTCCGATAAAAAGTGGCAGTGTAAAAAAAGCGTTCATATTTAAAGAACAAAATCTAAGCTCCAAAATCCTAATAACAAGCTTGAAGTATAATTTTCATGACAATAAAATAACAGCAACTACTGAATAAAAATTTAAAACAGAAAGGAGAAATGATCATAAATTAAAAATATTATCTCTCTAAATATTTATATAAATCGCAAACTGTATATCAAAATAAAAGATCTCAAATAAAAATTCTTGCGCAAAGTTTGTCTGTAAGAATCGATTTTGAGAGAACTTCTCGATAAGATAAGAATTCGTGTTAGATCCGATTGCAAAGTTTGAAGTCACTTTGTAAAAAGCCCCGATTTCGAGTTTTGAACAGCAGAAACAGATAACAGTCGGAAAATAAAATATATTTGTTTTGGTTTCATCCGATTACAGTAACAAAGATTGGATGACGATAAAAGCTCTTTATAAATCTACTAGCAGCGCCTCGCGGTTTCACCCGCGTAGTTCCCGTTCCCGTAAGAATTTCGGGATAAAAAGTAGCCTATGTCCTATTCCAGACTATAATCTATCTCTGTGCCAAATTTCATCCAGATCCGTTTTGCCGTTCTGGCGTGATAAAGGAACAAACATCCATCCATCTATCTATCCATCCATCCATCTAAACTTTCACATTTATAATATTAGTGAGATATATTAATAGGTCGCCGTCATCCGAACCCCGAAGAAATGAGTAGTTCGGCACGACCAACTCGGAACTTGGTCTGAGATTGTGACGGACCGGTTTTTTGTAAATATGAATGTTTACGCCCCGCTTGTCCACCGGAACGTCAACGGTGACGTTCCGTCGTCTCTTCGTTAAGCTTAGCGTGGTCAAGATAACGTGACGTCGATCGGTTGTCCACCGCCATGGGACGTCACCGATAACGTAATTTTTTTAAGTACGTGTTCAGGATGGCGTGACGGCGATCGAGTGTATCTACCACGACGATCTCAGTGGTTTAGTTTGTTGTAGCACTCGTTCGTGGAAGTCGCGTTTGAAGAATAGCATGGTGAATCGGGCGACAACTTCTTATTTATTTATCATTCACACTTGACTTACAGAACAACATATTTTCCACAACGTCAAACATTAAACATTCTTCTGCTGTTGTGTTCTGTTTCTGTACGTTCAAAGGCGAAGAAGATGAGAACTTTGCGAGACTAAGCTTTCATAATATCAAAGTTATAATATCATCAAAAAAAACAACGTCCTCTTTTCACCTCCTTAAGGATGAAATTTTCAAAGACCCCAGAAGTAGGTAGTGTAGTAAATGGTACATACCCTCATAATTTCAACTTTCTAGCTTCAGTAGTTTGGGCTGGGCATTATTTCCAAATAATCGCTTGCTCCTTTATATATTACTAGCAGCGCCCTGCGGTTTTACCCGCGTAGTTCCCGTTCCCGTGGGAATTCCGGGATAAAAAGTATCCTATGTTCTATTCCAGACTATAATCTACCTCTGTGCTAAATTTCATCCAGATCCGTTCAGCCGTTCTGGCGTGATAAAGGAACAAACATCCATCCATCTATCCATCCATCTAAACTTTCACGTTTATAATATTAGTGATTCCAGACTATAATCTATCTCTGTGCCAAATTTCATCCAGATCCGTTCAGCCGTTCTGGCGTGATAAAGGAACAAACATCCATCCATCTATCCATCCATCTAAACTTTCACGTTTATAATATTAGTGAGAAGATACAAATGGTACTTATACGTAAAGTTAAACCCATTTTTTTATATAAAGTACAAAGGCCACCAGGGAATCATGGATTAAAAAACATACTGTTCGATTAAGTGGTCTCGTTGGTCGCAAGCTTTAAAAACTCTTCTTCAGTTGCCAAAAATTTCGAACTGACGATGCGCTCTACTTTTCTCGAGTTTCGAAACTCTATTTTAGGCTTAACTGTTTTTGTTTGAGTGGTTTCCAGCGGCAGTGGGTAGGTACTCAGCTTTATTTATTGTTTGGCCGCTATTATTACGGTTTTATTCATATTCCTCTGACGTGAAAGTATCATCGAATAATAATGGCTAGTATAGGTTTGCACAATAACAAAACGAAAGAAGTTATCGTTCACTTCGCTGAACTGTCAGTGTTGTCAAAGATTGCACTATAAAAGGATGAAAATATTTAGTAACAATTCCGCGAAAAATACCTTCTTCGACAAGTTCTAACAAAATGTAGTCCGCCTTGTAGAAGAAAACGACGAGAACTACAAAATGAAAAAATACCTATCAAAGCAAGACGTCCACTAGTTTCGTCTCTCCACGAGACATCATCAGGACACCACAATACTCGACCTTAACACTGAGAGCGCCAAGCAACAACGGCAGAGTCCCACCAGAGATGTTGCCACGGAGCTCGGAGTGGCAACGCGGAGTCTCGTTATATTTTGCAATGGATTTCCGCAAAGTAACGCCTGAATCTATTATTTATAAAGATTGCACTGTTAAAATACAACGAATCACTCAAACCCATTCGGAACAACAATCTTATTGGCAGACTTGTGGCTAATTTCCCACTCGACTCTATTTCCCATTGCGACCTCTCCTTTTTTGAAAATGAAACAGAATTATTTTTTTGCTATTTTCAGAAAGCGCGAACGTTTTTTTTTCAAAGTTACTCGAAACATATCTGGCCAGTATCCGAAAATAAAAATAATAAGGCTGTGACATAACTTATGACCCGACTACAGAAGATACAAAACTCAATAATCATCGAAGTTTGAAAATTTTCTTAGTAAAATTCCAAACCCTGGAAGTTTCAGCGTAAAAGCAGTGTACTGAAGGCGAAGTACAAAGCCTCTGACGTCACAATAATATATGACTATGGATTTCCGAAACAGCGTCGATTACGTTGGAAATACCATCAATTACTCTTTCAGCGACTTTGCAACACGACACAAAACCTTTATCGGAATAAAATGAGTTCTCATTCTTTCCCGAAGAAAATATTGTGTAAGCGCTGAGTGGGTTTATTTGGAAAATGGTTGTTCCACTGGTCATTTATCATGTGTTTTTTGTTCTTTTAACAAGTAGATTGCAAAAGCGAAATCGATTGAAAACCTTTCAAAGATTTTCAAAGGGCCTTACCCAACACCATTATAGAATACCCAACACCTATTATTTATTACCCAACACCTGGACTATACTTGGTTTTATATACATACTTATAACCCAAATTAATTTTAATTTACAGATGAATTTTTTTTTATAAAATATTTTCAGACGCTGACTGGACGATTTGATGATACTGTTAGCTTGTCGCAGATTTTCAAAACATTTTTTTTTCTAATTTGTATGTACACTCAAATCTATCCACACGCATTGCACAATCTCTCATTATACCCTCAGGTTTGCTGTAAGAAAACTCTTTTAGGGTTAAGCTCGCCTTTGTACATAGCCATTAATTGTCCACTTTATGTATTATGTTTCTTGTGTGTACAATAAAGAATTTAAGAAGATTGAATCGTGAATTTTCGTTCATCTGTCTTCCATTTCCGAATTCAAATTTGAGCCTTTTTTGGTGCGCTTGAACAAATAATGCATTATTGAAGCTTTGTATTTTGGTTTTGGGGATTACCTTGGTGTTACCTCATTGTTTTCTGTTATTGTTTCAGTGTTTTGTGAAGTTTTTATTGAAGTTGACATAAAATATCTTAGATTCTAGTTGCGAGTATTATGTAGGTATGCTACAAAGGAAGGTGTTTGCGCAGCGAGCACGCCGTGACGTCACCGCGGGCACGCAACGAGATCGCGGCGTACGATCTGCGTTTTGAACACTAGCGTCGACGGCACCCATCGCAGTGAGCACGCTGCGTACCCGCGGCGTCGGCGTCGTCACGACGAGTCCGCTGCGCAATAGCCTCTCTTTGAAATTGCTCGCAAATCACCAGAGTAATAAGGCTCGTAGATACATAATAATCCTAAAACTTCAAGACGTCCTTTGTAGTATTTGATGGAATAAAAATGAAAGCCTTCTCTAGATCCTCGCTGAAGAGCTCTTAATGGTAGGCTTAAGTACTTTTCTCTGTGATTTATCTTTTTTGTCATACAGACGAGCCTAGGCTTCGCGGCTTTCAAATGACTTATACTTAAAACCTGCGAATGCTTTCAACAAGTTTTTTATGAGGAAAAAAATGGCAAACAATAAGGTTATTATTTATAGTAGGTTCCTATCTTTTTTTAATTTTGTTGTCGCTCCAACATTAGGTTATTCAAATGTTTTGTTTTATAGTTTATTTTATTACGAAAGTTATTGTGTATATAATTTGTGTGTCACACAAACTATTTGTAATACAAAAAAAGGCACGGCAGAGGCGAGTTCCAGCAAAAATGAATGGGAAAGAAATAGAAAGATAATGAATGTCCAGCAGTGGACTGATATAGGCTGATGATGATGATGATGATGAATGATGTTCGTATTTTAAGAGCAAATATTAATCTATAAAATTTTATCTACAACATTTTTAATTTAAGTACTGATAACAAAATTAAACATTCTAGGTATAATCAGCCCCGTTGTCCACGAATTGTTATATTAATTTATAAAATTTGAGCTCTAATATTTTTAATGTGAGTACAATTGTAACAATTACCTTGTAGGGTAAAAACGGTAACAGATAGTGGTAAAGCTATTTACGGTAAGTGCGAACCTCTAAACTCCCATACAAACGTACTTTCCGATTCATTTGTAAACTACACCCTTTATTGAAATGAAATTTTGCATACATAATCGGACCAGAAGACAACAAAATCATCATTAAATGAGAGCGAAAGAAAGAAATATCACTTGAAGTTGAATAAAAACATGTTTAGATTTATTTTAATTTCGTTGACATCGGTGACGTAGTTTCCAAATGAATCGGAAAGTACTTACGTTTGCATGTGGCTTAGAGGTCCGCACCCACCTTAAGCAGGATCATACATTATTTGTGAATAATTAACATAAACAAATAAAATTACAATTAAATAATAGAATGAAATGAAATGGGTGATCTATGGATCAGATGAGCTACCCGTAGATTGTATGCAACAGTCCGCAATTAGCTCAATTGTTTCAATTATAAATACTAGTTTTTATTGAATTTTTCCTTCGAGCTCTGTTAAAAACGCTTCCGCTCTCGCTCTTGATTTTAACTGGCAAAGACTCTAAGATGCGCTTCCGCCCCCGCTTTCGCTCCTGCATTAATCCTCAAGCGTAGCCACCCCGCGACATTTTCCCGACAATGCCCGACAGTTTAGGAAATATTTTATCTTTCTTCATAAAGGGAACTAACAATGGCAGAGTGATGTATTTAGGAAATAAATGTCAGGTCATCATTCAATGTTATGTGTGCCAACGGATTTTGCTGGAAGGTTGTCCATAAATATTAATGATATGAAAGGCCTTAGTGATAGACCTGGATACCTATGGTCTAACACTAAGGCCCGTATTATGAAAGCTTGCTCAGTCATCGACCTCTGTTTGTGTAAAGGCCTCTAATAGCGCACACTAGGAGAGGCCAATGGGCTGATGAAGAGGATGACGATAGCTAATTTGTAGAACATTTTTTTAAATCCCAGCTGATCAGTTTTCTCAATCAGGTTCATCGGATATTTTACCTTTGAGTTCACCTACATGCCGTTTCAAGAGAAAAATGTGTTTTTGTCACAAAACACCTTTACACTGGGGCTCTAAATTTCGGAATGATTTTTACTTATGGTAAGAGCTTGCCTAGCTTTTGTCAGTGCAATACCCTAACCCTTCCTAAAACTTTTTACATTTTCAATTCTTATGTTGTCTATAGTGATCGGTTGAACCTACTGATGTTATTTTGGTTTCAGAAGTTAAAAGTGTTATGGTTATTTTTAATGAAAATCCTTTGAAAATGGTATCTATAATAGAAAATAATTCAGGTCATCTTGTGTTTCCGCAATAGCCGCTATATCATCTTCGAATCTTATGAACTTGATCGTTTCCCCGTTGAACTTTTTTACACCCCTAATTTGAAGTTTCAAATATTTTCTTTATAGCTACTTCTATAGAATGAATGGAAAGTGGAGATCCTTGTGCTACCATAAACCAATGTTGTACATGTTAAAATTGTTAAAGCGAGACAGCATAGTGCGAAACGCTCTCATACAAATACAACTGACAGTTTTTTCACTGTATTGTTGTCGCATACAAACGCGTCGAAGTGCAAATGGTTTAAACTTGAGCGCTATGTGAGCTATGTTTTAACCACGGCAGCGAAGCCCTTTTCAAAAATTAGTCTGTAATCGAAATCCTTTCTTACTTAAAACCTGTAGTGCTCTAATTATTTTCCGTTTTTACGCGAGTGTCCCAGGTGCCTTAATCCGAGTACCCCTACCTCCGAAACTAATTACACGCTCTGTAAAAAAGTCCTATAAAACCGGGGTTGTTTGTCCCTGAAATGAGGACCTCTCCAAAATAAATAAGAGGCATGATTCCCTTGAAAGTTCCGTGGTATTAAACAAACAAACTGAACGCATCTTCGCTTAGTAAATATCTCTTTGAGATCAACTGTTCAGTATTATAAAGTTTATATACAGTAATTTTACAAAACATCAGAAATTCTCGTTAGGAATATACATACACTTGATGTCTCACTCAAAAGAGGATGCTTCAAAAAATGTTAGCGCAACACAATTTAACTCATTACACTACATTGTACACCAATATTGTACAAGAAAATACCAAAATAGAAGAAAAGAGATATAACAAAGTTGCACAAATGGGCGGCCTTGTCTCTAAGAACGATCTATTCCAGACAACCTTGGGATGGATACAAAGCAGTAACTTGTACACGTATAGACATAAGACACACATGACAGTGACTGTTACTTGAACTTTAGCAGCGCATCAGCATAATAAACTGACCTACCTCTACATTGTTTGTAGCAGTCTGCAGTTAGCTCTACTGTTTCAATTGTTAACAAAGTTCTAATATGTTTCTCATCTTTAATTGTAATATTCTTTGTCAATGATTTACTATTTAAACTTTTTTTTAAAGTAGGTAGAATTATATTTAAAATGAGAATAACCCAAAGGATTTTTTAACAAAAATCTCAGCTGTTTCAAAAGCAGCTGCCCAGTACATCCGCAGAAAGTTTATCAAACTGAAAAGTTTCAACTGTTTCAAACATTATTGAATTTCCAGAACATCGGCATACAGCATCCAAAGCGTATCCCGGAGCGTTTTTGCAAACTCTACCGAATTCTCCCAACAAGATAATTCTGTTTTCTTTGTCTACTCCGTCCATTGTATTGAGCGAGTTTGTATACTGCAGTATTTTGTTTAAGAAGGCCACTTGGTCAATTGTGCTTTTCAAGCGAAGAAAGAAACTGTCTAGTTTTTAGGGTTCCGTACCAAAGGGTAAAAACGGGACCCTATTTCTAAGACTTCACTGTCCGTCTATCCGTCTGTCACCAGGCTGTATCTCATGAACCGTAATAGTTAGACAGTTGAAATTTTCACAGATGATGTATTTCTGTTGCTGCTATAACAACAAATACTAAAAACCAGAATAAAATAAATATTTAACTGGGCTCCCATACAACAAACGTGATTTTTTTTGCCGTTTTTATAGATAATGGTACGGAACCCTTCGTGCGCGAGTCCGAGTCGCACTTGGCTGGTTTTATTTTTTATTTCTTTCCTAACCTTTGTTTAAGATGTCATTGTGATGAGCTCCTTCAATCGTATGGTAGACTATTTCCTTTGCCAACCTTTTCATCTCGCAAAACATATAAAACCACTGAAAAAACGTTGCTCGTTGCACTGAACATTTCGTTGCTTTTGGAAACCATAACCATTTTGAAGTAAACAAAGTGGATTTTGACTACACTCAGACAGAATAGAAAGACTTCTAACAAATCAAAGTAATCATTAAATAATGTGCGTGTGACACACAACACGCACAATATTCAATGGTTACTGTGATCATTCGTGTGTACTCACAAGTAATATAATGTTTAACAATAGTGTTATAAAAGAATTGAGTTCTAAATATTGACTTTGACGACCTCTGTGGCGCGGTGGGCGAAGGTCCGCCTAGGACGCAGGAGGTTGCGGGTTCGATTCCCGCCTTGGGACAAATATTTGTAAGACCTGCAGGTATTTGTTCCAGGTATTCTGGTCGCTTTCTATGTATGGTAAAAAAATATCTTTAAATGTAATGTATTGTATTATGTATATCAGTTGTCTAGTACCCATAACACAAGCTCTGCTTAGCTTGGGGTTAGATAATGCTGTGTGAATTGTCCAGGATTATTATTATTATTAACATAGTTAAAACAAAAGACAGATGCGTCTATCCATTCGCTTTTCGTTCGTTTGAGAGATAATGTAAAAAAAAACACCATCATCATAATAAAGAGCTAGACACCTTTCTTCATTTTCTATTGCTAATCTGAATCAAGTGATAACCTCCCACGCTCTTTCTAAAATACTTCATCGATCCGTCGTGAAAATCATAATATGATTTTCACGACGGATCGATATTACTACGCACTTACAAAATATTCCATAAAATGATGTAATATAATATAAGTGCGTAGAAGACCTATTTCAAACACAACTGGTATTCTGTTTTTCCAAAAGTTGTGTACCTACTTCATTAGGCTCTGTTATTTATTTCCCTTCTCATTGTTCGGGACAGACAAACAATTAAATGACAAAAGGCCTGTAATAGTCCAATTTAGATACGAATACCGACCGCGGCTTTTGTTGTTTGTTTTGTCTGATAATCACCAGTGTTTCGAGATAGAGATAAGATTTTAATCAGTGTCTCATAGATAAAATAAGTTTCATTATTCGGATTCAAAAAACAATGAGCTTAGCAAATAATGTAGCAGTCAGCTGTAATAAATAAAATAAAAAAACCTTTTCCATAACAAGTTAAGTATTTACAATTGAGGAAAAAAATATTTGCTTATTATTAATTCCTAAGAAATTAATAAATCCCAAAAATTTACGATCCCGACGGGATTCGAACCCGCACCTTCCCCTTCAGCGCAGGGGTGCTCTTTTTCCAACTAAGCTACGTGATCTTATCTAGTCGGCCCGAAAATCTTTGGGAGTTCTTTCGGCACTTACGCCGTCAGCGTCAGTCAGTGTAGGTGGCGCTGACGGCGTAAGTGCCGAAAGAACTCCCAAAGATTTTCGGGCCGACTAGATAAGATCACGTAGCTTAGTTGGAAAAAGAGCACCCCTGCGCTGAAGGGGAAGGTGCGGGTTCGAATCCCGTCGGGATCGTAAATTTTTGGGATTTATTAATTTCTTAGAAATTACCCAGAGTATAATAAATAAAAACCTTAGAATCAAGCAACGGCAAAACCTCTCGTCAAAGAACTAAATGTAAATTTGGTCTTTGAGCAGAATTGGATAACTTCATTGTTTCCTCTGTAGGTGGCGCTGACGGCGTAAGTGCCGAAAGAACTCCCAAAGATTTTCGGGCCGACTAGATAAGATCACGTAGCTTAGTTGGAAAAAGAGCACCCCTGCGCTGAAGGGGAAGGTGCGGGTTCGAATCCCGTCGGGATCGTAAATTTTTGGGATTTATTAATTTCTTAGAAATTACCCAGAGTATAATAAATAAAAACCTTATTATTAATTCAATTGCTAAGGAACCCTCTGCGGGTATAGGCCTCCTCCAGCTGTAGTAATTTTTTTTCTGCCTTCTACTTTCGTTGACCATGCTTTTCCTTCTATCTGTACAATCTCGTCTTGCCATCTTTCTTGAGGCCTTCTTTGTCTCCTCTTTCAATAGGAACCTTTCCAGTAGTGGTCTTGTGTGTCCATCTTTCATCTTTGCAGTCATCAGTATAACAGTCAAATTATTCTACGATTCTGCAAGAAGTAATTTAAAAAATATAAAACACGACTGCCTTAACTTTTTGGCATTCACTCCGGATGATATAAGGATTTTACCCGAATCTATTCTATAGTGAATCATAAGTATTTACCTCTGATTCCTGAAAAATGTACTACTTGTTTTGGTTTTGTAAAAATAACCAGGTGCTGTTCGGTTATTTCGATCTTCCGAAATATTAACAACATGCCTCTTGCTTTTTCAGCATACAAATTTTGTACACTGCTGAAGGCGCCTTCCCTAAACAGAGGGTTGTCATAATCACTACCCTTCCAGAAGGAAGCTATGGTTCTTCCTACAGCGTGTTAACTTCGTCGACTCTCACGTCATTCACGAGCGGATTAGGAGGGGTCGATAATTAGTAATGTAACCGAGCAAATAGCGTAACTGTAAGAATGTTCATAATAACCCGACCATTAAATAAAACCTCAAAATAATTCAATGGAAGAAAAAAAAATCTTTAGAAGAGTCAAGTCACAGCATTCATAAAGATTTATTATGAAGGAGTTTGACAACCATGTTAAAAATGACGGTCCGTTTACATTGTAACGACCCGATCCGGTGCGACATTTTGAGAAAAAGATTTGAAAAATGCTAGCAAATGTTCACGTGATGCATTTCGTGTGTCATGGCTTTTCCAGTGAAGAAAACTAGTCAAAAAAGTTTGAACAGAAAAGAGGGCGCTATGATTTTGGAGCTGTCAAATTAATTGAGATCAAAAAATATTTAATGTTTATTTGCATAAGGGGTGTTGTCTTTATTGGAAAACGCATTAAAATTTATAGTATTTTTAGAATGTTTTATCAGAAAATCTCATCACTAATCACTATCACTAATCACTAATCTCATCTCACTAATATTATAAACGTGAAAGTTTAGATGGATGGATGGATGGATAGATAGATGGATGGATGTTTGTTCCTTTATCACGCCAGAACGGCAAAACGGATCTGGATGAAATTTGGCACAGAGATAGATTATAGTCTGGAATAGGACATAGGCTACTTTTTATCCCGAAATTCCTACGGGAACGGGAACTACGCGGGTGAAACCGCGAGGCGCTGCTAGTATACTATAAATTGTTAATATCTTCTCTTCACTGTATATTTTCTCTGCTCAGCCATGGGATTGTAATGCATGGCCATATTTATTCTATTGTTAAACTCAAAGGTTTCACTAACATTGTATACACGAAAAGGTGTTGAGATTGTGCAGAGGATTTCATCTCGTCCCTTAACAATGTAACAGCTCCAACGTAACAAAAAATAATAAGGTCTTCGCTGGAGGCCAGAAAGACATGACAACCTTAAAATTATGGTAATGAGAAAAGTAAGCAACACGGACGTGCCCAAACTTTCCCCATAAATTATTAATATTCGTCGAGTTAAGTCGATTCTACGAAATGTATCGTACCAGTCGACATTTTGTAACTTCAGCCCCGGTGAAGTCAATACCTGCGTCAAAGTATTAACTACCACTGTTTTGTATTCTGTGACGCGAAGTTTTGATGTGATGCCCTTAGGCTTCGGGTAACTTGATTGAGGGTTGATTAAACCATTATGCATTGATTGGATTGGTTGGATTTGAAACATTTCTCTACTGGTACCTACTGTATGCTATTTCTACTAGGTATGAGAAAAATCAAATACAAAAACCGTTTTGCATTAAAAGCCCGGCCGTCAGTTCCCTCTTTTCAGGTTCAAAAAACTCAACGTTCTTTTTTTCTTTGAGATCTTACAGGACATTTTGACACGTCAGAAATTTCAAATCACATACTTAAAACATATTAGGAAATCCAAATGTTGACAACCTGAAAACAAGAATGCGTATGTCCATGAAAAATCTCGGAACAGAGTCCACCCTCCAAGAGCGTTTTTGGTAGACGAACCGAGATACCGCCAATTTTGGAAAATTTTATGAGTTATTAAACCAAATCTTACGTGTTATTGAAATTGAATTTGTATTAAATTATTTTGTGTAGCTTGAATTTTATTGACAGCTCACGGATTTCGCCTGAGATAATTTGAGAATTTCCCATTTTCGCAAACCGAGATCCGTATAAAAATTTTCCTAGTCGCCTTATCAAATACAAGCCGCTACTTGCGGTTTGACTTACGTGGTTATTGGATAAAACGTTTAATAGCACCCTGACGATGTTATTAAACGTTTTATCCAATAACCACGTAAGGAAAGGGAATTAGTTAGTAAAATACGTAATTTTTAAATAGGAATTGGGAGATTACTTTTTGTACTAATCGTGATTTACCCATGAAGTCGTTTCGAGATGTCGAGGTGTACGAGGGGCGTTCAATTAGTTCTCGGTAAGGTATGAAAAAAAAACAGACAGAGAAGGGCTTAAACAAATAACAAAATTATACGTAACAAAGCAAGTTGGAATATCTTTTACAGAGTTTTTGAATTTCACTGTTTGTTGGTTAAAATGGCGAGGGATTAATTACCATTTTTCGACGCTGTTCTTTCACAAAAACCATTCAGGGTACCGGAGTAAAAGGGGTACTGTAATTCTATTTTAGTAACGGCTAAAGGTAGCTACGGTCCGATTGCGCTTTGATTTTATTTGAAACTTGTGTTCTGCAGCTTGGGTTGGCATTTCTATTATTAGAGCGAAACTGCGGTAGTCTTTCGAGCTTTGTTGGAGCAAAATGTGGAATCTAATCCATCAATGAAAAGTCAGATTCTCGCCTCGGGGTAGATGTTTATACGATCTGCAGATATTGGTTCCGAGTGCATGTTCTGAGTGCTATAAAGAGGTAGTACCTATCAGTTATCTAGTAAGTACCCATAACACGGGCTCTGATTAGCTTGTGGCCCTATGCGTCTGTAATGTATTTCGAATTTCGAATTCTATTTTGTTTTGATAATAGTTAGGTGCATAAAGGTTTTATGTATACTGAGCAGTACCAGCTTCACTGGCTGGTTACAATAAAAAAGAAAACGCGGGAAACTGACAAAAGAGCATCGCGGTGAAATTTTTTACTTGATTATTTTGACCAGTCTGAGCTTGATACGTTGTAATTAATTTTTGTGAATGAATTGTGAAAACGAACTCTTCAAGCGACGAATCCTCCAATTCAATTTAAATTACTCGCATTGTTTGAGTAAAGTACTATACAAGCCTTGGTCCGCAATGACTGCCCTGTTGGCCACGATAACCTGGCCTCAAGCTAAGCTTGCTATGGTCTCGGTCTTCATTTCAGCTTGGCCATCAAGGGCTGCAATGCTGACCGCGCTGTGATGGCCTGGACCTGCGCTACGCTTCGCTTTCAGCCATCTTCAATCGTGGCCAGCAACCCAGCCATTACAGACCTCGGAAGTAATGTACCTACTATTTTATTATTTATTATTAATTATAACAGTCGACTAGCTCCTAGCTAGTGTTCAGGGTATTTTCTTTGTATACTAAAAACATCTCGA
Source organism: Eupithecia exiguata (assembly GCA_947086465.1). Lineage (NCBI taxonomy): Eukaryota > Metazoa > Arthropoda > Insecta > Lepidoptera > Geometridae > Eupithecia > Eupithecia exiguata. Next base: position 9,615,722 of record OX352240.1, on the reverse strand, counting down.
TCGACATAGATAATAGAGAAATCCTAGAGAAAGACATACGCTACTTTATGTCCCTGAAAGTTTATTGTGTGAAGTCTCACACAATAAACTTTCATACATTTTATACAAAGAAAATACCCTGAACACCTGGAACAAATATTTACAATCGTACTTTTGCCCCGAGGCGGGAATCGAGCCCGCATCCTCCTACGTCGCAGGCGGACCTTCGCCCGATGCGCCATATGGAGCTTGCCATGGTATGATACGTTCTGTACGGAACCCTCTGAGCGCAAGTGTCGAGCCATATTTTTTAAAAATTAGGTTTAAATTGTAAATGAATAAACCTGGGAAGCTCAAAGCGGTCCAGCTTTTGTCAGTTATCCTTGTTTAGTTTTTCAGATGGTTTGAAAAAAGTGAAATTACATTTGGCGCAAAGTGTTTGGATTAGGGTCTCTTTGATTTTTTTTGGGGGATCTTTGAGAAAAAGAGTTGTATTCGTAGTTTAACAAGATTGTCCTACCTGTTTTGGGACTTCTTTATTTCCTGCTATTTGGTTACATTGGGTAAGCTTTAATTTGCATTTTTAAGCATATTTTTTAACCTTTTTTGGATATCTCATTTATATTGATGATTAAGTGAATTTTATACCTTATATTTTATACTCTACACTAACGGCTGCCCGTGGATTCGCACGTGCTTTTCAAGTAGCCTTGTCCGTCCCCAGGATACCGTTTACCTTCCTGTGAAATTTCACTAAGATCCGTTAACCAACTCGCAGTGACTTTAGTTCTTCCGTGATCATGGCGCATGAAACTGTGCCGAAATATTGGAAAACTCAAAAATTAAATCATGGTAAATATCCCGTTCTAAATGATTTCTATAGGTGTTAAAAGGTAACAGACAGAGAGACAGATAGAAGGACCGAGTTACATTCGAATTTATAATATAGTATAGATAATGAGACCAAGGAAAGTATGTATATTTTTCAAGATTGACATTAAAGATATATGTGCTGATATTTTGAAGATATTCCGGAAGCTGATTATTGTAAAGATATTTATGAGACGAGAACAAAAGCAACGGAAATTTAGTGAAGTTAGCCTTTGATCAGTGAACAGATCGAATTAACCTTTTCAAGTAACTTGGTAATAAACTTGATGAATTTTCAGGCATTTGAATTATCTTTACTTTTAAAGTTTGTTTACAGAGTCTTGAGTATAGATTAGAGATTCTCTTACTAGTGACATCGCACTTGTATTAAAAATGCGAAAATTTTGATGGATGATAAATTGGTTGCTTAGTTAGGGCGTGAAGGAAGGACAAACAAACAAACACACTATCGCATTTATAATTATAAGTTAGGATATAGATTTAAGACGCATCTAAGGGTTAACTACAAACCTTATTTGTGTTGAAAGAACACCAACGCTTCATCCCTTATCGACGTACTTCGTTCGAGGGAAAGTCCCTCGTTAAGGTTGGTGTTGTATTCGTCTATTAACACTAATAAGGTTTGTAGCTAACCAGCTTACATCTGTAATGTTGTGTGTTTTTGTTTTTATAGTAAAAAAATATAGGTACCTAGATATTTTAACCTTTTAAAAAATAAGTTAAGTTTTAATTACAATCAAGGAATTGAAAATCCGAATTAGTATTTTCAAAGTCGATTAGAAAAGTACATTTGTTTACAACCTATTTGTTTTGAACATTATCAGCAACGAAAAAATGCATTCCAAGACACGTGCCAACCCTAACTTTCCCCGTAAAGTTTACAATTAAAACCGCTATCATTGTCATTATAAGGTTCAAAATCCAATTCTTATTTTTTCAGAAGCGGCACCATTAATCCCTTTAAAACACGGAAAGCTAAATTGGCAACCTTACAAACTGGGTGAGCATAAACTTGGAAAATCAACTTCAAAGAATTATAAACTCTAGAAACGCTTGCGAGATAGCTGAGAAATAAACTTTGAAACAAAAACCTATAAAGTTGAAACTTGAATGAATGGATAACGTTAGTGTAGCAGTTATTTTGAATTGAATAAGCTTCTAAGGTTTTTATTTATTATAGTACTCTGGGTAATTTCTAAGAAATTAATAAATCCCCAAAAAAAAAAAAAAAAAAACCTTAGAATCAAGCAACGGCAAAACCTCTCGTCAAAGAACTAAATGTAAATTTGGTCTTTGAGCAGAATTGGATAACTTCATTGTTTCCTCTGTAGGTGGCGCTGACGGCGTAAGTGCCGAAAGAACTCCCAAAGATTTACGGGTCGACTAGATAAGATCACGTAGCTTAGTTGGAAAAAGAGCAACCCTGCGCTGAAGGGGAAGGTGCGGGTTCGAATCCCGTCGAGATCGTAAATTTTTGGGATTTATTAATTTCTTGAATAAGCTTATGAAAGATTCACCGAGAGGCGAAACGGTTGCGGAAAATAGGCTTGACTACTACTGGGGAATAATTCTTACGTATTGTCTGATAAAAATAATGCAGTGAAATTAATATTTCTTCAAGGCCAGTCGTATTAGATATAAAAACTAATTTTAAAGTTTAAATAAAATAATGGCGCGCCAAAACGATAATCTCTGTCAATGCTCCGGTGACATGACTCGATGATTTCACACCTCACGCCACACTTAACAAGAAGAACAACACGCCCTGTAATCTATGATAGGTGTGACGTCACCAGCGATGCAACCAAACGTAGAGTATTTTCAGTCACGTATAAAATAAGCTAAAATAGGCATATTTTTAATAAAAATCACCCGATTACGCTTTTTTTACGTTGTTACTGACTAGGATGAAAACAATTTGCAACTTATTTTCAATGTAGTCGAATAGCCTATTGGCCAAGAATGACTCTTACTAATGATGAAATCATGGTAGCTACTAATAGAAAACTAGCTTCTGCCAACGGCTTCGTACTCACTTTACAGAGATAAAAGTGTAGGCTATGTCTTTCCCGGAGATATCGTCTACCTCTCTGCTAAATTTTATTAAGAACCTTTCAGCCGTTTGGGCTTGTTTTGAAAAGTTAACAGACTGACAAAGAAACAGACTGAGGCATTTTACTAAAAAAGAAAAAAAATCTATGTACCTTAGACCTCGATAGATGGCAGGATCTTTCGCGGATATATAAAAGTTGTGCTAGAATGTCATGTCAACTTTTAAAGGGTCTATGCCATATAATTTCAAACTAAAAGCACCATATTTTCATCCTGATAGAGTTGTTTTTTTACATAAAAAGTCATTAATAAGTGTTCTGTGTAATAAGGCCTCATATTCACAAATACTATTAACTATTGTAAACCGTAATAATGTTTGTGTAAACCTGTCGAAACATCGGGAGCATAAGGTAAATAAACGCGATAAATACCCGTTATTTAGTATTTATGAATATGTGTTCAGATCGCATAAGTTTCAAAATATTTAGAGGCCTCATTGTCTTCGAATTTATACATAATAATGCTCTACCAAAAATCAGCAGAGGAAATTGAGAATGATAGTTTTGATCATATTTCCACGAATATTTTATTTATTTACGGAAATTATTACCAGCAATTCAATTAACTCACCAAAAATACAATTAAATACCCTAACGCCATTCAGCTTCACTAATCCACATATATTTCAACTATCGAAAGGGAGCTAATAATACCTGTCAAATGCAATAAAGGAAGGATCCACATAAATCGGGAATGGTTGGATACGTCGCGACCATTGAGTGGATTCTTTTACGGGTACCTACTAAATGGTAGTGGCTAAGTTATGTCTGGGATTGGTTATATCTATAAAGAATCAAAAAAGTCAAAAGTGAATAACTTTATTTCTTTAGGCTTACAAAATGAGCACTTAGACATGTCAAATTTTTATATAAACACATACTGTGGCCAATCTCAATTTATAATGTTTGTAATCATTGGCCCCATAAATAAACTAATAATTGCTGTTTATTTTTTGACAGAATTTGCACTACTTGTCGATTTGAGTTCTTTCTTGCTTCTTATTGCTGTAAATTATTTTTCAAACACGACCTCAAAAGAAATATCTTTTTGGGGGGTGAGTTGTACCTTGTACCTTGAGAATGGTTTGAGTATAGGATGCTTCTTCTAGCGAGGGGACTGGATTAGCCGTTATGGTATTTTATAAATAAATGTATCATTTTCTTTGCATTGAACTCCTTAACTTAACAGAAAATGATTGAGTATTTACGGTACTCCCATAGGTAATTGGATAACCTAGTGGATTTTAATTCATGTATGGTACTACATCTTGGTTCGCAGTTAACCCGCCTTCATTCATAATGTGTAGGTACTACTAATCACTCGTTCGCACACCCACTGTAAAATGATGATTATAATAAACGAAGCAGAAATACCTACTTATTTTCTGTAAAAATAATTCCCTTTGAACCGTTAACGCTTAAATAACGTGATCTAATACTTGCGCTAAATTTAGAAGCGACATCTTGTTCTGAAAAAGACATTAAAAAACCCATAAAACTTCTTCAAGCCAGCTATGCCACGGCCTCTTCCAGGAATTATTTATATTGCCTGTGATATATTTTTTGAGTCCGCAGCGTTTTTTAATTGTACCCCAATTAACTTTATTCCAGCCCTCGGCCGGGGTTGGCAATTACATTAGGTTGGTACTCAGCCCGAGAAAATTGGAGAAAATATAAAAACAATTAAATTTATTTCTTTCGAGGTTTTAAGAGGAAATTGACGGAAAGTGCCGGATGCTTCTGATAAAAATAAATATTCGACTTGATTAATATAAGACTGAACTGATTTGAAACGAAAGGTTTTTGTGCTTTTAATGTGTATATCAGAAATGATGTAAATGATCTTAATTATAAAGGAACAAGCGATTTTCTGTGGACAACGCCCAGCTCAAACCGCTGAAGCTAGAAAGCTGAAATTTGGAGGGTAGGTACCTTTTAATACACAACCTCTCGATAAGAAGAGATTTTAGGAATAGAATTTCCTAAGGGGGTTAAAAGGGGGGGGGGGGGGTTGAAGTTTTTTTGGTGTTTTTAACCAGCGCAGCGGCCCGATTTCCTTTTTTGAGAATTTTTGAAAATTCCTGAAACACGTGTTTTAACTGCATAGATACCTGGAATCAAATATAGGCTACTTTTTATCCCATAAAACAGTTTCCATAGGATAGAAATAACTTTAAAACGTTTCCATAGAAAAAATGCGTGTGAAACTGCGGGTAAAAACTAGTTTAATAATAATACAAAATGTGTCATAGAAGATGGTCATAGAATAGAATATGTGTCAACAAATTTATTTGACAAGTGTTCCCTATGGTTGAAACAAATGAAATGAAAAGTTGGACGTGAACAAAGCCGCACTAGAAGCTAGTTCTGGACTAGTTATCTAGTCCGCTAGGTTTATTTTCCAATGCTGAGTAAGGGAGTTATTGGAACTGTTAATTGGACGACTGCTTCGAGCAGCCGGCGTTGCGCAGACAATTCTATTGCCAGACGTTACTGAGAACTGCAATACTGTTACGTCGTGTCTGGTTTCTCGTTCGCTTTGACATCCTTTAAGGTGGGTACTTACCGGCATTACGAGGCTGTTAATTAACGCGCTACACACAATCAAGCATTATAAGTTACTAAGTTACATAGCGCTTTCAAAGAAGGCGCTCGCAACGATCGGTTCCCCAAAAATAGCGATATATTGTGTATAGATAATTTAAATACGAGAAATAAGAATAAATTCGCTGTGCTCACAACTAGGCTACACAAGATTAATGTATCTTTCAAAGGGCAATGCTCCTACAACAAAACTCCAGTTGAGTTGCAAAAATTATCAATATATATAAATTCTAACAAATTGTCAAACATATCCTTTGTAAAAAATCATCTTCAATCATGAAATTAAATATCAGATTATCTAGATTCTAGAGGATAAGAAAGCTTGAGACGAATTTTTCTCCAACTCGAAGACTAAGATTCTAACAAGCTAAAGGTTTCTTGTTGGCTTCTTTTCTTTACCATAAAAAGATTGAAGTTGACACGATTTGCTTCAAACTTAGTGTGAAAAAAAAACATAATATTTACAAAAACGGGTATCGAACAGCCCATGAAACGGGATTTCTTTATTGAAAACGGGTTTCAGGAATTTCCGACTCCTGCAATAGGGTTTCAGCTGGTTTAGAGATTTTTTCCCTATATTCCACGCGAATGAAATCGCGAGGGTAAGCTAAAAATAATAATTCTACTTGCAGCTCAAATGTTTCAATAGCTACTATAATAGTTCTAATCTGTTTCTATCATTTGATTAAAATTTTCTTAACGAACAAAATTAAAGTACCTACCTAGTTAAAATATCAAAAGAATGTGAAAAACAAAATTTCAATATTCAGGCAATTTTGTTTTTTGAAACTTTAAAAGCTTAAACACGTGTCGTGTGAAATCCTTAACTAGTTAGTAGTTTTTCATTCACAAAGTCCGCAGAGAACTGACCGTTTTAAATTTAACTTGTATTAACATAATTTCAAAAGGAATCGTTTATTCCTTCATAAACAGACCCCTACCATGAGTTTCATAGAGCTTCAGGTAGATTTAGTTCATTCGCCACGGTCATTATAATCAATTTCCATTTTATGGGTCTTGTGCACACATCATGTGTAAAAATTATTATAAACAACGCTGCATGTCACCAGCTACCTACACAAAATGTTGTAGTGCTATTCTAAAGAATTAAGAGTAACGCTTTAACTACTGAAGTTTCATCTTTCAGGTGCATGTCTGTGTCTAACACACTGATTCATAAATCCATCATCATCTACCTACAGCCTATCCTACCTACACTGGCCTATCTACTGGCCTATCTACTGGCCTATCTACTGGTGGAAGGCCTCCTTGCTAAGCGCCTTCTTGCTTTCTTCTTTCCATCAATCCATACTCCCTTCAACAATTATATCCATCAACTTATTTTGACTTGCGAATGTAACTCTATCTCTCGGTCTGTCCCAACTTAATAGCCATACGGGAAGTGACGGATATTAATTAAGCTACATTTTATTCGTTTTTTTTTTATGATAGTCACTAGCAACTTGTTAGCTAGTATGTGAAAAATAGGCTTATCCCAGTTTCCCCCCGGGGAATACCACCTAAAGGGGAAAACGGGTATAAAAATATTTCATGGGGAGAACGGGAAATATTTTTTTACTTTGATGATTCCATACGGGGAAAAATTGGAATATAGTCTTACGCCCACCTCTTTGACGCCGCAGCTGGGTATTTTGGTCGAATACACACAAAATTTACTCATTATTTGTGTGTTGTACATTATGTACAACTTAACATCGACCTGATTGAACGAATAAAATACCAAAAAAGAGCAATAATAAACTTTTAAACATATCCCCTTTTCTGAACACGTGTTTCAGGATTAATGAAAAAATCCTGAATATTGGGTAAATCTCAAACGATAATACGTTTGAGATTCATAATTTAGTACCGAATTGAAATAGTTCTTAAAATCGCTTGCTTTGTTCCAACTCGAAAACTAACAACCTAACAAGGTAAAGATTTCGCTTCTTCCCTTTAGCTTAAAAAGTTTGAAGTGAACAAAAAATCAAAGTGATCAGTTTATTTCCCAGTTTTACTTATGTAGTTTGAATTTTGTGACGTGTCCAAGAGTCATGTAAGGTAAATAAATTACTTTGAAATCGAAAATTTTTGGGATATTATTAAAAAGTTTTCGTAGGAAATTACTTTGATGTTTGTAGGGGCACTGAATATCAGATAACTTTAGCAAATTATGAACACAGCGCGCTTTGTGTCACAACAGGATTTGGAATGAGATAGACAATCCTTGGGGGTTACCTTAATTATGGAATTTTAAATTTGCTGGCTTACATTACGTGAAATGATAAGCCGTTTGACGTAACACGAGGTTTTCAAAGGTTATTTAATGCTTGTGAGAAAGGCTCGTTTGGTTTACGAAAAATATGGGCTTATTTTTACCAGCTTCTGCCCTTGACTTTATTCGCCTTGTATCGGTATTGCTTAGAATTATCACGTTAGGATAATTATTGGCTTAGCTGTAGTAAAATAATTTTTAAAATCGTTACTGTATTTTAGGAGATCTCCCGTCATGTAAAAGCTTATACATTTTAGCCAGTACAGGTATCATTACATTTACATTACATTCAGGTGTTTTTTTGGTTATTATGGTAGGTTTTAGGTACAGTCAGCTGCGAAAATATGTATACACTCCCATGTTTTGAAATTTGACTGAATAGAAAGTGTATGGTCATTGTGATAATTTATATGTATATCGTATTCTGACAAGTGGGATGACGATTTGCGAAAGGCGAAAGACTGCTGGCAGATGCTGGATGCGGCAAGCTGAAGACAGGGCGCGATAGACTGATATAGGCTGATGATGATGATGATTCTGACAAGAACGATGACTACTTAGTATGAAAAATGTGTGCGTAGATTTTTATATAATGTTCAGAGTAAAATAAAAGTGAAAACTTGGAAATAAATTTAATGTAAAGTTCTCTTGAAGTTAAAGATAAACCATGATAATACTACTTGCTCATGTTAAATCCATTGATCGAATCGCTTACCTCCAGATAACTAATCATTGCTGATTTTATTCATAGACCCCATCACCTTGTTGGTATTCAGTCGGCAATGTAGCCTTTATAGGCTTAGGACCGAATATTGTAGGGTAGGGTTTAAGGAGGCATTTGGAACAAGAGCCACATAATCTGGAATTCCTTTCAGATTGGCTTCGGACCCACTTCAGATTGGACTTGTCATTACACATCGGATAATTTGAGATAGTCCCGTGTTATGTGGGTACTATGGGGGTAAAAAGTGTTATGGTTTTGTTTTATTTTTATATTTGCATTATCACAAGGTTATATAGTATTCAAGGAGCGTGGCGTCAAGACAGATGAGGTAGTTACCGATAGTAAGCTAATGCAAAAGCATGTTTTTCAACCCCCGATGCTTATCCACTACCGAATAACTGTTTTGTGTTCAATACTCTGAGTTTGATAATTTTGTGTCTAATTTTTTAAGTGCCAATTTTTTATGCCATGTTTAAACTTCTGCTGATAGAAAATTAACAGCGGCTATCCAACTCTTAAAACTACAGATTATGATTTGTAAGAAAAAACTAACATTTTAGCTATTAAAAACTTTTCTTATTTCTTTCTTATTTGTGTCACCGCGCAGAGCTGGCTGTTGTAAACTGTAAAAGCAGCATATTTTACTGACACTGACATGAAGTCAAATGGGTTCGCTAAGACTTCGCACCAACTATGTTAATTACTCTTTTAACAAGAACTGAGAAAACATTTGAATTTAGGTCAATGTCCGTAAGACTTTTTAAATCTGCGTACCAAGCTGTAGAGCCCACATTTGTGTGTTTTATTAGATTGTCTCCTCTCTTTATGGGTATTTTCAAAAAAGGAATACCTAAGAACTTTTTTAACTTGTTGGTTTAAAATTCACTGCCCGTGGTCATGGGTATTTTAATCATTTAGTGTGTGGGAGGTAATTCGATATTCATAAAAAAGTGTCAACTTGTAAAGAGACATCAAATACATAATAAAACACTTCCACCAAACTCTGCTCCCCATTTTCACCACCATTTTTCGATTTCAAATTTTCACCCTGACAGTACCACCTTACTTAAATTACGCCATTACGCCGCACATAATACTGGTAATACCAGTAATGCCTAGTACCTACGTCACAATGAACGCATTAGGGTTGCCCAATGAAGCAGTCACAAGGATCACTTGATTTCCCCAAGCGCGTGATCCGGCGAGTCTTACCCTTCTGGAAATCCGTAATTACTGGCAAATTAGGATTTATTACGAATTGTGGCATTTCGGAATATTTTTATCAGGCCGATAAGCATGATAAATAGGGTACGAAATCCTCCCTTAGGATTGGGAATCCAGGAGAAGAATCTATAAATCGCTTAGTGAAAAATGTGGGTTGAGATAAAGTGCCCACCTAAATTTTTTTTATTTACTCACTTACCTACTTAGAGTTTCGTGGCTGCGGCGGCGTGTAAACAATTTTTATAAATGATGTACCAAAATACTCGTCAAGTCTCTTATTTATAATGGTTTTTAGCTTAGATGGAAGAATAAAAGTGGAGATTTAGTACAAGCTCCTCGAAAGTGGAAGTCAGAAATAAGGCCCAATTAGGTCCACCCACCTCAGTCAGGCCGTGTCAGGTTCGTGTTTCGCGTGCTTGCTACGACGCATTTTTATGTGATTTACTTACTAAAAACAAGCCCTCGTGTTCGTTCACTAGGTGTACCATACCAATAGCTCCAGAACAAGCTCCAGAACAAAAAGCAAAGCTGATGGCAAAACTAAAAAAAAAATATTATTCTACTATTTTGTTTCGCCATTTGCAGACAGATATAAATATACGATACCTTTGTGCGTAAAAAGAGATGCACGATAAAAGATATACACGTCTTGTTGTGAGTCGCCGTACATGGGTAGCGTATTGTTGTCTCATAACTGTTGGTTATTAGGTAGATATATTGCGCAAGATTGAAAATAGCGTGAGTCTTTGCATTTGGTTTGTCATAATACCTAAAATGCGATGAACTGAGTCAGGTTCTTTATCGTTCGCACCGCCGTGCCGCCTCACGACGCTGGAGGAAGATATCTACGTCATGGGCCATGAAAATGATAAAGAAACATGTAAATCATGTTTTTGTGTCTTAGTACGCCTATCACAGAGACAAAAAAAAACAAGATATAGACGGTCTATGTTGAAATAAATGTTTTCTATTCTATATTGCAGAGACAACGTAATGGCCGATAAAAACAATGTAAACCTAAATCTAACGAGGCCTCTTACAGCCTCAATAAATTACAGGATATAGCCTATTTACAGAACAACGATCGCAATTACGGCTGAAAATAAAACCCACGTTAAAGTCGTCACCTTTTGGTTTTTACTCTAAAATAGGAGATAATTATCAACATCCCGACTTCGTGGCCGCCAAGCCTATTTTACTACCATTTGAAACCCCCTAGCAAAAATCCTACTTTGGTTACCTTATTAAACATGGACTCAACTCAACTCATCGAACCTACCGACACTGCCCGGCGCGGCAGTGTGACGTTTCACCGAGTGGATTCTCAAAATACCGATATGGTGGCCACTAAGCTAATTTTACTCCAATTTTATACCATGACATTTTTCTATGTTTTGATAGTAAAGTTATTATCACGGACTCAAGACATCGAATCCGTCGACACTGCCCGGCCGGCTGGTTGCTGTGACATTTCAGTGTATGAATATTGAAGGCAGCGATGGTGGATACGCTGCGACCGACGTGAAGAGATTCCAGACCACACTTTAAGAATAGAGGCATACTATACTCTCCCTGCTGGCATAGCCATCTCACAGGTGGTGCTGTATTGAGTGAGGAAACCTTGACTCGTACAATGTGTGCATACCTATAATTACAGAATGTAAACTCTTTCAACTTTTAGAATGGCGATATCTTAGGAATGGTTTTCTTTTTACCCGCAACGGATCAGAGACGGTAGGTTTATGCGTTTAGGGTTAAACGTAGTTGGTTTGTAGTAGGTTTGTGTTTGATCTGCACATCAATGATCCCAATAACTTTTAAACATAGCTAAAAAAACTGCCAATAATGTTACCTTTAAACAAAAAAATACTTCAATCGAAATGAGATACACTTTTTATTGATTTTCAAGTCAGAAATTTAGGAAGTTAACCCTAGATAGATAACCATATTAAGACATACGTTCAGAGACAGTACGGTTTCAGAGGCGCACGGTTTTTCGAGTGCTTATATTTTAAATGGTTAAAATATTATGTATTTTGAGTGAATTGGTTTTATTATTTAAAAGGTACACGTTTATAAATAAATTGGCATTGTATTTTACATTTGTTTAAATAATTAAAACCAAATGAGTAGACCTCTAAAAAAAGTTACTAAAATCAACACCCTTCTGTTTGAACGAGCAAATCTCTTACCTATCATGAAAATACTAAGAAATTAATAAAAAATAAAAATACTGTTATTTTTTCTTACAAACTACTTGATCCTTTGTACTTTGTACTTTGGTTTATAGGCAGTCATGACAATTAGAAAAAGTACCTCTAAATGAATCGCCCGTTATTAGTATAGATTATCTCTGAAGGAAAAATTAAAGAGAATATAAAAGTAGTACCCTGTACATATTGTGTTGTTTTCCTTATAGCTACCAAGAACCCCTTACAAGCCGACAAATCGTTCAGTACCGACGATTATTCCGATATCTTCCGCATCACACGATTACCAATTGCCTTGAGTAGCTGTTACACGGAATAAACATCAGTCCATACCACTCACACAGTTCACTGCTGCAATAAAGGATAGAGAGAGAGAGAGAAAGATATAGGATGGAGAGGCTAATGAGCTTTCTGTCTTTAGCTTGCCATATCCAGCATCTGCCAGCAGTCTTCGCAGATCGTCCGAAGGGTGCCCTACCTGGGCCACCTGAGCCAAAACTGGCCGGATGGCATCCTACACCATGTTTACCGAGTCGCGATCTCTACTTAAATACACAATTACCCCAGCGGTTGTCGGTCCTTCCAAAGATTTGTCCAGACCACTGCCACTGTTTTTACTTGCAAAATCTTTGGCTTATTATCTGTTGGATCGTTTCGTTATGAATCCCATCTTACTAAACTTAGGCATACCTAGGTATACTTACTCCTTTGGTTCAGCGGCTCAAAGTGATTCTTGGCCTCCGACACAAGACTACCCCAGGCATCTCCATTCTGTGCTGACTCTCGTGAGCTATGGGCGTCAAGTTTGTGGATATCGGCTTCAACTTCGTCGACCTAGCCATACCTAGAGCGAGCGTTTGGTCTACTCCAAGATAGTTTACCAACTTGATGGTTGACTTTTTGGTAGTTTTGAATACTTAGTTAAGGTATAAGCAATCCTATTCCGATAAGTTGTGCTGTACTGCACTTGCCACTAAAATACGAAGAGGATATATTACACACTTTCAATTTACCAATCTATAGCTTTTTCCATACAGTTCATTTTACCTTGCATCATACATTTAGTGAATTAAATAACAGCAAAAATCTCGAAACGTTCCGGAAATGATCCCATCGTAACCGGAAATCAGACAGTGGATTGTGTGGGGGGGAAAAATAGGGAAAATGTTAAAAATGATAATTGTTCAGATACTTTACCAATAATAGTAAGTATAAATACTCTAATGCTTGAGTAACATTACTTAATCTGTGGCCTTACAATAACTCTTTTCTTTCTAGTCTCATACTTTATGTACGAAACTGTTTTTTTTACAATTTAAATACGCCTTCTAGCCTGCGTTCGACAGTATGGCTGATGAATGTTTATAGTCATCTCCGTACTAGAGTGTGGCTTTTTACTTTGGGGCTACTCAACGAGCCATCATTACTCAAAAAAAGTGCGTATGAGTCGTCTTTGGAGCATTACAGTCTTGCAAACCTTTCTTTAAGAAACATAAAATAATAACAATAGTAACTAAATGATAAATCAATTTTATTTCTGATAAACTATAATGGTAAGTGTACATTGATCTTCATTTAATCTCTGGCATCTCTAGTCTGCCACGGCTCAGGCTTACAGCATTAAGTACTAAACTAACATGCGAATTAAAATAAGCTAACGTTTTATAAAACTGGTTTAGACATGTTTCTTATTGGCTGTTTTATATTTTTTCATTGTGTGTTTGTTTGGCTGTGACCAGCACAAAGATCAACACAACTCTGTTATTAAAAATAGAGATCCATAAAAGATAACACGATTTAAGTGTAACTGCTAGTCATGATTAATTTTTATTCTTCAATTGTAATTTTCTCTGATGAAACACTTCTTTCTCCCTATGCGAAAATAAATAAACAAGAAATTTTAAAATAAGATATATGTTACAATGTGTTTGTGAAGACAGTTTTTTAATTACTTTATTTAGTTTTTTCAGAACTATGCCAGAAATGTGGTCTTTCATCACTACCTTGTCTCTCACCATAACATGTAGGTAGATACTATTTACTACCCACATTATCTTTGTGTCTACACAACATGAACACAAAAGTTTCGTTGACTGATTAAAAAGTTCCCATCATGTGCACTGTTGTTACTTTTTCAGGGGCTACGTACGTGCATATTACTGAAGTGGTGTCACTGCCTACTATTATTAGAATTATAATAGGTTGAAGTTAAGTTTATTCTTAGGTTTCATCGCAAAAATTAGTATTGATTGCAAGAAGGTTAGTAGGTACCTACAATGAAGCATTTAGAAATCTTTTATTTCTTTAGACTTACGGAATAAGCTCATAGACAAGTCCAAGTTAAACTAAATTGTCATCAACAAGTAGCAAAATTTTAAAATTTATAAACACTGCAATTTATTTCAACCTTAAAAAAATATGTACATTTTGTTACTTAAATACCATTGCTTATACTATTGTTACGACACCGATATTTCTTCTGTGTGCCCTCTTTTGGCAAGGGCCTCCTCTAGTCTCTTCCACTTTGCTCTTTCTCTCGCCAACATTATCAATGTATTTCCTGCTATCTCTTTTAACTCGTCCTATACCTATTTTAACTGTCTCCCTCTATTTATTTTATTACATTTTGGAAACCAGTCCATCAACGTTTTGCTCCATTTATATTTTCCCTTGCTGTATGTCCAGTCCATCTCCATTTCAGATTCTTTGTGTGACGTCATCTATGTTAGTTCATCTTCGAAGTGTTTGGTTACTTTATCTAACGTATTTTTGCCCAGTATGCTTCGCTCCATAGACGATTGACAGACTTCTAGCTTCTTGGTACGAGCTTTTGTTAGGACCCAGGTCTGGCACCCGTATGCTAGGGCTGGAAGGATACAGGTACTGTATAGCTTTTTATTGAAATACATTTTCCTTGTGTGAACAAGAAAATTAAACTAAACTACAACTACAACAAATAGGAAATAAATTGATTCTCTTAACTTTTTTTTTTTCCACGAGTGAAAAAGTAGGATAAGTAGGTTTTTCAAACAGTGATACGAAAAAATACAACTTGACGACTGGAAACCTGCTTTATTTCGTCAATTTTATTCATAATTTTTTTTATTAAGTAAAGCTTGATTTTAGTCAGCAGGGGTTTTCGGGGAGAGCTTACGCTTTTGCGGCAGGTGTAGCCTAGGAGTTTTGTTTTGGAGTTCCGTCGCACGACACAGAATCTGTACTGGATTTTCGTCCACTGTAACCCTATTCTCAACCATGGCATTCTAAAACCCAAACCATGTTCGTGATAGTTCAAAGTTTCATGGATGAAAATTAAATAAATATTTTCAACTACTCGCTCGGCCAGTTTTTGGGTACATGTTGTAATTTTATTAACACTCTACTGAGATATTTGATGATATGTGAAAATAAAGTGCTTATCAGTAAAGGCAAGCGTCCAGCAGTGGACTGGTTAATTGACTGTTGAATATGATGATGGTGACTGACATTTCAAGGGATTCGTTAAAATACCAAGGTTGTCGACATAGCTAAAAGGATTAGCAAGCTGAAGTGGCAGTGGGCTTGCCATATCGCGAGAAGAACCGACTACCGCTGGGGTAAACGTGTTCTTGAGTGGAGACCGCAACTCGGCAAACGTAGTGTAGGACGCCCTCCGACTAGGTGGGATGACGATTTGCGAAAGACTGCTGGCAGATGCTGGATGCGGCAAGCTGAAGACAGGGCGCTATGGCGCTCATTAGGGGAGGCCTATGTCCAGCAGTGGACTGATATAGGCTGATGATGATGATGTTAAAATACCATGAACAACAACGTGTCCTTTTTTTTTTCAATTAGAACACTGCAACAGAATTTCAAACTTGGCAGTTTTATTTTTAATTATACTTCGCATGCCGCCTCAGTCGGTTAATAAGCTCCCTCCCAACACGCAGACAGACAGACACACAAAGGTGCCGTAGACAATAGCAAGAGAATCCCCACAAAGCATGTCATAGGCACCGCGAGAAAATACCATTAAAGGCCTACAGCGGCTATAAAACTTATTTTCAAGACTCAAGACTCATTTTTGTTTGTCAGGGTTCATTTTAGATTGTGATGGGCACTTGGGAAAACAATAAAGATTGAAAGTGGCATTTTTTCCTCATATCCAATTTATTTATGCATTTTATGGGAGTTCGAGAATGGGGTGCTATAAGAGTGTTTGCAGACGACGCGTATTTTTAGCGTCTATGAATTTTGATACTTGTTTACATTACAGAAAGCTATACCTATTGGCATGGTGGATGGTTGTCCTGTTTATCAAATCGCAACCGAAAAAGGCCATGAAGATAGAATTTAGACCTGGCGTCTCCACGAACGTGTTTGTGATGATGGGCAGGACCTTGCAGTTCACGCAGTGTTACTAATTTACCAATAACCCTGTATATTATATCTCACTAATATTATAAACGTGAAAGTTTAGATGGATGTATGTTTGTTCCTTTATCACGCCAGAACGGCTGAACGGATCAGGTTGAATATTGGTACAGAGATAGATTATAGTCTGGAATAGAACATAGGCTACTTTTTATCCCGGAATTCCCACGGGAACGGGAACTACGCGGGTGAAACTGCAAGGCGCTGCTAGTCTGAAATAATTTTGCAAAGTACCATCTGTTTGCTTAGTTAATACCGTATTTCTCCTAAACTATCAATCACAAGATTTTTTTATTGTCATCACCGTATTAAATAATAGACTACCAAGGGAGTTTTCGGCTTATTTTTGCAAATATATGTTCGAATTAATAGATAATCAGCAAAAAGATTTTAGGGCTTAAGGCTGTAGTATGGGTCAAACTAGCGCCGCCACCTATTTATTCTTATTATCACGTTGAAAAAAGAAAATTTCAAAAATCCATCATACAGTTTGTGATACCTATTATAAGCTTTTTTTAATGCTTCTGTAATAGTTTTATTCTATTAGGTTTAGGCAGAATATCGAAGTTGCCCTTGGTGGCCACCAATATCTATTTTCGATTTTCTGGCTAAACTAAATAGAGTAAAACTATTACAGAGGCATTTAAAAAAAGCTTATAATAGATATCACGAACGATTGATTTTGGAAATTTCCTTTGTTCAACGTAATAATAAGATAAAATAGGTAGTGGCGCTAGTTTGACCCATACAACAGCCTTAACCCACTCTGCTCTGTCCCGCTCCTACAAACGCAAAATCCTATGCCTATCCTTTTCACAAAATGGCGTCATAGATCGCCACGTTACAGACCACTCGATAGAATTATTTCAAGAACGAGCCAGCAGGCCAATCTGTAACACCTCTAGTAATCTGAAGCTCAACGTCTCAATGACGGTTCTTTACGATTTATTATAACTTACGTTGGTGCTTTGAACAAACATTAAGTTTTATGTGATAGTTTTCATAAACTATATTTCGTAGATAAGCCGAACAGCGTTTGATCGATGGAAGCAAATGAAAACGTTATACTAATTACATAGTTTTTTACGAGAATATCTTTATCTTGGTAATTACCTATAGGTAATGGTCCATTTATTTTAAATTTCCGTTATTTCGTTTATTTTAGTTCAATTAATTTGATGTGACATTTCGATAAGGTCGAAAAGTAAGTACCTACCTACTTACTATATAGCTTTATCTATCTATATTAAAAATTATTCCTTATTTCTCCTGGTCACGCTATAACTTGAGAACGGCTTTACCGATTTTATTCACGACTTTTTTAAATGTTTTCTAATACATTTTAGAAGGTTCTTACATAAAAAAAAATATGCCCAGAAAATTAGAAATGAAAACGACTACCTTTATTATAAACTTTTTTAATGTAACCTTAGTCCCAGCGTTATATT
Source organism: Eupithecia exiguata (assembly GCA_947086465.1). Classification (NCBI taxonomy): domain Eukaryota; kingdom Metazoa; phylum Arthropoda; class Insecta; order Lepidoptera; family Geometridae; genus Eupithecia; species Eupithecia exiguata. Next base: position 9,597,843 of record OX352240.1, on the reverse strand, counting down.
GTATACTCTTTGCTAAGTACGTTTGAAATAACTGTCAGTTGTCAGTTTGAATTAAATGACAGGCCAACGTCTGACGGGTCAGCTAGTTTAATATAATTATGGCGTAAAATAAACCTTTAACCCTACTTACCTACACAGAAAATTAGGGTTTGTAAGCAAGACAGTTACAAAAATATTATTTGCAGTAACGAAATAAGTGTCTACAATATTGCGCACTCAAAAACTTAATTTGATATTTGACGATCTAATAAGCAGATATGATGTCGTATCAAATAAACTACCAGTTAAGGGTAAGCGGAATTTTAAAATAGCATCAACGTTATTTGAATGCAAGTGAATTTATTGTCTCTTAAGCTATAAAACTATAATTGTAGCACAAAATCATTTCGTGATCATGGCGCATGAGACTGCCGAAATATCGGAAAGCCTGAAACTCCTCAACCTCAGGAGCCTATAACGGTCCACTGCTGGACGCAGAAATCTCTGATAATCGCCTTATTGGCTTTTATCTCTTTTTATTTAAGGCGCATAGCCCAGTCAAACTAGCGCCGCCACCAAATTTATCTTATTATTCCGTTAAACAAAGGAAATTTCAAAAATCCATCGCTCAGTTTGTGATACCTATTATAAACTTTTTTTTAATGTGTCTGTTAGGTATAGTTTTATTCCATTTAGTAGTAGGCAGTGAATCAAAAATAGATTTTGGTGGCCACCAAGGGCAACTTCGATTCACTGCCTAAACTAAATGGAATAAAACTATAACAGACGCATTAAAAAAAGTTTATATCACAAACTGAGCGTTGAATTTTTGAAATTTTCTTTGTTTATCGGATTACTAAAATAAAGTAGGTGGCTGCGCTAATTTGGCTGGGGTATGCGCCTTAAGTCCAAAACTCAAATCATTTTAAATACCCCTTTGTAAATTATTTATAATTTGTCTGGATGATTGTCATTGATGGAAATTTTGTCATCCGCCATATTACATCCACATATTCAATCAATTACAAATATAATGTAGATCCATACTATAATATTAATAATTCGAAACTAAATCTGTCTGTCTATCCGTCTTATACGTTTAAAACTTCTGGATCTCTTATCTTTTCACGCCGACATGGCTGAACGGATCTCGCTAAAATTATAGGAAATACAGAAATTTATTCATAATACGATTATTACATGTCACTTAAAAATAAAAAATAAAAATTATAAATTCATAATACAGGCAAATTAAAAAATTCGTTGATATCGTACAAAACCAATTTAGTGAGCCACTTTCTGAGTTTTTTCTTGAATATATGTATGGAAGCTGCATTACGGATCCAGTCGGGTAACCGATTGTAAACCGGGGGACCCATTATGTAAACGGACCTCTCTGACTTCTGTAACTTGTGTTTAGGTGTGATCAGACGGTGGTGGTGGATGTTACTAGGCAGGGAGGTAGAGGTTATCCCGGGGCCAGACGTAGACTACTTTTTATCCCGGAAAAGCGCGCGCGAAGCCGCGGTCAGAAGCTAGTAGTAAGTACAAAATGTTTAACTCGGATACATAATACCTATAAAATTGTGTTTTTTTTTACCCAGGAATATCGTGTAAAGCTGCGGTGAAACTCATTACTTACATTTTTTACTATGATAATCTTCGTACATAGTTTGTGCCACAGCATTCTGGGCCTTAATAAGTTTACCTTCTGGGCCTTAATAAGCTCATTTCACACAATCTAAATTTCAATGATACATAAATGCTTATTTTTTATTTTGTGGTCTCTTTTATTCCCCGAAGGAATCTCTAGACAGAAATTCACATTTTGATATTATGTTTTCTACGCGTTCTTTTTATGTCTGTGAAAATTGTTTTGCTAAAATAATATGTACCTGCTATAAATAATTCCCGTGGATTTTACTAATAGGATTACGTAGTTCGTAGAGAAATAAAATCTTCACGGTTACTGGAACACTAAGGTGACACTAAGGTGACAATAAGGTGACACTAAGGTCAAACAAAGGTCTCATCATCATCATCTTCACCAGCCTATATTAGCCCACAGCTGGACGTAGACCTCCCCTAATGAGTGCCATGGCGCCCTGTCTTCAGCTTGCCGCACCCAGCATCTGCCAGCAGTCTTTCGCAAATCGTCATCCCACCTGGTCGAAGGGCGTCCTACACTACGTTTGCTGAACAAAGGTCTTATAACTATAAGATTCAGCGTGTTTTACAAAACTATAAATCGACTTTACATTTTTGAAGTGTTAGTTAGAGTGCGTTACGTTATAATTATAAATTCCTCGCATATTAATATTTTATGAGACCATATCAAAATCGACTTTTAAAGACAGAACTTTTAAAATCGACCATAATTGACGGAAAAATCAACGAACGTTCGTGTCGGTCTGCCGTGCCGTCGGATTATGAGAGTAAGGGAATAGAGAGTGCGCCTGTGTTTTCGCACACACTTGTGCACTAAAATATGTCCTGCACACTTGGCTAGTCTCCTTGGTCGAAATTCAGGCATTATGAGATAATCAGTTAAAATTATTTTGAAAAACCTGCCCACGACTGGTTTTATAGTAACATTTTTACCATAATAAGGTAGTGTGGGTAGAGACAGATATACCTTTGTGCCTCACTGGCGTCTTAGTGCGTCAGCTCTCGTACTCCTCGACTCAAGTACTCTTCTAAAAGAGGCAGCTAAAGCTTACTACACACTAGGATAGTGGTCGTATAGAAACCGGAACCCTGTCAACACCTGAGCTCAACCGCGTATATGGTCCACTGCTGAAGCGAGTCCGATTCGTCGTCCAACGAATCGTTGGGTTTTTAGTTGGTATGCTGCTAGCACTCTGTTAGTAGCTCTGTGGAATCTATAAATATTAGAATAAATATTCGAATCACTGCCCAAAGCTGCTGAAAAGCTAAAACTTGCTCGTCTGTATCTCTATACAGCTCAGGCTCTCCTTATGCCGCCGGGTAGACCAAGCGAGCGACAGGGAGCGAAGTCTAACGAACGAACGCAAAAGTACCAGTGCGTGTGGACGTCATAGCGAAAGCAAGCGAGTCCAAACAAGGGCCTTCGTTCATCTTCGGCCGTGCTCCGGCGGCTGTCGCTACATCAAAGCAATAACGAACGTACCGATTGTCAAATCCCAAACGTTTGCATTCGCTCGCTCTCGCTAGCTTGGTCTGTACCCGGCATTAACTTTGTTAGACGCTGTCTAACAAAGTTATCATACTCCTATCAAGTTATAACGTAAGTGTAACCACACTATAGGATTAGCTCAACTCTAAGGCACGTACAGACTAAAGTTATTATTTTAATAGACTATTACTTTGATCATCGTATTTAGAATAACGGCGTTGGTTGAAACAGTGTTGTGTGAGTTGGTTGAAACTTTGCTCAAACTATATGAGACAGGTTTAGAAAACTAATTAAGAATTGAAGGAGGAATGGGAAGGTTTTGTCCAACCGTGGGATCTACCAGTAGTTTCGAAGCTCAATTCAAACAAACAAATCTTTCCTCTTTATGATATTAGTGTAAATAGAGTGCTTATACTATTCATTACGGATGTAAGCGGGTTAACTACGAACCTTATTTGTGTTGGAAGAACACCAACGTTTCATCCCGCTCCACAGAGATTGTCAGTGGTGAAGTTAACCCGCTTACATCCGTAATGAATTCGTCAAACTACGAAAGTTTTTATAGTAAAATACTTATACTATCATTTGGAGACATTTAAGAGTCTCACAGACAAGCGCGGCCTGCGGTGGCGGTCAGTACAATTTGACGAGAAGGAGTTGTCAAATTGTACTGACCGCCACCGCAGGCGGCCTCAGTCTGTGAGACCCATTATACTGAACCATAGAGCTACTCAAATTAGGAATAACAGGCCATCTCTTTTTGGAAAACTCATTGTAGTAATACCAAACAGTTTTCTATTCTCATTGCATTATTTTCTCATTGCATTCAAAGATATTTACAAAGATCACTCAAGGTTTCATTCAAACTTCATTTCTACTGCCCCTGCTAAATTTTAAGAAACTTATAGTGGGTAGGCATAAACCAGAGCGGTGAAGTCTCCCTTACTCGAATATTAGACAATGTTGGCCGGGACAAAGCGAGTGGAGTGGCCCTTGGAGAAGCCTTTGTACTCAGCGGGCTGGTGATGTCTCTGCGGTGTGGTGCAAGTCGCTGAAGATTCTTTGTTATAAAGTTACTATGCTTATAGTATTATGTATACGTAAGACCTAGACAACTACGGTATGTAAGGAGAAGATAGTGAAAAACAATACCTACTGGCCTTTGACAAAAAAACTGAATTGACGTCACAGAATCATCACTAGGAATCCTTAGGCGAAAAAAATGTGAAATATGTGTGCGTAACCATAAGAATAAGGATATATTTATTGTAAAATTGTATAAAACATCCATAGGAAAAGTCGTATAGTCATAATTTGGTAACAACAGTTTTATCAATTTCGTACGTACAATATTTTAACATTTCAATAGTAGAAATTGTACAATTATCTACAGGGTTATTGGTAAATTAGTAACACTACGTTAACCAATAACCCTGTATACATAGCCTTAGTAAAGCCCATTAGTTTAGCTTATCAGAATACCTAATTCCCTTGTATTTTCTTATAAAGAAGCTTTTCGACCATTAACACCGCATTTACTAAAAAGGAGGACTTATAAAAGCCATCACCCGATTTTCACCTGTACACGATATGCAGCATCTTCCACTAGACTGCTTCACTGCTTTGAAATAAACGCCACGTGTGTCACAATTGGGCGAGTTTGCGATTTTCAATAAATATTTAAATTTATTAAGAGGGATGTGCCCGGAGCGTAATCTATGAGCCATTACAATATGTTCTCTCTTTAGTTAACAATTCATACCCCGCCATGGTACATTATGCAGGCTGTTCTTGTAAAATTTTATACTAAATCCCTTTATTAATTGATAATGTAGAGTTCGTTATGTTACTAGTTACGTAAGTCTGTAAATTTAAATTCTAGTTTAATTCAATTGAATAAATATTTCAATTCATTTCAATGTGCCCCGAATCTGACTATGATTCCTCTGTTATTTAAACAAGATATCTTCTAGCTACAAATCCAATTCACCCTAACCCTTATTAAAAGCGACTGACACCAGTCCCGATCAACAAAAGGGCACAGGCGAGCCACTGATTGGTTTATACATTTTAGTTATAACTAACAACGTGCCCTGGCTTCACACGGGTAAGCGCAGTTTAATGGACCTTATAGAGTCGAGTTTAGACGCAAATTATGTCATTACATCCGTCTTTAAAATACTGAAAATCACATTCTTGGAGTCGAGAAAACGAGAACAATATTTATTGCAGTTAACCTACCTAGTCTTTGACGACCTCTATGGTGCGGTATGGGAAGGTCTGGCTGCGACGCAGGAGGTTGCGGGTTCGATTCCCGCCTCGGGACAAATATGTGTACCTACGATCTGCAGACATTTGTACAGGGTATTCTGCTCGTTTTCTCTGCATAGTAAAAAATATCTATCTATGTATTGTATTAAATTATATAGTTCAGTTATCTGGTACCCATAATAGCTCTGCTTAGCTTGGGGCTAGATAATGCTGTGTGAATTGTCCTATCATTTTTTTTTACTCTATATTGTATAGGTATAAAAATCAACAACAAGATTATTAAAGCTAGGTTCAGTAGGTACCTACTTCTGGGATTGATTATCTTTTTTGCAGATAATTAAAAAGTTGAGTCTTATTCCGTTATAACTATTTGGTTTTCATATAACTCTGCTATGATTTTCTAATATGTGCTCGATTATTGATTTACAAATATGATGATATCATCAATATCGCCATAGTTCAGCTATACACAAAACTACACATACCTCAATCTGCCCTAAGAACCACGCCATCTATCGGTGAAAACCATAAAAATCCCTCGGTAGGCAGTTTTTAAATCATCGTGTTCAGACAGACAGTCAGAAAGATACGACGACGGGGACTCCGTTTTATTATGTAGTGATTGTCACAGATTTATAGCGAAATTGGGTCAGACAATTGGAACCTGTCAATTAATGAAAAGGCTGTGAAATGCAGGTGTGTATTCTCGATCAGATGAAAATGAGATTTTCGTTTGAAGTGGGATTTTCTTTGTGGATTTTGAAAGCTAGTAGATTGAACTGGGTAACTTTGCCTTTTGATTTTTGTTGAAACTATCTACCCACCTCTGATGGGTGTTAGGTACACGGTCTAGGGCCCGTATTATGAAAGCTTCCCCAAGCATTACTTAAGCAGTCATTACGTGATCTCTACTCAAGCGTTAATTACTCAAGTAATGCTTGGTAACCGTCCAATAATATGTCTAAGCAGTTACTCGAAGGCGTGGACGGAGGCAATCCGCTCTTGACGGCTACTTGAGTGAGTGTAGTTTTTGACATGAGCTCCCAAGCATTGTTTGAAAATTAGTATTCACTCAAAACTAGACATAAGTATCACTCAAGCAGAGCTCGATGACTGAGCATGCTTTCATAATACGGGCCTAAGAGTTGTTGTCAAACTAATTATCGCAGTAAAAACTAATTAATATGTATGCTAACTGCTGCCTGTTGAAAACAATGTAAAGGTTTCTTAAATTTCAATGACCTTATTCGATAACAGGCGGTAGCGTCCCCAAGACGCTGGTTGCATTTCATTAAATTACTTACTTGTTTTTGTAAAGTAAAGATCAGTTCTGTAGATTTATTCGAAGTCCAAGAGTCCTGTAAGGTCTAAAGGAAATAAAGCACTTTAATATTTGATTCACTTTGTACATACCTACTTATCTATAGCACGACAGTCCCCAAACAAAAGTAGCAAGATCAAATAAAGTTTCCCATTAGGCTGGTCGTGGGTCATTTCATAGAATCACTTTCAGAATTCTAAGGTAAATAATGGGACGAGCATGCAAATAGAGAGGCCACAGGTGACCCGCCGGCATTTGGGTCATACTGTCCAAAATAAACATTGGCCTAATTTATGCACATCACGGTTGAAGAAGCCGGATAAACTGCCTGGGTACGTATCTCGCTGGGTTGTCGAGAACCATGCCGAAACTACCGCTGCTGGTTGGCAAGCGACACTAGCTAAGAAAACTCTAGATCAAGTCACATTTCAAACAACCGTGTAACCCCCATGACCATTTTCGTAGAAACATACTATTGAAACGTAGTCTACAACTCTTTCTCGGTTACCAATTCTCCTGATAAGCGTGGTGAATGTGGTGAAACCCCCTGGTTTGAAGGATTGGCAGCAATGGACATATGTTTGAGGAGGGATAGATAAAGGTACCTATTATAGAACTCATCTATATTTATATAAGTGAAGAGAAAACTGGGTGACACATCAAGAGAACTCTGAAAATACAAGAGCTACGAAGCTGAAACTTTGCATGGAGTTTCCTTTTAGGTCGTAGGCACCCAGCTAAGAACGGATTTTTGAAAATTATTATCCTCAAGGTAGTTAAAATTGGGGTCAAAGGTCAATTTTATAAAAGGTTCAGAACCGTAACTGTTGGCCCGTCAAAATATGTAGCGTAGAAAGATGACTTAAAATAAACAGACACGTGTTATAGTGTTTTTTGAAATTCACACCCTAAAGGTTAATGTAGTGGAGTCAAAGTTAGGCGACTCACTGATATATCACGAAATGTCAGGAACTAGAAGAGTTACGAAGCTGAAATTTTGCATTGAGTTTCCTTTTAGGACGGAGACTAAAAACGATTTTTTGGAAATTCACATGGAGGGATTTATAGGTTTTCTCATAATAAATTTAAAATCGTAAAGGATTGGTTGTTAAACTTTGGCATTGATAGTTTACATGGAAACCAACATTACTTAGGGTATTACTAAAGTCCACGCGAATGAAATCGCGGGCGGGTCAGCTAGTATTCAATACGAATAGTAAGGCAAATGACCTTGGGTATTTCCGCGCGCCTATATGCAGCAAACAGTGCTTGTTTTCGATTCAGCATAACATGTAGTGCCCAAATCAACCAAATAATACGATCCTCTGCGGTTAGGTGACGTGTAACTGGTCAGGTTTGTATCACAGATTTTGTAGAAGCAAATACGTTTTACGTTTAATATCGTTATTTTGACTATTTTTTGTAGCTAATGGACGTCCAAGAAATAGGTATGAACTATGTGAATATACTGAAATAATATACTGAATATATAATATACTGAATTTGGTACTAATCGAATTTGAGACACCTATAAAAAGTGTATTCGAAGCAACTACACACACACTACAATTAACACTATAACAACTATCATAAGTAGAAAGGCATGAAACCTGGCCTGTCTTCCATTGCAACACCCTAAATGGGTACATACTGTGAACATTTTATGAACACTCTACAACTAACAACTACTAAGACCTGATGACTGTATGAATGCAATAAATTAAATACTGAAATACTGAACTACACTATAAGTAACGGCAAGCATTTGGGACCTCCAAAAAACATTTCAAGATATGTGTTACAGGATATATAAATTTCAAAGCTCCACAGTCAATGTTTTCGTTAGAAAACGGGTTCAAAAACACCTAATTTTCGTGTTTTTGCCTTAGTATACACCTTAAGTAGGTTACATAGTACAGAAGCAGCTTTAACTACAGGACCATTAAGTTTCCAAACATATCTCTGCGGTAACAATACGAGTTTCGAGACTGTCCAGCTCATAAACCGAACTATGCCGAACTGGAAACATGGAAAACACTCTTGGTGGTTCTCAGAACGAGGTTATTAACATACGTAACGACTGACCAGCCTGGCTGAGTAGACTTTGGTCCGACAGTGCCAAATGGCATAGAGACATGGTTTTGTCTATGTATTAGAGTTTTATGCCATGTTTTGGCACAGATAATATCGAATAAAGCGTTTTCTAAACGAAAAAGTCCCTAACTTATCTTAAAGCTCGATAGAGTGGCGAAACTGGCGAATAAGTGATAGGCAAACACAATGTGTCAAACACAAATTGTTTTGGCAAATAAAAAATCTTTATCTTTATCTTTATCTTTACACTCTGTCAAACACAACAAAAATACTTTACACATATCGCACCCCTAGAACAAGACGGCGCTAAGTAAAAATATCACTTTTTTCAGTATCGAAGATTTTTATTTGCTTTCTTCAAATTTGTATTCAAGCTATATTCTCATTTAATGCTTTCAACTACTATAGATCACTGCTATAGATGAATATTTGTTACTTCTTCACGCTACGACTACTGAACGGCTTGGGCTGGAATTTTGCATAATTGTAGGTGCTATTTATCATCCCATAAATCAGTTCCTATGAGATAAAGATACGAGACACAAGACACTTTTAAACGTTTAAACTGAAAAATCGGGTGCGAAACCGCGAGATAAAACGAATACTTCCTGCCTAATGAAAAAGCCAAGTTTGCATGATAAAAAAATTGGATATTTTTTAGTTTGTTTCTACGCCTTCAAACTTATTTTTAAGTGTACCTTAGTGCTACTTCAACGCAAAAACGTAGCATCCACCTGGTTAAGCACCTGCATAGCCCAAACGAGCTAAGAGACATCACGCCGAAGAAAATCCTACAGTTCCTAGCAGCTGCAAGGGTCAGTGGCGAATTATGAACGCCGCAGCTTCAGGGGTGAACGTATAAAGTGGCGATCACAATAAGCCTATCTTGGTTGCAGTGACAAACAAGCCACCCAAAGCAAATAAAAAAAACAAAGTAGGTACTTCTACGACTTCACCATAATAAAACTAAATACCTCACATGTAGTGTTTACACAATAATAACAAATAACAAACACCTTCCGTAAGGTTAAATGTTCAATTGTTTGTGAAAAGTTTGTTTGTTATCTTTAGGAAGGTAACAAAACCGTCTCAACTTTGATAATTACGTTTCCACCTACGTAGATGAAATTAATGCCAAGTCTCAGGTTTCTATTTTGTATTTCCGACTTGGCTACTACAATTCGTGCGGTATGAGATTAGGACAAAAAGTTGTTAGAGTTACGCTAAGCCCGCATTGCGAAATCTCTCCGCGCGATTTTTTTTCTCGCGGTTTATAATCCGCGTAATAAATTTTAACCTACACGCAAGGCTAATAAAATTCCGCGCAATTTTTGACAGTTTCTACCTATTTCCCAACTGAGACTACCAGTTCTGTACCAACTGTTTGTTGTTTTAACGGTTTTACATATTTTTGATAGGACATCTTCTTTAGGCAAAACGTAGCTGTTATAAGTCCGTTTTGAAATGTTTAGTTGGTTGTCCATTTCACTTTTTTGGTTAGGGTACAACTTATCCGACTCAAAATGTACTTGGTTTTTCGAATCAAAAACCAAGTACATTTTGAGTCGGATGAGTTATATCTACCTCAAAGTGAAGTGACATACTTTTTAAGGGTTCCGCATTACGCCACGACAAATAGAAACATGTGGTACCTATAAAACCCAAAGACCAAAGTCTGACTCGCACTTGACTAGCTTATTCTCTCAATCATATTAACAGGTGTGTGTGTGTGTGTGTGTGTGTGTGAATGGCCTCTAACAAAAACCATGAACATCTCGAGTGGTAGTTTCTTGGTAGTTTCCTTACATGCGTGTTCAGTGGCTCCATCTATCATTTTCTCACTTTGTCTCACTATTTATCATGCTCATAATAACATCATTATTCGGTCACAAAACGAGTGTTTCCTAATATGTGGTAGATTATACAGATGGTGGTGTGAAAAGAAGAAAGAAAAGTAATTATTTAGTGTTTACGTTTCTTTAGATGAATTTTAATTGCTATTCTTAATCGTACTGTCTCCCCGTGGCAGTACGACATGCGAGCGAATTTCCCTCAGTAAAAAAAAAAAATTGGTTAGGACTCCTTTCGGTAGAGGCCTCCTCCAGTCCAAAATATTTCCGTAACAGTCGAAGTCTTCTCTTCGATGGCACTGTGAAATCTCATTCTTCCGTCCGTAGAAATTGCGTTAGCATATTATAATGTTCTTCTATCTCGCTTACTTTCGGTGAGTTGTAAGGTGGTTTGAAGCTAAGAGATTTAATTCACAGAAAGCAAATGTAGAGTAGGTGTGAGGTACCAGAAACCTTTTTGCATTTCAAACGTTGCTGAAAACAGCTGGTTACAAAGTTCTTGTGTTAATTTTCACTTAATTATTTTTCACTTTGGACCAGGATTTACACGGTCCCTAGCTGCAGTCTCCGGCCATTTGATACAGTGTGTTTTTGTCGTTAAGGTATCAGAGAGATATTATATATTTATAGAGGTCACACTATATTCCAGCCAAATTTGACGAAGGAGTTCGGGTTTGGTTGAAATATGTACTTCGATTAGTATGTCTGTGCCGTCAGAGCTCGCAAATGCATGATCCAATATGTTCTTTTTTATATAATTTAAAGTTACTGCGAAAGTGACGATATTTTTGATGAAATTCATCTAAAGTTATGCTCGTTCCAAGTAAAGTTGTCTTGGGAAGTAGAGTTCGATATTACGAAAATAATCTTTTTGGTGACAGAATAATCTTGACCGAGGTTACCTATTTGAGCCGTTTGGGATGGAAACCCTAGGTCCTTGGGGTCATGGGGCACATGGAATATATAAAGATCTAACAAAACTCCTAATAGCTAACAGGTGATCGGAATGCTGGCTTTTATTTCGGTCAACGAATTAGCATTGCCATTCAACGTGGCAATGCTGCCTGCATTCTGGGTACTTTGTCTTCTGGTGACAGCTTAGATTTTTAGAAAATAGATTTGAGTGTAAATGTCAGTTGTAATTACTTAAAATATCTAAAAAAATATGCTCACACGCAGAGCGAACGCGAAGATTTGTTTAAATAGTATGATTTAGATTGGCTACAAACCATCGCTTCGAGCTATTATGAATGTAAACAGAGTACATCTAAATAATGGTCGCGCCATTTTCGTTGGTCCCGAGAACGTGCTCGGAAAAAACGACATTTTTAATTTTTAACCGTGCTATACACCCTTAAAATTATACAAAGAGCTACATTTATACTGTCCCTTATAAAAAAGGAAAAAGGAAAAAAACAAGGAAAATTATTAACGTTAGGAATAAAAGAGAAATAAATATCTTGGAAGCACCCGTGTATTTCAAAGGTTTGTAAAAAAATCTGCGTAAAAAATACAAAGACAACCAAAAAACTTGACCCCAGCAAAACCTTGGAAATACCAGTTTTGTACACTCAAGTAGAATTTTCTTCAGTTGAATAGTGTTGTTCAGTGGAACACACAAAATAATCCTTTTATATTTCTCTTCTGCGAAACGTATGAAACAAAACAAATCTCAAAATATATTTATTTACTGAGGGGTTTGTATGGGTTTGAAAAGTCCACTGACACACGAAAAAAGTTATCGTTAAATATAGCAGGTGTCAAAGTTAAAAAAAACCACTCAAAGTCGTTCGAAAACTATATTTGATTTCTTATGAAACTATTAAAACGCTGTCCACAAGTGGGCAAGTTTGACACGATATTTTGACAACGAAGGTTTTGTCGTCGATCGACTCCATCCAGTCATGTATGTCAGTATGTTTATATTAACATACATGTTGGAATCCATAATCGTTTATACTCAGTGTCCTTGGATGGCGATCCATTGAATGGGAGATTTAGCGTAATCGCACAGTTGAGCCCCGATTCCATTTGACAAAAGCATGATAGAGGACATATGTATGATAGGCCATAGGCCAAAACCTATGGAAAAATTAAACGTAACGATCACGTTTCGTTACTATCGTCAAATAGACTCACCCTACATGTACCCTTCTAGTAAACGAAGATCTATCGTCCACTAATTTCACGTGTTGAAAATTAAATTAAAATAAACATAATTAAACAGTTTGCTACATTAGAAAGATCCGAAATATCCGTGTTCAAAGGAAATTAGCCAACAACGTTCCGTTAACACCGGATTCGGACCCAACCTTCTTTTCAAATAAAAAAGTTAATACGGTGCAAAGTTCTTATGTACCCTCAGCACTTCTATTATGTACTATTGCTTTACTCTCTATTTTGTTTTAACACAGGAATTTAGGAAGAATAAAGGTTTCATCGTGCTAGTAGACGAAGAAAGGAATTAAATTTTATTTTTTATTAATAACGGTCGCAAAAGAAAACGTTTTCTTACATTACGTTTTTCGTTTTTTTGGGTCACTTTGATAATTAGAACATAAGCGTATAAAGTTAATTTCAGGTTTGGACGGTATGTTGAAAAAAACATTTTTGTTAAAGCTGAATTAGGACTCTGATAGCTAAATAAGTGAGCTTAACTTTTTCGACCATTGGATACGTTTTTTTGTACATCTGTGTTCACTTAATTTTTATTCTATTCTATTGTGAAGGTGAATCTTTCGTACAAAATATAAAATAGTTTTCGAATTTAGTACCTTCTTCAACCTTAATTCAAAGTCGGCTATCGGTTCAATATAGCAAAAATATATCATTTCTGCTACGAAATTCGTAGCATCTCGTAGCAGCTAGGTATTTGTAGCACTTCGGAGTGGTTGTAAGATACCTACATACTCGTAAATAATAATCGATAGGACAATCGATTGTATTATTTTGTTTAACTGGCAACTTCAGAACAATAAAATTTAATAAGATGATATAGCGGGCCACTCTCTCTGGTTGGCCCTCCTGTCGGCAACATCTATGTAAAAACTTGTGATAATTCAAATTAGTGAACGTTCTAATCCTGGTGTTTTTCAACTCTCAAATACAATTCCCTGCCTCTCAACCCTGCTACAGTGGTCTGTGTATAGCACGTTGGTGATGTATTGATATAAAAAACAATAATTTCTAAATAAAATAATAAAGAAAAAATCACGAATTCTTCAAGGATCGATTGAATACGTAAAATACACAATAGGTGGATAATGGACCGAAGTTGTCTACATCAAATGCGAACGTTTGGTAGTTTGGATGGTTGTTTGTTACATCTTCACGCAAAAATTCCTCATCGGGTCGGGTTGAAATTTGCATAAATGTAGTTCTAGGTAAAAGATTAACACTTAGGCTACTTTTTATTCCGAAAAATTACGCGAAAAGCCGCGGGCATAGGTAACTAAGTTAGGAATATGTTCTCATTTTGTCATTGTTTCGTTTGATATTCATTAAAGGTAAATGAATTATTTTCAGAACCTAGCTGTAGGGGACTGGGTATTCTAGATTATTTAGTGAAAGATTTAAATTTCAACAATCACGTGTATTCTCCAATGGTGTACAGAAAGAAGAGGTAAAAAACATGGTGGCTAATCTAAGGCCCGTATTATGCAAGCTTCCTCAGACGTAGATCTATGCTAGAGTGACGTTTATGCCATAGAAAAGCGTTACTTAAGCATCGATTAATGACTGAGCAAGCTTTTATAATACGGGCCTTAGTGTCAATGACACAAGTTCTTGAATAACGCGGGAAATTTGAAGTCCATATTTGAATTATAAACACTAGCACTAGATAAAATTGATTTAATAATTAATTTTTTTTCTTTATAGTTAGCGTTGATCTTTTCCAAGAAAATGTATTTAAAATCTTTTTAAATAAACTAAAATTAAAGTAAAAAATCATGGATAAAATTTTAGAGCGTTTCACACGAACTAACTCAACGTTTCCGTTTTTTGTTCATAAATTCTGACTAATAACAAAAGGCTCTGTTATTTTTCCACAAACCCGGATACCCTTTCCCACAATGAGTCATACATAAGTACCTACAAACAGCACCATTAAAAATTACACCCTCACCTTATAAAAGGGACAATAGGTGTCAAAATATCATAAATACTAGCCCCTGAATGTAGCACATATCACTAAACAAAGCGAAAAATAATTTCCTACTTATGTGCTTAAAGAAAACTCAATGCACGCAATACACTGATGCTTCCCTTCGTGATTGCTGTAACAGAAACAAATCAATCGAGCAATGTACAGTAGACAAAGCGTTAAGTGAGAAGAAGCTTTGCGCATGTATAGAACTTAGTGCAACAGATATTTTTTCAGAAGGCCCTAAATTCAGTTGACTCTTGGCGTTCCCAGTGTTCGGACGTCTGACGAGACGCTCTCCCCAGCTCTTGCCCAAGTTAAACCCGCCGCGGTTCGTTCGAAAAGAACTTTTCAGTTTTTTATGGTGGAACTTTTGTTTATGGACTGGTTGCTTCTGGTAAGTGCTTGATAAAAAGTTTTAATAGAATAAGTTTGTTATTTTTAACGACGGACATTTTATGGGTAATTATTTTCTTTTAAAAGTTGCGGACGCTTTGTTTTAAAGGGGATGTTTATGCTTGGTAAAGAGGATTTTATTCTCCTGGATATTTTGAAGGAGTCAAGTTTTTGTGACTGGCGTTACGTAAGGAATGACCATCGGATTGCAAAGATAGATAGCAAATTTATTATATGACATTAGCATTAGCAATAAACTAGACTATCGCTGATCTTCAATGATCGTAATTGTTTTAACATGTTTTACTTGATACTCTACTGATTTATACCTTTGTAAATATTGAAAATATAAAATTTTAAACCCTATGACGACAGTCATAGGAACCTCTCATATTTTCGTCCGTCCTGATTTAGAAAAATGACTTTTTTATCTTGATTAGACCTTCGTTTGGCCACAATCACCTTTAAAAGATTCATCTGGAATCGATGCTTGTGGATGTTTCCGTAAAATGGTCCTTGATAACACACTCAGGATATACCTAATACCACACCAATAGGTGGGTTCTTGGAAAATATCGCCGCGATAATTAATTATGTTTATTATCTTCATTGTACATAATTATTACCGAAATAAGTTACAATCAAACAAATTGCAACTTCATTCTCAGGAGAGCGCATGGTTTACTACCCAAAAATATGCCAGAAACGTGTATTAAAGTGTACATTTATATCATCACATCATCAGCTTATAATATAAGTCTTCTACAAGGCTTAGGCAACATACTCGTATATCTGGACCTAGGTCTCTCGTATTGAACGCCATAGTCCTGACGAGTCCGACCTGTCTTCAACTTGCACATACACATTCCATGTATGTAAAACAATCTTCCATGAAAAAAAAACGGGCAAAAGATAAATTTAGATCAAAACTTCTAGTTTTATTTTCTCTCATGGATATTCAACTGTCTCTGTAAGGGTTGAAAATATGCAAATTTTTAGTCACGCCGATCGACATCACACTGCATCGTGTGGACATGTTCTAAATATTCAATCGCCGAATTGAAGGTATATTTTTATCTCTACGTAGGGCACGGGCACGGGGATAGTCGTCTAGGGGTAGAATAGAGAAAAATTACGCCACTTTGTCATCTAATGCGTAAATAATTTGAAATTCATTTCTTCAACTTGAATTAATGTACGCAATGTATGACGATACGATATCATTATCTATTCTACCCTTGAGAATAATCCCCGTACTTGGCCTACTGGTTCATTGACGAAAGATTATTTTTTTTACTAGTCGTGGGGTGTCACTTGATGCTTTTACGATCAAAAATTTTTTTTTCTACTGTCGCTATGTAATAATCGTCACGCGGACGCTACGCTTGGCCGGGCTTGGATATCGTGCGTGAAAATCGACCCCTTCAAGTGCCCGTGAATGTCGTAACACTGCGTCTTACGTGAGCGAAATTGACGCGATCGCGAAATGGCAGCCCATAGGTAGGTACATTTTCGAATTCCAAGTATAAAAAAGGAATGGGCGGCTGCTTCGCCGTCGTATCAAGTTTGTTACCGTCGGATACGGCTTAAGAGCAAACTAAGGGAACGTAACAGAAGAAGAACAGCAGTTCCTTCTCTGAATTTTGCGATCACCAAGCCGCCTGCCAAGTCAAGATTGTGGCAAAACAATGGTTTATGGTTTGGTTGTGGTAAACGTGTTCTTGAATGGAGACCGTGACTCGGCAAACGTAGTGTAGGACGCCCTCCAACCAGGTGGGATGACGGTTTGCGAAAGACTGCTGGGAGATGCTGATTACGGCAAGCTGAAGACAGCGCGCTATGGCGCTTATTAGGGAAGGCATATATCTATTTCCAAAAGTGGACTACTAATAGGCTGATGATGATGATGAATGGCTTAGGGGAGATATGTTCAGCAGTTTTAATTATTGAATTGTAATTGTAAATATCTAAATGGATCTTGTGTCTGAAAACAAATAATTTATTATTATTATTATTGTTATAGTGGTTGTTTAGCATAGGACCGTAAAGGATGGCACCAATTTGAAAGTCTAAGTGGGTATTCAAACTGCAAATCATGAGGTTTCTAAAAGTTTGAATTACTTACTGGCGTGGCACAGTGACCCTCAAAGGATTTTGGCCTCAAACTCCCGAGATCATCAGTTGTCCCGATTCCTAGCAAAGGAGTGATGTAAATTAATTAAAAAACCTTTGCGCATTACCTTATATCGGTTAACATTCGTCATACGCAGTAAATCAGCACGCTTCATTCATTCTCCTGTAATTTTATCAGTCTGCCGATTCAAATAATGAACGAACGAGGCTTTATTACGTTAACGAAATGGGAATGGACAACATGGCGATAATTTTGAAAAAACAGACTATTTTTAGATGGGAAGTTTAGATTTTTTGTTTGTCATTTACTGATTAAACTATGAGTGAATGACGAGAAAGGGCGAACTATATGAAAAATGTAGTGCCTAACATGCAATTTAAAATTAAATTACTTCCCGAAAAAAACCTATTATGACGGGGTTCGAACCCGCGACCATCCCTTTTGAAATAGCATTAATTTAACTAAAGAAATTAATACACTGAGTGTGAAGGCTTACGCTAAAAAAATGCTATATAAAATTCGAAAGCGAAACGGTTTAATTATTAGTTTAATTGGTACGAAATACAATCTTTGTTCGGTGTCTCTATTTACCTGATTACAGCGAAACAAAGGAAGTACTTTTAGGAGTTTGGAATGACTTTTTATATATTGTATAGGTCACAGCTAATGCCACATTGGCTAAAAAGTAGAAAATTTCGAAAATTTTCAATAACTCGAAAACTGGGTACATTTTTTTATTTTCTGAACAGTTACGATTTTACCCAAGTAAAGGCAAAGACTTGACCACTCTTTACGCCACACCTTGTATATGGTACAGCGTCAGTACGTTATACCATTACTGTACCATTTTTGATACACGCATCTTCACTTCTTCCACTAGTGGACAAAAAATCGAAGCGAACAAAATATGTAATTTGTATTTTGTGACGTGTCCAAGAGTTCTGTAAGGTCTAAAGGAAATAAAGCACTTTGTTATTTGATATATTTATAAAGCTGTTTGTGTATAAAATTTGACCTGTCTTAGTGCTTTTTTGTAAGCATAGAGCTTCGATCAAAAATTTCCGGCTTTGCCGGGGAGGCCGCGAACTACTTATTTTTGATCGAAGGCCTAAAGAAATAAAGTTATTGATTTTTTGACTTTTTGTAATATCTAATTTTCATTATGTTATCGATGAAAAGGTTAGATATCAACTTTGAAAATGACGATGCTCATACCGACTAACTTTTACAATAACTCTGCTGCCTGTCAAATGCGAACCTTTCAAATATCTGTAGGAGACAGTATTGTACGACACAATGCTACTCACACAACAGTCTCCAAATTACATTAGGTTTCTCAGAAATCTACTCGTTTTAAGAGGTTTTTGTGTTTGACAGTAGAAAGGAGATGCTTTACTTGGGAGTAATTTAATTCGAGGAATACTTGTACGCTGGTGACTTCACAACTTGGTTGGTCGTTTTCGAAAAGATCGTAATATTGTAGTTAAACGAAGGGTAATAGTTAATGGGAACACAGTTACATCTTAATAATCCTACCCTTGATTCCGAACTAATATCATCTTATCTTATATCTTTATTAGTATCACTTATCAATACATTAGTAATTGTAGATATATTATCGTCACATAGATCGGACAATCTAATCACGTATCTATTTCTATATCTCATCTTCCCCGAAATGCTTTGGACGTAGGTATCTCTTTTTCCAATGTTAAGCCTTAAATAGAATAGAATAGAATAGAATTTATTTGTTAAAAGACTTACACATACTTACACAAAAATACATAATAAAATTGGCTTAAATACAAAAATGTAAGTCCAGTAACAAAATGGCTCTGCCTCAGCATGAGTTGGTTGACTAGCGAGCTAGCAACCAACGCTGGTCTTCCGTCAGAGCCACTAAATAACTTAGTTTTATTCTTACTACACAATTTTTCCAATATTTCATTATTTAAACCTTTATATCTAAATCTCTATCTACTGAATAGAGACCTTTAAACACTTCCGAGAACCTCTTTCTATTTTCATTCTTTAATAATATGCGATCGGTACTTTTATACGTTTCACTATTCGACTTCAAATTGTTTCTATTTTTTCTTAAAGCTTTACATGCCTTAGGATTATTTCTAGCCTATCATTAAACTGAAGTCGATATTTTAAGTCTAGTGGATAATCATCGTACACATACAAAGGTTCAACTTCTTCACTTAAATTACTAGGAATGCGACAATTCTTCCCAAAAACTAATTCGTAAGGCGTATACTTAGTGGATGTATGAACAGAAATATTATAAGTGAAACACCAATAAGGTATCCAAGTACTCCATTGTTCCTTAGTTTTTAGATAATAAATGTCTCTAAGAATCGAGAAATACCTATATGCATATTTTTTTCATACGTGTAGATGTACATACAAGTGATAGCAAACTAATTACAATAACGACAAGCAATCCAAGTAAATGAGGAGGGCCGATTGCTGGCTGATTGCTGTCGTAATTGCTATCATTATATTTTTTTCAAAAGCATATTTTATGTGACAATTTTTAATCCGTCACGTGACTTACGATGATTTACCATCGTCTAGAAATTCGTCGTAAGTTACGTGACTGATTGGAAATTCTCACATAAAATAAACTCTTGTTAAAGTCTTTTTCATCGTTTAGAAATTTGTAGTTGTCATGTTTTTTTAAGTTATAATTTGAAGTACATTCGAATAAAAAATAAACGTTGATTCGATCAAAGGCTGAAAAGGTAAAAGTTAATTCAAGCAAAATTTTGAATATTATTTGGATATTATACTCTTAAAACTATTATTAAAGGTTAAAAAGCCTAGCTATTGTCGGTGCAATGCTGATTTTTTCCACTTTTCTCTTTCCAATGCGGTCTCATTTATTTCTATACACGATATGACAGCGGCTTCCTCTTTGATCTGTCTCACATAGTTAATTCATGGTGTTCCCCTTCCTCGTCTTCCTTCTATTTTACCTTTTATGATGTATCTTATGAAGCTGTCATGTCATTTAAGATGTCATAACATCTCTCCCTCTTCTGTCTTGAATGTTCATCAAAAACTTTTTTCCCTAACATTTTTCAGCACCTTATCCGTCCAGCTAATCCTTTCCATCCGTTATAACTATGAAAAAAAAACTATTTTCAAAATCTTTTCTTTGCCATGAAAACTGGATTAGTTGGTAACTACTTGAAAATGACCATCGGAAATAATTAACTGCAAATAACATTACATCGGTAAAGATTATCCTACCAGATAGATGGTATATTGTTTCATATAAAAACTATCGTAGTGTCACTCTCATCCTGAAGTAATGACACGTTGGTGTTCTTCCAACAAAAACAAGGTTCGTAGTTAACCGCTTGTATTCAATGTATCCTAAGGCAAACAAAAACCTAAACTTGAAATTGGACGTAAACTTTTTTGCTATTCATGAAGTTTTTCAGAGTTCCCTTCACATTAATATCATAGAGGAGAAGTTTGAATGGAAATTGTTTGGGTTTTCGGCACGGAACTGGAACTCTTTATAATTTATTTTACTTCTCCAAATGGTACAGTTAAAATTATTAGTACTTTCAGCTACCACTAGATATTTTACAGCAATCTGCAGCAAGCTCAAATGTAATTATTGTAATTTTTAAAACTTTTCAGTTCTTACTAGGTACTTCTACTCTTCTATTCCGCCTTAAAATTAGCTTTTACCAGATGGTAAAAGCAGAAAAAAAGCAAAGCAGAAGCAGATGGTAAGTAAAGACAGATGTCTTTACTAATCTTTAGTTGCCGAAAATGTTATAAATATTTTTAATAAATCACATGTTTTTCCACTCAGGCCCTTGAAATATTTAGCGTTTTTGCTCTGTGACGGGACTTAGTATGAGTGCTCAACCTTGATCATTCATTTTCTGCCTCTGTTTCTGCTTACGTGGGGTCGGCTTAACATGAAGTTTTCTTCTCCATACCTTTCATACTCTTCTACATCTCAACATAGGCTGCATCTCAACATTCACGCCTTTCTTACCCATGTCCTCTGACGCTCAAATTTCAATTTGAATTTTTGTCGGGTTTTGATTTCGATATTGGCTATATTTATTAATTATTTATTGCTACTAGGGTTTGATGAATATATATGAATATATTTGATGATACCTACTTATTTAAAAACAGATCTTTAATATTGACGAATAATGGAATCAAGTGCTTTTAACACTTTCTTAATAACGATCTATTTTGATTTATCTTGATTGAGTTAAGCACCAGCTGCAAAATGTTTTCGATTAAATTGAGGCTTGAAAACAATAATCTTCGATGAAGAGGGCTTCAAGTACTTGTAAATGATTTTGGGATTAATTTTTCGATTCAAGTACCTATCTATTACCCATCTATTGTTGCTTCATTGTTCCTGTTTCATCATTCCTTGTTCCTGTGCTCTATGATTCCATACTCGTATGATTCATTTGCAAGGAACTGACCAAATAATTATTTTTTATTCTAGTCTCGTATCGTCGACAAAAAGGAAATTCTCTGTTTGAGTGTAGTACTTGAAAAGAGGGGTGGTTTCCCCGTCCACATACAAGAACCATATCGCTTTTTGATGGATTTCGATATAATTATATATCGAAATACGTCAAATCTATTCTGTCATATCTTTTGAATTGAAAGACTGTTCGTCCATTGTTGTCATTATCCGTTTACACGAATGTCACTTTTGTATATTAGTACTATTAGTTATTTTGTGATATAGGTCAGTATCACCTGTGGGTAGGTATGTCGTTTTTAGGGTTCCGAGTTCGTTTTCAAAACCATGTCTGTCCTATTTTAATCTTTCATATCTCAGCAACTACCACAGTTATTTACCTGAAATTTAAAATACTTTATTGCGTACACCAGTACAGATTATAAGAAAAAAAGGGAAATTAAATGAAAAATGAAAACTTTCAGTATAAATTGTGTTGTCCAAACTTGTTACAACAAGAACGGACAGTTTACACCTAAAGGAGAAGTCCTTTGACCACCTCAAGCCAGGATTGGCTTAATCCCACTTCTAAACATCCCAATTTGCAGGCCATTAATCTTTTGTATTTGTATCTAATTCCTACTTCTAACTTGACTGTAATAAATCAAGTAAGCAAACACTTGAATCTTTGCCTGTTTGGACACTTTGAACATAAATAAATTCAAAGTTGAACGAGATTCGAAAGGAGTTTGTACAGTTTTTAAGTATTGTATAAAACTTTTTTGTTTAAAATTCCTTTGAAGGAGGAAAAAAGTTGTGTCAAAATGACAAAATTGCCCCAATTTTGTGGCAAGGAAAAATGATAGCGACTTTATTGATTACTTAATTAAACTTGAACTTGGACTTTTGGACTTATCCATTACTTATATTGATTTCAATGAAATAGCCACCTTTTTCAAAGTTCAACGAAACAGAAGGTGATTAGCATCAAGGATAAACGGTATTAGGGGAGGTTCATGTGTTGTTTAATTTACGGCTATCTTATTGATATCAAGACGTAAATGATGAAATCAAAGGACTGTAGACTGTGAACTGGTAAAACTCTGACGTCCTCCATCAGTGTACTCCGGGTTAACGATCTGCGAAAGTCGGTAGACTGATGCTGGATTTGACAAGCTGAAAACTGAGCTTTATGGCGCTAAGAGGACACATTTGTCCTGACATTGGAAAACATAGGCTGATGATAAACAGGCTTAGACGAATTCTTTTGTTTTCGTGTACCTAGGTTGTAGTAAAATATTACCAACCAACGGAATATTAGGCTGACGGCGACGCAGACGACGCAAGTTACGTTTTAACACGTAAAGGGACTCTACAAAGGGTTCACTACCGTAACCAAGCCGTAACGATGTAAATTAGGACCTTAAATACATTAATTATTAACCATTCCAGTATAGCCTCAGGTTATATTAGGCTATAGTATACATTGGGGTCAAAGCTTATTTACCTTACATAGTGACTTGGTCACATAGCTCTTACTACATAATACATAAGGGGACCAGGTCGTTACGTATGTACTTCGCACACTGATTACCGAATGTAAGCTGACTTACATATATCTCGCTCGACTTGGTTAGGTCGTTTACTTGGTTATGTTGGTTGATGTTTAGTTAGCCTTTGGGTAGCTAGTTAAACAAATAACTAAGACCCGAGTACACCAACAGCAGGTGGTTAAATTTTAAACCGTTGTTTTGACGTTTTAGGTTTGTGTTCATTAAAAGATAATCGGACAATTAATTAGGCAGCATTGTCGGTTAACTTAAAATTGCGGCTAAAACGTCAAAACAACTGTTTGAAATTTAACCATCGGTTGGCGAATTTGGGTCGTAGACACAAGTTTTCACACATTAAACGTGAAAGTTAACCGACGCAGCCGTCTAATTGTCCGATTATGTTGATGAACACCAGCCTAGGTGTTCCCACTTTTTAACACCAGCCTAAGTGTTCATTCTTTTTATCACCATCATCAGCCTATATTAGTCCACTGCTGGACATAGGCCTCCCCTAAAGAGCGCCATAGCACCCTGTCTTCCGCTTGACGCATCCAGCATCTGCCAGCAGTCTTTCGCAAATCGTCATCCCACCTGCTTGGAGGGCGTCCTACACTACGTTTGCCGAGTCGCAGTCTCCACTCAAGAACACATTTACTTTTACGGTTATCGGTTCTTCGAGAGATATGGCCGGCCCACAGCCACTTCAGCTTGCTTATACTTAGAGCTATGTCGACTTTGGTTCTCTGTCGGATGTATTCATTACGAATCCTATCCTTCAGAGAAACTCCGAGCATAACTCTTTCCATAGCTCGCTGATCGACTTTGAACTGGTGGACCAGCCCCACCGTGAGTGTCCATGTCTCAGCTTTGTAGGTCATGACGGGTAGGACGCACCCATTCTTTTTATGATAGACCGATATGTGAAAATAATTATTTTAATTGTATGAACCTACCTAAACTAGTATCTTCGTTTTTTTTCACTCTCTCATTATGATGCATGTTAGATTGCAGCTTAAAAGAACAACAATTTTTCATTGTAAGTTTAATTTAAAAAAAAACCGATATAAAAAAAATTATCAAAATGGTCTCTGTCTACTCATTTTGAGATAGCAGACACCATAATATACCTATCATCCCAGCCCCTGATGTTTCAACAAGTAATCATACAGAATTTTAATCACAAGAATCCTCGCTATAGCTATTTAGAGTTTTGAATCGCAAGAAACTTCCTTACTGTGCCAAACCGTCATAACCTACTAGAATTCTCATAACTCAAATCGGCAGCTGACATTTTCAACTTCGTACATAAAGCCTCGACTCAATTATGACCCTGTGGGAATTAATCTGTTTAATTTATTGTTCTCAGCTCGTAAAGTTAAGTTAGTTCATTGGAACAGATTGTTGGGTGCTTGGCCGCAACGGTACGGGGTCATAATGATCGCCGGTCAACGGGATTGTTCAACTTGTTGGTTTGTTTTGCAATTAGAAACCAAGCACAAATTTGTAAATATTTCTGCCCATTTATTTTTAGGTACGTACAAAACAAATTGAGCTATTTGAAGTTGGCTTCAACGGCTGCACACCGCACAGTACACCTGGTGTGGGTCGCTAGTTGATAAATATAAATATATAAATTTGATTATACCGGCGCACTTTTGCTAAGATCACAGAGCTCAATTTGTTTTGCGATCATCCTACCCGTTTCTGCAGGCAGGCTGCGTTACATTGCTGTGTTTAATGTTTAGTTTTTTAAAGAAACAATAGGCCAGGAAGGATACAAACACAGAAATCATAATTATTTATGATTTCTGTGGATACAAACGACTGTACAATGGTGGTTGCACTTGTTGATTTTGTTCTTGTCGACGATTTTTCTCGTCGACGATTTTTCTTTTCGAGTATGCCTAATAAAAAAATTCCAGAGTAGACTGGCAAAATGGCACCAAAATAGACCGATGAGCTGGTGTCTGGATGTCTGGATGAAGTCGTGGCAAACCGCTGGATGCGGCCAGCGCTGGATTGGTCTTTGTGAGGATTTTAAGAGGGGACCGATGTCCTGCAGTGGACATCGTTCGGCTGATATGATGGTGATGAACAAACACCGTGTATTCTACGCCCCTGATTACAAGTGGTAATCTTTATGCAGTAGCCCAATTAAGAAGTCAACACTTAAATATTGGTACGCCCCACTGTAGGACAAATGCTTGCTTCAACTTTCAACGACAATTTCACCCAAAAAACTACGACTCGTAGTTTTTTGATTATTTTGTCAAGATGGTATACAAATTCTCCAAACCACACCGTCATTCTGTCTTAAAATGACACCTGAATCCTATATGTACCTACATATTAGATATTATGGCCTAACTAACACTGTAAAATTGATATGAACAAAAGTATGCAATATGCAGTTTTTAGTAAACTTCCAATAAACTTTGAGAGCTTTTGTTTATTTCCACATTTTCCGGGACAAACCGCGTTTTTGAACAACACTCCTAGCGTCGAGTCGCTTGATTAAAAACAAACAGTGGCTACCGATGATTTTTTGATGACGAAAAGGTTTCTGGAACATTTACCAACTTTAAAAAAGTTTCTGTACTACTTTACCGTCATCCATTCGTAATGCACTCAATAAAACCACGGTGAACAAAAAAGTAAGGTTCTTGCCAAGGCCGATATGATGAATGGACACCGCACTTTTAATTTGATTATTCTTTCATCTCGGTTGATACACAACTGCATTGCATAGTTAGTAGGATAGTATTTTTTTTCTTCCTTCTTACATTGAAACAGTCAATAAGTTTGTTTTTATCTTATTTTATGTGCCATTAACTAGTCAGTCTAGTCAGTGACAACGAAACAAAGCGTAATCAGGTGATTTTTATTAAAAATATGCCTTCAGTTAAAAAAACGGGATTAAAATTACACATTTTTTGATATTATGATCACGTGACCGAAAACGCTCTGCGTTTGGTTAGATCGCTGGTGACGTCACATTATCATAGATTACAGTGTCAATGACTTCTTCTTGTTAGGTGTGGTGTGGCGTGTGATGTCATTGCTCAGAGCACGGGAGCCATGACAGAGATTATCGTTTTGGCGCGCCATTATTTTATTCAAACTGTAAATTCGTTTTTATAACTAATACAACTGGCCTCGAAGAAATATTAATTACACTTTGTATATTTTTATCAGACAATACGTTACAATTATTTCCCAGTAGTCAAGAAGCCTATTATGGTTTCGTTTTTTATATAGGAAAAGTACCTACTAAAAAATTTTAAGCAGCCTAAACCACTTTGTCGAGTAATATTTAAAAATGTCAGTAAACTTAAAATTGTTCCGTAAAATAACTGGCAGGTTGTCCTTATTTTCTATCATCTCTGGATTTGACGGCACTTCTGAAGGCTTTTACTGTTAAATATTACGTTGGTAGCGTACTTTTTGTGTAAAACACCGTCGTTATAAGCTATAATGCTTGACATAATGAGCGCTATGCGTTACTTGCTATATTTTATACGTTCTTATATACTTAGGGTCTCAAAATTTTTGTGGGTGAAGTGCCTGTTCGCAAAAAAAGTGTACATTTGGGGCTTATAATTATTTCGCAGATTTAGTGTTTTATTTACTATCCAGAATAACAGGTCATGTTTCAAACTAAAGGTTTTACGACTATAATACAAAATCAAAATAGGTAATATAATTATTTATTTTAACAATAAAAGTACCCTGGTAGGTTCACATAATTGGCTCATACAATATTCACGAAATATTAGCTGTAAATATCTAAAAGTACAAAATTGGAAATTTAATAAGAAAATATTAAATTCGTTCCATGTTATTACTACTTAAGGTAACTTTAATGCATCAAACAGCAAATAACTACCCACGTCACTGAGGTAGGTATTATATATTTTTACGAGCCTCAGAAGCAGGAGGAACAGTAGTCTGAACTAATGGGTAAGATTTGAGGGTCTGAAGCAGGTCAGAGTAAAGAAAAGAATCATTTGAGGAATCTGGTATACATTTACTCTTAAACAGCTATAGAATCACTTAATCAGGATTAAATATCCTGATTAAGTGATTCTACACAGCTATAGAATCACTTAATCAGGATTAAATATCCTGATTAAGTGATTCTATAGCTGTTTAAGAGTAAATGTATACCAGATTCCTCAAATGATTCTTTTCTTTACTCTGACCTGCTTCAGACCCTCAAATCTTACCCATTAGTTCAGACTACTGTTCCTCCTGCTTCTGAGGCTCGTAAAAATATATAATACCTACCTCAGTGACGTGGGTAGTTATTTGCTGTTTGATGCTCTGAGCAAACATTAACAATCACCATGTAAAACCATGAAACACAACAGAATAATCAATTAGATGGTTTTTATACAAATTGACTAATACTTTTCCAAAGTTATATTGAGTGACGGACGGTTTTACTTTTCTAATCGTTCGACAGGCTATCTATGCTCTGTGATCAAGGAGTTATGCTAATAATATACCTATTTAAGTTTCGTAACAAGTACACAGCTTTCATTCACTGTGAGCACCTTCGAGTCGAGCCCGGGTGCCTGCCTCTGATACCGTGACAGCTGTCAAGAATAGCAGCGCACAGTTTAGTGCCTTCGTCCTTTATTTAATTAAGCCTCCAAGTAACGTATAATACAACTCGTAAACAAACAAAGCCCGTGCCTAGTTTAGTTTCAAATTTTCAATATTAAAGCTTGGTGGACGGGTGATAAAGTTGCAAAATGGTGTGACAGAGAAGCAATTTTCCTGTTAAATTAACATGGTTATGCATCCAGCGAGTAGAGACATGAAAATATTGAATGCCTCAAGTGCAAGCTTGTTTTATTGGGCGGACACTGCGAATGCTTATCGCCTCGCCGTCGACCACCACGCGTTTGAAACGCATCGATGGTACTTAGGACCTAAGTTTGTTTTAATTTGTTCATCATTCGTCGCATTGTAGAAGTGATTTTTATGGTCGATTTTCAAAAGATTTCCTCTATAATTAGATAAAAAAATACATTGACAACGTTTCCGAATCCTTTACTGGGTTTTGTGTGTCACACCTTTTTTTGAGTGTAATTTTTTTGTAGAATATTTTTTTATAGAACTTAACCTAGTTTCGTTAGGAGGAGTTTTATAGGCTACCACCCAGAATTATTATTTATAAGCCTTAATTACTATTTATAAAAGTGTTTGAAGTATAAAATCGAATAGACTAAGTGTTTATTTTGTAAGCCTAAAGAAATAAAGTTATTGAGTTATTTTTCCACAGACTGACTATGTAGTAATAACAGTACCTCAAGTGACTTCTTCATCTTTTTATTTTTCTCAGTGAATAAGGAAATCCAAATTTTATTGGACTCAGTCATTATGAGACGACATTCTTAACGATGTTTCTGTGAAAACGCTCTTACTTTTCCGTGAAAATATAATTTTTATTTCTACCTCGGTTGAGGCTTTGTTAGCTTTTGTTTTCCTTTTTAAACGTGTTCTTGTTAAAATGTGGCTACTTAATTGAGGCTTGGGTTGTTTTATAGGTACGTTATGAGTGGAGTAAGATACGAATAAATAAATAACAGGAGAAGGAAACATTCTAGGACAAACTAACTCAAAATTAACTACTGTATTTGGTGTAAGTCTTGTAAGAAACAAATATATATTCTTTTCTATTCTACTCTCTATATTCCAAATGCCCATACTTAATTTTTTTAAACTTTATAAATAAACGATCGACGCAGATCTGTTGTATTAATTTTTTTTCGTTAATTGATAGAAAATGCTTTACGATTTGCGACAAATTAATTTTCCGTTTTATTTATGTTGCACACAAAAAAGTTATAATCCACAAAAAATTGGATTTCGCCCCAATACGAAACAAACTACTACCTAAATTAGAACTCACAGAAACTTGATTACTGGAAAACAGGTCTAAAATATTAAAAAAGTAAAAAACTAAAGAATTAAAGCTGCTAATACTTCGCGAGAGATGCTAGGCACAGAAAGAAAAAGAAACTTTCCATGAAAGACAAGGCAAGGAAAGACTGTGTCTATTACCTAATAATAGGAGTGCAAAAGTTCCCCTTCCGATCAAGTCATGCTAACAATTTCAATTTAGCTAAAAACTTCGTATGTGTGCAAGTTTGGCACTTAGGAACATAACATGAACAACCTGGCAACGTAGGAAAAGCTCTGACTGACTTTGTCTATAGTGTTCGCTCGAGAGGTAGTTGTTCAGTACCTACACTCCTCTTTCACACCGCAGAAGAGCTTTTGCGATATGACAACTCTCTTTAACACCGCAAAACCCCTTCTTCTTAGGTACTGAAAAAATTACTGCCTAAGAACTTTTTTTTTTTCATTTACCAACTTAAAAGCGATTCCAGCTGTAGA
Source organism: Eupithecia exiguata (assembly GCA_947086465.1). NCBI lineage: Eukaryota > Metazoa > Arthropoda > Insecta > Lepidoptera > Geometridae > Eupithecia > Eupithecia exiguata. The sequence goes on along the minus strand of OX352240.1, from coordinate 9,568,074 downwards.
AACTGTGTAGTAGTTATTTGTTATACAAGAGTGCAAAGTTGCTTTTTAACCGCGTTCTCAATTTTGATGATCGAGCAAGCGAAAGATTCAAATACTTTCTTACAAATCTTGAGCGTTAGCGAGGGAATCAAAAGAGCACGAGGTAAAAAATCTTTGCACTCGAGTGCAACACGTAACTTTTCATCCCACCTCAGCGAAAGAACAGTAGAGGAAAGAGTACTTTCATCATCGTGCGCACGATGTTCGAGATTCAGTTTACTTTATTCTCTAGCGGATAAAAACGGCTTTTACGCTCAGATATCGAAGAGCAAAAATACTCTTTCCGTGATGAGGGGATGAAAAGTAAATTATAGAGCTCGTAATGAAAGATTTTCTGAGAGATACCAAGTACTTTGACGATATAATACTAAGCACCTAAGTATGAATGCGAAAACCAAAATTATATTATAACAGCATGTACCTAGGTAAGGAAGAAATTTAATTAGGTTTTAAAAGTACTTTGGGTACTTAGTACGAACCATTTCTCTGTAAGTTATAATTTATGTTATTTGAGAAATTAATGTGTTTAACCACCTAAGGATCTATTTAATACCATTGCAAGCGAACAAAGTATCTTTGTAGTTTTATTTAGCTAGTAGAGCACCTTATTATTAAGAGAGCTAATGAGTAAAAAAAAGAACTCCATTGCTTTTTCGGTCGACAGTGGTTTTTTGTAAACATTTATGTCAATCTTTTTTAAACAAGACCCATTGCACAGCTAGTTTGGTGCGGCTAATGATTTTGAATCCTCGGGAACACTGCAATTTTCTGCATTCAAAAGAAATAGAAAATACCTAACCTACTGTTACGGCAGCGAGAAAAAGACTTAAAATTGAACCAGCGTTCTCGGAAAGTCTGGTATTGTTATTTGTTGCTTCAATTTATAAAGTTATTCTTCTATTTCATTCTTGGTAAAATCTGCCGTGCATGTATGAGGCGGCTCTAGCATGTCGCAATTATGAAGAGAAAGTTTTGTTTATATATTTCTATTTCATTTAATGTTTAATATTTAATTATTTGATTGTGAAAAAAATTGGTCATTCTCGTACTTAAGCCTTATCCCCTAAAATTATGAAAGCAGAGAACAGCTCTATCAGAATAGTAATTATACAGACGTGCAACAGTCATGTGTTTAGGCTGACTGCCGAGTGAATAATGCAACTGCCTGCAATGGGCGAGATCTGTGGCCTATTTTATAAGAGTCAGCGGTAAACTACGTTTGGTTAAGCTTTTGAAGCTCTCATGGTAAATATTGGTAAATTATGAAGCCTTCAACATTTACTTGAAAACTAAACTGACATCGCTATTTAGGGCATTGTTTGGGGGTGGCATATGTTCAGCAGTGGACATAATACTAAGTAACGAGTACATGGGTTGCCCGTATAATGTAATAATACAGGCTGATGACGATGTTGTCCCTAAGTACAAATAAAAAGCCGAAAACGTTGGATAAGTATAGCTTTTCTAAAGACGGCACTAAAATACAGCAGTCCTGCTATTTTTGACAAAAAGATACCCTTTTTATATAAATTATTAAATTTTGTATTCATCACACACATGCTTACATAATACAACAACACAATAACTTAAAATTATTCGTGTTATTGCTAAAGATAGTAATCGTTATCTTACTTTGGCCTCTACACTAAGATACCCTGTGCTGTGAGTCGAAAAATATAATATAAAACTACTTATCAATATGAAATGTACCTACTAAAATTTATTTCACAATGTTTTGAGCTGCAGAATAATTTTGTCATTTTAACCCATTCGGCGCTTCCCCTTAGAGCACACGACCGCATTCTGAAGCCGGTGGCAGCGAGACAGGCATCTGGTGAGTGTTGCCTCTAGAGATAAAGTGCCAAATAGCCTTTTTGTTCGGACATTGCAGCTGTATGGGCTTTTCAAAATGTTTTTACGTAATACGAGGGAATTTTAGGCATACTGTTGGCATTTTTGAACTGCTGGTGCTATTTAGAGCTCTTTGTGTAGAATGTATGAGGTTTTTTAGCGTTGACATTATCTTTGTGTGAGGGGATTTTCTTAAATGTTCTGTAGACCGTGTCGTTCTTGTTTTAGCCGTGGGCTGTTAAAGATTCTTACAAATTGCAACAAATAAAGTATAATACCCATATTTTTGTAATTTATAATAAGGTCCAATGTTAATTGCAAGAAATCTATTTTTGAAATCGATAAACTAGGGAAGGACTTAACTTTTATAGATCAGCATGGATATTGGTTTCAGACTTGTAAATTTAAGATTTTGAACCTTCTTTCTCTACAAATAAGGATCATATACGCCTTGCTATTCGGATGTGGTGGCTTTAGTAAAATTTATTACAACAAAATAGCATTAAAGTGCTTCTATAAATCGTTTAGTTTCCATCTCGAATTCAAACTGCAGTTCCGAGGATCTGAATCTAAATTGCAGTCTGAAAGACCATTTTCAACCTTATCCTTTACAGCATTCGGCTTTTTATTAAACAAAGGATAGCTCAAGCCACCGAAGCGTTGTAGGGTATTAAAGAATTGCCAATTCACTCATATTTATTTATTTAGAAGAAGACAGTATAACATCATGACAGGTATTAACAGGTAACATATTTAAGTATAGGGTAGGGTATAGGTACAAAACTTTTTAAATGTCATGTTTTATTAGGATTTTACAAAATACCAAATTAAAATAATCACATCCAAGCTTTCACGTCGCTGCAGCCATCCATTCTAGTTCTATTTTGTTCACCACTGCGGCTCACTCTGCTCGCGGTTTTTAGGGTTCCAAAGTAAACAAGGAACTCTTATAGTTTTAGTTTCATTTCCAACCACCTTACAAATCTCTAATAGTCTCTTTTATTTCTCAATTCATTCATCAGTTTCAGCGCTAAGTAATAACAAACCTTTTTTTTAAGCCGCAAAATAATAACAAACCTTCTTTATATCTATTTAGTGCAAAGTAATAACCAACCTTTTTTTACCCCTTTGAAACCTCAATTTTGGCCTAAAATTGATAGCGAAACTGGCTTTACCTTCAAAGCTATGTCCAGTCTGAAGCAAGCCATCTGTCCCACTTGGAGATAAAGCTCCAAATGGCGCAGCTTGCCAGCGACGATAACCTGAGACGCCTGCATTATTTTACATTCATACCTGCTTTCCACAAGTTTACTGTTTGCTTGTTGCATGACAGATGAGCTTACATTAGTAGACAAAAATGTGTAGTAGTAACGAGAAGTAAATATTAGATTCCATACAAACACACATACATTTTAGCTGAAAATCATCCAAGGCTTGCCCCAAAAAAAGGTCAGTATTTGCGGGATATTCCGTTATAGATAGTCATGTACTACATCACTACATCTTATAAGGACGTTACGAGGACGCTTATAAATTCCAAAAACAACATTTTACCTTCTGCTTTTCATAGTGCGTAAAACGAGTTTCATTATTACTAGAATTTTATAAATTTAAAGAATTCAGAATCGGGCTCCACCTGAAAATCAGCGAAGCCGAAGCTTCACATGCTGAGGTGGGGCTCCTTTTTTACCCATTTTTATGTGTAAGTTTTCTATATACTATTGTATAAAATGTAGTTCTTTTTATATCTAGTACCTGTATAAGTCTGTATGTATGTTTATTGGGTAAAAATATATATTTTTCTTTCTTTCAGAACAATTCATACAGAATCATCTAGCCCCTAGCTAAGCAGAGCTGGAATAGCCCTCCTCTTGAACTTTTCCTCTATATTTCCTACAGTAAATACAACGTTTAATAAAATCTGTACTTATTCTAATGTTTTCTAAAATAAATGTATATTATTCTATAACAATTCCTCATTTCATTCTTAAATAATCGTAATTTAATTTATTAATACCATGGGCTCACAAGAAAAACTTAGTCAAGTCAAATCAACACCAAAGAAGATGATAATAGTCTCTCACTGAAACCCTTAATGATGGCAGTGCTTTGCTCCTTTAAACTTTATGACATTAATAAGATTTCTGGTTTTACTACACCTTTTAAAGTCACTTTCTATTTAACGAGTAGCTAAACGTAAGCGTTTCATCACGTCTTCGTCACTTTGCATTTTACGAGGAATTATGAAACACTCCCGTACCATACTATATATACGAGTAGCTACTGAGACATTTAATACCCATATATACCTACTATCACTCCGCACCTACGCTCAACTATAGGTGAGCGTAGGTGCGGGTAATTTTAGTGTTGGTAATGCGGGTAATTTTAGTACACTCTGAAAAACTTCGAGGGCATAAAGCTGGATACATAGATACTTTATTGTACCACACAAACAAAGAAAATAATGCAGAAATTAATGCTACGAGTAGACAAATTACAAAGGCGGCCTTATCGCTATCGATCTCTTCCAGGCAACCTTAGGATGAACTGGATATGTAAGAACAAGAAAGACGGTGCCACTCCAAAAAATAAAAGTCATTATTGTTTACACTACATAACCTACAAACCTTATATGTATGTTTTTTATTAATTTTGTAGTTCCATGTACTGGTATTATCCTTGTTTAGTTGTAACTAATATTTTATGTAAAATTATTTTTATTTTAAGCACTTGTTTTGCGTCAAACTCCTAGCTTATGACTTTAGTGATTACTAACGTTTTTAAGCCCCTAACTTTTAATAAGTCTGAAGCATATGTGTTAATTAATGTAAACTTTTAAATCAGTGAGTGTTATTATAAAGTTTTGTGTGTTGTATTGGGTTACACATACGTGAAACAAATACAGATATAACAAAGTTCTTAATACTTTTAAAACAATAATCAAAACATACCTAGGTATTCCATTAAATAAACTTCTCGCAAAATACACGAGCACCCGAAGTATTGTGTGATGGATTACCAGCCTTTATTAAAAGTTTGAGTTATTCAACTTTTCCCTTCGGCTCAGGGTATTTTTGACATTTTCCGAATCCCTTTTGAAGGTTATATTGGAAAGACGTTATGAACCAGGGTCATGAGAAAAATTCCGAGGGTTTTATGAAAATGTCAGACCAAAAAACTCATTACGTATCTCATTGTACGGCAATGTTTGTATTTTAGGGGCAAAAGTGCTGACTTATTGAATTTCCCGCCAATAAGACTGATTGTAAAGTATAAATATTACATTTTAATGGTTGGCAAAATGAATACGCGTATCAAAGTATGAATTGGAAAAGGAAAGTCTTTGATCCGTATTGAAGGATATAAAAATATAGAATGCTTTGAATCTTCTATTCTATAGCTTCCTGTCAGAAATTTCGTTCACTTCAGTATTGTATCATTAAACCTGTGTTTCAGTATAGACTGTTAATAAACCTACCTACTACAGTATGTACTTACTTAAGGCTGTGGTATGGGTCAAACTAGCGCCACCGCCTATTTAATCTTATTATTCATAATTCAATTCAAAGTTCATTAAGATATCTCTTTGTTTCATAGCTTTAAGTACCTGACATTGTAAAAATGTGTGTTTACTTGTGTACCTACAACTCTGGAAACTTATTTACTTACAAATAAATAAATTGAATTGAATTGTTATAAGCTTTTTTTTAACTGCCTCTGTAATAGTTTTATTCTATTAGGTTTAGGCAGAATATTGAAGTTGCCCTTGGTGGCCACCAATATCTATTTTCGATTTTCTGGCTAAACTAAACAAAGTAAAACTATTACAGAGGCATTAAAAAAAAGCTTATAATAGGTATCACAAACTGTACGATGGATTTTTGAAATTTCCTTTGTTCAACGTAATAATAAGATAAAATAGGTGGCGGCGATAATTTGACCCGTACCACAGCCTTAATAATGTGTTAGAGGGTTACGAGCGTTACGAGCGCGCTTTCAATATCCCTTAGTGCCTAATACGACAAGGTACCTAGTTTGTATCCTCGCAAAATGCAAGTAACTACTTTACATACATGCATATATTTCCAGACGGCTGCTAGCTCGAGACTTTAAAGTATATTCGATTTTAGATTTACATTCTAGGAAAGTTGTAGTGTGGCTTAAATTTATTACACAGCCTCATCACATCAGCCTAAGCACGTTTACTGCTGGACAAAGGTCTCCATACGCCATACCATCCTGTCTATGGTTTGCCGCACCCAACATCTGCCAAAAGTTCGGGGTGCGGTCTATGACGCCATTTTGTGAAGAGGATAGGCATAGGATTCCGCGTTCATAGGAGCGAGACAGAGCAAATCAACATCAGTGCAAAAATCAAGTTTTTATTTATTATCTATTAATTATTCAAGATATAAACAACATAGAAAAACTAAACTATTACTCAGATAAAACATTAGTCGGACTATGTAATTCGTAAAAAAAAATGTAGTTTTTTCGCTGATAATTTAGAGCATTTCAATTATAACGTTTTATTTATGCGAAATTTGTATTTTTTTTGTAACACAACCAGCTTATTTGCCTAAATTCTATTCGATTACTTGACTTCTACAGGCTTTTTTCCTACCTATCGTATTTTTTTCAATCTGAACATTTACGTCCATTACCATAAATCTAAGTGTTTAAAAGTACACATTTTGCTTGATTTTTGCGCACTCAAGTTTTTCCCTAACCACCATCATCGCACTTTACCACAAGGCACCCTACAAAACGTTCACCAAGTCGCAAGTACTCAAACACTCGTTAAAACTAAAGGTTTGTAACAAGCACTTTGCTTACAATGGTGAAATGAATCACGCATTTTATGCTGTTACCGGCTGTTTTTTATTCACTTTTAGCAATGCGCTGTTTTGCGGTTTGCGATGGTTTAAATATCATCAACTAGATATATAGTTGAACTATCTATCTCCCCACGAGCTAGCGTGTGACAAATATTTGAATAATTGCTTAGTCAATGCTAGTGGGATGGCCTGCCACCGAGGTGTTGTACCGTAGAGCCACGTCCTATATAGGCAGGCGCGCGCCGAATACGTTATCGATAAGGGCCTGTACAGACGGCCAATGTCAGTGTGTAAGAATTATGGACCACGACGGCCAGGCTCTAGATTTAGGTCCATATTTGCATGGATAACATTCGATTGGCGCGTTAAAGATGCGACTTGCGAGTTCGATTCCAGAATCTAGACAAATATTTATTATTTGTTCTGGGTCATATCTTTGTAAAGTAGTAATGTGTGTATTAAAAGTTTCATATGATAGTAGATAGATAGATAGATAATTCTTTAATCACCATAACTTAAAAAGAAAAAACAGATTGTGTAAAATTAAAGAAAGCAAAGGATTTGGCATCTGATCTGATCTGGGGATTTGGGATTTGGATGATTTAGTAGTGTGACATCTGTATTTAACCTCTTCTTAGTTTCAGAAAATAAACTATTTTCTGGGGTATAAATAATTTCCTAAGTGGTAGGGTTACGTATGGTTAGACGCCCTGGGATACGAGCACAAACCCATGAAATACCCTTAAGAAATTAATGTAATAAATAAAAAAAAACATCCTTGGAACGCTTAGCATCCTTGATTGTGTTCATAAATTACCATCACAGAGTCATTGAGAGACCAACTTGGGCAAAATAACTAACAACTTTGTAGTAGTTTCACACAGCTAGATCTCTTAATTCTTGGAGTTTTCAGAGTTTTTTTTTTATCGTGAGAAAAGTTCATTTTTATCGACTTCACGGAGGAGGTTCTATATTCGGCTGTATATATATTTTTATGGATGTTCATTGATTTCTCTGTCAATTTATGAACAGATATTAAAAAATATTTCGCTTTTGTATAGACAATGATCACGAATTAGTTCCATAAAAATTTTATTCCCAAAAGATTAGTATTTATTCCGTCAAGCTTTAAAAACAACGTAATTATGAAAAATTACGATTGTTTGGTTATATCTTTGCCAATTCTTAATAAATTTTAATGATTCTTTCGTCGTTGTATAAAAGTTGATCTTCTAGAAATTGTTATGTGCGCCGTAAAATGTATCTAAAACATCATCAAATGTAATTTTGGGTAATTTTAGGTTAGTAAAATGTTTGAATTTTGACAGTGAAGTAAATTTTATTGAGTCAGGGACAACCATGTCTATATTGCATTCATAATCAGAACAATTTCAGAGGAAGACATTGAAGAAAAAACTCCTAAAACAGGGGTCTATGCACGGAAAAAACTATTTTAAAAAAACATGCTGAGCGAGATTTCATTTTAAATAATAATGTTGCAGACCCTACATTTCTGTTATGACTCTATTTTGACCTGCTTCTGACCAATATAAAGTTGTCCCGTGTGTAAAGGTCCCAACTTTGCGAATGGCTACATAATCGATGAATCGAGTTTCAAACTTGAAATTAATTTGTTAATATTTGCTAACGAGCTAAATTAACTTTCGTAAGGTACCAGAAGCGAGCTCAAAGGGAAATATTTAAAATACAGAACACGCTTTGTGAATACGTAACCGAATACAGCCTTGTTATTTAATTTATTAGAAGGGAACATGTAAAAGATATTGATAGATTTATGGTTAGGTAATAATCCATTGTAATTTTGCACATGGTAATTTTAGTCAATGAACGCTAAATTCATTACTAGGAATTTGGTTTACCGTAAATGTGTTTGGTTGATTATTACAAACAGTTTTGCTGATTTTCGTTATTCGTTTATCAATGTAGATATTCTATCTAGCTCGGCTTTGCTTTTAATCGATTTGGACTAATAATTCGATGTTGGTAACCACATTGAACGCTAAAACCAAACCTGTTATGATTACCTAACCATCCATATTTCATTAACGAAACCGCACTCTAGTGAACATGTATTGAATACAAATGTTGATTCCAAAACACAATTAATAGCCTTTATGAAGCGAGATTAAGTTTTCCAATTGTTATTTACTTTCATAGCAATTATTGCACTAACTACACTTTTCAATAAACGATATATTTCATTAGGTTAAGCAGGGTGACATCTCGCCCGCTAAAATATGGTTACCGGGCGAGTTGTCTCTTTCATCGTGGTTCTAAGCTAGAGCTTAAAATGAATAAAATCGTCTCATCTGAAAATCTCGCCCTACGAAAAAAGCGAGCCACACCGAAAAAGCAGCAAAAGACTTCTATCATTATAGAATTCATCAAATCGATGACCAGTTAGAAACATAAACCTCATACAGTTTGGCTGTCGAATATTGAGACTGGAACCGAGGCATTATCCAAAAAAGAAAAAAAACATTTTTACCATAGAACTCAATAGATGCCAGAGATCACTCGCGGAAGAATGGGGTTGTGGTAGTGACATGTCTTGTCCACCTGTAGAGGGTCCATGCCATTTAATGTCAAACAAAAAGCACCATTATTACAGTGTGAAAGAACGCCTTATTGTATAAAATAATTGTCGGTGATTTGATTTTGTCGTGATCTTGTTATACCATTCTTCGAGTCCAAAATTGGAGAAAACGTTAAAGTGGAGTGCGTTCTATAAAAAAAACTGACACTGATAAACACTAAGTCGCTTTTTTGGTATCGATAGGCATACGTCACTGTTACTGTAGAATGAATCTAAGTTCATTCCAAACCTGCAATAAAAATTAAAAATATCCACATTGAATCTCTATTTCGAACGCGGCCTGTAGCTCTCCATTGTCCGACCAGTCTTTTTTTGTTTGATCGCATATTGCTGCTCGGCTTTATAAAACTTCCGTTATATCCGCAGCTGTGATATCTATTCTGTGATATCGGTGGGGATAGCATGGACTAGATGAAAGGTTAGCGCTGTGGAGTTTTTCATAGATATGAAGAACTCAAACAAAGAGCATAGAAGAAAACATAGAACTTCGAACTCTCGCGGCTCGATTGCTACTGTTTAACATGTCAATTTTCTGCTACTTTTGTCCAATTAAAACAGGTATGTATAAAGTCTCTGAAACCTCTCTCAAAACGTGCGATTTGCGTCTCACAAGAATTTGCGGAGCCGCGACTCGAGGTCCGCAGCGCGTACGCGGCAGTTTCGCATCTGTTCCGTATCTCGTACAACGGACCATGTCATTGCAAAACTCTTGCGGCGGCACCGCAACTACGGTACCGCGCGGTAATGTGAGAGCGCTCTTAAAAGTGAGCTCCACAGTTAAGCTAAAGACCATTTTAAAAAATTTGCATCAACTTTTACCAATATCGTTATCTACCAGTTGAGATACAAGTCCAATAGAAACAGTCAAACAATAAACAAGGAAAAAAAATTCAAAAATTCAAAATTCAATAACTTTATTTCTTTAGGCTTACAAAATAAGCACTTAGACAAAGGACAAATTGATAGCTTATATTATAAGATTGTGTTGAAATAAAACTAAGTTGGCAGAACATGCTTTGCAAAAATGAGTGACTTAGTCCTTTCAGGTACAAATAGGTATTGTCGAGTTTCATCATCGTTTATCACTTGGCCGAAATACGTCCACGGCTGGAGATGGGTTTCACGAATATCGCCACAATTATATACGCCTTCTACTGCAGCTACGGCGTAGCAAATATCGGTTTCGCCGTAGCCTGCTACGATACGATCTTTAAGTATGAAAACGCTGCTACGGTGTAGCAAACATCGGTGTCGCTGTAGCCTGCTACGATACGACCTATCAGTATTAAGACGCAGCTACGGCGTAGCAAATATCGGTGTCGCCGCAGCCTGTTACGATACGACCTATAGTGTCAAGACGCAGCTAAAGCGTAGCAAACTTCGGTGTCGCCGTAGCCTGCTACGATACGATCTATAAGTGTCAAGATGCAGCTACGGCGTAGCAAACATCGCTGTCGCCGCAGCCTGCTACGATACGACCTATGACGCAACTGCGGCGTAGCAAATATCGGTCTTGCCCTAGCCTGCTACGGTTACGAGGTATGAGATTGAAATAGTAATAACATATTTATAAAACACAATGCGATAAGATAAGTATGGAGATTTAAATAATGAACCTCATTTTAGTCAGGTTCATGCTAGACCTCTTGATATAAGAGGGTTCTTTGATACAGCTCTGCTTCACGCCTTTGTTCCGTTATTTGTGGGCGGGCGGAAATTGAGTCGAGGTAACTCATCGAGTCGTGTGAGCCTTTTTGCCGTGTTCTTTAGAGCATATAAATTATATTATTTTGTTTACTGCCTTGTAATACTATGTTATGAACGTTGCTAGTGTACCTACTGTTGGAGTAACATATTGGTCGAGTTTGAATTACTTGTTAGGCGGTACATATTATGAAGGGGTTATTCCAGTTTTGCCCCCTGAAATCCCCCTTGAGGGGAAAACTGGAATGAAAAAATATGAATTCCAGAAATCCCCTTTGAAAATCCCCCTCAAGGGGTAAAACTGGAATGGAAAAAATAATTATTCCAGTTTTCCCCCTTGAAGAAATTCTCAAGGGTCGACACTACACGTTACTCTTCTTGTTTGGGGTAGGCATGATCAGCAGTGGGCGTATAGGTGCTGATTAGTAAAGAAATAATGCTGGACAATTCACATAGCATCATCTAGCCCCAAGCTAAGCAGAGCTTGTGTTATGGGTACTAGATGACTGATATATTTAATACAATGCATTACATAGACAAATATTTTTAATTATACGTAGAAAATTCCCAGAACACCCGGAACAAATATTTGCAGATTGTACAAATATTGGTTCCAATGCGGGAATCGAACCCGCAACCTCCTGCAACCTCGTCGCAGGCGGATCTTCGTCCCCCGCGCCACAGAGGTTGTTGGTACAAATTCGGTCAAGATGACGTCACTAAACTAAACAATTATAAACATTCTTGACTATAAATATCGTTTTAAAAGAGCTTTTGTAATAGTTCCCATAACAACCGCGTTTCCGGTAAAACAAATCTTACATTTCTATAATTCAATCTTTGAAAACTAAAATGTAAGAAATTTCCGATCATTAAAAGGAAAACTTTGTAAGTATTCGTAGGTCCCGCTTACATCTTCGAAATGCTAAGTTCTCCAAGTTTTATCATACTGAAGTATCACAAAAGTCAGTTACCTTAATGAGAATCGATATAGAATCGAGTACTTTCTGAAAAATACTGACCTGAACTTTTGTAATATCCGAACAATATTTCTGGATATCACGGCCCGTCTGTAAGGAAAACCTATAAAAGACAATCTCGTTTCAAGAATCTCGAGCCTGTTTGTCGCGATATTCAGTTATGTATACCTAGTATACATACATAGACGGGAATAAAAGAGAGTGCATCTGTGTTTGCGTACACAATTTTCCACTATAATAATTTTTTATCTATTTACTAGCAGCGCCTTGCGGTTTCACCCGCGTAGTTCCCGTTCCCGTGGGAATTCCGGGATAAAAAGTAACCTATGTTCTATTCCAGACTATAATCTATCTCTGTGCCAAATTTCATCCAGATCCGTTCAGCCGTTCTGGCGTGATAAAGGAACAAACATCCATCCATCTATCCATCCATCTTAACTTTTACGTTTATAATATTAGTGAGATTAGTGAGATTTTATTCACATGTACAATGCAACTTAGTTGTTAATGTTAGCTAAGTAGCTAGTTAAGTCAATAATTAGTACATGCACCTTGTAGGGCAGTGCAAAATAATTTCTATAAAATGGCAAATATTGGGTTTAAATTAAAACATAGGTATCAAATAGTCATTTCCAGGTCAGGTAAATACACGCACTATCTAGTGTTTCTTTCTATGAAAGATTGTGCGACGGAACTACTGTCATATCATAAATAAAGCGATTGGTTAGCAAAAATTTGGCCCCCGAAGTGTCGCTTAAAGTTGCCGTATACCAATGCTGCCGATACCAACCTGCCGAGGTGTGTCGGTGACGTTAGCTGGTTTAGTTTGTATTTATACAACGTTAACTTACTGTCAATTTCCAAAGAAAATTGTATGTAGCGAGTTTAAAGCTTTCATATGAAACGTACAATCAGCGCAAAGTTTGGCAGTAAATCAACTAGTTTACTTCAGCCATTATGAAATTAGGTCGTGAACGATTCAGGCAAGTATAAATTTACTGAATTATTTCGCAATTTGCCAGCCAACAGCTTCGGCTGTCGGTTCCTGTTTTTTCGATGCCAATTTCCACAAATATTTGCTGAATTATGACTGTTTTCAACTATAGGTTTTGCATTTTATCTTTGTTGGTATAGTGTGCTAACTCATATTTTTGTGAATTGTGTAAAAGTGAATTTCGCATGATACTTAGAATAATAAAACCGGCCAAGTGCGAGTCGGACTCGCGCTCGAAGGGTTCCGTACTATTATCTATAAAAACGGCAAAAAAATCACGTTTGTTGTATGGGAGCCCCCTTAAATATTTATTTTATTGTGTTTTTTAGTATTTTTCGTTATAGCGGCAACAGAAATACATCATCTGTGAAAATTTCAACTGTCTAACTATCACGGTTCATGAGATACAGCCTGGTGACAGACGGACAGACGAACAGACGAACAGCGAAGTCTTAGTAATAGGGTCCCGTTTTTACCCTTTGGGTACGGAACCCTAAAAATAGGGGAAATGTTTTGACATGAAGGCATACAAATAATCTACCCATTTTATTTATACACTCAAACCATTTCGGGTTATCCAAGATAAATTATTTTCAGGTCTTCACTTTGTTGTGGTGTGGCCTTCATTAGTTTATTTACAATGTTCATTGTTTTTCATTCCACCTTATATAGATTATTGGGTTGATATCTGATCTCTCTATGAGTTATTCCAGTTTATAGCTTATCAAACATGCAAAATATAATCAAACTATAAACAAATAGCACAAACAGAATATTTCGCATTAGTTTCAACATTGTCACGTACAATTACTGGATCATTTTTCAAACGGACTCAAAAACAATGAATGAGGATTAAACAAACACCTGAGGCTTGAATTATGCTTGGAAAATAGAATATTGTGCTGCAAATTTGCGAAACTAAGAGTGCCTAAGCGTTTCCAATTTTTCGAAGTCAGGGTTTTAAGTTTTCCAGGTTATTTTCCTGCTGTTTGCTTCCATTTACCTGCACAACTAGAAAACTTTCAGTTAAAACGAAATTTTATATACATTTATTTGAAAGTTTCGATACGTGAGTGTGTTGCTTTGAAATTTTCGAGATAGCACTTAAAAGAACTCAATTTCCTACCGTTATTTAGCTTGGCGTAATGATCGGCTAAATAATGGCATGTTAGAAATGGACCCCATAGGACCCTAAATCACAGCTAGGCCCAATATCGACTGTCTCCAACAGGTTAGAGATGCATGAAGGTCGAAATAAAAATACATTTTCCTCTCGTCATTGAAGTGATCGGCACAATGACGCTGGTAGCTACGGGGGTCATCGGGTGCTTCTTCAATCATCATCATCATCATCATCAGCCTATATCAGTCCACTGCTGGACATAGGCCTCCCCCAATGAGCGCCATAGCGCCCTGTCTTCAGCTTGCCGCATCCAGCATCTGCCAGCAGTCTTTCGCAAATCGTCATCCCACCTGGTCGGAGCTTCTTCAATGAAGAGAATTCATTAAAACTTGAATAAAACGTATATTCCTATTATCTAGGTTTACAGAGGTGCTTTGCGTCGCAGACAAGATGGAATACCGTGTTTAAAGATGGTGGCTAAGCCGCCTGGCTTTGTTGCACAGGAAGCTCGCTTCGCTGCACCAACGTAGCATATGAAATTCGTGAATTTATTGATGTGTTGTTATATCGCATGTCCAGTAGATGGCGCTATTCCAAGCTTCTTGACTTAGTAGCCAGACGCTTCATTGTGTTTATAGTCACAAAACATTATTTTCGATACCCTAGAATAGTTGATCTAAAGTCTATAATGAGTAAAATAAATAAAACCAGAAAGCGTAACCCAAGGGAGCATTCCAAATAATAAAGTTGTAACAAAACAATTGAATGCCTAAACGGTTACAACGCAACTTTTGCTTTTATTAATTACATTTAAATTATGTAAATATCACAGAGGTTTGACTAACTTTGTCTCGAGTTATTTAGTATTTTTGTTTATCCTTAAATTTAGGGATGTTAATTCAAATAAATTTTTGTTTTTGTTGGTTTTGAGTTATTTTTGTAGGGCGCGTAAGCGACTCAAGGCCTTTTCACCGACCGTATTAAAGTTTCATTTTTCTTAATACATGAAGGCCATTTTAAACGTAGTTTCAGATAAATTCAAGAACAAAGGCTCAGGAAACCACACATTGTGTGGTCAGCCCATCTAAAATGCCTGTAAAGCCGTCCAATATCGGGCCACCAGTGGACCGTATGGACCGTATTCCGTCTACAAAAGGATTAAGATAAAACAACCCATACATCACTCCGGCCGACCCAATTAAAATTATTTATAGACTACCAATTAATGGAAGCAAATTATTATCAAGCTGCCTCAAAAACTGAGAGCTGCTAATAGGGTTATTAATTAAGGTAATTTATTAGCATACTTTTTATTTATTCGTTCTTTATGCCTTTTTTGTCTTTGTATGCATGTTTATTGAAATGTAGATACAAGGGTTACGATAACGAGGTCTGCGCATACTTAATGTTACACCAAAAAAAATGTTAATTTTAAAATATAGGTAAGCCTAAAATGTCCCACTGTTGGGCAAAGGCCTCCCACCCCCCATGTAATAATATATTTTGGCAGTCGAAAATTTATATGCCGCTACTTCAACGGCGACTAATGTAGTAATGTTGCACAGCAGAACTCGCGCTGAGGCTTCACTGCTACGGTTTCGCGGCGGAGGTATGCTACGGGCCTAAGACCACACTTCCGAGACAAGAGATTGAGATTTGAAGACTTCACAGATTCTAATCGACCGGCGCGACTCAGTGAAAATACCCTCTGTGTACATTTGCTTTAGGTTTCTAATCTGAACTAATAAGGTTCGTTTATGTGTACTTAACCCGTTTGTAGCGTATGTAGCTACTTAAGTAAGGATTCCGACTGAACCGTGTACCGACATAAGAAGGACTACTACCGACCCTATACTTACTTCATTTGAGTAGATTCGTAAATTCCACTACGGGCTTATGTTTTATAGAGCTCCCTTGCGACGGGCTTAAGATGGTTCGTCCTTTGTGGTGTGGTATACGTACAACTGACACAAAGCGGCTTGCTGATGAATAATTTGCGTGGTGGGTTGCTAAGATTCTGGATAGCTTGGGTATATTGGCATGTAAAGGGTTGTTATTTAGTGGGTGCAGTATGAATTTTACAAAGCAAGAACCTTTTTTTGTTTTCATGTTGTTCGGTGTAACGAATGAGAATTGAATTCCTTTTTTGCCGACTTCAAGAGGAGGTTCTAATGAACGAAAAAAAACGAAAAAATCGATGAACATACCAAAAAAAATATAGCCGAACTATATTTTTTTTGTATGTTAATCGATTTTTTCGTCAGTTATAAACCAATTTTGAAAATAATTTCGTTATTGTATAGAAAATGATCCCGAATTGGTCCCATAAAAAATCCCGAAGAATTCGTATTATTGACAAAGAACTCTAGGACAAGAAATCTAGGTACTATGAAAAACAAATTCACAAATTTAGGGTTGAAATTTAGATCGCGCTATCGAAATGTTCCGACTTGAAACTACTTCCAATCCCATTTTCATTTTAAGGAATTTGAGCAAGATGCCATTAAATCATTGCAGCGTCCGCCGTCCGCGGAGCTCTCGAGCTGCAGTCGTTTTTGGATGCGTAGGTGTGACCGAAGCTTTATAGTTTTTTAAAACCCACCAAATTATTAACTGTAGATTAGAATGGCAGGTAACGGTCTGATTAACACGGAAATATGATTTTTACAGTTTCATGAAAACTGTAAGTTATCGTTTACAAATAAAAAAATACTTATTCTCTAAAATCTTTAGGTACTAAAATCAAAATATCATATTTTCCAAATGCACCTAGTATCGTTTTACCGAAATAAAATTAATGAAACAAAACCCACTACGCTTGCATTAAAAAAATCTGGGATTAAAAAATGCACATTCCGGCTCTAGCTTAATCCGCTTGCTAACTTCCGCCAAAGTTACTTTGTAGTTTTTAAAGCCCCCAGTTGGATGGCGAAACAGTGCGCGGAAACGTAATAACATACATTTTAATTAGGTTAAAACTTTTATAATTAAATCATATTTTTACGACTCTTAACCCAAAGATATAAAAATAGGGGTCACAATAAAGTGGTTGGTATCGTAAAAATTGATCACGCAACTTTTACTACCTACCTTCAATGTAATCTCGTAAAGGAACGTCCCTATTAAGTTGAGCATGAAAACATCTTTGGATCATAACTCTGCTACGAGAATACATCAAATTTAAGAAGTGATAAAGTTTCACCTAGTTTATCTTCGGAAGTAGTGCTCAAAGAAGCCTCGAACGTTTTACAATCTTCAAAAGAGTAATAAAACTGAGAAATATGACGACTTTCAAATATCATTTGTTCCGAGGCACGAACCATTATCTGCTATAACTGATAGTTTATCGCTCAGCGACATTTAGAAGCAGTATTGCAGAACTTTAAAACTTCTGTTTGTTTTGTTTCAGGAAAATGGATCAAATCACCAAGTATTTGATCATCGTCGCATCGTTTTTGAGCGTAGAGCTCGCTTTCACCGAGAGCAAGTATGAAGCTGTGACCAACCACGTCCGGTACGACTTTATCCCTACGTTCATCAACGTATGCGACATTGAAGATAGAAGGTCGAAAGTTCATTGCTACTGCGACAGCAATAAACCAAAACTGGCCACACGAGCCGATTGCTGGGTGTTCAGTGGCGGAATAACCGAAGAAGACCCAATCTGGCCCAACTTCTCATCGCAAACTGAAATAGAACACCTCACGTTCAACGTCAGATCCGACGATGCACTTACTTTCGTCCCAGCCAAAGCAATCGTGAGATTGGACAAACTCAAGCACTTGACCATTCAATTCGGAACTATAAAGCGGATCACTCCTTACGCGTTCACGAACTCCTCAACAATAAGGCAAATAGTTTTGAAATCGAATAAAATCTCCAGTCTGGATAAGCACTCGTTCTCTCAAATGATGATGCTCTCGAATCTAAGCTTGGATGACAACCAAATCTCCGAACTGAAACGGGACGTATTTTTCAATTTACCAAATCTGCATGTCCTGCATCTATCGAACAACAACCTAAGCCTGATCCATGAGGGTTGTTTCAAGCATCTTAACAATTTAATAGAGCTGAAGTTAGACTACAACTACATATCAGTTGTCACTCGGGAAATGTTAGAAGGATTGGAAAATCTTTCAAGACTCAACTTGAGGAATAACAAATTATCTATGATTGGCAATTTAGCGTTCACAGATTTGTGGGAGTTAAAAGAGCTGATGTTGGATAACAATGCGATTGAGGTCGTCTCCGAGAGAGCGTTTGGAGGACTAGGTCAGCTTAAAAGATTGACTTTGTCGGGAAACAGAATCGCTACATTTTATGAGGACATCTTGGAGCACATCAATGGTTTAGTGGAGTTGGATTTGAGAGATAATTTGCTGTTGACGTTTTCATTCGACACGATACGGCCTTTTCTCGAGGCTGATAAAACAAGTTCAGCTGCAGTTTATTTGGAAGGTAAGTTAACCAGTATTCATAACCAACTTAGGTTAGGCTCCGGCTTTTATTATGTACAAAGAACTCTCCAATACTACATTTTGTTTTTATGAAACAAAAATACAATGCTTGGCAGGCATTAAGGAGTTTCCGTTAGTATTGAATTGTGCGAAGCGCTGAAGCAGTCATTTACTGTCGCCAAAAGGAGATCCAATTTTCTTAGAAGTAGTCTCAAAATAAACCTAAAAACAAAACTAAAAGATAGGAATTTCCAGTGCCTTGTTAAAGAGATACAATAGGC
Source organism: Eupithecia exiguata (assembly GCA_947086465.1). Taxonomy (NCBI): domain Eukaryota; kingdom Metazoa; phylum Arthropoda; class Insecta; order Lepidoptera; family Geometridae; genus Eupithecia; species Eupithecia exiguata. The sequence goes on along the minus strand of OX352240.1, from coordinate 9,549,187 downwards.
CCAGCCTACATTGACATTCAGCCCAACAAATAGTTAAAAGTAACGATGCTATCACTGGGCCACTGGAAACCAGAATCACTAACAGTTATTTACTTAACGGTTATTTTAGGTGTGGCCTTGTTGGTTACGAAAATGCCCTTGTTTCTACGTACCAAGTGATATTTGTTCTACCCAATTGTTATTGTCATTTTGATTTGTCACAAATGGGGTTAGTTTTTTTAATAGACTTACCAAGATATCGCTAAATTTATGCATAATAGATTTTGAGTAGAGATTAAATATAAATAAATAATGCTGGACAAAACGCTCTAGCCCTAAGCTAAGCAGGGCTCGTATTATCGGTAGATGACGGATAAGTAAGCATAAAACTACATTACACAGATAAGTATTTTTTATTATACACAGAAAATTTTCGAAACAAATATTTGCAAATCGTACAAACACTTGTCCCAAGGCGGAAATCAAACCCGCAACCACCTCCGTCGCAGGTGGACTTTAGCCCGCCGCGGCACATCGGTTGAATATTTTTAATTATTAGTTTTAAAGTCTGCATTGGTTTTCCTCAAGTTTTCACTAATTAATATTCTTCTTCTCCTTTTTTCTTGGCTAGCGCTACGACATCATCGTAGAAAAGGGCATTATGAACGTCTAACATTTTACAAGATCCATAAAAAGGTTCCATCAGTGCAAAATTCCGAATATGAACCTCGGTTACCTATCATAACATTTCAGGCTCACAAATATGTACATACCTATAAGCTAAAAGCGGGAGGAAATCAAACCTTATACCGCAATACATAAAAACCAGATGAAGGTTATATTTATAGGGTTTCTGCGCGACATTGAAATTTATACGCATCGTGTGTTGGCTATTTCCACTGCCATATATCCCGCTCGTCCCTTCGAGGTATAACTCACCTGGAGGTGTGCGGAGGTTAGAAGATTGGTTCTGATTTAGCTACTTATGTTTCCTGTTTCAAAATGTACGCAAGTTTCGCCTGTGTTTTTTAGAGTTTCAAAATATTTGAAGGCTTCTAATCTAATTCTAAGTGGGGCAACTGGGATCAGAACTCACATCTCGCATGGGAGTGTATTAAGCATTGTCCCCCTGCCTATCCAGGCCCTAACCAGCTCAGCTCCTTGAAGTACCGGAGCAGGACTTTTGGCGATTGATAGCTTCATTTCAGTTTTTTGTGGGTGTGAACAGTGGTTTTTTTTTTTTGTTTTGCCTTTGTATTTGATATGAGGTTTTTTATCTATTGAAGAATGAAAGTTTCAATTACTTCTAGGGCTTTGTTATACATAGGTGTGACAAAAACTGTTTCGCGATACGAGCTCTCCCTCACTTTTGAGATAAAGATCTTACGTTCCCTGACGCTAAATAAAACTGTATCTCCATAGGTAATGCACTAAAGGAACTACATATGTTTCTTAGCAAAATATGCAATGTTCCAATTTACCAAATTTATTACTAGACTAACTTATTTAATCCCGGATTTTTTACTTTCACCTTTTATAACTATTTTGGAGAAACCACTAAGAAACATAAATAGTTATTAGTACCTGAAGAATAAATAAAGAATAACTAAAGTAACTTACTGATTATTTATTTATTCTTCAGGTACTAATTTATTCCAAAATAAAATTAATAAGTAAGTTACTTGAGATAAAAAAGATATGTACCTATCATATAATTATTTATTGACTAAAGTAGGTAACTTACTGATTATTTATTGATTCTTCAGGTACTATTAGCTATTTATGTTTCTTAGTGGTTTCACCAAAATGGTTATAAAAGGTGAAAGTAAAAAATCCAGGGATACAACGAAAAGCTTGTTTTATTGGTAGCAATACATTTTCAGACTGATCCCCGACGGCCACTTTGTACTTTTATGTGGGAAAATACTTCATTGAGCGATTGTCGAAATGGACTGAAGCAATTAATTATTTAAAAAGTGTTGAAAATTTAATGCATGTTGAAGTGGCCTCAAAATTAAAAATTATATTGAAATACGACTGAAAAACATTTAAGTGAAAATGGGAAAATTGTGTTTTCAGATAAATTAATTGATGGAAATATTTATAAGTCGATGTTCAAGTTGATTGTTTCACGGCTTGTAACTTTGAATATCAAAATAAAAGAAAAATTAAAGGTATCCAAGAAAATTCTATACCACCTCAAAATGGTATTTGACTGAACTCAAAAATACTGCTTTACCCAAAGCACCCTGTCCATAAACCTCAAGGCTCCGTTTGATAAGCTTATAAAGGGAAGATTACGTAACCATGGAGTAAGATTTGTGCCTCACCTTGCCAGTCTATTCCCTCATATCCCTTCCTTGGGAAGTATCAATTTAATTCCGTAAGTGCTAGGTAAGAAGCAGGTACGTTCAATACATTACTTTGACATTTTCCTACAGAAAATTGCGATATTTTTGCGGTTTTTTTGGTCAGGTGCCAAGAGAAATCTTGTGTCATGTGACAAAAAAGCCAATTAAAACGCTTTGACGTTTTAATTTCTTCAGCATTATCGTTGTTTTCCCGACTGGCAATTTGAAGAGCACATTGCTATTAGAAAGTTTATAATCAAAAGAAAATTACAATCAGATAATAGAATTTAATTAATTCTAGTATTAAAAATTGAATAGAATAAGCTTACTGCAGACTGTTGTAAACAATCTACAGGTAGACCAACTGATCCATAACCAGTTACTAAGCGTTGTTACTATCCAATATAAAAAAGGATGGTGGAGTTGGTTTCAGCAAATAAGGCTTTACTTGTAAAAAATACTTTTGAACAGTAAAAGCAGCAAAACGGAACGTAGGTAAATGAGGTTAATACTGATCGCAAACTTTCTATGTAAATGCGTCCTAAGGGTCGGGTTATGCTCCGTAGGCAGATTGTTCGAAAATATGGGAAACTTTGCGACCGTCCTCGCATTATGGACCTTATGTATGGTTATTAGAATCCTCTATTAGAGAGATATTAAAGTTTCACAGCATAAGTGGCTCTTAGGCTGTGTTCAGGTGGGATCAGATTCCGATGGGACGGTTATGTTGTGGTTGTAGTTTAAATGAATATTTGACCTTTTGTAAACATGTTGATAGCCGCTATTTTCGGTTTTTGATTAGGTTTAATAATAGTTGGTTGTCTATTAAACGTGTTTTTGGTTTTAACGGTTATTACTGTTATTTTATTGGGCAACGGTTTTGTTTAATTGTTCTTGTTTAATCGCTGGTAATTTGTTCCTTTTCTGTTGTTAAATGGTTTGAAAAAGATTGATAAGAGCACTTTAACTAAACGTATCTTCTTACCCTTTTAAAAACTAAACATACAAAAAACGTTTGTCAAGATATATGGCAGGTATACCTAACATGCATTTGTTTGACATTCCAAGACATGACAAATCAAATTCCAGAATATTTCGACCCTGGAAGTCGAGAGAGGAATCTATCAAACGCAATTTCCATTCCAAACAATATTCTGCCCGAACCCATTACCGAAGTCGATAACGAGTTATAACTCCTTCAACTCGCTGAAGAAATACAAACAAGCTTCGCGGTTAGGTTATAATCCTTTTACTTCTTACGTTTCATAGACAGCCCACTAAATCACTCCACGTGAACGAGAATTGCAGCCATATATTTCGGAAGATACCGATAAATTTCGCCCGTTTCCAACGAGAAAACAGCTTTTTATTCGTCCCTGTTTGTTTATTACCAACCTTATTCGAGAATTTTGATTACCTATTCGCAGCTTTGCTAATATTTGTATTGCAAACGAGTTCAACTGTACTTTTGATACTTTACGCTACTTTACCTTTGTTCTTCTTTTTGCTGCGAGGCAGGAACTCGTACCCGGAAATTTATCAGATTGTAACGAAGTTTTTACCTAACAGCTTCCGAAAGAATTTACTTTGCATCGGAATTTTTCCCTCGACAAAATTTAAGTGCGTACGTGCTCTATTCAAAAAACCAACAGGCTGCGTTCCTATTGTTTTTTTAACAATGGTGTCGGGACGAGTCGTTTTGAGGGTCGTAGCAATATTTATCTATACAAGCTATAAGAGCTGACGCAAAAAGGGCCATTTACTGTGGCGAAAACTAGGTTCCTATGACCACGTTTCAGGAACGCGATCACGGTTCTAGATAAGAATTGATAAGCACCAATTCTGTCTATAGTGTCAATAAAATTTGGAAAGAACAGTCGGTTCTTCCCAAATTCGCCAGGAGAGCGAATAGATTATAGCTCTCCTGGCGTATAGGGCCGTCGGTCTAGATCCTAGACTTCAGTACTAAAGGTTAGTTCCTATATAGATTCTGGGCGGCTCGTCTGTGTCCACCCGAGAGCAAAGGGCAAGTATTTGCTTGCCCTAAACAAGTTAAGTGCGGGTAAAAAACCACTGTAAGTTTTCTACAAAGGCGAGCCTTGTGGCCGCGGGCGGAAATACCCAAGTTTATATTAACAAAGGGTATTGTTTTCATGTATTACCCTTGCCAAGCTAGTTTATAACTTCGTAAAACTTAGAGCGTTATTAGACACAATTAAGGAGAACAAAAGGGCATCCTTAGTAAACGTAATTTATTCTTAATTTATTCTTTTAACGTCTAAGACGTAAGTTTTAAAAGTCAAATTTCTACCGTTATATCCAACTTAATTGGTGCTAAGTTTTGAGGTCCAAAATATACTCGTAGATAAAAGCATGGTATTTCTACTTAGTTCATAAATTTAACCATAAATTTGTTAAATTAAATACACTCTGTTAATGTAAACAATTTTAGTCTTGTGAATTTCAGGTTAGGATTTAATCTGACTGTGATAGAATATCTATATTCTTTATTAACCCAAAAATAAAAATAAATTACAATCAAATAATAGAACTAAATTAAAGCTTGTATTTATAATTGAAACAATTAAGCCAACTGCACACTATTGCAAAAAATCTACAGGAATTGAATTTAGTGAATTAGTCGGACATTTCTTAACAAGCTGGGAAACAGATGGATTAATCCCGCAGCGCCCGGTTTACTACCTCGGTGAGGCATAAATTGGAACTCAGATTCGGAACAGAACAGAGCAGAACAAGGAACGTAACATAGAACAAGAACTGAATTAGATATTGAAATCATGATCAAGCACCAATTCTAAGAGAGCTCAGATTTTATTTCCATAGAGCACCCACAAAGACGTAATTTCTAGTGAAAGGGGTTTCGATATTACTAGCTGTTACTTTAGCAATGTTCAGAATTGGTTATCAGGTTAACCTGTTAGGTCTACCCTGATAACAAATTAAAAATTCCAAAACTATGTATGTTTATCTTATATCTAGACATAATTGCTATTCAGAATTGGTTATCAGGTTAACCTGTTAGGTCTAACCTGATAACCAATTCTGAATAGCAATTATATCTAGATATAAGATAAACATACATAGTTTTGGAACTTGGTAGAAGCACTTTGCATAACATTTTCTAAAATTACCCTAGATCATGTTACAAAACCAAAGTAATATTTGTGGAAAATATGTTAAATGTAGCTGGTTTAACTCTATAAAATTCTTGAAAATCAGTTATGATATAAAATGAAAACACACGTTAGTCCACTTCCAGGTTTGTCCGGAACCCAATGAATTATTAAAAACCAATCTCCCACTTCCACACTCACTGTTTATTCAGGGTTGAGCCGTTTTTAAGTTACGTTTCTAATGAAGCCTCTCTAAATAACTATTTTATTAAATGGAGAGGGGGGATAGACCTGCCAACAATACCAAGTGTAAGAATTAAGACCTGGGTTTCACAAAGGAGTTCGTTATCATGAGTAGAACCTGCAGTTCACGAAGTGTCAGTGTATAACGCTGGACAATTCGCACGGCATTATTTAACCCCAAGCTAAGCAGAGCTTGTGTACCCATATAGGTACTCGATGACTGATATTCTTAATATAATCCAATACATAGATATTTTTGTAATATACATAGAAAACGACCACCCTGAACAGATATCTGCAGATCGTACAAACATTTGTCCTGAGGCGGGTAACGAACCCGCAACCTCCTGTGTCGCTGGCGGACCGTCGCCCGCCGCACCACATCGGTCGCCTTACTTTAATTACCAATAACACTGCCTTTGGTTTAATAAAGAGACAATTTGGTCATTTCTATTTCTAGTTCCTTGGAATACAGATTCCATATCGCAATCATCTAGAATCTTGAATGGAGACAGTGTCTCGCAAGACAATTGGTTCGTTTCAACATTATTAAATTCCTTCCCTAAAGATTCGTTCATATCCTTTGAAATTATCTTTATCTTTACTATGAACTGAAATAAGTTTAGGTATAATAAAGGCAAAATTGACTTTGTTTGTTACGCATTCACATGAATATTATATTACGTGTTATTAGAACTGTTATTAGAAACACAAAATTTACGCAGCTATAAAAAATATTTCGACGCGCAAAAACGCACGGTGCCGTCAACAAGCTCCCATAGAAACCCATACAACTCTGACGTCTAACGATCGTGCACTCACACGGCGAATTAATCGTAGATTTTCACGGCGAAAAAAACGTGTTTCAAATTTGATTACCAAGGCTTCTTTGTATCCCAGAAAAAGACGGTCGAAGCCACAAGCAGGTTAAGCTTATTAAGCAAGCTTATTAACCTTTCACATATCGTGTTTGAAAAAAAGTTGCGCATTGTCATAATATATCGTACGGGCGCGAGCGACGCGCGGCGCTTTGCTACCCAGGACACTAAAACGCTTGTATCTCAAGTATTACTGGGTGTATTATTATGATGATTGATTTTAAAAATAAGAATAAATAATATAATAGATCTGTATAAATAATATTTGTGATCACATTTTTATTACATTCTAATTTCATCAATAACTTCAAAGAGATATTTTGCTGAAAGCAATTCAATAAAATCAAATTAGTTGGTTCAACTCAGAAAGATGTAATAAATCAATAAATAAACAAGAAACAAAGGAAACCCACATTCAAATAGGTTTATTACACAAAACCCACTCAAAGCAGGTACTGGCACAAGTGTGTACCACACTGTAGACGTTCGCCAAAAACTCCTCACAAACAATGTTTTTTGTTTTTCTAACACATCTGCATTTTTGACAATGACATTTAGATTGTAGTTCATTTCATTCCAGATTGAATGACATTAGGTGACCAAGCCATAGTAAACCTTAAGATCTGAAAATTAAGTTTAAATTGGTCTGTAATATCGGTCCCGGAGCGGGACGAATGCCCCTTGACGGTATGACAACAAATCGGTCCCATACACTCAACCATACATTGGATAACCGTGATTTTTAGCTAAAGTTTTGGTTCAAAAAAAAACATTCTCTAAAAAAACTGCCGGGTCAGATTTTGATGTTTCTTTGCACGCCATATAATTACTACAGCAGTGTTGCTATTGGTTTATGTATCACTTTTACCCAGCCTACTTTAGTTTACTTTCTCAAGAATGGAAACCATACAATGGTTGGTAGCTACAACTGTTTTGTTTGTATTGTTTTTGGTGTACCTAACTCATGTTACGCATGCCGTTGAAATGAGTGATTTATTATGGTCGTTTATCATTGCGATAATGTATCTTAAATCAATAGCGTGAAATCTTATTATCGTACGTGCTTACTAGTCGGGTCGCCATCTTTCATGATTCCCCGAGGCCTTATTTTACCGTCGGACTTGCCTGCCAATAAGTTTATCGATTACTTAAGGGGGTACCATACGACGCCATTTTGTAAAAAGGATAGACATAGGATTTCGCGTTCATAGGAGCGGGACAGAGCAAGCCCAAAAATCTAGTTTTTGTTTATTATCTTTTAATTAGGACATTATTTGGAAAAAACGCCACATACAAAGTGTTCTTTATTTTTATACTAGCAGCGCCTCGCGGTTTCACCCGCGTAGTTCCCGTTCCCGTAGGATTTTCGGGATAAAAAGTAGCCTATGTCCTATTCTAGACTATAATCTATCTCTGTGCCAAATTTCATTCAGATCCGTTCAGCCGTTCTGGCGTGATAAAGGAACAAACATCCATCCATCTATCTATCCATCCATCTAAACTTTCACGTTTATAATATTAGTGAGATAAATTACCATGCTTCTATTCTCAAGATCTTAACTTCTGTATTTATTGAGAAATTAATGTTTTAGTAAAAATTTTGAGGTAACTGCGATTTTTTTCTATCGAGAAAATTTTAAGAAATCGTGTTTTCAAAACATATGACCGATAGTCCAGAACTTTACCATATATAAATTTGAAATCTAAATATAAGATACTCGTAAAGGAAAACTTTAAAAAGCTCATGATTTTCTTTTGTTTTTGTGTGATTTTTCATACAATTATCCGCACTGATGTCACAAATCCAGGCCTATACGAAACAAAGGGGTTTGCGCCAGCTTCTTAAAATTTTGTCTTATACACTTTTAGAACGCAAATAAACCAATTATTTGGTAAAGTATATAACTAGCTGACATTGAATTCGCACGGAAATGACGATCCCCCTGGTGGATCACAACAAGGGGTATCAGACCGGAACAACTCGAAAATAAACAGTGAATTAGAAAAATAAGTATACAAAAATACAACAAAATAACCAAGGAAGTTTTCGTGGCCATGAACTGACATGAAATGGTACTTTTTTAATTTGCCGAGAGAAGTATAATTGATATTTTCGACGATTTCCACACTAGGCTATTGAAGAAACTAGAATTGTGGCTGAATATTCCTAAAAACACTACTCAGTGTGGTCAAAAAGTGACACTTTTAATATAATAATTATAGTTAGGTATGACAAACATTGAAACCTCTAACTTTAACTTGACCCAAAAAGGTTCTATACACAGTAAGTAAATGAAATTATGACAGCGGATGTTTATTTATTGATGACTGATGACAATATGTTCACGTTTGGTTGAGTTGTTTTTGGTAAAGTTAACATACATAGGGAATAAAAGGCTTTCAACTCGTCACACCCAAGTGAGTCATTATCACAACCCAGTATAATCACTAGATACAAACGAAAAGCCTAAAACCACACTAAAACTTAGAGCATTAAAATCCACCACAAGCACTGCGATATATCCGAACAAAGGATCTCAAACGAAATCTAAACTGCAAACGTAACGTCTTATAAGCTCTCAGACAGTGACAACAGCGCCGTTCCTCTCCTATTAAAGTCTATATTACTTTGCAAACTAACGTTGAAGTACGCTAATTGAGTTGATTTCAGCAAAGATAAAATTTTACCACCATCCCAAACCGTTAAGGTTTATTTTACTATAGCCGGATTGTGCGTGCTTCTAACAGGAGATTTGGTTTCAGGTAACCCACTCGAGTGTGATTGTCGGCTCTCGTGGATATACGCGCTTCGCAACGAGACTGGAGACAATACGTTGAAGAGTGCTTTAGAAAAAGTATCGTGTGTTGTAGACACGGCGCTTGAAAGGCGTATGGAAGAACCGGATGATGCACACATCGAAACAGAAAATATACTCGCAGACGACACCTACGAATACGATTATAAAGAAGACTACAACGAGAGAGTGAAACACAAACCGAGTAAAGCTAAAAAGCTGACTGATATCCCTCTTGCTATGCTTCCGTGCCCAAAGGAACTGATGGAAACTATAGATGAGTCATACGGACACCCGGTTCAGAATGAGATAAGATTAAAAGCTTTCTCCAAAGTCACTAAAGTAGCTCCCACTTTATCGTTATTCTTATTATCGTCGTTACTGTTTTAAAATATTAAAAAAGAAATGTTTATCAAAGATATTTGTGATATTAGACTTAAACGATAATCTTTATATTATAATCTATGTACAGATTTATCAACCGTGTTCTCTATAAAATTTATTCTAGTCTACGGGATTGTATAAATGTTATTCTATTTGTATTCTATGTAACCTTGTACATATATTGCCGAAAGTTAATACTAGAAAATAGATGTAAAACATTTTATTGTAGAATAATCATTATATCTCAGAATTTAAGGTAAACGGGTAAATAATTTGATGGATAATTCGTGGAAAACCAATTTAAAAGCCGTAAAATAATTTTGTAAACGGCAACCAACATAAAATTCAGGCCACGGTTAAATAATCGTGTTATTATTGAAGCATAAAGTTCGCACGGGAGTAATAAAGGTAAAATGTAAAGGAGAATTACGCGGGAAATACATAACACAAAGAAATGGCATCAAATTACGTTGTTACGAAAATGTAATACAGTAAATACGAAGTTGTTACAAGGAAACACTCTGAACAAAACGAATAGAAAACCGAAATTGTTCTTATTTCTTTTTTTCTCGTTTATTTTCCATTGAACAACTTGGTGGGTGAACACTTCGAGTAACCGTTGTTATGTAACACTGAATAAAACTTACGTTATTCATATAATTTTATTTTGTATATCAAATTAGCGTAGGCTTGTTCGTAACGTCACCTGTACAGGTCCTAACGGAAGACCAGCGCTGGCTAGGCCTCTTACGGGAGCTAAGCCAGCATTCTGCTGAGTTAGGACCTTTTTATAACAACTATTTACCTAATATGTATCTAATCCCTAAGTGTCTTGATTTTATCTGTTGTATTGTATTGTTGTTATTTATAAATGTATTTCTTCTTCTTAAATTATGTTGCAAGCTGTCATCTATTCAAATCACTTGATGTTTCGCAATAGGGACTATTTCCTACATGAAATGTTATGACAACTTTTATTGTATTATTTATGTGGCTAGAAATGTGGATCATTATTATGATCTAAAAGAAAAGTTATTTGGTATAAAATAGTAAAATTTTGTGATTATTTTTTAAAATTGTTTAACATAACATATCGTTAGGTTAGTAAGTACTCAATTAGATATGCATACTTTTAACTTTATATGTTTGAATATAAACAGAACAAATAATTTTGTAAATAATAATCAACTTTGAGTCGTTTTCAGGGAAATTGTCTACCATGAATTTATATTTTAAAATTGTAACTGCCTTTGCACACTCAAATCTGAATCATTTTTATTATGTTTACAATACCATAACCTTTTCGAATGAGCAGAGAATCAGAGAATGAGCATTGTGTTAGGTAAACCTACATTTTTGAGTTTTATTTGTTCAGTAAACAAGAACGCCATGATTGCGTTCCACAATATTAAATGTATTAATGTTGAAAGAAAACATGTAAGGACTTAAGTTAGTAATGTTTTTTTTATTTTGTGTTGTAATATCTCAGTAGGTAATCAATCACTTTTGAAATGACGTATAACCTGCATAAACAAACAATTTTCCAATCGATTTTGGCCTGGTATGGTACTTCTCCGATTTGGTGCTTTTTGTCCAGTCCACTGCACACTATTTGAAAATAAAATATGCTTAAATTTACAATTCCAAATAAACACTAATAATCTAATTAATGTAAAAATAAGGACGTATAGATGTTTAGATACTAAGATGGATGTTGCTAAAACTTCTAAACGGATCTGACTTAAATTTGGCATAGATGTTGTTCTACATTTGGATAACCGTATACATAGGGTACTTTTATTCCGGGAACAACGTATGCGAAGCCTTAGGCTACAGCTTATACTCAATTTTAATTTCATTTATTAGATTTCATCCCACGAAAAGCACTTTACCACTTACTTAATAAAGTCTCTGCAATGCAGCAGGAAAAACTGTATCAACTTCTTGTGTGTAAATCGGTGGAAGGTCGCTCGTTTCATGAGAACAGGCTAAAAAAATCATCAATGATGCATTTCGGGCACGGCGGCCAGCGTCAACGGAGACTAGACTAGTATTATAAATAAATAAATAATGCTGGACAATTCACACAGCATTATCTAGCCCCAACTAAGCAGAGCTTGTGTTATGGGTACAAGATAACCGATATACATAATATAATACAATACATTTTTTTTATTGTCTATTATACAAGGCGAAGACACTTTGTTCATGTGTTCTTTAAGATAGCACTTATTCACATACACTAATTATCACTACACTAGGTTTTGTTCTTTTGAGCCTTCTTAATATGTCCGTGTTCGTGTAATACAATACATAAATGGATATTTTTTATTATACATAGAAAACGACCAGACATTTTCATTTTTTTACACACATTTTTCCCCAGGCGGGAATCGAGCCCGAAACCTTCTGCGTCACCGGCAGATCTTCGCCCACCACGCCACATCGCTCGCCTCATTATAGAGAACAAGTGTGTATACGAACACACGTGCACTCTATTCTCTCAATCCCATAATCCGTTGATACATTACGGATTATGATGAACATAAATTGAACATTACCTACATACCGGATTCACTGGATCGCAGAGTAAAATTTCGACCGCATCAGCCAAATTATGTTCACAATTTAATTTATAAACCCACTGAAACGCTATTGCGTGTGTAACTGGTTATTACCAGTTAAGATCATTTCTGAATGAGCGTATATTACTGCATACATGACCACTAATCACGTGATCACATATCAAATTATACAATTTATTTAATCAAAGAAAATGTAATATGAATCTGAAAGAGAAAAGTTGCCCTTGGTGGCCACCAAACTCTATTTTCGCATTTTGCCAAAAATATATAATAAGAAACAATTATTATTACAGAGGCATTCAAAATAAGCTTATAATAGGTATCACAAAATTCACAATGATTTTCAAAATTTACTTTATTAATTTATTTATTGAATAACTAACACGAGGTAATCCGCCACGTGGGGGATTTCCGGAATGAACCGATTAAAACTAACCAATCACACTTAATCACACTTAATAATAAGATAAAATTAATTTTTTATTATTTGTTGTTATAGCGGCAACAGAAATACATCATCTGTGAAAATTTCAATTGTCTAACTATACATAGTTCATGAGATACAGCCTGGTGACAGACGGACAGACGGACAGCGAAGTCTTAGTAATAGGCTCCCGTTTTACCCTTTTGGTACAGAACCCTAAAAAAGATATCAATTTGAGTGTACGAAGGGTTTCAATTATTCATAATAATAATAAGAATTATTATTAAGTGTTTGACGTTTGTGTACAAAGTTATTGTTAAACTATTCCATGTATATTAAATACGTTAGGTTGTGTATAGTCTTCGACTCTGTTGTATTAAATATTTCTACATGTATTGTGAGTTTTTTACTTTAGTGTTTGTAGTTTTACCAAGCATTTTATTAAATTTACATGTGATAATGATTAATATGTCTTGCTGGCCGAATTTTGGCCTCGGCGGCCAGCCTTGACGAAGCCTAGCAGCCATGTGCACAGAATTTAATACATAGTACACAAGTGTGTGCGCGGGGCACTCTCTATTCCCCCACTCTCAAAATCTAATGGAATCGCAGACCGACACACCCGGGGAGAGGGCAGGTGCAGGTCCGACGGCTTAACGTGCTTGCCTTCCGAGGCAAAGGTGTGTTAACACCAACTTCCTAACTCCAGGCTGCCAATGTGTTTGAGATTACGCAGACAGTCGTCAAATACTTATTTGTCCATATCCTTAACAAGTCATAAGGAAATGTTTCTTGCATTCATGTTAAATTATGGTGTAACCGTCTGTTGCCCGCGGCTTCGCAAGCGCTTTTCAAGTAGCCTATGTCCGTCCCCGGAAACCCATTTACCTACATCTCCTCCAAAATTCAACAAGATTCGTTCAGCCGTTTAGGCGTGACAAGGTAACAAACAGACAGACAGAGTTACTTTCGAATTTATAATATTACTAGCTGTTGCCCGCGGCATCGCATGTAGTTTTCAAGTAGCCTATGAATTAATGAATGAAAGAGAGAAAAGAGTTAAGTTGGTTGTGAACGAGCCGTTCGAGAACTTTTGACAGAACTTTGAGTATAGAGATGGGGCGGTATTAAGTTTAAGTTTAAACTTGGCACTGACTGGTAAGTCTCATAACTGTTTTCAATAAAATACAGGACTTCTGTGAAATTCTGACTTTCTCTAAGTAAAGGGAAATTGTGTACAAAATACCTAAATTTATTGCGTGTAGTTTTCTATACGTGACCATTTTTAGTCTGGTCGTACTATTCCAACCATGTATCCTGTCTTTAATTATACAGCAGTCAAGCTCGTGACTATCACTGTCCAACTAAATTGCGCGGGAAAATCAAGCTCCCCTCCACAATCAAGTCAAGTACCCGAAATGCTTTGAAATATTCTCTAATTTAAAGTACGATGGAATGAGAAAAGAAGTATTAAACTGTATTATTTGTCTACAGTTTTAAAAGCCAGTTGTTTGTATCTAAACATCTCTAGTTAATAATACCAACACAATGTTGCGGCAAGAGATAATCATTTGACAAGATATTTGACGCGTGACCCGAGAGCTGGTGAGTATCTGGCGCAGCGCATCAGCATTGCTATACAGCAGAGCGGGGCAATGCAGCTAGCGTCTTGGGCACGCTTCCGACTGGTATTGATATGGATCAGTTGAGCTACTTGTAGATTGTTTGCAACAGTCTGCAGTTAGCTCAATTGTTTCAATTGTAAATACTAGTTTTAATTTAATTCTTTTATTAGATATCTGATCATTGAAAATATTTGGAGTTAAATTGAAGGTTAACATTCTCATCAAATAACAAGAAATAAATACCTTATTTTTCTTTAAAAATCAGAATAAATTCAAAAAATTGTATACTAACTATATCACAAGTTGTTCCCCTCGGGATCCAGAAACGGATTCCTTTCAGCTCCGTTTCCGATCCGTTTATCCGTCGTGGCATCCTGTATATTAATTTAAACGAAAATAAAAATTGCTGGACAGTCCACACAGCATCGTCTTGCCTGAAACTAAGCAGAGAGCTATTTCGACTCCTTGCATGTTATTTTTTAATCAATTTTTTTTACTATTTGGCAGCTTAACTGGCTGTCGGACTCACTGACGCTGGCCTAGCCCAACTACTAGGTACACACAGCTATCTACTCTTAGGTAGCATAGGATGTAAGCCTAGGTAGCTCATAGTGGTCGTCTGGTAGAAATCCCTGCTGATAAGACCGCCAATTGCAGGACAGGATACTACTTAGTTTTTTTTAAGAACTTCTTAAAACCAATACTTTTATTTACCCATCTATTGTACATAATAAAAATAATAAAAAAACATACTGTAACACATGTGTACACATGTATATTTATGTACACAATAAAACATGTGTACATAAACATAATGTATATCCATCTTTCCTGCAATAATGCTTGTACCATCAATGATACCACGGCAAAAAAAATTACCACAGTACCATCAGTGGTACTATCTAATGGTACCACGGTGAACAAACGATTATTATTATTACTCTAAATTTGACCATAGGAACGACCGCCTTTAAGATAAGGAAAATGTGAGATCGCGCCTGACAATATTTCAACACAAACATCTGGTGTTGCTCTTTGAATCGAATGAGTTCATTAAACTGTCAGTTTCTCAAAATATCTCCATAACGGAATATTTTTATCACAAAATTATAAATAGGAAGACTAGAATATCAATTCCAAATATAGACATAACTAGATTACGAATGGATAAACAACTTTTGTCATTGAAATTTAAATCATAACTTCTAACATTTGGCAAAGCAATGGAAATAATTTGGAAGGACAAATTTTATAAGAAGATAATTAATCTTAGCCGAATATTTATTGTGTGCTGTCATTAATAATTAAACCATTCATAAATAAATTTCAAATAAATAATCACAACATTAGAGACCATGCTGCCTTGAAAAGTCACGATCTCAAGCCAAAGCATAACAAAACATCAAGGTTTTAGCGATTTTTTTATAATAGCCGTTTTTTTTATAATTCGACATTAATAATGTCAACTTTTACAGCCACAAAATAAGTGAACTAAATAACAACAAAAAGCCGAATAAAATAAAACCATTGCATCGCACAAATGTAGGTGTACCATGTCACATTAAACCGATGCAGATCTTCTGCATCGGTTTAATGTAACATACACCTACATTTCTGCGATACCTTACATAAAAATAAAGTTGTCTAATTTTACAACAATAGACAATGCTGATGAAGCTGTTTTTTAAAGATAGGGAGTGATTTGACACGTCTGATGTCCAGGTCTTGTGTGACCTTTACAAGTTAAGTGCAAATAAAAACTGTTACGCACGTACCTGACTAACCAAGGCATTCCGGAGAAACCCGGACATCTGAAGGGTCAATGCCTTCAAAAAGAACGCGGCCAAAGTTTCCGACCCGGACCTTTGCATCCGGGAACCTACACACTCAGATAATCATCGGCTTGGTAAGATGCTATAATTATAAAACCTGGGATGTGAGTGTTTTGCAGATTTCATTGCGTGATTTTATTTCATTTTTATTTTACGAATTTTAGGAAAACTTACAGTTATTATTTACAATAGGGTCTTTTGCGTATGATAACATGCACGATATATGCACGTTATACTAGTTGTATTATACAACTGAGGGCTAATTACAAGTTTCCACATAAACTAACTATACTAACTATGATTACTTACACACTTGGAATTAGTCCACAGCTGGACATAGGCTTCCCTTAATGAGCGCAATAGCGCCCCGTCTTCAGCTTGCCACATCAAGCATCTCCCAGCAGTCTTTCGCAAATCATCATCCCACCTAATCGGAGGGTGTCCTACACCACGTTTGCCAAGTCGCGGTCTCCACTCAAGAACACGTTTACTCCAGTGGTTGTCGGTTTTTCTCGACGCCAGCGCTAAAGTATATTTTTCATATATATTTTTTTATTTTGCCCCGACACAAGTTTCAAGTTTTTTATTTGGAATAATAAGGTTACATGTCAATAATTAAATAAATTAATATTTCACCTACACGTAAAATACAATTTCGTAACATAATTTCAGTAAAATACCTTACAATAGGTACACAAAAAGGGTTGTTATAAGTTTGACGGGTGGATCTATGTGTCTGTGTGTGTATCTATCTGTGGGTTGTTGCGGCATCATAGCTCCCAAACGGATGATTTTTGATTGTTTATTTTGTCAAAAGCAGACTTGTTCGAGTGTTCTATGCATGGAAAGTCGGCCAAGAGTATGTTAAAATCTATAATTTTTATTTTTTTGTTAAATACTTTATCTACCCGTGCGAAGACGAGGCGGGCCGCTAGTTTATTGTGATATTATTTAAAGAAAAACCACTTCATTCATTGTTTACAGACTCGTCGTAGGTGGAGTATAGAATATCTTTCTTCTATTCTCCAGTTTTCCCTCTTGAGTGGGATTTTCAAGGGGGAAAATGGAACTCGTATTTTTATTCGATTTTTCCCTCTCAGAGGGGATTTCAGGGGGGAAAATTATGAGTTCCAGTTTTCCCTCTTGAGGGGGATTTTTAAAGGGGATAACTAGAACTTATTTTTTTTATTCCAGTTTTCCCCCTCATAGGGGATTTCAAGGGGGAAAACTGGGATAAGACCAAACAAACAAACAACTGCTTCGGGGTAAACTAAGCAACTATCTGCTACTTTAGATACAAAAAGGTGACAATGCTATTCGAACATCGATCAAAAATTTTCGGCTTTGCGGGGAGGCCGCGAACTACTTATTTTTGATCGAAGTACTTTAGATACAAAAAGGTGACAATGCTATTCGAAACTGTTTTCCTCATTCAAATTTTTGTTAGTTCCATCCAAATATGTTACTTATCTGATAGGTATATAGCATTCCAAGCACCAAACTGAGCTTCCATTTATTATGCAGGCGCCAGCATTCTGTTGTATTTTTATTGATAAAAATTATATCACGGATTTGTGTTTCCTTTAGCACTCTTTGGAATTTTTGTCATTTGTAAGACTGCTTTTGATACCTATAGTAGGGTAAAGTTCGGTAGTCGCCAGTGGTGATACGGGGGCACACTGGCAAAAATCTACAATCATCAGTGTTGCAAGGATATTATAAGAAAAATGTGTTTAACATGTGTAAATTTCATAAAAAGCTAGGTACCCAAAGAATTGAAGGGTTGGAATGAAAACTTATTAAAGAAAAAAATACATATTTGGTTGCTTTGTAATTGTTTTTATAGTGTAAACGAATATTTAAACTTGAAATATTAAGAAAAATAATTATGGATAATGTTTAAAATAATGACATAATTCAATATTTGCCCACCTGCTTGCGCGTTGAATACATTGACATTACATATTATTCTGCAAATAAACGATTGATTCTGATTCTGAATCGTAACTTCAAAGAAGTAGGTACATGATAGCATTTTTTGAAGTTATTTTTTAGGGTACAGGTACATCACCCCCCCAGTGAGGGGCCCGATACCGGGCAGCCGCGGTGGGTCCGTGGAAGAAAGCGAAAGCGTCCCCATGTTCCCACCACAAACGGCAGAGGCGGAAACACCTTGAGGGTTTTAGTGGGTTGAAGTCCCACATAATCGTACTGTCTCCCCGTGGCAGTACGATATGCGTGCGCATTTCCCTCAGGACAATAAAAAAAAAAAAAAAGGTACAGGTACCTACCCCGTAGCCTAACTTTAATTACCGATTTTCGAGTTCAGAGTTTTTTTGTCAATTTCACTTCATTTATTTCACCGTAGGTACCTATAACATTCGTTATTTCTAGTAGGTACACAAATAAGTTACAAAAGGAAACACCATCTGATACCTCCTACCCGTAGGTAAAGGCTTGGCCACTCTTTACTTAAACCTAGTAAGTACCTTAAATTTTAATGTTTTTATTTAATTATTTAAGGGATTTTACCATACTTGGCTGGCGAAAAGGATCACACACACAAGGACAATCCGGACCAAACCTTACATAATTATGTTGTTGCTGCTGCCAGAGCGTCTTGGGTGCGCTACCAACTGGTATTATGGATAATACAATACAATACAAAAACACTTTATTGTATACCAGAAAAAGAACATTACAAAAAAACATTACATGACACAAGTACAATGGGCGGCCTTATCGCTTAGAAGCTATCTCTTCCAGGCAACCTTTGGATGGAAAGAATTTTGTGAATTTAAGAAAGGCAGGGGATGTACTATAGATAAGTACTAAGGATAAGTTATTGAGCTGCTTGTAGATTGTTTGCTGTTAGCTTAATGTTTCAATAGTGATTACTAATGTGTCTATTCTTTGAAGGTAACTTTTTTAACCTCTCGCTATTGTGTGGATAATGATCCACGCACGCCACATGAGGTCCTCCCATAAAAATACCGAGTTACATTATATCAAAACAATATTTTTTAAATTAATAAAGTTGTTTTTGCTATAGTGATATATAAACAATTGTTATTTCAATTATATTAAGGTAGAGTTTAATATATTTAATTAAAAATATTATATATTTTAATTTAATTTAGGTAAGTCAAGCTGAAGACAGGGCGCTATGGCGCTCAAAAGCCTATATAAGAGGCCTATGTCCAGCTATGGACTAGTATGCTGTACGAATACTAATATGCTGATGATGTAGCTTATAAATCAATGACATTTTGTTTCTTATTTGATAATCTATAAAACTGTTTATGTATAAAATTTGACTTGTCTAAGTGCTTATTTTGTAAGCCTAAAGAAATAAAGTTATTGAATTTTGATGATGATGATGCTGATGACGATGAATACGTCCCCTGTTGAGTACAGGCTTCCCCCAAACGACGACGACGCGACGATTAGCGGCCTTGAGCCGCCCCCATTCATCGACTCCCTAATTAATTTTGACACAGAAAAAGTCACTTCAACATTTTCCATGGATGCCATTTTAATTTTTCAAATCTGAACTTAATTTATTCATGGGATTACCCAGAAGAACCAAAAGACATTGAAATAGCACGTTTATTGCTGAGCAAAATAATAAAACCGGCCAAGTGCGAGTCGGACTCGCGCACGAAGGGTTCCGTAGAATTATCTATAAAAACGGCAAACAAAATCACGTTTGTTGTATAATATGTTTGTTATGTATGAGGTGGGATGACGATTTGCGAAAGACTGCTGGCAGATGCTGGATGCGGCAAGCTGAAGACAGGGCGCTATGGCGCTCATAAGGGGAGGCCTATGTCCAGCAGTGGACTGATATAGGCTGATGATGATGATGATGATGTTGATGTTTGTTGTTTTTTTAAGTACTTTCTTGTTGTTATAGATACAGAAACACATCATCAGTGAAAATTTCAGCTGTCTAACTATCACGGTTCATGAGATACAGCCTGGTGACAGATAGACAGACGGACAGAGGAGTCTTAGTAATAGGGTCCCGTTTTACCTTTTGGATACGGAACCCTAAAAATCACGTAGGTACTTAATTTGATTCAATGCTAATGAATCTAAATATTTTGATGACTTTTATGTTGCTCTTTATAACACTTTTACTGTATTATTTGTCAGGAATGTAGGCGCCAGTAGATAAAATGCGTCGCAAATAAACATATTATTGGGGTTCATTATTAAGTTCAAGGTTCCAAAGGTCTCCAACGTAATCGCAAGGCGGCGGTGCCGGCGCGGCGGCCGCGACGGTTCGTCGGGCTATCGTGACATTTACTATTTTGAAATCCATAATGTTTTCGTACATCTGTTTCATTTTATTTAACCTTACCTATAAAAAATTATATACAAAATTATTTAAACGCTTTAGAATCATAAAAGTTGTATGCTGTTCGTCGGTACTTAAGAAAGGCTGGACAGGTTTAGTTACTTTTTTTAGGGTGTTTGGCAAAAATGAAACGTTAGTGATGTCCAGAAATGTTTTTTTTTACAAATACTGCCCCCCTAGCACGGGGATTGTTGTCTAGGGTAGAATAGACAATAATGACATTGCATCGCCATACATTGCGTACATTTTCGAAGCTGATTGAATGCATTTCAAATAGTTTACGCATTCGATGACGAAGTGACGTAATTTTTTCTATTCTACCCTAGACAACAATCCCCGTGCTAGGAGGGCTGAAGTACGAAAGCGTGTCATGAATCTGCCATTTGTACGATTAACAGAAATTAACATGATTTGATTAATTGATTGAAACTAACGGAACCCTCGGTGCGCTAGCGTACCTAACTTGGCCGAAACCGGCCAAATTCCACAAACTTCTAGATATTTTTTTCGGTGGATATAAAAATATCTTGTTAGGTATAAAGGTAAGATCTAATCCCATTTCAGTCGGCTGTAGCGACATTTTTTAAAAGTTGCTCCATTAACTTTACGATTATGGTTACCCATGGTTTTAATAGTACACTCGAGAGCAATGAATCCGGGTCACTCAAAGAATCCAAAAAATCTCGGAAAGTAAGAATGCTAGGTTAATGCAATAAATTGTATTTAATAGACAATTTAATACTCCTTAAATGAAAGTTAAAAAAATATGAGTCACCATACATTTTATTTACACAAAATTATTACATTACATTAGTCGAAACTGATTTGTGAGTTCAGTTCCTGTGAGAAAGCGATTTCGAAGCATGGTGTTCACCAAGTATCGGTCTTCTCGTGCTGTGGTACACCTAGTTCTGCCCGTTCCTGGTCTGCGTAGGTTAGAACCAGTTTCTTCGTAACGTCGGAGAACACTTTGTACTGTTGACATGATATAACTTTACAATAACTAAGAAGTTTTAATACCTTCATTTAAGGAGTATTAAATTGTCTATTAAATACAATTTATTGCATTAACCTAGCATTCTTACTTTCCGAGATTTTTTGGATTCTTTGAGTGACCCGGATTCATTGCTCTCGAGTGTATTTTAATTGTGATAAGGGTTTTACGCCCCAATTATTATTAGATTTTATATTGGAAATAATATATTTCTGGTTCACCTTCCTTCTTTTAAGGTACCTATAGCATACACGTAGGTATTTTTGCAAGGTAGGTATTAAATATAAAAATAATACATAAATTAAATTGGGTGCCTAGCCTATGCAAATGATGAGTGCATTCCGAAGATTCCAAAGAACGTGAATGTTACATAAGAAAGACGTTTATGAATACCTTTAGGCATAGGTCTATTTGATTTGTTTAATCCTCGGATGGTATAATAGTTTTTAAAGGTATGTGCTCCATGCTCCTACACTACGCGCGCTCAAACTATTAAGGTGGTTCAAAGCGGGTTGGCGTAAGATTTAGGAGCATTTGGGAAAATCAGAGATTTTATGCTAAAATCAACATTTTCCTAAATGCTCCCAGAATTGGATTGATGGGCAGGTGTCGGTCACAGCAGTGTCATGTGTACGGGTAATCAACCCGTTGTTGGAGCTGGCCCGCAACCTACGCACAACGAACGTGGTGCGCTTGCGCATGGTTAAAATTCCAAAATGATGAAAATGAATTCTGAGACGATACCATTGGGTGAAGCAAATAATTTAGTAGAATCAGGGCCCAGTTATGCATACAATAATCCAGTTCGTCCCACCGTGTTTTTTTGGGGTCAGTCACAACGATGTGTGCTTTTCAGAAGTCGAGTCTTTTAGGTTAAAAAATTAAGCATATTTCCATAATTATTATTATTATTAGCTAAAGATATCAAGTCCTTGTAATTATTACTTTAAAGAAGATTCCGGAACTGAAATATTCTATGCGTCATTAAAAAAATGCTAATTTCATTCGTTATTGATAGGAATTCTTCATTATCTGTAGCTAAATGTAAATTATTACCAATCAAAGCCTGTTTTTTTCTCCGGAGGTCAATTTTATTGCATTTATTGACGTTTAGCTGGTAACACCTGGCAGGATATAGATACCAGTTTGATAGATACCACTGGCAACATAATCGGAAAATGGTTCACCTGTTATTATGTGCGTTGGTGGTTTATCTCCAGCAGTATTTATCGAATCTATCCTAACTTTAATATACTAGCTTATAAATTCAATTCCGAAACGATCATCATCATCATCAGCCTATATCAGTCCACTGCTGGACATAGACCTCCCCTAATGAGCGCCATAGCGCCCTGTCTTCAGCTTGCCGTATCCAGCATCTGCCAGCAGTCTTTCGCAAATCCTCATCCCACCTGGTCGGAGGGAGGTTGTATTGTATTGTATTTTCTCCTTTTCAAGCAATTGCTAAGAGGTGTCTTATGAGAACTAAAGAAAACAAATGAGAGCTACTGCCATAAGGCGATTCCCCGAGCCAAACTAGCGCCGTCACCTATAAAATAATAAGATAAACTTATTATTTCGTTGAACAAAGGTAATTTCATATATTTATAACAAAAATTCCAAATGCAAAATTAGAGTTTGGTGGCCACAATGTGCAACTTCGTATCTCTGCCTAAACTATACAAAATAAAACTGTAACAGAGGCATTAAAGAAAAGCTTATAATAGGTATCACAAACTGCCCATTGAAAATTTTAAAATTACTAACTATATAATAAGATAAAATAGGTGACGGCGCTAGTTTGGCTCGGGGAATTGCTTTAAGTTGAAATAGGTTTAAAAGTAAACAGTATGTACCTTATAGCTATTATAAAACAAATTTATCCATCCCTCGGAACGATACATCAAGTCCTAAGCTCACTAAACAAAACGTAGAGCACGTGACGGGTTGAAAACTCATTCATTGCCGTCACAAAGCTACTTATGTATACAAGGTTTTAATACACGAACGTTCTGATTAGTATTCTAATACTACGAAATTCTCGTCTGAGCGTCACCAACACGGATCTAAACGAAATTTATAAAAAGTTTGTTTACATCAATATGATGAATCACACGTAAAACCACTCGAATTCCTTTGAACGACCTTAACAAGGTGGCGTACACACGAGGCAACAAGCTCATCCGCTATCTTGGAAGTACCGAATCATCAAGGTGAATTTTAAAAATAAGGCTTATTAAATGGTTTTCCTTTTAAATTAAACACCATTGTACTAAGTAAATACTGTTGTATTTATTTATAAACAATTACATTTCAGAATGTTTGTGTTTACATTTTAATGCCATTTAGGTATCAGGGTCAGTGTGCACTTTTGATAACCACTTTTAACTAATATTTAACCTAAAAACAGAGCAATTAGTTTTTTATTAAATTGAACTCTAGTTCAAGAACGTTATGTCCTTTGATAATTTTATTCTGGCAGCTGATAAAATTGTAAACCAATATTGACGCTTAACATTAGATCAATCGCTGCTGCTTCAAATAACGCATTGGTTTGCGTTATATTAAACCTGTAGATTAAATGTTTCCATATATTTTGAGAAAAAATATGGGTTGTATTTATATATCTGTAGGCAAGTAGATTTTGCTCATCATTTCTTTGTTCATTACTGAGCTAAATTTAATAACACACATTTTGTTAGAACTTATCGGAGAAAGTTTCTTTCGCGGAATTGTTACTAAATATTTTCATCCTTATATTAATAATAACACACAATTATCCTATTTATGGTGACTGGTAATATATTTGACTTACCCCATGATACCCAAGATAATAACCAAAGAAACGCCACAGATTCGGTGTCTATTACTGATCTGTCGCGACATTGCTCTCCTGAACTTTTCAAGTATCATCTTATCAAATCTCTCGCGTGTATAGCGCGCCAGGTTCGAATAAATACTTCGTGCGCTGGCGCCACCGGTCAGTCGACACACAAACTCAAAGCGAGCAAGTGCAAATATTGTGAATTCAATACTTTTATTTTTATAAAAATGGTGCCAAAGATGTTGATTATCGTTTTGCTGGTTGGAGCAGCGTGTGCTGCCACCTGGATAGGGCGCCCGCCGAAGAAGCCCAAAGAATTCGGTAAGTTTTTTGCATTGTTGGTTTGAAATTTTGTCAAGATAATAGACTGATTGTATCACAAACTTTGTTTGTTGTGCTTGATCATCAAGCACTTGATGTGACTATTGACTTGGGGTGATTTTTTCCAACGTTTCAACGTGATTTGTTGAAATTACTGTAAAATATGCAATAATGTATTGCAAATTGTTGAAATTATATCTACCTTTTGAAAGCTAAGAGCTTAAACAACATTTTCTTTGAAGTAATACTTAATAAATAAATAATGCTGGACAATTCACACAGCATTATCTAGCCCCAAGCTAAGCAGAGCTTGTGTTATGGGTACCAGATAACTTATATACATAATACAATACATAGATAGATATTTTTTTATTATACATAGAAAACGACCAAAACACCCGGAACAAATGTCTGCAGATCGTACACACATTTGTCCCGAAATGGGAATCGAACCCGCAACCTCCTGCGTCGTAGGCAGACCTTCGCCCACCGCGCCACATCGGTCGTCGAATATATACTTGAATATATTATCTTATTAATCTTTTAAAATTCAAAAGTTGGATGGATGGATAGTGGATGTTTATTAATTCCTCATGCCCAAACGAAGAACAGTTTGGGCTGGAATGTTGCATTTACGTAGCTCTCGGTATCAAACATAAACCTCTAAATCAGTTCCTATATGATAAAAATAACTATTAAACGTATATAATACAGTATTGTAATTAGTCTATACTATTATAAAACGTATCCAAACAAACGACGCGAGCGAACCCGCAGGCAAAAACTTGTAGTATTTGCTGTTTAAAACAAGATCGCAATTCAATTATTTTGTTACATTTTGCGTCTACGATATTGATAGCAACGTTATTTAAAGGTGAAAAGATCACATGGGTCAATGTTTATCGGGAGGCCATATTATGTAAGATAATATTATAATTTATGATGTTATGTAACTCGATACCTCGATACAAACCACGCCGAAAATAATAATGACCTACCTACTTAAATGTGGTGCCAGATGTCTAGACACCTTATCAAATAACTATTGTTCGTAATTTATCAGAAAAAAATAGCAAAACACGCAGTTGTTCATTTTAAGAAACTTGACTTATAATTCTACTTTCTAATGGCTTGGGTTTACCACATTCAAATCCAGTAATGCTGGGATTTCCGACAATCCACATAAACTTTCAAATATTTCACTGACTTGAACTAATAAACAATTAAAATTCCAATAACATAACATTATTAAAATATCTTCTCGAAAGTCGGAGAAAAATAATAATAAAGAAACGAAGTTGAATCCGATGTTAGCGAACTCGACGCCCATAGCTGGCGAGAGATAGCTCAGAACCGAGATGAAAGAAGAAGAAGAAAAGAAAGGAAAGAAGTCTTGTGTCGGGAGCCAGTAATAAGTAAGGGTCTGCAAACGACTTTTTCTGCGATAAAAAATAGCGTATAGTTTAATAGTTTAATCCAGGTCTAGAACTATATCTATGCAAATCAGCTTCCGATCAGTGTTGGTGTGAAGAGGTAACAAACATCAACAACAACCAACAAAAATATTTGGAATATTAGTTGCGATGCTTTCTATTTAAATATCCCAATATCTAAATCTCCAAACTTTTGCATTTATAATTATTAATTGATTAAGAATCCTACATTAAAATATAATTTTATGTTTTCTCTCTACTAAAGTTTATGACTCTTTTGATATGGACACTGGCTGAGTTGTGGTAGTAAAGCACAGCGAGCCATGAAATAAGAAGTTGAAGTATTGATTAAACAGATTAACCACAGGGCCTTAGTTCAAGGTCAAGGTTCCAGGCACAAGGTCTATTTATGTAAATGAATAACCACTCATCCGATATTTTGCAAGTAAAACCTTATTTTGTATTATTTCTCAATACACAAATAAATGGCCAAGTTCTTGAACGGACTGTCAACAATATAAAAATAACGAGGAAAAAAGACCTTAAATTGTTCAATTAAGTAGTTACAGTCATTGCAATTTTTATACGTTGACATATTTTTTTGGCAAATTGTTCTCGAGACTTAAATAATTTATAAATCAAAAAAAAGTTAATGAACTTGTAACGCAAGATCGTTAAAATTGTCGGTAAAAATCACGATTTATTTATCAATTTAAATGAATTTTAATCGATTATCATTTTGGTGCAGAACGGTTCCTCACGTGGGTCAATCGTTATAAAATTGTGAGACGTGTCAACCACAGAGTCAACTTACACAAAAACAGATTCCTACTTCCCTAGCAACTACATTATATGTATCTATTTATATTAAAATTGTATATAATTTAGTTGAAATCTTGATTTCGACTAAGCCTTGACGATTAACCGATAGCTCGATTTACTTAATTAACCAATAACAGTTTAGATGTAAATTAGATAATCTTAAAGAAATTATTACTAAATACTGGCGCCATAGTCTTGAAAAAATAGGTCCACGTCGACGTAGTATTTTAGGAAAATAATATAAGTCCATTAGGAAAACAGTTAATTTAAACACAACTGAATAAATTAAAGATACTGAAACTATGATGCTTAATTTCTTTTCAATTTTAATACATGAAAATGATACCATACTTGAAAACACTTTAATTTGAGGTTTAGAGTAGTAGTTTTCGCTTCACTACAGTTTGATTTTGTGGTTTTGATATCAAATGTTTTGGCTAAAGTATCTAAGAAATTAATAAATCCCAAATTACCCAGAGTATAATAAATAAAAACCTTAGAATAAAGTATCTAATTAATTAAACAACCACAGAATTATTATTTTATTAATTAATGTGTAACTAGTATCGAATATTTGCCTACCCATCTAAAATAATGTATGTTATGTCTCTTTAAAGTAAGATTTTCAATTTAATCTTCAAAAATGATTTAGTTACTGGTGAAGTAATAAATTCCAAGGTGATATAGTGTTTCGTGTCGTCACAATGCTGTGACGCTAAATATTTGTCACCGAAAATCCCGTATTTAATATATAAAGATTTTATCGACTCGTTTTGAATTTTTAGTTTGCTGGTACCTTATTTTACGTAACGGTTCTCTCAAGATTGGTACAGCTGGCTGGTAAATATGAGGAAAAAAAACTGTAGGTAAATTAGGAATGCCTTGGCGGCACACTATAGGAAATAAAAAAAATATAGTCAGTTTAAAAGCACAGATGCCATATTTCTATCTCTATGCACGACCCATATCAGTGCATACAGACATTTATTAAATTTGTGTCTAAAGCTTTTGTTCAGAGTGATGCGGACACGTTGGCCACGTGCGATGTCCGAAGAATTTCTGCCTTTATGTGGCGTCTTAATATGTTTTCCACGTGTGCGTCAGTATAAAGCTAAAGCTTTGCCCAGCGCGAATACCGTCCTCTTATACAAATACTTGCTTCGTGTCTTCACCTGCGTTTTTCTGTT
Organism: Eupithecia exiguata; assembly: GCA_947086465.1. Taxonomy (NCBI): domain Eukaryota; kingdom Metazoa; phylum Arthropoda; class Insecta; order Lepidoptera; family Geometridae; genus Eupithecia; species Eupithecia exiguata. The sequence continues at coordinate 9,521,013 of OX352240.1, read as the reverse complement.
TTAAAAGTATGGCGTTCATTACTATCAAAGAGTAAAAAAAAATTAAAACTAGTTACCTATTACTTTTGGAACAATTTTGAGCTTACTACAAACTGCAAATAGTCTACGGTTAAAGAAAATAGAATCACAGTGCCAAATTCGGCTCGTCAAGAAGAAAGAAACTTTTGCATTTGTAATATCAGTGTGATTAGTGTGGCAGTATGGAGTCATCATCATCATCTGTGAATATCCTCCCAAATATTCAGAAGCAAGCAAAACGTGTAGTTTATTGACACCTGTTAGCGGATTATTATAATTTACGACTGCTTAGCTCCATTTTGTTAATTGGGATTCTTGGAATACATTCATCTCATCCAATCCTCAGCAAACTCCAATCGTATGAGGCTATTAGGTGTCAACAAGAGAGGTAAATAAGAGCGGTCAAGTGCAAGTGAGATTAGAGAGAAAGGTATGTACGCATTGAATGGTTAGGTAATTTTTTCTCAACAGGTTTTGTTAAAGATATGTGATGATGAAATGATTCATCCTGATACCTCAAGGTAGCTTATTGGCATAAAAGTAAATTTGATAGCCTCAACATTTTTTTATAAGCAGATTTTTATTATTTACCGATCAACGTAGTGTTCGTGGACCAAATAGGTAGTATAGAACAAAGTTAACTAAAATTCGTTTCGAGTATAATTACCGAATACAACATTGTATTTCACTTATAAAATTTTGATTCGGAACCCTAAAAAACAAAACAACATGTGGGCGGCTGAAACGGTAAAGAACATTCTTCGATGCGGATCTAGATTTTATGACAAAAAGACACCTTTGATTGACCTAGTACATATTATAATTTATTTAATAATTTTATTCTTAAAAGATTAAAAGATGACAACAACTTTTTAAACTCTACTTATTTTGAGGTTGGATGTTAATTGATGCTGTAGTGTATCCTGTAATATTTATTTAAATTTATAATTCTACCATAGCAACTATTGTTTATCTAACAACATAATTTTAAAACACAAAAGTGTTTTAAAATTATGCGTCAAAAACTAAATTTAAATTGGATGTCGTCTGAATTGAACCTAGTCTCAACTAGGACGATTGATGATTTTAAGATACCTATGTAAATTAACATGCCCCCTATACAGCAATATTGTATGTAATTTTATTGTGTTTGGACGAGTCATAGCCTCAGCATACTTAAGGTACCTTTATATTGTACACTTTTTATACTTATTATAGTACTCTGGGTGCGTTTATTATAGTGCAGGTGCGGGTTCGAATCCCGTCGAGATCGTAAATTTTTGGGATTTATTAATCACTTTTTATATGTTTGAGTTATGACAATAAAGAAATCTGTATCTGGACTTCAGGACTTTCTCTCGACAAAGCTAACAACTTGTAATTTCTAGTTGTCTTTATTCAATTATTATTTCTCTTTCTTCTCCAGAAAACAAAGAAGGCTGCTACGTGGAGGAGATAAATGACGTCATACCATACAGGGCAACCGTTACCGCTCCCGGAAAATGTTACACTATCAGCTGTGACAATGGCTCATTGGACTATGCATCGTAAGTACCTACTCTTCATTTTTACTCTATTATCATCTAAAACTATCTTCTCTTTTCTATGCAATCTCTTTCTTTTTCTTTTCTTTCCACCTTGAAGAAGAATCTTAGGTTTTAACACTTTCTTAACAGGTATAGAATTAGAGTTAGTAAGCAATTACGAAAACGTATATATAACAAGTTATTCTTTTTGTGAAAAAACAATCGGCCTCTTCGCATCGGTATATTAGAATAAGAATAGAATAGAGTAGAAATAAGACGACATTTTTTTTATTATTTACAACTTATCATCAGATATTTAGGTACAACAAGCAAATCAATTTTATTTAAAGATATCTTAAGACAAACACTTACCTAGTTTCTGAACTTCGAGTCGAGAATACTCACCGAATGACTCGTCTTCTTCTCTTCACGTACCAAACGCACCAATACTTATCGCCATTCCTCAGTCGACCGGTTTTTTTTAGGGTTTTGGTACGGTTGAGCTTTGTGGATCACTCTATTGTTAAAAGAGGATCTATTGCCTTTCAGATGCGGTGTTGTCTTTACTGACAACATAAATTGCCACAAAGTCCAGGATTTTAGCAAACCTTACCCTGAATGCTGTCCTCGATTTGAATGTAACGATGAAAACGAAATCGGAAAGGATTAGGTTTGTATAAAAAAAAAGCTAAACAAAGAAAGTCGTTGATTACTATTGCCATTGAAAAGATGGCGGCACAAGAAAGTTACAGTACTTACAAATGTTTGAGACAATATCAAACGTTTGGTATTTGTAGTACATCATCATAACCATAATAAAATGCTAAATCTCTTGGCGAAAACAGTTACGAGGTAGCCAATTGAGTCATTGGTTCAGGCATGTAGGGACAATACTTCAGCGATGGATTTAAAAGTTAAAAAACTTAATGTGTATTAGGTCTCACTCTCTTCCCTTTCGTTATTTTCCTTTTCTCTCCATCTTTCGCTTGCTTTGTCTGTTTACTAACAATTCCACTTTATAATGTTTAAACTATTCCACTCCACAGCTCTCTGAATGCTTTTAATTAGTTTTTTTTCCTTAGTTGCGGCGTCGTCGGTACAGAAGACCTTCAATGCCACGTCACCCCTGAAGACACGAGCAAGCCATACCCTCAATGTTGCCCTGATGTTCAGTGTGATCTAGATAATAGCGTAATTTAGCTCAATATATCGAGCTTCTTGGGCCACGCTGAAAACATTTTCGATTATAAGGAAAATGGAAAAAGAAGTACAAGTGGGAGGAAAAAATTTGAATGACGTCACGAGTAGGGATTTCTGTCAAAATCGAATAGTGATTGTAAATGGTGGCAGAAAGAATTAAAGATTAATTTGTTTCAAGTTTTCCTTCTCCATATGAAAGTTGATTGAAAGTTGAAGGGATTGATTTAAATAATTTATTTGTAAATTTTCAACAAATTCAAAATAATTATATGTCATACTTTCTAATACAAGTCATGCAACATTATTTTTGACAATGAACGTCTTGTATGCTTTTGTTTTTTTTAGATTACTAACGAGTTTTTCGTGTTGCAATGAAACATAGCATAGTGCACTGCAATTATTATTGATTATTATTTTAGTTGTCTTGTCATAAGAGATATACAAAAGAAACATTTCGGGGTTCATGGTACCTTTAAAAATATGGTAATAGCCCTAAACGTTAAGCCATCGACACACATCGCCATAATACGAGTTAAGTTACAATAAACATTTCTAAATCATAATGATTTATAGCATAGTCATAAACGCACTTGCCAGTTTAATTTATTTTTAAATTTAATTTTTACCATTAAATAAATGAAAACCAACAATTGCTTTCTTTATTCCTTAACCGATTCAAAATGTACCTAAATTTAGATAAATAGTGGATAGGTGTACCATAGAAAGAATACTATACCATACCATAGAAAGAATGTACCATAGAAAGAATGGAGAAGAACCGACAACCGCTGGGGTAAACGTGTTCTTCAGTGGAGACCGCGACTCGGCAAACGTAGTGTAGGACGCCCTCCGACCAGGTGGGATGATGATTTGCGAAAGACTGCTGGCAGATGCTGGATGCGTCAAGCTGAAGACAGGGCGCTATGGCGCTCATTAGGGGAGGCCTATGTCCAACAGTGGACTACTATAGGCTGATGATGAGGTGTACCATAATGGACCATTCGAATTACTTCCTAATTCTTATAAACCTGTATTGGTCTGCAAATAGTAAGAATTCCTTGTTTCGTAATGAGCATACAAACAAATGAACATCTCATCTTTACCGACGTCCACAACGTTCATAGAAAATCTGCGTGGACATGTCTAATGGTGGAAGCGCACTACGCGTCAACGGAACTCCGCGGCCGCGGCACTGTCCATCAAATTAGAACAAATGACAAAAGAGGCCGCGCGGCTTATTTGGTGATTTTGTTCTAATTTGACATAAAGTGCCGCGGCCGCGCAGTTCCGTTGTCGCGTAGTGCGTTTCCACCTTAACAGTGATAATGTCAAATTCCTGTGCACAAAGTTATTGGTGCCAGAGATCCAGGCCATACCGCACTCTGCGCCACAAAATTGACACAGAGTCCGCCACCGTGGCTACTACGTGGCATTTATTGAAAATTTCGTCGCATAGCTGACACTGGGACACGACACGGGCTTGACTAACGACCGCGCGATGCGGTACGTTGCCAATTTTGGCATACTGTACTTAATGAGGGACTGCGGTTTTCTATTATTTTTAGAATTTTGTGGACTTTGACGGGAGACTAGATTATATTTTTGAAAGTTCAATAAAAGGTAGAGTCTCGACAGTAGAGAAGAGTATAGAGAAGTGTTCAGTTTCGGGTTTCATCAACATTATCATCCGCAGATGGATTTAGCCTACAGCTGGGTCTATTCCGTATCATCATTGGGGGGTAATGCCCTTAATCCCCACGCTGGGCATGTGGGATGGGGATCGCAGCTTGTTGATTGGATTGTTCTTCAGGAGGCGCTGCTGCCCACCCCCCGGTGTATGGCGGTAGTTGGGATGACGATTTGCGAAAGACTGCTGGATGCTGGATGCGGCAAGTTGAAAACAGGGTGCTATGGCGCTCATTAGGGGAGGCCTATTTCCAGCAGTGGATTGATATAGGCTGATGACGATGATGATGACTGGGTCTATACCCAGCAGTGGGCTAAGTCAAGCTGCGCAAACTTTGTGCCATCCGGCACTGTCCTGCGCTAGCCGCGTCTATTGACGCCCCGCGATCAAGATCCAGGTTTGAGCAATGATTGAATAAAATAGAGGCAGGCAATGACGTAGTATAAATCTTTCCATTCAAAGGTTGCCTGGAAGAGATCGCTTCTAAACGATAAGGCCGCCCATTGTACTTGTCTCATGTAATGTCTTTTTGTAATGTTCTTTTTCTGGTGTACAATAAAGTGTTTTTGTATTGTATTGCAATGTAAATAATAAAATAGAATTAAACATAAAATAAAAACACAGCGTTCAAAGCTTTGGCTATAACTGTGCCTAAACCTGCACTCGTGATGGATGTGCTCTGCCTAGTCCGGGCGTTCGATCTACCGTGATGTCGCAAAAATTGATAATTTATTGCTACACTCGCTTTTACCCGCGGATTCACACGTAGTACAGGATTGTCGGAGATTCCATGAGAATACAATACAAAACACATTATTACACACCAAGAAAAAAAAAGAATACAGGAAAAGATAGATAACAGAGTTGCACAATGGGCGGCCTTATCACTTAAAGCGATATCTGACAATCTTGGGATGGACACGGAGCAGAGATACCACCGAGCAGGGATGTAAAATCGAAAGCTTGAAGCGGATATGTGAGCTGTGCTCTCTGTGTTCACTTCTGAAACAAATGCAAAGAAATAAAGTTCAGAAGTCATCAACTTTATTTCTTTATGCATGCAAAATAAGCTCATAGACAAGTCAAATTGTATACTATAAATTATTATAAAATAAGAAATAAAGTGTTATGTATTTATTTCTTTACTTCTACATAAATTGTTTTTCCAATAGTGGAAGAAGTGGAAAAGAAACCAGTATCAATTTAAATTGATAATACTTGTTCTAAATTCTTTGATTGTTAAAATATTTATTTCTGTTAATTTTATGTTGTTAATCTTGTAAAAAATGTACCGAAAACATTTTCTCAACTTCGTAAAATCCTGCGGGCGAAGCTACTAGTATAAATATGTTTACAAGAACCTCAAACACAGGAAACTTGTGCACACAATCTTGCTGGCTTTTCCGGTCCATTATGTCCTTTGAAAGAGCGAATCACGTAAAGGAAAATGTTTACAAAAACATTTTTGTAGTTTCGCGAAACATCATTGAGAGGAAATCGAGATATATAAACTTTTCAATAAGAAATGAGAGAGAGCAACTACTGTCAGGGAAATATACAGGGTTATTGGTAAATTAGTAACACTACGTGAACTGCAGGTCCTGCCCATCATCACAAACACGTTCATGAGGACACGCCAGGTCTAAATTCTTGAAAAAAATGTAAATCACCTCAGATACCAAATGAAAAAACATCTTTGTTTCGAACCCAACGAGTTACTTAAGACCGATCTTCCACTCTCATACCTTCTGGTAATTCAGGGCAGAGCTGTTTTTAAGTTGAGTTACAAATAAAACCTCTCTAACGAACGATTATAGAATTGCAGGGAGTACCTATTACCAATACCAAGTTTAAGAATTCTGACCTGGAGTCTTCACACGTGTTAGTGATGATGAGCAGAACCTGCAGTTCACGTAGTGCTACTAATTTACCAATAACCCTGTATAAAAAAATATTAGTGAGCAAAATTAATGACTACATTTTCTTTAACCTTTCATTTATTCCCGTTCACAAACGCACCTGGGGCCATTCAGAAAAACTACCTACTATAACGGGACGGTAAGAAAATTAAGGTTAGCAATAGCCCCAAATCTTGATTTAACCCGAGGGCCTTTCGAATTTTCAAACACAGCTTACCCGATCGTATTTATACATCGTTTCGTAGGTTTCTTCTGAACTAAATAAGAATTCGGAGTATTTATATTACTTTAAACCTAATGCCGGGTACAGACCAAGCGAACAAAGGCGAGCGAAGGCTAACCACCGAACGCGATTGAACTACTGTGGACGTCATGGCGAAAGCAAGCGAGCCCAAATGAGGACCTTCGTTCGCCTTCGGCTGTCCTCCGCCGACTGTTTCTCATGTGTTCGTGTGGTGTGGATACAACAGCGAAAGCGAGTGAACGTTCGTCATCGATCGTCGAATCCCACTCGTTAGCCTTCGCTCGCTTTTGTTCGCTTGGTCTGTACCCGGCATTAAATGCTCAGAATTTTAGATTTATAAGCGAAACTACAATCTATTGCAAAAATTTCCTGAACTACCAAGCAGAAAGTAATTTATGTTCGCTAACTTCATGCATTTATTCAATAAAGTTTCATTTCAAAATCGAATGAAATTCCATCCTCGCAAAGTACTCCCCAAATACGCATTCGGTACAAAATACTAGCGCATCAGCAAACAGTAGGTAAGTATTTCCGAACGCAAACTGCGTCTGGTTTTATAAAATCCTCCAACACTGCTAGCGGCGCAGAAGCCCGGGATCTAAAGTTCAATCTCACTGATGTTTTGATAAAAAAGAAGGAATTCGAAACCGGGGCTGTATCCAAATTGCCGACTATGCTGCCAACCTGGACGGCGTCCAAAATCAAACTGCTACTTCACATTAATCTGACATTGTAAATTGGCAGGATCATTGTTTTATACTGCACCCGCGGAACAAGCAAGCTTTCGAATTAATAACTTGTAAATTGACCAATGAACTGTCTAAAACTTGGATCGCATTCGCAGTGCTCGAATTGTGATATTTAGGTTAGCGACCTAAATAAAATATGACCAAATGGGAAATTTATCGGGCGGTCTATTCTGCTTTGAAATAGCTTATTTAGAATTGCGAGCACCACTATTACTAAATCTACCACCGATTCATTTTGGTTATTTCCTGATGTCTGAGCAATGAAATATATTTTGGTCGTATAGGTAATTTTCAAATGCCAAAATGTACTTCTAAAATTACCGGGGTTGAAACACTTGAAGCGCTCAAAATGCGACTGGCATGACGCCAGTCTCATCCAAGACTTGAGCGATAAAGCCTTGGAAGTAGAATTACGTATTTACATAAAAAAACTTATTACTTCGTTACCGCAAGACGTTGATGTAAAAAGTTGAAGCTTAGTTGTTATGACAGAAAACGGATATGGCGGTTTGTAAAGAAAAGCGGTCGTACTCCTTTATTAGCAGAATTTCTTTCTACGTGTCTCCCAAGTGAAATAAAATGTAACTTATCCCATTTACAGCTTTAACAGCTACTTTAATTAGAAACGTACAAAAATTTACTTGAATTTCAAAGGAAAAGGGTAGAAAAAAGTAGAAGAATAACGATTACAAATTTTCTGTTATCGTTATGGTAAAGGCATTTATTATGAAAATTAAAAAAAATGGTAATAAAAATCATATTAAATAATTATGGTAAATAAATTATTTTGTATTTGTAATTATAAAAGTTTACACTAAAGCAGGATTTAGGCAACAATCCGTCACTGCAAAAAAGTATTCTAATTGGTCACAACGCAAAAAGCATTAAAATTTGTTTCAATCTGTCATAAGTAAATGTTGTTCTAATAAGTCACGTCTCAGTTTTGTTCCTACTAATTAAAATTAGTATTTCATGATTTTCAGGACTAAGACAACGCTGTAATTAAAATGGCAAACAGCACTTGAAGTCTATTGTGTGGTGGGCCCAGATGTTTTCAGAATTTAGCAAATCTTTGTGCAGTATGTATGTATGGTGATGCACGGTCAGAAGCAGTTACAGCCACCGCCACAGCATCAGTTGTTTAAAGGACGAAAAAAAATGCTGGACGATCCACAGCACTAAGAGCGCTCTCATGGTACCGCGCGCGTAGGTGCGGTACCGCATGCCGCCACAAGAGTTTCGCAATGACGTTGTCCGTTGTACGAGATACGGAACAGATGCGAAACTACCGCGGACGCCCTGCGGACCTCGAGTTCGGCCTGCGGAGTCGCCCACTTAAAAGTACAATGGGCAGCCTTATCGCTTAGCACCGATTTCTTCCAAGCAACCTGTGCTAAACGTGTGCGAAGCTGCAGAGCAAAGCTAGTATCTTACATTTATTATTCTTACAGCAACTACGAATGTAATACGCGCATAAATGGCGGAAGGATTAAACAAAGAAGAGTTTATAATAACGTTGTATTTTAATAAAAGCAGTCAGCAAATAAATTTCCCAGCGAGACCTAATATCCTCCTCATATCTTGGAAGATTGACGCAATTAAGGATACAAATAAACCTCTCTGAACATCAAGAATGTAATATTCAACAAATCTAAAGTGAAATCTAAATACGGTACGTTATTGCAACCCTTATAAATTTACTTCGAAACATGATGGAACATTATTTAAAGCAACCAGGCTGTTCGGGTGCTGAGAATTTATGATTTGCCGATTTGTAAGCAAGAAACGGATAATAGAAACTAAATAATATTAAGTCAGTTCTTTAGTAGCGGGACGATTATGTACCGACGAATAATCCCCAGTTTCAAAATAAACTAAAAACTATTAGGTTATCCTGACCAGGTTTAGTTTGAAAGCATTATTAGTTATAATTATAGGTAATTATGAACATCAATATATTACGGATGTAAGCGGGTTAACTATTTGTGTTGGAAGAACACCTGGAACACCTTTGGTTGGTGTTCTTCCAACACAAATAAGATTGAATTCGTCAAACTACGATAGTTTTTATAGTAAAATCAATATATTATTAAACATTATAAAACCTAGATTAATTTGTTGATCATGTATCTCATTATAAGAGAACCATGTATTTGTATGTTAATAAAGTTCTTTAAACCTAAAATATTCAAGACCGCCAATCCGGTTGATAGTTGTAAAGTAAAGATATTAAGTTTTACTACCATGATAAAATTGGTATCAGTAGCATACCTAATACTGAAATACGAATAAAATGTTAACAAAATCCACCATAGAGGTACTCGTATATCTCCCCCGTAATATTTTATGCGTTCTAAAATTATACAAGGAAATACGCAATTTGGTGAAGGTAATATTTTAACAAGCATCATTAATTATGATGATGAGAAAAACATCACAGCCGTACAAAATAGCATTCTGTATTACCATAACATTTTGATTTATTATGATAGCTGCATTAAGATATGTATTTTCTGTATTATTATTATATTTATGTATTATTAGGGTTACGTACCTAAAGGGTACAACGGGACCCTATTACTAAGACTCCGCTGTCCGTCTGTCCGTCTGTTACCAGGCTGTATCTCATGAACCGTGATAGTTAGACGGTTGAAATTTTCACAGATAATGTATTTCTGTTGCCGCTATAACAACTAATACTAAAAAACTTAATAAAATAAATATTTAAGGGAGCTCCCATACAGCAAACGTGATTGTTTTGCTCGTTTTTCTAGATAATGGTACGGAACCCTTCGTGCGCGAGTCCGACTCGCACTTGGCCGGGTTTTTCTATATAAATACAGTGCGTAAGCTTGGCTTTTGATTATGACGCTTTATGACGCTTTTTTAGATCGATGACTGAGCAAGCCTGAATGTGTAAGCAGCATGCTCTGTAAAAATTCCATCCAAAATGAACCAGCTACCACTTTGAAAGTTTCCAGTCGGTGCTTTCGTCGCCCTCATCACCATCATCCGCAGCCAGATTTTACCCACTGCTGGGTATAGGCCTCCCGAAGTTTGTGCCATCCACCACGGTCCTGTGCTAACCGCCTCCAATGACGCCCCCCGACGCGTACTATGTCATCGACCGACCTTGTAACTGGGCGTCCGACGTTTCTTTTGCCCATAATTGGCCACCAATCAGTTGCTGTCTGGGTCCACCTATCATCACCTCGCCTTGCAATGTGTCCAGCCCAATGCCATTTGAGCTGTGCTTTCGTCCTTCGTCGTCCTCAAGTTAATGTAATTCAGAATCTATCGAACTATAAACAAAGACCGATCCCAAATTTTCGAGAAACAATTCGTAAAACGGTCCAAATATTCGGGAAAAGGTAAAAGTAGAATTTCCTCTTTCCCGGAAAGTAGCGGAAATTAATTTATTTACCTCGTTTAATTTATCCCGGTGGTTCTGCTTGACTTTCAGGTGTTTGCGGAGCTTAGCTTAATTCGTGAAAAAGGTAAGTATACGGATTCTAATATCGTTATTTTTGTGTACCTTTGGTACATTTAAGAAGGAAACAATAATTTGGTTCTTTTCGATTTTAGTGAAAATGGGGCGTTTAATAATTAATAAAATATAATGAAACTGGTTACTTACTTACATATTTGTAACAGTTGGTTCAGTTTTAACTAAAAATGTATATATGTACCAACAGCATCAAACATTAAAAGTACTAGCTTGTACCTATATTACTCGTAGCTGATAAAGAATTCAATTTCGTTGCTGATTTGTCCCAAAACCGTAACCATATCCTCAAATTTGTATACGGCAAAGAGCTCACTGGCTTGAATTCAACAAAAAAACGAAAACAACCCGTCAAGGAGTTCCTAAGCAAGGTATGTAAGTAAGTAATTTAACATTTTAGCTAACTCCTGTTAGGGGTTACTGCCCTATTTCCTTGAGAAGTTCACTTGATGTGTTGAGTTTGTAACAGCTTGCTCACTTACCTGCATAATATTATATTGTATTATGAGAGTGAGGTAATATATGTTTAGTGCACCTGTGTTTGCGCACTCACTTGTGCACAACATGTCCTGCAGACATGGCAAGTCTCCGTTGAGACTGATGGCCGCCGTGGACCGAATTCACAGGAAATCAGCTGCCGCTCCCGCTGTACGCAGAAACTAAATAAAAAACATGGAAAATATGAAGATTGTAAAGAAGTAAAACAATAAATAAATACAACAAGAAAAATAAAATAAAGTCCTACCAATCTCTTTTATTCTGAGGATATAAACCATCCTAAGCGAAGCCACACCAGACCACTTGTATTACGACAATTATAGCGCCACATTTGTAACCCGACACATTTATCGCCCCCGTATATCTGCATGTAACCACACCATGGACACATTTTTAGTACCTAGTGTACAAAAATACACCGTTATACGGTGACCATAAATGTGTCGCATTTTAAATGTGACGCTAAGGTCGTAATTCAACTGTATACTGTCTATTGTGAGGCCTCACTAAGAAAACAAGGTAGGCAAACAAAACGGCCCAACTTTGCTACGTCTAACCACTTCCTTGAAAGTGCATCAACTAATTTAAGTCGTCTGTAGGCATGATGGGTACAACTTCACAACCGCCTAATGATATCATTACGTATAACGGAGCACTTCAATAAACAAATGAAAGCTAATTTCTCGACGCATCCCAGATATATGTACTATATATCTGCGATGCGTTTGAATTGAATTCACTTAATTTGTAAATGTGAATTCGTGTGCAAATTCACATTGTTTGTTGTGTGAATGGAGGGAGGTTTATGTTTTTAGATATAAAAGAGTAGAGTACCTATGAAACTCTGATTGTCGGAATTCAAAAGAATCGTTACACTTTCTTGAAACGCAGGAGGAGGATTTTTAAGTTATTTTAAAGGCCTGAACACCTTTTTTAAATAAGATTAATACATTTTAACAAGCGTTTAATGAAAATCCATATTTGCTCTATCTCTGCTCACAGAGTCTTTCTGCCACCGCAAATATAAAACAATACATCAGCAAACGTACTATGAAGCAACGTTAATACAAGGAATCTCTTCCACATGACTCATACAATCCAGAGTACCTACGTAATAAATATTCTTCTCGCAAAATTAAACCAAAATTACCCCGACAAAAGCCGCGCATTAAGCAGAATATCGCGGAACCCGAATTCATACTTACGGGCGACTTAACATGTACTTAAGTAAGCATAATTGTTTGAAAATCGTCGGGACGTGCAACTGACGTTGTAGATTGATGGGTCTGCTTGCGGATAATGAAATTTTGGAACGGGACTTAATTTATGTAGAGTTAGTCTGCGGCGGTCGAGATCCTTGTGGACTTTGAAAGCTCTATAAATAATAGTTTGACTACGTGGAAATACCGGTTTTTGCTTTTATGATGGTTTTTTGCCTGAAATACCTAATTTAATTACTTTATTCTTAACCAACTTTGAAAATGAGGAGATTGTTCGTTATTTGGTTGTATATCAATTAGTGAGCCGATTTTGATGCAACTTTTGATTGTTAAAGAAAATAATTCCGGGAGGTGGTCAGATAAAAAAATATTCCCCAGAGATCTGTCTCACAAAAACAAAAAACAGAATGAATCTAAAAAATTCAGTCGGTTTTAAGTTTTTGTCAAAAAATTTCAAATGAATTTTAAAATCTTTATTAACAAAGAAAATTACAATCAAATAATATAACTAAATTAAAACTAGTATTTACAATTGAAACAATTGAGCCACACTGCTGCACACTGTTGCAAGCAATCTACAGGTAGCTCAACTGATCCATATCAATACCAGTCGGAAGCGTGCCTAAGACGCCGCGCTGGCTGCATTGCCCCGCTGTATGGCAATGCTGATGCGCTGTTATATTCATAAACAAATTTGAAAAATAACCTCATACTGTCAACAAGGGCACAATACGTAACCTACTAGGTTAACTCACAGTTATGGTAATGTAGCTTATAAATCGCGACTTGGCAAGCAAGAATAGCGGTTATGACGTTTACAAATGTGGACGTAGCTGAGAAGCTGACTGGGCTCAGTGATGCGTGGCATGATATCCGACGGTTCTTGTACCTACAATGTTGTTTAATGCAAGATAATGATGATAAACTAACCTAGATTTGCCTTGGGAGAATCAAGTAATTTATTATTTATTTATTTAAGGCTGTGGTATGGGTCAAACTAACACCGCCACCTATTTAATCTTATCAATATCAATGATCAAACTTGGCTGAATGTATTTTTCAGGATTACACCTTGAGTAGAAGTACAAAGAAAAATAAGCTATTTATTTATTAACAAAAACCAATATGTCGAGAAATAAGTAACAAACCATGCTTTGACAGATGAACTTGAAGGTAACTATCATAACGTTTTGAAACTTTTCTCGGAGCAATCTAAGACATAAGGGCTTTTCATATTTTCGGAGAACTTGCGGAAATATCTGTAAAAACGAATAACTACTTAAACAGAGCACATTTGAGTCTGTTTTCCAATGTCTCTATTTTCCCACTTAACTTTAGATAACAGAGAACGCTCGATGGTATTCCCCATGAGAACAAAACCAATTTGAATTAAACTGACGATATTGTCTTTCTAAGCGTTGGAGCAAAAAATAATAAAATGTTAGGATCATAGAGTTATTCATAGACAAAAAAATGTAGGACCTTGTAAAACTGCGACGACAAATATTCCACAAAATGATTTGTTTCAACGGGGAATCCCCGTCGGGGATGAGTTCACTTGATGAAAAGAGATCCTATATGTGCTTAGTTCTCTGACCTCAATTCTTGTACTACTCATAGAACATTTTCATAATCTTTTGATGAACATTGCTTTACATCTTTTTTATAAAGTTGGTATGTATTATTAATATGTATTTTATATTATATGTATTTTAGTAAGTAGTAAGTGTAAATATACAATACATACAAAATATATACATAATATTGTATATATTTTGTATGTATTGTATATTTGAATAATACGCCACCGTCTATACGAGTACAACTGCTTCGTGTCCATCCCAAGGTTGTCTGGAAGATATCGCTCTTAGCGATAAGGCCGCCCATTGTGCAACTCTATTATCTATCTTTTCCTGTATTCTTTTCTTTTGTATTTTTTGGTGTGCAATAAAGTGTATTGTATTGTATTGCTAATTTTTATTGGTTTTAACTTTAAACGGGACAAACACACAACATCAATTCAGCCTTACAACTTTTTCAGACAATAGACATCATGAAATCGAACTGAAATGGGATTCTTTACAGCACAACACACAAATACAAGTGCCGATTCCATAGAAACTCTACATCATTGTACTTATGCGAATTTACTGAGCTTCCAAATTAATCTTCGTAAAGATCGAGACAATGGGAATCTTCGAAACAAAATTTCTTGGCAGCTTTCGAGATTCATGTCTGGAACGAGTTGGTGGGTTTTAATTATCTACTGTTAGTCTGTGACTGGAGTCTTAGTTAAAGATTTAGTGGTTTCGAACACATTCCTATTACTAGTGGAATATAACTGGGGAATAATTATTATATCAAACTAATATAATAAATGCGAAAGTTTGGATGGATAGATAGATAGATGGATGTTTCTTACTTCTTCGAACGGTGAAATTTTGCATATTTTATAAAGAACCTTAATAATAGAAATAACTTTTACAATACAATACAATACAAAATTATTTATTGTACACCACAAAATAAAGCTAAAAGAAACAGATATAAACATTAAACATAATAGTACAATGGACGGCCTTATCGCTTAGCAGCGATTTCTTCCAGGCAACCTTTGGATGAAAAGAAATTGGAAAAACTTTTCAACGTTTTAGAAACAACATGTGCAAAGCCATGGGCAGAAACTAGTTGTTTCATATTTCTTACAAATGCCAACATTATGGAGAACGCTTGGTGCTCGTTGTTTGCATGGCAGTTGAAGAAAATCCGAACTTAACATTGATTATTATGTATTTAGGATGTTTTTGCTGTGTCCATTCATTAATAAAATTATTCGATAATGTAGTTGTGACCTGGGTAATTGATAATAATAATAATAATAAATAATGCTGAGCAATCTACACAGCATTATCTAGCCCCAAAGCATGGGGGTGATATTATGGGTACTAGATCACTGATAAACTTAATACAATACTTACAAAAATAGATAATTTTTAGTATACTTTCGTAGTCTGATACAGAATTAGGTTTTTATACACGCTCTTAAATTCGACAACATGTCTGAATAAAGAAACTGTTTATTTTATTATTTTTGAATATGAGTAAGCATATATAGGAAGGTATATTTTAGCCTCTTCGGAGGTCAAAAAATTGCAGTATGAAAAGTGATTTCAAAAACCCGTAGAAAGTGCGATTGGAAAGCCTGCCAGAAGTTTGTGGAAACCCGTAGGCAATGCAAGTTCATAATAAATTTGAAAGCTTGTAGCATTTTAAGCATTTGTTTGTAGCATTTTAATGAAATACGACATGGGTTGCATGGTTCTATCACGCGAGATGCATACCAAGTTTGAGAAGTAGAAAAAGTTATATAATTTGGATCTATACCCTGTGCATCGGAAGTGGTAGGTATCATAAGTTGATAGGTAGTGAGGGATCTACATAGAATCTCACTTCCGACGACTGTAATAAAATGTCACCAAACCGCTTAACATTCTACCTGTTCATCCCTTCATGAATTACTAATAGAATTCCAGTCTCAAGATTGTCACCACACCCGATTGATCCCTTTTCCCATTGGATTTGAATAATTCGTCCTTGAACCAATCACGTGCCAACCACCCGACCCACCGCAACCTTACCACCACACTTTGATCTCTATCCTCTGATTATTTACACAGATGACGTGTTAAATCAAAGGATCAGCATTTCGTAGCTCTTCTCCTTTTCAAAAACGCTGCAAGCAGGTCATAAAACTCGGCGATTTTACGCATTTCCGAATTTTGATGTTCGATTAACCGTGAACAGATGATGGCCGGAAGGGCGAAAATTTACAACAATAGGCAGTTTCTTGGGCGTAAATCCGTTTTTACGGACCTTATCCGATGTAGGCCGTGCGTCGCCGGCATCCAATTTTATAAATTGCTTCTAAGTTTGTAGCGGCTCATAATCGTGCGTGTGCGAGATGGGGCCAATATTCCGTAAAGTGATAAGTAGGTACAAGTGTATTGAATTTACTCGGTGTTGGAATATCGCTAAATAAGGAAAAAGTGCGTTTTTTTTATCTCTTATTATTTTTATACAGGGTTTTAAATACCTTTATGAACTAAGTCTTAAATTGCTAATCAGATTCCGATCTTTCTTTAAAAATTACACGATATATATCTATCAGCGCCCTGACATCCAGGGACACTGGTTCAGAAAGGATGCGGTTGCAGCCTCCTACGTTCCAGAAGATATGATGAGAATCAAACAAACTTTGAAGGATTTCTTCGCCCCACGCACCACTTATGGAATTTTTGCAACTAAAGCTTAAGTATTTTTCTCGGAACACAATAGATGTCTTTGCCTGCAATAGGTAAGTAATTCGACAAACGACATCAACGACCTGAAATAGAATGTGCCGTCGCCTCGCAAAATTTGTAATTCCAGTAAAATATACAAAACATTAAGATACCTACATTCTCTCGTTTACTTCGATCATAAATAAATTTAATAATATAATTTCATAATGCGATGAAGCAATATCTTATATCAATTTCTTAACTGACGCTTTTCCCGATTTATCAAAGCTAAGTTATCGTTTAACTTTGATCTGTATTTATGACACAAAGTCTTTCATCTTCCTAATGACATGTCCTTTGTTCGATGCCCAATTATCTTTTGCAGAATCACAAAGATCAGGCCTTTAGTGGAAAAATATACTCTCTAGCATTTCTTTGACGTAAATAGGCTTTATTTTAGCTGTTGATGCAAAAAGAGAAGCGAAACAAGCTAGTTGTTCTTGCCTTTATATATAGAGTGTCGTCTATAAGAACACAAGCACACACTTGGGCTAGGCATAAAAAAAGCTGGACAATTCACACAGCATCATCGAGCCCCAAGCTAAGTAGTACTTGTGGTATGGGTACTAGATAACTTATATACATAATTTACGTTAAATAGATACATTTTTTTTATAAAAATAGAAAATACCCAGGACACCCGGAATAAATATTTGCAGAGCGTACAAACATTTGTCGCAAGGCGGGAATCAAACCCGAAACCTCCTGCGTCGCAGACTGGCCGTGTCGCCCGCCGCGCCACATCGGTCAAATTGCAATCAAGTTTTGATAACACGAAGCCAATAATCATAACCGTAAAGTTTTTTACCCGACTAGCAATAGGGGAGCTATTGGTAGTCGAGTAAAATAACTAATAATTTAACCTACAATACTTAAGGTTTTGTCATTTTAGTGCGTATACCCTCGCACACTGGGTAATCTCTAAGAAATTAATAACATATATTATTAAAGGCGCCAGAGTCCGTAAGAGGTTCTAAAGATTTACGACTTGCCTACTCGATTTCGTGACTCACTATGCTAGAGCGCACCCGTACTGAAGGTGCAGGGTGGGGCGTGGGTTCAAGTCCACGTCGAAATCAAAAATTTTTGGGAACTTTTTTTATTTCTATCAATACTTGATTATGGTTTTCAGAAAATAGTATGTTTGGCAATGGGACATGTTTTACCACTGAGGCGACTTACCTACTTTACTCGACGACTTTACCCTATTTGGGCATGTTTTACCACTGTTGCGACTTACCTACGACCTTTACGACTTTACCCTATTTCTCCGTGACGCATATATTCGTATACATATTCTTCCATCTTCCATAATCTTCTTGTCCTTACTAATAAAATCCTCTTTTGTTTCATTGTAAGCTTTCCACATCTACGTGCTACACAGTTGCAATATTCGCAGTGCTACGTATATTACGTTCTCTAATCGTGTTAACAGTTTCCTTATGTTCCATTGTCTTTTTTACTTCCCTGTTCTTTCATCTCGTTTTCACCCAGTTAGTTGGACTTTAGTTCGATAGTATTTCTGTCGTGATATTTATTATACAGGTTTATTGGTAAATTAGTAACACTACGTGAACTGCAGGTTCTGCCCATCATCACAAACACGGACGTGAAGACGCCAGGTCTTAATTCTTAAACTTGGTATTGGTAATAGGTACCCCCCGCTATTCAATAATCGTTCGTTAGAGAGGTTTTATTTGAAACTCAGCTTAAAAATAGCTTTGCCCTGAATTAACAGAAGGTATGAGAGTGGAAGATCGTTCTTTAGTAACTTGTTGGGTTCTAGTCAAAGATGTTTTTTCATTTAGTATCAAAGGTGATTTATATTTTTTTTAAATAATTTATACCTGGCATCTTCGCGAACGTGTTTGTGATGATGGTCAGGACCTGCAGTTCACGTAGTGTTACTTATTTACTTATCATTATTTTCTCTTCTTACATTGCCTACCAACCTTTACCTACCACAAGCTAAGCGCCATAAAAATCATATTGTGGTAAACTTACCAAAAGGGAAAAAATATTTGTAAATTTTTGTCGTATCGAGCGGAATTGCTTGAATAGAAATGGATGGTCGACCTTCGAATATTCTAAACCTTCGTTTGGATTGTTCTTTAACAAGTCAACTCAAAGGGCCTTTAGACGATTTAAATTGAGCTAATCGTAAAAATCCAGTAATCTGATTGCTTGAAACGATTATTTTCTAGTTCTGGTACGGTCAATTTCTACGTAGTTTTTTTATGTGATGATCATCATCATCCCTTGCCAACCCACTGCTGGGCATTGTCCTTTTTATGTGTATGCGATTTGCTTCGGTCCTGCGCCAATCATATGTTTTTTATATATGTATTATGTATATCAGTTATCTAGTACCCATAACACAAGCTCTGCTTAGCTTGGGGCTAGATAATGCTGTGTGAATTGTCCAGCATTATTATTATTATTATTAATCTAGGCTAAAGGTAGAATTTTTAATCTTGCCAAAACAACCCTTGATAAAAACACGCCAATTACAAGTGGCTTTTTAAAACGTAAACGAATTAATAATTTAATTGTTTCAAAAAAACACTTTCAGCTGTTTTAACCTTTATCATGCACGTAATCAAATAACCCCAAATAACTTTTACGTTTGTAAAAGGTGGACCTCTAATTATATTATCTGTTGTACCGTACTGACCGAATGTCCTGGGGTCGGGGGTAACCCCGGGTCGGCTGTAGAGGGCACCACAGTTGAGTTATGTGATCGTATATCACCTACGTAATTAGATTATGCAAAGCAACGTTTAGTTTGGATCTTAGACTATCATAGGATTAATTACATGATAGTCACCTTTATCTACCGAGACATATCTAATCACCAGAGACGACTCATGAGTGAATGTGTAGGGCATGTTTTCTATGATGTCTTTCGCATTCGAAAATAAGGACGTTACAGTCGTGATTTGTTGATCTTGAAACTTGTTTTATTTTTAATTCCACGTGTACTTTTTATGAACGGACACTCTTATTAATGAAAACGATCTTAATTTTTATTTTATCAACCTTGTTTCTTAAGAGGCTATTAGGGAAAACTGTGAACTGTTTAATTCTTCAAATAAATAAATGAAAACGTCAAGTGCGAGTTAGACTCATTCATCAAGGGTTCCTTACAAACTTGTACTCGTAAGTAATCGTTTGATGATTGCTTACGAGTATTTTTTGTGAATTTAAAACAAATTTACGGTTTTTTTCCTTTACTTGTGCTGTAAGACTTTGCTTCTTGCCAAATTTCATGATTCAAGGTCAACGGTAAGTACCTTATAAGTTTTGTACGCATCTTGCTGTGCACCCTTTGGAAAATTCAAAAAATTGGGCATAAACGCCTGTAAATTTTGATGGCGTACGTCAACGCAATCAAAAGTTACGCAAAATTGCTCCAAAAGGTTACAAACCTGAGTATTTAATGTGAATTTCAACTCGATACCTCCACGAGTTTCTGAAAAGAGTGTTGACAGACGGACAATAAAGTGATCCTATAAAAGATCCATTTCTCCTTTTGAGGTACGGAACCCTAAAAATGGAACCAAAATAATTGCAGATCATACAAAAACATTTATTCGGGAATGGAATCTCGCTGCGCCTCACAGGTCATCAGTTCTTGTCAAGTAATTGTACAACGGCCTCCTTACTGGTACAGATTGGTGTCGTGATTGCTGACACTCTTTTAAAACATGACGCTAAAGTATTTACTGTCAAAAATTTAGGTAATCACGACAACAATTCTTCCTGAATAGCCACCACTGATCAAATAGTACCGCACACTGTAAGAATTCTTCAGTAGGTTTTCCGTAATGGCACGGGTTAAGGGTCCGCATAGAGCTATAAACATTTTAAAGGAAGGTCCGAGTAGTGATCTTCAATCCAGAGGGAGCAGGTTTTAGCCACGTATCCTTCGTAGATTTTATGACTGTATTTATCACTTAGGGAGATGAACATGTTTATGAAAAGTACCAGAAAAGGACATTGTACAGATAGCTCCGTTGATAGTTAACCCTTGACACTTTATACTGTTTTTTTTGACGTTAACTTAAATATTAAAGACGGAGACTCTCGTATGAGGAGGCGCTGCAAGGCGTTAAATGTCACAAAGAAAGCAAAAAATGCTATGGTATTTGAGAACAAAGGGAAGGAGACGCTCAATCCGCCATTTGTTCTTCCTATTTGCTTGAACATAAAAGCAAGGCACACACAAGTTTTGGCTAAATTTATTAATGTAAACGTTTTTTTCATTATTCTCTGAGACTGTACAACGATGAGCATAATGGTTTTTTGTTTTAGTGCTTACCCGCACTTTGGGTATCTCTAAGTATACTCGAACCCGCGCCCCACCCTTCGAGTCCCGCCGAAACCGAAAATTTTTGGGAACTTATTTCATTTCTTAGATGAGCATAATACCAATCTCATATTATGCCTTTTTCAATTTAGCAACTTACAGCCTCAAAAAAACCGTTTATAGCCTTTTGATGTTTTCTCAGATATGTATTTATAGAATATTGTAGGCGTGGACCTCCTCTCGTCTAAGAAAGTAATTTTATATCCCACGCAAGTGAGAAGCAACAGAAATAACATTCGACAGTGTACTAGTATCATAATAAACACTGACAGTGCTTTTTGACGGCAGTGATTAGCCTTCACATGTTTGCCGAGACATCGCCAAAATTCTTGTGAGAATGAAGGGTTTTTGATTTACCAAAAACGATTGCACATTAGTAGAGCTATATATGTATTGTATTATATGTTTATGTACTATGTATGTTTATGTTTAAGTATCTATGACCATCATCATCATTTTATGGTAGTTGACTGCTGGACATAGGCCTCCCCTAATGAGCGCCATAACGCCCTGTTTTCAGCTTGACGCATCCAGTATCTACCTGCAGTCTTTCGCAGGTTGTCATCCCACCTGGCCGAAGGGTGTCCTACACTACGTTTCTCATCGTGGTCTCCACTCCAGAACACGTTAACCCCATGTGTTGACGGTTCTTCGCAAAATGCATCTATGTATTGTATTGTATAACAGTTATTAAATACCCATTACACAAGCTCTGCATAGCTTGCGGCTAGATAATGTTATGTGAATTGTCCGGGATTATTATGATTATGTGTTTCTCATTTCCCTGATTTCTATGATTTCTCACCGCTCAAGGCTAAGAATCAGAATCATCTATAGGGGGCATGCGTGGGGCAAAGCCAACAGCACAGAATGGTCTTTATGCTTTATGTAGAGACAATTAAAGAAGTCCAATAATAGACATTTTATTGGAAATAGTACATCAAACCTGAAAGATGTCGTTCTTAAACTTTGCATGGATGAAATCAAATTAAAAATTCATTATTTCCATAAATACAAAAATGTACTCTAAAAAAAGGTCAAATTCTTAAAATAAAACACTGACACGGAAATAAAGTGATACTTTGATTTTTGTCGCTTCGGTATGTAGACTGTTAAGTGTGGTGATGATAAAACCCCCTAATTTAACGAGGGGGCAACGGATTAAGAGGCGATCTTGGCGTGTTGCTTGTCAAACTAGGACTAGATCTCAGTACCCACGGGATTTCCGTGGTTCAAAACTCGAATTACATAAAATTCTACACTTTTTCTACGAAATCTTTTTAATAATATCCCAAAAATTTTCGATTTCGGCAGGATTCTACACTTTTTCTTTGGTTCCTTCAACATGAAAACACGATTAAGAAAAAAAAATACGATAGAAAAAAATATCATGAAATTACACTGTTTTGCACATCATTTGGTCGAGATCTCAGAAACCCTGCGATCTATTGAAATAACTGATGAATGAATTTCATAAGTTGTGTAGTATTCTTTAAAATAAGCTAAAACTCCATTTTTGCACTTGCACCGTTCCACAACCGCATGCTCTGTCCCGCTCCTATGAACGCGAAATCATATGCCTATCCTTTTCACAAAATGGCGCGCATTGCGCCCTCTTAAGTATGGGTGTATAGTATAAAGCATCTCCAATAGTACAATTTTCGGGCTAAGAAATTCTGTTTCCCACAAGGACAATGCGCTCTTAGTTCTTCCCAGTTGGCAGTTATTCTCAGGGGAACGAGTGATGGAGAACTATTTTCGGCGATGAAAGGAAATGACGGTTATATTATAAATTGCTATGAGAATAGACCCTCGCCTTATCGGTGTATTAGCTACGCGTGAATGTAACATACATTTAATCTACTCATAAATACTTATCAACGCAGATTTTAATCGCATGCCTTTAATTTATGGTTCATAATAAAAAGTAAATTATTTATGTTATGCCAAAGAGGCGGACTGCTCCACAGTTTTCAACATAATGATGCCTCATCGTTCATTTATAACCTTACTAGCAGCGCCTTGCGGTTTCACCCGCGTAGTTCCCGTTCCCGTGGGAATTCCGGGATAAAAAGTAGCCTATGTTCTATTCCAGACTATAACCTATCTCTGTGCCAAATTTCAACCAGATCCGTTCAGCCGTTCTGGCGTGATAAAGGAACAAACATCCATCCATCTATCCATCCATCTAAACTTTCACGTTTATAATATTAGTGAGATTATTAAATGAATTTCAATAAATAAAAAAACCCTTTATCTCGTAGCTTTGACAATAAATCATAACCTGAAATATTTTTTGAATATCTAATATTAATAATCTAAAAATTGTTTCAATTGTTAAAAACTAGTTTTAATTTAACTTTATTATTTGATTGTAATTTTCTTTGTTAATAAAGAATTTTTTGATAATCTAATCTTATCGTTAATCTAAACAATAATCGAATAAATAAAAATCATATATTAAATACTATATTCTGAATAATATTGTTTTATTCCTAATCACTGCAGGAATATAATAGTACTCGTATTATGAAATCGGGTTGCGAATAGTGATCTATCATATATATACAAATACCTACTATAAAGAGGAAAGCTTTGTTTGTTTGTTTGAATTGAATAGGTTCCAAAACTACTGGACCGATTTGAAAAATTCTTTCACCATTAAAATCCTACATTATCCCTGATGAACATAGGCGATAGAATATATCCGTGCGAAGCCGGAGCGGACCGCTAGTAATAAAAATTTACCAAAAGATATAAGCTAGTAACAGACAGCGATATAAGCTAGTAACTTGCGTGCGTGGGACGCAATGTTCGCAACGCGACGCTATGTAGGAAATGTCGGACGGTGCGATAAGTGTGTCATTACGACATTAGTGTTAGCATCAATAAAAACATAGCCTCTTTTTTTTAGAAGTCGAGTAAATATTATATTTTTCTGTATTAATAACTGTCTGATTTTTATAAAAGTATCGAAATGTTATGTAGCCATTCCATTGAACGGGATGGCGCCATCATATAAGAAGTTGAAGAAAGAGGCCATTAGAAAAAGAAAGAAAAAAGACGAGAGAGCAAAAATAAAAATATAGGGAATTTTATGTAAAATATGGATAAATGTATCAATTATAATGCTGTACGGTAAATGTAGATCATTAAAGTAACTATGTATTATCTGATGCTCGCATTTTAACTGGTTTTTCCAACAAATCAGAAGCGAGATTAACCTTACGTCCCACAAATGGTATGTAGACTTTATTTTTATGCTATTTGCTTATCAATGGCCTTCCACAGAGTGTACCTAGGTACTACTTGGTAATTGTTGAGTTAGTAGTCTAAGAAAAATACTCACAACATGTACTTACCTACCTGCTTCAACAAGAAAACTCTCTGAGTAGGTAACATAATATCAACATAATGTTATGTATAAGCATCAAGGTCCTATCCTAATCATAACCTTGGAGGAAGCAGCAAGATGCAATGCAAAGAAATGCTTGAGTAGGTAAGGACACAATGGACACCTACTCCTGCCGTACCTGTTCTTCTCACAGAGAATACTTACACATACACAACTCATCACATAGGTACTGGTCAGGAGTATGAAGATAAGGTTATAAAAAGGCATGTAATAACACCATCAACTTCAAAACTTATTATAAGACATTCCGGTTCTGAACTCTTCTTACTATTTCCTATAAAACAATAGCTACCTTTGCGAAACTTGATCTAGAATGTCAGGGACTGGACATGTCGAGGTATGCAATTCAATTCAAATTCATTGATTCCATTCGGAAATCAACAACAAAATAAAATAAACCAAGCTATAGCTATGTTATATATATAGAATTGATATTAATATGATATACCTATTAATATCAATTCTACTGTTAATCAGATCAGTTACTTTACCTTAAAAAAAATTCACATAAACCTTTTCTCTAGCGGGTATTCAGGATCAAACTGTCTACTTAGTTTATTTTTTAAATTTTAATAGTAAATAGTTTCATTTTGAGATAGTTATCAGGTTACACCCTCATACAATAAACTGAGCAAGCGCTTATTACCATTTTATTAGTTGATAATTGTTCCTGTATATGGGTCCCGGGGAGTCCCTGTGGGATGAATTCAGGGAAATGAACATAATGACAGTATTATGTCAATATATGTATGAAAACTTGTACACTCATGAGAATATCAAACGGTTCCCCAAAAATGGCAATATATATAAATTAAATACTAGAAATAAGAATAAACTAGCTGTGTCCACAACTAGGTTACACAAGGTTATTGTATCTATTAAAGTATATGTATGCTTCTACAACAAAACCCCAAGTGAGTTGCAAAAAAAAAATATATATTGTCAATAAATAAATTCAAACAAATTGTTAAACATATCTTTTGTAAAAGGGCCTACTATGAAATATCAGATTATTTAGAGAAGAAAACCTGGGATGAGTTTTGCTCCAACCTGAAAACTAACATTATAACAAGGTAGGTAACGGTTTCTTGTTCGCTTCTTTACCTTAAAAAGATTGAAATGGACAGAAAAATCAAGGTGGTCATTTATTTCCTAGTTTTACTTATGTAATCTGAGTTTTGTGACGTGTCCAAGAGTCCTGTATGGTCTAAAGGACATAAACTACCTACTTTGAGTTTTGAATTATGTTGCATACAATGTGCATGATCACCAATTGTTTTCAAACTGATGCTGTTGATTGTTCATGAAGGAGAAAGGCTGTTGGTGCTGCATTGAATTGAGTTACCTAGTTTGTTCTAGCTATTCGATAACATTTAAAAAGAAAATAAAAAAAAATACATTAAAGATTTAAAAAGTTCATTATCATATGAAAATCTGTCTATTTTATATTTTATAGCTCCATGCATTATATACGGCATGTTTAGGTATTGCATAGGTACATCCACTATTCCAGATAACTATCCATTCATGGCATTTACCAAATGTCAAGGCGACCAGTTTCAATGGAGACTAGCTAGGTGCACATGATATATTATAGTGCCCAAGTGCATGTGCAATCATGGGTGCACTCACACTCATAGTCAGATGGAACGGCAGACCAACAGGCTTAATAACAATGTATATTCGTTTAACCAAGAGGTGTTAACAATAAAAGTAATAAATAATACACATTGTACATATACTTACTCTTTGAAGTATCTACGCTATCACAACTAGGGATTGCAATATCCGGTCAATTTTCTTATCCGGATAATACGGATTGCATCATTCACAAATCCGGATAATCCGAATTGCCCGGATTTAAAACGCCTAAATCAGGATAAAGAAATATGAGAAATTGTCCAGATAATTCGGATAACACGGATTTCAGATAATCCGGATTGTAATTTCTAATTACAACACTAAAAAATATACCTATGCGGAAAAATGATTTATGAAACCCATTATTTTAACCCTTCCGATGCAAACTGTTTTATTATCCCATAACGCTGAACTATTTTAATCTACTTATGCGCTCAATTTTAATCCTAATGATTGCACTTATCAGTTTTACATTATTTTTATTAACCCTTAATGACTATTTTTGTTACTCTATGTTCACAAGTTTAACCCTTAATTGTGCACATTATTTTAACTCCTAATCATGTATATTTAATAATGCACAAATTATACATAGTAATAATTATTACATACACAGATAATTCATGCATGGTTACTTATTTATTTATTCATATACGAATTAAATTTACAATCAAATCGTCCAACGAAAGAATGAATATGAGTAAACATGCTCCTATTAGCACACTGATTCATTGCTAATTCGGTAACGAGATCATGGAAATTCTTATTTTCCATCACTTAGTTATTAAGTACTATGACAACCATAATAATAAAAAGATTTTTCATTTCGTTTACTTGTTCTGAACGGTATTATTATTACTTCTTTGCCTTATTAATTTCTTAATAACGACATTTATTAACTATGTACACCTACCTATCTATTCACTTAAACTGATTTAATTAATGTAATTGGTGATATTAGCCGTGTTCATTGTATACAATAGATAGAAATAAACAAAACAAAAAACTTGTTTAATTGGACATTTTGTAAACATATCACTAACAGCCAATAAAGAATAAGGGATTTCCATACACAATTATTTTGAAATATGAGGACATCATTAGATATGTCAATATAATAAGCAAAGTATACACACGATACATAAATTAATAATAATAATACTAGACCACCGTTCACTCAACATCGTCTAACCCCATTTCATATAGAATATCATAGTGTACCTGTGTCATTCTCTACTAATTCACCATTTTATGGCTAGAAATTTAGATGGATCAAAAGTGTAAACAATATTGATTATTTTAACTTATGCATTATATACAATTAAATGTGAAACATAATTAATCATACTGTAAAAGTCATGTAAACTAAAAGTTTATTTATTGATTAATTGCATGTTTAAAGGTGATACAATAACTATAATGATGCATCGTAATTTTAATAATTATTAATATTATCAAGTTAACACTTTCCTATCTGAGAGCAATCGAAAATATAACGCTTAAAATTTGTACTTACTACTAAAAAGAAATATGTATCTAATAGTAATTAATAAGGAAAATTACAATCAAATAATAGAATTAAATTAAAACTAGTATTTACAATTTAAACAACTGAGCTTACTGCAGACTGTTGCGAAAAATCATAAGGTAGCTCAACTGATCTATATTCAATTCAATTTATTTATTAATACCATTGGCTCACGAGGAGCACTTAGTCAAGTCAAATGCCTTTTCACATTAGTTACATTTTAAAATATACAACATTCAAGTACATGAAATATTAAATATAGAACAACAAAATAAATAGAACATTAAAATGATTAAAGATAAGTAGCTGCAATAGCATTGTCAAAAAAGTAAAGTGAAAATTAAAATTAAAATGTTAATGTCAGATGTTATATAATGGTAATGAATTTAATAAAATAAAGTTTGAATATAAAAAGTAATAAAAAAAAAATGCATATTATATAAATCTTTAAATGTCTTCCATAATTATAGCTATTTGGTGTTTGAGAGTTGTTAAACGATGGCAACCACATGTTTCTTGATCTTGGTCATCAAATCCCATGTAGCATCTATAGTTGACATTTTGTTTTATAAACGTGCTTTAAATTAGTCCAAGGCAATTTCTAAAGTGCCAGTTCTAAAATGAACGGTTCGTGTGGACTCCGGCCGGTAACGAAGTTTGCCTTAAGGTGGATTTCGAACCCTAGAACGCGCTTCAAAGCATTACTAGGCATTGCTAGGTCTTCAAAAGTTCAGTTATTTATTAGTGATAATATACAGATACCAAATAGATTTACACAGATAAATTTAAGAGTTCTGTGAGCTATCATTAGGTCAAAGTTCACATAATAACAGAAAATCTAAAATAAAGGATAACTTATGGGAATTAAAAATAATGCATTTACCAAATCAGTGTTACCTTAGTGACATGCACATTCCTACTTAATAATAAAAAAAAAACATTTATTTATTTTTAAATATACATTCCACAACATCAAAGGATACATACATTTTATTCATACATTTTTCAATTTAATAAATTTAAACTGGGTCAAAATATTCAGGCAAGCCGTACAATGTGTTATCTATTTAATTATTCATAGAAGTTTCGATTAAAATGTATTATAATAATAATCATCACATCACATTGCTTAATGCCAGTTGGTAAAATTGCTATACATTTTAGTATCATTACTAAAACACAAGAACGCGACAAATCCAAATGGCATCCAGTCTCCTGCGCTGAGATCGTACCGTCAGACTAGCGAGAAATATAGACAATGCAATTTGATTGTGCTTATGGTAGTTAGCGGCGTGATGAGTGATGGATGACGAACTTATCTATGCTTCAACATCACAAATTATAATTATCACACAGTCAGTCGAATTACCTTTCAATTGAATTTAAATTTAGTAACGAATAATAAATATTTAACGAATTATATTATAATTTATCGACATCGTTAACAAATTAAAAATAAATGGAGATACTTCAGACAGACACCCGGCCCAAACACTAGCTCGTGTAAGTCGTATAGTTTGATCAAAATTTGCTGACTTGAA
This sequence comes from Eupithecia exiguata, assembly GCA_947086465.1. NCBI lineage: Eukaryota > Metazoa > Arthropoda > Insecta > Lepidoptera > Geometridae > Eupithecia > Eupithecia exiguata. The sequence continues at coordinate 9,491,613 of OX352240.1, read as the reverse complement.
ATAAATGTCAGTACAATAGCCAACTGTCAAGTTCATACCTAATAATATGAAGGTTCGTTAAGACAATACCAATTATAAATAAAAAAAAAAATATTTGTATTCAATTCAAACACACAAATAACTAAAACTTTTTAGTTATAATTAAATGATAAAATATAAATGATTACAGCCAACCATTCTTTAACACTGAGGATCTTAGTATATTCTAAAGTTATTTTCGCGAGAACTCATAATAAATAGATATGCAAAATTCAAATTACTTGTAAAGACAAATGTCACCTCAGTCTGCCTGTGACCATGGAAGCTGAAAAGCCTCCGAAACGTCAGGTTATAAACAAAATATAAATATACGCGATCAATCCGGTAAAAACAGTGTTTTATTACTGAGGATCTTGTTATGATCTCTAATCACAGCACTATCCTTGTAATGTTAAAAGTAAGATTATGTCAAAGGTACAAAGCCACAGAAATAGAATATAAAGTCACATATCCAGAAAAACTAAAGAGAAAAGCTACATTTAATGGTTATTAATGAAACAGCATCTTGCAGCACTTATAATAAATGAATGTGTGTAGGTATATATATATAATATTTTGTAATTGTTCACAGATATAAGTATTGTGAGTTTGCCCGATTACGAGGACTCAAATACACATACATATAAATAAATGAGTTTGCCCGATTACGAGGACTCATAAATACACATACATATAAATAAATGAGTTTGCCCGATTACGAGGACTCATACTGTTTGTGAGTTTGCCCGATTACGAGGACTCAAAACAGATTAATATGATAATTACGAGGACTCACTGTAACTGTTTATGAGGTTGCCCGATTACGAGGACTCAAAACACGTTAAGGAGCATCCTCTACGTCAAAAGGTTTAAACCTTACTGTAACTGTTTAACCCAACTACGAAGATATAAGAAACTGTTTGAGTTTGCCCGATTACGAGGACTCAAAACACGTTAATGAGTTTACCCGATCACAAGGACTCAAATGTTGGTAAAAAGGGTATCGTTCACAGTTTATTTTACTATGATATCATTATAATAAATTAATTCGATGAAGAGAATTTACTATTTAAATAGAGGCTCTTCAGATAATTTTCAAATATTTATAAATGAAAGAACCTAGCACTTGTTGGTGCAATTATGCAATTTCCTCCACTTTTGTTTTGTATGGTGTTCATGAAAAATCTTATCTATTTAACTCTTTTCAGCACCTTCTTATTAGTAATGGTAGCTTTTTCCATCCAGATAATCATTTCCGTGTAACATAAATATTAATAGCTATTTACCTAATTATTAAAACACAATTAACGTTTCGTTCTCTTTCACACAGACGCTGTATCATACTGACATCATGGTGGTAACGTTGGTAAAAAGGGTATCGTTCACAGTTTATTTTAGTATGTTATCATTATAATAAATTAATTCGATGATGAGAATTTATTATTTAAATAGGGATTCTTCAGATAATTTCCAAATATTTATAAATGAAAGAGCCTAGCACTTGTCGGCGCAATTATGCAATTTCCTCCACTTTTGTTCAGAATGGTGTTCATGAAAAATCTTATCTATTTGACTCTTTTCAGCACCTCCTTATAAGTAATAGTAACCTTTTCCATCCAGCTAATCTTTTCCGTCTAATATTAATAGCTATTTACCTAATTATTAAAACACAACTAACGTTTCCCTTTGTTCTCTTTCACGCAGACGCCGTATCATAATGACATCTTTGATTGCCTGCTCACCACCGCCATCGCATTATTAGCGTGAAGATGAAGACATTAATAATATAAACTTAACATTATTGTTTGCTTATTCATATCATATAATATGATGATTATGTGAAATATCACATAATCACGATGATTATGTCAAATTAGAATGATTATGTGATAAATAATAAATAATTAATTCGGTAAATACAGTAAAATTCAAAATTATTAAAACTAAATATCTAAAATAAATGAACGAATAAAGTTGTAACGCTTCGTTACAGTTTTTATTCATAAATTTGGTAATATCATAAATTGTAAGCCTATTACTAATAAGTCTCGTTGTTATCTAGTTACTGCATCATCCGTTACTTCTTTAATCACACAATATTTAATATTCTGATATTAGAAAGAAATTGTATTTTTTTTCTTTCTTATTTTTTTTTCTGTGTATTTTGTGTTTGATAATTTGCTTCATTTATTTCGTTACATAATAGTATAAATTTAGTATTGTTAGTAATCTTATTTTGATAGTAAGTAAGAAATAAGTCTTATATAACTTATTTAAATCAACAATTTTCAATTGTTTAGTATCAAACATGTATGAGGACATACAACATCTTTAATGGCCGAGCAGGACTAGAGACAGTCCTGTAGGTTTCAGGATGCCGACTGTTAGCATCAATAAAAACATAGCCTCTTTTTTTTAGAAGTCGAGTAAATATTATATTTTTCTGTATTAATAACTGTCTGATTTTTATAAAAGTATCGAAATGTTATGTAGCCATTCCATTGAACGGGATGGCGCCATCATATAAGAAGTTGAAGAAAGAGGCCATTAGAAAAAGAAAGAAAAAAGACGAGAGAGCAAAAATAAAAATATAGGGAATTTTATGTAAAATATGGATAAATGTATCAATTATAATGCTGTACGGTAAATGTAGATCATTAAAGTAACTATGTATTATCTGATGCTCGCATTTTAACTGGTTTTTCCAACATTAGTTGTCAAACAAACTCAAGCGTCCTAAAATCACTTTCCAGTAATCAGTTTCTCAAGAAGATTATTCGGAAAATATACCTTAAAAACCTTATTTTACTACATACATAGAATATAAGTTTAAGTTAATGTGCCTTATGTTTAGTAAGGCCGTTCGAGCCTAAAATATTTGGAAACAAAGTTTTCAAGCCATTAGTGTTAATGTGATAGATACACGAATATTCCATTTAACCAACCACAAACCTACCGAAGAATGCCACGTTGAAAATTTATATTTTGAAGCATGGAATATATTTAAACAGTTATTGGTAAATTAGTAACACTACGTGAACTGCAGGTTCTGCCCATCATCACAAACACGTTTGTGAAGACGCCAGGTCATAATTCTTAAACTTGGGATTTTTAATAGGTACCCCCCGCAATTCAATAATAGGTCGATAGAGAGGTTTTATTTGAAACTCAACTTAAAAATAGCTCTCTCTGGTCTTCAGTTCTTTTTGCAAAGGCATCGAGTGCGGACGACGACGCGCTGGCATTGTTAGGCCTTGCTTTAGTTTTGACGAAAAAATGATACAAAAACAGTAAAAAGAAAACGAAAAATGTGGTGTAAGCATTAGTTATTGAAAAGGAAAACTTATAGTCATGCTAACTTATTGAATGAATAAAACACTGTTTTTACCGGATTGATCGCGTATATTTTATATTTGTTTATAACCTGACGTTTCGGAGGCTTTTCAGCTTCCATGGTCACAGGCAGACTGAGGTGACATTTGTCTTTACAAGTAATTTGAATTTTACATATCTACCGTCAATTATACAACTTTAATTATAACGTTCCGTATGTACGCAGTAATCACTAACAGTGTCTTGATGGGTTGTAGCTATGGATTGCTGGGTGTGGGACCTGACTCGATGTAGGACTGGATCCCAAGCAGCAGGTACTCTCCAACCATCTTCTCTATTGAAATTATTAGGATGTTTTTGAATTTCAATTGCTTCTCGGAGCATTCTAGGAATGAAACGGTTTTCTCTAGCTAGTATTTGAGCTTTATCGAAGCGAAGAAAATGACCGGCGTCCAGTCAAAGTCTGTAGTCTATGAACATTCACTGGACGCCGGTCATTTTCTTCGCTTAGGTACCTACACCGTACGGTGTCACTCGATATTATTTTCGATCTTGCACCGGTCGCCTGCACAGATTCAAAGATCTGCACAGGTCTATTCCCACACATGCTCTGGTCTACCTGCGCAGGCATACCTGCACAAAACCTCTACGGTGGCCCGTAGCATGTATGGCTGGTATTAAATATCGATATAGGAAGTAAGAATGACACTTCATACATGTGTGATCGCCGAGATCATGCTTTGTCATACGTGAATGTATTTTTTGGCAGCCGTTTTGTAGTAGCCCCAACTTTTTTCAGGGTCTAATAACCTGATTTATGCCTCGGCGCCAGTTTTTGTATAATTATCAGTAATTATTCGTGATTTACATCGTTGAATAACGACCTATTTATGTCTATTAATGTCTGTTCTCGGTCGTGAAATCATCATTCTAAGGAGTTGAAGGAAAAAAGGTTTTAGAGCCTTTGAGTTAACTGTCGCATAGAGTTAAGTTAACAATTTATCATCAAAAGGTTTTAGCTAAATTTTTCTGTACCTTAAAACGAACCTCTAAAAATTGACAGTTCGCAAGTTTCCCAACATTGATGTGGTCCAATTTCACCCTAGCCCTTTTGCCCAGCTGAGATCATGTGGGCTTATAAGTACGAAAACATAGATATAAATCTTTCGGTAAGATTGGAATACCTTTCATCATCATCATCATCATCAGCCTATATTAATCCACTGCTGGACATAGGCCTCTCCTTATGAGAAATACCTTTACCACAGACATCATACTAGCTGTTACATAATACTACCTAAATACTCCAAGATCAAAAATAGAAATAATTTACGTACCACATATTATCTCGAATATGCATGAAAATTCTTTGCTACCCAGCCTACAAATATTGTTATATCCTTCTTCATCCACATAAAAAACAAAAACAACAAAGCCTTCTCTTGTTTTGCTAAAATATCCCTTACTTAGGTATGAATACACATTCTACGAAATCAAGTAATACGCCTTGAAAACCTACCGAGACAAACAGAAAACAAAACAATGTCTCGAAGTTAGAGTATTCTAAGTAAGAGGGCTAATTTACAAGGACATGCCTATAATAACCGTCTGCAAATGTCATCCTCTAACCATAGCGTGAAATAACTACCGCTTGTGCCGTTCAGAAGGCTCACTCGGAAAGATCGAGGTATTAACTTCTATTATCGTGAATAGCTCGACTTGTCCGTTTGCCTTATTTGAGAGGTATTTTTTACAGTTTCATCGGTGTGGATAATACTTTGCCGGCATAATATACTTATCGTTTTTTTTATCATATAAGTGATATATAAGTGACAGCCAATGTCAAAATTGCCAGCAAATGTTAAATGTGAGAGAAAATTTCCTAAAATATAGAAAATGACAACAAATGCAGGAAATGTCAAAAGTGACAGCCAGTCAAAAAATGATATGAATGACAGTATGTCAAAATTAAAACGCCCTATTGTCAGTAACTATTTGTACTACACTTTCAGTTTATGCCTCAAATGAAAACCTTCGTTTGACCACAATCTCACCTATTCACTCTTGTCTTACAGACACCCACCTATTCACACTTGTCTTGTTGACCCAGGATGAAGTAGGCCGAAAAAACCGAAATAGGCAGCAAGTTCCAAACCTATTCTGCACAAAAAGCGAGCCGGAAAACTCTACTATGGAATTTCATTTCTCATGCGTTTAACGGGAGAGTAAAATGACACACTCGATAGGAATTGGTCACTTTCTTGCCTATGAGCACAGTGTACTATTTTTTCTTTCCTATCGGACCTTCTGGGTAGCGTTAGTCAGAGCAATTTTGTGGTGCTTCCCTATCTATCTTATCTACATCTGTCGGAGTTTATGCCAAGGGAATATGAACTTTATGCCTTTACACTGAATGTGGTTGAAGCCAAGTCGAAGTGACAGCTGCTTGTCAGGAAAGTGTTATTTAGCCAGAAGTTAATAAAAGAAGTTGAAGTTGAAGTAATAATGACATGCCGAGTTGTCAGATCAGTCCGGTTATGTCACCGTAATTATATTAGGTACCTTTATAAGGTTAACATAGTCAGGTACTGAGTTATGTAATACAACATTTAAACCCCCTTACTTCTTCTACTAAAGTTTAAAATATTTAAGTGAAATAGACGTGCGTTTAGAGTCAAAGTTAGCGTATAACCAAAATTTACTTTTTTATTGAGATGAAATAAAATTTCACTTTATTTAGTTTAAGAAGCCAAAAATATCAAAGATATTCAAAGCCGAGATATAATTTTAGCAACTTCCAAGTCAAACTAACTTTGAGCTCGAATATTGAAGAAAAACGCCAGCAGAATAAATAAGTCTACAAATCCAGTGTATTGAATAAGAAGCCTGCTTTATTTATCTTATACTTGAACGCGGGAAATTTCGGTGTGTGGATCAGGTTTTATTAATTTTGAAACTCAGATTTCAGTTATAAACGCTCTCTTTATTTTATTAAGGTTTCGTTTTTACGAGTTTCGTAAATATTTGTTGGAGGCCTGAATTTGGCTTCGAATAATATTTTCGACTGCCAGAAGTTGAATGGCAACGAAGCACCTACACCTGTGCAACCTATTGACCTGCGATCCAGCGTTTTCAATGTTTCAATGTATTGGTACGTAGGTACGCCACTTTAGCGACGTTACGTTAAACATGTAGGTCAGTAACGAGTTCGGGACGCATTCGATTTTGAATCTACACGCCGATTAACATCAAAGCAGGTGCAGGTTGCGGGAACTTCTCTCGTCCCTGTTGAAAGAGGATCTGTGTTTCAACATAAAAGGCTAGCTTTTTCCCATGTTCAAATATATTCATTTCCCATATTTATATATTTTCCCTTCATCGTTTTTATCTCACGCAAATTCAATTATACGTGTCAGTACGTCTTTGCGATCTTTGTTGATCGACAGTGCAGTGCGAACTACTGGGAATCTACCAAACGGTAGTGCCGTTTGGTAGATTCCCAGTAGTTCGCTGTTGCGGTTCGAGATACAACAGAGGAGCTATTATTACTCGCCCAACTCTGAGGAATTTATGTGACAAGCGCAGAAATGCTACAAATTAATTACCGCTTTCTGTGAGTTGTGGTTAATTAAATAGGTGGTGTAACGCTTGAGCTCTAGGACACGATTTATGACCGGATTTCCTAAGGGCTCGACTCTGGGGAACGAATTTAATTTCATTGTAGTGATGCTAGGCCATCATGATACATCAAGTTCCTTCCGTCCTTACATAAAACTATGGGTTCTATTTTCGGTATCGACATGTTCGGACTTGAATGTCCAAAGCACATTTCTCTGCACGAAAAGTAACGGTGTTTAAAGGGGTGAAAAATTAGGTAAGAACTTAAAAGCTGGAGTAGGTTACTAGAGATTATCAATGTGATTTATCGTATTTATTTCCCAGAGTCAGGGCTAAAGCTTTGTGAATATTTCGAGTCTGAAATCTTGTGGGTGGTTTGGAATTGATGCCTTTGTTTCAGTCCTTCGGTTTGTTGCGAAGCGTTGTTTTGAAGGTTGTCTTCGAATTAGGTTGGCATTCGCCTGTAAAAGTTTTGAATAGGTACTGCGTGACAAATATACAGGGTCCTAATTCTACTAAATTAATCGCTTCACTATAACAATGGTATCGTGCGTCGCGCGTCGTGTGAAAACGCCGTGAAGTGATTGGTTGGCAGAATTCGGACCCAGTTTGCAATTGACGCTCGCATGTCACTTGTTTGGTCTGATGAGATTCGAATTTTGATTTCCAAAAAGACAAAAGACGTTTTAAAGCATTTTCATTATTAAGGGGACACAGTAACCAAGCTTAGCCACATACATAAACACAGGTGGATTAGTGATCGTTTTACGATGCATTTGCAATGTTTTTTCGTCGATAGTTTATTATGATCGTGATTAAGACTGCAACCGGTCGGCCAACCTGTTTGTTGTTGGTCGGTAGCTACCACCAAATTGGGCTTTGGGATTGGGAGAATAAACTTCTCCAAGGTTTGCCTGTTTCTAAAGTAGTAGAACCTGCTTACCTGCTTTGTTGACAGTAGGTGAAATAGTAATTTCAGCTACTGTCAACAAAGCAGGAAACTCGTAGTCTACTGTGACGGGATGTCTACTTATAGATTCAGTTCCAGTGTGAACCTTCATCAATCTCCATACATTTTCGAGGCTCTCGTCGCATATTCTAATATCTGATTACACGCCTTATTTCATCGTAAATATTCAATACACGTAAACAACATAATAGCATCGTCTTTGAAGTGGATGTAATAAAGAGGAGAAAATAATCGTGTTCGTGGTTCGGGGAATTTGAACGAATTTATTAATTTGAACGAAAATGTGTTTTGGGATAGGTTGTTCGTTTTGGGACAATTTGGTAATTATTATATATTAAGATTTGAATAGGGTATGAGGATGGCTTTTATGTCGGTTTAATAAGCATTAAAATTTTCAACCTACTTTTTTTACCTACATCCATTTTTCAAAAATGACTCAATTAGGTTCTATAGTGTTAATTAACAACCAAAAAAAATACAAAATTAGTATCAATCAATAAGTGCCCTAAAATATCAATAATTTATAAATTCAAGTTGCGCGCGTAACTTGACGAAAACGCTGGATGCAGTGGACGCCACATTGTTCTGTGGTCAAGACGTCAGTTTGATGTGAGACCTGAACAAATGCGCTGATGTTGCTGATGACAATTGATACTTTTTAGTTTACCTACGCAGCAGTATGTTATAACAACATTGCGCCTACTATTTCATGGTGTTTAAAAGCAAATTAAAAAAACAGAAAAAAAACTTAAAACTGAATTGAGTTTTAAAATTTATTTTGTTGTATATGAACTAAAACGAACAATTTCCCACTGTTTTCTGCCTAATATAGCAATAATATGATTTTTTTTTACATTTAGAGTAAAAGACAGTAACCCTTAGTTTTCCTTTGTACAAATTACCCCACAGCTTTAGGTTTGGCTAAGATAAGCATGATTTTTTCATTGTTTACTTTATATTCTTTACTTCTGCCGTGGCAAAAAACGACTCTTCCAACTCAGTTCGTGGATGTCGTAAGAGCCGATACGGGAAACTACTACAGAGAGAGCAGCCGCTTCCTTCTGTGCATTTTTAAGAGGCGAACCTATCGTGTTTGCTTGTCAAACTACGACTAGATCACATTACTCACGGGATTCTCGTAGTTAAAAACTCGAATTAAATAAAATTCTACGATTTTCTTTGGTTCATTCTAAGTGAAAACACGATTAAGAAAAAAAATCTATAGAAAAAAACATGAAATTGCACTGTTTTGCACATAATTTGGTAGAACCCTCCGGTCTATTGAAATGACTTATATATTTTAATTCGTAGGTAAAAGTGTCTTATATTTCGTCTTTAAATAAGGTTCCGGTGAAAAAATCATTATTTTAGAATGTTCTGAAATCCCGGGAACTCTCGGGAAAGAATTCCCGAGAAAGAGGTGGTTTTAACTGCTCCATGTTGTGTCATTTCACCAACTTTAGGTAAATAAGCGCCCGAATTTCCGATCACTGGTTATTACTAATGTTAATGTTTGGTTTCTGACAGCTTTTTCATGAGTTGTGTAGTTTTCTTGTAAATAAACAAAACCTCTATGTTTGCACTTACGCCGTTCCTACGAACCTGAAATCCTATGCCTAACCTTCTAGCTTTTTTAAAAATAGCGCATAATGCGCCCTCTTAACACCTCCACTGGGTGATCGCATGATTGATCGGGCGGATTGGTGATCCGATCATGATTATGGTAAAAGTCCCCACATTTGGTATACTTACACATGTTGCGCATAGACTAAAGGTTTGTATGCGAGGGATATTCTACCTTCTGTCTCTAATTTCATTTTTCTAATTAACAGCAACACTGAGTCGTAATTCCACTGAATTAATCGCTTAACCAAAACAATGGTATCGTGTCAGATTCACACATTTAGGCATTTTATTGAATTAGTAAGATTTGCCTTTTTGTGGTTTTGTTTTTGTTGTGTGTTTTGTTTGATATGTTATTTTTGTCTACGGGGGTGATACAGTCATGTTGACAAAACTCCTTAATAGTAAATAAAAAAAATAAAAAAACCTTTGATGAGAAACTATAGATGCGAGGGACAGGTCAAAAGTGCCAAAGTTGAAATCATTCTATCAATCTCTCCTTGCAAATATCACTTTCAAAGGGGTTGATAAAGCCCGCGGGCTAAGTTGACTATAAAATAGATATAATAAAATTTTGTAGTGGACGTTTCGGCCCGCGGGCAGACTAGGTGTGGGCTAGGTTGACCAAAGAATCCACCGCACGCAGTATCTAGCTAGAGTTTTTTTCATCTATTAACGATTTGACGGTACCATTGTCATAGTTAAGCGATTGGTTAGCAAAATATCCGGCTAACCAGTTCCTGTTTCGGTAGGTTGTAGGTTTTCCGATACGGGCTCTAGAATTTAGTTAGTTTAGTTAAACGTCGCAGGGGAAATCAAAGTTATACAAATTATCAAAACCAAATGCTAAAGTTTGTATTATTGCGTCTACACGCCGGGGACTGCGATTCTCTCACTTACTTGGAAACGTTGATCTTCGTATATTATTCTTAGTACATAATTTATAATTATAATTTTAACTAAACTGCTGAAGTAATGTTGAGCGTCCAATGCTGAAACAAAGAGTTTTGCTTAAAAACAAAAAAGCTCTGTCTCTGATTCTTGTATCTCCATTTTGTAGGTCTTTTTAGTGTTAAATACATATGTATTTTAGATTATATTACTTACACCCCCTGCCTTTCTTAAATTCACAATTCTTTCCATCCAAAGGTTGACTGGAAGAGATCGCTTCTAAGCGATAAGGCCATCCACTGTACTTATCTTAAGTGATGTATCTTTCTTATGTTATTTTCTGGTGTACAATAAAGAATTACCTATTGTATTGTACCTATTGTTTTGTTAAAGCAAAGACAAAGCCAATAGGGTAGTTGCCTTGGTAAAATAATAGATATTATTTTATTTAGTCCGTCAGTCAAGTATCAGAAGATATTGAACACTTTTTTTTCAATATCAATTATTGTCAATCCAACAAAATATGTCAAAGATCAAGTGCGTAAAACTTTAGGAGTGGGGTCTCGTGACGTCACGCCGCCGTGCTAAAGTGTCGCACGGCGTTACATCACGCGGAACATAACTATTCATCATTGTTTGTTTAATTGACAAAAGATAAATACTTACGTGTCTTAATCTTCAGGTAATACAGTACTATCTAGCTCCAAGCTAAGCAGAACTTGGGGCTAGATAATTATAATTAATTAATTTAATGATTAAATAGTCTTTTAATCGACCCCTCTTAGGCAGGTCGTGGATATCGTAGGAACTAACTTAGGAAGCCAGCAGAGAAAGGCAGCATCTTTCTCCTGTGTTTAAACACCTCCAATGCTATCACCAATGCGCCTGCCGAGCAGCCAGCGGTTGTTCTGTGGGAGATGTGGCGGGCTCACTTCCACTTCAGCCTACTGGTTGTTTAGATATCCTTATACTGTAGCCGAAATTATAAGTTTCTTTGTTTACTTCAACTGTTCCGCGAACGTTCGAATAGGAAGTAATTTCAATGCGTTTATTTGAAGTTACTTCGTCGAACTGTTCCGCGTGGCTTATACTGTTATATATTGTTACTTGTGCGATATTGGATGTTCAAATATTATATCCAGGAACATAATTATGTAAGTACGTCTTCGATAAAAGTAAAAAAGGAAGATACGGTACGTTCTACCAGCGCAGCGCTCACTCAGAAACTGTACCGTGTTACAGATGAAATAATGATAAGGTATCGGATTATCAGAAAATGTACAGTTTGGTGTATCTACTTACGCGGGAAAATATGTGATGTCTTGGGCTTTGTTTTTTGTTTTGGAGCTATTTCTACACCTGGTGAACGAATTTATCAATATTTTATACAGCTGAACTACAAAGAAACACGAGTAAGCAGGAAGGTACAGTCAGCTGCGAGAATATGTATACACTCCCATGTTTTGGACTGAATAGTAAGTGTATAGTCATTGTGATAATTTATATGTCGTATTCTGACAAGAACGATGATTACTTTATATAATAAGTTCCGAGTAAAATAAAATTGAAACTTGGAAGTGTATACATATCTGAGCAGCTGACTGTACATTGATTATGCTTTAAATGGATTTCATTCATTCGTACTTCAATGCCGACAATTAAAATTAAATAAAAAAATCGCGCATAGAAATGAACTTCGATTACTGGTATAAAAACATTAGTGGTTTATTATCATGATACGCAAACTTGAACCATCTGTTTTCTTTTGTTTTTCGCCTGTTTTCTTTTTGGTTTTGGAATTCAACTTTTATAATAGGTTATTACAATTCTCGTTTTTTTTTTCCTTGGCTTTTCAAACATTATTTTAGATAAACTGTTTGGTCATGTAACTGTCTGCTAGATAATCAGGTAAACTGTCCTGGCTAGTTGGATAATCAGGAGCGACGGCAGTGGTTCTGTTAAGTAGACGGCCGGGCCGTCACCGGGAAGCCCTTTCTGGAACCATTTCGAGGCATTTTTGAGCTAAATTTTATCTCATATAGTTAAAAACCAATTGGAACATTCAAACGTATCATATTAACGAAGGGGCAATTGGAATTGCCTTAAATTTATCGCTTAAAATAACAAGACACTTGCCCTGAGTCATTTTTTTATAAAACTTTACAAAACCATATATTCTCATTTATAAAAGTATCAGCGATACCCATTATGTGTTTAAGTTATATTCGACATAAAAATGAATTTATGTATTGTTTCCAATACCTCCACAATAAATTACTAAATATTATTAAACCATTAATTATTATTAATAAAGTGTCCATTAATTAATTTCATTTCTACACAACAGTAATTAACTTCCAGTCGTTATTGCTAGCAGAATAACGTTCTGTATAACAATGAGTATAAAAACTATTAATTTATCAACGTCGCATAGATTTATACTGTCTTCAAGATCCAATATCGTGTGTATAATTAATGGGAGGACTGATTTATTATGAAAATAAATGTATCGGAGAAACGAAGTGCTTGCCACATGACGTATGTTTGTACGGGAAAGGCAACCTTCACACGACGGCGTATAATATTTTTTTTGCATATTTTTTTATCTTTCTCCCTAAATCGAAAATTTTCAAGTAATGCGAGTCAGCTGGTTGCTCAGACCGAACGTTAAACTACAAAAATGGGCTTTTAAATCAAAGTAGGGGGCTATTTTGTTGAAAGTAACGGTTCAACCACCGCCCATTTGTCAACAGAATTCCAAAAAGGTCATGGCTTTCCCACAGTTTAATATGCCCAAACTGATATTAACAAAAGAATCTGTTCATTGATGGTGGATAACTCATACATCCCAATTCACCATTCGAAGCATTTCATCATTTTTTCCCTTATCATAATTTGCTGCATAGTGTTTAGTATGGGCTGTGCGCTAATCCGCAAAAAGTATTCGTAAGAATTATTTTACGAATTCTTCCATCGTTTTCGAGCCCTTCCTATATAATTAGTGCCTTGTAGCGCCCCTACCGGATCGAGAGGAACTACTTTTCGTAGGTATTCATCGTTTCTTACAAACTCGATGATAGTTTACGAATGATTTTGAATAATTTTGTGCACTTTGACATGACACCGGCAGTGACGTTTACTTGATGTTATAAATGTAAGTACATAGAGCACTACCAACATAGCTAAGTCATAGATTTTTTTCGATTGGTGCATTTAGATTATAAGAACACACGGGAAAACATTTCACTCGTTACTTGCAGAATCTTTAAGTTTTTCCCCTGCGACATTTGAACGTACCAAGTCAACCCAAACACGACAATCATAGAGGTAAAACACGCTCACTCAACTATTCTCTTGATTTCGAAGGCAAAAACGAATCTATGTGTGAGTTGACAAGAATAATTATAACTTTAGCATACGAGCGCACAAATACGAATAGGAAAACGAGACGTACTTATCGCTTTCTTTAGCTACATATGTAGTGTTTACTAACATTCTAAAACTTTTCGTGAAAGACGTCAATATAGTTCTACTTCTTTCTTCTTTTATCGAATGTATTGACTTAGACTAAGGGTACCGTTCTATAACTATTTCATGATAATAAAGATTTTTAAGATGACGGTTGCTGCCTCATACAATGGAATGACTTACGATTCTACTGATTGTGATCTAATAAACTGTTGGACATGATGCCTGGCATCGCACCGCTTGCCATCGGCAGAGATCTCATGCCCATACCTTTGTAACTTTATGTACGCGGACCGTAAGGCTCAAGAGGATATCCTCCTGCAAACACTCTGGGACCGAATCGAATAAATTAATCGCGTCACCATAGCAACGGTATCGTATTTTGGCATTTTATCTTTCATGAAAGAAACTACAGATGGATGGACGCGTGTTAAAAACGCCAAGGTTAAAACAATTTAATCATGCTTTCCGTGCAAATAGCACCACACGCTCTATCTACAGTTTCCTTCATCTATGGACGATTCTGTGACGATACTATTGTCACAGTAAAGAGATTGGTTAGCAGAATTCGGCCCCAGGTTGTGGAATGGTCACCGTGCCGAGATTTTCCCTGAGGACATCAATATAAGGTTCTTCAAAAAGGGTCTTCTAAAACATTTAAAGGGTCGGCAACGCGCGTGTAATGTCCCTGATGTTGCACGCGTTAGGCTGCGGTTGTACTGTTTTCTATCAGGCAGGCCACCTTGGTTGTATAAACAGCTTTCTACCAGGCAGGCCGCATGCCAGGATGCCAGTTTTAGTATAAAAAAAAAGTATTTTCTCCGATGCAAACGCACCCTTAGCCGTTTGCCGTAGCCCTTAGCTACTAGAAGCGGCTTCCATTGTAATCTGTTATTTATAGCGACGGCCTTCTATTTGTTTTGTATGGGGAGCGAATACACATAGCATTATTAGATTTCACTTCTGTTCCGTTCAAAGGACAAAATATTAATATAAGGGTTTCCGCTTTGTGATTTAAATATTTAATTGAGGCCGCTTGTTCTATTTTTCGATATAATTGAGCCTAAAATTACGCAGTTACTATCCATTACTATCCCTTCACCTCGCGGTGTTAATCGCGGTGATGAAGTTTGTCATTGAATCATTTGATCATCCCACGGGACCACTGTACTTTTCTGGGGTTTAAAGTAAAAACAAGGTAACAGCAAGGTAAAAAAACATATTCTTCAACAAAGCATGATTGCACACGCGCAGAAAAATTTCGACCAATTCGAGGTCGAAAACGAATGAGAGATGCACGAAATTATGATTATTTCAGAACCAAATTTGTTTTGAACTTCGGCAACTTGCTCTGTACAACGTATTTACTATGCTATTGCATTTTGCATATTTTTACCCCAGTTACGTATTAGTACATCTACACTTATATTATAAAAAGAAAAGATTTGTATTTTTGTATTTATGTATGTAAGGAATAAACTTAAAAACTACTGGACCGATTTCAAAAATTCTTTCACAATTAGAAAGGTTACTTTTCAGGGAGTGACATAGGCTATGATTTATTCCGGAATTCCCA
Source organism: Eupithecia exiguata (assembly GCA_947086465.1). Taxonomy (NCBI): domain Eukaryota; kingdom Metazoa; phylum Arthropoda; class Insecta; order Lepidoptera; family Geometridae; genus Eupithecia; species Eupithecia exiguata. The sequence continues at coordinate 9,476,116 of OX352240.1, read as the reverse complement.
CGGGAACGGGAACTACGTGGGTAAAACCGCGAGGCACTGCTAGTATATATATATGAACGGCCTCGCTCCTTATAAGAGAAGGCGCGAATATATCGCTTATGCTTACACACTGCGAATTTGTTTTGGTACAGTCTGGTGCAAAATTATGGGAAGACAAACTTGGAGAAAATTGTTTAGGAAACAATAATTTGAAACAAACAAAATTATGGAATGAAGTAACACGTTTTCTCTGCCAGTGTTATGGTGTTTTATATTTATGTTTCTATTTGCAAGTTACAATTGTTGGAATTCGGGGTCGTTATTGTTGAGAAGTAAAGTTTTGAGTAGCTAGTATGGGTTTGCAAAATACGAAAACGAAAAAGGTTTTCGTCTACTACGGCTGACTTGTAAAATGATTACAACTAATATGCAAAGAATTTCTTAAAAAAATTCTAAAACTACAATCATGTAGCAGAATTGTGGGAAATAGTCGCAAAAGCCACAAAACAAAGAAGAGTTCGTATAAAACTATTGAAATCACCTGAAAAATTGTTCTCTATCCGGTAGAGGCACTGCAAGGCACTTAATGGGAGGAAACGAAAACCTTTTAGTGATGGACAACTATGCATATTACTACTAAGTACTAAGTAATCAGAACAAAAAATAACACAAATATAATATTAAATATGTATGCTCCATTGTTCATCGAAAATAGTGGAATGACTATCCATTTGCTGTGACAGCGACGTGTTTTTCCTCCTTATCCTCAGCTTTATATATTTTTTTTTATTTTTCGTAGCAATGACTCATAGATTCGTAGCATCGTAGCACCGTAGCTACGGAGACTCGTAGTATTGTAACTCCGTCAAAGATTCGTAGATTCGAAGCATCGTAGCAACGCACCGTAGCTACGTAGACTCGTAGCATCGTAGCGCCGTATCATCGTGGCCCCGTAGCACCCTAGCTTCGTAGCTACGTAGAATGGAGTAGTAACAAAAATGGACTTAGATTTATTATTAGTTTGTTGGGTTTCGAGGAATTTAGGACAAAAATTTGTAGTCAATTGTAGCACCGCAGCCTTAGAAGAAGGCTTACGATCATGATAGTAGGTTACCTACTTCCCTACTACCATTTATTTGGCGACCCTAGCTTCGTAGCTACGTAGAACGGAGCAGTGTAATATAATAAAACAAAGATGGACGTACATAAGTATGGACGAAGATCTGTTCTTAGCTAAGCAAGTGCTTAGCTAAGAATAAATCTTCACACGTTTACTCATTATTTTGTTTATTTTGTTCCTAAGTGACTTTCGAAACAAATAAGATAACTTATCGTACTTGCTTCAAAAGACAATAAGGAACAAATAAGAAGCAAGTAAGATCAGTACTATACTATACAGTTATTCTGTGGTTAAGCAAAAAAAATATATAATATACTTTTATAAATATCCTAGTGGCATAAAGAAATAACAAAGAACGTATTTATAGACGTATTAATACGTATAAAACTTTGAAACTTAAATTACGAAACTTTTCGCAAAATGCGAAATCGCATGTTGTGGTCGCGTTTACGCTTTGTTACTGTATTTTTTTTACAAAAGCTGTTAGGGCAATGTTGTGCACATTTATTTCAGTTTGTAAAAATTTTTAGAAACTTATCACCTTTACAAAATTCCGACAAGCTGTAAAAACTACACCAGTTAGCTATTCTTGACTTATTTGTTCTTGAGTGTAGCACGCATTCCATTTTCGTCCGACATTTGTTCTTTTTCTTTTTAGGGTTCCGTACCTCAAAGAGAAAAAAGTAAACCTTATAGGATCACTTTGTTATCCGTCTGTCCGTCTGTCAACCCTCTTTTCCCAGAAACGCGTGGAGATAGTTGAAATTCACATCATATACTCAAATTTGTAACTTGGAGGTGCAATATAAATCGAACTTCTAAGTCAACGCAATTTACATTTACAGACGTTTATGCATTTTATTTTTTATATTTCAAGGGAATCCATGCACATATATATACATATATATGCGCATGGATATAGGATACTTCCCGTTGACTCAAAATTATGAAAATTGATAAAAAGTAAGGTATCAACGTCGCAGGTAGGTAGCACAAGTAAAGGTAAAACCGTAAAGTTGTTAAATCACAAAAAAATGTTTGCTGTTTGATTCTCGCTATGGACCAAAAATATCTCGATGTCATATTTGTATGTGATTTGAGTAGTTCCCTGTCCGCACGATAGAGGCGCTGTACCATGAAAAAATTAGACATGACGATCACTTATAGATACTATCGTCAAATGGACTCAGACTCACTTAGCGCTCAGAGTGCAGCCAATAAGGAGCGAAAATAGAAGGCTTGTTATACTCTCGAACGCATCTGAATCAACCGGCAGATTACAAGCAAAATCAGTAGACGAAGGTAGATTCATAAGTAGGTACGAAAAGAAATTCTTTTCCCAAGACATAGGTGATAAATTTCTGGATGCGATAGAATGTGCTTGATATTTGCTGAACATAAAATTTTAAGCACTCGCGCCGGGAGCCTTAAAATCCTTTGTTTTACAGTCACGTCAGTAGATTTTGTTGGATTTTACGTTTTGCTGGCTTTAAAACCATTTCTGCAGGATAGTCATGTTATCAAATGTCGATGAACATTTTTTATTTTTCTGGGCAACTCGAATAAATTATTTACGCCCTTTGTGCATTTGCCTCTTTCACTGAAAAACGTTGAAAACCATTTATTGAATCAAATGATCTATTACGAGCTTTATTGAAACTGTCCAAAATCCGTATTTGCCGCAAATTGTAACCATTTTCTGAAACCATGTTTTAACAAACTTATTCATACTTTGGTACTATAGGAGTACTTGGTTCGCATTTGGCATATTTCATTTACACTAACACTGTGTGTACCTTTGCGATATTCTCGAAGTGGCGGCGGCGCATTAATTTTGGAAGTACTACAAATAAATAAAAAAACATCAAGTGCGAGTTAGACTCGCGCATCAAGGGGTCCGTACAAACTTGTACTCGTAAGTAAACAATTTTTTTTTGTGAATCAACGAGAAGTACCCTGTAGGTGTTGTGTGCATGCACTTAGAAAAATAAAAAAAATTTAGCATATAAACTAAAACTTTTGATTGCGTTGACGTAGAACTTTGATTTATATTGATGCTCCAAGAGGTTACAAACCTGAGTATATGATGTGAATTTCAAGTCGATACCTCCACGCCTTTCTGAGAAAAGAGGGTTGACAGACGGACAGACGGACAACAAAGTGATCCTATAAAGGTTCCCTAAAAATTATGGGCGCCCCGGACGGGTTTTGCTCCAACTCGAAAAATAACAACTAACAGGCTAAAGGTTTCTTAGTCGCTTCTTTACTTTAGTCTACATACCGAAGCGACAGAAATCGAAAGTACCACTTTATTTCCGTGTCAGTGTTTTATTTTAAGAATTTGACCTTTTCTAAGTGTACATTATTGTATTTATGAAAATAAAGAATTTTTGATTTTGATTTTAGCGATCGCAGTAATATCGCAAAGGTAAAACGCAGTGTAAACCTGTGTAACAAAAGTCTGTTATCACCGAGGTCCAATGTAACCATCATAATTATTAGTGGCACATTTCACGTTCTAGATACCCATAATGTCGGAGTGGCCCACTGATCTTTGGTTATTGTCTGACGACCTGCTTCGCTTGGACGCCTTCACTGTTCTTTGAGGAGCCACTGAGGGATTATTGTGGAAATAGCCAAGTTAAAAAATGAGATGAAAATATAAGAATGATCGACATCAGTGCTTATGTATGTAATTTTTTCGTATCGGAATGTGACAAAGTGACAATGGATCGCTTCGACACCAAATTATAAATTCACGTCGTTCATTATTGAAACGACGCGGCTGTCACCCAACCTGACACCAAACACTCGCCGTGCCTATCTGTACAATTTCAATCTTCGCAGATTGGAACCACGCGGTTTAATTCATTCTTTCCGTCATGTCCGAAAAACGCTTATCCATTCGGAAAGCGGCTAGCCGCGCGGTTAGCCGCCCCCGCGGTTAACCGCTAGTACGTAAGAGCGCTTACACTAGTAACTGTTGTTATAATACTGGCATAAGCAACCAGTAACAAAACTCTTTTAAATTATCATTTTTTTTAGTTTTTTTTTAATTTAATATTATTTTCGGTAAGAGGAAAATACGCCATTGACTGTACCTTACCAGGCGAATTACGCGGAGCATACAAAACCTATTCCAAGAGTCACAGTACGCGGTCTGACAAATTGACACGCGACGCTCCCGTCGCTGTGCTACAAACTATTTCATTTGTCCGGTTTATAGCTCGCAGAGTTGCGAGATACTCCGCTACAGTGGGACAAAACCAGGATACAATAACTCCGCTATTGAAAAATCTATACAAAACACACAAATTTTTGGGACATAATAATGTGATATCGCAAACGAAGCAGGGAAAATAATAGATCGTTGCGAGTGGCATAACATTTTGGACTTTGGAATTGCGAATTAAAACCAATAGTTGGTGACGAAGTCACAACTATAACAAAAACAATAAAGTAACAATTATAAAGAAAGCAGGTAGAGAATGTTATCTAGCATTATGCTCGCCTATGCAATAAAGTATATTCTATTCTGTTTTATTTATTATGCTACTTTTGTTACAACATTGTATTCCCCAACTTCCCGTTTCCATCCTTCCAATTGTGTTACCCTGTAATACTCGGTAACAAACGACGTGTCTCATGCCTACACGTAATGCATGGTTTATTTCCAGCAGTTATTAGGTTCCTATCGTATTGATGAGTTGTCGCACTGTCGTGTAAAGGCATTGTTTTCCCGCGTCATTTTTACAGGACAAGAATGAATTAGCCCACGCGAAGTCAGAAAGGAAAGAAGTTTTGTCAAGGAATGCAATAATTATTTAGTTAAAAAGCCTTTTATTCTTCGATTTAAAACTTTCTCTAAGCCAGTTTCCTATTAAATTGAATGGAAAGTGGTTTATTTACGACCACGAGCAACGGCGATTTTTCTTGCAAGAAAAACTCACAGCAACTGTCTGCAGTCAGGAAGTTGGTGGTGTCCCGACCCTGTGCCTCGCCGTTGTACCTGAGCTCTCATAAGGCGTCTGGATCTGCCATCCCATCGGATTATGAGAGTTCACCTGTGTTTACGCACACACTTGTGCACTATGATGGGTTCGGCGAACCTTACTAGTCTCATTTGAGACTGGCCGCCGTGGCCAAAGATTCGCCGAGTAGGACATCATAGGTACCTACCTAATATACAGTAGGTACCTACTCTAGATTGAGAATCAAGCTTGCAATCTCGCGTCAACTTGACCAATACGCCGAGAAGGTCCGATTGTTCGTCATTTGTGATAAGGGCTCGGAAGAGGGCCATAACAAGGAAAGAACCGTCAGTACTTAGTGTTGTGGAGAGAAAATTAATTAATGAGAATGAGCCAGAACAAATTCAGGACAACGCAATTACTTTTGTGCTGTTTGACGATGATTTGATGCTTTTGTTGATTAATTTGATGAGGATTCTTTGTTTGTTGGGTCGCAAAGTAATTTATAGATAAATCAGTGGTTTATTTTCGTTTATTTTAACGAGATTTATTTAAGAGAACTTTTCATCCCTGTACGAACGTCTTCTTCAGGGTGAGAGCGGTTCTAGTAACGCGTGTTCCGCGTCCCTGCTTGCAAAAATAATAAATGCATTGATTTTTTAGGGTTCCGTACCCAAGGGGTAAAAACGGGACCCTATTACTAAGACTTCTCTGTCCGTCTGTCACCAGGCTGTATCTCATGAACCGTAATATTTAGACAGTTGAAATTCTACAGATGATGTATTTCTGTTGCCGCTATAAATAACAACAAATACTAAAAAACAGAATAAAATAAATATTTAAGGGGGCTCCCATACAACAAACGTGATTTTTTATTTTTAACCAGTTAACGATATGGTTAAATAAAATGAAATACTGAAAAATACTGAACCACAACGTAAATAAAATAGGTTTCAAACGAACCAATAAAGTTCTACACTGAAACTAAGTTTAACGGAAGGTGACTCGATTTGCTACGGCAATGCTGACACGGTACCGATATGTCGACGATAACCTTTGGTGCATTGGTATGCTTCCGGCGTCCGTTCTCGAGGTTAAAGGTTTTACATACGACGCGACGTCTTTTAAGAGGACTGGAGACACGTGTACCTATAATCCGAGTTATTCGCACCGACAATAGTATTTAAGGAAAATAATAGTTTGAATTTATGTATGTTGTAACTTTTAATGTAATGCACCGTCATCCTTTATTTTTTTTTCTCACAATTGTTCTGGTTGCCTGAAAGAAATCGATTTAAGCGATAACGCCGCCACAATCTGTTTTTCTTTGTTAGTTGATGATTAAAGAATTCTCTATCTATTATATACTAGCAGCACCTCGCGGTTTCACCCGCGTAGTTCCCGTTCCCGTAGGAATTTCGGGATAAAAAGTAGCCTATGTCCTATTCCAGACTATAATCTATCTCTGTGCCAAATTTCATCCAGATCCGTTAAGCCGTTCTGGCGTGATAAAGGAACAAACATCCATCCATCTATCTATCCATCCATCCATCTAAACTTTCACGTTTATAATATTAGTGAGATTAGACTTAGATAGGCAAATAATGACAGAATACAATAATTACAACTAATATTTACACTTAAATCTTTTTTTTTTTAATCTAAGCCATCACCAGAAGGGAAATTGCCCAGAATGCTGGTAGCATTGTCACGTTGAATGCAAATGCTAATTCGTTGACCGAAATAAAAGCCAGCATTCCGATCACCTGTGGACTCTATTAGGAGTTTAAAAAATATTGTACTAAAAATAATAATAATGAAAAAAATATTGTATTAAATTTTATGTATGTATAATAAACTTACTAGTGGTTTATTTTTCGCTTCTTCCATAAGTGGACAAAAAATGTAAGCGAACAAAAACAATAATATCTCGTTTCTTATTTGATAAAAATAACTTTATAAAGCTTTTTATGTACAACATGCTTATATAAAGAAATTACGAATTAAATTATAGTTTAGATCATCGATATAACTTATTGAGCTAACTTGATCTGAGATGCTAGATTAATAAATCCCAAAAATTTACGATCTCGACGGGATTCGAACCCGCACCTTCCCCTTCAGCGCAGGGTTGCTCTTTTTCCAACTAACCTACGTGATCTTATCTAGTCGACCCGAAAATCTTAGGTGCGGGTTCGAATCCCGTCGAGATCGTAAATTTTTGGGATTTATTAATTTCTTAGAAATTACCCAGAGTACTATAATAAATAAAAAAAACCTTAAAATACCTAGATGATATCCCTGGGCCTTCCCCGGGATACGATCTTCTTGTCAAACTTCATTCTGATTAGGCTACTTTTATGGAGAAACGCGTGCGAAACCGCTGGCAGAAGCGAGTAGTAAAATTTTTAAGAGGGCGCAATGCACGCCATTTTGTGAAAAGGATAGGCATATGATTTCGCGTTCATAGGAGCGGGACAGAGCATGCGGTTGTGGAACGGTGCAAGTGCAAAAATGGAGTTTTTGCTTATTTACAACAAATCTACACAACTTATGAAAAAACTAAGTAATCAGTAATAACCTACGAATCAAAACATACCTCATTTCAACAGACCGCAGGTTCCTAAGATCTCGACTTCATTCATTGTATGTAGTATCTATGTACCTATATCAATCATCATCATCATCATCATCATCATCATATATCAGTCCACTGCTGGACATAGGCCTCCCCTAATGAGCGCCATAGCGCCCTGTCTTCAGCTTGCCGCATCCAGCATCTGCCAGCAGTCTTTGGCAAATCGTCATCCGACCTGGTCGGAGGGCGTCCTACACTACGTTTGCCGAGACGCGGTCTCCACTCAAGAACACGTTTACCCCAGCGGTTGTCGGTTCTTCTCGCGATATGGCCAGCCCACTGCCACTTCAGCTTGCTAATCCTTTGAGCTATGTCGACGACCTTGGTTCTCTGTCGGATGTATTCGTTGCGAATCCATATCAATAGCGCCGATAAAAGACGTCATATGCATACGCCCTAGTCCGTACTAGCATTGCTTAGGTAGGTACATGTGACTGCCGGACATTGTCGATAGTGCCTGGTTTTAAAATGGTGCCTTTGTAGTTTTATTTTAGAAAATTCAACTTTTGAATAATTCAACTCAATTTTGTTGGTGCTCGGGAAAAGCTAGAAAGGTTTTCTATTTTGCAAGGCTATTATTAACGATCGGTTTGCAATGTGTGTTTGTGTATTCGATATTTTTTATTGGTATTTTCAACGACCGTTGTGGTGCAACAGGTTGCGGGTTCGATTTCCGCCTTGGGACAAATGTTTGTACGATATAAATATTCGTTACGGATTTTCGGGGTATTTTCTAAAAATAAACTATATAATGTATTGTATAACAGTCATCTAGTATCCATAATACAACATACTACCCAAGATCGGGTAGTTTTATAACTGTATGGATTGTCCAGTATTATTTATTTATTTATTTACGCACTCATTTTCACAACCGGAGCTTGCTACGGCTAAGCAGTTTAAAATAAAGTTATTTTATAAACAAACTTCAAAACAGAAAGAGGTTCTCAAATCGGGTGTATGATTATTTTTTTCAAGATAACAATCAATATTCATGTATTGTGTACGTAAATAACAAATGGCTTTGGTTAACCCCCTTTCTGCCTCGGTCTGCCCACTCTGCAGCCCAGCCAGACAATATTTAATTCCGAGCTGTCAACAACCAGAACGCTGTCTGAAATCCCTTTGTGAGAATTTCAGCGGAACAAAATAAGATGGACGAAATCGTAGGAAAAATTTAGTTCAAAAATATTATTCCCCTTCGTATCGTGCTTGTACCGAAAAGAGTACAAATCGGCAAATTCAGAGCGAGAGCTATGTTAAAATATTCATTTTATACTCACCCACAAAATACATACAAATACCGAATACGTTATTATTTTTAGTTGTGATGTAGTATCCGCAGTTCACACGTATCGACGCACTTTTGTCTAAAAAGGATAAAACAGACAGGTTTATAAAAATAGTTCGGAATTTCTCGTTCAAATGGTTGTGTTGTCAGTTATGTATTGCGGTTTTGGGATAATGTGGAGGGAGTGTTGGTTTATCCGTCTCGATATAGAAACATATCAGAGTGCTTTTGTATACATACGTGTTTGCAAAAGCACTCTACATTACTAGAAATAAACAAAAACTCGCTGTGCCCACAAATAGGATACACAAAGTTTACGTACCTTTTAAAGGGCAATGTATACGTATATAAAAATGGTATGAATGGATCCTGGGATTCCTACTCAAAACTCTCCTATCAGGATTCCGTGAATTTCGCGGATTCAGTTCACTTGCCTTCATAAACAATTCATATGTTTTCTTACAAACAAGGCTGCCTCAAGGATGTAGAGACAAGGTAGCGTGAGCAATTTGAGTTCACTAATAACGGCTTAAAGGATCCCACGCGGCCACGGTGCTGGTATACCAACAATTGCTCTTACACATTTTTTCTATGCCATAAAGGCTTTATTGACAAGGTACCGCCTTAAACTTAATAAAAAGTTATATTAATTTTAAGGCGGTACCGCGACGCACACTAGCGCCACCACGTATTTTATTTTATATAACGTTAAAACAAAAGAATTTTCAAAAATCCATTTGCAGTTTGTAATAATAGAAATCTCGACATTGTTAAATTGATAACGTTTATTGTTAAAAAGATTTTGTTTTATGGTTAGCAGTCTTAAATCCTAAATTACGTTTATCAAGGTAAACAAGTATTGTTTAAAATCACACTAATATTATAAATGCGAGAGTTTGGAATGTTTGAATGGATGTTTGTGACTTCTTGACGACAAAACTACTGAACAGATCGGGCCGAAACTTTGCTTGGATGTAGCTCAAGCCTGGAATCAATCATAGGCTCCTTTTTAATACATAAATCGGTTCAGTTGTGAGCCGGCAAAGAATTTGTGGACAAAAAGTTCAGATTTTTTACTTCTTTTATCGGCTTATTTTATCATGTAGTCAAATTCATATTGCACTGCTAATTGCTTATTTCCAGAAAAATAAATATTCAAACAATATCGATATAATATTTAACAGAATTTGTATTCCCCATGGCCTTTTTTAGTTGTAAAACACAAGTTTTGTATTTCACACGTTTCCTAGTACTTTTATTTTCCGCTACCAGCGTTCTATGAATTTAGAAATTCGTTGTTGAAAAATATACGAGTTTTGATCCACCAGTAGCAGCTTTGTGTTTCACAGGAAAATATTCCGATTTCAATGATGGAAAACCGTTTTCTCGCTTTGTTACTCTGATAGTGAAACAGAATCAAAAGAATAAAGTAATTAATCTAAAAGCAAAAACCCTGACCTTTAAACTTAAATTATTATAATTGTTTCGTTATTTTTTTATCTGAGTACCATTATATTCTTCATATACGCATTGCATTCCACTCACTGCAAAACCGTTATCTCACTTTGTTATTCTGATACTGGAACAGAGTTAAAAGAAAAAAGTTATAAATCGAAATGGAAAAATCCTGACCTTTAAGCTTAATATTATTTTTTCGTGATTTTTTTAATTACCATGTAGGTACATTCCATTCCACTCACAGCATTGACTTTACAATTACGTTACGGCATAACATTCCACGAAAAACCGTTTTGACGTACATTAGTTTAAAAAATACAAAGGTAATAATAAAAAGTTTGAATTTATATATAGGTATTTTGAGCACGTGGAAGATTTAGGAGGATGAATACCGTAAAGCCTCTTAAATTCTCCAGAATCAACAACCGTCTTTATTCCGAACATAATATTGTATTTTTACTCACAAATTATCTATTCTCTTGGAAATCATATAAAATTTTCTCTTGTTCGGCCTCCTTTCTTAGATATTGTTCGACTAAGAAATGGTAGAAGAAAACATAATTGATGTTAAAAATTTGTACTTACATGGTTTCGCAAGCCGCCTGTCTCTGATATATTTTTTTAATTAATCGGAACTAAAATTAATGTCTAGTTATGTTATGACGTAGCAGCGTCTGAAGCTGGATTTGCAGCAAAGGAACTGTTGAAATTGTCCGGCTTAGTAGATGTAGTACGTAATTATTTGTGTCCCTAAATACAAACAAGTATTCTTCGAAGAGGTAAATTCTTAAAATTCAACACTGGCATGATATTTTTTATATATGTCGTTTCATATGTAGACTAAAGAAGTGACGAAGAAACCTTTAGCCTGTTAGTTGTTATTTTTCCATTTGGACCAAACCCGTTCCAAGCTTTTTTATCTTCTAGATTATCTGGTATTTTATAGTAATCCTTTTTGCAAAGAAAGGTTTTGATAATCTGTTTGAATTTATTTACTGATAGATTTTGCAACTCACTTGGAGTTTTGTTGTAGAAGCGTATACATTGCTCTTTAGAAGATAGATTAATCTTGTAAATTTGTTTGGTTGTGGACACATTGAGTTTATGTTAATTTCTAGTATTTATATTATGTATATCGCTATTTTTAGGGAAGTTTTTGTACGTGTGTGTGAGTGTACAAAAAGTTTTCATAAAATATATTGTTCTGAATTCCATCAGCATTAAGCTATCAGCGCCCTCTATTTGATGAGCTCGTTTAGTACAACTTTGTGGTCGCCAACCAAGTTGTACCACGAAAATCTAGGCAGCACTTCACTATATTACTCAGCACTATTCACTTTATACATCCGAGCTGTAATTCGGAGCATCCTATATAAATTTCAAACCACCAACTCGAATTTGGATTCTATCTATCCGTAATAAGGTTTACCCACGCTGTCGTAACTCAGCGGAACTACCACGCTCCAAGTAAATAAACTTAGCCCATTTAATTAAGTCGCGTGTACGGAATGGAGTAGCATTGATTTAATTAATTGATGATCCTGATTGTACTGTAATTATGCTCATAATGAGTTCTACCCTGAGGGATAAGTAAGTTTTTGATGAAGGTAAAGTGATTGGTATTGTTGTAGTCGATATGCTCGCTCATAGCCAATCGTAATGCATTTGAGACTAAAAATGGTTTACGATTTGCGGCAAATTATTTTACCGTTAGTTTTATTGCTTGTGGAACACAGAAAAAAATAAAAACCACAAACAAAATATCGCACCAACCCGCGTCGAACCACCTCTAATATATTTATTTAATAAAAAAGGGTTCCTTAGTAATAAAACTGTATACCTATATTAAAAATAAAAGAAATATGGAAAGAAAAATGGATGCAACTAGAAAGCTAAGAACTTAACGTGGCGTTCCCCGTTAAACCAACAATGTTTTTCCGTTTTCACATCATCAGTCAACCGGCGAACTATTTGACTCGGCAAAGAGACAACGACGTCGATAGCAAGTCGTTAGTTCGTCGCTCTGACGGACGCATTAATCACGTTGTGTTTAGAACGGTAATTATTATGGATGGAGTAATTTACTAGGGCGTTGATGGGTGAAAGAGTATTTTATAGTGCAGTTGGTGAAAGCTATAACGGAGGCAGTTGTTGCTCTTGACCTTGTGGTTAAGCATTTTGCCTTTAATTTTAACCTATTTAATAAACCAGTCACAAACCAATAAGCGTTGGAGTATCATACCCAGCCCTCTCTGGGTTACCTCTAACCTTATCATAATCAGCATTAGAGTCAGCAGCCCCAACCCTCTGGGTTTGCTCTAATAATACACATTACGCAGCTTCTGCTCTTTTTCTGGGGTATCCTTTAGTCAGCTTTAACGACATCCACAGGCTGAGTTGGAGGGGTCGATTTTTACGCCGCAACCACCACGGCTAGAAGAGTAGACGAAAATCTCTCGATAGTTTCGTATTCTAAAGTGGTCGCAGATCGTAGAGGCACACTGCTACGGCGTAGCACAAAAATGAGCATTCAAATATGGTATTTATCTCGTAACATTATGAATTTTATATTGACGGCATCAGATGACATAGCAGCTTGTGGACCAGTCGTTTTAAGCTTGTGAGAAGCCATTTTGTTAATGTAAAATTTATTAGAAGAACGAGTCCAGTATCAAGTAATGGAAAATAATGGTAAATATCTGAGTTATCAAATTATAAAGATTGTTTCATATTTTCACCGGAGCCTAGTTCGTTATCTAGCGGGGTGTACCACGTGCAGGTTGGCTTGGGAGACGAGATGTGGGATTCCCCGTATACTCCAGCCCCATATTTGAATGCCCGTTTTTGCGCTGGGTTGTAGCGGTATCGCTAAATATAGGCCTGGTTCATAGGCTTAGAATAGAATAGAACAGAATAATCTTTATTATCAAAGGTGAAACACGTGAAAAATTATGGTTTACAAAATTTCAGTGTACAGGCTAAGACTTGTCAAATTAACACAAAAACATGAAAAAAGAAAATACAATAGGTATTCGCTGTATAGGGGCGATAGTCAATTAAATTATCTAGCAAGTAGTAACATTTTGTAGGTAGGTACGTACTGGAAACTTTGTTCAACTCTTTTTGTATATTAAAATACTGAGTATAGTCATTCTCAAGAAACTCTTTTATGCTGTACACAGTTTTGTGAAGAAGAAGTCCCTTCAGGGTTCCTTAGGGTCTCTCAGCGGGCTACAGAGAGAGCTATGCTCGGGGTTTCTCTACGTGATAGAATTCGGAATACGGAAATCCGTAGAAGAACTAAAGGCACCGTCAAAGCTCTCAGAATTAGTAAGCTGAAGTGGCAGTGGGCAGTTTTTATAGCTCGAAGAACTGATAACCGCTGCAAAGTAAAGGTTCTTGAGAAGCGGCCGCGATGAAACGTGAAACGGAGTGTTAGGAGACCATCAACTCGATGGACCGACGGCATCGTAGCGGTCGCAGGGAGTCAATGGATGGAGGCGACATAGGACCGCTCTTTGTGGCGTCGTATGGGGGAGGCCTATGTCCAGCTGTGGACGTGTATGATGTAGCAGAGAATTGATGAGTGCAGAGCTTTATAGTGTTCAACGAGCACGATTAGCCTCTGTCATTTCGAAGAAGCAATTTTGTATTTGGGCCAATTTTCTCATTCACAATGTAACTAAGCAGACTTAGTAGCAAATTAAAGGCACTAAACAAAACCGGATGCTCGATTAGTATCGATTCTACGTTCAATTAGTATTTGACCTATATCCGCTAAAACATTATAATTAATACGCGTTAATTTGCTTTGCTAATATTGGCTAAGCATGTTTGGCTTGTCGTAGATATGCCTACTGCGAATGGGAATATAATTTATGACAGATACAGGGTGTTGCTTTACGTACGCTTGTTGAGTAAACCAACACCATGTATTTGGGTAATTATTCATGTGAATACGCTGGAGGCAGTTATGTGTACGGAATATCTGAGAATAGCTCAAATTCGCTAGTCTCCAATGTTGCTTCGTCTCTATTTTCGGTTTCGGTTTAAAGATGTTTATTCTGATATAAACAAAAATGTTTACATAAAATGTGATACAAAATTTCTTAAAACGAATGCACAAGCTAATATTATGTTAAGTAGGTACCTCCGGGGCCTCCGCATTTTCATTATTTATTTTCACAATTTGAAATAGGTAGATAGAAAATACATTACCTATTGCATTACATACTTATCTTAGAAATAATTTACAAAGGAATACTAAGGTATCTATAAAATAAACAATTAACACTTAACAATTAGCTGTTGTATCGCTCAAGAGCATATTATATTTCATTTTGAAAACTTATTTGATTTTTCAGAACATTGCTGGTTTAAATGGAAAGCTTATCTGATGTTATTTTGTCCCAGCTGTTAACGCTAGCGATGATGTCAATTTTGTTCACACTTGACTTTCTGGTTCACTCGGGACCCGCCTCAACACAGACCTTTAATCTGATATTTTTATAGGCGTCACAAAGTTCAGAGGGGGTTCGATTTAACTTGTACAATCGCGGGGCTGTGACCTGTATGATTGGGTCCCAGGTCCCGGTGACCTTAGGCTGAACTTTGATGTAAAGATAGCATCACATCCAGAGGATTTACCCTGACATTTTATAATTGAGCTTGAAATTCAGTGCGCCGTTTTGTCGTGGTTTATTGAATTGAAGGTTCTCAGTCACTCAAGATAGTAAGTACTTTGTAATTATTCTGTGACTCTAGTCAGAGCCAGAATCATTCTTTGAATACGGAGCGGTTGGTTCTCAAACCATAAAGCCTAGAAGGTGCCTAGTCTTCAAGTTAATAAATAAAATTAATCCCATGACGAATCGCGTTGCAAACGTTTTTCTATCGAGAACCTTTTGCTCAAAGGACGAACCACTCCGTATTCAGTTCTTTCTTGTGGCCTTAAAGTTTCAATTATTATTGGATGCTAGTTTCTGCCCGTGGCTTCGCATGCGTTGTTTAAGATTATAGGGAACTGATTTATATGACACTAGCGGTCCTTCTCGGCTTTGCACGGGTATATTCTATCGCTTATGTTCATCAGGGTTAACGAAGGATTCTTATAGTGAAAGAATTTTTCAAATCAGTCCAGTAGTTTCGGAGCCTATTCAATTCAAACAAACAAATCTTTCTTCTTTGTAATATTAGTATAGAAAAAGAAGCCTATGTTTTATTCCAGGCCAAGTGGCCTAGGCTTTATTTCAGCCCAATCCGTTCAATAGTTTTGCTATGAAGAGGTAACAAACATCCAAACATATAAACATCCAAGCAACCAAACATTCGCATTTGTAACATAAGTGTGATGTGAAGTGATTACGGCGACCTCTGCAGCGTAGTAGGTGAAATCCCACCACAACGACCTCTGCAGCGTAGTAGGTGAAATCCCACCTCAACGACCTCTGCAGCGTCGTAGGTGATATCCCACCTCAACGACCTCTGCAGCGTTGTAGGTGAAATCCCACCTAAGACCCAGAATGTTGCGAGTATAAGTAAAGTATTAATTATTTATGACCCTCATATCAAATTAATTAGAAATAAGTGGTCGGCTACTTATTTCTACAGTCACGAACAGCAATGGTACAGTTTCGAAAAACAAATCTTTACTTTTAAAAGTACATCTACATATTGTTTCAAATTACTCGGTGGTGTTCTTCGAAAGATAATTTGTACCTACAATTAACAGCTTTGTCGGTTAACATTGCCCTATCTCAGTAGGACGCCATGGTGGCGCCACCGGTCGTGCCACCGTCTTGAGCTAACAAGCGAGATACACCAAAACAAACACCACCGCTACCTGGTGGTGGACTGAGACGCCAAATAGCTATATACATATTAATGGTTTCGCCACCAGCGGGTAATTGGTTGCCGGCACCAAATTTAGTAGCGCAACCAAGCTGAAACCAGGTGAGGTACCCTCAATAAAGCTAAACAAATTTTGTTGGTGGTGCGACTGGGGGCATATTTTGATTGTTTTAAAAAAACCGACATCGAATCCCTTAAATTTACACTGTTTTTTAGTTTTGCGGGATAAATACTAATCCCTCGGGACTAAAATTTATGGGACCACATTCTTACACAATAGACATCATTCACTTCAAAATCGATCGTTAATTGACGGAGACATTCATACATAAAAAAACATCCAACAGTACGAACACACGTACGAATGTATAGAACCTCCATTTTCATTCGTAGTCGGTTAAAAAATCACAAATATTAAGTAAATAACTGTCCGATTATCATCTCGAATAACAAAAGCCTCAAACCCCTATGTTTGCAACTGTACCTTACACTTAATTGCAGCCATAAAAATTCCCTAACTTGATTGTAACTAATTGTACCAGCAACTTTAATTGGGCGCCAGCGACGGCCTATTCAATAAATCCTGCTAATAGTTAGAAATGTTTATGCGTTTGAATGGGAACCTGCAAGGGATCAATGCTCATAATTTATGTGTCGCAGAGGATTTTAATTAAATTAATATTAAAACTAAGGATAGGTAATGAAGTTTAGAAGTTATAGGCGGAGGGTGCAGGCAGGGTGGCTCAGATTTTAAGTCCTCCGAACATGCCGTGACTCACGGCATGTTCACCAATGGGGTCTTGCACTCACGGCCCGTGAGTGCAAGAGCGCGACTCCCTGCTGTCATACAGTGCAAACTCGTACGGAGGATCAAGTCACTTGAGTTTTCAGGCCTTGTTATTTACAACTTACCAACCCTAACAAACATAATGACTTATTAATCCTTATTTGTCACTGGTATAAGTTTTCTAGGTTAGTTTGAATAGAGTAAGTTGTGTTACTAGTTACGTAAGTCTGTAAATCAACTTATTTTGACTGAAATATTCCATTTCATTATTTATTTCTGTTTTATTTAATTATCGTCTCAGAATGTCGCATATTGGTTTTCTACCTGAGATAAAAGAAACTGCAGATTAATTAATGATTGAAAATTGTACATAAAAATAACAAAAACATAGAAATCTTATCATAAAACGAACAATAGGCGGCCTTAACGCGATGGCTTTCGGACATAATTATTGATGTCTTCGGTCTGATAGCGATTTCTCCCAGGCAACCTCGAAGGATCAATATCGAAGCCCATTTCAATAGTCATAGAGTTAACTTCAAGCTTACGACCGTAGCAACAGTTTACTGGAACACTGACTTGCCGATACCGAATTAACGATCTCGGATGCGTATTTACAAACATTTGTTTGGTAGACTACTTTAAAGTTCCAAATCAAATAACTGCACCTTTATTTGTTCCACAGGACGGTTGTCGATTCTTCGCGAGATATGATGATGATATGGATGATATGATATGGCCGCGGCCCACAGCCACTTCAGTTAGCTAATTCTAACGTAACTTTGGTTAAGTCGAATATATTCATTACGATAAGAACGTTACAAACATATCCTTTAGAGAATAGCAAAAATTTTGATTTATTTTGTTTTTGAAAAGCCTACTTTGACTCACGCGATTGTGAAAAAATGGGACTAAAGTGGAACTAAGTCAAACATAATAAATTTACTTTAGTCTGTGGCTCAGCGAACCAAATTGGATCTTGGCCTCCGACACAAGAATGCTATAGGTATCTCGGTTCTAGGCGGTCTCTCGCCAGCTATGAGCGTCGAGTTCGGGGCATTCGGCTTCAACTTCGTCGATCCTGCGATACCTAAGGCGGCCGACTGCAGTCTACGCTCCGATGTTTTCCCTCACATGCCTTCTTGACAGCCCGATCCTCGTCTTCTTTTCTCTCGACGTATCCTACCAAAGGGACTTCTTCTTCTTCTTTGTTATATTCTATGCTGAAGGTCGTGTTCGTTCTGCAAAGAGTCCCGTTAATGCCTTATTTTGGTATATTAGGATGGGCTACTGAACAAAGGTTTGTAAACTCGCAACCCGTATCACAGGAACGCAGGAATCTTGCTTTACGGTTGGAACTGCAATAAAATACCTGAGTTTAAACGTACCTAGGTTTTATTGGATGCATTTACTACGTGCTCCATCGGATGGTACGGGTTGACTGACAAAGCAATTTGATACGACCGGGCTTAGGCAGGTAGGTAATAGGTTGCTGGACAACAGGCACGTAACATATAGGTAACCACCTACTTTAGTGTTTCTTGTTTCATCCTGTATGTGTAATTAATAGGTTTTAACAAGTACGCCCCCCCCCCCCCCGGGCGTACTTGTTAAAACCACCTGTGAAAACAAGATTGAGAAAAAAAATATCAATAAAAAACTCTGTTTTGCACATAATTTGGTCGAGATCTCAGGAACCCGAGGTCTGTTAAAACATACTACTAATTTATCTAGTTCCTCGAACCAATTTCTTTATAAGTTGTGTAGTTTTCTTGTAAATAAGCAAAAATATAGATTTTTTTCGATTACGCCATTCCAAAAGCGTATGCTCTATCCCGCTTCTGTGAAAGCAAAATTCTACGACAATCCTTTTTACAAAATGGCGCGCATTGGCCCTCTTAAAGTTTACACCAGAAGTAAGTGTGAAAGCTGATTCGTAGCAGATTGGCAGCATGAGCCGTTTGGCGACTCAGCCAGCTTCAAACTAAACAGTTTCCTCCACAGCTGGGCCAATTATGAACTAACTGAGACGCATGCCAAATCGCTCCTTATAGTTCTAGCAAACGGTTTCATTTAGCGTTCACTCCGGTAAAGTTTAAATCACAGTTACATCGTCGTATCCTACGAATAAGGTTACAGTCGCCACTGTGACCTTTTATTTTTATTGCATTTTTGGAATCTCCATTATCATTTACATCATATCATTTCGAAAAAATTAAATAAATAATGAATATAAAAAAGTTATTAGGGTTTTAAAATTTGGTTACAATTGTACTGATGCATTTAGCCCGACGAAAAAGGTAACAAAAAGCTTTGGGACTTTTTTCATGTGCGAATCGCAACCGACATGGGTATTTTCCGCCGAATATGGTTACACGCTCCACAGTACTCGTTTACCGCGGGCGAAAAGGCGCGCGTGCGGCGCGAGGCGAGTCGTTTTACGTTGTAAACTGAGAAACTAAAACGAGGCAAATACTAAGGTATATAAATTAGTGTCTACGAAAGATGCCCCTGCGCGGAAAGAAAAGTAAAAATGTAAGTACTTACCTATTTAAAGTTGAAATATGGTTATTAACACAGGTCATTAAAAGTGGTTGATCCGTGAAACTGTGTCAAAATATTGGAAAACTTAGGAATAAATTATTATTATTTATTCGTAGTAAACATCCCGTTTTAAATGACAAAGATAATTCAGTGCAGTTACTAATAAATATAATGCTCTCATACATTCGCATTACATTCGCGTGCATTCTTGCGAATACGAATGCGAGTATTGAAAATCTTGCAAATGTTCGCCAATGCGAATGCAAGTATTCGTTACATCTCTATTATAGATGAATGGATCTATCTATTAGATTATTAGAATAGATAATAGAATACCTAGTTTTTAGATTGATATAAGAGCCTCTGTTTAAAACCTGATTTTATTAATTACATACTTATTTTCAGAGCAATGAAGAAAACTTTTGCCCTGGGCCTTCAATTGACATGGGCTACACAAGTCCAGCTTCACAAGAGGAACTGATCTTGCAGCCTGATCAACTTGTAATAATAAATGTAACAATCTCTAATTATATACATAGATAGGTATGTATGTAAACTGCACGCCAAGAAATTACCAAATGTGTCAGTTTTATGTAATTTTTATGGATTTATTCGTTTCTGCTTTTACCAATACATTTTGTTCCGTCATTTTTACTTGCAGAAAAATTATCAACTATTTTTCAAATCTTTCCCTCATACAAACATGATTTAAAATAGGTATGGTTATATGTTTTGAAAACTAGTGGTATAAAATTAAACACACATTAAATGTGCCTTACCTGCCTACAAATTAGATATTTTGTTTACAATTATAAATAGTGATTATAAATAGTATGGTTCCGGGTGTTCTGGTCGTTTTCTATATATAACAAAAAACATCTTTCTTTGTAATGTTATGTGTTGTATTATGTAGGTATATCAGTTATCTTGTACCCAAAATACAAGCCCTGCTTAGATTGGGGCTAGATAATGCTGTGTGAGTTGTCCAGCATCATTTATTTATATCTGATTATATTATTTATTTATATGTATTAATTTACTTTATTTATACATTATATGAAAATATACTTATATAAAGCTAAGCAGGGCTTGCCTGCTTAGATTGGGGCTAGATAATGCTGTGTGAGTTGTCCAGCATCATTTATTTATATCTGATTATATTATTTATTTATATGTATTAATTTACTTTATTTATACATTATATGAAAATATACTTATATAAAAATACACTTTATTTTTATTTAACTGAATTTATTTCTTTATTGTATTTATTTATGTTTTTTACTTTTTTTCAACAATTAATTGTCTAATTCCACAAATTATATCATTTAGACGCCTGAGTACTCTGTAACATAATACAAAATGTTGAGCAACAATAACAAAATCGATAACTAAAACTTCTTCCTAAACAAAACCAATTTTGACAAAAAATCGCACCGTTATTAGCATTAGGATATTTGATTCTCAGTCAAACTACGGCATAAGTAAATAAAAAGGTTAGTCCATAGTAAAATTAAGAATTCTGAGATAAAATAATTTGTGGTCTACTAAAAAAAAATTAATCTTTTGAAATAAAATCTCACAAATCTGCAAACATACGAAGACGAAACATTTGGCCGGGCTATTTCTTAGTTCCTACGTCCTACTCTCGAAGTGTTACAAAGATGTTCTAATAGGTGGCGCTGTACGATAGATGCTCTAATGCTTATTGTTGCATTTTGCAGAGCTATTTTTCTCGTCATGGCAAAAATCATCAGTAGATCTTTACCATTTTATACGAGAACAAATAAAAATTAAAAAAAAACCTTTCAATTAAAAAAATAATCATCGAAATCAGATGTCTTATAGCGGAGATGTTCGGTAGCCCTCTTTTTGTCCTTTTTGGAGGAAACAAGCCTTTCATCAAAAAACCCCGACGCGACGACTAAAAAAATCTATAATATTGTAAAATCTGTACACCAAGTTTAGTAGTTAGTAATAGTTTCGTCCAGATCGGTCGTAAAATACGACCTGTAGAAGATTACGTACATTCTGACAGCACCCATACTTATGCTAGTAGTTGATGCAGAGGCGCTTCGCTCACTTCGCTCGCTCGGTCAATTATGTAGAGACTTTACCATTATGAAATACACTATAAAACACCAAAACATATGTATTCTCTAATCTATAATAGGCTCCAGGCTCATTGACGTGATCTTTCATCGGGTTACGGCCGAGAGAGGATGGATTACTAATAATAATCCACACAGCATCATCTAGCCCCAAGCTAAGCAGAGCTTGTGTTATGGGTACTAGATGAATTATATACTTAATACAATAGGACAATATGAACATATCTTTTTTATTAAACATAGAAAACCAAAATATATATTAAAATAAATATTTTTAAGGAAGGCCTACGTTTTATATAAATACAAAATAGGTTAGAAGAAACTAACAACAAAAAAGCCAATAAATGGCCTTCACAGCTAAATGCCAGTGTGGAAAATAAATACTCGCATTCGCATTCGCAACAATGTACGCGAATGTAATGCGAATGTTAAAAGGGCAAATAAAACATTACATTTATTTGCACTGCACTGAATTAGTTATTTAAAACGGGTTATTTACCATGATATTCGTCGTAATATTATTTACGCAATATTTCGAGACAATTTTATGCGCATGATCACGGAACAGCGGTATAAAAGTTTTATGCTGAATTACCTTTTTCATATGAAAGGAATTATAACGTATAAGTCTCATTAATTTATTTAAAAAAAACAATCTAAAATGAGTTTTGCCTAGCTTACGAAAGTACTACTTTTCGTAGTAGGTAGGTATGTCAGCAAACCTACAGTTTCATAAAAACTCGATTTAAGCTTTCGAATGATTTTGAGCCATTTAGTTAAAGAACTTTGATAAGTCAGCTGTAGTAGTTGTGATTTGTCCCGAATTGGGAATCGAACCCGAAAATTATCAAAATACCAAACGAAATTCTGGAAGGAAAGTAAAATGTAACCCTCTTAAGTTTGTAATTGTCCTTAATATTTCGTCGAATAAGGTTATAAAGACGATTGTCACCTTCTTAGTTTGACGTCGTGTAGCGAATCTTCGTGGAAAAGGGTCACAAAGGCGTTTAGAATAGCATCGATTTGAAACTTGCACGCGGAACAAGGTGCTAAGCGACAAAAACTAGGGAAAACGGTTTTTTTTATTCATGAAACTTACATGATAATTTAGCGAAAAATATAATAAAACGTTTTATTAAAAAAAAACATACTCGCTTTATAGAAACTTTTCGAAATAATTAGAAAAAACCGTCTCCTGTAAAGTTGGTGTTTTGCAATGGTGACCTTATTCGTAGGATACGACGACATTAGGTACCTACTGACCGACGTTAACGGGCTTCTTCCCACGCTATTTTGTGAAAAGGATAGGTATAGGACTTCGCGATCATAGGAGCGGGACAGAGCAGAACGCGTGGGCAAAAATCAAGATTTTTCTGATTAAAAGAGTACGGGTAATCAAATATTTATTTTATGCGAATCTGTTACCCTGCCTTTGCTTTATTTTTCAATATAAAAATCAAGTCAGTAACTCATATTGGTTCGGGGAAGAAGGCAAGTATGTATCAAAATAGAGATATTTTACATATATTTTTCATGAAACATATGCAACTAATCAAAAAACTATATTGGCGCTTTTGTTGAGAATGAAACGGAATATTAGGTATAGGAGTAGCATTGGAAAGAGAGAAGTGGTGAAAAATGCATCATTACACCGACAAGAGCTAAGACTCTTTAATATATGATACGCACGGCATCATCTAGTCCCGAGCTTGTATTATGGGTACCTACTAGAGGATATTCTTAATACATTACATATATATATATATTTTTTTGGAATAGAATATTTTATTGTACGGAAAAGACCCAGAACTCCCGTAACAAATATCTGCAGATCATACAAACATTGGTCCCGAGACGGGAATCGAAACCGCAACCTGCGTCGTAGTTAGGCCCCAACAGAAAACCAGCGCAGGTTTTTTCTTAACACCTGCATAAGCTGAGTTGGGACCATTTTGTAGCTAAAACTAGGTTTATTAATATTGTATAGTTTCATGTAGAGTCGTATTTTGTTAAATTATTATGTATCATGTAGAGTCGTATTTTGTTAAATTAAGTTACTAAGTTAGTTAAAGTAAGTTACTGTATATGATTTAAGCATAAGTATAAGTTTTAGTTACAAATAAACGCCTTTGATTTGATTTGATTTTAGTTGGACTTTCGCACCACAAAGCGGTTGTCAAAATAATGCAGGACATTTGAAATTAAATTAAATTTCCTAGGGCTGGGCAGTAAATGTATTAATCAGCTTGTAAACTCAACCTCGCTTCGCCTATTCAATCAACTAGTTTATTTATATGTAAGTAGGCTACGTTATTATTTGAGTGGCCTACCCGCCGGGTACTGGTTTGTTCTCATTTGACATTCCTTTCAGCCCGGGGTATTTCATTACAAATACCAAGTCCCTTCCATACTCCTTCGACGAGATAAAGTGAAACTGGATGAGACAAATAGTATAAACCTGTATACAGGGTTATTGGTAAATTAGTAACACTACGTGAACTGCAGATTCTGACCATCATCACAAACACGATTGAGAAGACGCCAGGTCTTAATTTTTAAAAAAATTATAAAAATTTCATTATGATCCGTTTAGTCGTTTAGGTGTGAAAATGTAACAGACAGAGTTACTTTCGAATTCGATAGTGGCAGCGGGCTGTCCATATCTCAAGAAGAACCGACAAACGCTGGAGTAAGCGTGTTCTTGAGTGGAGACCGCCACTCGGTAAACGAAGTGTAGAACGCCCTCCGACCAGGTGGGATGACGATTTGCGAAAGACTGCTGGCAGATGCGGATGCGACAAGCTAAAGACAGGGCGCTATGGCGTTCATTAGAGGAGGTCTATGTCCAGCCGTGGACTAATATACCTAGGCTGATGATGATAATGTGCATCACGGCCTTGTTTTTTGATTTGCCTTGTTTACCTGAATCATGATATTTGATTTTCATTCATGAATAAGCTAGCATGTAATCTGTTTACCACGGTCTCTGATTTACCAATTAGCTTATTCAATAGTCCTCAATCTCAACGGTCCACTGCTGGACGCAGGCCTTCCCCTGAAAAGGCCAAACCTGTCAACTATGTTGCACTAACTATTTAGCAACACGGTTAGTTAAAATTGCTAGCGGTTCCTACATCGCTCAGCGTCAACTAGAATTCTAAAGCTGTGAAGCAATTACGGTCTTCACCTTCGCTAACCTTCTTGTTTCAAGAAACTTCAGTTAGCTGCAGTTAACTCAATTGTTTCAATTGTTAATAGTAGCATTCTATTATTTGATTGTAATTTTCTTTGTTATGAAACATAAGATTCAAATCAATTTCGAAAGTAAAAAAAAACTTTATGTGAGATATCTTTTTTGAGAGATACATTCTTTTTCTAGGCCATTCATTTTAGTTCGGCTCGCTTTATGGTTCACAACAGGGAAATTGAATTTCGAACTACCTACGATTTTTCTGTTTTTGGGATTTTGATTACCGAAAGGTTGTAACTACTTGTATAATTGCAGATTTTTTAAAAACAACCTTTTGTTTCATTTATATTCGTAAGAAAAGGAAAATATCCAATTGAATATAAGTTCGTAAAGAGAGTTCACTTCTAGTTTTAAACTTATGGAACTCAAAAATCGTTCCATCAACTCTATATCCAAGACTTATAATGGAAATACGAACTCTGCTTATGAAATAGCCCGTTGCCATTTCATTTGCTAAATAAACACGCATTTCTCTACATAAATTGAAGAATTTCCCTTAAATCTCTAAACGTTGAGGATTTTTCATCATATAATGGTATCTAAGTAATGTGAAAGCTTTCCAAATTATTTAAGAACCGTCGTGAACGTTTTGTTAAGGCTCCTATAAAAAACATTTAAATGTGTGTTTATTTTTTCTTTAATAAACGACTTTGTTAATTTAAAATTATTATCCACTAGCAGCGCCTCGCGGTTACACCCGCGTAGTTCCCGTTCCCGTGGGAATTCCGGGATAAAAAGTAGCCTATGTCCTATTCCAGACTATAATCTATCTCTGTGCCAAATTTCATCCAGATCCGTTTTGCCGTTCTGGCGTGATAAAGGAACAAACATCCATCCATCTATCTATCCATCCATCCATCTAAACTTATAATATTAGTGAGATTAAATTAGCTCCCATGGTATAGCAACAATGTTGACATTTTTAAAATGTCAATATTATTACTGTTGTGAAGCTTACTGTCGTGTCTGTCGC
Source organism: Eupithecia exiguata (assembly GCA_947086465.1). Classification (NCBI taxonomy): domain Eukaryota; kingdom Metazoa; phylum Arthropoda; class Insecta; order Lepidoptera; family Geometridae; genus Eupithecia; species Eupithecia exiguata. The sequence goes on along the minus strand of OX352240.1, from coordinate 9,450,144 downwards.
GAAAAAAATAATGAAAAATTCGTTTCGATTCAGAAATCTTCTACTTACATTAAAAATGTAGATAAAAAGTAGCCTCAAAAGCTCGCAATTTAACGCGAATTCAATGACAAAAACCTTATTTTTCGTATAAACCGTTCCTGAGTTTTATCGGCGTACTTTGAAGTATCTGAGCTCCGACTTATACCCGATTCAAGGAGCGATCGGTACCGTGGGTACCTCCTTGACCGATTTCCAGTCAATGCTGGAAGAGCAATGAACGTTTAATCTTTATTTTCTTTTGTTATCTTAATTTGAGATCTTCATAGATTATTGTATCGAGGTTGGTTTTTTGTGAGAGTAATAACAAATGGTCGAATAACGGCCGCGTAGTTTGTGGACAGTTTGCAGTCACTTGATACTAGATGCGGCAAGATGAAGACGGGGCGCTATGGCGCTCACTAGGGGAGGCCTATGTCCAGCAGTGGACTAATATATGCTGATGATGATGGAGTTACTTTTGTGACACGGGCAGGCTGAACGTGGTGAGTCATCGCAAACGACTTTCTTTTTAAGGTTTTTTTTGTTATAGTGCTTACCCGCACTTTGGGTATCTCTAAGAAAACCGCCGGCGGCGCTATATTCCGTAAGAGGTCCCAAAAATTTTCGGTTGAACCGACTAAGGGTTTCGTGGCTTAGTTGGTTAGATTATACCCGTACTGAGGGAGGGGCGCGGGTTCGAGTCCCGCCGAAACCAGAAATTTTTGGGAACTTATTTCATGACTTTCTTTGTGGCTGAATATAGTGTTAGTATATATTCTCTGTTAATACACTCACAACACAAAAACATCTGAGTCCTCTAGCAGGTACACGAATAGTATATATCTGAATCGTACAGCAGTGGTTTGTATTGTACATACAGCGACAAAACCTGCTGGTCAATGGGAAAAACTGGAACGAGAAAACCCGTTGAGGGGGATTTCAGGACTTTCTAAAAATGGTATTCCAGAAATCCCTCTTGAACAAATTTTCTCAAGGGGGAAAACTGGAATAAAAAAAAGGTCGGGGGGATTTCTGGACTTTTAAAAAATGAAATTCCAGTTTTGCCCCTCAAGGGGGATTTGTCAAGGGGGAAAACTGGAATAAGCCAATTCAGATGTATTTGTTAATGTGTCACGCCGCTCATTGGCTGCATTTTCTTTCGGTTTTTATTCGCACGTAATGAAAATTCAGCCAATTCGACTCACGAATACCAACATCTTATCGACCAGCATATAGTCACCACGAATCGGCCAACATGTGAATATATTAAAGACTCACTTATTTTAAGTGAGTATTCTAAACCAACCAAATAACACATCTCAAATATCGCCCAAATGTGTTTTGCGGTTATGCAACACTGCGGTGATTAAAAGCTACAATACCAAAGATACGAAAGCGCAGCGGTCCCTGTGGATTCTCTGCAATTATTTGCAGAGATTACGCTGCGGCTCCGCAACATTAAACCAAGCTAAATACCTGATACCATACAATGTTGTGCTTAATTCTGTCCGTAGTTTTGCCTGTTGATTTATAGGGCTGAATGAAGCTGTTATACATACATTAATTATTTGCTTATTAAATGACGTCTTAGATGGTGGCACTGACTGTGACTACACTTATTAGGGTCATACAGTCTTCACCCTCGATCATACCTCGACGCACTATATATAATAATACTAACGGGCGTTTGATAATTCTGTGTGGACTTGTCTAAGTGCTTATTTTGTAAGCCTAAAGTTATTGAATTTTGAATTTTTGAATTGTCCAACATTATTATAATAATTTCGTTTTGAAAAACGCCTTATTCTTCAATAAAAAAAAAGGAAAAAGTTCATTTTTATAATATATCCTGCCTATACGAAAACCTATCTTTCTATGATTCTAAAATAATCATAGTAGACAGCAAATTCATCAGCTATGTAAACGACAGGGTGTTAAACAACAGTGGACTAAGTACTAAATATTGGACTACGTTAGCAGACCAATATTTAGTGCTTAGTCCGTGTATTTACGAGAATGAATAAACATGAATTATGGGATAGGTGATTCTGCCCTCTGTTACGTATAGGTAGAGCCACAACGACCACTTTATTTATTATCAACAGCGACAGAGTTTGAGTTTACAAAAATGGAAGATTTTTAGGTTCGCCTATAATTGTTTTTATTGATATACTAAATATAGTTAATAGCAAGGGTGAAAACTGCAGGATAACGGTGGTTGGCCGGCCCTTTTACGAAGAATAAATTAAGATAATAAGCAAACACTCGATATAGATCACACCGCACAGTGTGACCACGAGTAAAATAAATGACTCGTAGTCACACTGGTGTAGCAAAACGGTGTGGCCACGAGTCCGCCGTCCGATTTTTGCACACACCGCTCTGTCCCGCTCCTGTGAACGCGAAATCCTATGCATAACCTTTTCACAAAATGGCGTCATAGTGGAGTTTAATTCGAGAACTTCACTCAGAATCCTGAGAAATAACCCGCCAATGTAACAAGAGCTTGTATAAATTCGGTCATGAATTCTGAATGCTCTCACAAGAAATACTTATTCCGAAGTCCAACAATAAGCCCCTTAGTTCTTACTATAAACAATGGGCTGGACCCACGTCCTTAGAACCCACAATAGGACTAAGAAGGATCATGGGCCTCCCCTTGCTTTGCTAATTCAGGGGCTAAAGTTCCATAAAACGACATTAAGTTGTTCCGTGAATTGTACTAAAATGTTACGTTAAACAGGAGTATTTTGCGTAAGTGCCGTTTGTACTTATGAGCGACTAGCAGTGCCTTGCGGTTTTACCCGCGTAGTTCCCGTTCCCGTGTGAATTTCGGGATAAAAAGTAGCCTATGTTCTATTCCAGACTATAATCTATCTCTGTGCCAAATTTCATCCAGATCCGTTCAGCCGTTCTGGCGTGATAAAGGAACAAACATCCATCCATCTATCCATCCATCTAAACTTTCACGTTTATAAGTGTGTTGTTAGTGAGATGAGATAGTGAGATTACACATTAGGCATTTTGAAACGCGCAAAACGCGCGAAGCGCGCTATGGCGCTCACTAGGGGAGGCCTATGTCTTATGTTTTTGAAACGCGGGCAAAAAAGTATGTTACCTACTTACAGTTAGTGCAGTCATTCAATAGGTATCTACATCATCAGCCTACACTAGTCCAACGCTGGACTAAGGCCTGTCTTAAGGTTGCCCTATACTACGTTTGCCGAGTTGCGGCCTTCACTCAAAACACCTTTACCTCAGCGATTATTTTCGGTTCATCGCGAGATATAGCCACTTCACTCCTAACTCTTTGAGCATGTCGACTTAAGATCTCTGTCGTATATAATATTCGTTACGAAATCTTCAGAGAAACTCCGAGCATCATAGCTTTCTCCAAGCTCGTTGATGAGGTAATCTTCAGTAACGGGATTACCATGATTATTTTGATTTTTGAGTTTTCCTAAAACTAACTTAACTGTGCTGAAATAGGAAAAATCTAAAATCAAATCATACTATGATTATCCCGTTATAGAGATAAGATAAGATAATGTTTATTCATTATAAAAAACACAAACTTAAATACTAAAAATAAATTAAGTCCGTGAATTTAAATAATATTGTACTAAATGACTTTAATCTTCAGTAGTCATAATAGTTGTGTGGTGTACACAATTTTTTTGCACCTGCACTGATATTTCAAAGAGTGTTTTTAACCTGCATTGACAAGTATCGAATGTAGAGAAGCTATAGTATTTTTTCTACAAAAACTGTGGGAAAATTCCTACATTTTTTCCCATCGTTTGACTTAATTCCTTACTTTCCTGACCTTCGAATTCCTCAAAACCGACTAACTTATTTTTATTACGTTACGAAACTATTCATAACGTTATGAAACTAAGTTAGTTCGGAGTTATGAAACTATCGACTAATAACGGTACCAAAGACTTTGACCTTGTAAAAATGCGATTAGTTTAATGTGACGTGAACGTGATAGCGCGATTCCATTCGATGTATTTCTATTTGGTCGATACACGTAATTACAGGGGCACATCAGTCACACCACCTACGTTACGAAGTCGGCCGTTATCTTAGGCTGAGGTTACATTAGCTGGGTAAAGTTATCTTAAAAGAATTTATCACGTTGCTTTTTACTCACTTTTATTTCGGTTTCAAATCGATAGCTTTTAAGTTATCATAACCCGTTGAAGTACTATTGTAGTACTTATAAGTCAATGTGTTAACCTTATCTTTTCTTCTTTTAACAAAAAGTAGGTAAAGTTGGTAGGTGTAAGTACAGTCAGCTGCTCAGATATGTATACACTTCCAAGTTTTCACTTTTATTTAACTCGGAACTTATCATGTAAAATTTCAAAACATGGGAGTGTATACATATTTTCGCAGCTGACTGTACTTACTTCATCAAACGGGTACCTATAAAATGTAACACAATACGAGGCATTTCTTTGTTTCAAATTGACTCCTACTTTCATCATACAAAATAATTGGTGTAAAATAATCTACCCAGCTATGACTTCTCCAAAGACATTTATTCCAAGAACGTAAGTCTTACATCCGTAAACAAAAATTGGCCCTCCAAGAATTTATTCTATTGTCGCGCTGTTGAGAAAAATAACCAGCAAATATTAGCTTAGGTCGCATCTGCGGAAAGGGGCGAGGTATTACGTCACAGGTCACGTGGCGCGTTAGCATTCCGCGCCCATCACGCATCCGGCGAGAATGTGGCGAGTGTCTCGCAAACGGTCCATACACAAACGGTTGCATATGGGCAACCACCAAAAGACATAAAAAACTAAGAATTTCCATCTTATGAATCAAAAACCAAAGCATTCCCAATCTGCGTGATTTGAAACGCATACTAGATTATGGTGATTCACACTACACATGGATTACAGACACGAGTAGCTTTATGTTCCTATAAAAAGGTGTATAAGAAGGTAGGTCCCTACCTAAGCAATCCCTTGAAACTTAAAATAACCACCGCGGTGACTCATATATTGCATACTATAGCGGGCCCGCGCGGGCCGTTCGCGCGTTAGTTTATACTTCAGGAATTCGATTTTTCGTACAACCACAGTAGTCCATATGTGTACTGGGACAGTAGTTTAAGCTGCAGCTGAAGACCAATCTGAAGATTCAAGATAACTTCAAGAACCTAGTGAACTAGAATTTGTATGAAGGGATCGTAGGAGATGTCGTCCAACGTCCTGTGCAACAGAGACACTTGTGGCTTCTTGTAATAAATTTCAGTGGGTCGTTTGCGCGTCCTCTAATTTGTTGTTTTTTTCCCGACAGTGTGCTCGTAGCTCAACAGTGAGCATTAAGAGAATGAGCGTCGTTTGCGGGGAATTTCATTAGTCATTCCCTTGCGGCTGAGTTTCCATCATAGATTCCGTGCCCGCCACGGATACTTCAGAGACAAATATGTTCAGAACGGGGTTGAATTTACAATTGGATCCTCATTCTTTATTTACTATCTTACTTTAAAAATATTGGAAATATCAAAGAACATAACACAAATTATGGTAAATATCCCTTTATTAATGACTTTAGTGCCGATAACCTTGAGCATTTTTTAAAGTGTTATAATTAATTTAACACTTTTCACATAAGAATCCAAAATACTCTTTTTGACGCGGTGTTCCAAATAATGTTGCCAGCTTAATATAGATAGAAAGAGCTCAAATTAGGTACAAATTTTGACACCACAAAAGATAGAGATGATTAGAAGCGAGGCTTATGGAGGAGGCCTTGCCGAGCAGTGGGACGAGATAGGCTAAAAAAAGGCGCCGATACAAATCTTTTTACATTTAAAAGATTTTAATACGCAGTGTATTAAAATCTTTTAGGATCGCTCGAGACTTGTGGAATCTCATTTATTTTCATAGGTTTCTATCTCTAGGAATATTTAGAATACTTGCCTTGAAGCCAAATTTTTTTTCATGAAAACGAACTGCTTCGTGTGCATTTAGTTTTTTCTAAATGATGCTGCAAGCATACAAAAAAAAAACCCAAAAACATTAAAAAAAGTAATTTTAGTCACCTCCTGTGTTATGCGAGAGTTGGGACTAGAAGTGCGTCAAAAAACACCCAACTCGATTAACGTGTTTATGAGAATATTTATTCTTCGTAAAGCCGCAAAAATAGCCAATATTTTTTTTCACTTCCTCGCTTCTCACTATAAGTTTTTTTTTCGACTCAGTTGATCATGCCATGACCACGAAAACAAAGGTGTCGGTTAGAAGATTCAAGTGTGATAGATAAAAAATATTAACTATATTTTTTTTCATCATAATTTTATACACAAAAAAAGAACAACAAAAAGTTCACTACTGGTTAATTGCTACTTACATTTTTCAGGATGTTGCCTACCTAAATTATTTGGTGTACCAAGTTAAAGTAACCAAGTAAAATGAGAAACGTCGAGTAAAACTTAATACAAGTTTATTGAAGTCTGATTCGTCTTTATGCGGAATCACGTCAAAGTTTGGGCCAATTATGTGGCTTATTAGGAGAGAGGCCTGAAAATAATAGATGATGTTGATTGTAAACGATGCTTTAATTTTCATGAGACGCTAGGAATACTGTTGATGATATATTGGGAAAAGGCGCTTCTCACACGAGACGTAGTAATAAGTACAAATTACTAGAACAGTTACGGCTTCTTTTACCTCTGGCTGCCAACTGCAGATAAAAAGTTCAGTTTCAAATTTCATAAACATTTTAGTGTCACAGACCTAGGCAAAGAACGTTTTCTTCCAACTCTTTTTTTTGGTGATGGTCACGCCTTTGGCCACAATCTCACTTGAATAAGTGATAATGTGGCATAAGATGGAGCACGCTTTCCCAGAACTTATTCACCCTGGATTTGAAGACTCCAAGATCGTACTCGGGCGGGAAAACCGACGCTGGAAGCTCATTACACTCTTTGGCCGTGCTTATTATGAATGTAGAGCATAATTTTTTTGTGCGACACTGAGGTATATCGACCAGGTACGGGTGGTATGTTTCTGTGCGTCTGCTGGTCCTATGGTGGAATGGCGAAGATGGAATAAGGTCGTGTAAAGCTATCACACAAGTCAACCATCCCCAAAGTGATACATGTAGAACACTGACAGTCTGGCATGGCAACACGCCGTCTGTGTTCGAGGCTTTGTAGCCTCTGCGACCGAGCTTCTTGCGATTGATGCTTTGATGAAAATATTCCGATCTTTTCTGTAACTCATTTTTTAGCTCATTTTTCTCTTTTCATACCTTCCATACCAATTTTCGTAACAAGCCATCAGTAGGCTATACATTGAACATACATTCGCATTTCAATAGATATTTATTAGAATAGGCGTTCATAAATAATTACAATCGCTACCGTCCCAGTTATAAATCACGTTAATTTACCACTTTAATAAAGCGTTTTATTCACGTTTCATTTCACTGTTAACGGTTTTGATATTAACAGGTAGATAGGTATCATTTTATAAAAGCCCGTTTTGATTTTAACGCGAAATTTTGTGAATTATACTATGTCCTGTTACTATCATGAAAGTCCATGTCACGTTCCCTAAAATAACACAAAGTAACGCTACCATATCAAGTATTATTTTTATGTTTCCTTTCTGCGAGAGAACAAAGAAAATCATATATTATGACACCATCTCTAGGGCGCTTCTACCTCTCTCACTCAACTTGTCATTTATAAGCAATCGTATTATGAGCACTAGAAAAGGGTTTTAACGAATTTATCCGGCCCTTAACATATCTGTGGAGTGCTCATCCGGTTTTGTTATGAAAAGAATCCGTGATAAGGTAAGTATGTTATTTTTAAGCTGACCAAGGCTGGTTTTAAATTTAAAGTCGTTCGTTTTGATAGTGTAGATTTGTATGGTTTAAGAAACTTTATTCTCATACTAATTATAAAATCACTTAAAATGAGAAATTAGGGCTGATTACTAATAACTAAATTACATTAATTTGGTCGACGAGCACGCGTCCTAAAATATAGGTGAGTAAAGTAACTGTGTCTTAAATGTACTTTGGTCACCAAAACTTTATACACATCCATGCATTTTATTCAAACAAGAAATTGTTAATACATGTTTCGGATAAGGCAAGAACAAAAAAAATGGGTGGTTATATGAACATACATAAAACATGTCAATAAAGTGATAATTTTTATTTAGGTCGCTTCGATAAGAGGGTTAAAGTAAAGAATGAATTAGGTATACCGTATTCAATTGTTTTGTATAAACTTATAAGTTGGAGCGGTTAGGTGCCCTAGTATTCAATTGTTTTGTATAACCTTATAAATTGGAGCGGTTAGGTGCCCTAATATTCAATTTTTTGTATAAACTTATAAGTTGGAGCGGTTAGGTGCCCTAGTATTCAATGTTTTGTATAAACTTATAAGTTGGAGCGGTTAGGTGCCCTAGTATTCAATGTTTTGTATAAACTTATAAGTTGGAGCGATTAGGTGCCCTAGTATTCAATGTTTTGTATAAACTTATAAGTTGGAGCGGTTAGGTGCCCTAGTATTCAATGTTTTGCTTAAACTTTAAAATAAAATTATGAAGTGTCTATGTTTTATTAGTTAGATCCATAACTTCGAAAACAATAACTTCAATATCAATTCAAAATCTATTTTTATTTTATTTAAAAACTGATTCACCCCTAAAACGCAACCTTTTTGTACTAGTAAATAACAGAACTTTTAACGCTCGCCGAATAACTTTACACCACGTAAACCGAATGAATGATTGACTGAATTCTTTAAAGCACTTAAAACATTACAAAAATAAACCTTATATCAAAATTTTATAAACGAATAAAGAGTTTTAGACAAAAGCTTTGAGCTAGGCTATTGGTTTATTTCGTAGCATACTAAAATAGATCGAACATGAAAAATCGAGGAGAAAGATTGACAGGAATTTGACAAGCTTATGATACCATTTTAGTACGGGCGGCGGCTGCATCTCACTTCTCACTAATATTATAAACGTGAAAGTTTAGATGGATGGATGTTTGGTCCCTTATCACGCCAGAACGGCAAAACGGATCTGGATGAAATTTGGCACAGAGATAGATTATAGTCTGGAATAGAACATAAGCTACTTTTTATCCCGGAATTCCCACGGGAACGGGAACTACGCGGGTGAAACCGCAAGGCGCTGCTAGTAATATATAAATCCACAAACAAAAACCTATTTTCTTACCATAAAAACGCGTCCAAAGCATTGAATCAGCTTGTATTATCCAAAATAGCGTTTGTCTAGGTTTAGTAGAATGGAGGTCGCTTTTTCTGTTTATATTTTACTAGCAGCGCCTCGCGGTTTCACCCGCGTAGTTCCCGTTCCCGTAGGAATTTCGGGATAAAAAGTAACCTATGTACTATTCCAGACTATAATCTATCTCTGTGCCAAATTTCATTCAGATCCGTTCAGCCGTTCTGGCGTGATAAAGGAACAAACATCCATCCATCTATCTATCCATCCATCCATCTAAACTTTCACGTTTATAATATTATTAGTGAGAGTGATAAAGGAACAAACATCCATCCATCCATCTATCTATCCATCCATCTAAACTTTCACGTTTATAATATTAGTGAGATTGAAATAAATTATTTTTATCCAAAGGGTTGTTGTCGATACGAACTTGACCTTTCGTTCTTAGGACGTGTCTGTTAGCACATTCATTCGTGACTTTCTCGCCCTTCGCCACACGACCCTTAGCACAAATAAATAAACATTACAAGAATTAATTAGCCGTTGTCATTTAACACCCACGGCTCTTCTGGGGCAGTCGCTAGCTCGCTTCATTAACCCCACTATTGAACGGGGACAAATAGTTTCGGACTTTGCTTGAATAATACGCCAAAGATATCTATACTCCAGCCGAAACCGATGTAAAATATTTGTAAACAAGCAACAGCAAAATAAAAACAACAAATCACGTGCTTAGCGTTGAGTTTCAGGCATAATTATCAGCATTACTTATTGAAGTAAAGATTAGAAACCGACAAGGAATGTAAGTGGCGTATGAAAATACACGGTAAACAACTGAGTTTTAGGTTAAGTGTAAGTTTAAAACTTTTGGAACTATCAGGATTATTAACATAAAAGTCATTTGGGATATTTACCATTAATTGATTTTCGAGTTTTCCAATATTTCTTCACAGTTTCATGCGCCATGATCACGGAATAACAAATCATGGTTAATATATCGTTATAGGCAAATGACTTTTAATACTCAGTTTGTTCACAAACATTTCACATCGAATTCGATTGGACTATAGTATAGGTAGTCCCTGCGATTAACGAAGCACTACACTAAACTGCAAGCAATCTAAACACTCATGTTTTTCGACAACGTATTACGGAACCCCCATTACTTCAGAACAGACGGGTCCCAGTCCATATCGTTTTTTGCCCACTCTCGCCTATCTCTATAAATCTTTCTAAGTGGATCGTTAGTTGCTTTGGTCAATTCACGTCTGGAACCTGCGTCCAGATTTTTTATTCATCCGTTTTTCAGTAAGTTACTATCGGATTTTGTAGATTTATAGGGTGGGCAGCCGTTAAGGCAAGATTGCTGGAAGTCCTTCATGGTTTATTGTCCATAATAAAATGTATTTCCAATTGATTTTTACCCGGTATATACCCAAAGGGTCTTTGGCCCGTATTATGAAAGCATGCTCAGTCATCGAGCTCTGCTTGAGTGATGCTTATGTCTAGTTTTGAGTGAATACTAATTTTCAAACAATGCTTGGGAGCTCATGTCAAAATCTACACTCACTCAAGTAGCCGTCAAGAGCGGATTTCCTCCGTCCACGCCTTCGAGTAACTGCTTAGACATATTATTGAACGGTTACCAAGCATTACTTGAGTAATTAACGCTTGAGTAGAGATCACGTAATGACTGCTTAAGTAATGCTTGGGGAAGCTTTCATAATACGGGCCTTAGTTGGTCCAAAAGATTGACTGCTTTACAACTAAACTAGCTTTATACCGCGGCTTCGCACGCATTGTTTTAAAATAAACGTGTAATAGTTATTTGTTTATTTATTTTATTTTATTTTATTCGGAGAATAAACAGTTGTACATACTATTTATGTAAACTTACGACTAAACTATTAATATATCCTCGCATATAGTGACTAAAACTGCTTGCTAGCGGAAAAAATTTAAGCACAGCTCTCCCTTGTTAACAAATTGTTATACAAGAGTGCAAAGTTGTTTTTTAACCGCGTGCTCAATTTGTTGACCGAGCAAGCAACCCTTCCCCTTTCTAAAATTGACTCACGAGCGCAGTGAGTGATTTAAAAATTAGAATCCTGGGCGTTAGCGAGGGAATCAAAAGAGCATGAGGTAAAAATTCTTTGCACTCGAGTGCAACTCGTAAGTTTTCATCCCACCTCAGCGAGGAAAGAGTATTTTTGCTCTTCGATATCTGTGTGCAAAAACCATTTTTATCCGCTAGAGGATAAAGTTAATTGAATATTCCTATAATCTAAATCAGTTTACATGGGTAAACTGATTTATGGGGATAAAATTACGTCTGTGTTATTCAAGTTCTAGACCTACCTCTACGCAATATATCAGCCCGATCCGTTCAGTAATTTTGGCGAGACGTAGTAACAAACAAACAAACATCCATCCATCCATTCACCTCCATACAAACTTTCGCATCTATAGTGTGACTGTGGTGTGATTTAAAACGAGTCGTTTGATCTTTGTTTGCAGGGTGTAACAAAAATGGAGGACGAAACTTTTAGAGGAGTTCAGCTTCGATCACAAAACACAAGAAAAGATTTGATTCAAAATTCCCAACTTTTAGGGTTCTTTTAACGCCGCGGTAACCGCGACATCATCGGAGCGGGCGACGCATCTTAGATGCGGCAGGTTGTACCACAAGTGCATTTTTTCTCGGTTCTATGACAATAAAGCACATGCATCAGATAATGCCTAGTCTTTTGATAATTTTTTTGTGGTTTTGTGTGGCAATTCCATCATTTCTAAATCTAAAAGTTAAGATTTTTTTAAATATTTTTCCCGTGCAATGTTGTATATTGAAGCTGAACCCCCCTGAAAGTGTGGTCCTTCATTTTCTTACACCCTGTATAAACCCTAGGCCTAGTCTAAGAAAACATAGTTGCAAAAGGCCAACGCTTCAATTAATTTATAGTCCCTTGATGTCACTTGTAAACCGGCAACAATACAATGATTGAAATACACGAGACGTGCGAGATACGAGCGGGTATTGTCAACTAACAAAGGCATTATCTGGCCTATTCGAGGTACACCGGCCTATACGGTATCTTGCCCATTTATGTCTTGGAGAAACCCGGGATATTAATAGGGTTAAGGAAAGACAGAAGCCATGTGGGTGGTGGTAAGACGTCCTATGGGCGATTAGTCGTGCTTCGGTATTTGCGAAATATTACGGGGTGTTGTAAGCTTTTGATTATTAATATAATGGTTATTTTGAACCCTGTCGTTACCGACTTTAACTTCGAAATGAAGTTAGGTGCGTGCAAAAATTGGCCCGAATATCGCTGTCTCTGTTTAACTGATGCGAACCTTAAGGCGCATACCCGACCCAAACTAGCGCCGATACCTACTTTATCCTACTTATCACATTGGTACCTTTTGTTTAATGCGTCTGTAATAGTTTTATTCCATTTAGTTGAGGTAGAGAATCGAAAATAGATTGTGGTGGCCACCAAGAGCAACTTTGATATTCTGCCTAAACCTAATAGAATTAAACTGTTACCGAGGCATTAAAAAAAAGCTTATAGTAGGCACTGTGCGATGGATTTTTGAAATTTCCTTTGTTCAATGTAATAAAAAGATTAAATAGGTGGGCGGTAGTTTGACGCATACCACCGCCTTACATCATACCGTCAAACAATAATTTAATTGTTCATTTTCAAGAATGACTTAATTTTTAATTTCAATTCATTTCATTAATATTCACTAATGACCTACTTAATTTCACCGTATCATTAATTTTGTCTTCAAATCTCAAAACAGTGAAGATATGAAATAGGCTCATTACTGTGATCCGGCGGAAAACTAGGGGAGACTGTCGGATCGGAAACGCTCCGGAAACGGCCCCCACGGAGCCCGCTGTAAAGAAAAATATAGCGTTCCTCGACTCTTGAGACCTGAGAAAAGCATCTATCTATTTTATTCCTACGCACGTGTTAAGTTAAAAATAGAAACAAATTAGAAATAGTATTTAACCTATGTCGTGTCTGTGTTTGTCTAAGCAAACTGCACCTCTTGAGTGTTTAAAACTATAAACCTCGCCAATTGACCGTGGATATGAAAAGCTACCGGTTTTATGTCAAAAAAATCACGGACGATACCGTAACGAAATATAAACAAGTGCGCATTTTGCGATAATAATGCCAGTAAACCGGTTTAAGGATTAAACCGTTACATGGATTACAAGGATTTTTCACCTCTGAATAAATTCGCATGATCGCACCGGCTTACGCGATCGAATATGTTAATCATTCGAATCATTTGTCTGATGTGCAGTAATACGATTTTCTCGGCAAAACTCATTGCTGGAAAACATTTTCTTTGTGGATTTTCATATTTTGTATGAAAATATTCGAACAGTTTTCAATCACTAACAATTTTACCAATTGCTTTCTGAATGCGGTTTTTTATATCAATTTTATATGACTGTTCAAACTTTATCTGAGCGTCTGGTCGAAGCGACGCGTGACCCGAGAGCTGGTGAGTATCTGGCTGGCGCAGCGCATCAGCATCGCCATACAGTGGGGCAATGCAGCTAGCGTCTTGGGCACGTTTCCGACTGGCATTGATATGAATCTGTTGAGCTACCTGTAGACTGTTTGCAACAGTCTGCAGTTAGCTCAATTGTTTCAATTGTAAATACTAGTTAATTCTATTATTTGATTGTAATTTTCTTTGTGAACTTAATAACTCCCGGAAATTAAGTGCTATTGTACCTATCATTAGCTTAATTGAATAATTAGTAATTGAAACATAGCATAATAGCGTAACTTCTTGGAGATGGTGAAGTTGCTGAATCGGTTGTATTTATGTTGCCTTAGTAGTTCCTCTGTTAATTCATTTACTATTTAGTAAGAAATTAAATAAGTTCCCAATTTTCGGTTACTGGAGCCACCGGCGCTATAGTCCGTAAGAGGTCCCAAAGATTTTCGGTTAAACCGACTAAGGGTTTCGTGGTTTAGTTGGTTAGAGCACACCCGTACTGAGGGTGGGGCGTGGGTTCGAGTCCCGCCGAAGCCGAAAATTTTTGGGAACTTATTTAATTTCCTATAGATAGGTACCCAAAGTGCGGGTAAGCACTATAACAAAAAACCTTACTGTTTAGTATGCAGTGTCAATCTATACCTAACTGTTGTGTGTGCAATTAAATATATCTTTTAATATGTAATTTCTAACATGATTTTTGTAACACCCACTGGTAGACCAAATAAACAAATTTAAAAATACCTACTTATTGCATTGGTTTCTCCTGTGGTGCAAAACTCTTATTTTTTCACACTTTGTACAGCAACAAAACTTCGAGAGCACTGAAGAAGATAATATAACGTCTTCACAAGCACTCTACGACCAGTTTACGTCTCACGAATAATTAATGTAACAAGTAAAACGACGTTTATTTCGTACCATGTACCGATGTTGCTTTGAAATAAAGAGATCTTGCATTTTTTGTGAGTATTTATTTTTAAGAAAGGGCTAGTCGAAAATAAATTTACTAAACTGACTAAATTCATACAGTAAACATCTATTTTTTTAATATGAACTCAGAATTTTGCAATGCCCTTACAGGGTTCATATAAATTCTACCTCTAAATTGTGACACGTTTGTAATGGACTTGAATGCAATAATGAACAATTAAAGTTGACCCGGTTTAAGCGCTAAACCCAGTTCAAGAGTTGTCATATCACACAAAAGGAAATAATGATTTGATCTTAGTTTTGGCAGCAAACTGTGAAATTGTATCAGAGATAAGATCCCTTGTCTAGATTACAAGATGCATAAGCGTAATTTATGTTGAACTGTGCCACCATTTGGCGGATGTATTTGCATACGTGTCCAAGTTTCCCCACACGACACCTTCTTTTGCATCACTTGAGATAATGGATGCTGTTCCGAGTTGAGCGAACACGAGATCTTCTCGTCTTGAATTAACTTTTCGCTGGAGTTTTGGTAACGTACGAGAGTGGCTGATTCTACTTTTCTCCCTCGAAAACTCACTCGAAACCGGAACTTATTATTGAAAAAATGCAGAAATGGAATAGAAATAAATAGAATGTAAGAGTCGATACTACCTAAAATCTTTTAGCGTCAGCGATCATATCTTCCATAATACTGAAGCATTTACTTTGAGATTATTATGTGTTATAGTACGTAGTATGTAGCACAGTAGCAGTACGTAGACGTAGTATTAATCATAGAACGTCTAAAGAAAACTTCGAATTCCTTAGTACTATACAGGGTTATTGGTAAATTAGCGACAATACGTGAACTGCAGGTTCAGCCCATCGTCACAAACACGTTTGTGAAGACACCAGGTCTTAATTCTTAATTTTGGTATTGGTAATGGGTACCCCCCGCAATTCAATAATCGTTCGTTAGAGAGGTTTTATTAGAAACTCAACTTAAAAACAGCTCTGCCTTGAATTAACAGAAGATATGAGAGTGAAAGATCGGTCTTAGGTAACTCGTTGGGTTCCAGACAAAGATGTTTTATCATTTAGTATCAGAGGCGACTTATATTTTTTTTAGAATTTAGACGTCTTGGCGCCTTCACGAACGTGTTTGTGATGATGGGCAGGACCTGCAGTTCACGTACTGTCACTAATTTACCAATAACCCTGTATAAGTACACAGTTTTTTTAAGTTTTTCGAGACAACGACTTATCCCTTGAGAACAAAAATTTTATTGGACCATATCGTGATCGTTCTTCATACAAAAGCGAAAGAATTTTCCTAATCGGTCCATAATTGACAAAGAAATTCACGATAAATGTAGAGGTACACAGCCATAGAAGCTCTTCCTCTTTTGTCTTTCGTTTCGTCCTAAAAATAATCTCACTAATATTATAAACGTGAAAGTTTAGATGGATGGATGGATGGATAGATAGATGGATGGATGTTTGTTCCTTTATCACGCCAGAACAACAAAACGGATCTGGATGAAATTTGGCACAGAGATAGATTATAGTCTGGAATAGGACATAGGCTACTTTTTATCCCGAAATTCCTACGGGAACGGGAACTACGCGGGTGAAACCGCGAGGCGCTGCTAGTGTCTAATATATTGTTAGTTAAAAATATCTACATACCTAATCAGATAATTATACCAATAACGCATAATACTAATTTAGTTCAGAAATACTTTTCGTCGACTGTATCTGGTACAAATTACTTTTATTCCAACGAAATCGGCTAATGTAACTAAATTGAAAATCAGGTGCCTCCACCACGGGGGCGTCACACAACGGGGGCCTAACCCACGAGCCCGAAACGGTTTACTCTAGTGCATCAACTAAACGAACACGTTTTGCAACTTTACTCACTTCTGTTGGAAAGTAACTGAATGTATCCTCTGAACCAACAGTTTAACAAGAAACTTTATTTTCGACGAAACGGACCGGTTCGGGGAAACCTGAGTCTCGATAATAGAATTATATCTATAGGCTTACTTACACCCGCGGGTTAGGACGCGATTTCCGAGATAAGAAATCCATACTAATATTTTTAAATTAGCAAGTAAATATATCTTCTGTCTGTATATCTGTCTCACGCCTAAACGGAACGGAACGGCTGGAACGGAGAAACGGCTGAACGGATGTCAGTGAAATTTGGCAGGGAAGTACTTTTTATCCCGGAAAAGCGCGTGTGAAGCCGGCAGAAGTAGTAGTAGCCCATATTTTATTTTTATTCCAGGTCTAGAACTACATTTATGCAAAATTTCACACATCTTTATTCTTTAGTTTTGGGTGAAGCGTTAACAAACATCCAAACTTTCGCATTAATAATATTAGTGTGATGTGCCGTCATCACGGAAGTAAGCATTTTCAATATAATTGTTACTGAATTACCTGTAATTCAAGCTTTGTTTGATGAAAATTTCCAAGGAATGGAAAATTATGATGATTTTAATGTAATTTCTCTTAGATAATTAAACATTTACTCAAAATAATTTCACTTAAAACAGCTCGTTCCCTATACCAAAAGCTGTACCTAAAAATATGTAAATAATTAGTCAATAATTATTTAGTACCTAATTATAAAGATACTAAATTATAAATTTGAGCCCTGACTTCGTTTTCATTTTCACTAAAAATAACGAGACATTCCTTTGTGTATGGAACTTGCATAGCTAAATGTCCGCACGGTAGAGGCGCTGTACCAAATACCATACAAAAATGGAACGTGTCGAATACGTCTCGACACTATCGAGAAACCAAACTCATGGCTCTGTTCGAGCTGCAGCAACAAATCTACTATTTTCTGGTTAAAAAAGTAGATAAATAATTTTGATTGGGGTTTATAGACTCTTCCTATTACTTGGAAATCATGTCATTATTGGTCATATTTTGGTTGACATTGGTTGGCATTTTTGGTTGGCATTACTTTCAAAACTCAAATATCAAAGAGCTTTATTTCCTTTAGACCTACTTAGACCATACTGGACTCTTGGACAAAATTCCAAATTCAAAGTGCTTTATTTCCTTTAGACCTTACAGGACTCTTGGACGTGTTACAAAACTCAGATTACATAAGTAAAACTAGGAAATAAAGTGATCACGTAGATTTTTTGTCCACTTCAATCTTTATAAGTATAAGTAAAGAAGCGAACAAGAAACCTTTACCTTGTTAGAATGTTAGTTTTCGAGTTGGAACACAACTCGCCCCAAGCTTTTTATTCTCTAGATAATCTGATATTTTATAGCAGGCCTTTTTACAAAGGATATGTTAGACCATTTGTTTGAATTAACTTTTTCAACTCACTTGGAGTTTTGTTGTAGAAGCGTGTTTCAAAAGATACATTAATCTTGAGTGACCTAGTTGTGGGCACAGGGAGTTTATTCTTATTTCGAGTATTTAAATTACGTATATCGCTATTTTTGGGGAACCGGTTGATATTTTTATGAGTGTACAACCCGTGTTCATAAATATGTAATATTGACATGGTATTGGTATACTATGATTTGGTATTGCCAACCGGCGATGTTTCGAATATTACCCACACCCGTTCCGTTTCTAAACCAGACCACCTTTAGCTGCTCGTTAGTCGCTGTCTAGTCGAGTTATAAACAGCTATTATTTATCCATGAGTTCCAAACTAGCTCTACATTGGCTGTATAAGGTCACGGCCGGACTGCAAGCGTCTCGCCTCGCGCAGCTAAGCAGCTCGCTTCGCGCGTAGCTCAGAGCAAAAGTTAGCGCCTGCCTCGGTACTAAGGTTGGCGCCTAGCTTGACTTGGCGCATAGGTCTGTTACTTTCACTCGCCACACTGGAGCATGTAGGCTAACACTAGGCGATAACTTAGGGTTAAATTTATGCACGACATTTTTATGCATCCTCCAGTGTAGTGAGAAAAGAAGAGGTGGACTAAAGGGGGGCTGCAACCTGGAAACACCTCGCCAGCCAGGTGACTAAATAGAAATAGAAACACCTCGCCAGCCAGGTGACTAAATAGAAATAGAAATACTTTATTAAGCCAACTTATAAAAACCATGTAAACTTAAAACTAAGGAACTTATACAGTAAAAAAACAGATACTTTACAAAAGAAAAATGTGAACACATTCCAACAATTTGTTGTATACGCAAATTTGCGGTAGGTTAGTTTTTTAAGCATACAAGTTAAAAAGTCCCTACCACCCGCGCTAGTAAATAAGCAGCATGAGCGGTTATGAAGTATAATAATTAACTAAAGTAGCGTTTCCGGTCTCTTTTTATGTGTTTTCTCTTTGCGTGTTGTGTATCGCTAGCCACTACGCGCCAACTGAGATGCTTGCAGTGCAGCCGTGACCTCACTGTTTTATACCGTGCTCACTGTTCGTGTACATGTCTAAAAAATAATGTAATAAATGTATTCGTTGGAATTTGGACGGTTATAATCCGGCTTAAGGTGTTGTGGTAGTTTTAGCTCGTACGTTTCACAGAAAAATATTACGTTCAAGAATATTTATGTTATTCGTTTTGGTAGGTAAGAACCTACTCCTTTTATCATGTTAAGGATTTAAAATTTTAGTGTCTTTGTACTTTCACTGAAGCCCTTGTATATATGTTACCTACCTATTTCTTTAATGGTAAACTCTATGTAGATTTTCTTTGTCATAACAGGTACTTCTTTTTAGTGGTTTTGTTTTCTACCTCTCTTTTTTAGGGTTCCGTACCCAAAGGGTAAAAACGGTACCCTATTACTAAGACTTCGCTGTCTGTCTATCACCAGGCTGTATCTCATGAACCGTGATAGTTAGACAGATGAAATTTTCACAGATGATGTATTTCTGTTGCCGCTATAACAACAAATACTAAAAAAACAGGATAAAATAAATATTTAAGGGGACTCCCATACAACAAACATGATTTTTTTGCAGTTTTTATAGATAATGGTACGGAACCCTTCGTGCGCGAGTCCGACTCGCACTTAACCGGTTTTATTATTTTACTTTTTTATTTAACTTTGTAGGTTTGAAACACGGTTGTTTGAATGCTTCAAAGCTACACAAAATAAAAAACAAAACCTACACCAACACATTTTCCCCACTTCCCTTACCTACAGTTTATTGCCTAAGACACTCAAGAAATAACTATGAAAACGTTACCGCAAAAATAAACTCATGGTCGCGAAAAGCTGGAAAATCCTCTATAAAATAAAACATGATAAAACTCCACCGTTTGCACCAGCACCAGTATGCCAAGGTCTTTAAGCTTACTGAGTACTCCCAGCGCCTCTACTATTAGTTGTCGAAGTGAATTCACCATTCAGAACAAGTTGAATTAATAAAGTCATGACCATTAACATTATAGATAACAAATCTTTATTAACAACAAAGAAAATTACAATCAAATAATTGAATTAAATTAAAACTAGTATTTACAATTGTAACAATTGAGCTAACTGCAGACTGTTGCAAACAATCTACAGGTAGCTCAACTGATCCATATATATACCAGTCGGAAGCGTGCCCAAGACGCTAGCTGCATTGCCCCGCTGTATAGCAATGCTGATGCGCTGCGCCAGATACTCACCAGCTCTCGGGTCACGCGTCGCTTCGACCAGACAAATACAAAATTGTAAGACAAATTTCCTTGTGACTCTTAAAGCATAAAATAGTCTTATTATATAATATATAATAAGTCATAAGGAAAGCAAAGTCGATTTGTGAAAGCTCGTGGTAGAGGCGCAAGCTTTGTTCAGGACTATTGTTCCCAAACCAGCCTATTAGAACATACGCATTCTGCGAGCAACGAACTTACAGGGTGGTCTAGAATGACCTAGAAGTACCTAACTATCTGTTAATAATTTCTACTCACATGTAGGACTTAAGTTCCAATTTTAGACTCTATAGAAGTCTAGATGTTTTAGTTAGGTAAGCTGGTAAACCATTAAGAAAATGAAGATTTAGGACTAAGTTTTAGGGACCCTTAGGTGACTAGACGAAAAAAGACACTGGATTTTTCATGATACTAACAAGAAAAAAAAGACATTCTGGGAAACTTGACATTGTAAGCCAGAAAGCTTACAATGTTAACGCTAAGTCTGACAAAGAAAAAAAAAAGTCGACAAAAATTTTGACTTTAAAATCAAACGTGGATAGATTTTATAAATAACTAATCTTACCTAACAAACGTTTTATTTGCAACAGATCCTTTCTAAGTAGTTACAACTCTGTCGAGGTCATAATTTTCATACTGGTTCTATGGCACCCTGTCTATGCTCAAATCGTACACACGCACCGAGCACACAATATTTTGCATAACGAAAACCACTGATAGAATCGCACCAACGTATTTACTTCACCGAAGTCGGTTAGTAAACAGGAGTGTTTGTACAGTCAGTGTCAAAACGCAAATAGAGAGTTGAGCCTAATAACACTGCATCCAAAAAGCTCAGACTTAAATCCTATTGAGAACGTCTGAGGGAAAATGGTCCAGATGGATAATGGCCAACAACGCAGTACCGATAACTTGCGGCGACGCCGACGACATGTAAATGCAATTTGGAATAATTTAAGAATAAAACACTGTTTTTACCGGATTGATCGCGTATATATATATATTGTGTATAACCTGACGTTTCGGAGGCTTTTCAGCTTCCATGGTCACAGGCAGACTGAGGTGACATTTGTCTTTACAAGCAATTTGCGAAAATAACCTTAGAATATACTATAATTTAAGAAGTAGCGAAGTTTGTTAGCTCATTCGGGGAGATCTATGTGCAACAGTGGACTACTATAGGCTGATGATGATGATGATGATGATGAATTTTGTTACAACACAGTTGCATCAATGAGGCAACGGTCGCTTGATTCAAAGGTACCTAAAGGTCCTAACACTGTTTCTAGAAGCACCAGGCGGGCCTAGAGCTAGAGCCTAGGCTGTCCATATTCATTTAATTTTGCAAATATTAGTGTCAGTTTGATTTTATTATATTAAAATGTTTATCTGCCTTTTGCAATGATGTTAACGCTCGCCGCATTTACATAGTAAATGCAAAAACTGCGTGACAGCCCCAACACCATTCTACAAACTGTAGCTGGTAGGATCACCTACCACGTGTCATTGTTTTGTGCAGAGAGTGATCTTATTTTTATTCTAATTATAAGTTCCCTCTTGATATGTATAAACTATTGCTATTGTACATGTTTTTCATCTTTAATTTTATTTGTTGATAATTAGTATGTTTTTTTTATTCATGTAATTTTTAGAGTGAACTCTGAGTAAGTATAGTAAACCTACCCTGGTTTACTATACTTAGTCCTAAAAATGAGTAGGTAATTCTGTTTGTGATTCGGCCTCCTGCGTACAGGTTCTGAACCTAGTGTCACCTTCCAACTGTTTAAGAATTTTGTAAAAGTAAATAAATGGATTTTGTATTTGTATTATTTTTATGTATCTACTAAAAATTATGAATTATTTTTTTCCGAAATAAAATATTTTTATAAATTATTTTATAGTCAACTGACGAATCTCTAGGTTAGTCAGATAGTCGAATTTTCATCCTCGTTATTTTTCTAGTTTCTGGTGTAACTCGGATATTCCTGAATAATCTGAGCCAAGAGCGAAAACGTTTATTTATTTCGTGTCAATAACAGGCCGGATATTAATCCAAATGTTGAAAATACACCTCATATAACACTTACGTAAATATTGTTGTAACAATTTCGTTCAGAATATTTTATGCTGGATTAATAAAAAGCTAATAAATAGAAGGGGGCGTAGAAGAAGGCTTAGAATAAATATTTTTAAACTTACGCGATCTGAACACATATTTATAAATACTATTAACGGGTATTTATCGCGTTTAATTACCTTATTTTCTCGACGTTCATCCCGTGACCACGGCAGTGTGTAAACCTGTCGAAACGTCGGGAAAATAAGGTAATTAAACGCGATAAATACCCGTTAATAGTATTTATAAATAAGGCTTAGAATGATAGAAGACACAAACGAGGTGTCGCCGAAAAATTGCGACAAATTTGTCTTAATTTCCTATTCGTATACGTGCGCTTGTGTGCGTGAAAGCACTGAAGTTATATGCTTGTCAACTCACACATAGATTCGTTTTTGGCAACGAAATCAATAAAATAGTTGAATCAATACAATAGTTGAAGCCCTCTGCTGTACAGCAGCGTGTTTTTCCTCTATGGAGTGGAATATCAAAAGTTTACACAAGCTAGGACCTTCCTATCAAATCTTTGTTATTGTCCATTTGTGGGTTATCCTTGACATGGGTACAAGTTCGACCGGCTGACACCAATCTCTTGACTTTGTTATCCGTTTGACAGGTGACAGTGAGCACACAAACATTGGACAGACGGTCGAAGAATAGACCTGTTTGGATAGCTCCCACGTACTCGAGATGTCGAACAGTTACGAGGAGGCATTTGGATGGTTTGGAGTTGGACAAACTATTAGTTTTAGGGCCATAAAAAGTAAATAACTGTGGTTTTTGCTATTATAAGGGTGAGAATATAAAGAAGCAGGTATTCCGATACGGACTTGTCGGTGTGAGTCGGTACGGATCGGTGCCGGATACGCTACATAAAGAAACAGATCAATTTGTCTTTATTGACATAATGGCTTTGAGTTCGTCGGACGATAAACTAGCTAGTTTGAGATGAGAGGAGTCAAAATCAAAAATTCTTTATATCCATAAATACAAAAATGTATACTTAGAAAAGGTCAAATTCTTAACTACACTGACACGGAAATAAAGTGGTGCTTTTGATTTCTGTCGCTTCGGTATGTAGACTAAAGTAAAGAAGCGACTAAGAAAGCTTTAGCCTGTTAGTTGTTATTTTTCGAGTTGCAGCAAAACCCGTCCCAAGCTTTTTTATCTTCATCTATGCCAGCATCCTTTACAATTTTAGTCTGTAATCTCAGAATTTGGTGAATCCTATATGTTTATAGCATTGAATTCTGAGACGACAATAATAAAATAGATACTTAGGTACCAACCTACAGAACGGAGATACGAAGTCGAACTGACACACTAACTGCTCCTAGCTTTCCTCCTAACATATACATGTTAGACGAATTGCTCTCTAAAGTCTGAGACAATTCGTCTCAGCTGTTTGTTGAAGTATTTGAACTTTGCCTATACTGAGGCGACGAGCGCGAAGCGCGTGAATTTTGTGTTTATTTAACAAGCTTAGTTGGCTCTTAATGTTTTAAATATTAAATTAAAAACTTTGAATGAATTCAATCAATTGACTTGTAAATCTTGTAATTTCAATCCTACTGTATTACATTTTACTAAAGCGAAAACAACTTGGAAGAAGCTTGGGTCAAGACAGTGCCTGACCTCCTGGAGGTCTATTTTTATTCTCTAAAATACACGATTGCATGTTTCGTTTCGTTTTTTGTAATTCGATGTATAACAGGACCAAAATTGGCCGAGTCGAAACACACAATCTTGAACAATAATTAACATAGGTTACCTGAACGGATCGAGTTGAAACTCCTACAGATATATATAGTTCAGGACCCGGAATAACATTAGCAATAAGGTATTGAATCTATTTTTGAAAAGGATCTTAAGTTAGTTTTTTTTTTCTTCTTAGAACTTCCAAAATACTTGAGTATACTTGAGTATTTTGAACCAATCTAAGTATTTATAAAGCACAAACAAATCCAGCTTATTTCGTAAGATATTCAATAGCTTGTAATTGTTTAGTCATTTTTACAAAAGTTGGACAGATTTCTCGGAAACCTTCATTAATTATTCTCTTTTCAGATTAGAATCTCAAACAAAATTTATTTTTGGGTGAAATCTTAATAGACTCTCCGTTCGGTCAACAATTTCAGCCACCACGTAATGGATTTATGAATGCTTCAGGGACAGCTTATTTTATCGGTAGGTAAGTAAATGTAAATAAATAGTATGTAATCAAATAATTTATTAAAGTTTTTTCAAGAATAGGCAAGACACAACTAGATTCACATCTTTACTTTAAAAAGTCCTGTGGCAATTTCGTGCATTCTTTCATTCAGTCTTCGTTCACTCACTTGTCAACAATTAGGGAAATTTATAGGTTTGCACGTGTGAAAAAGAAAACGAATGCGTGAACGGAGAAAAATTATTTTCGTATTAGGTAGTTTTTATTTTCCCTAATCCCTCCATGTTTTTTTTGTTCCTAATAGCAGTGTCGGCTTGCGTCGAAATATTCGCTTTTATTTGTTCCTTTATTAGCAGAAAGCAAATGGCTGCCGCTGAAACGAACGCAGAGATTTTAAATATGGGTTTTCAACATTTAAGGAAACCTTTTTCCACAACCACACAATTTCGGATTACAGGAATGAGGCCCCGAGCGATTACTCCTACGTTAAATACTGAAAATACCTGCGGGGATATTCAGATCTACTTCGCTCACCACAATTCCATTCAACAATCACACAAAAACATTATCCTATTTTAACACTGTGTAAGTATGTAATAGTTATTTTTATCCCCCCATCTCGGAAAGAGTATTTTATTTTTGCATATATATGAGCAAAAATATAGCGGATATCCGCTAGAGGATAAAGTAAATTGAATTTAGAACATCGTGCGCACGATGCACGATTACACTCCGATATCGAAGAGCAAAAATACTCTTCTGAGATGGGGGGATGAAAAATTCTTTTCTGTTGTAATACTTAAGAGGGGATGATACCTGATATCGCTTAGCGTCAGCGATCATATTTTTCATAATACTGAAGCATTTACTGTGAGATTAATATATGTTATAGTAAAAAAACCAAAGTTCGTTCTAAACTGTGTAATAAATCGTCGCTTTTCAATAAATACTATAAAATAAGCCTTGATATTTTGTACAGTAAAGAAACAGAATATAAAACAGACAGTGTGTTTTTTAGATTTCAAAACTACTATTATTTTTAAGATAAATAAGCAAGAAACTTGATTTTTGCACATACGCCGCTCTGCTCTGTTCCGCTCCTATGAACGCCTTAATCCTATGCCTTTTTCACAAAATAGTGTCGTAGGGTACCCCCTTAAGTGATTAGCTTAGCAACCCCTCAAGATGCTTGGCGCCCTAACGAGTCCTGTTATAATACCTAGCCTATAAGTGAAAATTATAAGACATCGCACACTGTATTAGGATTGCACAAGTACTCGAATACATTTTCATTGCCAACGACGCTCATAGTATATTAAATGCGAATCCTTCTAGTTGCGATCCGCCCCTACGCGGATTACGCCACTACTGTGGTGGGGATGTGAATGCGTTAACTGAAACATGGTACTAGATATTCAAAAATGTCATGATGATATTATAGCTATATTATTAGCTTTGAAGCCATTAATGTAACTTGGTAGGCACTTCTAATTAAGTTTGATATCTTTGAATCAAAATAGAACAAAGTATGAGGATTCTCGGTAAGATTCTATTAAACATTATTTTGATGCAATAAACTTTATTAAGACAGAGAATTTATGTCAAACAAAGCTTTATTAGCAATGATTTACAAATTAGATTCAGAATTACCGTATTCATTATTCCTTCAGTTATTTATCAAATAAATTAATTATAATTTACTACTAATTACCTATTGTAAGTAATTTCGTACCTGGTTATTCAAATAGTTCAGAGCACTGTGGTCGTGCCGCGCCCGAATTAGAGCTACTTCTGATCGGTTGAGTTTTTTTTTTCGAATAGATTATTACGCTGTTGACCGCAGATGGCCATGACAGCTTTACCGGACTTTTGGCGAGGTCTTACGCAGCCTTTTAGTACCGCGGTTCGAACGACAGTGGCAGAGTAGGAGCGCAGTACTCGAGTCAAGCTCATTACTTATTAAAAACGGAAGTACTTTTCAAATGGTCATGACAATGTTTGTTTAAAAAAAAAGGAAGTAGTTTCTAACATTACCACATCACGTGGTAGTACTAAAAAAAAGAATGCAAATATTTAAGAACATACAAACGGAAGTGCTTTCATATTTAAAATAAAATGTGATCTTTTAAATTGGTGCGGAGAAAAAATAAAATGCTAAGCTTATTTTATTAGTTGAAAAAACAGGTCTGTTTTATGTCGATGCCAGAGGCGTATTGCGGATTCCAAACATTTCCAATGGTTCACTTAAATCCCTCCACATTAACACGTCCCCCTTTCCCCCGCACGCTTTCCCCGCCGGCTTAAGAGGGATTAAAACGCCGCTAACTAAACTCATAAAAATGCCCTCAAATGGAAGTTAGGTTTGCAGTATACAAGGTAAATACTGTGTATCTTTTTAATCGGCTTTATAGGGCTATTAAAATGCTATTTGACCTACAGATGTGTGTAATCTGTATTATCTTGATAATTTTTATATCCGATTTTATATGACATGAAGGTACTTACTTTATATACTCCGTTCACGCTCTTATTTTTCTTTTTGGTTCTCTTTCTTTTCTGTTCACACTTTCGGTTAATAATCGGTTGTCGGCCACGGTCGAAGCTGTCTCACGGTCAGCTGGTGCCAATTTTTCGTTGCAAGGCAACTGTGCTTGATGGACGTCGACGAAGTTGTTGACGGCTAAGAAAAGAAAACATTGGGTGCACCCAATCCTGAGGGAATATTTTAGTTTGGGAACATTTCAATGACGAAGTTAAGTTTTTCAATTACTTTAGGATGTCAATAACTACATTCAACGATCCACTGAGGTAGCAAGGGGGTAGCGGGGAGAGGGTTGTCGGCCTCGATATCCGACAAATGTGAACAGCACCATACTTAGGTACTCATAATATGAGAGCAAGATCCGACACGATTTTTTTCCGGCGGTAGACGGCTGGCAAAACATCCGATATTTCTTGTCAGCGCCGACACAAAATCGATTTCTGACAAGTTTAAATACATAAAAAAAATAGGCTTTATTCGCTGATCAAAGTATATTACATGTATAATACAGTATTTACACTAGTTTTTAAATCTATTACGAATAATAGCTGAAATTCTTCAGCAACCAGTTTATTGGTCAGGTTGTTACAACCAATAAACTGGTTGCTGAAGAATTTAATCTCAAGTGTGAATAGCTTCATATAAAATGCTCTGCCACTGGAACATCCGATTGCAAGTCCCGATATTTTTCAAGTCGTAAAATTCGCATCGCTCTATTTAGAACATGAGTCTTTGAAATGTACTTTCTGTCATTTAGTCTTCATTCTCTCCTCCTCCTCTTCCTCAGCAGCCTTAATTAGTCCACTGCTGGACGCAGGCCACCCCCTCATTCACTCACATGTCAAAAATTGGGTTGTGCATGTGCCAAAAAGAAAATAAGTGCATGGAAGGAGTATAAGGGGGTTTATTGATAGTTAACCATACAACTTCATTGATTGATAGTCACAACGGCTTAACCCCAAAAATACAAGTCATTTGCCAGTTACCTTGTCCAAGTGGTCTCACATCGTTATCCCGGCATATGCATTCGGCCGCCGCAAATGGAGGGAAGCCAAAGTTTAAACGGTGTAGTGAAATACCGCGGGACTACAGATTATGCCGTGGGCTGACTGTCTACTGAAGCGTTAGTTAACTACATACTGTCATGAACTCACGCACTCGCTTTCGCATTCACTTTTTTTTTCAATTATTTAGGTATAATATAACTAGCGGTCCGCCCCGACTTCGACGGGTATATTCTATAGCCTATGTTACTCAATGATAATGTAGCTTTGTAACGGCAAAAGAATTTTTGAAATCGGTTCAGTAGTTTTTAAGTTTATTCGTTACATACAAAAATACAAATCTTTTCTCCATATAATATTAGATAACTGACAATAAACGCATACTTTTTAACACAATTTTTAAGCAATAAAAATATGGAAATAGCTGTAGGTACTATATCCATCTATTTAAGTCATAAAATTGATATAATAAGCTTCAATGCTTACATGAAAAATTATAATTATGCTTTTAAAATTATGAAACTGCTTCCAATTATCACCTAGATGTTTGAATGAGTTGAAAAAGTTAAAATGGTTCATGAAATAAACTGCAGTAAATCACGTTAAGCAGCTGAACGCCATAGAGTTATTTTTATCCTTGAAAATTGTGAACAATATGAACTCTTTATTTTTATTCATACGCAATGAAATATTAAGCGCTCATTAGGGAAGGCCTATGTCCAGCAGTGGACTAATAAAGGCTGAAGATGAATGAAAGTATTAAAGTTACTATTTAAAGATTGGAATCAAGAATTGCATCACTTCGGTAGACCGTGGCCTTTCTCTGCAGAAGCTCTATATCTTGCAGGTCGGCAATCTCGTGGGATGTTCCACGACTTATTTATATGCCGCTGTGCTTTAATTATAAAAGGAAAGATTTCGTTAGAAATTCCATTAACAAAATACATTTACATGCAGTGACTAATTTGAACATGTTCGAAATGGGTTGAGGTTTGTGATGTTTAAAACCTGGAGGAGATTTTATGTTCGTTTTTGTGTTTTTACCCGACTGGGGAGGGTTATTATGAGGTTAGCACCCTATGTTTGTATGTTTATATATATGTTTTTTTTAATGTATGTTCGAAGATTTATCCGTACTGAACCGATTTTAAAAATTATTTCGCTGTTGTATAGTGAATGATCCCGAAATGATCCCACGATTGTTTTTCCGGAGGGACTAGTATTTATCCCGTGAAGCTTAAAAAACAAGAATACTTTTGAAAAATCATGACTGCTATAATAATTTTGGTTATATCTTCGCCAATTCTTATCAGATTGAGATGTTTTTTTCCACGTTCTAATTTTAACCATCGCTATGTGTCGACAAACTAACACTATACACGAACCATTCATGGATGTTACATTATAGGTCTGATGATAGCGAATTTTTTTTTCACGAATAGTTTATCACGTTTTACGGCAATAGTGAAGTACTATTGTACTCTCTACACGACAAAACCCTATGAATATTATTAACGCACGAAAATGTGTGTCAAATTTAACAAATTCAAATAGAGCCTGGAGGCGACAAAGCGTTTTGTCAAGGCGAAGTTATTAACGAAACGGAAATTAGACACAAATGGCGAAGTTTCTGGGTCATTGATCTAATTTTAATGTAACTGGCCTCCCCCGGAAATAATCCTTGCTATCGTGACTTGCTGGTTTGAATAGCGGTTCAGTGCTTTAGAGTAGGTACACATTAGGTGTTTTGAAGCGCGCGCGTTAGTAACGCGCATTTCAAAAACGATCTGGTCTGATACTTCCGTACACACCAAATCGTGTGTCCTCGCACTTAATATAGTCTCCATTGAGACTGGCTTCCACGGCCGTCAAAATTCGGCAATGAATTGTCATTGCACACCGAAAAGCGAGTTTCCGTTCAAGCGCGCGTTAGATTTTGGTCAGAACAATCGTGGTTCGTGGTAGGAGCGCTTTTTCATATGAAAAAGCTTTTTCATATGAAAACGCGCTCTTGGCGCACAGACCAAGCGAGCGAGAGCGAGCGAAGGCTAGCGAACGAACGCTTTTGCGTACCAGTGTGGACGTCATTCCGAAAGCAAGCGAGTCCAAACAAGGGCCTTCGTTCGTCTTCGGCCTTGCTCCGGCGGCTGTCGCTACATGAAAGCAATATGTAACGAACGTACCGATTGTCAAATCCCAATCGTTTGCATTCGCTCGCTCTCGCTCGCTTGGTCTGTACCCGGCATAATGTGTTCTTGCTTTGAGGGGAGGCTGGGCGTCATGATCATCTGCCGTAGGTATGTCAAATGTAGTGTAGGTAGGTCGCCTATGGCCAGGTGGGATGAGACCTTTGAAAGGATGCTGGGCGCGCCAAGATGGCCGAATCCAGTAGACAGGGCAAATACAACCGAAATGACATCTCACCACGGTTGCCCTTGTAGCGACATAATTATGGACCCGCCTAAAAGTCGCTATAAGTCACTATAATTTTTTTTCTCGCTAAATGTGGAATTTTGTCCACTAAACATTCATAAAATCCTCTAGTTCTAGCGACAAAGTCGCTAGAACGGCAACACTGCATCTCACCGTGTGACACAAACATTTGTATGAAAAAAGACGCATTAATTTACGTGGTGATTCACAATACAACTCAAAAAGTGACTCTCGTTTGACCGAAGACCTTCAAAAAGCAATGGTTATTTCTACGAAATTAAAGAAGCTTTTTGGAGCTTCAAAACACCAATTACTAGTTCGGCGGATGAGAAAACATTTTGCGTTCTAATTCATTTAGTTGCTAAGTAAATTTTCGTTTAGAACCCTCACAACTAAAATCAATAAGGAACAAAATGTAGTTTCTGTAAATTTAATATTACAGTTATCATGAAAATCGCATCTATTAGGAAGTAGGTCTACATACCCTCAGGGGAGTAGGCATGACAGGGGTTGACTTGTCAAAAACATCTGGATTTCTGTACATGTTGTGAAAGATTATGGTTTGCCCTTAGAATGCGTTTTTACTCTATGGGTTTGCCTCTTTTCCTGAATACACATACCGTTATACGTGATTGGACCTTATTCAAATAGTAAGATGTTTTTTTTAGTCAAATTTCATAATATTATTTTATACTTTTTATTGGTTTTATGGGACACATAGTGATCTCACGGGAATAAAACTTTTATTGGACCATTTCGAAATAATTTTCGACAAAAAAGACGAAGGAATCATTCAAATTGGGTTACAAACAATATACGGAGATATCGAGAAACATCCTACTTCTAATATTATAAAAGCGAAATAAATACATAAAACATACAGTCGAATTGAGAATCTCCTCCATTTTTGAAGTCGGTTGAAAATGCTTTTTACCCGACTACCGACAGGGGAGGGTTATGAGGTTAGCACCCTATGTTTGTATGTTTCTATTTAAATATACAGAGTTTTGGTGTACCTCTGTTTCGCTCCTTTTGACCTAAGTAATAAACACATGAATACGTGCAAATCTACTAAT
The DNA here is from genome assembly GCA_947086465.1 of Eupithecia exiguata. NCBI lineage: Eukaryota > Metazoa > Arthropoda > Insecta > Lepidoptera > Geometridae > Eupithecia > Eupithecia exiguata. Next base: position 9,418,466 of record OX352240.1, on the reverse strand, counting down.
TTACATGTTGACTAGCTGCCGCCTGCGGCCTTGCCCGCGCTTTTCGTTTATCCCTATAAGCTTAAGACAAACGACGTAGCTTTCTATTGGTAAAAGTATTTTCAAAATCGGTTCAGTAAATCCAGAGATTAACCCTACAACCTCACATACTCACAAATTTTACCTCTTTATAATCTCATCTCACTAATATTATAAATGTCAAAGTTTGGATGGATGGATAGATAGATGGATGGATGTTTGTTACTCAATCACGTAAGAACGGCTGAACGGATCTGGATGAAACTTGGCACAGAGATAGATTATAATTTGGAATAGAACATAGGCTACTTTTTATCTCGGAATTACCACGGGAACGGGAACTACGCGGGTGAAACCGCGAGGCGCTGCTAGTATTAATATAGATATGGATTATTTTTGGAATTTTATATGAACTATCTAAGATGATAGAATGAAGAAGAAGATCCTTCAATTTCTTGGCTAACTGAAACCCTAAAATATCCTGGTCCCATTTCTTCAAGATAAATTTCTTGAAGTTTCCTTAATAAAACTAAATAGCGGAATACTCGGTCTTTGCTTTAAACAGACCGTAAAGATACCGCAGCGCCTCGGCTAGTTAAATTAATTAAAGTCAGCTTCTAACTGTTATTCTCCACTATAATGATATCCACAGACTTGTACCGGGCGATTTTTTAAGTTAGATAACTTTGTCCACCCTTTTTTAGGGTTCCGTACCCAAAGGGTAAAACGGGACCCTATTTCTAAGACTTCGCAGTTCGTCTGTCCGTCTGTCACCAGGCTGACAGCGGAATCTTAGTAAAAGGGTCTCGTTTTACCCTTTGAGTACGGTACCCTGAAAAATTACATAGTTACAAAGTTATACCTACATCTTATTTTTAGATAAAAGTATCATAGGAATCAATCATAATCTAGGCAGAAAGAGACCTAATTATCAAAAATTCCTTTAAATTGTAGTGAACGTTATTAACAAGCCATTTCGTTAATTTAAGTTTAAACATATTTCCATCAAGTTGTTTTATTTATACTAGTAAATTATCGAATACCTTAATAAATGTAATATTATGTGCTTTTGTGGAACAACCGACCCATAAACTATGCAAAATTAAATACATGAATAATTTGTTCATACGAAAACATTATGCAAACCTAAACACTTATTTTTACGACTAAACCTACCTTAAGGGCAGGATATTCGATCCATTTTGTGAAAAGGACAGGCATAGAATTTTGTGTTCACAAGAGTGAGATAGGGCACAGCAACGCAAGCCCAAAAATCAAGTTTTTGCTTATTATCAAAATTAAAAAAGGTGTTGAGAAAAACTAACCGTAGAATATTCTTCTAAACGTCGTTGCCTATTTTCTGACATGTTTTTTGAGAGTAAAACGTTAATACACTAGAAGTACAACAACAAAAACAACAAAAAACTATCCTTTCCTCGTAATTTTTATCATCAGGTGAAGTGACAAATATCGTGTTTTGAACCGTAGAATAATCAATAATGTTAATCCAACTACAACATAAATTTTAGTCCAATCAAAACAAAGGATATTTGATCGTTTAAAATTGAATCGAAAATTGACTAAATTCGAATATCCTGGCCTTAAAAGAGGAAAGTGTGACATTGATGGAGGAGCCGTAGAGCGTAACTTATTACGTATAACCTAACGTAGGCCGATTCAGCAAAAGCGTCGCATCTTTAGTCAGCTCAAAATTAATGAAGTAGGTACTTGCCTAGTGAATGTGAATTACCTACTTTAATTTTCCCTTTCGTATGGACCGCTATCAAGGAATCACCCTGTACAGTCAGCGAGAGCTTCTTTACATTCGGGCCACAAAGACATTGGAATGAAGGCGTTCTCTTCCAGTACAAATATTATTCTGGAATTTAATCAAATTGTTTCATTGAATACAGAATAAAGTCTTGAATAAGAATTTTCCCTCTGTGTTTTAGTTTAATCAATTGTCACGTGTATTTATTTTATTTGATTCCATTTTAAATTGTCTTTTTGTTACGAGTGCAATTTATAATACGTTCGTATTTGTTTTTTTGACTTTGTAGTACTTACAATTTAACAGCCCAAAAGTGTGCTATATACTTTTTTTATAAATTAGAACTAAACTTATTCCCATAAATTGTCACTGATCTTTTAAATAAAAAAAATATATTTAATAAATCATTATTTTTCCCGCAAAACTCAGACTGACGGACAGACCTGTCTGTCTAACAGACAGCGGATGCTTATTAAGGGTCATGTTTTCATCCTTCAGTACGGGACATTAAAACCAACAAAGAAGGAGGAACAGCCTCCTTCTTTTTTGAAGTCGGTTAGAAAGAGTTATCAAAAACTGAAGTACGAAAAAAGTATTAAATTCGCCTCGTGTGCAAGTCAAAGTCAAGAACTCGTGTTATAAAAGATAAAAGATAAGATAAAAAAGTTTATTTCCAGAAAGCTTATACCTAAACACCTATAAGAGCTTAACATTACATAATTATGACTTCAGTGGTGACAATTTTAGGTGGTTATGAAGGATAACAATGACCCCCGCACTAGGCTAGGCCTGTTTCGCGGGGTATCGAAAACATAGTTTGTTTGCCATCACAGAAAAAAGGTAGTACACTAACAAAATTAAGCGAAAACAATAGTGAAACAAAGGAGATGAGTGCTACAAATACCAAAAACCTATTATAAAGCTAGAAATAATGAACACTATCAATATTATATCTTTGATATAATACGATAGCTATGGTGATATTCATCCGCTTCTCAAGTAATAATAAATCTGTTTCGACATCCTCTTAGGCTTTCAGATCTAGAGCCTTCAAACTTTTCTTGTTATAAAAACTCAGCGTTTTAATAAAAGGTCCTAAGATATTCTGCTGAACCTGCGATGTTCACGCCATCTTTATTGAAAAAGTTCAAGGTAGGTAAAATAGGAGAATGGAGTTTTGGGTCTATCTGGCTTGGCTGTTTGTCTTGACGACATGCACCAATCTGTTATAACTAAGACAAAAAAAAGGTTTTGGGAAATTGTTATCTATAGGTAAGTAGGTACTTCGATTTAGAATCCAAGATATTTTATGTCAGCAAACATTTATGAATGAAAACTTAACAAAAACGGATAACAATAACAGACAACAAACAAGGTTATCACTAAAAACTAAAACACAAACTTCAAACGCATAATCTCACATGCAGATTGAAAAATGTTTAAAGTTGAATTCGAAAACGAACGAACAATTAAATGATGAATTGGTTTTGAAAGCTTTCAAAACCAAAACTTTTTTCGAGCTTTCGTGCTTCGTTGATACCAATGTCGTTAAATATTTTCCACCAATATTCCTTTGGTTTTGGAAACCCTCTTTATACAAAATGTATCCAAATTTTTGTATCGGAGTATAGGTCACAGATGTTTACTATAGGTACCTAGGTACTAGCCTACTTAGTCGTTCTAGAAGTTATTTATGTGTCGAGTCTATGCAAAATAATTTATAGCCAATAAACCCAAAATACACGGCAATTTTACTTAAAATATTTCGTTGCCGTTGTATAAAAAATCCCGAGTGCAAACATTCAGGCAGCCTGCCAAAAGTTAAAAACTTTAGCAAATACTTGGTTACTCCTCACGCTATTGTAAGCCGACTGCAATGGAGGTCAATTTTTCGGCTATGAAATACTTAATAACCTAATTACTAGCTTCTGGTCCAAGTTAAGTAGGTTTTTTTAGTTTTCCTTGTACCCAGATCAAAGCGCTCGCATGCGTTGCTTTTGACCCAGATTCAGGGGCCAGATAATGTTTCCACTCATCAACACATCAACCGGCTTTTACCAGTACACTTCTGGATATAGGCATCCCTATACAGGGTGTAACAAAAATGAAGGACCAAACTTTTAAGGCCTTAAAGTTCGCTCCATCATTTTTGTTACACGGGAGTTCAGTTTCGATCACAGAACACGGGAAAAATATTTAGCGCCTTATTGGATCTTGTCATTAGGGCGGTACCTAATAGAATCATTTAGAATCATTTATTCACTTGTTACATGTTGTTGTGTGCAAGGATCTTATGACAATTTCTAGTATCAAACATGTACCCCGTTGGGGCGCTACAAAGTAACTTAAAACTAGATATATCTAATTTAAAGAGTTAACTTATACTATAGTATTTATCATGTGTCTTAATTGTATTACATTTACAAAAAGGCAAATATTATAATCCTCACGCTGGACATGCGGTTTAAGGATCGCAATAAAGTTCATTTCAGCTTGTGCCTCTCCGTCAAAGCTCTAAAAGTCCAACAGCTGTCTTTTTGCGTCGAAATAGAGGGCATCTCTTTCTACACGATGCAAACTGAGCGAGACTTCAGATCCATAAAGACAGAAAGTGTGCTTGCAGTGTAAACAGGCTATAAAGATTAAAGGGAAGACTTAATATATTCATACATAAAACTGCAAAATCTCTATACTCTTCACTACTTCCCTTACCTATGACTTCTTACCCCTCGTTTTCACCAAGAAACATGTTTACAACTAGTTGCATACAAAACTTGTCAAAAACTTGTCTCAAACATTATTTCGTTCACACTGTGTAGCCAACAAGTATTAGGCAAGTTTATAACACATCTGCGTTTACACTTATGTCTACAACATGTTTTAAATTTGTCTGATACATGGACAGCGATCTGACTACAAAAAACAGGCGTGTTTTTGATAAGTATTGTTTAATGGTGAAAACGAGAGCTGTTTAATATTATTTAAAACAAGTATTATACTCAATCCATCCTTGTTGGATAAATTTTAAACCTTTACTATAAACAACAAGTATCAATAAACATGTCCAAAACATTTAGACAACTAGAAGTTAACAAATACATGTTTCATACATGTATATGTATTTTCGTTTTTTTTTCTCACTCGTATACAAGTTTGGTATACGAGAGAGAACAAAAAACGAAAACACTACATAAAACTTGTAAAATAGGTACATGTTTTATACCTTGGTGAAAACCGGGGGTTAAAGAAAATATATCTGAAACGTACACCAATATAGTTGGTTTCAGAATAATGGACTCTAATCCTCTTAGCAGGGGTCTTAGTTTTGTTTATCGAAAGAGAACGGCCAGAGATTAAAAGGGAAAGAAATAAGTACTGCTACAGAGACATTTCGCGTTACGTTAGGCTCGACACATTTTCTTTGAATTGTTTCGGTAAGGTTTGGGAAGGATTTGCCATTTTTTTTAAAATAAAAATGGCCAGTTACCTTGTACGCCTTACAAACCGAGAACTGTAGATAGATAGATAGATAGATAGAAAATGCTTTATTGCACACATAACTTAAAAATAACAGACAAAGATAAAATGGAGTACATAAGAAAAATGTGACAATTGGCGGTCTTATCGCTCAGGAGCGATCTCTACCAGACAACCGTGGATGGATAGGATCGTTGGATTGAACGGGGATCTGTGTATTAGTATGTAGCTAATATAATTACAAAATTCTAATACAATTACAATATCAAATCTTAGTACATACAACATATATCTCACTAATATTATAAACGTGAAAGTTTAGATGGATGGATAGATGGATGGATGTTTGTTCCTTTATCACGCCAGAACGGCAAAACGGATCTGGATGAAATTTGGCACAGAGATAGATTATAGTCTGGAATAGGACATAGGCTACTTTTTATTCCGAAATTTCTACGGGAACGGGAACTACGCGGGTGAAACCGCGAGGCGCTGCTAGTTATACATATAACCTACCAACTATAATTACTGTATACAAACACAAGTGATTGAAAGAACTAAAAACCAGCTTTCTTTATCATCATCATCACCATCAGCCTATAGTAGTCCACTGTTAGAGGAATATAAAACTCCCTCCTCTTTTTCCGAAAAAATCTTAATAATTTTATCATGCAGATTGCTTTTTGCGCTACACATTGTAACGACGTCTGTGGCGCGGTGGTCGAAGGTCCGCCTGCGACGCAGGAGGTTGCGGGTTCGATTCCCGCCTCGGGATAAGTGTTTGTACGATCTGCAGATTTTTGTTCTGAGTGTTCTGGTCGTTTTCAATGTAAGATAAAAAGAACTATGTTTTGTATTGTAATATGTATATCAGTTATCTAGCACCTATAACACAAGCTCTGCTCAGCTTGGGGCTAGATAATGCTGTGTGAATTGTCCAGCATTATTTATTTATTTTTATTATTTATTGTAGAATCGCTCATGGTTCCGGAGCAGTGTTTGATGGGTCCAGTTACCTACGTTAACAGAATTTATTTAATTTTTTTCTAGGCTACCAAAATTTAATTAATATATATTTTTTTTAAAAGTATTTGAAATAGAAACGTGGGTATTCTACTCTTACATTTAAAATGCGTTCGTTGATCGATTAATGCTAAACAGCAAAGGGTTTTTTTTAGATCCATCAAACCTTGTGCGGATTTTCCTATTCAAACTTATAGTGTTCCATATTCGTATCAAACAATACGATATTGTGTACAATTCTCACAAAAGCACAAACCATTGTACTATTTACCCCTCCCTAAACTTGTATCGCATTCTGATTTTGCTTTTTTAAAGCATTCGTTGCCAGTAAATACTGAACCAAATACAAGTAAGAGTAAAACGTGGTTCAAGCTCTGACATGTAGCGTTAAGGTGGGCGTGAACCTCTAAGCTCCCATACAAACGTAGTTTATTGCTATATGTAAATAAATAATGCTGGACAATTCACACAGTACTATCTAGCCCCAAGGTACTAGATAACTTAATATATACTTAATATATACACTTAATATAATACAATATATATAAATATATATTATATAAATATATATACTTAATATAATACAATAGGTACATAGATAAATATTTTTTATTATATCTACATAGAAAACGACCAGAACACCCTGAACAAATGTCCGTAGATCGTACACACATTTGTCCCGAGGCGGGAATCGAACCCGCAACCTCCTGCGTCGCAGGCAGACTTTCGCCCACCGCGCCACATCGGTCGTCGTACTTTTGGATTCATTTTTAAACTACACCCTTTATTGCAATGATATTTTGCATATAGGTATATATTTTGCATGTACTATAACAAATTGCTATGTTTGTACCATTTTAGTTTTTCAAATTAAATAATCATCATTACGAGAGCGAAAATTCATTTCAATTCATTTTGAAACGATTTAATTTCTTTCGCTCTCATTTAATGATGATTTTCTTCTTTAAAAAACTAAAACAGTGCTAATATAGCTATTTCTTATCCGATTATGTATGCAAAACTTCAATAAAATAGGGAACGTAGTTTTCAAATCAGTAGTAATCCTAAAATATTTTTTTCCCTTATAGATTAAAAAAAAATAGATTTAAGTTTAAGTAAATATTAGTTGTAATTATTTAATTCAGTTGTTCATAAAATAATCTTATTTTCTATAGATACCTAAATATATTTTTTTCAATAATAAAATATAAAATATCTTTTTCTCTGATTCTAAAAACACTTTTCACTTGAAAAGCAGGTGATTTTAAAAATCACAAAAGCGTGGCCTCTGCTGGAATACCTAGCCTTAATTTATTAATATTTTCAGTGTACTAGATACTACTGTGTGAGTTGTCCAGCATTTTATTAGTGTGCATCGGTATAGGATACCGAATAAAACGCTCCTCGCTTGCAACAAGAACCATAGACCAACAACTTTCTAGAGCAGGTCCTAGAGGCGCGTCAAAGAAAAATCGCTACAATTTATTTGGCGAGGCGGCCGAATAGAAAGTTTCACTGTCCGCCATTACGACCCTTTCTCAATGCTCTTATGTAATCACCTCGATTAATTTGGGTACTAGTTGCAGGCCGCGGGTTTTCTCCTCGTTCCATACGACGAAAAAACCCGCTTGTGATGGAAAAATGTTAATAAATCATTTGGAAAGGATCTGTAGCTCGTTTAGTTACTTGTTATTGTACCAGGGAGGCAGGAGTGCGGGAGGAATGGCGACAGATTGTGAGGCCTGCCACTACCCCTGATATGGCAACCACAAAGACTCTGGTATGTGAGGCCGTACCAGACATATCTACTCGTATACAGTTATTGTAACGCCACAGTTTGAAACGCGACACATTCATCGTCCCTCTAAATCGCGCGCAAGCACGCACCTCAAGGACACTTAGTAGTGAACAATTATGTCCTTGATGCGGATCTGGGGGGCAATAAATGTGGCGCTACAATTGTCGTAATGCAAGTGTATGTCTGGTGTGCAGCCCCGCTAAGAGAGGAGAAAGAAACGAAAAAGCGGTGAACGTTGTAAGTAGAGGCATAAAACACACAAATCTCTAGGAATTCTCGGAAGTTCGCTCGAGTGGATCATCCGATGAAGATGATATTCATTCATATGGTTTTTTTGCTATTCTAGTACGTAAGTCGCACGGGGGCAATTTTCTACGAAAACTTAATAATGTCCCAAAAGTTTTTTCGCCCACGACGGAACTTGAATGCGCAACCCTCCCTCAGTCCGGGAGCTATCGGCGCTTGAGTCCGAACTAAGTACCAGAGTTTTTCGACTCCTACGTCACTTGACTTGAGGGAGGGTTGCGGCTTCAAGTTCCGTCGTAGTCGAAAAACCTTTTGGGACATTTTGTGGGGAGGCCTTTGCCCAGCTGCGGGATGACCAGGGCTATAAATAATAATAATTAAATTTTCGTAAAAGATATTCATATAATATGTAATGGTCACGGATTTGGCCTTCCACTCCCGTTAAAAAAAGCCAAAATCCTGTATACCTAATACTTATAGAAAAACTTGAGTTCGAATAACGAGAAACCAATTTTATAAACTAAAGCTCACTGTGAACTTTGTTTTAGTCTGAGTGATTTATCATGTATTTGAAATACAAGTTAAATATTTAAAGCTTCGGGCTTAAACTTGTCTAAAATAGATCAGATGTTCAGAGAGTCTACAAAGGTAGGAAAGTTTTTAAACACAAAAGTTTGAACGGACAAAAACGCTTAGAATTATTTAATTTTAAAGCGTTGGTTGCTAGCTCGCTAGTCAACCAACTCATGCTGAGGCAGAGCCATTTTGTTACTGGACTTAAATTTTTGTATTTAAGCCAATTTTATTATGTATTTTTGTGTAAGTATGTGTAAGTCTTTTAACAAATAAATTCTATTCTATTATATTCTAAAAACACTTTTTCGTGTTTTCATCATCATCATCAACCTATATTAGTCCACAGCTGGACATAGGCCTCCCCTAATGACCGCCATAGCGCCTTGTCTTCAGCTTGCCGCATCCCGTATCTGCCTGCAGTCTTTCAGATCGTCATCCCACCTGGCCGGAGGGCGTCGTACACTACGTTTGCTGAGCCGCAGTCTCCACTCAAGAACCCCATTGTTTAACGGTTCTTCGCGATATAAGGCCGGCCCACCACAACTTCAGCTTGCTAACTATTGGAGCTATGTTGATAACTTTCGTAGATACTCGTTAGATTTTATTATAGGTACATTTAATATTAAACCCTAATAAAACGCATAAAATAATAAAGTTGTAAAACACGAAACTTTGGTCAGTCAAAACATTATTTAACGATTTTTTTATTATAGTATATTCTAAGGTTATTTTCGCGAGAACTCATAAAATTGAAGCAATTGAAATTCAAAAACATCCATATAATTTCAATAGAGAAGATGGTTGGAGAGTACCTGCTGCTTGGGATCCAGTCCTACATCGAGTCAGGTCCCACACCCAGCAATCCATAGCTACAACCCATCAAGACACTGTTAGTGATTACTGCGTACATACGGAACGTTATAATTAAAGTTGTATAATTATTATTGACGGTAGATATGCAAAATTCAAATTACTTGTAAAGACAAACGTCACCTCAGTCTGCCTGTGACCATGGAAGCTGAAAAGCCTCCGAAACGTTAGGTTATAAACAAAATATAAAATATACGCGATCAATCCGGTTAAAACAGTGATTTTTTTATTGTTTTCGTTATAAATAACCAATTTTTTATGATTTTTGTTATTGTTTATCATTATTTGAAACATTTGATATTATACGCTGATACGAACACATAAATTTAATAGGTGTTATTAATGACAGGGATCCATTCACAAAGGCCTACATTATTTTGGGAATCAAAGGCATTGTAATGAAATCAAAAACCGTCTGATTACGGGCTGTTTGGTGATTTAATTTAGCATACAATATTTAAAATAGATTATTTCACCTCACCGAACCAGTTTCTACGACAAATCCTTTTCCATCCAAGCCATAAGGTTGTGGAATGCACTACCAGAGTCCACTAGAAAAGTCCAATCCTTGCCAGTTTTTAAAGCTCGTGTCAAGGAGTTTTTCCTTTCAGAAAAGTGAATAATGGTACTTTACTTTGACTATTTATTTATTTATTTAAGTAGTTAGTATATTATGTTATTTATCTAAGTTAGGTCTTTTAGTATTAAATACATATGTATTTTAGATAATCTTAGGTACACCCTCTGCCTTTCTTAAATGCACAATTCTTTCCATCCCAAGGTTGCCTGGAAGAGATCGCTTCTAAGCGATAAGGCCGCCCATTGTACTTATCTTATGTGATGTCTCTTTGTTATGTTATTTTCTTGTGTACAATAAAGAATTTTTGTATTGTATTGTATTGTATTTCTTTCATTTTTGAACGTTTGTGGTAAATATTCTAATAGGGTGAATAAGCATTTTAGTATTTAAAAGTAAAAAAAAAACACAAATGAGTACCTATTTAAGTTTTTTTGTTTTACAAGTATTTAGAACAGAGCAGCGTTCTAAAATACTTGACGACCTCTGTGGAACAGCGAGCGAAGGTCCGCCTGCGACGCAAGAGGTTGCGGGTTCGATTCGTCACGTTAATGTTAAACGTCCTGACTAACATCGTACCTACTATTTCATGGTGTTAAAAACAGATAAAAAGTCTAAAAATTTTGAATTAAATTTTAAAATTTTATTCAAAATTATAAAGTAAAGTATAGTATAGTAAAGTATAGTTTAGGCCTAAACTATACTCAATAATATATTTTCAGATAAGAAATGAAATAAGTTCCCAAACATTTTCTGTTTCGGTGGGACTCGAACCCGCGCCCCACCTTCAGTACGGGTGTGCTCTAACCAACTAAGCCACGAAACCCGTAGTCGGTTCAACCGAAAATATTTGCGACCTCTTACGGACTATGGAGCCACCGGCTAGCTAACCGAAAATTTTTGGGAACTTATTTCATTTCTTAGAGATACCCAAAGTGCGGGTAAGCACTATAACAAAAAACCTTATATTTTTAATGTTTTTGAAGTAAAATACCCTATTATTAGTGGGTACAATAATGTGAGCGCAGCTAACGCTCTTAGCCCTCCATCATAATTCGCTGGTACTTGGTACCTTTCCATTACAAGGTATCTCCCGCCACCTCTCAATCTTCCGCCAATATGCGAAGCTCAAAGATTAATTTAACTTTCATTCCAAGGTGAGCATCCACTACCCATATCACGTCGGTATAAGTCAGAGTGTTTGACATTTATCTGAGCTCAGTACAAGTTCATGCCAATAACATTTACCCATCCAAATTGGATCGTTATTAAGTGGAAACTTGTTAAATTATGTAGAATTTAATTCTCATTAGAGGTTTTGAGGAGAAAGGGAAAATATATAGATAAATCTTTTATTTGCTGATAGTTCTGTATAGTGTAAACGGGTGACAAAAAAAATGCAATCAAACAAAAATGGATTTATTATTCAAAACACATAACCACATAACCTCTTGCGTAGTCGGGTAATAAGAAGAATAATTAAATAAAGAATATACAATGCTTGAAAATTGGAAAAAGGTTTTATGTTTTCTTAAAAAAAAATTAAGTAAAAGTTTAACATCTGAAGGTCTGAATGATCAAAAGTGTCAATTGGGACACTGTGTCCTAATAAATTTTGTCCGTATCGTGAGCAACTCATACATACCAGATAATTACACTACCACACACACACACACAAACTAACATCAAGTCCAGGCACACATTTTTTTTTTATTTCTGTATATTCTGTATGTACTGAACATAACGATAGGGAAGATCGGGGCACTCTAACACAAGTATTTTTTAAAAAGAAACAGAAAAAAAGAAGCTTAAAAGAGAACCCAAATTAATGTTATTGTAACCTAATATGTGCAGAAATAAAAAAATTCATTGTAACTTTTTTGTAACCCAAACTTAACATAATAACACTAACAATTTTGTCTAACATTCTCAATTTGTGGGGACGCGTCATTCGCGCCTTTTCGAGCTGCACCGCAGAGGGAGCGCAGTGAATGCGTTAATAACTTCTTACTTTATAAATGACAGCTGGTTTTGCAAACGTTTTTGTACGTAGGTATACTATTGTATTCCTTCCATCATTTATTCACAAAAGACATCACTAGAGAAAGATACAAGTAAAGCTGTGCGTCCACCGGATCGACTTCGGAATCGTACGCAGATATCACAGTAGGGTTTCGTCTGCAGCACAAATACGTGTAGGAAACACGACTTACGCCATAGTGGGCTAGTTTCCTAGATAATCTAATTAGTCGTTTAGATTGTCAGAAGTTAGGTACTGAAAAAGAATTTTTTCTTTTGTCAATTAACCAAAAAATTATGAAGATATAGCCGTATAATGTTTCGCGTGACGTCACGCCGGGCGACACTTTTTAGCGATTTTGTGACGTCACAACTAAACTTTGGCGTAGGTACTGTATCTTTGTAATTTTTTGTATGATTGATAAAAGAAAAATTACGTTTCAATATCTTCTTACTGACGGACTTATTCAGTTTTTTAGTAAGCTTGGTGCTAGATGATGCTGTGTGAATTGTTCAACATTATTTATAACTAATAAAATTAATTCATTTTTAAATACCTATTAAATTTCTTCCCACTTACACGCAACACTTTGATCTCCATATCAATATGTCCCCATCCTATCAGTGTTTCAGTTCCAGTTACGGTCACATTGAGGAAGATACGACCTTTCAGGAACGGAAAGTTCTTGGGGATTATGTATGAAGGTACCGTCATATTCGTCAAATTGTATATTCCCTGAAAAAAAGAGAAGTTTATTTAACCTTAATTTTCACAGGTCACATATTCAATATTCATAAATTATGTAATAATTATAAACGAGTAAATAAGGTTCCAAATGAATACAAAAAATAAAATTATCCATTTTCACGCCTAAAAGGCTGAACGCATCTGAATGAAATTTGGCGTGGAGGTTAACTACTTCCAGCGGACATAGGCTTCTTGAATAGTGCGTGCGCAACCGCGGGCAAGTAGCTAATAATAAATAAATTAAATTTATTTTACATCATAATAATAGGTATCATCAATTACATTTTAAGGGACGGATTGCGCGCTAATAATAGAAGTCGTAAATGAATCAACACCATCAGCCCATACAAGTCATACGTTACATCGGCTTATGAGAGCGAGGGCATAGCATAGAGAGTGCATCAGTGATTGACAAACTGTGTGACAGCACGAGCGGGGTCGTATTGCGGTGAGCGAAGCAAACCGCCATGCGACCACCTCTTCGTAGCAAGGCGAGTAAAGCGAGCCGCGCTACGTGACCGCAAACTACTGGCAATGTCGGATTGCGGTGAACGAAGTGAACCGTAATACACCTCACCAAACGCTACAGCACACCCTTTATTATGGGTATCGTTTTCGAATAACATCAACACAACACACAATCTATGTATTCGATAGATTACGAAAAAGATGTCCATTTCCAAATCAAAGATCGCTGACATTATTTTAATCGTCAAATTTACTCATAATAAAATTTGGCGATTAATAAATCTCAGCAAGCTTTCTTCTTACGACAGAGAAAAATTTAAGAAAAAGAACAGTATACCTTACACATAACCGCCGCGAGCTACTTGCAGCTCGCGCACAACATATCAACTAGTTTAGTTTATAAACTAATTCTCCATGTTTATGTTTAGTTTTGATTGTTTTGATGTAGGTACTCATGTGTGAGTCATTTCTACTAAGATGAGGAAGTGTGATGTGATTTTATTCTTACCCGTTGAAAAGGGCAAGTCCGATTCTGGAATGCAACCCGCAGTATTGGCCCGAAGAAAATGCCCTTCAATATGGCATCGCAGATTCGATAATGTAGCTCCACAAACGACCTTTTGTAAACGTTTGTTAGGAACCCAAAGAAGTAAAAATTTAACTGTAAAAAACTGTATGGTAAATAAAAATACAGGATGTAGCAAAAATGGGGACGAAATTTTCAGGAGGGGTTCAACTGTTTTTTTAAACTATGTTGGGATTTTTTATATTTTCCGTGTTCTGTGATCAAAGCTGAACCCCGGATAGGTTAATCCGGAAAGGTTAGTCCTTCATTTTTGTTACACCCGGTATAAAATCATTAATTTTCGACCATTATATGATCGATCAAGGTATTTGATGCCATTGGTGTCAATTCATACATACATATGCCACACAAAACTAACATGCATATTATGCATTTAGAACATCCAATTCTCTACTCAGCTGCGCACGGCTTTAGTACAGTACTAAAATTAGTAAAAAAATATAGTTAGTTGATAGTTTTGACATTATTTAATTGACGGGAGTAAAAAATCGTTTGCAATAGTATCGTTGCAAAACTCTTATGCGCTGTAATTTTATGTAGAGCTTTATTTGTAAACAAATTTAAAGAAAGCCGTCACCTACTGTCACGTTGTTGTCGAAAGCGTCGACTAATTCAAAGTTGAGGCCGACGTAGTATTGGGGATCGTTACGACCGTAGCGCCGAGCCGTCATCGTCACGTCTTTCAAGTAAGACGTATTATACCAGCGAATTGAAGGGTGTTCGGTTTCAAAAAAACGGTCCTATAAAATAAATGGTGACTTATAGGTAGAGATCTTACAACTTTATGCAATGCCTAAGCATTCTCAGGGTCAGAAATCTCCTAATGAAAGAAACTCTAGATAGTGCTTGCGGTGCTATTTGCACGGAGATTTATTTATTTTCTTTTCTTTTATTCGGAGAAAAAACCGTTTTACACTCTTTATGAGTAAACTTACACAATAACTAATAACCATTCAGGATGTTCTGGCATATAAAAGCTAAAAAACTGCTTGCTTGCGGGGGAAGATAGAGGAAATAGAGGCACAGCTCTCTCTTGTTAACACTAGTAATTACAATTAAGAAATTATGTAAGACAAGAACTGATGAGAAAAAAAGCAAAAGTTACTGATATAATGGTTTCAACCAAGACACTTTTGACACGCATTCCTCCCGTACTATTCGTACCATCTGTAGATTTTTCATCAATGGTTCGTTAATGCTAAAATATGTCATTCTGAGATCATTGATACGGGAAGTGATTAATTTAGCAGAATTAGGTTAGGGTCCAGGGGATGCAGTCTCTAGTAGAGACTGCATCCCCCAGCGATCGGGACTTTACGATTGATAAGTAGAGTACCGATCGCTATATTCGGAGGCCGCGAAGGGAACGGGCGGCAGGACCTTGTCGAAAACAATTCAGTACGTCTATAATAGTTTTTATAGCTCAAAGGATTAGCAAGCTGAAGTGGCAGTGGGCTGGCCATATCGCGAGAAGAACCGACAACCGGTGGGGTAAACGTGTTCTTGAGTGGAGACCGCGAACATAGTGTAGGACGCCCTCCGACCAGGTGGGATGACGATTTGCGAAAGACTGCTGGCAGATGCTGGATGCGGCAAGCTGAAGACAGGTCTCTATGGCGCTCATTAGGGGAGGCCTATGTCCAGCTGTGGACTGATATAGGCTGATGATGATAATAGTTTTAGCCGCACGGCTAGTGATTACGTGTGTTGTTACTTAGACATGATATTTTTTTTGAGCTAACTGCAACGCAGCCAGCGTCTTGGGGACGACGCTTCCGACTGGTAGATATTGATATGGAGCAGTTGAGCTGCATACATAAATCCATACTAATGTTATATAAGCGAAAGTAACCCTTTTTGTCTGTCTGTATGTTACATTTCCACGCCTAAACGACTGAACGGATGTTAATAAAATTTGGTAGAGAGGTATACAAGATCCCGGGGACGGACTTGGGCTAATAGAAAAACAAGTGCAATGCCGCGGCAGAAGTAAGCAGATAATAACTATTTCTTACCTTCTCTGTCCAGCACGTTAGTAATACTGCTGACATCACGGCGCAAGTTAACAACAGTGAAGTCATTTTAGAACTGTCAAAAATGCTGTTGGAAGGCTCAAACTTATTAAGGTATTTCATAATAATGCTGCTGCCGTACTATAGAACTGGGTAGATCACGATGTGCCCAATGAGGCGTTTTATCTAAAAATTTACCTAGATGAACCTTCGATCTGTATAGGGTGCCACGTAACATTTATACAAGCCGAAAGGGAGGGAGGAAAGGTGATTTTAGAATAATTTGTAGATCTACGTTTTTTTTTTAAGAAATTAAAAACTTTTTCTTCATGTTCGTGTTTGTTTATGTGTATTCAGATATACTTAGACTGTGTAAGTATATCTATGTATAAACTGACCTATGAAGTGAATAAGTAGATGTCGGCTCAATACGAAGATATTACGCAGATGAATACCTAGAGGTTGTCATTAGATTGTGATATCTGACATCCATACTATATCTATAGGTACTATTATATACTATACTATTCTATACTATACTATATCTATAGGTACTATTCTATATATTATATTTTAATAAAAAATTCGAATGTAACTCTGTCTGCCTATCTGTCTGTTACCATTTCACGCAAAGCGGCTGAACGAATCTCAGTGAAATTTGGCTGTCAGGAAGGTTAATGGTATCCCATGATAAGTCAGTGCGAAATAAAAAAAATCATTTTTAATTTCATATATACAACTAAGCACGTTCAATGCCATTTAAAGTGACGGACCCATGGTCAAAGCGTTTCTTTTCAGTTTGTCGAATATTTTTCCAATATTACTTGAAAAAAAAATGTCTAATATATTTTTGCCAACTATGTACGTGTCGGTACAAGTACCTATTAGACATCAAACATAATACTCACTTATCTATGTTCGGCTGTATGTGCATTTTTAGGGTTTCGAGATCGGTTTCGAAACCCTTACGGTCTCGCTCTGTCCGTCCCCACTCCCCAGTCTTCTCTCTCTTACAGTCTTTCTTGAATATCTCAGTAACTGCTGTAGCTATTAACTTGAAATTTGCAAATAATAATACGTTTTGTGTGCCATTACTAATTTCAAGAAGAAAAAAATACATACATAAATGAAAAATTAACATGAAAATTTTCAGTCCAAATTGTGATGTTGAAATTTCAAAAGAGACCTATGGGGGCAAATGGGGTGTCAAACGAAAGGTATCGATTTGTACATTTCAAAACAGTTTTTGAAATGTTTGTAGATTTCATACTTTTTGAAAAAAGTCGAACATTTTTCAGTTTGAATTAAAAAGCAAAGTCTAACCGGTGGGCACACATTTGTATAGTTGGCAAATTTTTGAAACCCTTGGCGCATGAGTTACACTTACACTTGACGGATCTTGTTTTTATTAAGTTTGTTTTTTTAATGGTTATGCCGCTTACACAGCGTCGATAATAAAACAAAAAAAATACTCCCGAATTCCCGCTCCCATAATACCTACGTATTTATTCGTAGTTTTATTTTATTTATTATGTATGTTTTTTTGTTACACCAATTTCTCCGTCGGGATTAAAATATAAAAATATTCCCGAGGGATTCATATTCGCCGTCTCTCAAAACTTAAAAAAAAACCGTGAAAATATTAATTTTTAATTCTTGACAACCAAATAATTTCATGGCAACTTATGTGACGCAGCGGGTGACAATCGCCTGCGACGCAGGACCTTGCGGGTTCGATTTGCGGTTATGGATAAAAGAAAAATTTAGGTATATCAGTTGTTTTATGAATTACCCGGAAATATTTTGGTCTTCTTCTAATTCATGTTAGTTAAGTAATCATACTTTGTAGTCCTAATCATATATTTTTTTATTGATCTAGTATGCAATCCACCTGAATAGAAGTTTCAATCATGACATTTACCAAAATGGCTATTTTTGGATGATTATCATCAAAATATTACCGAGCGAGATCAGTGTGGTGATCATCGTAAAGGAAATCATGATGATTTCCTTATATCCTTAATGTATCGGGCAAATTTAATGGTTAAGTTAAGCATAACTAGATACATCACAGAGGTTATTCCCATCCTTTTCACACTAGTGATTGATCCTTTATCGTCCATCTCTTTCCTAGTCACCTTTACTTACAGAACAATATGAGGCAATTAGCCGAACCGAGCAAGAACGTGTGATCACACGTTTTATTGATATATCGATTATAAATTAACGTATCAATACGTTAATTTATAATCGATATATCAATAAAAAAAGGTTCGAACCATTGCAGGATCTATACAAAATCAAGTGAAATATCAATTTGTATGTGTGTAAGTGATCTCCACGTACGCAAGAGATCAAGACCATCTTATCCAGAGAAACTTGCATGAAGACAATGAAGAAATAATTCCATTCCTAGAACTAGCGCGCAAATATTTGGTCGATCTTATCGAAAAACATATCGATCGCGGATCCTAGTAGATTTTTTGCGATTCATATTGTCCACATCATTTTTATCACGCTATTTTGAATGAAATAAAACTATTATAGTGCGTTTCGTACGTGCCGTAGTTAAACGGTGAAATGAACCGTAAGCGGTATTCTATACGAAGTAACGTTATTTCATCTGTGATTCTATACCAAAAATATTGTCTGGTGGTCACTTAATCATCTCGTCGAATGAAATATGAAGAAATGCGATGGCTACCGGTAATTGCTGCCGGTAGTGCCGATAGATGCGCGTTCAGCTTGTACCTATGTGATAGTGACGTGTGCAAGTACGGAACCCCACACAGCGCGTGTTCCGACACGCACTTGACCAGTTTTATACTTTTGTTCAGTAGCTTTTTCTGTTTTTCTTGTACGATTCCTTTAATTAAATTATTTATGCCTAAAGTTACCCTACTATCAAGAAACACCACAAACCTAAGAGAGGCTTGGAAATGTCTCATAGGCCAACACTTTAACTTTGGCCAGAAGAATAATAAGTGGCCTCTTGCCATCTCATTGAGTTTTACCCTTAGCAACTAATATAAACTCTGTGGTCCCGTTGTCAAAGTATTAGAGAACTCGTTATCTGAGAGGTATTCACGATTCACGGCTAGGGTTGTGACACGAAATTAGTTTCACGTTTTGAATAATGTCGATGAAAGCATAACAAGTTTTTCGATTTACGATTTTCGATTTACCTCGTCCTTGGGTGACTTGAGTGGCCCTAGGACGAGGTAAGGGCAGTTTCATCTAATAATATAGATGCGAGCATAACAAGTTTTTCGGTTTTACGATTTTCGATTTTACTTTTTTCATCATCATCATCAGTTCATATGTTAGTCCACAGCTGGACACAGGCCTCCCCTTTACTATTTTACCTGGTAATTCGTAAATCTTAAAGCCATAATTATGGCTGACGTGATGTCGTAATGTTAGGTGGGACATCTCTGGGCACATATTGTGCGGGCTGGAGGTGTACTAGGCCGCGCATCTGTGCGGCCGAGTACATTCCTAGGAGCCTGTACGATTTGGGTGCTCATTAGTAGCACTCGAACTCGGAGAGATCTTCAGGCGCGAGGCCTGGGGAAAGGCCTCTGTCGCTCGAAGAGGAGAGGGGGTATGAAGCCGCAGGCAGCGGCTAGTACTCTATACAATGGCGAAATAATGTTCAATAATTGACGGAGAAATCGACGAAATACCTACACAAAAAAACATGTACAGTAAAACAAAGGAGGCGGCTCTGCCTCCTTTTTTCGAAGCTGGATAAAAAATTTCACGTAGTGTAAAATATTCGTCCATCCCTAATCGCGACCCGGGTAGGCCGATAACAAAACTTTTTCCGTTAAACCTTGCAATTTATAAGTTGCGACCACTTTGGGCTTTGATTAGCTTGGGTTTGAATAGGATATTTCTAATTTTCTTCCCTGCCCAGTCCAATAACAATAAGTAAAATTAGTTCTACGAGTTAAGCCGGGTGGTTTATTTGCTCTACGTGCGAACTCTGTGGTTTCTATTACATTGCATAAACAATAGCGTATCATGTAAGCTCAATTAACATTGCCCTCTATGGTGTAAAAAACCCAAAATTTTATTTTGTCCGTGAAGGCACAATGATAAAATAAGATAAGATTTTTTTATTGGTTCACTATACCCAAGAAAATACAGTGATATAAGAGAGTTAATCATAAAACAATGTGAGACCAAAAGGCTACCACTCAGCGTGTACTGCAGGGGCTCGGGGAGCACTGCAGCGCTGGTCTTCCGTAGCACCTTAGCGTAGCACCAATGCGTGTCATTTTGTTTAAAATATAGGCATAGGATTTCGCGATCATAGAAGCTGACAGAAATATACCGTGAAAATTCAGGCTTCTAGTTTTATCCACAACGAAGTTTAAGGGGGTCGAACATGGCCTAAACCGCTTCGAAAAAAGGATGGTACGGCCGTGCCGCTTTTTTGCTCGACTTGGCGGACAGTCAAGATTAGACTACTATTAAAAGGATGATGGATCAAAAAATAAGGGGTGTAAATTTATTGGTATTTATTTTAAATATTTAATCAGCCGGAAAAATCTGCGAAAAACTATTTGGGCAGAGTTATAAGATTTGGATTTTAAAAATAAGTAGTTTAATAAAAAAAGTAATAACCTATAAATCAAAACATAAGTCATTTCAATAGACCGCAGGGTTCCTGAGATCTAGACCAAATTATGTGCGAAACAGTGCACATCCATTATTTTCTATCGTGAAATCTCAAAATGGGACGAATCCGGAATGTTTCAGGATAAAATTTGAGTTTCCAGACTCGTCCCACTATGGGCCGAATCCAGTGGGAATAACTCGTATTATTTCTCAACTGTGTTTTGACTTGTATGGAACCAAAGAAATGTAATACAAGATTTTTACCGTCAGTACTGGGATCAAGTCCTAGTTTGAAAACCAAACACGTTAGATTCGTCTTTTAAGTAAGATGCCACTGTGCCCTGGGCCTCATTCAAGATTACGTACCGTACCTATCCGTTAAAGGTTACACCGAAAAAACAATAAAAAGGCCAGGTGGCTTCTGTTCCTGAAATTCTCGCAAATATCAAGGAAAGGAAGGAAAGGAAAATCAAGGGAATCCCGCGTGATTGGCTAATAACTTGAATAATATTTTACAGCAGAGTTTCTGAAAGGTCAAATTTACCCTGATAAGTCTCAGATAGCATGGGCAGGTATCTTTTGCCAGAAAGCCTATATTCTCTGAGGTCAAAAAGGGCACCTGTCTGACTCATAAGCATGATAATTAGGATGGACCTAGGTTTTGTTATATAGAGAAAAATAAAAAGATGAATAATTTCCAGAATTTTTGGGATTTTTTTAAAATAAAGGAACTGTTTTATGTATTAAATGCATCGATCATATTCAAGAAAATTATTTTTAAACCCCGCCTGGTCCAGAGAAGTGATTTTTTGACTTAGTGTTTCTATGTGTCCTGAGGCTCACAGTGTTTATATCTGTGGCTTCCCGAAGCTCCCAAACGGATGATCAGATTAGAATTTACTGTTTTTTATTGAAAAACGAATTCATTGAAATGAGAGTACTTTCTTTAAAGAAAGCTTAATTTGTAATATACTATTTAGTTACCTAGTTTATTTTGTTCTCAATAAATCCACGTCTGCATTATAATATTCCTAAGGAATGTTCTCTGCTAATTAAAAATGCGACGAGAGCGCCGCAGATACTTAGAGTATCTAAGTCGAGAGAACTGCCCGTCTGTCAGCTGCCAAGTAAACTCGTGCAAGCATTTTATCTTAGTTTAAATTAATTCGTACCTGCTGCTGCTGGAACTACTTTCCTCGTCAGCAGCAGGCTGTGGGGTTTATGGAGAAAGTAGTAGTAATGGTTATGTAGCGCAGCTCTTGTTTAGCGAGCGGGAACGTATTATCTGGGGCATTGATCGAATTAGAACTATATTATAGCTTTTTTTAAATTGTTCTCCAAGTTTTTCTGGATAGGGGTTTAAATTGTTGACTGACAAACCAAGAAAATAATTAGCAGCCGAAACAAAATGAAAGAAATTTGATAAATATAATGATGACTTGACGATGTCCATCAAGTGTGGTCATCCTCGCCAAAGTTCGGCCACAGCGCAGCCGATGTCAAAAATGTCGCTTTCTCACGCCTGCGCATGCTGTGCACTGTCACGGGGCGCATTTCAGCTGCGTGGGTTCCTTTGTTTGACTACGTGGGTCTACGTTTCCACCTGCTGCATACACTTATACAGGCGTCCCGGCCGGATTTTCTTGCAAAGCGAAGCTAGCCTCTGCGTGCGAAGCGGTGGTAGGCTTTATGGGGGACCTGAAAGCCATTCGCTATAAGTCGGTAGGTATAGTAAGTTATACGTACCTAGCCTCAAGAGCGTGTATGAGCCTCTTGACTCCTGGGGTGTAAATGATGTGAGGCCCTAGAAATGAGTAAGTCATTCTCCTAGTAATTTAGCACAGAAAATGGGTAGTTATTATTTATTTTATGTAACCCAGTTAGAAATGTATTAGAGTGTTGGAATATTTCTCGCCGTATAAATTGCTGAAGATAGACTTAGGTACAGACTTTGCGAATTAACTAGAGCTCCTGTGTAATTATATCTAAGCTCTTTGTACGCAATACATCAGAAAGGAAATATATTTTCGTTCGTAACTTGAGCTTAATACCTGTACATTAATTTTTAGACGAAATTCCCCGGTCGGGCGTTCGTTCGGGAATTTTAATAAAGCTACAAGTACCTACCTAGGTTCGTATACTGTGTAGGTACGATTTATTGGAAAATGCTTGTTCTCCGATACCTCTCGGGAGAATTCCATTATTTATGTGAGTTTCTCTGAATTTTCTAAATCTTGAAATGCCGATGCAAATGCTTGGTGCCAACTGTCCTGGTAATTTGGGACTTAGTTATTTATATTTAAAGTTAGAAATGGAAAAGTACATGGTACATCATTTTTAAGGTTCCGTACCCAAAGGGTAAAACGCGACCCTATTGCTAAGACTCCGCTGTCCGTCTGTCACCAGGCTGTATTTCATGAACCATGATAGCTAGACAGTTGTAATTTTCACAGATGATGTATTTCTGTTGCCGCTATAACAACAAATACTAAAAAACAGAATAAAATAAATATTGAAGGGGGCTCCCATACAACAAACGTGAGTGATTTGCTCGTTTTTGCTCTATATTGATAACGGCAACCGGTCGACGCTTGAAATATTCATAGAATATTTAGTTATATATATATTCAATTTAAAAACAAAATAATTAATTAAAATAAAACAAATATTAAGTGGGGCTTCCATACAGCAAACGTGATTTTTTGCCGTTTTTATAGGTAATGGTACGGAACCCTTCGTGCGCGAGTCCGACTCGCACTTGGCTGGTTTGATTATTTTATATTGCGTGCATACGTATGGCCTGTTCAGTCATCCGCGGTATTTTCCCACAACGGTAGCGAAATCCGAGTAAATGCGGTAATCCTCATATTCTCGACAATATACCCCTAACCATAGCGTCCTGTCTTCAGCTTGCCGCATCCAGCATCGGCCTGCAGTCTTTCGCAGATCTTTCGAAGATGCTCATTAGGGGAGGCCTATGTCCAGCATTGGACTAATATAGGCTGCTGATGATGATGATACCGCTGACCGCGTAGAATCGAACTGAAAGTTACCGCTACCGCTCTAGATAGCGACTAGCGCGTAGCTTTAGTTCTGACATGATCTGGACTGAACATGCCTTTAACGCATTCACTGCCCAGCCTCAACGGTGCGACAAGCAGCGTATTTCCAAAATTCCATCCCATATTTTTGAGTTGGCTGTTCGCAATCGCACATTCCAGTTAAATTAACATAATAATTAATTGTGATGAGGTTTAAGCGACGTGTCGCTTTAACTGCTGATGCAAATGAATTATAATATTTAATTAATTTCACAATCACATATCTTCCAATAAGGTTAAATTGATAATCTGGTTGAAATCGGCACGTGTCTACCACTTTCAGAGTCCAAGCATGCTTAAATAGTAAACATTTTCACTTCAGGCCCCATAGCACGGGGATTGTTGTCTAGGGTAGAATAGACAATAATGACATTGCATCGTCATACATTGCGTACATTATTGAAGTTGATGGAATGCATTTCAAATAATTTACGCATTGGATGACGAAGTGACGTAATTTTTCTCTATTCTACCCTAGACAACCATCCCCGTGCTAGGGGGGCTGTTCATGAAATGGCAAACAAAGACCCTCATCATAACCGAAGAGGTTGGTACCCACCTTTCTGCATATTGGTAGGTGGGTGTGAACCTCTAAGCCTACATACACACATACTTTGTATGGGCGAAGCTCCCCCTGTGTCGCAGTTGATTGCGGATTCGATTCTCGTCGTCGTCGTGACAATACAATACAATACAAAATTCTTTATTGTACACCACAAAATAAAACTAAAAGAAACAGATATAAACATTAAACATAAGAGTACAATGGGCGGCCTTATCGCTTAGCAGCGATTTCTTCCAGGCAAATATATGTACGATCTGCAGATATTAGTTCTGGGTGTTTTCTATAAAAAAAAGTACCTACATCTATTTATTTATTTATCATAATTAAAACCACCAACGAAAGAATTACAATTATAAAAGATACAAATTGTTTCATACATTTTGTGTTCCCGCAATTACAGGTGGCCACGTTAGATAATGAGTTGGCAAACAAAATCTAAAATGTATGTAAGTTACGAACGCACCATCTGACCACCATACGAGACAATCAAGTGTAGTGAAATACTAAAAGCACTGTGACATAGACATATCAGCTATCAGTTGCTTGTCTATTATTCAATAATAATAATAATAAGTAATGCTATTAATTACATTATGGCTGGTGCTGCTGTGTGAATTGTCCAGCATTATTTATTTTATTTTTATTTGTAAAGAAGAGAATATCTCGACTAGGTATAGATACTATTTCATTCAGGACTGACGATGCTTGATATTTTCTAACAAAAGCCGTTAGCATTTCGAACCTCGTCCTGCTGGGAACGCTGATGTGAAAATGATGATTATCTGTTCGTCTTTAGTTCTGTTCGTGTTTGTGCCTAATTTGGCAAATTGTAGGCGACATGCAAACTGATAAACATGGACTTTCACTAAACGGTACAGCCCAAACGAGCCACAAGTTGCAACGTAGATTGAGAATTTAACTAGATGAGTGGCATGCGTGGCCGCAAAAAGGGACAGAGTAATACGAAGTGGTGTTGCCATACAATTTTGTTACCCTGACTTTAGGTTCGTAATTTCATGTCTGGTAGGTGGTATTTTAGTATCATACATCATTCATTAAATTAGGTACCTACGTATGCGGGAGTAGGTAAACTTTTAATTTAATGAGCATAGAAAAAAACCATCGTACAGGTATCAATGTTAGGTTTCGTTTAAATTTATTACCACCGCCACATAATACGAGCTAGCGTGTAAGTAGACATCATTTCAAATACTAAAATAATGTAATTTTAAAAATAATATTATTGCTAGATAATCAATTCAAACACTTACCAAGCACAGACTTACAATAAAAATTGCACTTTGGAAATCACATTTCTTTTAAGTAATTAAATCTTACACATACGGTATTGCTAAGATAAGACAACCATTATACGAAATTCAAAAGCACTTTTGAATTATACTTCAGGTAAAATGTGCAGAGAAAACCAAATTACATTTTTTACACCTTAAACACAATATTACCTACGTATCCAAATATTTTATATTCTGTTTTATTTATTAGGTATGTAATAATGACCATTGTGTGTGATGATTATGATTACTCTCCACAAATCATAGGATCACAAATCAATCAGTCTTTATTTCTATCAAAGAGCCTTAATCAATTTTATTTATTAAGTGTATGTTAATAAATAAAATTGTACATACACTAACTACACGGTACATACCTACTTACTAATTTACACTGGTGGTTTTATTTATACTGCGTTATATTTCTCTAACAAACTCAAAGTTTTCATGATTTTCCTCACGTACCTTTTCCGTAGTAGGTATATATCTTGCATGCCTGAAATAAAATATTGAAGCATTAATATGAAAATTATAAATAGTACTATAGTAATAGTAAGTTATATTAGTAACACCAAATCCCAATACCATTTAAATATTTTCGATTTAGTATTTTGATAAGTAGGTAGACTAAAACACAAAGTAGGTATAATTTTTCTATACAAATCTCAAACAGTCCTTCACCCATCATCGTAGCACTGATTCTTTTTATGTATTTATTTATTTTACTTACCAGTCTTGGAACAGCATAAGAGAACAGATGCGTTCGCGTTTCTTTTTTGTTCACGATTTTTATGAAAATGTTGAACAAATTACTAAATATTTTTGGGTTCCCAGTTTTTTCGACCCGTGGCTTCTATCCAAAGCAAACGTAAATCATTGTTTTCGGGAAATCTGTAACAAACAAAAACATATTTTAAGAATGTATGTAGATGTAGGTATTCATGTCTCAATGCGCCACAACATTTGGGGAATTTTATTTTCGAGTGCAGGCAACCCTAAATTTTCGTAATTTTAGGTTATCTTTATTAGAATTATTTTAAAACATAGTTTTTGAGTCTTGTCTGTACGGAAATCTATGAAACTATAAATTTTAAACCTTTTTTGAAGTCAAACGAGCTTGTACTTACGATTGGAATGACAAACTCGGCACTTTTCGCCTTTTGCACCGCACCATCGTTGCTTCAGATTTATATCGTTGAGAGACGCAGGAACGCCCGCAGAGTCACTTTCACACATTTAATTAGCAGAAAGTATCATTAGGTCGGAAACAACAAATACTATGTGATGTGCCCGGCATGTTTGTTTAGCTCTTATAAGAGCTAAACAATGAAAAAACTGGCACACTGGTAGAGACAGAGAAACTTTCATTCTATCTCATTTCTTCTCAGGCTACAAGCATATTTTTATCTCTCTCTTGAGTGACTGAAATGGGTATATACAACACCTCTAGTGCCTTATTACTCTAAGAGTTGCAAATACTAATAGAACGACTTCAACTTCTTTTTTATGGCGCCGCTTTCTTTTCGCCGCGACTCTGCCAGTATCTGTGTCAGTGTGATAAACTTCGAAACTTCAACTTCTTGAAATGTCCGTACATATCCGCTGTTAATACACTGTCACTCACTGCTGTACGAGAATAAAAAATTTACCTACCTATAGCAATGAAGAAATAGAGTGTGATGTGATTAGTAACATGATATGGTTACTAATCACATCACATCACATCACATTATCATATCACACTCATACATATTATAAATGCGAAAGTAACAAACATTCAATGTTTGTTACCTCTTCACACAAAAACTACTGAACGGATCGCCGATTGGGCTGAAATAAAACGGGTCCTTTATAAAAAAGTAATAAATCAGTTCCCATGGGATAGAAATAACCTTAAGCAACGCGTGCGAAGCCGCGGGCAGAAACTAGTGTTTGAACAAACTAAACTGACCTATACCTACATAGGTAGACGTTCCCTCTGGTTACTCCTCTGGCTGTAGAGGCGATAATTTGAGTAGGTACGGTAAACATGACAATTCTAGCTAGCAGATCTATCCAATAACAAAGTCAAGTAATTTTCAACCGACTTCGAAAAAAGAAAGAGGTTCTACGTTTAGCTGTATTTTTTTTCTATGTAATGTTCGTCGATTTCTCCGTCATTTACTTATTTTATTATATTTTATTATTATTTATTTCGATGATTCTTTTGCCTTTGTATAGAAAATGATCCCGAGGTGGCCCATATACATTTTAGTCTCAAAAGATTAGTATATATTCCGCAAAACATAAAAAATCTGTTTAAAATAAAGTAGGATACAAATTCGGTTTTTAGTTTTTTCAAAATAGTATACAAATTATTATCAACCTATATTTGTTTCTTAAATGTTTATCTTGAAGACAAATCGCTCTCAAGGATGCTCGTGCCGATCCTACTGAGCACAAGAGTCGGCATGACGTGTTAGCAAGTGTTTCTCGTTTGCACCCCGTGTTGTAGACCTATGTAGTTAAGTTCGGTTTTCTCGACAGGCTACAAGCACTAAAGTTAGAGAATAGATTGGAAGCTCCAACGCGACAGGACCGCAACATTCAAGACAAATGTTAATTGTACAACATGTGTTTCTCCTGATCCCTGTTGTGTTGCGGTTTTACTGTTAAATTGGGTAATTTGCTAATTTCCTACAAATCCTAGTAGGTATAAGTCGCGCCATGTAAAAAGACCGCTTTAAGAAATGTCGACAAACCTTCCACATTTCTTAAAGCAGTCTTTTTTAGGGTTTCGTACCAAAGGGTAAAAACGGGACCCTATTACTAAGACTTCGCTGTCCGTTTGTCCGTCTGTCACCAGGCTGTATCTCAGGAACCGTTATAGTTAGACAGTTGAAATTTTCACGGATGATGTATTTCTGTTGCCGCTTTAACAACAAATACTAAAAAACAGAATAAAATAAATATTTAAGGAGGCTCCCATACAACAAACGTGATTTTTTGTCGTTTTTATAGATAATGGTACGGAACCCTTCGTGCGCGAGTCTTTTCTCACTTTTTTTAGGCAACCCTACTTTCAGCTGTATAGGCGTGAAAAGATAACAGACAGACAGAATTCCTTCGAATTTATACTCATTTCGAACACTTAAATCTCTTACTGCTTCTAATCTAATTAATAAACAAGTAGAACAACGAACAAACTGTAATAAACTTAGCAAACCACCCGCATAACGTCAACAGAGTAAATAATAATCCATCATCAGGAGCCAGTGAGCCGCGAGCAAAGTTTCACGAAGTACGGCTAAGTTTCCTCACAACAGCTCATAGAAAGTATAACAAGCTGTTTCACCGTAAAACTCGATGTTTCTTCAACTAGAGGTAAGTTTGTTAGCAAGTAAGATCGCTCTTTGAATAATCAGATTTGACGTAGGTATAGTAGACGTTTTTACTATTTTATATATTGAGTGAGCATCGTCTTAATTCAGCTTAGTAAAACATTTTAAAATCTAGAAAAGTTAAAAATTGCTAGACAGTTTTAAAGTGTTTTACGGCTTTTTACACGCCTTCTTAGTTCTAAAGCTTGAATTACTACGTTTTGATAATGATTTAAGAAGTAAGTTTTTAGAGGTTTCTATCATTTGATTGATCTCGTAGGTTTGAGAAACAAAATCGAAAACATAAATATTAAACTAACTGCTGCCTGCGACTTCGCACGCGCTTTGAATTAGCCTATGCCCGTCCCCGGGACGCCATCTACCTCACTGCCGAATTTCATTGAGATCCGTTCACCCGTTTAGGTGTGAAAAGGTAACAGACAGACACAAAGACAGACGGACAGACAGAGTTTCGTTCGAATTTATAACATCAAGTATGGATGAAAATGAAAAGATAAAAAGTTGTTGATCAAAAAACTGACGCAGACGAGTATATTTCCCGGTAACAACAAACGCGGGAAAATCTCAATCATATAAATACCGAATACATGCATAAATTTGGAATTCCGGATGTATTAATAAATTCCAATTTTAACACCGAATTACTGCACAAACCCGAAGACTTGTTTACAGCTACGTGTTTACAGATACGTTATTTATTTTTAGAGATCCGTAAAAGTTTTAAAGTAGGTACCTACACGGTAAGAGGTCACAATGAAACTGATTGGTAACACTGAGTTACGCTATGAGTTACTTACGCTAGTAATAATAGTTAAAGAGTTGGTTAGTGGAACGCTGCTGGTCTGTCGTTTTATTACCCGAAAATAATATACCTACTCAATAGCCTACTTGACTACTACTACTGGGAAATAATTCTAACGTAATGCCTGAAAAAATAATGCAAATTGTATCTAATTAATATTTCTTCAAGGCCAGTCGTATTAGTTATAAAAACGAATTTTTAAGTTTGAATAAAATAATGGTGCGCCAAAACGATAATCTCTATCATGGTAACATGACTCGATGATGTCATATCTCACGCCACACCTAACAAGAAGAACAACACGCACTGTGACCTGTAATACGTGTGACGTCACCAGCGATGCAACCAAACGCAGAGCGTTTTCGGTCACGTGATCATATTATCATTTTAATCGCGTTTTTTTACCTAAAATAGGCATACATATTTTTAAATAAAAATCTCCTGATTACGCTTTGTTACGTTGTCACTGACTAGGATGAAAACAATTTGCAACTTATTTTCAATGTAGTCAAATAACCTAAGTTAGTTTTTGACAATAATTTACCTGTGTAGGCCTATGTCCAGCTGTGGACTAATATAGGCTGATGATGAGTGCATCGGAAAGCACGTGAAGCCGTTGGTCCTGCGTCTGACCTCTTTCCGGTCGTATCGGTTTGTCCGTCCCGATCAGATTATTATGAGAGTGATGGAATGAAGTGCACCTGAGTTTGCGCATACACTTGCGCACGTAAAAGCTTGTGTTTAATATGTCCTGTGTGCATGGCTTGTCTCCATTGAGATCAGCTGCTATAGTCAAAATTCAGAAAGACATAATATGATAGTTGGCAACATTTAATTTGATTTACACTACGGAACCACTATCCTTAAGAATGCCTTACACTTGTTATGTTTATTTATTGCGTTTATTTATTCCTTGTGGATGTAGTACGTTTCCGGGTATGATTTACGCCGACGATGTAGTCACTAGTCAGAGTTGCAACTTTTCTATAAAGCATGGTCTATACGAGCTTATTTTATAACCACAGTTTTTAACGTTACAATTAGGCCATTACTACCAAAATTAGATAGTTTTAACACTATGTTCTAAGGGAATTAATGTGAATGGCACGGCAGTATACCGGTCCCGTTTCGCCGCGGTCGTGACAGGATAAAACATTTTTTCGCATCTAGCCCCCAGCGTTTACTATATACTTTTATGGCCAACGCTGATGTCCACGAAAATAGAGTTTGGTGGCCACAAAGTGCAACTTCGTATCTCTGCCTTAACTATACAAAAAAAGATTATTACAAAGGCAATGGAAATAAAACCGACCAAGTGCGAGTCGGACTCGCGCACGAAGAGTTCCGTAGGTACCATTATATAGAAAAACGCACGTTTGTTTTGTGGGAGCCCCCTTAAATATATACTTTATTCTGTTTTTTAGTATTTGTTGTTATAGCGGCAACAGAAATACATCATCTGTGAAAATTTCAACTGTCTAACTATCACGGTTCATGAGATACAAGCCTGGTGACAGACGGACAGACGGACAGCGAAGTCTTAGTAATAGGGTCCCGTTTTACCCTTTGGGTACGACACCCTAGAAAAGCTTATTAAAGGTATCACAAACTCCCCAATGAAATGTTGGAAATTCCATTTAATCAACGAAATAATAAGATAAAATAGGTGGCGGCGGCGGCGACGGCGCGGCGCTAGTTTGGGTCAGTATCGCCTTAACAGCCGGGCTAAACCCGTCGAGTCACCAGACCTTGGAAAGGTCCAGAAAGTCTTCCTACTGCTTAAGATATTAACGTAAGAAAATCGTAATGAAAGGTCGATTTCAAGGCTATTTCAGTAGTTAGATTAGATAAAATTGATTGCCATTTTCGGAAGTCACGGTCACGTCACGAATCCTGCCTGGGGTATCAATATCAATCCGTACTTTAACCCTACTAGGGATTTGCAAACGCACATTTAGGTTATTTTAGGGTACTAAAATAGCCTGAATGTAAATTGTATGTTTCTTTTGAACCTTCTTTTCATGTAAAATAAAAACCTATACGATACATCACTCAACATATTTAATTCATCAAAGCCTGTACAGATCGTAATAAATCCTCGTAATAAGGATAAGTGGTCTAGACTCAAGAGAGCAACCAGTCAAAGCTAAACATTACCTTCACAAGGGTCTTAAACATTCACATCTCGATGATTTATGGAAGAGAACAGTATATTTGATTCCTTGGATCAGGATGCGAGGCCTTTCCGTCTCGAATACCTACACTGTATGAGGTTGGTATGTTTAAATAAGTGATTTTTGAAGGAATAATGGTCATTTATTCCCCTATCTTTCTCTGTCTGGGTCTGTCGGATCAAGAATCAAGGCAAAAGCGGCATGCCAACCTACACGTTCTATTTCCAAATCATAAATAATGTTGGACATTTCACATCTATGGCCTATGTCCAGCAGTGGATTAACATAGGCTGATAATGAATTCACATCGCATAACAGTACCTACTCTGTGACCCCAAGCTAAGCAGAGCTTGTGTTATGGAAACTAGATAACTGATATACATAATAAAATACACTATCTTCACCGACATATATTTTAACATACAAAAAACATCCAGAACACCCGGAACAAACACTCCAATACCTGTAAGGATAAAATCACAATAATATGCTTTTGAAAACTAACAAAAATCCTCTACGAAAACTTTTTTTAATAACATCCCAAAAATTTCGAGTTCGGCAGGATTCGTTATTTGTTCTAAGGTTTTTATTTATTTTAGTACTCTGGGTAATTTCTAAGAAATTAATAAAGGAAGGTGCGGGTTCGAATCCCGTCGAGATCGTAAATTTTTGGGATTTATTAATTTCTTCGTTATTTGTTATTAAAAAAAGTTTTCGTAGAAGATTTACCCAGTGCGAGTAACGCACTATAAAGCAAAAAGCTACTAACAAAAATCCTTTGCCAAGCTCACGTTCCTGCTACGCAGCTTGTTTGGCTTACATATAGTATATATCACTGATCACTGAAAAGCTTTAAAGCTTTATGGCACATTGCTATTGGGAGATTATGCTATTGTCTAACTAAGCTTAAATTTCATAATAAATATTCATAAATGAAATGCTCTGGTCCACTCGATTAAAGCATTCAAATTCAGCGTCCAGCTGGTGATTTCGTATGATGTCACGCTAGCCTATGAGACTGTATTTATCTCGTAACGAACGCCAAAACGGGTTAGGTACTAATCATCACGAACAGATATTTATGATTTTTCTCGCAAAATTTATCAATCTAAATCAACAAAATTTATCAATCTAATCTATCAAAACAAATCCGTGATATAAGCCATCAAATAATGTCCCTGGGCTAAGGCTAACAATTTAAATTTAAAATGTTTCTGGGTCATCAGAACAAAACAAACAAGAAACATCTAAAAATACCGTTCAATGCGGTTTTCCGGTTGTTTTATTGGTCAATTAGCGAAAACTTGTGGTGTGTTAAACACTTGTGGTGGCTTTCATTACCTGCTCTAATTATTTTAAACTCGTATCAAATTGGTAAACCTATGGAGTTTATCTAGTTGGAATCTGCCCAGTATTTTTATACTTCAAGAGGAGGTTGTTCGGCTGTATGTTTTATTTTATTTGCATCGATTTTTTCGTCAATCATGGACCGATTATAAAAATTATTTCGTTTTTGTACTGATAAAAATAAAATACAGATCCCGGATTGGTCCCATAAAATAATTCCCGAGGGAATAGTATTTATACTTCTTCCACTAGTGGACAAAAAATTTAAGCGAATTAAATCAATAACATCTTATTTCTTATATGATATTAATTATTATTAATAAAGCTGTTTAGTAGGTACCTATAAAATTTGACTTGTCTTATGCAAGTGCTTACTTTGTAAGCCTAAAGAAATAAATTTATTAACTTCTTAGCATAAGTGATTTTTTTAAGATCTCTCACTTTGTATTAGGTTTACGAAATAAAATACTTGAATATCCGGAATAACAAATCAGCAGAAATTATATTTACACGCGTTCCTAACTTAACGTACCCAGCATCCTGTAAATCCACCGGGTTATATTAAACTCTAGGCTTTCTTCGTAGTTGGAAGACAGACAGCGGTAATGCGCTATGTAGGCAACAGCTGCTTGCTTTGATTAAGTCATAAATATGCAGCACGGGTGTGTGTACACTCATCTTAAGAGACATGTGGCTACTTGATCTATCTTTAACCGGCCGGTAACCCACTGCTGATTATACATACATAGAATATAGATCTCTTCCTTATCTCGCCACCCTTGTCACCAAAACAATGTCGTCTGACCATCAAGCAAGAGGTCGCCACAAATCCCTAGGTCACGATTTGGTGACTGAAAAATTGTTGAGATCAGTAGAAGAGCCAAGTCAGCCATTTTAGTACCTTCGACTGTGAAGTTGGCAAATTACCTAGGTATTTGTAGTTTAGGATAACTTTTGAGTAGGTGATTTGCTAAGTATGCATTTCATTTGTTACTATTTAATTCCTATATAATTTAAAAATGGATCCTGTGTCCGAAATAAGGAATATATTATTATTCCAAATTTCAAGACTGTAGAATGCTAGAAATAAAAACAAGGAAGAGACTCTAGGGTTCAAGACCCTAAAAATCATGATTTTAGAATTTCCCCCATTGTTTTCTTCCTAATAGGACACACGTGCGTGTAGGTACGTACGCAGAAGTAAATAGGAATAAACTTAGCAGTATTTTTTTATGACGGAAACCTAAAAATCACGATTTTAGAATTTTGCCTTTAGTTTGGTCATAAATCCTACCTATATTCCGAATTTCACGTTTGTAGGCCTGCTAGAAGTACCTAAACATTTTTATGATCGGCAGTGCAGTGACTCAGTCAGTGAGTGATGACGAAACAGCGATATTTTGAGGGCCAATATTCCCTAAACTAAAACTAAATTGATTAGAAACTAATTATTCAAGCAGTCCGTCAACCACATTCGGAAAAGTACGTAAACAAATTTTCAGGCCCTAGTTTTTAATTGTAACAAAGATATCGATAGCTGAAAAATGCCGTGAGATGGTTCGTGAAATCGGTTGCGGGTGGCGGCCGTCTACTAGATTTGGCAGGGCATCTGATCAGATTTCAGTGGCCATAACAGGGTTTTTTAAACACTCGCCGGATACTTCAGCACTTCATAGAGAGGCTGACTGTACTAACGTTACCCCTTTTCAACTCTCAGCATAGCTCCCATAAATAGTTTTATAATTTTTTTTCTCTTCTATATATAATTTAGGAAATATGACATGCCAGTGTTTATGACCTTAAATTATTTATATGGTAATATTTATAAATAATTGTTTTCACAAATTGGAAAAAAGAACGCGACAAAATACCGAAGTTACTATTATAATAATCCCACCCCCACCCCAATGGTCTATATTGGTCCACTGCTGGACTCAGGCCTCCTCCTGACAAACGCCTTATTAGCTTTTATCGTATGGGGCGTAATGCCCAGTATCCCCACGCTGGGCAGGCGGGTTGGGGATAGCAGTTTGGTGGTAGTATTGTTCTGGGGAAAATAACATGACACGACATTAATTACAACATGATATTCTGTTGTTAGGTTTTTTTATACCTTTTATTTCATTAAATAATAAACCACGAATAATTCATTCCTGATTCATCATTTCTCAGGAAGGTTTTATGTTTTAAAATTGATCAAATATTTTCTTAGGTAAGATCGGCCCTTCCAAATGACTACGCAAAACAACCAACTGATTCCATATTTAATTAAGCAGAAATAAACGGAGCCGGCAGGAATAAAAATATCTTATCCTTTGTGATAAATCATGGGAGACCTTGTGAAATATTAGTTTATTTTTAGAGTCTTCGGCCTTATAGGAATAGAAGATGTTCTCCCTAGTCCTATTCGAAGTCAGTCGAATATCTTTTCGCTCCTTTTATTCATTATATTTTAATTTTTTAACTTTTTTACTCTACTTATCGTGTTACCCAAACACTAAATAAATAATAAAATGTATAAATAATATACACACAGCCTCTTCAGACCCTAATGAGGTGTAGAATTTACAGTAAACTCTCTTTCTAAATTGAAAAATATTTTACAAATGGCTAAACGAAATGCCGATCCACAGCTTTTATTAACGTAGGAATTAATTTGAATATTCAACAACGGCTTGGTATGAGAAATATTAATTTAAATCCGTTTTCTCTGATATCCCTATGATAACACCAAGGTAACATTTAGGCTATTTTCTTTATTCAGAAAAAAACCTGAAAGTGTTTTTGTAGTTAGGTATTTTATTTCAAAATCATAAATTTAGAAGATTTTTACGAAACAATCTTATAATATGATATATTTCTCACAGGCACAAAGAAATTTCCATTTTTATTTTACCCCAGGCTTAAAGTAAGTAGGTAACATTATAGTTACCATTATTCGAAATGAAGATCATTCAATTTATAGCTTTATTATTAAACCTTACCAGCTTGACGTTACGGCGCACAAAAATCTTATGCAAATTTATTTTTGCAAAGTTTTAGACATCCATTGCAGAACAAGATACCTACCCCTTTTCGTGAATTCATTTTCTTTATTAAAACGATGTGATAGTAAAGTTGCGCGTCCACTCCGCAGTGGAACGAAAGGATTTGTTGGTTTGTATTGATTTCTATGGTACAGCGTGCACTGGATCGGTATAAGTTTCCTGATACCGAAGCCAAGTATATTGTTAATACCGACGACGCTCGGATTTGAATCCGGTATAAAATAGAAGTCAAAACACCAATTTGGTGGTTACGCACACTCGCTCGCTCCTAAAAACAAAGTCCAAAAGGACTTTGTTGCCTCTTATTGCCTCTTTTGTTAAAACAAAAGACAATCGTTGACGTTACTGATTAAACTCTTTCGTTAACTTTGTGTCTTGCACAAAAGTTTTAAAAACGTTCACGGCTATAAATCGCGGTTTATTAGCCTGAAGTTGTTCGCGTGTTCAGTGCAAAAAGAATACAGTTTTTGAACAAACAAAGCGCCAACACGAAATAACTCCTAGTTACTGTGGTAACAACTTTGATACGTATCACGTAGAAGGCACATATATTTCTCTTGAAAAATATAAGAGGCAACAAAAAATAAATCAAAAAGAAAATGGCTGTTGTAGATACGTTTGAAACAATCTTGGTCCGACAACAATCTACATTTGTAAAGTAAACACGCACCAAATATATCGCTGTGTCGATTTTGAAACCAAATGTAACTCCTCGCAACTCGTATTAATGTTGGTTTCGTACAAACAAGTAGGGCCAAGTCAATTTATAGTATCTCGTAGCGTTTACGTGAGGGAAGTCTAATCATCTCATCTCTTCCCAAGAGAATGTTGAGCAGTTTGTTGAAGTTTCTAGTAATTATGAACGCAGCATCTCGTAGAAACGCCGCTCTTACGCAGTAACATTATTGTAGAAATAATGTAGCAAATTGTAACAATCGTAAACAAAAACCACTATTCATTATATTATAAATTCGAAAGTTTGGATGTTTAGATGCTTGTAACCTATACACGCCGAAGCTATTAAACGGATCGGACAGAAATTTTGCACAGATTTAGTTCTAGACCTAAAACAAAACATAGGTTACTTTTATCCCGGAAAAATCAGTGCAAAAACCGGAAGCGGAAGCTAGTATCTAATCATTATCTTATTTTATAGTTATTCGTAGCAAAGACGTAGCACCTCGTAGCAATTTGTAGCAAATACGTAGCTAGTCGGAGCAAAACCGTAGCAACTTGTAGACGCCGGTAGTAGTTACATTACGTGGCCGTACAAGCGTATTGCTGTCTCAGGCCGATAACTAGTTCTTAGCATAATCCACGAAACCACGGCGTCGACTTGCAGATAGGCTTGTTAAGAAGTAGCCACATCACTTACAGACGTAAATAACAAAGTGGTTGCGTAATCGCGAATGGATCCTACTGGCTTTAAAACTGAGATGTTCTGTAAATCCACGGGTAGAGCTGGGTAGGATAGATCCGGTTTTTGGAGCTTTGTTTGCCGAAAGTATGTCTAAACATTGATCTCGGGCTTGGCTACTAAAAATCCAACAACAAACTATGGATAAGTTCTCAAAAGTGCAAACTATTATAATTATGATCAACTAGCAGCGCCTCGCGGTTTCACCCGCGAAGTTCCCGTTCCCGTGGGAATTCCGGGATTAAAATTAGCCTATGTTCTATTCCAGACTATAATCTATCTCTGTGCCAAATTTCATCCCGACCCGTTGAGCCGTTCTGGTGTGATTAAGTAACAAAGATCCATCCATCCATCTATCCATCCATCCATCCAAACTTTCATATTTATAATATTAGTGAGATAAAAACGGCGTTTATCATCCTTTTTAAAGCAATCCGTACCTCGACGGTGGTTTCAATTCAACTTAATTGTTAAAGTAGGTTTTAATTCATAATTTGCGTACCGCTGAAACTTCTTCAAAGTTTGCAGTCCCAATAAACCAATAAGAAAGTTTCACCGACCCTCAGTTTCCTCAAGGTGAAGCATACAACTCAAACCGCGACCCACCGAGGATGAATACGAATCCTTAGCGCATCGGGATGAATAAAATAAATTATCATAGTTTATTGTTTTGACATGGAAATTAGACCTATGGAAATAATCCCACGTATAAATAGATTTATGTACGCTTCGAGATAAACTCGCGGCTTTGAGGAAAGGAAACGAAATACATATTTACCATTGTAGATGAAAAATATCAGGCCCCAAAGCTTGCTTTTGGTTCTTTGTGAAATGCTAAGTTATCGTACCTACTCAGTGGCGAAGAATAAACTTCAAAGGAATAAGATATTATATGTAGAATATTATACCCAAATGATTTTGTAAAAGTGGTTTACTTCTTGTCTACTTATCGAATTGAAGACTTGCCTGTTGAAAGTTTTTTTCCTTCTTTTTTATCGTAAATAAACGTGAATAGACTTCGTTTGACAACGACCACATCTGATGGAAAGTGACGATGTGGTCGACGATGTATCAAAGTCCAAAAGACACCTATTCACTCTTGTCTTGAAGATACCGATACTGATAAGAAAATATAAAGAATCTTTGCTAAGACAATTACAGTTAAATAATAGAAACAAATTAGAAATAGCATTTTCTATTGAAACAATTGAGCTAATTGCAGACTGTTGCTAACGAAAAATAATAAAAAACGTATCTCTAAGAAATGAAATAAGTTCCCAAAAATTATCGGTTTCGGCGGGACTCGAACCCGCGCCCTACCCTCAGTACGGTTGTGCTTTAACCAACTAAGCCACGAAACCCTTAGTCGGTTCAACCGAAAATCTTTGCGACCTCTTACGGACTATAGCGCCGGTGACTCTCCAACTTTTTAAACTTTCGCGATTTGTTATCATTATGTCGCCCGGTGACCACAAACGCTGTAACGCGATAGAAACATAGGAAATAAAACAAACGGTAGGTACCTACTCCATAAATAGGTACCCGATAAATAAAGATTTGTACGCATACGTGGCAGAATCTAACGATCTAAACAAATCTTATAAACTGACTGTAATATTACCTGATTCACAAAACAATAAACGAATTATTGAATTCCCGAGGCCTAATTTTGTATAGAAAAACAAAAGCAGCGCTTTCCAGTCCGGGACTGTACGTAATAATAAAGGTAGAGTAGAACGACTCCTTCGAACAAAATAACAAGCAATGACAAGAGAATCTTGATCCAAACGATCCAAACCCCACTTTATACCTACCTACATGGATAAACAACAATTGAAAACTCTCAAGAGCCTGTCACGAGAACCCGTCGCTGAGAGGCAGGCTTCAACAACTTATTGCTTAATTTATTTATAATTTATTTATGACTAACTAGTAATTGGCAGGGATTGTGCTTCCGTTATTATTTAATTACGATCTTAGTTGATAAACTCTTAAGGATAACGTTCGCTAGACACAACAACGACAACCTTTTTGCGTACCTACTGGCTGTGGTCCGGGCCTAAACCTTCGTTTGAAAGCAGTAGGCAGCAAATCACTGAAATAAAAATGTAAGAAAACCAAATTAACACCAAATACTAGTAAAACATGAATTGCCCTAATTGATACCAACTTTTTTGTGTCCATTTTTCTTTAATTACTACCAACCTACGCATTCTACCATGGAGGAAGAATCACCGTATAAAACATCCAACAATAACCAAAGAGGCGCTTTCAGTTCCATTTTCAAAAATAAATTTAAATGAAATGTGTTCTTTGTAAATAGAACACCAAAAAGTCGATTCTTTATGCAAGAGGACGAATGTCTTGTACCTACTGGCTGATAATTTCAACGAAAATAAAAAATAAAAATTACTTATAACCTTAAAAGCCTAAAAGCTTAAAAACGATCTTACGTCCGCTACGCTATTTGACACACTGTTCGAGCAAGAGAAGTGAAAATAATATTCGTGTGATGTGCTTTTTCGAATTCATCATTTGTTTATTTATAAGCCCATGGTTTTTCGGTTTTCTCGCTTCGTATTCTGATTTAATATTATGAAAAAATAAACTATAATATATATGGAAACTACTCATTCCAATTAGAATTTTTTATTTTATAAATACTCCCAGACTTACTTCTTAACTTAAACAATACGTATAATGAGTCTTTAGTCGAAACAAACATGTTTCATGTATTGTTCTCAAACTTAAATTCAGGATGAAAACTTAGTTCACGCGTAAATAATGCTTAGATACTTGAATGAATTATATAGGTACTTGCTTGAATGAATTACCGAGAAGTCTCAGCTCAGTGCGGTTTGGGGACTCGGCGTCCTAATTAAATTAAAGGGGTAGATATGGATGGATGATTAGCTTTACTTGCTTGATAATTTAAAATAAATGGAGCGGAATATTAGGATACAAAATATTTTGCAACAATTCCGCGCAAAACCTTGTCTGATGAAAGAGATTCCACAAAATGCAATTCACGTGCATTGTCCTACAAAATTACATGCCATGCAATCAGAGGTTTTTTTTACTCCGCGCTACAAAAGGCACACGAATTAAGTGTAGAAAAATAAACCACACCAACTATACAATGAAAAAGTGCGTGCGGTGGACAAACAGCCATAGTAAATACACGTAAATGTATGAACCGCTACTTCGTCGCCGTCATCTTGATTACGTTACATTTGTTGACGTTCCGTTGACGTGGCGGTGGACAAGCGGCGTTAGTCGTCAAAGTAGTTTCGTCTCTCCACGACACATTATCGTTTTTTTTTTACAAGCTTTATGTAATTTTCTGAAAAGGTTGTAATTGTTTTAATTGTGGTTTAAACTCTTGAATATAAATTACAAACTCAGTACTGTTTTTCATGTATTCTACCAGACGACGTGTGGCTTCGAATTAGCACCACCAACTCTTTCCACGGGACTTAGGGATATCCATCGGGGATAGGCAGCAGTGTCCCTTGCGGAACAGACCCACCACCAATCTGCAATCCCCAACCCGCATGCCCAGCGTGTGGGGATTACGGAATTACATCCTTTAATGAGATAAGAGCCATTAAGGGTTTCATTCTTTCTTCTTATCAGGGAGGCCTATGTCCAGCGATGGACTAACATAGGCTGTAGAATTAAGATGATGTTAGTTCTTTATCAGCGAGATTTCCTTTCGCGCGCGGACCAGCAAGCTCATTCTATAAACTCATTTGGAACCACTAAGCTAAATCCGCAGTGTTGTAAAGTTTAGTATTCTGTAAAACTCGACAACGCTCCTCGGTGACGAGCGTGGTAATGAAATGAACTAAATTGAGTGAGATTTTGACATTTACACTAAAGAATGGCGTACAACTGGTATTCTGTAAAGGAATTCACAAATCATCTCGATACGTAAAACTGGAACTTACTTCTACGAAAACTTTTTACTTACTTGTCAAATAAAAGGTTTCAAAGGAGCGATCGAATTTGTTCACTTGAATGAATTCGAGTTCGAATTCGAACTTTTACAGAATGAGTCTACTGATCCGCACGCGGTCGGACCTCCGCATGACAGGAAAAGTGCCCTTACACTCCAGTTAAGCAACTTTGAAAAAGTGACGTCACGGTATTAATAGGTCACTTTGAGGTCACTATAATGAATTCTGACCGAACAATGTACTTTATTAACAAAGAAAATTACAATCAAATAATAGAATTCAATTAAAACTAGTATTTACAATTGAAACAATTGAGCTAACTGCAGACTGTTGCAAACAATCTAACAATGTACTTTTGTTTTCGCAAGTATTACTTCTCAGAGCCTTTACCTTCTACAAACATCAACGTTGAGTTATTACGACCGCTTTAGCCACTTACCAACAATTCTCTAGCAAACGAGTGCAGATAAATCATCTCCTTCGTAAAACTTGATGCCTTTTCACATAAAAACTATTTAAAACGTCTTGAAAGGACTTTGTTAACTGAGACTAATTGCTCTGGAGTTTAGACGACATACGTGGCGTAGTGGACGCGACGTGCCGACAGAAGTAGGTTTGAGTTTTAGGAGTTGTGCAGGTGTTTGGGTTATAAATTATATTTCCAGATGTTTTTTTCCAAAAGTAATAAAAACTGACTTCGGATACCTTATTATTGACTCTGATTTTTAGGTTTTGCGGGACAAAGAGTAAAACCTCGAGCATATTTTGTATAGGACAAGACTGCATGGGATCATTTTATATACAAAACAAAAACAAAATAAATTACAATTGACGTAAAAATCGGTTAATCTAGATACATTTAAAAAAATGTAGGTACTTTCATGCAGCCGAACTAAGATGCACTTCCTTTTTTCGAAATCGGTTAGAAAATCATTTAACATAAACGTTTGGTCCTTTAGTCCATTTTCATTACTGTTTTTCATAACTAGCTACGAAAAAGGCTTCCTTCATAACTAGTTATTAAAATTGACCCTTTGTTCCCTTTTAATAACTGTTTTCATTACTAGCGTCCGAAACCACTAACTACAAAACTCTCCCTAATCTATTAAGATGTTCTGGAATATCCAGTGATATTATCATAATCTATTCAGTTTAGTTAATGAAACCTGGACAAATAAATTAAGTCCGTATAATTACCATACGCGATAAATCATGAAATATGACGGCATTATGACGTATCCTAGGGTTTATGTCAAGATTAGGACTTAGCACTTAGGTGCTTTACGAGGTATATGCTGGTAGG
Source organism: Eupithecia exiguata (assembly GCA_947086465.1). Classification (NCBI taxonomy): domain Eukaryota; kingdom Metazoa; phylum Arthropoda; class Insecta; order Lepidoptera; family Geometridae; genus Eupithecia; species Eupithecia exiguata. The sequence continues at coordinate 9,375,264 of OX352240.1, read as the reverse complement.
TACAAAAAGGTAAACGCGGTGATCAAAGGCATATTTATGGGTCTGAGACTCTAAAGTAAGTATTACTTAAATATGCAAAGGCCCCAAAGTAAGCACAGCTTGTGTTATGGACACTAGATAACTGATATACTTAATACGATACATTACATAAATAAATATTTTTTATTAAATATCTGTCCCGAGGCCGGGACCAAACCCTTCACGCTTCACTGCGCCACAGAATTTGTCAACATTATACATAACTACTAGCTCTGTACTGTCTATATTGGAAAAATAAGAATAGAAGCACACAACAACTCGACAACTATTCGCAAAAACTCCTAGAATGGTAAATGTAGTGACAACCACGGATAAAACTTAGGGTTTATCATGAGGATAAGAAAACTTGCCCACTGGAAACAACGGAACTCTTCTCAAAAAGGTTCCTTGCGATTTGCGTGAAAGTTTCCACTAAGAAAGTTGTTTGTGACTTCAGAATGCGAAATGTTTCCTTAAGCTCTACTTACCCCCGAGGGGGGTTTTAGTGTGAAGAAGTATTTGTAGTAGAATGTAAACTTGCCGAGGAACTATGTCAGAGAATGCACTATTAGGTAGGTACTTAGTGAAGGGGTCTATAATTCACAGTGGCTTCCAATTTGACGTCACAAATACGCACAGCCCTGCGAAATACGTCAGTGTCATCTACCTTGGAAAACACTGAATGTCATTCACAATACCAAAGAGAAATAGAATATGACCACAGACTATTGTTTAATTCGACTGGTTCTGATTTTATTCGACAAATATTTTTGTCACGATAAAGTTCTATACAAATAGACACAAATAAGTACTATAACCAACCGGAAATTCTATTTTGAAAAGCTGCCGTTTCATTTCAGCCTTTCGGCAAACAGTCTTTTGAGGTAGATCTACTTTAGTACCTACGTACGTTTTTATTAAATTAAAATCGTAATTTTTTTGGTAATCGTAAGTTTTTTTCCAGTTTGTGTATGTTTTGTGTCGTTCTGAATAAACTTTTTGATTTCATTTCATTTCAAGCTGGCAATGATGACAACAATGTTTAAAATAAATATAAAAAAACAAAGACCCACCCTGTTTTCATTGGTTGAATAGTTGAACTGGACGAGTGAGCTAACAAAGCAATGAATCGTTGAGTAAAATTAATTATTTCTGTATTGGTCCCGGTTTAATTACCAAAGTGGTCTGTACGTGCGGCGACTATCGACTAATTGGCCGGTATAAGTACTAAAGAATGAAATTTGTTCCACTGGAAATACTTTAGGGATTTCGGTAGTGTTTTCAGAGTATTTTCTTTCACAACGGCTTTAAAAACTTGCCTATTGGCTGCTGAATAGACGACATTTTAGACACATTAGGCTTTGTGATGGCATTTTTAGTGTCAGAAAGTGTACCTACATCGATTTATTTGTTCATGCCTAGGTACGTCATTGACTTGAAGACCGACATCTTCGTTAAGTTAGGTAGGTATTGAGTATTATTTTCACCAATTTGATATTCTGATTGTTTATTCGACGAGCTAGTAACAGCTAACCTACCATCGGTTTCTGTTGTTAACCCCGGATCGATGGTAGGTTAGCCGTTACTAGCTCATCGAATAAAGTTTGAATAGGCTACTTGACTACTACTGGGAAATAATTCTGACGTGTCAGATGAAAATAATGCAAAGTGTAATTAATATTTCTTCAAGCCTTGTATTAGTTATGAAAACAAATTTTACAGTTTGAATAAAATAATGCCGCGCCAAAACAATAATCTCTGTCATGGCTACTGTGCTCCAAGCTATGACGCCACCCCGCGACACCACACCTAACAAGACGAACTCATTGACACTGTCATCTGAGGATGTGTGACGTCACTTGCGATCCAACCAAACACATAGCGTTTTCGGTCAAGTGATCATGTATAAAAAAATGTGTAATTTTAATCCCATTTTTTTACATAAAAAAGGCATATTTTTAATAAATATCACCTGATTACGCTTTGTTACGTTGTCACTGACTAGGATGAAAACAATTTGGAATTTATTTTTAATGTAGTCAAATAGCCTATTGTAGCGGTGGCGGCAGAGTTCTTGGCCCCATGTATTTTGTTATTTTATAAACTAAAATGAACAATTTCCGACTGTTTTTTGCCTTAGCTATCTCAATAATATATTTCTTTTTGTTTTTTCTCTCATAAAGGGTTGGTAAAATACCCTATTATGTAATATAACTATAACAATTATTCATCCCACGATCACGACAGCATGTTAAACAAATGAAACGTCGGGAAAATAGGTACCTAAATAAAATACTTAGGTACCCGTTATTACTTACATTACATTAGAGAACATTCATTTGTCTGCCAGTTTTCTGTCTCGTCATTGTACAATATTAAACTAACACTTTCAATGCCGTCACGGAGAGGAATAAAATAATTAGATAGGTATGTAGGTATACCTAACTTGACTAGATCGATCTGCAAACATTTGTTAAAGGTGTTCTGGATGGTTTCTATAAACTAATAAAAAAAAAACTTTATAATGTAAAGTATAACAGTTTACTCACACATACATTGCGTAATGTGGTCATTTTTATAATAATAATAATAATGTTTTTTAGGTAATGTCAAAATGTTCAATGGGCAGCTATACTATCTCATCTCACTAATATTATAAACGTGAAAGTTTAGGTGGATGGATGGATGGATGTTTGTTCCTTTATCACGCCAGAACGGCAAAACGGATCTGGATGAAATTTGGCACAGAGATAGATTATAGTCTGGAATAGGACATAGGCTACTTTGTATCCCGAAATTCCTACGGGAACGGGAACTACGCGGGTGAAACCGCGAGGCGCTGCTAGTAGAATAAAAACATTACAAAGGCATTTAAAAAAGCTTATAATGGTCGAGGTCGAAGCGACGCGTGACCCGAGAGCTGGTGAGTACCTACCTATCTGGCGCAGCACATCAGCATTGCCATACAACGGCATGCCTTACAAGCTTGGGGGTAGATAATGCTGTGTTATTGTCTAGCATTATTTATTTTATTTTATTACCAACATCTCGTACCTAACAAAAAGGTAAACTTTTTGTGAGCTGTGATCTCTTTCACAAAGAGGCGAGTGATCAAATCGCAAGAAGCTGCCTGCGCCGAACATAAGGATCCTTGCCAGGCAAAGCTAACTTCCTCCCATTAAAATAATGTGAAACTAAGTGACTATAAATGGCAATAAAGCGACCGCTATGAGCTTCCTTATAAGAACGGGGTAAATTGTTGAGCCAGCCTCGCTAGATAATCCTAAACTAAGTTATCTCTACGCGTTTAAGAGCCCCAAGTCCATTCGACGGTATCGAGCGAGACGTGATCGTGACGTCTTTTTATTTGTATGGGATTTGCGTAGTTCCCTGTCCGCACTGTAGAGGCGCTGTACCAAAACCTGTGGTAAAGTAAACTGAGACGTCACGATCACGTGTCGATACTATCGTTAAATGGACTCGCGACTCTGGTCGGGAGTAGTTTTACCTAATACCTACATTGGGTGTCCATAACGCACATTCTGAACTTCAAGAGTTCGCAGGGCGTCTTTCCAGGGCGCAGCACTGAGGCTGGGCAGTAAATGTGTTAAAAAATGTATTCTTAGAAAAGTTAAACACATTGAGTAGGTACCTACCTACCAAACCTTTTTCATGAGCGATCGTTCGCTCATAGAAATATGACTACCTAGATAAATCTTATTCGGTTTCGCCAGAAGCATCTTGTTGAGCGGATTAGGTCCCTCCTATTTATTAATTGGCACTTACTATTTGTACACAACCGTATATTTTAATCTATATTGCGTAGAAACAGTTTTGTCTACGGCTGTGGATTTATACTAGCAAGGCAGGCAACGAAGCGGAAACCACGTTCTGTTTATTAACAACTGCTTTATTTATCTTGTCTTAGGGCCTAGATACACGAGCAGCTTCAAGCAGTCAAGATAGATTGCTGCAAGCAGGCGACTGCATTACAGCCTTCTACAAACTTTTTTTGTGTTGGCAGAACACCCATCCCATTTCCGCCCTCGCCCGTGGCGCTAGCGACGCGTGCGAGGCGAGCGTCTCCGACGCAGTAACCTAAGAGACGCGACGGTGGAGCGTGCACGACTCGAACCGCATTCACCTTGAAGAAATACCTAAATCCTTCCAAAACTATTTTAAGTGGTTTGACACTGCAAGGCGCACCTTTTATCTTTCTGGGTCTCGCTTCTCGCACTGACATTGTTGATGCACGGACGAAGGAAATCACCCTTCCGTGGTGAGTATGTCAAAACTTCGTACATAATTTTACGAGGTTGATTGTGTCCTCGTACCTCGTACGGAAGTATTGCGATGAGCGAAGCGAACCGCAATGCGGCCACCATAACAAAGCAAGACGAGCGAAGCGAGCCGCGCTTCGTGTTCGGTGAGCGAAGCGAACCGCAATACGACACCTATCGCACTGCAAGGCGAGCGAAGCGAGCCGCGCTTCGTGTTCGCAACCTGTTGGCGTGGGTCGGATTGCAGTGAGCGGAGCGAACCGCAACACGACACCTATCTTGCTGTGTGACAGCACAAGCGGGGTCGTATTGCAGTGAGCGAAGCGAACCGCAATGCGACCCCTTTAACACAGCAAGGCGAGCGAAGCGAGCCGCACTACGTGTTCGCACCCACCCACTTATATGGGTATGGATTTCGAGTAACTCGAACTCGTAGATTACGAAAAAGATGTCCATTTCCAAATCCAAGATGGCTGACATTTTTTAATCGCAAAAATCACTCTTGGGTTTCGTTTTCGACTAATTCAAATACGTAGATTACGAAAAAGATGTCCATTTTCAAATCCAAGATGGCTGACATTTTTTTTATCGCAGTTGTCACTCATGGATGTCGTTTTCGACTAACTCGGACACGTAGATTACGAAAAAGATGTCCATTTCTAAATCCAAAATGGCTGACATTTATAGCTGCTTGCAGCTCGCTCACATCTAAAAAACTAGTTACATTATATGTATTTGTTAATAATAAAAAAAAATTATTATAGCTTAATTTTTTTTTTTATTACAATTCCTTCACTAATTAATCGAAAGGAACTTCTTTCCATCCGGGTGTCCCTTGACACCTCTCAAGTTTTTTTCATCTGTAACACGGTACAGTTTTTGAGTGAGCGCTGGTAGAACGTACCTACCGTATCTTACTTTTTTACTTTATCCATAGACATAGAATTTATGACTTTATCGAAGATTTTTACGCAGAAAGACAACTGTTTGACATTTAGAGCACTGACGCCGCACCGTCAGAGCAGAACACAAGCTGTTGACGCCAGAATACCTTTGTATTTTGGCTACCTATATGTTTCGTAGTTAACCCGCTTACATTCGTAATGAAATCTTCAAACTGCGATAATAAAAATATAGTAAAAAACAATTTAAAGACATAAATTAGAAACCGCTAGAGCAGTTGCGTAGTTTACTAAGTAGTCGCAGCTTGAAGCAGTAAATCCTGGCTGCTTCAATCAACCTGCCCGTGTATCTATGCCCTTAAACTCGCTCGTATTCGCTGAGGAACAAAATCTTGGGAGTGGATTTTGCAGTTTCGTCTATATGAATTGGATTAAGTTGATTGGAACCCTATCATGGTTATATATATTATATCAATGCATTTATTGTGGCTTAGAATGACCTATTTTCAACTATAGGTGTATAAATAAAAGGAAATGGGTTATGGTGAGGGATTATCTAGCTAAATTAAGGTTATAGTTTTTTATAGTTTAGGCAGAGATGCGAATACAGAGATTGGTGGCCTGGCCAACAAGAGCAACTTCGCAATTGCATCTTTGCCTAGAATAAACAAAATAAAACTATGACCAAGGCATTAAAAAAAGCTTATGACAGGAATCATAAACTGCCCCATGAAATTTTGAAAATTAACGAGATTATCTCGATCTCGATCGATCTTCAAGAGACGGGTGTTTAAGGCGCATACCCCACCGAAACTAGTACCGCCACCTACTATATCTTATTATTCCGTTTAGCAAAGGAAATTTCAAAAATCTATCGTTTTTGTTTGTGATACCTATTATAAGCTTTTTTTAATGCCTCTGTAATAGTTTTATTCTATTTAGTTTAGGCAGTGAATAGAAAATAGATTTTGGTGGCCACCAAGGGCAACTTTGATTCACTGCCTAAACTAAATAGAATAAAAAACTATTACAGAGGCATTATAAAAAGCTTATAATAGGTACCTATCACAAACTGCGATGGATTTTTGAAATTTCCCTTGCTGGAAATTAATATAATAAGAAAAAGTAAGGTGGCGGCGCTAGTTTGGGTGGGGTATGCACCTTATTAGTCAGGCACGAGTATTTAGATTTTTAGGTAAAAGGTATTAACAAAATACGCAGTGATAAAAACACGGCACTGCTTGATAGGTCTTTTATTTTCCACAATTTTCGTACTAAAGATACTGTATAAAAGCGTAAATTAGATTTAACATTTCAGTCTTAAGAGCGAGTCATCTTATTTGCATTGTTCAAGCTGACAAACATTGAAACCAAGATTATTTTCCGTAAAAAATAGATCGATAAGTAGGTTGATTAACTTAGGAAAATATTACAAAAAGAATAAGGACTCGTTTCCTGTAATGCGGGTTTCCGCCCGTGTGCGGATCTGCAGGGCTATTCAGACCATTCCCGAATCATCGACACGGAGTCTTGGCACAGATTCGCGCGAAATTATTCGATATACGACTCAAATGTTTTGGCGGTTTCTAATATGTTGTGCGAGGAATAAAACTACCAGAAAAGTAGTTTTCCACAAATCGTAGACCATTTTCTATGAACTCATGTTACAAAAAAAGCATGATTTATGTAGATTTTGGTATCGTTTTGTTATGCATATCTTTTGTAGAACACAAAAAAACAATAAAAACCGCTAAAATATTTGAATCCTCACTAATTTGTGTTAGATTCCGTCTCGAAGACTCGGTAATGGAGTTTCTGAATAGCCCTGTTAGTCCGCGTGCGGGCCACCCGAAACCCATAATTGCTCCAGTCCACGTTCCGCGTGCGTGTGGCCCGCGTGAAAGGAAAAGCATATTAAGTGAAATTTTAGGTTTCTATTCGAAATTTTAGGTTCGTTCCGCATGACAGGAAAAGAGCCTTAAGTTCTTAATAATAGGTAGGTAGTTGAATAACTAGATTGTATATTTACTGTAGATACCTACAAACTGTAACATTAGTTGACAAGTATTAGTAAGGTATACCGTATAAATGCCTGCATCACATCACAACCTTAAAATAAAATAAAAACAATGTGAAATAAAATTATTTCCGCGTGATACTGTAAGTTATTTTACAATATTATAATAATTTAAGTACATTGCCTCTGAATATAGGTAAGCGAATGGCATCAAAGTCGAGATTCGTGCAATAATTATTTTGACAGAAGATCTATTACATTCTTAACTTAAATAGAAATAAATAAAACTTATACCAACCTAAACTATAATAAACTAGACTTATTTTTATTAATTTAAAATTATTTTCTGAGCCTGTTATTTCAAATACACTATACATACGTCGTGCGCACAATTTCATAAAATCATTTCATTTTCCACGCTGACTTTTTTCTTTGTTCTTAATTATTCTGTTACTTTTTGCGATACACACTAATGTAATCAGTAATAATAATAACAACTAATCATTAAATTAGCTTAGTTATTTTTACAGATGGTTTGTACTGTTTTTCGTACATTTTTAAATATGGCCAACCTTCCAGTTTTCAGTCATCTCATATCACATTAATAACACAATCATCATTTATTTACCACCTGGATCAATTGAGCTACCTCTAGACTGTTTGCAACAGTTAGTTAGTCCAACTGTTTCTATTGTAAAACTATAGGTAATCTGGCCGAACTCGGCCCGTGGCACATCTCCGGCGCGAAGTTATAGCAACATTAAAGCAATATTTGTCACCGAATGCCATAAGATACGTGAATGATAAGAAACAAACCCGGTATTGCAGCGAAATGGCGGCGGACTGAGCCCGGAGATGTCTATGAGCGGGATGGCTTCTGAGCAGGAATCATAATCAAATCTAGGCAGTTTCGCCTCTTTTTCGCTTCAACGTAGAAGTCATGGCGAAACTACTCCGCTGCTATGATTTCGCAGCGGAGATGTGCTACGGGTCTAATATCGCTGACAAATTATTATTTCAAACCCCACGCAAAATCGAGATTTTTGTATTTTGGTGTTGTGAGTTGTTTACAAACATCATTCGTTGAGAATGGTTCGAGTACAGTTATAATTTTGTTTCTATTCTCTAAATAGTTGTAATATTCTTTTTTACCACACGTTTACCATTCCAACAAACATTACCATACTGGTAAAATTAAATTATAAAGTTTAGTACCAAGAAGGTTAAATTAAAAAAATGATGACAAGAAAGAGTTAGGTAAACTTAAATCTAATGCGTTAACGCCGTAAATGCTATATTTATTTACACATACTGCCGTGCTGGACCGTTCTTTCTAGAATGCGGTAAAGTGTCATCGTTATTGCCGGTGTTGTTGTTGTGTAGAAACGCCATTTCTACACCGCCATCCCCTCCCTAGAAATAAGAGAACACTTTTTTAAATTTTTTCTAATATAGTAAAATACCCAATTTAAGACTTTTAGGGTTCCGTACCCAAAGGGATAAAAACGGGACCCTACTAAGCCTTCGCTGTCCGTCTGTCCGTCTGTCACCAGGCTGTATCTCATGAACCGTGATAGTTAGACAGTTGAAATTTTCACAGATGATGTATTTCTGTTGCCGCTATAACAAAAAGTACTAAAAAACCGAATAAAATAAATATTTAAGGGGGCTCAACAACGTGTTTTTTTGCCGTTTTTATAGATAATGGTACAGAAATCTTCGTGCGCGAGTCCTGATCGCACTTGGCCGGTTTTTTTGTTATAGTGCTTACCCGCACTATAACAAAAAACCTTGGGTATATCTAAGAAATTAAATAAGCTCCCAAAATTTTCGATTTCGGCGGGACTCGATTGCGTGCCCCACCCTCGGTTCGGGTGGTACCAAATTTAACTTATATACGAGTACTACAAAATAATGCTTGACAAGGAAAAAAATAATTTTAGGTTTAAAACTAGTTTTCAGCAGTGTAATAAATACATATAGATCCATGCACGCTTATCAGAGAGATGCGTTTAAATTTATAAAAAAAACGAATAGTAAATTGATTTTCAACAAAAAAAATTAATTATACTAGGTACCTATTGTAAAAGTCTGAACAAAACGTTCTATTGCGTTAATTAATTTTACCCTCCTGACTAGTCCCTCACGAAGTAACCAACTGTAACTGCTTACCTCAGAGTGCATGGGGTTGGCTGTAATGGTAATAGGCACTTTAGCATTGGCGGCGATGTAGCCGTTATTTGCGCCCGTTTCCGGAACTGACCCTTTTTCTTCTGGAATAAACACAAAACAAGTTGTACTTATATGTAGATAAATTGAACTTGATACGTAAGGTATCGTAATAGGCTAGTTTCAAATCTAATTAGTTCGTAGATTACCAGAAGATATTGAACACATAAACACAAAAATATCAATTTATAGCTAGTTAAAATTCCGCGTGACATCACACCGGGCGATACATTTTAGCGACTTTGTGACGTAACGAGCCCCCACTCCCAAACTTTGATGCGCTGTATCTCAGTAATTTTTTGTTTGACTGTCAAAAAAAAATGGATTCGGTCCGCTACGGCCACTTACCGGCCACCACCCAAATTATTTGCTCGTCCATTTCCCAGTTCCGCCATTTCCTCGAACGACCACTGGTCAACCTCGGCCACTGATTGAAGTGTCCAATATCTTTTGAATAATCTAACGGACTAATCACAACTTTTTAGGATACAATCCTATTGGCGCAGTTGCTAGTCGTTTGGATTTTACTGAGAAACATATTATCCTAACAATTGTCTGATAGTTACTCTTACCTAAATAAATAAATAATGCTGGACAATCCACACAACATCATCTAGCCGCAAGCCTGGTATACATAATACAATACATTATAGAGATATATATTTTTATTACACAGAAAAACCCACAACCCCTTAACAAATATTTGCAGATCATAAAAAAATTATCCCAAGGCGGGAATCGAACCCGCAACCTCCTGCGTCGCGTCGCGGATCTTTGCCCGCCGCGCCACATCGGTCGTCTATATTTCCGCATTATTTTACGACAGAAATTTGGAATAACTGCCGAAACTAGCGCATCCAGTAATTTATTTTGTGCTTTAATTTAAACCTCTATGATATGATATTATATTCGTCTTGTATTTTGCTTAGGGCTAGAAAATGGTGTGTGAATTGTCCAGCAATATTTATTTATTTATTTATCTTACTTAAACCTACGTTACTTTCTATTTTCCGAGACTGACATACAATATACATAGATATAGCTATCGCATCCTAGCACATTTACTATCAGCAGGGACTCACTTTGCTCGCCACACAGCATCACAACTAGAATGATTAGCATGCAACCGTCTCGATGGCTCCACTAGGTGTCAGCCCGTCTGGTCTCCGAGACACATACATATATGAGTAGTGTACCATACAGCAATAATTAACTCACTATCAGCAGGGACTCGCTTTGCTCGCCTGCACAGCAGTAGCGTCACTACTAAAATGAGCAATAGAGCCGCTGCTCCAATAGCCCCGCCGGCAGTCACCAGCGCGTCTGGTCTCCGAGATTCAGATACGTCTGATGGGGGCGCTTCGCTCGTACTGGAACCGGCTGGTGAACGCTGGGTTTTGGCCACCTGATGAAGATGCGTTGTAATTATTTTATGCGTATAAAAAAGGTTTAAAATTGGTGACAAACAAAATCAATTCTTGATTCTATACGGAAAAAAGTCGAAGAACGATGGGTTCATTCGATGAAAATTTGAAATTGACGTAAATTTTTATTAAGCTTTTGCAAAAAAAAACTTTATTACACTGGATAATTGTGTAATGTGTGTTCGTTCAGTGTAGCACAATTGAGGCAAAAATTAAACATTATCTCACCAATATAGAGCTGAAATCAGATGGCGCCTGCAGAGTATAAGCCTGCATCTTGACCTCGTAGCCCGTATCTGGCATCAAGTGGTCCAGAGCCAACGACCGTGCCTCCGCCCTCGCGACCACCTTTTCATATTCACCGGCCGAGCTGACGCTGCGGTAGTAAACGTAGAAACCACCTGCTGTTATGTTGTGGGGACCGCTTGACCACTGTAAATTTTAGTTCCGTTATGTTATGAAAATAACGCAGATAACCAATGTTTAATAAATAGCGAAAGTTAAAAAAGGCTCTCAGTCTCGGTGCATATAATGTCTTAGTAACCAAAACTCCGCACCGGCTGCGCCAGATTACGGTACCGTTAAAAGTAGTTTTGTTTAAAAAAAATTAAACTTTAATTTTAGTGTCGGACCTCAAAAAAAAAGAACTTGTGTCTATAGGATCTCTTCGACGTCCGTTTTTCAGTCAAGATACATACAGCAGTTTTTTTTTCACAGACATTATTATTTTGGAAGTAACGTTTAGTGTAGGTCCAAGAGTCATCATCATCATCATCAGCCTAGAGCGCCATAGCGCCCAAGAGTCATGTAAGGTCTAAAACGGAATCTCTCAAAATGCATAGCGCCGTAACAGGGTTCTTATGACATTAGCTAAATGATATTTTTAAGACCTCACAAACTGTAACAGGATTTCTGATTACTTGAAATAGAGCACTTTGAGTTTATAATTGAAGGTACCTAGTTAAGGCTTTTTCGAGCAATAAGATCCAATGGGCTTCTTAGCATCATACTCAATAATACTCACAGTCCACTCCAACTGCAAGCTACGGGGCGATATAGCAATAATCTTCATCAAAGTCGGTGGCTGCGGTTTCTGAAGCGCCCCGCCACGTTGCAAGAAGAACTTCGAGCTACTTTTGCCTTGCTTGTTATCTTGGTTCGAGTAAACAGCTGCTACGCGGAATCTACGGAAATAATTCTCTATTAAACATAGATCTTAGAAAAAATTCTTTTTTTTTCTTTTATCTAGCTATTGAAGGATATCATGAGGAGAAAAAGCCTTTAAAATGTATGAACACAAGGAGTTCAGGCTTTTATACCTCCTCGTCAGTACACCATACGTCTTTCTGCTGGTCACGTTTCGTCTCAAAAAAGGGGGGTTGTACACGGAGAAATTTAATTCCGTTGGTTTATCAAAATTTTGCAGCAATTTAATAATGACCCAAAACAAAATTCGACTTCGACGGGGCTTGAACCCGCAACCCTCCCTCAGTACGGGGATACGATGCGCTGCCGATTGCGAGGTCAAAGGACGTAGGAGTCAAAGGACGTAGGAGTCGAAAAACTCTGGGACGATATTAATGTTATTAGAAAATTTCCCCCAATGCGAGGTTTACGCACTTTAAAGCAAAAACATTTTGCAGAAATTTATTTAAAGCACGGCCAAGGGTTGTAGGGTTGGGTTAGGTAACCTTACTTTTAATAAAAGTACCACAATAGTGTGGTAATGTTGTTCAAGCCAAACACTTTCATTGCCACCGACGACGTAGGTGGACATATATGTAACTTAGACGACTTCCACCAGCTGCAGCTGTGGCGAAGCTGGCATTGAATGCGATACTAAAGTTTAAAGTTTATTCTGTCTCATCAAGAAGGTCTTACGTTTAAAAGTGCAATAAAGGCTTTTAATTCGATACTTTTTTTCTTTTCTAAACTTCTATTCATATTAAAGCCGTGATTTTGAATAGGAACGCCCAGATGTCATTGATCACACACAGCTTTGAATTTTAGTTATGTACTCTACTTGAGTAGGCAAGCTTACTTAAATGTTTACAGTATTAATGCCAGGTTAATTAAACTTACTTGTAATACTTGTCTGGTGCCAGTCCGTCAATCGCCAGCGAGTGGATGTGCGTAGGAACCTCGTGGGTAGCCGTGTTCCATTGCACGTTGCTGGAGTTGGAAACCTCTTTGTATTGGACCTTATAGAACTGGATTGGGAGACCGTGGTTGGGTGCTTTGGACCATGAGACCATTACGCTGTCATCTGTCAGTCGAGTTATGTTTGGGCGAGATGGAGGAATCATGATTGCTGTAAACAAAATCACAGTTATCATCATCATCAATCATCATGTTAGCTTGGGGCTAGATGATGCTATGTGAATTGTATAGCATTATTTATTTATTTATTGTAAAATACAAAGAATTTGAGGACAGTGCGCTATGATGATCATTAGGGGAGGCCTATGTCTAGCAGGGGACTAACATACGATGATGATGATGATAAAGAATCTGATTAGGCCTCCGCTTTTCAAAATAAAAAGGCCTACAAAATGTAGACCTTACATCTATCCAAGATAACCACACAAAAAATTTGACTTTGCCACATTTATTAAATCTTTTTAACCGTTTTTAATCTTTTGTGGGTTTTGCCCAATTCCCCGTTTCTCAAAATAATTTAGGCCTTTAGATCTTTCAAGTCAAATCAATACCGACATAGAAACATGTAAAAAACATAGTACCCCACCCATAGTACCAGGAGAGCAGAAATTGACTGGAGTTTTGGGACACAATGTGCTGGAAAATTATACTAGGACAGCACTATTTTGATGATAGGGTTTCGTCACGGCCAGGGATTGGCTTGGTGGTAGGGCAGGTCCGCAGTGATATACTCGTGGTTAGAAATATAGAAGACACGTATTACTTGTATATACGCGACCTCTACAAGTAATACGTCGAAAACAAAATGAATGAGATTTTTCCGCAAATGAAATCTAATGAGATTTTCAGGGACCAACGAATAAGCGGTTTTACTCACAAATGGAACCAATTAGAACAGGACTCTTATTATTATATTTCACAAAATAGAAGTTAGTCCCAATAGTTAGTAATTATGTCACCTAAATACATTTCGGACCAAATCCGATATCAATAGCTATACATGACTCCACTAATTACGTAGCCTACGAATTTCAGTAAATTAATGGTTAAGGGCTATGCTACCTCAAATCAACTCCGCCGGATGACCACATCTTCCAAACTACTAAATATTTATTTATAACTTTAAAATTTATATAAGGTAAAGTTCAGGACTTACTCTATCGGTCATATGTTTCGAAAACATGATTCCATAAAATTTTCTCAAAAAAATCACTAAGTTAGCTCTAAATTTTTACTAAAACCTTAATTTTTCAATAAATATCTACAGAAGTTAAGATCTTGAGAATAAGCATGGTAATTGAAATAAATATTTTATGGTTTTCTTTTCAAATAATGTCCTAATTCATAGATAATAAGCAAAAACTTGTTTTTTTGGGCTTGCGTTGCTCTGCTCTGTCCCGCTCCTACGAATGCAAAATCTTATGCCTAACCTTTTCACAAAATGGCGTCGTAGTTATAGGCCCTTAATGTAACCAAATATTAATAGAAATTAAACGCACCTAAATATTACGCCTACCTAGACTTTTTACTGAATAAATCTAGCAATAAATACCCCCCTATTTAGAAACATTATGTTTGGTAAAGACAATACTATAAGTATAATTACAATAACATAAATATATATAACTATAAATATAATTACAATAAAGAGTTTTGTATTGTATTGTATAGGTACTACCTATATAATACAATACAAAACTCTTTATTGTAGTCCACACAATAAAGCACAAGAAACATAGACATTACCATTAAACACAAAATTACAAGGTGGCCTTATTGCTTAGAAGCGATTTCTTCCAGGCAACCTTTACAATTTACTTTGATATTGATATTTGATGTAGACACCTATGTCTACATTCTTCCACGAAACAAACATAATCGTTGCATAAAACGGGGAGTAATTCAATCTTCCTGAAGAAGTCGGTATATTCAGTGCTATGTGTACAGTACCACACAATTGATCGACCCTCGCCTTGCGGCTAAAAGGTTGTCTAAATGAGTTTCAGTTTCAGAACTGGTATAGACCGGATAAGCTACCTACCTCATCAAGTATTGAAAGAGAAGTTAATGACCTGACTCGGTTTCTTTCTCAATGTAAGTAGCAAAGATTACAAGCACCTTTCAGCACTGTCACACTTTCAGGTTTCAGGACCATAAAATTAAACTTCATAAGAAAGTAAGTAAACAAACTTCATACTCAATCAATTGTATGATAAGTACCTCAATTATCAAAAACTGCTTCGAGTCCCCGAATTACAAAGAAATAATAGATAGATATGCTGGAAAACATAAGACACACTTAAAAAAACGGGGAAAGACCACAAGCAGTTTCAAGTCAAAGTCAAAGATAAAGCTTTGGGCTATCCCATGGGAACTGATATATGGGATAAAAAGTTCCCTATGATACTCTCCATTCTTTCAACTAACTCCATGCCAAAAATCAAACCGATTGGTTGCTTAGTTAGGGCGTGAAGGAAGGACAAACAAACAAACAAACACACTTTCGCATTTATAATATTAGTATAGTATAGATATAGATTCTGTTTTCTAAATAAGTTGAAAAGTCTAGCAAATAACGAAGTGCTCTAATAAAAAATCTGTTCAAAACTTAGACAGTTTAACATCCTGTCAAAGGTTCAACACTTAGAGCCTCCAAATTGGTTCGCACTGTCAGCTATAGAGCTATAAAAACTTTTCGGCAGATACTTACGTTTATGTTTCCGTGGATTATTCTTCCTGTTATGCCTTTTCGGCGGCGAAGGCGACTCTTTTATCCTCGTGTCTTCTCCGGAATAATCCTGAGGATAATTAAAATATTCAAGCTTTATGGAGCTGCGGCTATGAAGTGAAAATATTAAAATAATACGGGGTTTGAGTCTCAACATTTGACGGTTTATTTTCTGTAGTCGAATATTAGACGACCGATGTGGCGCAGCGAGCGATGGTGCGCCTGCGATGTTGGAGGTTGCGGGTTCGATTGCCGCCTTGGGACAAATGTTTGTACGATCTGCAACTACTTGTTCCGGGTGTTCTAAGTATTTCCTATGTATAGTCAAGATGGTTTTTCTCGAAAATTGGCCAAAATATTAACGAAAAAACGTTTACTCCCGTTTACTCTTCTTTACAACCAAGATGGCGGCTAAATACGGGGTCGAGGTTGGTCGCCATTTTGAATTTAGACTCGCACCTGACCATTGCATCAGACTTTAGGGGGGTCACCCCCTAAAGTCTGATGCAATCATAGTCGGGATGGTGATTCATGCAAAGTGGCGTCCTTCTGTCGTCTAACCCGACTGGTCTATTCTTATTGTAGCGTTTTAGAGCGAAATATAATTGCATTTTCGAAAAATATTTTTTTCCTTCAAAGTATTTTTTTGAAATATGATTTATTTTGTTTTTCAGTAGATGTCTTAAAACATTTCGGAGTAGTTTCTCAAAATTAGTATTTATGCCTATTCACCTGGTCTGAGATCTGCAACGGCACCACAGTTAGCAGAGAAGCGTCGTATGCACAGCCGAGAGAGTTGCAGGCGAAGCATTGGATGATCCCTGCGTGACGTTTCTCCAGGTGGTCGATGAAGAGGTCCGTGTCTTGAAAAACATTAAAGAATATCTATAATATAATAAATGGGAAAGTTTGTTTTTGTTAAGGTTTTGTTTATAATAGTGTGTACGTCCACGCACTCGGCGCTAGAGTCCGTAAGAGGTCCCAGAGATTTTCGACTACGCGAGTAATCTCTTTCGTGGCTTAGTTGGTTAGAGCACACCCGTACTGAAGGTGGGGCGCGGGTTCGAGTTCTACCGAAATCGAAAATTTTAGGGAATCTATATAATTTGTTATTGTTACCAAAATGTCTTTGACTCTTTACTACTGAAAGGAACGGTTGAAATTTTAGAAGATTATTGTAACTGTCTTACTTTACGGATACTTAAACAAGTAATACTGGGCAAATCACACAAGCTGAAGACGGGGCGCTATGGCGCTCATTAGGGGAGGCCTATGTCCAGCCGTGGACGGACTGATATAGGCTGATGATGATGATGAATTCACACAACATTATCTAGCCCCAAGCTAAGGAGCGCCAATTTAAGCTGTTAAGAATCTTTATAGGTACTGAATGAGATTGCTGAGTTTTAAAATAACTGTGCTAAAAAAACGCCTACAGCCACGGATCGCTGGAATTGTCGCCTACGCCATCGACAACATTCAAGAAAATACTGAAGCATAAATCAAGCAAGAGTAGAGTGATTTCGTTTGTGATTTGATTAATAAATATAATTTATCAAAGAACTAACAAGCCCTAATTTTATTTGTAGCTATTTTATTAGTAAATTTTACTAGAAATAGCTCAAAGGAAAACAATCTCACTAATATTATAAACGTGAAAGTTTAGATGGATGGATGGATAGATATATGGATGGATGTTTGTTCCTTTATCACGCCGGAACGGCAAAACGGATCTGGATGAAATTTGGCACAGAGATAGATTATAGTCTGGAATAGGACATAGGCTACTTTTTATCCCGAAATTCTTACGGGAACGGGAACTACGCGGGTGAAACCGCGAGGCGCTGCTAGTACTTTATGTAATATATATATAATACACTAGCAGCGCCTCGCGGTTTCACCCGCGTAGTTCCCGTTCCCGTGGGAGTTCCGGGATAAAAAGTAGCCTATGTCCTATTCCAGACTATTATCTATCTCTGTGCCAAATTTCATTCAGATCCGTTCAGCCGTTCTGGCGTGATAAAGGAACAAACATCCATCCATCTATCTATCCATCCATCCATCCATCCATCCATCTAAACTTTCACGTTTATAATATTAGTGAGATAAAAAGTCCCTAAGCGATGTTTGGTGAAGACAGATACGTTTAGGTTTCGACCAATTTAAAATAACAAGTCTGATGGAATACTTAGGGCTGCCCGTAGGCCTTTCATTTGAACTTGCTATCTACACTAATATTAAAAAGAGGAAAGATTTGTATTATTGTATTTATGTATGAAACGAATAAACTAAAAACTACAGGACCGATTTCAAAAATTCTTTCACCATGATGGGAGCTTACTTTTCAGGGAGTGACATAGCCTATATTGTATCACGGAATTCCCATGGGAATGGGAACAACGCGGGTGAAACCGCGAGGCGATGCTAGTAAATGTATAAATATTAACTATGGTCTAAGTGTAAATGTTAGTTGTTATTATTGTATTCTGTTAATGTTATTTTCTTTAAATAAAGATATTTATTTGCTGTTATAAATAACTAGCAGCGCCTTGCGGTTTTACCCGCATAGTTCCCGTTCCCGTGGGAATTCCGGGATAAAAAGTAGCGTATGTTCTATTCCAGACTATAATCTATCTCTGTGTCAAATTTCATCCGGATCCGTTGAGCCGTTCTGGTGTGATCGAGTAACAAACATCCATCCATCTATCTATCCATCCATCCATCCATCCATCCAAACTTTGACATTTATAATATTAGTGGGACTATGGATGGAGGCGGCTCAGAACCGGGGGAGACCTATGTGCAGCAGTGGACTAGTGTGGACTAATATGATGATAATGTAATATAAACTATGTTTTCAGCAATTTTTATATGTATTTCTTACTTGTAACCCTAACTCCTTTCCCGCTCTTCAAGATCTGGCCATTCAGCACCCAGTAGACCTGAGGAGGCGGCTGTCCGTGAGCAGTTCCACATGGCAGGTGTACGTTCCCGTCTTCAAACGCTGTTAGATTCCTCATGATGCCCTCCCAGGTGGGACGCTGCAGGACGATGACCTTCCAGGAGCGACGGATTCCATTGGCTTCGCAGGAGTAGACACCCTGGAATTATGAGCTGGTGTAGAAAAGGTAATGCAACACTGTTACCTGCATCGCATAAATAACGTATTCAAACATGGGCTTATAAAAAAAAAAATGCTGGCCAATTCACACAGCATTATCTAGTCCCAAGCTAAGCAGAGCTTGTGTAATGGGTACCAGATAACTGATGTACATAATATAATACAATAACTAGATAGATATTTTTTTATTATAGTACATAGAAAACGACCAGAACACCCTGAACAAATGTCTGCAGATCGTACACACATTTGTCCCGAGGCGGGAATCGAACCCGCAACCTCCTGCGTCGCAGGCAGACCTTCGCCCACCGCGTCACAAAGGTCGAGTATAAGTAATCAAAAATATATATCTATGTATTGTATTATATAGAAAATAACAATCAAATAATAGAATTAAATAATTTGTATTTACAATTGAAACAATTGAGCTAACTGCAGATTGTTGCAAACAATCTACAGGTAGCTCAACTGATCCATATCAATACCAGTATATGTATTATATTATGTATATCAGTTATCTAGTACCCATAACACAAGCTCTGCTTAGTTTGGGGCTAGATAATGCTGCGTAAATTGTCCAGCATTATTTATTTATGTATCTCACCTCATCATCAATGCTAAACTGGGACACGACAAGCATGTTCTCTCGCTTGGGACCCATGGGTGCCTCTCCCTCCCGGCGCCAGGTGATTTTGGGTGCGGGTGTGCCCACAGCACCACACCACAAACGAAGCACCCCGTTCAGCTTGACTGGTAATGTAAGCACGCCATCGCTGTCTTTTGTGCCGACGTATTCTTCTTGTTCTAGGAACCTGAGAAATATATTCCGGAGGTTATTTTAGAGCCCTAAATGACGAATTGTAGCCTGAATAGGATAACCCTCCCCTGTCGGTAGTCGGGTAAAAAGGGGAGGACACGTCTACCAAAATTTGATGTCCAGCGACTTTTGGGCAAAGACCAGCACAGAGTGGACCCACCCAACGTTAGGAGAAGACGACGAAGAAGGCCCAGTCCATCATGACCATGACACTATATACGTACCTAATTTGTACCTCCATGTTTTTTAAGTAAACTTTTACTGCTCAAAAAGGAAATGACAATCAAATAATAGAAACAAATTAGAACTAGTATTTACAATTAAAACAATTGACCTAACTGCAGACTGTTGCAAACAATCGAAAGGTAGTTCAACCGATCCATATCAATACCAGTCGGAAACGTCCCCAAGACGCTGGCTGTATTGTCCCGCTCCGTGTCTTTTTTTTTGGTTCTGTATCAGCTTGTGTCGAAATATTGCTGATGAGAACGAAGGTCTTAGAAATATCGGGACTTAAAGGTACGTATAAACGCTCAGAATAATCCGACGGGACCTAAAGGTAAACTCGCACTTATACCACAGATTAGCCGACCAAAACTTATAATGCTGCCTAAATAGATTTTTAGCTGATTTTTCCGGCTGATCAAATATTTAAAATAAATACCAATAAATTTACTCCCATTAGGGAATGTTACTCAACAACACTTTCCACCTGTATTCGGCAGACGTCTCGCTTGGAGATTTGAACTAAGTATTCATTATTTAGAGGTACCTACCAATCACAACCAAAACTCTAAAACTTCCATGTTACAAGCTTTTTAATCGTTTCGGCACAAAAACCATTATTGCGTTCAGATTATAAAGTTTGGAACTTTTCTATAAGTAGATAAGTACATAAAAAGTTTCCAATAACGAATGTCCCTTTCCTTTTACGGGATTATAGATAATTCCCTTCTGGTTTTCAATCACTGAACCAAAAAGGATGATAAAACAATCGATAGGGATCAAAATTAGGGATCAGGTTCGTTATCCGGTCCCCGAAGGTTTAAGTACGGTAACATATTTAATGTTAGAAAATATTAAATCATTCTAAGTGAGTGCTATTATTTGCGACGACATTAGATGAAACCGGTATTTAAGATTCAAGATTTTTATTTGCCACCATGTTGTACATTTTTATAGGTTTTAGAATTAGGTACAAGCCTCATGCCACATGAGCCCGGGTGGGGTACTGCAATTTGGATCATAGTTTCTAGATAACGAAATAATATTTTTGTCATGTTAAAAAATAATATTATAACATACTATAATATGGATCGTACATTTTTATAACTTTATATACATACTAGGTCCAAAGATTCAAATATTCATTCATTTATAATATAAAATGTATATTAATAAGTTGTGTAAATATATGCACCAGTACATCTTGTAAAGTTTAGGTTGCCTTTATTTGAGTATAAATAATTACTGAAACGTCGGAAAAAGCGTTATTATGTAAAAGTAAGTTTGTAAAAAGTTGAATCAATTTCATTATTACGTTACCTGGCTTCACCCCGGCCTTCGTTCTGAACCTTCAAGTAAATCTTCTCAGGTAAGTCGATGGCCTGCGCGCTCAGGTCATTGGTGGCCTTGCAGCCGTAGGTGCCGCTGTCATCTGTGGTCGCGTTGTGGATCACGAGGACGCCGTGCGGAGTGTCCAGCTGCTTCTTTGAGCCCTGGCAAACAGACGAATACTTTTACTTGCTTTTTGGCCAGTGTTCGGAAGCAATATTAATTCAACATTACAATAACAAATTAAACAATTACAACTAATATATACACTTATATCTATTGCCTTACAAATCTGCAGTGCATTTAGTATATATAGGTTTACGTAAATTGTTAATATAGACTAGACATTCGAGTAAACTTCCTTGGGGAATAGATGAATTTACGAGTATTGTTAATATATCAGATTTTATATTTGGAATTCGCCTAGGTCTTTGTCGAAATAGTCAATTTGTGTGTTCTGTTTTCTTGTTTAGGTAGGTACGGAACCAGTCATGGGCAGGTCCCCTTATGCCAAAATCATAAAGTCTTTCTTCTCTGTCTGTCTCTAACAGAATTTTATGGGAAACTTTGTCAAATGCCTTTGTCATATCAAGAAAGAGTCCTATCGCGTATTTTCTTTCATTAAGACGGTCATAAATTTCTTGCACGTATTTGTATAATGCAAGTGTTGTAGAACAATTTTTCCTTCACACTCAACGGCGTAATCGAAAAGCCCAATTGGTTGCTCTTGCTTAGCCCTTGTTGTGATAGTAGATATTAGGTATAGAAAGGCGTCGAATGAAATAATACGGTCCTAAACTTCTTAGGACAAGTATCTACTTACAACATAGGTAAATTCTGCACAAGTTTTCAAATAACTCGATAGCTGGCTAAGTTTCTGTAAATGGTTCACTAGTAATTGAAAAGAAACTTCTAAGCGCCGAGTAAACCTTTTGAAAGTGCTTACAAGCTTTATTAACAGAGTTTGAAACTTCGATTCTAAACTAGATAGAATCGAGATGTTTACAGCCGATTCAAATAGTTTTTATATTAAGGTAAGTACCTATTAGCTAAGATACTGAAGTAAGTCTCAACTTGCAAATAAAATCGGCTGGTTTATTGTTCCTATTCTTCCAAGCTTGCAATGAGTTTGGATTAAAGCTTCTACTTCTTAATGTTCTTTTGACTTAGATAAGGTACCTGACTAATCTGACGGGATAATATAGATACTCCATTGATAAAAGATAAACTAATTGGAACTCTCGTTCTTCTTTGCTTGTCCATAACAACGTCTGACGACGGATGTATAGAATGAATGCATGAAATTAACTGTAACAATTTCTTGTACCAAAACATAAGAAAACAAAATAAAAACCTATGTTTCACGACAGTTTCATGTTTCAAGAAGACACCTATGTATTTACTCTGGCCTTGAACATGAGTCTGTTTTGGTTGGAGTAAAGGTACATTTTACCAGTATTAGGTCAAAACAGCAGGTGCATGGTCGGACACAGGCGCCTTACAGTGTAGTACCAGTGTTCTGAACAGGCGCTATGAGCGCTCTCTTTGCAGCACCACCTGTGTCGTTTCCAGCCATAAACAGCTGGGTGAGACATGTTATGGTGAGCTTTTACCTGAGTCTCCTTCCACCAGGACAGAACAGCCTGCGGGTCAGACAAAGGAGCCTTACAGTATAGTACCACAGTGTTCTGGACCGGCGCTATAACCGCTGTCTTCTCAGCACCGCCGGCCCCTGTGTCTATTTCAGCTATGAACAGCTGGGCGGGACATGTTATATGGATTATTGAGCTTTTACCTGAGTCTCTTTCCACCAGGTCAAAACAGCAGGTGGGTCAGACACAGGCACCTTACAGTGTAGTACCACAGTGTTCTGGACAGGTGCTATGACAGCTCTCTTCTCAGCACCGCCGGCCCCGATGTCTATTCTTGCAATGCGCAGCTGGGCTGGTACTGACACCAGGATTATTGAGCTGAAGGATACCACGCACTGGAATCAAAAATTTTATATTATGGATCTGCTTTACCGATTTTTTCACAAAGGATGGTTTGTCGTGATTGTAATTGGGACTAATGTTACGTCTTGTAAGTCTGCTAAATAATTTCTTGACGAATTTGGATATAGACTGCAATCCGACAGGAATCCGTAAAATAAATACTATTCTGTATTTCATTAATTTTGGTTCATGAAGAGTTTTTTTTTATTCTTAATTTTTTCATGGGATTTTGAGTCATTGGTCAGATGACTATGTCAGTCCCGTATATTAACAAATAAGCAACTAAATTACATCAAAACGTAGTAGTAAACGTAAATGTAGATAAAACTTTCTATTTCGGGCTTGAGCTAGAATTTTAAAACAAACCTGGTAAACCGCAGGATGAGTGTCCCCAGTAATATGCACCACCAGCCTCGCATAAGTGCTGCTAGTATGCACGTCTACATCACCAGTCTTCACGACGTCCGTCCACTGGTCGTCGTCATCCGTCCGGCTGCGCCAAATTAGCCATTCTGCGGGCACGTTCACTTCGCACTCGAATGTCACCTTGTCACCGACTGGTGCTGTCACTGATTCTGGGTCTTTTAGGAAGCGAAAGTCCAGCTCTGGAAAAAAAGAAAATGGTGTTATTTTGGAATACGGTTATAATTCGTGTTTCTGGCGCTAACGTGTAAATCCAATACACTGTAAGTAGAAAAAGTGCGTTTTGAGTAAATGCGCAATTAAAGTTTATTTGGTTTTTTTCGATTGTTCTTTCATTTAATTACTAAAGTAACATACGTACGTAAGTATACATTATCGCACTTAAAAAAATAACAGATCAATACCAATCGGAAGCAAAATAATGTAATCGAAGTCCCCAACACGAGTATCAAGTAAGGGGAGTCTATCTAGACTTTTAAATTCCAAAAGGATTATCCGAACTTTATTTTAACATTTTTGTTTGAAAGGTGACTTTATCGAAATTTATTTCTTAGCTATGATTGAGTTGTGATTCAAAACAAAAATAATTTTTTACCGATTTCAAGGAGGAGTTGCTATATTTGGCTGTATGTAATTTTTTATGTATGTCGATTTCTCCGTCAATTATGGACTTTGATAATTCTTTCACTTTTGTATAGAAAATGATCCCGAATTGGTCTCATAAATTACATATATTGCCGAAGGATTTGTTTTTATCCCGTGAAGCTTAAAAAACGACATGATACTTGTGAAAAATCACGACTAGCTACAACAATTTTGGTGATTATCTTTGCCAATTCTCAATAGGTTTTGATGATTCTTTCGTTGTTGTCTACAGGATGATTTTGAGGTGGTTTCATAAAAGTTAGATTCTCGCGGAATTTATGTGTGACGTAAAACGTATCATAAACATCATCTCATGGTGATTTTTACTGGTCAAATGGTTTCCATGGCAACAGGCCTAACAAAGTTGACGGATAGTGGATCGCCTAAAGGACGACCGATCCTGTACTGATGATTTTCTAAGGGTTTTGTACGCAATGGGTTCCATCATAAATTCTATTACTTAGCCTCCTGTGTGTCTGCCTGTCTGTAGGTCCGTCCGTCTGTCAGCGGTTTGTATTTATCAGTATTTATGAATTTAAAGTTGGTTAATTAATAGTTTTTTAAAACACGTTAAAGTATGTTATATTTTATTGCCTTTCATAAAGTAGGTTACTCTACCTACCGACTTAAGAAAGAGCTAATTGACTTCTAAGAATTGTTTCTCGTTAAAATGATATTGTTGAGAGACTAATTTCTTCTAAGAATACCGAAAATAAACAGGTGTCGTTGTGCGACGTTCTTTCCACGTGCAGCGTTCTTTAGCCACAATAATGTGTCCTAATGTCAAACTTAGTAAGTAGGTACTACTTATGTAATATGTATTTATAATGTACATAAGTAGTACGTAGATAGTTATTCTGCGGTCAAACTAAATCTTCAACGTTACAATTTAAGAAGCATTACCACACATTACAGAGATGTTTTTTAGACAAATATGTTTTTTCATTTAGTATCAGAGGTGACTTACATTACATTACATTACTTACATGTTTGTGATGATGGGCTGAACCTGCAGTTCACGTACTGTCACTAATTTACCAATAACCCTGTATAATATGTATATTACTGTACAGGCATTAAGTTCAATCTTAAAATAATTTACAATTTCTCAACCAACATTCACCTTACCTTTGTCGAGCCTGTCAAAGAAACCTTTCAAATCAAAGCAGAAATAACAGGAGTCAATTAAAATAGCTGGTTTGACATCCCCATTACAAAAGGGAACCGAAACCAACCAATTAATCGAAGAGTCCGACGAAGATCAATAACAAAGAATCGTGCTGATACAAGAGATCAATAGCGAACGGGAAATGGAGAAGCGACAGCCAATCAACTGCTCAGGGTTCAGTAGTTGCTTTAAATTTTTCAATATTTTATAGGCCTCGTAACACTTCCATCATTATCATGATCATCATAAGCCTATATTAGTCCACAGCTGTACATAGACCTCCCCAAATGAGTGCCATAGCGCCCTGTCTTCAGTTTGACGCATCTGGCATCTGACTGCAGTCTTTCGCAGATCTTTATCGCACCTGACAGGTCGGCGTCCTACACTACGTTTGCCGAGTCGCGGTCTTCACTCAAGAACACGTTCACCCCAGCGGTTATCGATTCTTCGCGAAATATTGGTCTACTGCCGCTTAAGTTTACAAATTCTTTATGTCGATAACTTTGGTTTTCTGTCGAATGTATTCGTTACGAATCCTAACTTTCAGAAAAAAATTGATTTTACCTAACTGCAGAATCTGCCCAAGGACATTGTAATGGTTAGTAGGGCAATCAAATCAGCTAAGGTAAATCTTATTAGAACAAGTTATAAATAATCACCTGGAGCGTTCATTTTTTGTCGCTGACCGCTAGCATTTCTTTTACGCATGCCTACGTGAACACCGCAGTGCAAGTATTGGGTTGTTATGTGTAAACCTGATAGCTTTTTGTCAGTTTTCTCAACCGCAGCTTTTGCACGTGATTCTGGTAGGAAAAACGAAAAGGCACCCTTAAATTTGTTGTTAGAAAACCTGTTACCTACATTCTCTATTTAAATATGTATATCCAGTTACTTAGAAGGTAGACGCTCGCATTCCAATTCACGACAGGTTGCCAGACATCACCGCTCGAACTCAAATTATGTACCTTTAGTATTTTTTATTTGCATACCAACAAGCTCACTTTGGCCAGACCGCCAATAAGAAGAAATCCTGATGCCCTTGATAGGTTAGGTACCTTGTTACCCACACATTTCGATCTCGACGCATTCCACCCACAACAAAAGCTCATAAAATAAAACCCTTGCATTCGAATAAAAACTCTATCGGAGAAGCATAAATACTTAAATTCCTTGCATGTATTAGAATAATGTATATAAATGTGGTTACAAAATGTGGAATGTGTCTCTTAAATAGTTTTCGGATTTTAGACTACCTATTTTATAAGTATTTTAATGTAATCAAATCTTTAGCACATTACTTTACTACGTATAGCGGCGTCAATAATTATTAGTTTATTTACTTTTTGAAATGCCACAAGATTAAAATACGTGGAATATTATTTGTACAATTTTAGATATAATTGAGATGTTCTGAAAGTATTTTTAATAACAAGAAACTAAATAAATTGTTGTATCGAATGTTGCCGCCATAAATAGATGGCGCTGTGAGCGTCCTTTCGGTTTTTGTCAAGCTGTTATGATATCGTAATATAAATACGATCCAAAAATGGCATCACGGCCACTTTTGGATCACCAGCCTACCCAGACGGACCTAAAAGCTAAGTATTGTTTAGAAATATAGACTAGCCATTTGTGTAATAAAACCTCACACTGTTTTAAATGTTTCTTTCTCTTCATAATTTGTGTTCTAACCAGATTGTTTTATTGAATATAACGAGTATTCTAATTTCTGCTTCTTTTACTTATTATCCACAATAGCAACCCTATTAGGACTTTTAGTACCATTTTATTGCAAGTAGATACATTTCAAGGTAGTTGAAATAAGTTTTACTATGGTTTATTAACTTCTTCTAATAAGTAGAGCTTTCCAAATCTCTCATCAGAAGTGGGATGGTACCTTACGTGCCTTACTAATATTAATAATAATTATTATATTTTTCAGATGGATGTGTCTTTAATGCAAGACCTCCTGCGAGCCATCAAAGATGCTGTCTCCGGCGGCGGCGGCCGAAAAGATGATGACGTTGCCCTGCCGATTTTCGACCCAAACACGTGTGACCTGGGCGCCGCGGCATGGTGCAACAATATTGAGGCTCTCGCGAAGGAATTTGGCTGGAGCAGCATCGCAACCGCAGCTAAGGCAGGTAAAGCTCTAAAAGGATCCGCTCTGCTGTGGTTTGAGACATGGGACCCTGCAGAGGGCCGTTCATGGCAAGCTTTGCGCACAGAGTTGTCCGCTTTGTACCCAGAGAAAAAGAATCTTGCAGAGAAGCTTCAAAAAGCAGTTCTGTACACATCCGATTCTGCAGATTCATACTGCGAATATGCTAGGGAGAAGATTAGGTTATTACGTAATACAAAAGTAGCTTTTAATGAGTCGCAATTAGTTGAATTAGTGTGTGGCAGTATAACTGATATAAATGTAAAAATGGCATCATTTAACAGCAGTGTAAAAACAACTTCCGAATTGATTGCCCTATTTACGTCGTACGTAAAAACAAAAAAACGTCCTTTGGAGCAAAGCGCTAGGGATTCTAGGGACTCTTCAGGACCCAAACGTGCTAAAAATGATACACGCCCAAATGATATAAAGTGTTTTAACTGTGGCAAATTAGGTCATACTCGGCTACAATGCCGTTTTAATAATAATGAGGGTAGTGTTCAACCAAACAACTTACAATCGCGAGAGCAGAAACCTGTTGAGGCTAAAAAATACTGCACGTACTGCAAAAAGGCCGGACACTCAGATTTCATTTGTAGGTACAAACCCCAAAGTACTAATAAAAGTGGCACAATCGAAAAAGAGGTTAATTTTTTAGAAAATCCGACCTCGAATTAACTAAAATATGCATTAACGGTGTTTACATAGATTCTCTAATTGACACGGGTGCCAATTGTAGCATAATTAAGGAGTCAATAGCGAAACGTCTTGGTTGCGAAATTATTCCGCATTCCTTTCATGTGACCGGAATAGGAGAGGGTAGTTTGCAGGGATTTGCTAAAATTAAAGTACCAGTTCGATTTCAAGATTTATGTATTCATCTATGTATATTTGTTGTTAGGGACTCTGATTGCAATTATGATCTGATTATAGGCAGAGACTGTGTTCGCAACCCTGATTTAGAAATAGTAACAGATTCTCAAGGTTCACGTCTCGTACGAAAATACTTACCTAAATCAAGCCTGGAAATAAATTCTTTGGGCATTGAAAGTATTTCCAACCCATTTTCTGAACTTTCAACAGCCATAGCTCATTTAGATACCGATCTGCAAGGTAAAATAGAAGCCATTTTTCAAAAATATAATTCTGTTTTAGGAACGGTAGGTAATGTACGAACCGGAGAGTTGACAATTAAATTAAAAAAAGAAGGGGTAGTTTATTATAGACCTTACCGACTAGCCCCAATAGAAAGAGAAAAGGTTAAACTAATAATACAAGACTTGTTAGACAAAAAAATAATAGAAGAAAGTCGATCATCGTTTGCTAGCCCTGTCATTTTAGTAAAAAAAAGTGACGGCACTGATAGAATGTGCATTGATTATAGGGCCTTAAATAAATTAATAGAAAAAGATAGATACCCTCTCCCTCTTATAGAGGATCAAATTGATAAATTGGGAAACTCGAAGTATTACATATCAATAGATATGAAAAATGGCTTCCATCAAATCCCTGTTTCAAAAGATTCGAGAAAATATCTAGCTTTTGTGACCCCGGATGGTCAGTATCAGTGGTTAAAAATGCCTTTTGGGATTTGTACAGGACCTTCAGTGTTTCAGAGAGCTATTTCCAGGGCTGTCGAGCATCTAAAATTTTTACTAGTTTATATGGACGATATTTTGATTCCATTCAATTCAATTGAACAAGGTATTGACTATTTAGATCAAACAATTTCGACACTTTCCTTAACAGGATTTACAATAAACCTAAAAAAATGTAAATTTTTTGTTGATAATATTGAGTACCTGGGTAGACACATATCTTGTGAGGGTGTGAGACCAAGTGATTCGAAGATCATAGCTTTAACCAACTCCCCTATACCCAGCAATGTTAAGCAAGTTCGTCAATTTATGGGTCTTTCTAGTTATTTTCGCAAGTTTGTGCCCGATTTTGCCTCAAAAACTGCTTGTATTAGTAAGTTAACAAAAATAAATCAAAAATGGCAGTGGGGCCCCGAACAAAATGAGGCCCGAAAATATGTTATAGATCATTTAATTTCGAAACCATTGCTAATCATTTTTGACCCTAAACTTCCAACTGAGCTACACACTGATGCTAGCTCCATCGGCTACGGAGCCATATTGTTACAAAGGGTTAATGGAGTCAATAAAATTGTGGCTTATTTTAGTAAAAGAACAAGTCCAGCGGAGTCTAGGTACAGTTCTTATGATCTTGAAACTTTAGCTATATAATGCTCTAAAACACTTTAGGGTTTATCTTCTTGGTATTAACTTTACAATAATTACTGATTGTAACGCAGTTAAATCCACAATGTCAAAAAAAGATTTGTCCCCAAGAGTAGCTCGTTGGTGGACTTTTATGCAAGACTTTCAGTTTGAAATTAAGTACAAGAAAGGAAAATTTATTAGTCATGTTGATTTTTTAAGCCGCAATCCGGTCGAGTCCCCAGTCCCCAGGTCTAAAAGTTTACTTCCTGAGATAAATTTTATAGATATGCCCAATGATCCCGGTTTTTCACAGCCATGGTTGAAAAATGCTCAGCTTAATGACCCTGAGACTCAGAATCTCATCTCACAATTGGAAATAGGTGAGTTGGATCCTAACCAATATCTAATGAAAAATGATTTGTTACATTATAAAACGAATCCTAGTGCCGAGCCGAGGATGTTCGTTCCAAAAGGATATAGGTTGAGCATATTAAAATTATTCCACGATGAAAACTGTCATGTTGGTTTTGATAAAGTTTTTCACAAAATTCAGAAGTACTTTTGGTTTCCTTCAATGGCTGCTTTTATAAAAAAATATATTTTTCATTGCTTAATTTGTACAAGGAAGGGCCACTCCGGTCCCAAACAAGGTTATCTACACCCTATATATAAAACAGCTGTACCATTTCATACCATCCATTTGGATTGTACTGGACCCTTTTCATTAAGCAATGAAGGTTACAGACATATCCTATTACTAGTTGATGGCTTCACCAAGTTCTGTTTATTAAAGCCACTTAAAACTTTAAATTCTCAAGAATTAATTCCTATCATAAGAGAAACTGTTACATTGTTTGGTACACCATCTTTAGTTATCACAGATCGTGGAACCAATTTCAGCTCCAACCAAATTCAGACCCTGTTTAGAGAATTAAATATAGAACATCACATGATAGCGACTGGTACACCCAGAAGCAATGGGCAAGTTGAACGGTATGTAGCAACCGTAATTAATATGTTATGTACTATGGTTAATGATTCGTCAGATTGGCCAAACGAACTCTGGAAAGTACAACAGTCTATCAATACGAATATCCAAAAATCCACAGGGTTTTCACCTTTACGTTTGTTGATTGGTGTAGAAGCTAATATACCTGCAGTGCAAGCCCGTCTTAATGAAGTTCTCGACAACGATAGCTTAGAATCAGATATAGATGTACGTTCTGATCGAGAACTTGCTAGGCAACGGTTACAGCTAGTATCAAAAAAAATTAAAGAACGATTTGATTCAGTTAGACGAAATAACAAAAATTATAAGGTAGGTGACTTAGTATATGTTAGCCAGGACCACAGGCGTAATGACAAATTAGCACCAAAATTCAAGGGCCCTTATGAGATTACTTCTATTAATCCCCGTGATCGTTACGCTCTAAAAGGCTTAGGTAATTTAAGAAATATAGTTATAGCAAAAGAGAAATTACGGTTTTGGCCGGGAGAATGGGTGGAAGAGAACGCTGCTGTTGAAAATGCCATGATTTTGTAATTATTGTCTACTCATTATATAACTTTACATTTAATCAGATGAATGTCATAAGTACTAAAGCAAAGGTAAATAGGTATGTAATGTATGTAAAATTATGAATTATACTTTCCTACAGTTGGTAAATGTAAAATGATGCTTAAATCTCAACGGGCACATGATCCGGGCCATGTTTACGGCGAAAACAAATGTTGTTATTTATATTTATATATCGCTGTGTGGCCTCTTGCTGGGTGCAATCATCCCATCGGCAGCGGATGGATGTGAGAAGCACAGTCGGTAGTTGGCTAACGCTGTGGGCTTCGAGGCTCTGCTGATTTCCCATTGGCAGCGGATGGATGTGATCAGCATGAACAGTAGTAGTTGCCCTAGCTGCTCTAGCCTCCAATTCCGGGTACTGACGCTTCACTGGCAGCAGGTGGAGGTTACGGCAGTACATACAGAGTAATTGGCCAAATAAAGCAGTAAAGATAACGCAATGAGATAATCAGACATCATATAATGCAAAACAAACAACAATAAACCCAGTCTCACGAAATGTGTACATACATACATACTTATTATACCTATGTAACTTCATTAGAAATAGTTACAGTAATAAATTACCTACAGTTTCAATCTATTTTGTTAACGTGTTATCTAATAAAGTCAAATAAAAATGTACCCTTAATACTTGGTAAAGTTATCATCTATCTTGTTACCTAATGTTATATCATATAAAGTAAAATGTAAATTATGTACTAATAAATTAAAAGCATAAAGTATTTTTATGTAAAGAAAAGTGTAAAAGTATTTTTGGAATTAAAAATAATTAGTGCTTATTAAAAAGTTAAATTGCATTAGTTCCGTAAGTTGAAACTATGTGATATAGAGTAGCTAAACTAAGTAGAGAGAGCTACTTCGTGGACGAAGTATGGATCAAGAGTGGCCGTATTAGAATAATGTATATAAATGTGGTTACAAAATGTGGAATGTGTCTCTTAAATAGTTTTCGGATTTTAGACTACCTATTTTATAAGTATTTTAATGTAATCAAATCTTTAGCACATTACTTTACTACGTATAGCGGCGTCAATAATTATTAGTTTATTTACTTTTTGAAATGCCACAAGATTAAAATACGTGGAATATTATTTGTACAATTTTAGATATAATTGAGATGTTCTGAAAGTATTTTTAATAACAAGAAACTAAATAAATTGTTGTATCGAATGTTGCCGCCATAAATAGATGGCGCTGTGAGCGTCCTTTCGGTTTTTGTCAAGCTGTTATGATATCGTAATATAAATACGATCCAAAAATGGCATCACGGCCACTTTTGGATCACCAGCCTACCCAGACGGACCTAAAAGCTAAGTATTGTTTAGAAATATAGACTAGCCATTTGTGTAATAAAACCTCACACTGTTTTAAATGTTTCTTTCTCTTCATAATTTGTGTTCTAACCAGATTGTTTTATTGAATATAACGAGTATTCTAATTTCTGCTTCTTTTACTTATTATCCACAATAGCAACCCTATTAGGACTTTTAGTACCATTTTATTGCAAGTAGATACATTTCAAGGTAGTTGAAATAAGTTTTACTATGGTTTATTAACTTCTTCTAATAAGTAGAGCTTTCCAAATCTCTCACATGCACTAATTGAAATGTAGAGTCATTTTACTTTTGTCGGATAGCAATCTTTAGGGTTCCGTGTACGGCGGGTGTTAATGGAGGCCTAGGTATTTTAAGCTGTAGACAGTCAAAAAAAAAACTTTAAAGAAACCCTCATTGCGCGAGTCTGACTCGTATTTGACGTGTTATTTTTAGGGAATAAAATTTTTATGCACCCTTTTCGCGATCATTTTCTATAAAACAAAAAAAAGATTAATCGGTAACGGTCAAAAACTTACTGAGAAATCGTCGATCACTCACATAAAAACATAAATACCAGTCAACAAAGAACCTCCTCCTATCGAAGTCTGTCAAAAGTTGCCGCAAAACGGAGTCCGTTCCGTCCACTGTTCCGTTGACATGCTTTGTTTTATTTTACTGCATGGAAATAGAAGTCATTCATTCCACATTCGGAACAAAGTCATATGTTATCGGATTCTTGACCCCGCCCGCAGAAGTGTTACAACTCTAAAACATGATTAATTACAACTTGTTTTACTTACTGCTTCCCAGATAAATAATTCAATACTTATGTCGAACTAAATAATTACAAGCAATTTAAGTGGTCCACCCGCAATACCCGCCTGATGGTCGGGGTCATCGCAAACGTCTTTTAACCGACTTCAAAACAAGGAGAAGGTTCTGTGTGTAGGTTTTTTTATGAAGATATGTTCGTTGATTTCACCGTCAATTACAATCCAGTAACTTTATACATCAGACCTTCAGACCAGAGCAAACGTCTTTTAAGATGACAGATTTTAACGCCTGTACTTATAAAGCGTTAAGGTTCAGCTCACACCGAGACGCGCTGCGCACACTTTGATTCAAAAACAACTTTATTTACTACGCCATAAAATCGAAATAGCCGTGTGGTAGAATTAACAAAAAAATATAATAAAAACTTCAAATTTGCACCACCCCAACTCTTTCCATGGGTGTCTTAAGAGGCGACTAGGGGACATACACCGGGGTGCGGGCAGCAGCGCCTCTTGCAGAATAGATCTACCACCGAACTACGATCTCCAACCTGCATGCCCAGCGAGGGGATTATGAGCATTATCCCCATTCGATAAAGGCCAAAAAGGCGTTTACCAGGGGCATGCCTGCGTCCAGCAGTGGACCATTATAGGCTGTTGAGGTTGAGGAAGTCCCAAATTGGCGCAAGCGCGGCGGCACGTAGAGTTTTCGTATTATTTTAATAAGATTTTTGCGAATTAAATAAAGTTATAGGTATTTACCGCCTTGGGACAAATATTTGTACGATCTGCAGGTATTTGTTCTGGGTTCGAACGAAAGAATCATTAAAATCTGTTGAGAATTGGCGAAGATAGTCGTAATTTTTCAAAAGCTTCAGGAATATTTTTTTATGGGACCAGTTCGGGATCTTTCTCTATGCAATATCGAAATAATTACCACAATCGGTTCATAATTGACGGAGAAATCTATGAACATCTTACACAATTTATGAACATACTACAAAAACACAGTCGATAATAGAACCTCCTCGAAGTCTGTAAAAGTAGAGGACATTGCATCATTGCACCGACAAGAGTTCTGCTCTTTAATCTGTAATAACATTACTCATAAACATTATAAGTAAAGTACAAACAAACGCACTACCTACGTACCAAGTAAACATCATAAAGCTTTCGCAAAGTTTTTTCAGAAAAGCTGCTCTAGAGTATTTAAAGTTACCCTCATATTATTTCTTGGAAATAAGATAAGAACCACATCTAAATATTAAAGTCTTCGCTACTAATCTTCCATAGTTCAGTAACTTTAAAAAAATAACCGCTATTATTTTCGGTAACTTTTATAATAACGTGTTTCAACTATCAGACAGAGCCCTTCAAAATCAAGGTATAAACTATGTTTAATTTTAATTACATTGTTTTCTTAGCCAGTCTTTCCACTTTGACTAAACTTTTGCTTAAAAAGCACTTGGGGAATCACCTTCATTTTATTGCGATCGAACCTTCTACCTATAATATGACCTTATAAACCAAAATCAAATACGGAAAAGTTGTAATTTGGTTAGTCATATCATCATTATGAAGAATAACGAATGTTGCAATAAAGAATTTGATTTGATTTAAATTTTAATGCCTCTGTAATAGTTTTATTCTGTATAAGGCAGAGATGCGAAAACAGAAATTGGGGAACACCAAGAGCAACTTCGCATTTCTACCTAAATAAGAAAAAATACCTAAAACTGTTGTTATCCAAATTATTTTGTCCGCACCACTGAGTGACGCGGCCGTAAAATTATTTAGTTTAGTTTTAAGATTATAAATATAATAAGGTAGTACCTAATTATTTTATTCTGTAATTGTAATTTTATTTGTTAAATTATAAAAAAATTATCATTAAAAAAAAGTTTAATTTTAGATGTAATTTAGTTGCTTATTTGTTAAAATGCGGGACTGATTTAGTCGTACTAAGTGGCATTAAAAATTTAGAACAAAAAAAAGTTTTTTTACCCGACTACCGACAGGGGAGAGTTATGTTATGAGGTTAGCACCCTATATTTGTATGTATGTATTTAACAACATGACGTTGCTCCCAAGAGAGTATTACGTATCGTAGTATTATTTAACCTAGCGAGTTTATCTATTCACACTACAGCTTTGAATGTGTGAGTGGCTACCTGCTGCATCCGGATTTACCCGTCACTGTAACAATTCCAAAATAGAAGAAAAAAACTACCACTTTACACGTGCACTGCCGGCCTATTCATGCTTCGTCGAAATCACAGATTACTGAATGTCTTTGAAATAAACCATCAGCTTTTCTATGAATTTAATAGAATCGAACTCAATCTAAATTCGGTTCCAGAATGTTAATATTTTTTGTAAATAACAAACCAAAATGTTAGTGGAAAATATTGGACGACTCATGGTAGTAACACTAGTAACAAATCGCAAAAAATTGAACTTAAAAAAAATATTGTCAAATTACCGTGTTATGGCTTTTAACAGTGTAGAACAATGATTATCAAAAAATTTAATATTTATGTACAACTTATACATACAAACTTGCAATTTTAATTCGAGTAACTTATTGGGTTCAAACGCTATAATACATATAATTCAGAACCATCAGTTCCGGTTGCTACAAAGCTACTACCGAACCCAACTTCCAATTTGTCAGGAATTCTAAACGGTGCTGCACCAACAATTAATTTCAATGATTAAACGTAATGAGTTTTGAAACCGAATTGCTACATAATGATCTCTGGATGGTATGTGGCAACACTTGCAACCAAAACGGTTGATTCTCACGGCTTCATAAGTGATTCAATCAAACAAACGGTCCTCTTCGAATTCTATTCCAATACATGCTAAATAATATAACATGTTTAGTTTAACTATAAAGAAATTATTTCTTCTAAATCTGTGATTGCGTTCAAGTAACGTTCTCTACAACATCAGAAAGCTGTTAAAGCCCTATGGAAAACAAATTGCTATGAACGAGAATCCCACTAATATTATAAATGTCAAAGTTTGGATGGATGGATAGATAGATGGATGGATGTTTGGTACTCAATCACGCCAGAACGGCAAAACGGATCTGGATGAAATTTGGCACAGAGATAGTTTATAGTTTGGAATAGTACATAGGCTACTTTTTATCCCGGAATTTCCACGGGAACGGGAACTACGCGGGTGAAACCGCGAGGCGCTGCTAGTATGTAAATATTTTTAGCAACTGACCCGTAGACTAGACCTAGGGTTAAGGCATCAATATTTTTAGACATTGGAAAATATTCAGGGGCTTTTAAACATGTTTGATGCCAAGACATAAATTAGAACCTAACTATTGTTTTTATTTGTTTACTAAAAATATATTTATTCTACCTATCAAACCAAGAAAATAATTAAAAATAAAACCGACCAAGTGCGAGTCGGACTCGCGCACGAAGGGTTCCGTACCATTATCTATAAAATTGGCAATAAAAAACACGTTTGTTGTAGCCTGTCTTCCGTTTTCGGCCTGATGTTGAGTTTCGGGACACCCTGTACCTACAAGGGACTAACCCTTGTAAAAAATATACTATTTCAAGTAATTACGTCAGCATATTTTTAATGAAATCTGGTATACCCTTGACCCTTTAAATTGACTTGTGACTGGAACAAATGGAGCAGGGAAGTTTCCCGATTTACATCTCTATTATAATGCCGATTAAGTTGATTTCAGAAAAGTTTAAATTACTGGCTTTATTACTAAAATTGAGCATCTCAAACCATTGCTCGAACAACTTTCAGAAACGACAACCTTTTGGCGCATGGACTAAGGTGCGCATGCGATGGTTCGCTTCTCGCCCCGAGACAAATGTTTGGATTGGACGAACTGCAGATATTTGTTCCGGGTTATCTGGGTGTTTTCTATCTATACTAAAACATGTTATAAAAGCGAAAGTAATTCTGTCTGTTTGTCTGTTACGTTTTCAAGCCTAAGCGGCTAATCAGATCTTAATGAAATTTAGACAGAGAGGTAGACGGTATCCCCTGGACTGACTGTACTTTCCCGGTAAAGTGCGTACGAAGCCGCGGCCATAAGCTAAGTCTATTATAAAAACAACATCAGAACTAATAAGTTACCCATATATTAGTTAGACACACAAGCTCTGCTTAGTTTGGGGCTAGATAATGCTGTGTAAATTGTCCAACATTATTTATTTATTAATAAACATAGAAAGGAGCCTAGAATAAATAACATTGAGATAATTGGACTCGCCAGTAGGCAATTAACAAGTTAGTTAGTACTTATATTGGTCTTGTTATACCCAACCTAAAAGGAAAGTTAGAATCTGTCATTCCGTGATTTATTTATACACTCAACCTACGAATAAATAAAGCACTCAACATAGGGCTTGGCCCGTGATTAACTTCTAGGTAGGCACTGTTGGTTATTTAATTACTCGATACCAGCAGTACCTACATTAATTACTTTCAAATACCTAGGATACCTAACCTATGATATCACCCCGGAATTCTATGAGGCCAACTCGGATGGGCAGCGGTAGATACCACAGAGCCTCAAGACGAAAATCTTCAAACAATGTGTGTTGCCAGTGATGATCTACGAATCCGAAACGTGGTCGCTAACTGTAAGCCTCGTTCACAATCTTAGGCCCGTATTATGAAAGCTCGCTCAGTCACCGATCTATGCTTGAGTAACGATTTTGTATGGCATAAACGTCACTCAAGCATCGATCTATGACTGAGCAAGCTTTCATAATACGGGCCTTAGAGTCACTCAGCGAGCTATGAAGAGAGCTATGCTTGGAGTTTCTCTACGTGATAGAATCAGGAATACGGAAATCCGTAGAAGAACCAAAGTTATCGACATAGCTCTAACGCTCTCTCGCTCAATGGGCAGGTTATACATACCGTATAGCTTGAACTGATAACCGCTGGGGAGTAAAGGAACTCGAGCGGCGGCCGCGA
Source organism: Eupithecia exiguata (assembly GCA_947086465.1). Classification (NCBI taxonomy): domain Eukaryota; kingdom Metazoa; phylum Arthropoda; class Insecta; order Lepidoptera; family Geometridae; genus Eupithecia; species Eupithecia exiguata. The sequence continues at coordinate 9,336,753 of OX352240.1, read as the reverse complement.
TGCAACGCGAAACGGAGTGTTGGGAGACCAACCACTCGATGGACCGACGACATCGTAGCGATCGCAGGGAGTGGATGGATAGAGGCGGCTCAGGACCGCTATTTATGGCCGTGTATGGGCTGTATGATGATGATGACTCTATGAGGCCAGCCTGAGCTAATCAAGGCAAGGTAAAATCTACATTGCAAAATCTATATTTTCGGCAATGTAGATTTTGCCTGCATAATCTAGATTGCCGTAAATAGTTAAGGAGGTACCATACGACGCCATTTTGTAAAAAGGATAGGCATAGGATTTTGCGTTCATAGGAGCGGGACAGGCAGAGCGGCGAGGCGTGTGCAAAAATCAAGTGCAGAAAATCAAGTTTTTATTACTTACCTAAATTATAATAGTCATTTTGAAAGTCTTAAACACACACCTTCCTATATAAACTCTGTTTGTTCACTGTACAAAGTATCAAGACCTATTTTATAGTATTCATTGAATTTTTTTTTTTTTTTTTTTTTTTTCATAACTAGTATAATATACACATTTTAGATTAATGTTACATACACTAGAGTATAATTACAATCTAGCCACAGAATTGGCTAATGGGTAATTTTGTTTTAATTTATTTTTATATAAACTTTATACTAAGAACGTGTCCATTGGCACTTTTCTTATTGTCTCTATTTACATAAGGGGAAGACACTTGGTTCATGTGTTCTTTAAAATAGCACGTATGCACATACACTATAGTTATCACTCACACCAACTCAAAAGGTTTTGTTCTTTTGAGCCTTCTCACTATGTCCGTGTTGTCGAGGAGCTGGATTGCCTCGACGTTCACATGATGATGAAGCCTATGTTCATGAGCCTCTGCGTATTTTTGTATTACTGTGCTGACAAAATCAATATTCAGGTCCCGATGAATATCCTCATTTCTTACGTACCAAGGAGCGTTAATAATTGCTCTGAGTACTTTGTTCTGGAATCTTTGTATGATGGCTACGTTTGTCTTTTTGGTACAGCCCCAGAGCTGTATACCATAAGTCCAGATTGGCCTGAGGACTTGTTTATATAATAGGAGTTTATTGTGTACTGCTAATGTAGAATTTCTGCCAATCAGCCAGTCCATCTTTTTGTAGCGAATCTCTAGTTCCTCTTTTTTCTTCTTGACGTGAGCTTTCCAGCGCAGCTTGGCGTCTAAAGTCATGCCCAAATACTTCGCTGTATTTTCGCATGGTATGATGGCCCCGTTGATGAAAACTGGATGGTATTCGTTTCTTTTATTTGTGAAGTTGATGTGACTTGACTTCGATTCATTTAATTTTATTCTCCAGGTTTTGGTCCAGTTGTGTATGTTATTAACCGCAACTTGAACCTTTTCAGCTGCTTCCGCGTGCGTTTTTCCTGTGGCTATAATTGCTGTGTCATCAGCAAATGTTGCGATGGTGTTGTTTTCTTGTTCTGGGATGTCATGTGTATATAAAAGGTAAAGGACCGGACCTAATACACTTCCTTGTGGCACCCCTGCTTTGATTTCCTTTATTTCAGAGCAAGAATCATCTTGTCTTATTCTAAAGGCTCTATTAGCTAAGTATGATCTAATTATTTCTACATATTCTATGGGTAATATACTTTTTAATTTTATTATTAGTCCTTCATGCCATACTTTATCGAAAGCTTGTGCAACATCAAGTAATAATACATTCATTGAATAGCGACGATTTATTGTACAGTTTAGAGCGAACTTTGTTTTTTTTTCTAGCGAGAAATTTTTATGTAGGTAAATCGTGTTTTCGAAACACTAGAGCGTTCTAGCATGAATCCTGAACATGAATCCGAAACATGTATTAATCTCATAGTGCTTCTGTACTATGGAAGATATGATCGCTGACACAAAGCGATTTCAGGTATCATCGACTCTTAAATAGTACCTAATGTGTTCTGATCGAAATTTAGAAGTTTAAACTGAAGCAAGGCATTTTAATGGAGTGTAATGACACTTACCGGCTGCGTAAACAGCAACTGAAGCAGCCAGCAGCAAATGCATATGAAGAGCTGCCATCGTCCCTGCAACAAAAGATATTAACGTTTATTACCAAGCTGTAGAACTGGTTTTTGAGAAACTGGATGGAACGGCGGAGGTATGAGACCTCACACAGTCCAAATCGCAGACTATGGCAATAAACACGATTAGACGAGATATATGATTGGATATGAACAGAGCTAGACGACTACAGGGTCAGTGTACTCAATCGGTTCTCTGAAAATAATAGTATCACACTTATATTATACATGTGAAAGTTTGGATGAATGGATGTTTGTTACTTAGTCTAATCACGCCAGAACGGCAGAACAGATCTGGATGAAATTTGGCACCGAGATAGATTATAGTTTAGAATAGCACATAGGGTACTTTTTATCCCGGTAAAATTTATGGTTCCCGTGTGATAGATGTGTTTACAAAAATTCTACAAGGAGTTTGGCTACCGACTGTTCATTTGTACAAAAAATGAGCAGGTTATCGCCCTTTTCATGTCTGAATATCTTTTCTCATTTTCCTAAGAGTGTTCACAAAGACAGGCTTAAGTAAAGACGATTCGGACGCTGTTTATCACAAATCCGCGATCAATACTCTCAAAGCCTGTATAAAAGATTCTCTACACGTCTCTTTTATTTCTAAAATTCATAGATTTCTTCAAACTTACGTTCAAAGAATCAAAGATCGCACAGTACTACCAACTTCTCTGAAAATGTCGTTTGATAAAATGTAAATTGCTGATTTTCAGGTTTAATTAATAAATAAATAATGGTTTAAATTAGTTATTTAAAATTCAATCTTTCATCGTCTGAAGACCGCAGCCGTCTAATAATTTTTATTTTCTACATGTGCTTGTTTAGATCTCTTACTTCTATCTGAAGAAGGCGGTGCAGAACAGAAGCCGGTGGCGATCTATTATGTCGGAGGCGAAGATCCACTTCGGGATTGATGCGCCAGGATAGTATGTGAGTAGTATTACCACAGACCCACTCGAATTCCGCTACCGCTCTGGGTAGCGAATGCAGCATAGGTCTGATAAGGCTTTCACTATGATTTCGAAAGATGTTGTTTGATCAGAGCGACCGTGTACATAAGTCATCATACTTAAATGACCTTAGTTCCAATTTCGGGGCGGTCGGGGTGAAAGAATCGACCCCGTCATTTCAAACCGTGGATGTCGTAAGAGTCGACTAAGGGAACCTACCAGAGAAAGGGCAGCAGCTTCATTCTGTGTATTTTTAACACCTCAACTGCGATAAACAATCCGCCTGTCAAGCGTGATGATTATCGCAATACGGGAAGTATTGCGATAATCATCACGCTTGATAAACTCTCTTTATGGAAGAGCAGCAACAGACAAGTTTGTGGCACTCTATGGTACGAGAAGGAATGTCTTACGTCATGACATCAAACACCGGAGAACAATAAATTTATTCGACGATAAAACTTCCGAGTAGCTACAAACTAACATAAATTATAGATCGTGAAATTAATGATGCATTTTTGAATCTTACTTAGACTTTGTACCATGGAGCTAATAATGGAAACCATGGATTGATTTAAGGCGGCATATCGTTTGTGATACCTATTATAAGCTTTTTTTATGCCTCTGTAATTAAATACCTGTAGAACCGATCAACGCAGTTCGTAATAATTTGATAGTTTTGAAAAAAATAAAAACCGACTTCAAATTCCATAATTTATTTATTTATTTGTTCAAAACATTACTACTATTTTTAATGCCGGGTACAGACCAAGCGAGCGAGAGCGAGCGAATGCAAGCGATTGGGATTTGACTTTCGATACGTTCGTCCCATATTGCTTTGATGTAGCGGCAGCCGCCGGAGCACAGCCGAAGACGAAAGAAAGCCCTTGGACTTGCTTGCTTTCGCAATGACGTCCACACTGGTACTTTTGCGTTCGTTCGTTAGCCTTTGCTCGCTCTCGCTCGCTTGGTCTGTATCCGGCATGATGTGATTCCCCGAGCCAAACTAGCGCCGCCACCTATTTTATCTTATTATTTCGTTGAACAAAGGTAATTTCAAAATGTTCAATGGGCAGTTTGTGATATCTTTTAGAAGCTTTTTGAATGCCTTTTCAATATTTTTATTTTGTATAGTTTAGGCAGAGATACGAAGTTACACTTTGTGGTCACCAAACTCTATTTTCTCATCAAAATAAAATAAACAAAATAAAACTACCAGGGCGACCATAAGTCTCTAGGGAATAACTTTGTTGTGGGACCACCTCGGGATCATTCTCCATACAATAGCGAAATATTTTTTTATTTTTAAAAGAGAATGCATACTTACAGACAACCATAGAACCTCTTTTAATTAGACTTTATTCACGCACTTTATGATTAAAGTCGTCTATAAAACAATATTTATTTATTTAATTCGGATTGCCATCAGCTTAACTAATAACAATAGAATTTAAAACAGATTAATGGACGCCCCCAAATAGGCATTCGCTAATAGAATCATAAAAAACTAGGTTACCTACGAGCGAACACAAAAAAAAATTGGCGTCAATGGCGTACTTAATAAATTAATAAAATTATATTAATTAAAAATAAAAACAATAAATAAAAATTACATATTTATTCGTTTACGTTCAATTTCCATGGTAAACAATAAAATTGTACATACCATCAAATGTGGGATACTAGCAGCAGTTCTAAAACTAATTTTGGTGTTTGTACGCAACAAACTCAAAAGTGGGTAGGATTTCGCCCAATAACCTTTTCAAAAATGCGTTACATTCGCTGTATGGACGTTCTTGGTAAATAAATCATCGAAAAGTCAAAACAGTGTTTTAAAATTAGTAACTTTATGAAATTCGAAACCAAACGTGCCTACAATCCAAAACATTTTAGTTAACCGTTATTCCATCTTATATTATTTGTAAACAGAAAATGCAACTTCATGAGAAACACGCTTAAAAAACCGTTCCCGTACCTATACTTTTCCTTACGACTAGCATCCTTATTAATTAAAATGCTTTTATTAAACGCAGCAATGCTATTCTGTACTCACTACTTTTTCCAACGGGGATATCTGACAAGAAAATATTCCAGTTTGGGGGAAAACTGGAATATGCCTATTTTTTCAACCGACAATAAGCAGGGATATTAACGAGATGATAATTGGTGGCCTGGGATATTGTTACTGTTGAGTATTTGACCAGATTGTCTATATTTCATAACCCGAGAAAGATCATAATCTGGTACTAACTGCCGCGACCTTGCTCAAATGCTTCCATCGCTATAAAAATGCACATCCCAAGATTGCGAACTGTGAAATTTACTGCAGTAAATTTCACAGTTCACAATCTTCAATCATAATCAAAATCAAAAATTCTTTATTTCCATAAATACAAAAATGTACACAGAAAAGGTCAAATACTTAAAATAAAACACTGACACGGAAATAAAGTGGTACTTTTGATTTCTGTCGCTTCGGTATGTAGACTAAAGTAAAGAAGCGACTAAGAAACCTTTAGCCTGTTAGTTGTTATTTTTCGAGTTGGAGCAACACCCGTCCCAAGCTTTTTTATCTTTTAAATAATCTGATATTTTGTAGTAAGCCTTTTTGCACCAAAATAACTAGTTTAATTCCTCTGATTGTCGTGACTAAGCTCAACGACGAAGCAACGTCGATGTCATCTTTAAAGAATCGTTTGCCCCGGAATGCGAAGAGGCTATTTCATTTCCACGCTATCTCTCAGCTTTGTGTTGCAGTGGAAATAAACCTTTCACGCTTGTATAATACCACTCGGACATGCCCAGTGCCCACCTACATTTTTTAAATCTTTGCGTCATTGTGTAAACGGTGTTTTTAATCGGCGATACCCCGAGCCAAACTAGCGCCGTCACCTAAATCGAACAAGTGAATTTCAAAAATTTCATTGGGCTGTTTGTGATACATAATATAACCTTTTTTAATGCCTCTTTAATAGTTTTATTTTGTATAGTTTTGGCAGAGATGCGAGAGAATAGAGTTTGGTGGGAACAAAGTGCAACTTCGTGGCCGTCTATTATAGCCGGTAGGAGTCCAGTCCGGCATAAGAGAGAATTATCCCACTATAAAAAAAGGTACCAATATTCTGATTTAGGTAGAATTGAAGTTGTTTTATGATAACAAAGACATTTATGAATGAAAACTTACCAAAAACTGATGACCATAACAGAAAACAACAAATTAACTGCAACTAAAACACAAACTTCAACAACGCATAAGAAATATGTTAAAATTTGAATTCGAAAACGAACGAGAGATCATTTAACGATGAATGAAAGCTTTCAAAACCAAGAATTGTTTCGAGCTTCTGTGCTTTACTTCGATGATACCAATAACGATCATATTATCACCCAATATTCCTTGGGTTTTGTGTACAAAAATGTGTGTAATCTTAACAATCATGAATAAACGGATTCGATTGTACCTATTAATCTCAGTAGTTCAAAAAGCTTCTAAGTTCTAACGGGTTAAATACGCTTTTAGTTAGTAGGTAGATTGTAAGAGATTAACTGCAAATAACCCGGAGATCACCCATTAACTTAATGTGGTAACCGTTGAATCTCATGTAACGATCTATTAATAACCATAACATAACTTAAGCAACTCGTAGTTATAACGTTCAACGTTACTAGCGAATTTAGTTAAAGGTAAAGCGTTGCGTGAATTTTGTAGCAAGATCATAAATAGTCTAGCCATCGCACTAGAGCTAGACAACTTTTTAGGGTTCCGTACCCAAAGGGTAAAAACGGAACCCTATTAACTGATTTTTTTTTTTGCCGTTTTTCTAGAACGGTACGGAACCCTTCGTGCGCGAGTCTGACTCGCACTTGGCCGGTTTTATTCGACATTTGTTTTACTAGTGTAGAAATAAATGTAGGTATTCATTGTATTATTATGTGTTCTGGATATTTTCTATGTATAATAGAAATATGTGATGTATTCTATAAAGTAAGTACTTAGGTATATTAGTCATCTAGTCTACTACCAGTACCCATAACACAAGGTCTGCTTAGCTTGGAGCTAGATGATGCTGTGTCAATTGGCAGTATTATTTATTTAGTAAATTTACTAAAAATAAATAAACTAAACAGTATCAATTTATAACTCAGTAATCGCGATACCTACAAAACTTTTTATCTCACGAGTCAGGTTCTCATTCAATAAATCTTGTTCTGGTATTTCCTGCGATGCTGTTGGACCGCATTGCTCAGCTTAGCCGCTTTTTACCGCGCGTCGTCGACGGTTCCAGATTGCCATGAACCTGCCTCTGCGCTTGCCAGGGCTGCCATGGAATTGTATAGCAGAGCTTACAGGGCTGCCATGGAAAAGTAATTTCAAATTAAAAACGTTTTTTATTGGATATATTTCTTGCTCGATTATTATCAAAATATTTAAGAGTTCAAACAATTTGAGGTACTATTTATGTGCATGTATGTGCATACGTGCATACTATTTATTGAAGACTAGCAGCGCCTCGCGGTTTCACCCGCGTAGTTCCCGTTCCCGTGGGAATTCCGGAATAAAAAGTAGCCTATGTTCTATTCCAGACTTTAATCTATATCTGTGCCAAATTTCATCCAGATCCGTTGTGCCGTTCTGGCGTGATTGAGTAACAAACATCCATCCATCCAAACATTCACATTTATAATATTAGTGGGATTTCTAGTGTTCGATCTAAGGTAGTGGTTAAGTACAGAGGCTTGTTGACAAATATTGTATGTTGAGTTTGCCCGGGTATAGGTAGGTACCTACCTTCTACCGAAGTAACATAACCTCATCTGTGCCTACTACCTAGCAATTGTGTTTGTGGAAACCCTAGTTAGAGCGAAAACAGATCATGTTTACTAAGTCGCAACCAAAACAAATATCAGACCTAGATCAAGAAACCCAGAGTCGAATGAAGAGTTCCTAGAAACAATGCGAAATGAAAAGTGTCGATGAAACTTGTCACGTCCCCAAGTCACGAAGTCTATCGTTACCAGGAATTTCTCCAGAACCAGACGGACATGCTATCTGAGATTACCTTTTGACGATATGAGATATGCTCTGATACCGAGAAATCATACCTGAACTTAATGATGGCAAAAAATAGAAGATAATTTGGTTTTAAAATAAGTTACTTCTGTAGGTACTATTCAGTTTATAGTGAAAACCGGTCACGATAAATCGTCTGGTTTTTGTTTTTTCTGCGTTCTACAAGTAATATACAAAGCTAGAAGAACGGTCGTTTTACGGCTATTGTAACTAAACCATTGTCTATGCAATCATTTTAAAATAAAACTAATTTCGATTCATTTGTCGTTTTGGAATGTAATGACATTGTTTGGTTTCAAATCTTTTACATTACAATAGACTCCAAAACGTGGACGGAAGAATCCACCCCCTAGGGTCCAAAACGACAAATCATTAGAAGTTTGTTTTAACATGAGTTCATAGAAAATGGCTTTCGATCGTCGCAAAGCGACTGAGCTGTTTCACTAGTAAAACGCAAAAAGTACAAAAACAATTAAATAATTAAATTTCCCTGGTGGACAAATCGGCTACATACAAACCTCATGAACCATTCTTCGTTGATAGTCGGGAAAAATGGTTTTAAACATGTATACATAGTCGAGTGGAGAACGAATTCAGATAGTTCCGTGTTCCAAAAAGTTCCCCGCTGGCAGACTGCTTATCTAAAAGCTTTCCACTTAGGTTTTTTTTATACCACCAAGGCAAGGTGGCAAGCAATATTGACGCCGGCAACATCAGGGACATTACACACGCGTTGCTGACCTGTTAAACGTGTTAAACGAAGACCTTTTGAGGAATCCCATGTTGTAGTGGCTCCACCAAAATTAAAGCTTGCACAAAAATAACAAGCGTTAAATCATGTAAAAAATCAAACACAAAAAACTTGTGTAGGTAACTCTACCTGCTGAACAAAACTTGATATCAAATAACTCGGAATACGAGTACGTAATACTTACCTGTCTATCCTTTTTTAATCTAGATGACTCATCAAATTAAGGATATTCGAATTTAGCCAATTTTCGATTCAATTTTAAACGATCAAATATCCTTTATTTTGATTGGACTAAAATTTATGTTGTAGTTGGATTAACATTATTGATTATTCTACGGTTCAAAACACGATATTTATCACTTCACCTGATGATAAAAATTACGATGAAAGGATAGTTTTTTGTTGTTTTTGTTGTTGTACTTCTAGTGTATCAACGTTTTACTCTCAAAAAACATGTCAGAAAATAGGCAACGACGTTTAGAAGAATATTCTACGGTTAGTTTTTCTCTAAACCTTTTTTAATTTTGATAATAAGCAAAAACTTGATTTTTGGGCTTGCGTTGCTGTGCCCTATCTCTTTTAATAATGTAGGTAAGACTAAGTTCCTATCATAGTGCCTTCGCTTCGTTCGCTCTCTTGATCCCAAACCAAACTAATATCCATTTATTCCATGCTCTCATGTATGTACTTCAGTATGGTATTCCACTCGTCAAATATCTTTGTCAATTTCGATGCCCAACATTTGATCAAATTTTTTTGACGGATGCCCATTCCGATCGACAATTAAATATTATTTTTCCAAGATTCCCGTGTTATTTGCGTAGTTCATCATCACAGTATCACATCACACTGATAATAAAAATGCGAAAGTTTGGATGGATGGATGGATAGCTGGATGTTTGATACTTCTTCACGCCAAAACTTCTCAACAGATCTGGCGGATTACGCATAGGTTACATTTAAACCGATAAAATATCAGTTTCCATGGGAAAGAAATAAGCTTTAAACGTTTCCATAGAAAATCTTTATGTGTCAAATCTTTAGTCAAATCAAATACTGGAGTCGTTGATTTCTCAGTCAAATGGGTCTACATTTTGACTGTCTACATTTTGATTTGGAAGTTAATTCGCTATTGTATGAAAAAATTTATTTCTGAGGGATTAGTATTTGTCAAAACTATGTATAAATATTACTAAATTTGAAGTCGGTTTTCAAAACAATCAAATAATATTTTACAAGCTGCTGCCCGGAGCTTCGCCCGCGCTCTTTTCATGTATCCCATTTTTTAGGTAAATATATCGCCTATTTGTGAGTGCAATACACTCACAAATAACGTGGCTTTCTATTGATAAAAGTATAAATATAAAAAAAAAAAACATTTATAAGGGTACAAAAACAATCTATACATGGATATAGAATGAAAACGATATGCCATCTGCAGAAGTTTTAAAACTGTGTCGTATTGGTAAAAGAATTTTCAAAATCGGTCCAGAGATAGTAATCTCTGGACCGATATAATAGTAATCTCTGGACCGAAACTAAAACACAAACTTCAACAGCGCATAAGAAATATGTTAAAATTTGAATTCGAAAACGAACGAAAGATCATTTAACGATGTAAGTATGAAAGCTTTCAAAACCAAGAATTGTTTCGAGCTTCTCTGCTTTTCTGTGATTTTCAAAAATCTTTTCCTAACAACCTCACAAAATCACAAACTAAAACAAAAGAGGTAATTTTAAATATTAAGTATAGATGTATAAATGTAGTGATAGGTGGGTACGTACAGAAACGAGACTACTGCGTGTTTTAGGATATTTATGTTCACCTATTTCTGTCGTTAACTACCTATGTATACGCGGCACCTCATCACAATCACACGGGACATCACACATTGACATTACCATACAGATGTCACTGATGGGTCATTCCAGCGAAGATGACACCCCAGGTCAAAATAATAAATTACATAATTTGTACTTGAATATGTCATTACAGCAAAGCCAATGAATTGATTCAATAGGAATGGACCAATTTTTTAAATGTTTTTGTGATTTTCGTAGTTTTGATTGATCTTGAACACAGCTGTAGCGCGATTGCCTGTGGTAAGGTATTTTTTCTTCATGTTTGTAATACTTTTCTTTGCCTTCTAATGTATTACTGTAAAAGGCGATTCGACTTAAGACAAATACAATTCAAGGCGTTTAAAACAGCGGCAAGTTATTATATGAGAGTAATTTTGTTGAGAAGTTATAAAGCATCAACAAAATGCTTATTGGGTGTCCCACCCGTCACAGCAAAACATAGTCTTTTTTATCCTGAGCTAAAAATATAGCATCTTTTGTCTTCCGGTTTGGCAAAAGTAACAATTATGCTATGTGTAATGGTTTTGGCTACATGGAACATTGCGCAAGTAAATACTTAACGAAATATTGAGATTACAAACGGTGTCCCACCCGTCACAACGGCATGTGGGACCAAAAAAAGCCTTGATGAATTCGTGATTTACTGCGTTAAAGTGGTTTGATTATGACACATAAATATAGTTTTAGTAATAATATTATGATTTACGGGAATTTATCACGTTTGTATCCATTTTTTTCGACCATTCAGAAGATTTATGCTCAGACGTGGTCATGGACTGACTAAACCAGCTGAAACGTCGGGAAAATAGATAAATTCACGTGAGAAATACTTGTTTACAGTTATATTTCGATGTGGACTGACCTCAGAAGATTTTTTTCCAATTAGTTTCGAAAAAATTTAAAACCACTTTTTTTCGTTTTTATAACTTTTGTTAGAGTGTTTCTATCCAGGTGCATAATAATATGCTTGTCTAAGCAGGTGTGTGTGTTTTATTTGCGAGATTTATGTCGTAGACTTGAAATAATCGCACGTAATTGTTACTTGTCCCACCCGTCACAAACTGTATGAGGCATTATTTCGATGATTTTCAAATAAAATAATGGTAATTTAATTTAAAATGGGACCTTATCTTTCTAGCTACAACATATGAGAAAGCTGCTTAACAAAATGTTGATGGTTTGTCTTAATTTGGGAAGCAAAGCCATCCACTTAGATAGGTGGGTGTCATGGGTGTCCCACCCGTCACACTTAGTAAATGTCAATTTACTGAGTCAACTGTGTAATTCAGGACTACATTTATATGTTTTCATATAAAGCTATTATCTGGTTATGTTATGACATTATTTTGAAACTGATAGCATTGGTAGTTTTTGAGAAATTACTTGAAGTTTGAGCAAAAAGGAGTTAGAATGTCCCACCCGTCACAATGGAATGACCCTGATGTCATTATTGTCACTGTTACAGTTAAGTATTAGATATCATTAGAATTCAACACGCTCCCGAGGACATCATTTACGTATGCGTTGACGTTTTGACTCATCATTGGATAGTAGGGACATGCTTGACTTTGACTTCCTTTAGGATTAGGATTTGTGAGACGGCATTGATTGACACTACCGGATTTCAATGGTATGGACCTGTGCTAGTTAAAATAAGGAATGCGTTTTAATTTATGACAAAGGGGTAACGTATCATCATCATTTTCTTATCCTGTTCCCGTTTCTGCCGGTCACTGCCCCACACAGACTGTATTAAATTGGTTATCTGGCTAGATTCAAAATTGACATGTGCCAACCATATTGAGCAAATTAGCAAAAAAATAAGCTTTGCAACATACGCAATACAAAAATAATAGAATTGGGAGGAGTACCTCCCAATTATTATTTTTTTTTACTAAAAAACAGAATAAAATTATTATTTAAGGGGGCTCCGACACAACAAGCGTGATTTTTTTGCCGTTTTTATAGATAATGGTACGAAACCCTTCGTCCGCGAGTGCGACTCGCACATCGCCAGTTTTATTTCTTCTATTATTTTCAACCGCCTGAATCTATTATTTCTCTTACATACCTACTCTTTATGCATCCACAAAGGAGAATCAGCGTATTAAGTATAATATTATGATTTATGAATGTTCTACTAAGTAGGGGTTATTAAAACACGTTTAGCACCGTGGATTAAGAAAGAAACGCATAAAAGTTATATTAAAAAGCTGTATACCTTTTGTATTAGAATGCATTATGCTCTACGCTGTACAATGAAACCCGCATGCTACACAGCACGTGAAATAATAAAACGTTTTTCATTACCGCGTTTTAATTACGTTTTTATGGAGACCGCAAGACCTTTTGCTTTGCAATTCGAGCCTTGTGAAAGAGAGAAGACTTTGAAATGGCTTCGAGATGTATTGTACGTGGAATGAATTAACGTGTTTAGCTGTGGCGGTCGCAGCTTGGCGTTAGAATCGACCCCCCCGTCTCAATCTGTCACTGTCGTAAGAGTCAACTGAGAAACCTATCAGAGACCATTCCTCTGACAGGTTCCCTCATTTGACTATGTCTCATTTTAATCTAAGCTCTGCTTAACTTGGGACTATATGATGACCGAAACAAAATTTTGTCAGGCCCGGTTTAAGCTTGCTCAGTCATAGATCTATGTTTGGGCGACGTTTATGCCATAGAAAAGCGTTACTCAAGCATTGATTAATGAGTGCTGACTGAGCAAGCTTTTAAAATGCGGACCTAAGTTTACTTAACATTACACGGAAGTGTTGTACCTTAATTACCCGTTAACCGCGGAATAGCCCAAAGCCAATGGACTTCGCAGAAATATAATTTTCACGGTAATACAAACCCAGAGTTTCTCAAGTTACTACGTGATTTTTTTCGGATTATTTGTGCTTATTTATTATTTGGCATAGTCGTTTTAAGCTCTTTACAACATAGCTACCTAATGTAGACAATCATTCCTCAAACTCGACTCCAAAAAGAGAATTTTTGATGTTTGTGTCGAGAGTTGTTTACAAACATTGTGCCGCAAGAATGGCGTGCGTATGGGTATATATAATGAAAATCGAATACAAAAATGGTCCTTATGTAGCCGGATCCAGTGTAGGTATTCAATCAATAGCTGGATTCCAGCGATCAACAAAGATCTGACATTCCTGGCATCCTTGTAAGAGTTGCATAATACATGCATTGTGATCATTGATGCGTAAGACCATGTCACAAAGACAATGCAACAATAGGGCCTGATAAGATCGCAAATTTCTCACCCATAAGTAGGTGATATTGTATTATATTATTTTAAGGCTCTTTCTATAAATAACAATGCAATACTTATTGGCTAATCCAACCTAGCCAAGTACAAGTAAGTACTTACTAAAACTAAAATTAGGAAAAGGCTGTTTCCTTGAGTCTTTCGGGACTCTCTCGTCTTACCTACCTACTTATATGTTTTTATGTTTGTTTCATCGAAACCGGCTGTCTTTTTTGATATGGTGTCGATGTTATGGGGTCGATATTACTACGTCACAGTCGACTAGAAACGGGTTCTAAGTCAATGCTTCCAAAATCGATAACCGAAAGCATGTTTGTTTTGAAACTCGATCTGCGTTGTGTGTCATCGATACACTTTGTGAGTACTTACAATTACGTACTCTAGAGGTAACGGACCACACACAGTTTAGATATTTGTAGTCTATACTCATTTATATCATAAGGATCATGTGTCTGAAATAAAAGTATATACTTAATATAAGTAGTCCCTAGGTATTTCTACTCACTATGAGGTGCCATAATCTATGTCAACTCGGTTAGAATTAATTCTACAGACTAGGTTGGTCCACGAGGATATATTCGATTGATAGATAATACTATAGTGTAACCAAACAAACACAGAAAACAGTATATAAATAAATAAAACAAAAAAAATAAGCTAGAACAATAATGTCAAAGGCGAGCATAACCCTAAGAGGTCTCTTCCAGTAAACCTTATTGGGAGAGACGAAGTTATAAAAGTACATGTGTATAAATGTCAACAGGACAAAAGATCAAATTTTAACCTACATATTTTATCTAGCACTCACTAGACAGAATACATTCTGCATTGCTACCGGTAGATCATTACTTGACTACCTACTTCTCACTTAGTGAATATTTTGACCATCAGTAAAAAAACTGACACAAATTATATACCTGTTGGGAAATGAAATGTAATTAACCTGTTTAGTAAAAAAACAGTTCGTGTTTATTTTTTTTTATGAAATACAATGTTTACATTCAAATTTTGCACAGAACATACCTAATGAGCTTATATCAAAATTCACAACTCAACTCAAAGTGCTTTATTTCCTTTAGACCTTACAGGACTCTTGGACACGTCACAAAACGTAAAACTAGGAAATAAATTGATCACTTTGACTTTTTGTCCACTTCAATCTTTTTAAGGTAAAGTAAAGAATCGAACAGCGAACCTTTACCTTGTTAGAACGTTAGTTTTCGAGTTGGAGCAAAACTCGTCCCAAGCTTTTTTATCCTCTAGATAATCTGATATTTTATAGTAGGCCTTTTTACAAAGAAATATTTAGATTAAGGCCTTATTTTGTATGCATGCACGTACGTTTCTTACAAATAAATATATGACTAGGACTACCTACCACGAACAAACTACACTACCACTCAAAAATTCCACGAATGAAAGTATTGCAGCTACTTTAGAATTTAGAACCTTAAATAACAACAGCACATTAACCTTCCCTGAAAGAATCGAGGCGAGAAATCGAAGATTCCCAAGGGTCGCGCAGAATCACTGTCTGTGATATATTCGGATCTGACCCTTGTCTCGGAACATTCGGAAGGTCCAGAAAGGTTTTAAGTCAGTCCACGGTAAAAGTTCCATTTAACTTAGGGATTCCTATAGTAACCCCTTCTAGAAGTTAATGTTCTTTGAATACATCGATCGATAAATAGTCTAACCAGACTATCTATCGATCGATGTATTCAAAGACCTAGACCTCATCTTAGTAATTATCCTATTGCTTTTCGTGACCTACAACTTACAAGTTTAATCCAAGGACTAAAACCACACACATAAGTACCTAGTGGGTATTCCCAGATCAAGACTTGTTGTTTTTTGATGAATATGAATTGGTAGGTAACTTAGATAAAAGTAAGAGAAGAGAGATGAGGTACTACCATCTCGGAAGTGTATGGCTCAAGTCAGGTCCAACTATGTTCCCTCACCTCAGTCATACATAGTCGGACTAGATGGCGGTGCGGGCGGTGGCGTTTGAGTTTCGCGTGCTTGCTACGACGCGACGACGTAAACTTTTGTGTGATTTCGACTAAAACACCACGAAAATGCCCTCGTGTTCGTTCGCCAGGTATACAAATAGCTCCAAAACAAAAAACAAAGCCAAAGGCATCACATATTTTCACGCGTAAGTATTTACACCAAACTATAAATTTTCTGATAATTCGATACCTTATCATTATTTCATCTGTGACACGGTACAGTTTTTGAGTGAGCGCTGGGAGAACGAACCGTATCTACCTTTTTTTTTTATTTTTATATAGGTGAGCAGTTCGAACACTATCTCACATAAGCAGGTATGCTATGTAAAGACGTTGCCAATGATAGAGCACATTTTTCCAAAGAGAACGGTAAGACATTTTCGAGGCGCAGTGGTAGGTAATGAACTTTGTGAAACATCTTCAAAATATGCAACAAACCCACATGGCCATAAAAATGAAGGGTAAGTA
This sequence comes from Eupithecia exiguata, assembly GCA_947086465.1. Taxonomy (NCBI): domain Eukaryota; kingdom Metazoa; phylum Arthropoda; class Insecta; order Lepidoptera; family Geometridae; genus Eupithecia; species Eupithecia exiguata. Next base: position 9,320,294 of record OX352240.1, on the reverse strand, counting down.
GTAAGTACTTCTTATGTTCTTACCACACATGCAGGTTTCGTAAGCCCTGATAATGCGAAAGCTCACTAAATGCAGACAATAAAATTATACACCTTTCACTGTCTCTGAAACCAAAACCACCTGGCGTTGTTTTGATGTTCAAAAGCACCACAAATTACAATAAGTACATTTTTGTTGCGAAAAAATGAATTCGTTGCAAGAGAATATGGAAGATCAATAAATACTTGCTTGAATTTATTTATAACTAGCAGCGCCTCGCGGTTTCACCCGCGTAGTTCCCGTTCCCGTAGGAATTTCGGGATAAAAAGTAGCATATGTCCTATTCCAGACTATAATATATCTCTGTGCCAAATTTCATCCAGATCCGTTTTGCCGTTCTGGCGTGATAAAGGAACAAACATCCATCCATCTATCTATCCATCCATCCATCTAAACTTTCACGTTTATAATATTAGTGAGATAGTGAGATAATAGGTATAATAGTTTAGGAAATTTACTCAACATAATGAAAAGATACTTAAATTGTACACAAAAAGCAACTGAGAGTTATTTCATAAACAAAGTAACAAGGGCGACTAATGTATCAATTGGGGACCACGCTTCCTCTTGGTATAATGATTCGTATCAGCCCCCCTAGCACCGGCATCGTTGTCTAGGGTAGAATAGACAATAATGACATTGCATCGCTACACATTGCATACATTATTGAAGTTATAGGAAAGTATTTCAAATAATTTACGCATTGGATGACGAAGTGACGTAATTTTTCTCTTTTCTACCCTAGACAACAATCCCCGTGCTAGGGGGGCAGTTGGGCTGGGTTCTCTAGTCTAGACTGTTTGGAACAATCTGCAATTAGCTCAGCTGTTACAATTATAAATACTAATTAGATGTAAGTTGCTTTGTAAATAAAACTTAATCTTTTAATAAAACTTTTGAAACTATCATGGTTATTACTAGAGAAATCATTTAGAACGGGATATTTACCATGATTTAATCTTTTAACTTGAGTTTCGAACTCGAATCAAACCAGGAGTTGAACCAGTGCCTATCCTTTCTGCGCGTAATCTGGCAGGAACTGACTACCTTTATTTCCTACTTGGGCACGTGTCGACTCTCCACACGAGCTGAACAATGGCCCACGATTACCATCAGATCTGGTTCTTCCTCGCGTAACATCCTATTTCAGGGTGGTCCTTCGAACCCCGTCGAGACTTCGAGTGGTCATATGAAGAGCGTTGAGGGGAATTTGTATAGGTATAATTAAATAAAGAACAATCACCAAATTACATAGGCCCTCCTATTTAATTTGGTGATTATATGAGATCTATACTAATAATCTACACTAATATTATAAAAAGGAAAGATTTGTATTTTTTATGTAACGAATAAAATTAAAAACTTCAGGACCGATTTCAAAAAAAAAAACACCATTAGAAAGCTTACTTTTCAGTGACATAGGCTATGTTTTATCGCGGGATTCCCATGGGAACGGGAACTACGCGGTGAAACCGCGAGGCGCTCCTAGCCTGAGAATAAAAAGGGTTTTATGCGCCACAGAATCATAAAATATGTAGAAGGAAAAATAGCATTCAATTCCTCTCTTTTTAACTCTTTCCAGCCCCCCTAACACGGGGATTGTTGTCTATGGTAGAATAGAGAAAAATTACGTCACTTCGTCATCCAATGCGTAAATTATTTGAAATGCATTCCATCAACTTCAATATTGTACGCTATGTGTAGCGATGCAATGTCATTATTGTCTATTCTACCCTAGACAACGATCCCCGTGCTAGGGGGGCAGGGGTATAACAATTGTAGTCAAATCCAAATGGAGTCACAACGGTTCTATTCCAGCTCTGTGAGTGAACACAGAAACAGGCGCGAAGATATTGATGTTATTTTCGTTATATAGTTATATTGTTATATAGTTTAGATTAGTGCTTCGTTCTTGTCTCTGAGCTACATAATCAGACTGAATCTGTATTAAGTGCCACAGCATCTCATATGTTCCATAAGCTAACCAGTTTATTCTATCTGCTTAAGGCTGTGGTATGGGTCAAACTAGCGCCGCCACCTATTTTATCTTATTATTACGTTAAACAAAGCAAATTTCAAAAATCCATCGTACAGTTGGTGATACCTATTATAAGCTTTTTTTTAATGCCTCTGTAATAGTTTTACTCTATTTAGTTAAGCCAGAAAATCGAAAATAGATATTGGTGGTCACTAAGGGCAACTTCGATATTCTGCTTAACTAAACTTAATAGAATAAAACTATTACAGAGGCATTAAAAAAAAGCTTATAACAGGTATCACAAACTGTGCGATAGATTTATGAAATGTTCTTTGTTCAAAGAAATGAAATAAGTTCCCAAAAATTTTCGGTTTCGGTGGGACTCGAACCCGTGTTCTTTGTTCAGCGTAGTAATAAGATTAAATAGGTGGCGACGGCGACGCTAGTTTGACTCATACCACAGCCTTAACCAGTGTTGTCCGCGCGTCTACGGATATGAGAAGATTATAACGTGGGGATATCTTTAAACAGGAATTTTCATCGCGTTAAATGAACGAATACGACATACCTAGCTGGAATCATATTCTTACTGCGAAGCTTATTCGTAATCTGATTAAAATCCAAATGCACTGCTGTCCCAGAATATATTGCGGGTAATTCAATAAGTATGCTGGTAAACCAAAAGGTTTTCCATTTGCAAATGATTATCTTTGAAACTGGTAACCTAATCCGCTATCAAGTCAAATCAACTCATATTAACAAAGTTTCTCGACATGAAGGTAATATTTACTTAGCTTAGGGAGGTAGCAACTTTAGTTAGGAACTTCCAGAATATTGGTAGATAAAACTATGGTCTCGATTAAAGTTTATTAAACCATGAATTGATCACAATCGAAGAAATAGAGGTGGATTTGGATATGTACGTGTTTCTAAATATTTTCATCCATATATTTTGCAAGTGATTTCCGCAAAGTAATGCCTGAATCTTAGACAATCTACCAAAGGACTCGCCTTGAAGGATCTTACCCCTGTGTCAAGGACCATGCTTTTTGATCAACGTCGTTTATAATAAAACCGGCCAAGTGCGAGTCGGTCTCGCGCACGAAGGGTTCCGTACCATTATCTTCAAAACCGGCAAAAAAACACGTTTGTTGTATGGGAGCCCCCTTAAATATTTATTTTATTCTGTTTTAGTATTTGTTGTTATAGCGGCAACAGAAATACATCATCTGTGAAAATTTCAACTGTCTAACTATCACGGTTCATGAGATACAGCCTGGTGACAGACGGACAGCGAAGTCTTAGTAATAGGGTCCCGTTTTTACCCTTTGGGTACGGAACCCTAAAAACTACTTCTCTAATTGATTTCATCAGTCTCAGTATCGTTATGGCCGAGTAAAGACCTCCAATAAAAATGCCTACATGAGCAGTAAGCGTCTGTAATAAAAAATCAAATACCTCAAACACAGCGGGTTAAATTGTCTAAGGCCTGAATCTATCGTCAAAGGAAATAAATGCGTGGACGGAGTATCTCTTTCTCTCTTCCCAGCTGGTTATTCTATACTTACCTATGGCGATGGGGTCAGCTTTCCTAAATGATTTCGATATTTGATATTTTTCGCTTTATCCTTGATGTCGTTTTCGGAAGCTTGACACTCTCTCGTGTCCCACGGAGTATAAGTAAGATAAATCTTTTTAATAGATAGATACCTTATTATTATTACTTATTATTAAATTTTATTATGTTATTTTGTTTGCCAACTCATTATCATGGTAATTTTATTTAGTTAGATGTGGCCACATGTAATAGTGGGAACACAAAATGCATGAAACAATTTGTATCTTTTTTTTATAATCTGTCTTATATTGTGATTCTTTCGTTGGTGGTTTTAATTATAATAAATAAATACCATTTTCGCGTGTTTCTTTTAGCTTACATTCAGTTACGTAAAAGTAGTACCTACCTCTTAAAACTGTACAAAAGACGCGCTGACCGGAATCACGTACACCACACTCTTATCAATTGTGTTTAATGTCTTCAGTATACTTACAACGTCATAATTAGGTTGTGTACATTCATGATTTACAATTATTATCAGAACAATAGAGATGGGTCCAATTCTAGAGTAATTAATTCTCATCAAGCTCTTGCCTAACTTTACCGAGGTCCTGGGATCTAAATCTACAAACCAATCGATTTACTATGACAGTAGTAATCGTCGCAATATCGTCCGTAGATGAATGAAACTCTAGATAGTGCGTGCGGTGCTGTTTGCACGGAGAGTTTGATATAATGGTTTCAACCTTGACACTTAGACACGCGTTCCTCCATCTATAGTTTCTTTTATCAAAGGTAAAATGTCAAAATTTGTAATAGGCTACTTGACTACATTGAAAATAAGTTGCAAATTGTTTTCATTCTAGTCGGAGACAACGTAACAAAGCGTAATCAGGTGATTTTTATCAAAAAATGTGCCGATTTTAGGTAAAAAACAGGATTAAATTTACACATTTTTTTATTTAAACCCGTATAGATCACGTATCCCAAAATGCTCTGCGTTTGGTTGCATCGCTGCTGACGTCACACCAATCACAGATTACAGTGCGTGTTGTTGTTGTTCTTGTTAGGTGTGGTGTGAGTGGTGTGACGTCATCGAGTCATTTCACCGGGGAACCATGACAGAGATTATCGTTTAGGCGCTCCATTATTTTATTCAAACTATAAAAATAGTTTTTATAACTAAATACGACTGGAAGTTAAGAAATATGAATTACATTTTGCATTATTTTTATCAGACAATACGTTAGAATTATTTCCCAGTAGTAGTCAAGTTGCCTATTCTGAGACGACACCATTGTTATTGTTAAACGATTAATTTAGTGGAATTAAGGCTCTCGAGCCCTATTCTGCTATACTAATTACTTTAATGAGACAATGGTATCGTCACAGAACGACACGATTTGGTATACCTTTGATGAAAAAAACTAAAGATGGAGGGACGCACGTCAAAACTGTCAAACCTTTTAACTTCCTGCGTCGCAGGAAGACCTCCGCCGCCGCGCCACTGCTGATATCGTCAAATATACGTATTGAACGAAAGAGATTATTAAAATGAACAAGATATTTGAGACAAGCAACAATGCATTCAAGCTTCTAAGCTGTTAGAATTATTTCCCAGTAGTAGTCAAGTTGCCTATTCTGAGACGACACCATTGTTATTGTTAAACGATTAATTTAGTGGAATTAAGGCTCTCGAGCCCTATTCTGCTATACTAATTACTTTAATGAGACAATGGTATCGTCACAGAACGACACGATTTGGTATACCTTTGATGAAAAAAACTAAAGATGGAGGGACGCACGTCAAAACTGTCAAACCTTTTAACTTCCTGCGTCGCAGGAAGACCTCCGCCGCCGCGCCACTGCTGATATCGTCAAATATACGTATTGAACGAAAGAGATTATTAAAATGAACAAGATATTTGAGACAAGCAACAATGCATTCAAGCTTCTAAGCTGTCTGGAGACCCTAGGTAGGACTAACGAAGAATTCCCAGCCCGACACGAATAAACGCACTTGTGATCTGAGAGATAACCCTTTATGTCGTAGCAGGCTCTCTCAGTGAGGTGCTTTTTGATGGTGGTCCTGTATGCCTGAGTAGCGAGTAACTCTTTAGTTAGAAGATTATGATCGCTGCTGTATGAATGCTCCTGATGTATGAATGCTACCTGCTTTCCCCTACCTATCGATAATAAGTAAAATCGGTCGTATTACTTCGCCTTGTTGTCTTATCTTTGTACAATTAACTATACTTAGCTTTAGAACAGCTTTACGCACATATTTATGTCAAATATTGGAGTTGACTTCTCAAGAACTTGTAGTTAGGTATGAGCTTAAGTACCTACCCTACAGTATAGGTACGTACAACACGCAGAAGTTATCTAGGCACCTCGCTGTAAGGGAAGCACATTCCACGCAGGTGCCAAGTTGATTTCTGCGTGTTCCCTAATACCTAGTACATAAATGAATAAAATGCACATCTTTATAGTCACGTGTAGGTTATTCAACCAAAACATAATGATGATGATGATGTAATCCTAGCTGGATCTCCGCCCCGTGGCCACCGTGGTTGTACCACGGTGGCCACGGGGCAGCGGCGGCGGCCAGTTTCAACTCAACGGAGACTAGCCAGGTGCGCAGGGCATATTAGTACACAAGTGTGTGCACTATGGCCCGTGCGCAAACACGGGTGCACTCTCATAATCCGATGGGACGGCAGACCGACAAGACCGGGGAGAGGTCAGCCGCAGGACCAACAGGTTAACGTGCTTTCCGAGGCACGACGGGAGACGGGAGTGTAGGTACATTACTCTTACTTCCTGACTTCAAGCTGCTACTGTGTATTTTTCTTGCTGGAAAACCCCTAAAACATATTTGGTCCGACCCGGGATTCGAACCCCGGACCTCAATATCAGCGGTTGAACAAGCTGACCGTGAGACCAACGAGGCAGTACAAAACGTAATAATATAGGTAGGCTATACTATACCTACATAAGTAGGTACCTTTAGCTAAAGTAGTGTTTGAATTAATTGATCGCGCAAAGCTGGTTGGTCTGTCTGTTCGGTCTGAGCTAGACTGGCATAGGTTTAGTGGAATATAGTAGAGCTTTGTCTGATTCTTGAATGGCGCGATCCAAGCGTTCGTTTTAATCTAGCTTTAGTCCGTAAGCTTAGGAATGGGCTAGGGTCTTCAACCGTTGCTTCTATTCAGTCTTCTCAAATGATTTGTCAAGAAGAGATATATTTATTTGTACATTCCACTAGTTGTAATGCCCTCGGCTTCGCACGCGTTATTTATATGGACTGGCCCAGGGCTGGACACGTTTAAAAGTTATTTCTATCCCATGGGAACTGGTTTTATGGTATAAAATGTAGCCTATGTTTTATTCTACACCTATGAAAAATTTAAGCCTGATAGTTTTGGCGTGAAGAAGTATACTAACAAACAATCATCCATCCACACTTTCGCATTTATAAAACTGAACTGCTGAATTGGATTTTAAGCAGAAATATGATTAAAATTAAATACCTATCCCTACTTCTCGTGCGAACCTAGTCAGGTGAAAATAACGGCACTTTGTTTTCTTACATTTAAGCTAAGTGATTTCTTACTTAATCTGAGCATTTAAGTTCATGATTTTTTTCGGCACTGACTGCGTTCATGCTTAGGATTTTGACAACGCGTCCCAATTTTAATCAGGTAGGTAGTGTGGGTACCACTGTTGTTTGGTTGGTTACACAAAAGCGCTCAGAGAATGCATTGTCTGTCCAATTATTTCCAAACAGAACCTGTGAAACGGACTAAATACCTACCTGCCTAACTTCCACAAAGCAAGCATTGTACAATGCTGTACAAACTTAATTCTCCCAGAAATGAGGGCTTAGGTATTTTTACCCACCTGTCTGAGAAATATAAAGAATCAAAATTCGATGATAAAAGTCTTGTAAGGTGCGCATGGGCCGTGCGAGGTGGACGCATTCCTCCAAGAGGGAAGCCAGATCGAACGGACTGCATTCTTGGTTATTCTTACCTTTTCACTCCCGAATATCCTGTGAATCGTTCAAAACACAACACTTGATGTATCAACACATATTTTGCCTCACACTCAAGTCAGAAATGAGTGTTCATCACACTGAAATGCAGGTTTTTTTGTTTACATCACTGCCGAAAATATTACTGCGAACGACACACGACCGATGTACCGGCTTATAACAAGCAAACTGGATTGGATGGATTCATTTTGGCTTGTGTGTGCGTGACGTGACGCGGTGTGCTATTGTTCCGACTCTTTCCAACAACTGCAATAGCTGATCAGTCCGTCTCTTTTGTCCGGAGAAAGGCGCCAGCGGTCGAGCGCGGGCGCCGACTTCTTCCTCCGGGACTAAAAAAACAAACGCCCTTTGGAAACAAGTTACTGGTAATGGGGTTTTAGGTGCCTGTCAAGATATTGTATGATTTAAAACGTATTTGAGATGGCAGGCAACATGCGAGCTGAGAGATAAAGCTGATGTTTTTGCCACGGAATGCGAGACTGAATCAGGATTGAGATCTTGGCCTTGGAATTCTGTTGCATTTATTCTTCGGTCATACAATGATACAAAAACTAGATTTGAAATGTACCTAGTACCTACCTAAGTAGGTATTTTATTTTCGCTTCAGACATTGGCCTATACTTAACTAGTCGCATCAAGACCCTATTTTTTAATTTTTTCGCTAATGAGATGAGACCACTGGCAAAGAATACAAAATTTTATAAGACTGATGTGGCGCGACGGGCGAACTTCCGCCTGCGAGTGCGACGCAGGAGGTAGTGGATTCGATTCCCGACTTGGGTCAAATGGTTGTTTTACCTAGATAAGTAGGTAACAAGTTTGTAAGTTAGGTACCTATCTATCTAATACCTAGGTATAACACAAGCTCTGCATGTAGATCTAGTACCTACCTACTTTGGTGATAGACTTGATGATGCTGTGGTAGTGATAGTATACATTCCCTACCTCGCCTAGGTATGCGGGCCTTGACTTGACCAGAAAAGTGTAACGACCTCTGGGCTTGTTGATGCTGTCTGGATTGTCCAGAATTATTTTAAATTATACTTACTTACTCGGTTCTAGAACACTTATACTTTTTTGTTTTTATTTCTGACATATAACGTGTTCATTACGGATGTAACCGGGTTAACAACGAACCTTTTTTGAAAATTACAATCAAATAATAGAACAAAATTAAAACTAGTATTTACAATTAAAACAATTGAGCTAACTGCAGACTTTTGCAAACAATCAACAGGTAGTTCAATCAACTGATCCATATCAAATACCAGTCGGAAGCGTGCCCAAGACGCTGGCTGCATTGCCCCGCTGCTGTATGGCAATGCTGATGCGCTGCGCCAGATACTCACCAGCTCTCGGGTCACGCGTTGCTTCGACCAGAAGCTCAGATAATTTTTTGAAAACCCGGAGAGCCTCGGTACCCCACGGACCACGGTTTCGACTCCAACAAATAAGTAGGCTCTGTCAAGTCTTGCATATTTGCGCCCCTTGATATCTTCGTCTAAATCTGCCGCCGCATCAGCCCTCGCGGAAGTCCTGGGAAAATTGGGAAGGCCGAGTGTGTCGACGCATGTAGCGCCCACACAATAGGCCTCCCCAACTCCCGTTATGGGACTAGAGTCACGCCGTCGGGCCTCTTACCATCGTCACGCAACAGACCATTCGGTTCGAGAATAGCTGATACGTTAGCGGTGACAAAGGCCCGCCGGATACTGTCGTTAAGGCTGGCATAGCGAGATATCCGACCGGCAGCCCTAGTACACGATAATCCGTGATGACCAAGCTGTTCGACAGCAGTATCGCACTGGCATTGATGAGTAAATGAATACCTAGTATGCATATAAGACAAACTTAACTATTACAATTAACAAAATAACAAAAGTTGCGTTAGTAACAAATTATAAAAGTTGGGTTAATTACAAATAATTAACGAAGTTTTCCCAAATGATTTTTGCAATGATTTAGCCAAGATTCAGTTCCGCTGAGAGTTTTTCCTACATTCCAACTCGACCTCAATGTCTTCGACATCTTTGACCGTTACGTCAAGTTTAATTCTAATCGGCTTATCCAGGGTGCAGGTTTGATTCTTGGGAGGCAAAATCCGATATCGACGCAGCAGGGTTGCCAGTGATGTCTTCAACACCATCATTGCGTATAGTGACCCTAAAACAGATTAACAAACGGAATGAATTTGTAGGAACAGCCAGAGTTGACCAGATCACAGATTAAATAATACTATACTAGTAACAAGATTAAGACCTCTCCACACCGCGAATCACGGAGTGATGAATCAGGCAAAACTGTCAAAGCTCTCCACACCCTTTGCAAACCCTTTGTCGTAGGACTAAAAACCGAGAAAAAACGGGAACGAGGCGTGAAAGCGACGCGAAACCGCGACGAATTTGCGAATGGGATCCATGCACACATAGTTCAACATTTAAAAATTCAAAATTCAATAACTTTATTTCTTTAGGCTTACACAATAGGCACTTAGACAAGTCAAATTTTATACTTAACAGTTTTATAAATAGTAATTATTATCAAATAAGAAGTAAAATGTTATTGATTTTGTTCGCTTCAATTTTTTGTCCACTAGTGGAAGAAGCGAAAAATATATTTATAAATAATAAATAAATAATGCAACATTATCTAGCCCCAAGCTAAGCAGAGCTTGTGTTATGGGTACTACATAACTGATATACATAATATAATACAATACATAGATAGATATTTTTTATTATATATAGAAAACGACCAGAACACCCTGAACAAATGTCTGCAGATCGTACACACATTTGTCCCGAGGCGGGAATCGAACCCGCAACCTCCTGCGTCGCAGGCAGACCTTCGCCCACCGCGCCACATCGGTCGTCGACTATTTATACTATATCGATATATATCGAATACTATTTAACGGGTATTTATCGCGTTTAATTACCTTATTTTCAGTCGAAGCTTACATAGGTTGATAATGTTTATGTAGGTAACGATGAGGACTAAAAGCCTCTCCACACTCGAGAACCACCCGCGAACCACGGGGAGGGGGTGAAACAAGATCCGTCAAGTGCGAGTGTAAGCGCGTGCGACGAGGGTTTCGAACATTTGCCAATTATAGAAATGTGTACCTACTATAGGTACCGATTAGAGACTTTAAAACCGAAAAGATGGAGTATGCTCCGCAAACTTTGGAGATAGGGATTTCGAGGGACAATCAATTTTTTTAATTTTTTTTTTCAAAATATTTCGAAAAATATTAAACCTACACAAATTTCAAAAGGTGTATTGAAATGTACCTCATTTTCACCCATAAGTCTCTTTTAAAATTTCGACATCACAATTTGTACGTACAGAAAATTTTCATTTACATTTGGCATTTATTTTCATTTTTTTTTTCCTTTTTAGCGTTGATGGTGCACGGCACGAAATGTATTATTATTTCCAATTTCAAGTTATTATCTGCTATAGTTATTGAGATATTCAAGAAAGAAGGAGGACGGACAGAGCGACACCCTAAGGGTTTCGAAACCGATCTCTAAACCTTAAAAATGAAAAAAGAAAATCAGGGCTCAGTTTTTTTATCAGACACCTTTGACCGCAAAAGAACCGAGAGAGAGTCGTTTTTTTTGTTCTTACCTGCACATCCTCTAAGGCCATAACTGAACGGCATGTAGGCAGCTGCATGGTCAGTATCAGTCTCCTCGAATCTTTCTGGTCTATACTTGTCTGCGTCGTGGCCCCAATACTTAGGGTTACGGTGTATTGCGAATATACTGATGTATATTCCGCACCCAGCGACGACAGTTGTGCCTGATGCTAAAAAGACAAAAAAAAAATCTTCATAAGCAATACAAAATACTGTAGTGTACACCAATTCTCCAGAGTAGACCGAGACACGTTCTCGGTGACCCCGTTGACCCAATCGCAACTTGGCAAAAAGTTCATAAAAAACCTATACTTAATATTCCATTTCATTCTGTACAAAAGCGCCAAGATAGTTTTTTGATTAGTTTCTCAATGTGTGATGAAAAAATATATCTAAAATATCAAAATTTTGATACTACAAATTTGCCTTCTTCTCCGAACCAATATGACTTACCTACTGACTTGATTTTCATATTGAAAAATAAAGGAAAGGCAGGGTAACCGATTCGCCAAAATAAATATTTATAAGTTAGTAGGTATTTATTACTCCAATACCGAATACATTTTATTACTAAAGAAAATACAATAATACATAAATACATAATACATAAATAAAGTTAGTAGGTAGGTACTCTTTTAATAAGGAAATTAAATAATGATTTTTGCACACGTCTCCACTCCTATGAACGCGAAATCCTATCCCTATCCTTTTCACAAAATGGCGTCGTATGGTAGCCCCTTAAGAATCCGGCGACAGTTGCTCACAACTTCAATTCGTAAATTATTATGATCCGTAATACCAAAAAAGATGACTGAAAACTTTTTGTATCTTCGACATTGTGTTGTTATTCTGTAACTAGACAATATAAGCTATGTTCCTTAATAAACAAAACGTAAGATATTGTTGTTTTTAATACAAAACAAATAGGTCGAAAACATGTCATTTTCGACGTAAAAATATGCAAAATCACATTTTTCATATTTTTGCTTACATTTCAATAAAGGTGTGTAAGAAAAAAAGCAACCAGGGACTATCTATGTTATTCGAATACAAAAAACAACATGATATGGTGGAAATATGCTCGAATTACAAATCATTTTGGTAGTACGTTTGTATGGGCAAATCATCATCCGCAGGCCCCTTAATAACAGTTACTTACGCAGTTCAATATCTCTTTCCACCTTTCTTAGCACCAGCGGTACAGCGGGATAGAGCCTCATTGCCTCCTTGATCGCCATTTCCAGGTATTGCAACCTTGAAAGATCTTCTATCGTCACAGTTCTTTCCGAGTCAGCGAATACTTCTTGGAGTCTAAAGATAAAGATACTTTATTTCCAAACCACTTGTAAGTTAAAGACATATAAGGGAAAAATTTACCATGATTAGATTTTTGAGTTTTACAATATTTCCAGCACAGTTTCATGCGCCGTGATCACGGAATAACTAAGGTCACTGCGAGTTGGTTTTTATTGGCAGACATACCGATCTACCCTCATTCTTTGTTTTTTACTACGAATGTTAGGTACCACTACCACCGGTTTCATTTTCGAACGCAACTCGATTAAGATACACAACATTGATGGTATCTGAACGCGATCTGGTTGGTACATCACTTCTTCCATTTCTACACATTCTCACCACACAGGATTCCAGGTTCCGGAAGTATGCCGATATATTGGAAAACTCACAATCAAATCATGGTCAATATCCCGGTATAAACGACTTTAATGTTATTATTATTAACTATGATAGTTTCAAAAGTTTCACGTGTAAGTTATTCATGTCATGATACAACATGTTTGGAAAATTTTTATCGGTATTCAACAAATATGTCGAGAGTATAGCAAGCAAGTCTAGAGTTAACAAATTATAAGAACCTAAGTTAAAAATTCATGCAGATATGAAGCAGAAACTAGTAACGTAACTAATATTATAAAAGCAAAAGTTTGCCTGGATGTTTGTCACTTCCTCACGCTAAAACTACTAAACGGATCGGACCGAAATTTTGCATAGATTCAAATAGGCATCTTTCGCAACGCGTGTGAAGCTGACAGAAACCATTAACTATATAGATAGGTAATCATACTCTTTGTAGCAAGCCTCCTGTACCCTCGGATGCGCCGCCAGCATGAAAGTTGTGAATGAAAGGGTTATCGCAGTCGTGTCGGAGCCAGCGACCACCGCGGTCATCATCTCCTCTTTAAGCTCCGTTACGTCTAGGCTTGTTGTTTCTCGCAAAATCTGCAGGAAGGTCTTGAATTCTGGCTTTTCTTTAGGTGCTGAGGAGGAAAAAAGATATTATTAGTTATTACCAACTGTCATTCAACTTTGTGTGGAATATCTCCCAACAAGAGCCAACTGCCTTGCGAGGCGTAGGTACCTAACCTACGCCTCGCAAGGCAGTGAGGCGACGACAGTTGACACTCGAAAAATAAAGTATGTCGCCTTACAAGCGATTGATAATTATCCAAAACAAGAGACTTACATCCCAAAACAACGGGGCTCAGATTTAAGCACGTCTCAAGTGACGAATTTTTGACAGATATCTGACAGACAGCTTAAATCTGGCCGTTAACTATTTGGGAATAGATTCGAAGAGAACGTACTCTACTACAAGGAACAAAATATTTCATGGATGGATTTCACCTACCTTTGACCGATTCTGACATCTTGTGCCCTTGTTCTTTCAAATCTATTTTGGGTTTTACAATCTGTAAGCATAGAGTTGGAGTTTTTATTTTGTACCAAAATAACAGTAACAATTACAACGAGTTACAACTAAACTTAGTATACCTATTTCCTAATTATGAATAAGCCGTCACCAGAAGGCAGAGTGCCAAAAATGCAGACAGCATTGCATTGCCACGTTGAATGGCAATGCTAATTCGCTGACAGAAATAAAAGCCAGCATTCCGATCACCCGTGGACTCCATGAGAGGTTTTTTATGATCTTTGTATATTGCGTGTGCTCCAGGACTCCAAGGACCTGGGTTTCCACTCCAAACCGCACAAATAGGTTACCTTGGTAATAGAGCGAGTATATAAATTAACATTTCTTTGCGATTAGTTAAAATATGTGGTAAAAATGTATACCACTATTTGATCTACATCTTGTGTTTTTATTTTTATGATGCAGAATGACGATGTACCTACCTACGATTACTGGCTGCAAAGCAAGACGAAGAAGCTGAAAACAGGGCGCCGCCCGCCGCGCCGCGCCATGGCGCTCATTAAAAGGGATGATGACGGCAATGAATGCCATAGAAACGAGGCAAAATAAAAACAAAAGGTATCCACGCCAAGTAGCTGATTAATAATGTTTACATTGTGTTTAAAAGGATGAGTATGAAAATGAACAGCCTGAACAGGCAATACGAAATGAAATAAGTGCCCAAAAATTATCAATTTCGGCGGGACTCGAACCCTTCGTGTCCCGCCAAAATCGAAATTTACCCAAAGTGCGGGTAAGCACTATAACAAAAAACCTTAGGCAATGCGAACTCTATAGGTAATGTAATAAATAAATAAAACCCCAAACTAAGCAGAGCTTGTGTTACGGGTACCTACTAGGTAAAAATAATAGGTAATGGGTAGATAAAAAATATACGATAAAAACTATACGCTTACATTGTATATGAAATCATTCATGAACCGTATGAGACCGTAATACTGTTTAGATTGCGGTAACGCTCGATATAGCACTTCGCTCTGAAGCCAGGGTTGGACGCAACGTTCACACATCACTCTGCCAACCTCGGCTAATGCATTCATGAATGGGTTTGTGGGGTCCAGCTGCGAATTCGCTTTTATACCCATAGATGATTCTGGAATTTTAGAGAAATCACAGAATTAATATGGCATATGTATGACTTTCATTCAACGCAAATGAGTTGGATCAAATTTTTTTTGATCGAAAAAAACGGCCTTAGTTTTCGGGCTTCATGTAGTGTGTTGCTCTATCTAACCAACATATTCATTATTTTAGCCGCACGGCTAGTGATTACGTGTGTTGTTACTTTCATGATATTTTTTTAAATAAAAATTTACTTGTTATTATGCAAAGGAGGTTAAAAAAGAAAATAGCGACAGACTGCCGACCGATCGCTACAAACTTGTAATTTTAAGAGTTTGACCTTTTCTAAGTGAACATCTATTGTATTTACGCAAATGAATAGTTGTAGATTCTTTTGAATCTTGATTCGTGTGGAAACAATAAAAAATCGTTAAAATATGACTGGTAAGACTTTGCGACCGATGTCGCAAACCGGTCACCATGCGAACGCTATCTTTGACGAGACTTCTTGCCACAGATTTGGGTGTATGCAGTGTCGGCAGAATCTTTACATCATCCTGAATGACATTATCCTCTTATGGATAGTCTTTTAAAAACTATAAAACGACTTCAAAAGACCCCTTGTTTACGCCCGTTGCCATGGAAACCATTTGCTACGAGTGATGTAAAAATTATCAAGTGATGATGCTTTAGATACATTTTACAGTGCGCATATCAATTCCTCGAGGATCAAACTTTTATGTGACCACCTCAAAATCAACCTTTATACAATAAGGAAAAAATAATCAAAATCTATTAAGAATTGACGAATATATGACCAAAATTAGTAAATTTTGGTCATATATTCGTCAATTGTTGAGCTGGTCTTGATTTTTCTAAAGAAATACCTAACTAAGTTGTTCTTTAAGCTTGACGGGATAGATACCAATCTTTTGGGAATACATTTTTTATGAGACCCATTCGGGATCATTATCTATAGGTACATAATAAATAAATAATAATAATAAATAATGCTGGACAGTTCACACAGCATTATCTAGCCCCAAGCTAAGCAGAGCTTGTGTTATGGGTACCAGATAACTGATATAAATAATATAACACAATACGTAGAAAGATATTTTTTATTACACATAGAAAACGACCAGAACACCCTGAACAAATGTCTGCAGATCGTACACACATTTGTCCCGAGGCGGGAATCGAACCCGCAACCTCCTGCGTCGCAGGCAGACCTTCGCCGACCACGCCACAGAGGTCGTCATTATCTATACAACAACGAAATATTTTTTTCACTTCTCTTGCTCGAAAAGTGTATCATAATAGTGTAGCTTAGCAGGCCTAAAACTCGAGTTTAATCCCTCGGGCTAAAAAGTAATTTTTCTTTTTAATTTTTGTCTAAAATCATCAGCCAGTACAAAGCATTCGTTCTCTTACATAAAAACTCGACTTCTTGGTGCTCCGTCAACCTTTTTTTTGAAAATAGAACCGTCTTGGTGATGTTTTATGAAGGTTGATTCTTCCCTTCACGGTAGAATGCGAACTCTTTCGTTGCGGGTTAAATAGAGATTTAAAAAAAAAGATGGTATTGGCGCTAAATCTCTAGAATTTTCTTCATTCCAAATCACAAACTTTTACGTTTAACTTCCTGACTTTTACTTCCAAATTGTGAACGTGAAAAATGTCATCAAGTGATAGTGAAGATGCTAATATGCAAATGGAAGAAAAGGGCAAAGAAATAATTATGAATCTGTTGCCGACAAAATCACGTGGAATATATTTAAAGAGTTACGAAAATTTTATGAAATGGAGAGATGAGAAACGTGTGGATTCTTTTACAGAAGGGGTTTTTCTCACTTATTTTGATGAATTATCGAAAAAATTCAAATCGTCGACTCTTTGGAGCACATATTCAATGTTAAGAATGACCTTACAAACGAGACACGACGTCGATATTAAAAAATATGTAAATTTAACGGCTTTACTGAAGAAATTGTCCACTGGATACAAGGCAAAAAAATCTAAAGTCTTGACGACACAAGAAATCGAAACATTTTTAAATAACGCTCCAAATAAACAATACTTGGCAACAAAGGTAACCTACTACTTATGTACTCAACTCAAACTAAATAAATAGATACCTACCTACATACCTAAATTATGTACCTAGGTTATTACGATTAATAACACACTTATTTTTTTGTTCAACAGGTTGCTTTAATTTATGGAATCAGCGGTGCATGCAGAGGAATAGAGCTTGCTAATATAACGCTAGAAGACGTAGAAACGGATACAAACCTACAAGCTGTGAGTCTGCCGAACACGAAAACAAACAAAGAGCGTAAATTTGTCATCAGTGGAGAATACCTTAATATAGTTAAAGCCTATCAGGAGTTACGTCCCACTAATGTTTCAACGTTTGGATGAATATGTCAACTCAGCTGAAGCCGCACTCAGATCTTAATAATGCACGAAACTCAAGCATGAGTCGAGTCTCTCCAACTTTTACTCCACAACAATCAACTCAAAATATTACACACACATCCCAATCACAGAGAACCGAAATAAAATTGCCCGGGAAAAACATATCACTTAACATTCAAAATTGCTCTAACTGCACATTTAATTTTTAATAAAATTTCTGAAAATTGTCTAATTTTGAATTGTTTTATTTTCTCGCAATCGAAGTGAAAAGTAGAGTGTTTTACTCGGGCCAAAACCACCCATTATAACTCGGTCTTGTCATCCTCCCTCGCTACGCTCGGGAGTATAACAACCTCGTATATAATGGGATGGTTTAGTCCCTTGTAAAACAATCTACTATTATGATCGGTCCTTAATTGACGGAGAAATCGTACAAAAAAAATACATACAGCCGAACATTACACCTTATCCTGGGGGCCTACTCGGAAAAGGAAAAACGAAGTTTCGGATTCGTTTTAGTGCAAAACAATCTCTTATATTATATCGCTGGCATAAGGTTACCGTTGCCACGAATACGAATCCGAAACTTCGATTTTGTTTTTACGAGTAGAGGCCCTGAAGTCAGTAAAACAGCGAGATTTTCATATTTTGTAAAATCAGCTTGTTCTGCTGGATGCGCGTGCGAAATCACATGCAGTCTTATTCCACATTCTTACCACAAACCACGTCGAAAGTAAAGCTCGCCACCATTTTTCGAACGGAACAGCTCTTCGCAACGTGGTTCTTGAGCTGGCGGACGAGGATCCTACTCTGCTGGTTAAAGATTCCCATAAACGGGTTCAGGTTTTTCTGGCTGAACGCCGGCGATATGGCTTTGCGACGTGAACGCCATGATGCAACTAGAAAATGAGAATGCCTTGGTTAAATAATAGCAATTATTTATTTATATCCAGATTTATTTTATTAGTGGTAATATACTTATTTAAGGTTGTAGGGTATGTGTATGGGACAAAATTTGAGGCGCTGACAATAATCTCTTTATTAACAAAGAAAATTACAATCAAATAATAGAATTAAATTAAAACTAGTATTTACAATTGAAATAATTGAGCTAACTGCAGACTGATGCAAACCATCTACAAGTAGCTCAACTGATCCTTAACAATACCATTCGGAATAGAAATGACAATAATTCATTTTGCGACGCCGCGCCGCCCGGGCGTCGCAAAATGAATTATTGTCATTTCTATTGAACGTAAACATTTTATTTTCAAAAAATTACCATCGTTGATTCGTTGATCGTTGCCTGAGATGATGTGAAACACAAGCTCCGCTAAGATTGGGCCTAGAATCTAGGCCCAATCTTGTGTTATGTTATGGATACTAGATGACTGATGAACTTAATACATACCTATATATTTTTATCATACATAGAAAATGTCCAGAACACCCGGTAGTTGTCTCAAGGTGGGAATCGAACCCGCAACCTCCTTCGCCGCAGACGGACCTTTGCCTGCCGCGCCACTTCGGTCGTCAGGGTGATAGTCGCCATATTGGCTTTAATCTCATAGTCATAATAATGCAAAAACAAAACCTCACTCACTATTCGTCATCATGGGGTTTAAAAAGCTGCTAAAAATATCACGTGATTAATGGAGGACCCGTAAGTGCGTATAACCATTACCTACCTGGGGCGAAAACGCTGCCGTTTCCAGTTAGGCCTCTGAAGATTGCGTATATGTCGTCTTTCTCCAGGCAATTCTTCATAATCGTTTTTGCGCTTGGTGCATCAGATACCACTGTGAAATAGAAAAATATAAAAAAAATGCTTAGGATGTAGTATGTGTGAGCTGAATTCGACTACGGACTTATAAAGACAGTCCGTAGGGTTTTTTGTTAAAGTTCTTACCCGCACTTTGGGTATGTCTAAGAAATGAAATAAGTTTCCTAAAATGTTCGATTGCGGCGGGACTCGAACCCGCGCCCCACCCTCAATACGGGTGTGCTTTAACCAACTAAGCCACGAAACCCTAGTCGGTTCAACCGAAAATCTTTGGGACCTCTTACAGACTATACGGTGGCTCCACCTACAGTGCTCAAAGACCAAAGTTACATTTAGTTCGTTTGAGGAGAAGTACCTTTGCTCAATTCTAAGGTTTTCTGTTATAGTGCTAACCCGCACTTTGGGTATCTCTAAGAAATGAAAAAAGTTCCCAAAAAATTTCGAAAATTTTTGGGAACTTATTTAATTTGGTTGGAGCACAGCTCCTTATTTCATAGTTGGTTAGAGCACACATGAAGGTGAAGGCGGGTTCGAGTCCCGCCGAAATCGAAAATTTTGGGAACTTATTTCAGTCCTGGTGTTGGTGTTCTATCCTTTTTTGCGCTTTTTTGTGGCTTGCAAGTTTTTCTTTTCAATTCGCACAACGTTGTCTTGCCCCAAGCTAAATAGAGCTTGTGTTATGGGCAGAGATCGGAGTAGGTAGAATGATTTTACTTACTTGCACCATGATTTATATATTGCATAGCATGGATATGCATTTTTTCTACCTACTCCGATCTCTGGTTATGGGTAGATTTTTTTTATAATAGATACATAGTAAAACGGCCAGAACAACCTGAACAAATATCTGCAGATCGTACAACCATTTGTCCCGAGGTGGGAATCGAACCCGCAACCTCCTGCGTCGCATGTGAACCTTTACCACCGCGGCACAGAGGTCGTCTGTAAGTTGAATACCCACCCAAGGCTTATTGCTGAATGAGAGTGCGTGTTAAAATGCTGCCGACGTAGTTGGTAATAAATGCTATTGGTATTTCAAACCAATAGGTACTTTGAATAAAAAGAAACATAAACTTACAAAGGTAGAGTTGGTTTCCTTGCCAAAAAGAAACCAACCCGCCTCTTTCATATGACATTTCTCCAAGCGTTTTGAATTTGTCCATGCGCTCTGAAAGCAAGAAGGAAAAGTTAAAAGTTAGGGGAAAAGGTGTGTAGGTACTTTTTTATTAGGTGTAATTTTTAAGTGTTACTATTAGTTATCCCTAAGAAAATAAAATAAAATACCTTTTTGTCCAGCTAAGGACTAAAATGATCATACCTTCGCCGGTTTTTCCCAAAAACCAATAGGCGTGCCCAATAAACGGCAATGATATTATCTTCGGATCGAACTGCTGAAAAAGCTTCAAGAGTTTGCGGCTTTGCCACCATCGAAGCACCAACCACGTTATGAACAACGTTAAAAAAACCAATTGTAAAATCATATTAATTTAGGGTTTACCACACTTTTGTTTTTTTAAGTATTTAACTAATAAGACCACTTTATCATAAGCTTTTGTTAATATAATAAAATTGTTGAGATTTAGTAATATTGTAGGTGTTCTTCCGTGGTGGTAGGTACACTTTAAACCACTAAAAAAGAACCACACAATTTAACGTTTGTAGGCAAACGCTTCTTTGATAAATAAGGATAAAATATTTATACCCAACACGACAGTTAGGATAAAGAATATCTTATAATCACGCTACAGTAGGTTACGTACCTACATAAAATTATAAAATTTCCTTGGCCTAATGACTATCAATAAATCATTAATAATTTATTTTATGGCAATAGCAATAAAAGAACTTCGACATAATAATAAAATTCTAAGATTCATGGTTTTATTGTCCTTAGATTTTAATGCACTAGCTTCTGCCCGCGAGATCGTTTTTTTTTCTAAATATAAAAATTAGGTAGGTAGGTAATATGTTATTCCAAGTCCAGAACTACATCGATGCAAAGTTTCAGCCAGATCTTTTAAGTAGTTATATGGCGTGAAGCAGTAAAAAAACATTCATCCAAACATCAATCCAACATTTACATTAAATCGATAAATTATTCCTTATAATAATTTGTTTATTTAGTCGGTAACTGTAGTCGAGCGTAATTGCGATATTTATGAGACGATTAAACCAGGACCAAGTCTGTGACCAGGTGCTACTTATGTGTAGGTACCTACTAGAGCCTTTCTCAAGAAAATTAAATCATGTAGGTATTTAAACTACGTACCTACTTCCTGCACAAAAATAATGTTTGCAAACTACAAGCACAAAAATCCAAAATTCTCGTTTTGGCGTCGATTTTGAAATATAAATGGCATTGTAGAAGTAGCTATAAGCGACATGTATGCAAATTCTTTCAAAACACACATACCCATATACATTTACATACTCGAAAAATCATCAAAAAAAAAGTGATTGTTTGGTTACCTACATAAGGCCAGAGACAGACTACCAAAACTGAGCTGAGATAAGCGGAAAAGAGGTGTTAAATAATCAATAGAACGTCTATATTCACACATCTCATCTCCGCTCAGCCTCAGTTGAGACCACCAAGCGTGTATCATATTTTTATGCGAAAAAAAACAAAGAAATATCGATGCAACATATTAATTTTGCATGCCTGGACGGGGCCGAATGTATTGGTGTTATCACTATTATTAAGAACTTTTGTCCTCTCCTCTCCACTCCTACATTCTTGTGAATGATTTGATTTGGCGGCGGCGGCGCGCGTCACGCAGAGATTAGCGGAGATGTGAGCTGTGCCTTGCCTAGTACATTTATCTCGGCAAACATCCGACGCGCGCCGAACGCAGTTCAGCCGCGTTAACCAGCACTCATATCCGCACAGCTCCGGTGGAGACACCCAAGCTGAAAAACGTATATTCTCCTCTCCGCTCCGAAGTATGTGGGCCATGTTTACATTGTATATTGAGTTTTATTCCAAAAGAAAGTACCGTAAAATGGGGTGAATGGGGATGGTTTTCAACTTTGAGTGCCCTTTTCTAATGAATTTTGTATCAACAACTATTAGTTTACTACATTAAAAGTTTAGTCTTAACTTGTATATTATGAAATTGTATGCGAAACTCATTGATAGTGAGCTTCTTTTATGTAAATACTTAAAATATATGCTATCCCTATTCATACACGTATAGGGGTTAATAGGGACGGCATTGAGAACAATAGAGAAATATGGTCAGGGTTGTCACAAACCCCCAAATAATATTATTCAGAACTAAGAATGAAAAAATAAGTAAAATATTATTATTTTTATTAATATTATTATTATTATATATAATAATAATGTAAAATACATTGCTTCCTTAGCGACTTACGAACGACTTTTGAATCAGATTCATTAAACTTATAATAAAACAAAAAAAGCAACTACCTACCTATTTCGACTTTAGCCGAGTCAAAAGATTAGTAAGTGCAGAAAGTAAATATTGGAGAATCAAAATACCTACTCAAACCTACTATCCTATATACTGGACCCCAATGTCATAATTAGAAAAAAAGAGAAAAAAATAATTTTTTTTGTTTTATTTATATTATTTATTATATTATTTATTTATTTTTTATATTTTTTATAATTCTTCTTTTGGCTGGGCTTATATTTTCGTGGCATTGTGCCTGCAAAAAGCAAAAGTCTCTAAGTACCTAAATAAATAAGCCTAACCAAACCACCCATCATTAGGTAATAACGAATAATAATATTATTATAGACAAATACTAGCGATATTGGTGAGTGACACCCCTGTCCCTATCCATGCTTTAGTGTCCCTTTTCATACAACCACGTCCTTAGTTTGTAGGACTCTCGTCCCTATTCACCCCACAGACATCCCGATAATATCCTGTAGGCGTCTCTATTACCCTCTTTTTTTGCAAAATTTACCGGCACTCATAAATTTTCGATTTAAACTAAAATTAAACAAGAAAATTGTAGTAACATACTTGATTTGGATGGAGAACACACTAACTTTTGTTACTCAGCACGATTCATTTAATAGAAATCACTTTTTCCTGCTTGTTTTTCAAAGTTTTTGAGGGACAAAATCACGTCCTGCTGAACGGCGAACTTCAGATGTATTTTTTTCTGACTTGTGACCATCTTCACGTCAAAAAAGTTTTACCAGTATAAAAATTCAATATTCTACTATAAAACTCATAAAAAATCAGACGATTATCGGTAGATTTCTGATAGTGTTTCCGCTTCAATTTTGTTCATCGATTTTATCCCTATTGACCCCTGCATCCCTATTGACCCCGTTTTACGGTATGTTATTCCTAGAAACAATCAAATAAAACTAAACACGTTTATCTTGTCGTACAATTTATTTTCATTTGCGACTGGATATTGAACAAATCTCACTAGTGATTACAATATTTGACATCGAAACGATTACCTGCTATGGATACAAGATTTTGGAAACTGAAATTTTGGGCCCCATATTTGTAAGTACACTTATAAAATTCTACAGATGATTTTGGCTTATATATTTTAGATAGCTATGGTATTACTTGTCTTGTGTCCATAGCAGAAAAAAGCATTTATGGGCATTCGATTTACATTACCCGCAAGTTTTTTTTTGCAGATTTTTATATTATCTGCGTTTTACAAGGAATTAGGAATAAAACTAGCGAAAAAATGGTTTGCCGCCAATCGTAAGCCATTATATGTATATGAACCCATGATGAAACTAGGTCACTTTGTATTTTACGATATAATTGGAGCATTTGGGAATAATATGATTTTCGAAATCGATTTTAGAAATCGGAATTCTTAACACCATGGTATCGTAGAAAATGGCAAACTATTTTTCCACAAGTGTTATTCCTAGTAAAACGTAGAAAATATTAAAAACCGCAAATGAAATTAACCTCACGGGCAATCTAAACCGATCCACCTTAACCCACGCAACTTATAGCCTTTAATATATCACATAAGTTAACATTTAACAACTACAATAAAATCCATCGTCCTGGGGCAATCACATATCATCGAACAAGCCGCAATTGTAAAACAAACAAATAAAAAACATAACCAAACCACAGACAATAAATAAGTTTTAAATAATGGAATAGGAAAGACGCGATTTGAGATTTGTTTAAATGACTTGTTCACTTTACGCATTTACAAATTAACAAACAGTTTACAGACTTGGGTCAATCTATGCTGAATAAGGCCTATTCGGATGCAGAAGCGCGAAAAGGAATGAAGTATTGTGGTGCTCATTGCTGGGTAGCCAATAACGCGTCGGTCTAAAACGACCTTTTTATTGAATACATAGCATACAGACACACGCAATATAAGCTAGGAACTGGATTTATATACTGGTAGTTGTAGATATCCTAAAATCAATCTTGTATGGCTACAGTTTTTTGTAACGAACCGCTTGCGATGTGAAATGCGAACAAGCCACACCGACTTTCAAAACTAAAAATTATAAATAAATTAGACTAATAAAGACACTCATTATAACTCGGAATGTTGGTCTGGGCCGTCACCTAACTGGAGGATTTCTTCCGGCTCACTCTCATCTTTCGTCTCTTTCTCTCCTTCTGCTGGTTTATCTTCCGTCTCTTGAGCTGGAATCTCTTGTTGCGCTTCCCCATTTCCATCTTCTTGTGCGTCTATAACCACTTCTTCTGTTTTATTATCTGTTTCAATTTTAATCGGTTTCTTGGGTCTCCATATCTTTAACTTGTTGAGTAGATATTTCACTTCTCGATCCAAGCTGGACATCTTTTCCCTGATACTTTCTACAGTGAGTTTAATGTCTTCGTTCTTCTTTTGTCCCTCTTGTTCTTTGATGGATGTGTTGAGCCAGGTTTCTGAGTCTATGATTTTCTTCTCGAGCACTCCGATTTCGATGTCGGTGAAAACGTCTTTCTCCGGGTTGTCTTTAGTGAAGTTCTTGGACATTTTGAGGAATCCTTGGGAGTGGTTTAGCATGTTTCTCATGGCGGCTATTGCGTCCGGTCTCTCGCTGTGTTCCCAGTGTTTGTAGAATATCGGTAAAGTTTTCTCTCGCAAGTTTGTGAGTTTCTTCTCGAAAAGTTCGGTCTCCGCTTCGTAACCGTCATCGTACAGCCATTCAGAGGTTTCGCTGCATATTTTCTTGATTTCTTCGATCTGTTCTTCGGTTCCGCATTCCGCGTATTCTTCCGTGTCGATCTTCATTTGAGCGTCTACTACGAAAGCTTCGAGGTTGTTCAGAGCTGTTTCTCTCTCTGTTCTCTTTTTATCGATAGCGTTGAGTTCAGCTATCTTAGTCTTGGATTTCTTCAGCTGTTCCTCATTAAGGGGTTTAAGATTAAGAATTTCTACTTCGGATTTGATAGGTTCTTTTAGAATGATTACTTTAGGTTTCGGTTTAGCTTCCGGCTCGGTCGCGTTCTGCTTTTCTGGGGTGGCCTCGGCTTTTTCAGTTTTATTTTGTGCATCCTCCTGCGGTTTTTCGTCGACCTTTTCTTCGCCTTTGTCCGCGTCTTCAGATCCGAACAGTTTGCTAATTGTGCTGCCTATCTTAGCCATTGTGCTTTCATCTGGGTCTTCGGTGACAGTTTTTTCGGCTACGAATTCTACGTTTACTAGATTGAGAATACCGGAATCGTCTAGGTTGAAATGGGCTTTGATTCCCTTGTGTTCTACATTCTCACCGGTGTGTTTGTTCAAAGCATCGCCTACCCCAGATAAAACTACCTGGGTGAGGTTTACAGTGCCGATGTATTGCAGTTCCTTGGAGGGAATATGGTCGAGTTCCGCATAATTCACGGTGAATGCGAAATCGCCAGTGTGTTTGTTAAAAGTGATTACCTTCTTTTGAGGGTAGGGGTTCATTGGGCTGAAGAGAGTCCTCTTTATCTGTAAAAAACCAACAAACAGATTAAGTAACTAAATAATAACTGAAGCCATCAATTGAATAATTAAAAAATTGACGATTTATAGTAAGGTTTTTTTGTTGTTATGTTCGCTACCGCTACAGTGCGTAAGCCGGTGAGGCTATACCGGGGGTTGTGGCAGGGTTGCCCCTGCCTTGACCCCGCCTCCCTCTTTGGTTTAAGTCCTGTCGAAGTAATCCCATTATTTTAGGATTACATATTAAATTTCTTAGATCACACCACCAATGAATTTTCATAGTTATTAATTGTGACATTTGTGATTTAGTAACTCATGAACGATAACACACTCAAAACTTTAGTAAATGGAACTTTACCTCAGACTGAAACAAGAAAAGAATACTGTTAATATAAGTACGAGTAGCGACTATTTTCAAGCAAGAAAATAACCCAACATAGCTTGATTCTCATAAACATCATACGTTACAATATCGCGATATCTATCGGCATTTGACTTGACAGTCTTCATAGAGTATAAAAAAATTACAGCATCATTTAAAACCGCTGGATGCGGGTAGCGCAGGCCGGTCATTGCAACTATCTTTGGGGGAGGCCTTTATGCAGAAGTTCGACTTTCAGCTAAAATGATGTTGATTATTGACAAGGCAGAAGAACTCACCAATTTGTCGGTCCCATCGACGTTCCTCGTGAATACAACTTGCACTGGCAACAGAACTGCGTCGCGGACGTTCAGTGGCGCCACTTTGTACCCTGTCGCTAGAGATGCCGCCCTGTGAAGACAATTTTATATTGAGTTTTTTACTTTAACTGATACTTCGTTATATTTAGTTTATAGAAGCTGAATCATAGACTACAATACGATTTCTCTCTCTCTCTCTCTCTCTCTCCTATGCTCATACAATACTCGTAAGACGAAATAGGAAGCAAATACTTGAACAAAAAAGGTAGGAAAGAATGCCAGTGATTGGAAGGTCTAAAACTGCAAAGGGTCTTAAGGTTGTTTGTTTAGCTTAAATAAAAATTTAAAAAAAACACTCGCTTAAATATTTTGGAGGTTAACCAATGCGTCTTTTAAGGACTCAGGGAGTTCTGACGGCCTAGTTTACTTACCTATAGACAGCCCCCATGGTAGCTGCCTCATCAGCATTGATGGATCTCGCCGGCTCGTGACCCACCGCGGCCCGCAGCGCCGCATTGACCGCCGGAGCCCGTGACCCGCCGCCAGCTAGCACCAGCCGGGCGCCCCCGCCGGCGCCGCCCGCCGCCGCGACCGCGCGATGGACCACGCCTGACACACGGGCCCAGAGATCGGAGCAAAGCTCTTCGAATTCTGCGCGTGTTACCTGTGGAACACAGAACATAAAGCATCAATCAATTCTCTCTTTTTGTAATCAAATCACATTTCACACTAATATTATTATAAATGCGAAAGTTTGGATGTGTGTTAAATCTTCACGAAAAAAAGAATGACAAATCAGGCTAAAAAATTTCATAGTAGCTCTATATAGGTTACTTTTTATTTGGAAAAAACCTGCGAAGCCGCGGTCATACACTAGTAATGAATAAAATGATCTATTTATCTACTGAAGGAAATCAGCAGTAAACAACTCACCAAAACTTTAAAGTCCTTATCATCAAGCAAGCTCTCTATCTGCGCATAGTGTTCAGTATTGGCGGACAGCACAATCTTCAGTCTCTCAGCTTCCTTCAGCAGTTTGGACATGGCGCGGGGCGAAGCCCTGACGTCTGCGCCGCCGTTCGCCTCCCAAGCCTTGATGAGGTGCTCGCGAAGACGAAGGGTCATCTCGTGACCGCCAAGAGTTCTAGAAAATTGCATCATAGGTATAGTTAATGTGGATATCTTACGGGGGCGGGCTGCAGCGCCTCCTGCAGAACTGGGGGCCTATTTTAATTCTCCAGCACGAAATTGCGTATTTCGTTTCGGCCTATTTGTATACTTACTCTAATACGCCGAATTAGAGTACCAATTTGCACAAAAAAATTAAACGAACGTATAAATGGTGTAACTAACTTCTTTTTTAATAAGAACAGATTTCCTGGCTAGAAGTAAAATATATTGCGTAAACTTTGATTAAATTGTAATTTTGGAGCACTCGTCGATGAGTGACCCGTCACCACGACAGTCTGTAAACCTGTTGAAACGTCGGGAAAAATAGGTTAATTAACACGATAGATACACGTTAAATACTACTAATAATTCTGTGTTCAGATCGCGTAAGTTTAAAAATATTTATTCGTCCCTTGATTTTGAGAAATAAAGATTTTATTCCTGTACCTCTACGTACAAAATCTCCAAAAAGACCATTGAATCGAAGTTTGACGAATAATTCTCGTAAGGCACAAATGCTCCAAAAGAAACATTGAATCGAAATTTGAGCGCCGTCTCTTGATGTTTTTCCTGTATAATTTATATCCCTTTTTGGCTGTCGGTATCATTATAAGTTTTGTATCATCTAGATTTAAAAGCTGTGGATTTTGTTTCCTATATAAATAAATAAATTAAGGTACAAATGCTCCAAAAGGACCAATCTTAAGTTTGAGGAATCTCTTGAACATATGCTTCAAAAAGCCTTGAATCGAAGTTAGGAGTTTGTTATGGTACCTTAACAAAAATTCAAAAAAAAAATTCAAAATTCAATAACTTTATTTCTTTAGGCTTACAAAATAAGCACTTAGACTTAACTAGCCTTCTCTTGGAATCACCATCGGCGCACGCCTCAACTTGATCCCTTTAGTATTCTTTGTTCATTCTACGCCCACATCAAAGTGATGAGGTGAAGCGATGCCAATCGATTCCGAGTTGATGTAGGCGTGCGACCTTAATATCTTAATGGTGTTCAACAGTAGATCGTTAACTTGACATCATTATCATCATTAGTCTACTGCTGGAAATAGGGCTTCCCTAATGAGCGCCATAGCTCCCTGTCTTCAGCTTGACACATCCAGCATCTGCCTGCAGTCTTTCGCAGGTCGTCATCCCACTTGGCCTGAGGGCGTCCTACACTACGTTTACTGAGTCGTGGTCTCCACTCAAGAACACTTTTACTCCAACAACGGTTGTCGGTTCTTCGCGAGATATGGCCGGCCCACTGCTACTACAGCTTGCTTATTCTTAGAGCTGTGTCGATAACTTAGGTTATACCAAATATCAAAGTGCTTTATTTCCTTTAGACCATACAGGACTCTTGGACACGTCACAAAATACAAATTACATATGTAATACTAGGAAATAAAGTGAATCTCGAGAAAGTGAGGTTTTCATTACGAATCCTATCCTTCAGAGAAACTCTGAGCATAGCTCTTTTCATAGCTCTCTGAGCGTCTTTGAACTTGACATACCACGATATATTTTAAAAATCTTACCTATCGAACCCAACTCCAAGGACTTGCAACTGTGGTACAGTCTCAACATATCCCTTTTCCTTTATCTTGACCGTCTTGTATTCTACGAGAGCTGCCTTGGTGGACGCTGCACCCATGTCGAAGAACAACGCATGCCATGCTGTTTCATTGATCTCCTGGAATATAATAATTTAGCGTGTTTTAAACCGTAAACCGGTAACAAATTACTGAATAATAATAAAATAGAACCCGCTGATAGACAGAAGGACAGACAGACAGACAAGCAGACAGACCGGGGTCTTAGTAATAGCATAATAAAATTATTCTGTGGTTTTTACCAGTTTGGTATTGGTTATTACAGTCCTATCCAATTGTATATGTTGGGAACCTTTGCGTACAATCATGATCATCATCAGCCTATATTAGTCCACAGCTGGACATAGGCCACCCCTAATAAGCGCCATAGCGCCTTCTTTACAGCTTGCCGCATCCAGCATCTGCCAGCAATCTTCGTAAATCATCATCCATTTATCGGAATAACCCAGTACCAACTCAGTACTACCAACCAACGCATTCTTCGCATTCTACCATGGAGGAAGAATCACCATACAAAACATCCAACTATGACCAAAAAGGCGCTTTCAGTTCCATTTTCAAAATAAATTCAAATGAAATTTATTTTCTTTGTAAATAGAACACCAAAAAGTCGAGTTTTTATGCAAGAGGACGAAAGTCTTGTGCTGGCTGATGAGTGATGACTTCAGACACAAATTAAAAAGAAAAAGTACCTACTTTTACTCCCAAGGGCGTATTCTCGAGTTCTACGCTCGCTAAGCCACGCTTTATAATATTAGTACCTATATAAGTATAGATTTACTGCACGCAGATGCGGGCCTAATCTATGTCAAGTAAAACATTGGCTAAGCATTAAACAAAAACTAATTATTTGTCGAGATAAAACACTGAACAATTTTCATGATTCGAAGAAAATAACAGCTTTCGTAAGTTGGTATCACTGGTTTGTACTTAATCGAGTTCATTTTTCATGGGGCCTGGGACAATGTGCCATTTTGCTAAATTTCATAACAATCCATTTGTTGACTTGATACTAAAGAAACAAACCTTCACAATTTTTCCCCTTTGTGTCCTACATTTTTCGAAAGATATTAAATCAACAGTAGAAACAGCCAAAACTCAAAATGTAGCAAAGAACCTAAAGGAAATTAGACATGTATTTTGATAGGTAGTAGGTACCTCATTTGTCAAAATCACTGTAGTCGTTTTGATGATCACTACAGTGATTATGATTAGATTTGGCTCCAATTTGGAGGTGATAAATGTCCTCCAACCACATAGAATCACTAAAAAACATAACTCGCACCATGCAATTAAAAACAGCATACCTTCCTTCTAAATATGCCATAGTTGATAGCAATAGCAGTGTAGTCATTGATAAGTTGGAGCACATTCAGCCCTGCCAATGCACCGGCCTCCTGGAGTGCTCGTCTTTCAGCCTGGTTGAAGTACCCGGGCACTGTGATTACGCAGTCACTGACCGGATGACCTACAATAAATAAATAAAATATACAGGGTGGGGTAAATTTTTGGCCCCATAATTAATTTGGTTTCACAACATGTTTGATTTAATCTTTAGAAAACTAAAGAAAAATTTAACTAAACGGATGGTATAGCTGGTGCTCAACCATTACTGTCTTCAAGACTATAGTGAACAATTAGTGTCTTCTTGATCTTCGGGATACATCATCAGCCACACTGCTCTTGGTACCATCAGGTGAGCTTGTGGTCAAACGAAGGTCTATTCATGATAACAAAACAATAAATAAAATCTCTATAGTTTATTAATTGGTGTTCAACTTTTCTTACCCTGGCTCATTTCTGAGAACTCCTTAGCTTTGCCCAAGAGCTGGGCGACTAGTTCCTCAGGTGTGAATCTTGTGTTCTCGTCATGAACAAACTCTAGGGTGCCTCGGTCTGTTTCAACTATCTCATAGTATGGGAAACGCTCCCTGGGAATACACAAGTTTAAATAGTTATCAAAAAAGGATTATTAATAAAGTTGAAGATAACAGATTTTATGTAGTTTTGAAATCAATGTGAATATGGCAGTTCTGATGCAATGAATTGGAATATTGTGATGTGTCAATAAGTAGGTTAGGTACCTACTTATTGACACATCACAATATTCCAATTCATTGCTCATTATATTATGAGTGATCTCAAATGTTCTTACAGTGTAAATTTCTACCTGCCCACATGTTAAGGTCATTGAACTTGTGATTAGTAGTTGCAAGAATTAAGTTTATGGTTATAGTTTGTTATATATAATATTCAATTTCATCACTAAAAGTATGATCCTGTTTGATGGTTATTAAAATTACTAAATTATTATTAATTAACAGTTTGACTGACCTGTAGGCCTGCACCATTGGGTGGTTGAAAGGCTTTCCAAGAAGATCTAAAAGGTATTTGTAAGCATTCTTTGGGAATCTGACACCAACGTTAACAGCGTCTTCTCCGAAAGTTCTCACGCCATCTCTAAAGGCGACGACAGCCGGCGTTTTCCTTTTAGACTCTTTATTGAGTATAATTTCCATGGGTACACCAGGTGACACAATTCCTGTTTTCATCCATTCTGACCCAAAATCAATGGATATAACGGCCGCCGCGTCAGTGTGATGGCTTAGCAATAAGGACACCAGGGCCAGACTCAATATTCCGTACATTTTCTGTAAATAAACACGGAAAATATAATCAATGTAGCACAGAAACGAACTACTGATTCCCGAGAACTACGTGTCGCACAACAAAGATTTTCTGTATAAGTATGCACTTACGTTATTAAAAATCATTTTATTTCAAGGCCCTAACATCCAGACGATCTAATTTTAAGATTTTCTTTCAGAAATTGTCAGGAAAAGAACCTTCTCAAACAATTTTTCTTGAAAAGATCGGGCCAGCAACATTAGTCCACGTCAAGTTTAACGTGTTTACTTCTTTTTGGTTACCGAAACGTCATTCTATTGTTGCCATCTCATCCTTGTTTTTTTTCCCACTAGCTACTAGAAATGATAAATCGTTCTATTACAGTATTAATCATACAAGTCTTGTATGATTGGCTTTCTTCTAGAAATTTTATCAAACAAATAATATCGAGCAAAAAATTCATTATTTTTCCTTGAAAACAGAAAAAATGTGGGAATCATTGAAAAAGACAAGAAGAGTAGGGGAGTGTAGACAAACCTTTACCTGTCAATGCCTGCCATAAGTGTCTATGGTATCGATGATGCTATAGGACACCTCTACTAGGAAGCGGAAACACGCCAGAGATATAAAATCATATGTTTATTTATGTTGGTTCCTCTATAGTTTTTTTGTTTATGGTTTGATTGGGTGGATTTTGTTGAGTGTTGATTTGATTGCAAGTACGGAGGTTGCGGAATGCTGTTTATTTATTGTGATTACTAATTTGTAACTATTGCATCCACCAGCAAGCAACATAATTACAAGGTGAGTGAACATCTTTTAGCGCTTTCTGATAAAAAAAAGCCTTAACTATCCATGATACATCTTGAGTGGATTGATTGCATAGTTTACAATACCTATGTTTTCGACGTAATAGAACACGCATTTTGGATTTTGGACCTTGATTGAGGTTCATAAAAATTGGTGCGTCGCGCTCGAACGATGATATGCCATAGGATGTGATGGTATCGTTTACATGCGGTTCTAAAAATGTGAATAGACGCATGAATTACGTCGAGGCGCATTCGGGGGCGCTCCTTCTAAATATGGAACGGGTGTTGGTGTTAGTTGTGGCGTCCTCTGCGTGGCGTCGGGGCCGTCGCTGGCGTTATGTAATGGCCCTTGGGAAAGCGCGATTGCACTGCACGTGCAAGTTGCACGCGGGTCCACGTCGTCGCTCCCTGGCCCGGAGTCCGCGTCGCAGCACGCACGCGGTGGTCGCTCCGCTCCGCGCTCCTCACCAGTTTCCTAGCAACACGTTGTTGATACCACCACACCACTGACCTAATGAACACATAAACACATGGTTACAATCTGGCTATTACATCATAGAATCGCGTGCATCGCAAAGCGCTGCCTACGTTGCTAGGGCGCTTGGCCATAACAATAATTATCATAAACCTAGCATTTCATTTTCCAATGTTGACTTAATTATTGCTAAACTTTATGTGAGTGCTGTGAAATAACCTTCCTGACCTTGCTGGTTTCAATCTGGTGTCAAACAGGTAAAAACTTAATAGAAAAACATGCTGCACTGAATATTATCTAAAAATAGCTACTAGACCTTTGCATGACCTAGATGCACACTTCCTGTAAGAATTCTATTTTGGATTGTCACCCAGAGACAATACTTTTCCACTTTCCAACACAGATACCTGGGCCAGATTGTGTCAACCTGCTAGAGAATTATGTTTTTACAGTAGCTGACATTAATTTTTACTGCAAAATCCTAGATAGATTAATCTGAGTACACATTTTGTGACTAGATTTCAAGAAATAAATAATATTTTAATGCTGCCTGATAAAGTAAATCAATACTAATACACTAACATAGTGTAGGTACTTGCTATTGGAGTACCTAGTAATAAATATGAACACAACATTGATACTAAGTCTGACCAAGGCAATATATGTAATCTCCACATAAATGATGAAGTTACAAATTGAGATTATGCTAAACTATGAATGTATATATCTGTCTATGATGTCAAGGTATGGAATGAAAGTAATTTGCAAATACTTATAATTTTTCTTTTAGAACTAAATATTTTTGATCACTCAAACAATTATAATCTGGCATGCCGAGTGATCAAACCACTTTGAAGCCATGAAAAACTGACTCAAGTTTCCAATTTTTTTTCTTACCTAGCAATGTATTTTCCAATATGAACTTTTTAGTAACAGCTTTATGCAAGTCCTGTGAAGTAAACTTCCTGACCTAGATGGTTATGATCTGTAATCAAACAGGAAAACATGCTGCTGATCTAAAAAAGCTACGACCTTGTAAGACAGCCAAATCTAACTTTGTAGGTATTCTGAATTTCATAAGGAAAATACAGATTACTTTTCCACTATACTTGACACCTTTTTATAGGTTCGATTAAGCCTAATTTACTATAATAGACTTAAAACTAACAAATGTCATTGCTTTGTGAAATACAAAAGTCAAAGTTTGATTTAATTCAGTATTTCTAAAGTACATGAATTAATTATCTTTTTGGCTTGACATTATAATTTTTTTATGCATGTGGTCAAATAACAGAGGAAATGGTATTCATTGTGGTCAAAGCATATCCTTCTTTGATATGCAGTGTTAGATTTATGGTTGACCAACAGCAATTTGGTTATTATAATGCAAAAGTTACCGTCTAAATGGTTAAGAGTTCCGGTATTTTTTTTATTGTTATAATTTTATGTATTTCATAAGGAAAATACAGATTACTTTTCCACTATACTTGACACCTTTTTATAGGTTCGATTAAGCCTAATTTATTATAATAGACTTAAAACTAACAAATGTCATTGCTTTGTGAAATACAAAAGTCAAAGTTTGATTTAATTCAGTATTTCTAAAGTACATGAATTAATTATCTTTTTGGCTTGACATTATAATTTTTTTATGCATGGGGTCAAATAACAGAGGAAATGGTATTCATTGTGGTCAAAGCATATCCTTCTTTGATATGCAGTGTTAGATTTATGGTTGACCAACAGCAATTTGGTTATTATAATGCAAAAGTTACCGTCTAAATGGTTAAGAGTTCCGGTATTTTTTTTATTGTTATAATTTTATGTATAGCTATTTTTAAGTTATATTACAGAACAATTAAGCCAGGAGGAAGAAAAAGGTCATATAATTTGAAAAGCAAAAATATATTATTTATACAGCAGCACCTACGACACGATGAAGACAGGGCGCTATGGCGCTCATTAGGGGAGGCCTATGTCCAGCAGTGGACTGATATAGGCTGATGATGACCTACGACACAAGTCTAACTCCTTAGTGTAGGAGCTGCAACCCTTAACTGGATGCCAAACCAAAATATCTAGAGTTCATGTATTTGGTTTATAATTCTTGAAATGCTTGATTTGAAATAATTTATTATTATTATTAAGTGTGTACCGGGATATGTAAATAAAACTGTCGCGTCGTAAATTCGGTCATTAAGTGCGTCAAGTATATCCGCCAACAAAACTGTTTTACTTAACCTCTACACGTGCCACACAACGACGTATTATAGTTTCTAAAGTTAAGTAAAAACTTAAGGCTTTGGTGTAAAAAGGCTGAGTATTGTTACGTTGAAGTTGTATTATTAGTAATACGCGTGCTCGCCGAGGAACACGGCGATGCCACGCACACCGTATTCTGTCGCTACTATGCCAAGGTCACTCAATATTATGTGATCGTGTCACTACATACGTCTTACAATAAATTTAATCAAATAAAAAAACATTCTGCGTTCCGGTTTCTAAAAACACAAACCTGTAGGTATAAATAAATTTGTATTCGTTTCGTTTGTTGATAAAATGTGATTAGTTGTTAATAGTTAGCTAAGCATATATAATTAAATTCAATAATGCTGGACAATTCGCACCAAAAAATCATTTAGCCCCAAGCGCTTGGGGAAACTAAGCAAAGCTTATAAACTGTGTTATGGGTACCAGATAACGGCTTAATATAAAACATTAAATAGATAGGTAGGTCCTTTTACTATAGATAGTCCCGAAGCGGGAATCGTACCCGCAATATCCTGCGTCGCACGAGGACCTTCGCCCTCTGCACCACAGAGAGAGAAAGAAGATAATTTTATTTAATCTTAATCATTATAGGTCGTGAGGATAGAGCTGGGTTTCTTTAGAATATCCGATTATACGTCATGGTTTTGCAAGCTAAGGTAGGTGGAACTAAGCTGTTAGTCACGATTGCGTCATAAAAATGCCCCACCGTTGAGGTACTTTTTATACGAAGAGTACCTACTACGCGTACGCGTTATAGGTAAACAAACATTGAAGTTAGAAGCGAAGATATTATTAGCAATCAATGTTAGCATTAGTTTACGTTCCGCGATATCTTATCAACTGTTTTGTAGAAGGAATGTAATAGGTATGCGTGTAACTATACAATATACTGACGCCCGAATACTCAAACGCGACTCGAATCTATGCACGTTTCACAAGTCGCGATTTTTTTTGACGTCACTTGAGACCGTCCTACATCTGAGTTACAATAGAGTATTTTACTCTTTATGAGAAAAAAAAATATTATTGAGATAGCATAAGCAAAAAGCAGTCGAAAAATCGTTTTCGTTGATATAATAACAATCTTAAACTCCATGACATTTGTAAGCATAATGTTGTTATGTCGTACGACTGTGTGTGTGGGCAATAAAAAAGTATCAACTGTCATATCAGCAACATCAGCGCATTTGTTCAGCTCGCATCCAAGTGACGTCACACACCACACCGGCCACAGAGCAATATGGTGTCCACTACGTCCAGCGTTATCGTCAAGTTACGCGCGCAACTTAAAGTAGGAAATTTTAAATGCATTTTTAGGGCACTTATAGATTGAATAACTTTTTTGTATTTTTTTAATGGTGTATAGAACCTCATTGAGACACTTTTCAAAACACCTATATATTATATTATATTAGTTAAACTTTTTTTTAACACAAAATTCACTATATTCATACGTTTGCATTGCCGATAGAAAACGTGGCCTATGTTTTATTCCAGCCTTTCTAGGCTACATCTATGCAAAATTTCAACCGATCCGTTCTGTAGTTTTCGTGAAGAAGTAACAAACATCCATCCAAACATTCTCAAATAATATTACTTTAAAGATAATCGAATGTTCACTGAATAGCAGTGGTCGGTCACCGAGAACCGCCCTTATCTTAGATAGAACTATTTTATACATCTGGCTGGTCCTAAGTCGCTTGAAACTCTTGAAAGTGACTCTGCCGTGATGTACTTGAACCTACGAAACAAGGAAATAGGTAATATCAGTACCGCCTCGGTTTGATTAAATGTCGTAAACAAAGCCTTCAATAACAAGGTTCAAGGTTTCGTTGGAAATCTGTGAAATAAACTAAATACCTTTGTAGAACAATGTTCGAGAATATCAAGCTGTTTTTTTGGTAACCGTTTCATCGATTACTTCCATCATTATTCGTCTTTCAGTCTTCATTAACCTATCTGTCAACATTAAGGGAACTTCATAATCGTGCATGTACCAAACAGGAAACAAAGAAGTGGAAAAACGTGGTAATTCTATGGAATTGGAGGACTGTTCTTGTGTCTTGTGTTCTTGGAGGTCTTCCAATTCCATAGAATCCAATGACTCTACCTAGGGGTTGGTATGGAGGTAGGCTTAGATTTCTGGAAAATCTATCCGAACAGCCCTTTCGCTGGACAGAATACTCCGTTTTTCAAGCTACAAGGTACTGTAGCACGCCTCCGCCGCGATAGCATAGCAGCGAAATCGCAGTAGTTCCGCAATGACTTATCGGTTATACAACAAGCGAAACTGCGGTTTCGCTGCTATGGTTTCGCGGTGGAGCGCGGAGGTGTGCTACGGGCCTAAACTGTTAACTCTACCAGCTGCACCGTTTGTAAAGTCAACACTTTTGTAGGTAACAATGCCGTTGTGTAGATACTGACGTCACGTGACGAAGACGTCATGCTTTACTGTAAAGAGATGACAAAAGAACAGATTGCGTTTGTGCATATACCGTGCTATCAGTGTTGAGTGTTGACACGGAGATGTAACTTAGGCCAGTGGAATTCGTCGTGCATCGTGCTTATCTGTTACATCATCGTGCATGTTATTTGTGGAGGTTAATTTAGCACTAGAACACTCTTTGTTATTCACTTCATTGCCTTTAAATTACGCCAACGCCAAAAATTTTGGCTGGCTTTAAAGGCATTTTTAACAATTTTAAAGCGTTTTGCGGTAGGACGAAGCCTTACGATTATGTGACACTCTGTCACTCTATGAAGCCTATGACATTCCCTGGAAGTTTTTGTCGGAATTAAGCTAGTTATAATAGCAAGATGATTACTAATAAATGGACCAATAGAAGATGTGTCCCCCATAATTGAAATAGGCATTGACATAAGCATATCGTCATCGCGCGTTTTGGTTACTGATTGGCTGCTATCGCTCCGCTCTGCGTCAATGAAAACCTAGGAACGCATCCTTAAGACTAGATGCAGATATGGACACTTATATAGCCCTAGCTGATGCCCGCGGCTGCGCACGCGTTTTTCAAGTAGCCTATGTCCGTCCCGGAGATACCATGTACCTCCCTGCCAAATTTCATTAAGATCCGTTCTACCGTTGAGGCGTGAAAATGTAATAGATAGACATAGTTCTTTCGAATTTATAATATTAGTATAGATAACAATTCGTGTTTCTGTCACCAGATGGCGCCTATGCGCGGAGAGCGCGGCGGATCTCCTGCCCGCGGCGTGCGCGCCACATTACCCCTGCCCCGGCGGCTCATCAGACAGATCGCGAGACACGTGGCCTCCAGCGGACGTTCCCTCAGGCGGCTGGAGGTCTCCGGCCGCGTCATAGACAACTTCGACGACATTGAAGGCATTTCTGACGAGTCTGACATGGATATGGCACAGCCTGCGTAAGTTTTTAATCAGATTCATAAATACTAGTTTGCCAGACGTAGAGCCATACTTCCCCGGTGGTTCATCAGACAGATAGCGAGACACGTAGCCTCCAGCGGACGCCACCTCCAGCGTCTGCAGGTCTCCGGTCACGTCTTAGACAACTACGACGACATTGATGGAATTTCTGACGAGTTTGACATGGATATGGCACAGCCTGCGTAAGTGTTTTTGATTAGGTAGATTACTGGGCGGTTGCGGCAAGCTGAAGCGAGGGCGTTTTCCTGTCAC
Organism: Eupithecia exiguata; assembly: GCA_947086465.1. NCBI lineage: Eukaryota > Metazoa > Arthropoda > Insecta > Lepidoptera > Geometridae > Eupithecia > Eupithecia exiguata. Next base: position 9,280,791 of record OX352240.1, on the reverse strand, counting down.
TCGGATTTGTGCCCGCTTGCAAATCTGCTATAGTTTTGTTTCTCCTGAAACCAATATTTTCATGTATGTTTTTCCTTTCACACGGGCCAACGCAGCGATTAGCTGGAGCAAATTATAGGTTTCGTGTGGCCCGAACGCGGACCAGATCCGCACTCGGATGTAAAACTACATGACAGGAAAAGGAGTTTTTAATGGCGCGCTCCTGGCCTAGCTAGCAACAAGCTGTGAACTAGCATAGGCTGATGATAATGATGAGATGACCAGACGTAGAGGTTTAAATCTTTATTTCAACTATCATTTACAACGTGGATCATTCGTTCGTGAGTGTTGTAATTATAAATTAAGTCGCGTTTAAATTATTTTTAAATAACATGATTTATTGAATGTTAGAAGTTTATCCTAGCAGGTTGTTTTTAAGTGGTTCGCGCGGGTTAGCGCGATGTACAATTTTTTTGTGGTTTTGAATTTCTTCTGCATTCCAAAAGCTATAAAACTAACGAAAAAGTAATTTGCCGCAAATCGTAAACCGTTTTCTATGAACTTATGATAAAATCAACTTTGAATAATTTGTATATTGGGGGCATTTGGGAAAATGTAAATTTTAACCTAATTTCTTTCACAAAATTTCGTATTTTCCCAAATGCTCCAAAAATACTAGTAAATCGAAGTTGGTTTTATCATGATGACGCTATACTCTATAGGTACATTGGTACATAGAGAAAATACAACATTAACTTTAGATGACACGAAACAGTTTTGGTTACCAAGTGGGTTTCCGAGTTAAAAAACTTGCGGCTAACACATTAAATTGTTGTTTGTAGGTAATTAAAATACTAGAGAGCTCCACTCCTCGTCATCTGCACCCACGAATAATGATTTGAATATTTTCGTTTTATCGACACGTTGAATTAAACAAACCCACGTGATCGACTTTGAACACTATCGCTTCGTATCATAAACGTTGATAAGTACCCGGTAGTAATTGTACACATCCAATTCTTCATCATGACTACACGACTTTATTACCTTGGGCGTGAGATGCATAAAGTCTAGTCGAAATGATAATAATTATGCTGGACAATTCACACAGCATTATCTAGCCCCAAGCTAAGTAGAGCTTTTGTTATGGAAATAAATATAAAAATTATAAAAATAAAAATATCTTGAATAAACAGGGGTGCGACAGTTCAGGTCCGTAGCACACCTTCGCCGCGAAACCGCAATACGAGTTCCGCTGCGCACCATTACTACATTTGTCGCCGTTGGCGAAGCGGAATATTATTTCGACTGCCACGCATTGTCGTGGTGTTTTAGTCACACATGTCACACAAAAGTATACGTCATAGCAAGCACGCGAAACACAAACGCCACCGCCCGCGCCGCCGCCGGTCTGACTATGACTGAGGTGAGGAAACATAGTTGGACCTGTCGTGAGCCATACACTTTCGAGATTGTAGTACCTCTTTTTTTACTTTTGTCTAAGGGTAGGGCCTCACTCATGTAGAAAAAGTTATGCATACCACACTTACCAAAAGATACTTAACTGCTAGGACATGAAAGTTGTTTTTCTATGCCACTTGTAGAGGAATGTCGAAGAGTGTTTGCATAACGCATGTATGTATCTTATAGTGTAAATGATGCCATTGTTAGATCATGTGGCTGACGTCCTTGCTAGTGGTACTGTCAACAGCGAATATTTGTATAAACCCAAGTTTTCAATTTGACTATATTGCGTTCCGGTTTGTTGACAATTACGATGACTACTTACATTGAAAAAGGTGCATGCACGAGTCTTATAAAAGTGAAAAGTCAGGAGTGTATATGTAAATCTTCGTAGCTGACTGTACCTGCCGTATTTAAGGTGATACTCACTGGTACTCTGTTGTTTGCTCGTATAAGGAAACAACAATACCTATCCATGGGCCCGATTTCCTATTTGATTATATTTGAACACCGTAAGTGCTTTTTGATTGCCACCGGCGCGCTCGTCGCGTCTTCGTGGAAATTTCATGTGTTTTTGTAAAAGATTCAATAAGTGATGTTTTACAATCCGGTCCTTTATTGATATGTGATTCAATATTTAATGTGGTTAAATACAGTCAACGCCATAAAGAGTTGAACAGATGAAGACTAAAACCCCTTGTAAACACAAAACCACAGAAACCGCTAATCACATCACTCCTAATGCCGCTAAATCCTCTGAACTCCAGAAAGCGCTGAACAAATACGACGTCAATAAAAAAGTTAATATTGTCGTAGCAAACCAGGCTTAGAACCTGGGTTTCTGAATGAAATCAAGCGCACTCTTGACTCGACTATTCAACAATTAAATATGTAACGTATTTAGGTGAAATTGGCGCGTTCAGTGCCTTCTAGAATCGATTTGGAAAGATGTGGTTAAGCGGTTTCTGTAGATTTGAGTGTACACGTGGTTTTGGTGTCTTCATATGTATAACTCTTTTAAGCAGTGACTGTACATTCGTACTTTGTAACGAAATGTTAAGAACAAACACGTTTTCAAGTTTTGCTATCACAATTCGATAGTATAGCGATGATAGCAAAATAATGTTATAAAGATTTGTTTGTTTGAATAAGCTCCGAAATTACTGGACCGATTTGAAAAATTCTTTTACCATTAGAATCCTACATTATCCCTGATGAACATAGGCTATAGAATATTTTCAAAAAATTTGGGAACCGTCTAAAAACTTTGTTAATGTAGCCCAAGGTGTGAAAAAAATACATATATCGCGTAAGCTGAGAAAATTATTGATAATAGAGGAAAGTGATGTACTACGTTAGTTTTTTATAGGACATCAATATCTACAAAAAAGTCTGCGATACCATAATGTCTAACGATTACAGTTGTCACAATAACTACTTATAATGAGGAAAGATTTGTTTTTTCTCAGCTCCGAAACTACCGGACCGATTCGAAAAATTCTTTCACCAAATCCTAGATAATAAAACAAAAAAAAGTAATATTTAATAATATCTAAGGTATCATTTTAACAAATTTTTTTTATTCGGCATTGACACAAAAAAATATTGTTTTGTTTGACGGGTGTATCTATGTGGGTTGTTGCGGCATCATAGCTCCCATACGGATGATTTTGATTGTTTATTTTGTCAAAATCAGATTTGATCGAGTGTTCTAAGCATGGAAAGTTCAATCGTGTTAAAATTTAAAATTTGTTAGTTTAAATTTTTTTTTTTTTTTTTGTTAAATACCTACCATGTGAAGCCGGGGCGGGCCGCTAGTCGCGTAATAAAGCAATAGGTACCTAATTTGTCAATAACTTTGATAAACTGACGACCTCGATGGCGCAGTAGGCTAATAGTCTTTAGGTACAGGGTGTACCCACTGCGCGGTCGCAGCCCAAGACTTTGGAGGGGAGGCACTCTTGGTAAGGGCCGTAGCCAGGACGTTATTACGGGGGGGGACACCGAAATCCTAAACGTAATAATATGCATATACGCAATTTTTTGCCGCTGTTGGTAACCATAATCAAAGTAACAAAAGTAAACAGGAAATAATAGTGATCAAGCAGTGGATTGCAATTTTTTGAATACCTACTTAAACTAGATTTTGGGCGTCACGATTTCTGTTGCCGCTATAACAACAAATACTAAAAAAAAAGTATTTAAGGGGGTTCCCCCCTTAAATACTTATTTATTCTATTTTCATACAACAAACGTGATTTTTTTGCCGTTTTTATAGATAATGGTACGGAACCCTTCGTGCGTGAGTCCGACTCGAACTTGGCCGGTTTTATTACTTAGGTGCATGCGAAGTATTTACACATTGCAATGTACCTGAATAATTTGAATGAAATGGTAGTGTCGCTTTAGCTAAAAACAGACTGGTCTAGCGTACAGATGAAAACTGGACGCTTGAATTTGTATGAAAACATATGTCCTTGAGACACACATATCCTACGCCACGCAATTCGACGTTGCCGTTGACATTGCTCAGTCAGTTTCTGGCACTTAAAATTTTAGTCTTATTTTATGAAAATCCCGCAAGGCATTCAACACGATTCCTAAGAGTCGATGATACCTGAAATCGTGTAGTGATCATATATTCTATTAGAATTTATGTTATAGTTCAGTATTGATGCTAGAACGCTTAGATAAAATTTTCTATACAGGGTGTAACAAACACGAAAACTAAGTTGTTTTTTTTTAAATTCCGTGTCTGTGATCAATGCTGAACCTCCCCTTAAAGTTTGGTTATTCATTTGTGTTACACCCTGTATAGAAAAAAAAACAAAGTTAGCTCTAAACTGTACAATATATCGTCGCTATTCAATAATATTTCAATACTATTCAATTCAATACTTTATGATAAGCCTAGATACTCTATACTCTATACAGTAGGAAAACAGAATATAAAGCTGACGATGTGTTTTAGACGTAAAAAAAATAATAAAAAAAAAATAATAGTAATTTTGAAAATTCAAAATTACTATTATTTTTTTGATAAGAAGCAAAAACTTGATTTTTGCACTTACTTACAAAATCCTATGCTATACCTATCCTTTTCACAAAATGGCATCATATGTAAAAAAAAAGTGTTCTCAAGATACACAAAACATACATATTTCATTAATTAACTCTTTTTTTCTCTTTTTTTCTTATTTCTCAATATCGTTTCTATCATGCCAATAGCCAATTCCCACTGTAACAAGCTAGGGATGGGTAATAGGGGTGCAATATTACCCTATTTCTAGAACGTGACCCCTCGAAATGTCAGATGTATGTATTACATGAATGCGCGTTGGGCTGTTTACTTGACGAAGCTTATGCTTGTACTTATTGTCGGGGAATGTAGGTTACTAGGTCACGTAGGCTTTCTATAGGATATGTGGGTCTAGTGCGATCGTGATAACGTCAACTGTAAACAATAATATAACAATATAAATGGAAATATTTTTTTTATTTTCTTAATCGATTATTTACTTTGTCATTTCATTATAAACATAACACAAAATAAATAAAACACCCACAATTTTTTTAATTATTCTAAATTTGTAACCCACTGTTTTATAAAAATGAGTTATGTCTTTGGTTACAAATGACAAAATATTGAAGCGAATAGAATCACAAACACCTCATTTCTTTTTTTAGTAAATAACGAAAATAAAACTGCACTCAGTTTCGGGTGATAAAAACGTTGCTCTTTTTTGTGACGTCACCGTTCACTTTGTCAACAGAGTTCTTCTGTTCCTTCAATCAAAATAAAATTAGAAACAGATAAATGATAGAAACCATCATTTATGTTGTTTGTGTGTTGTCTCATAAATAATTTTCTTTCTTTTTTTTATTTCAATACTATCCCGCTAAATGCTTCATGATAACACGGTGAACGGTGACGTCACGTTTAGAAATTTTGCTATTAATTCTTAAAATGTCTACTTTGCAATAATTCCAAAAATAAAAGGGTACCTATCAGAATACCCATGTAGCAAAAAGACGATATCGACAAAACGCCAAGAACGTTAAATGCCCTAGTATTCAAGTCGTCGTTAAAGTAAAATGCCCTGGTAGCAAAACGACGGGATTGCTTTAAGTCAGTACAGTTGAAGCAAAAAGCCTATGTTCCGTAGGATACTTGCTCAATATGCAGTTAAATTTCTGTATCAATAGAGAATACTAAAAACAATCACCTTTTTTAAAGTCACCTGCATATACCCTATTGTACGAATAATTATTACGAAACGGCTCCGTCGCGTCGTCGGTAGGTCAGCGTTGGTTGTAATATACCGAGCTTACAATCAGATCATCCTATGAAACAGAGACCGCTTTTTGACTCAATGCAAAAATAAACTAAAGGCCCTTTGGTATTATGTTGTGTGAATATTAATAGTAATATTTAGAATATATTAAAAACCCCGTCTGTCTGTCTGAAAGCGATAACCTCAAAAACTACATAACATATTTTAATACAAGGTTTTTACCAATGGACGTAGTGATTCGAATGAGGATTGAGGAAGGTTTAGGTGTATAATATATTGAGGCTTGGTCTAAATTCGCTGAAATATGGCAGTTTGGCGATGACTGTTGAAGATGGATCAAGATTTAATTTTACCCGATCTGTTGAACATTGAGTAAAATTATGCTGACTGCGAGCTTTGCTGACGTCCACCCCGTCAACCAATAATTAGTTATATGAAAACACAGTAGGTATTAGAAAACTTGTCATCTTAAAAAGATCTGTTGAAGCTAGCGTCGATAGGCCGGCATCAGACGGCTCGCGCTAATTGCATCAGACGGATTTGTCAGCGCAATGCTGGGTGCTGCATTCATCGGATTGCCTAACATTTGCAATCAAATAATGACGTCATCCGCTCTAAACGTATTGCCGACAGTCCGATGCGCCCGATCCGTGCGATGCGGATCAGTCGGCGAGCTTGGTTCTATGGCAAACCGTACAAAGAATATTAAAATAAGTTTGATGCGGTTCGGAGCGGCCTGTCGACGCTAGCCTTAAAACTGCTCTGCGACTCGTACGAAGCCGGGGCGGGTTGTTAGTGTAATCTTAAAACGAATGTCAAAATGAACCAATCACGACCGTAAACGTTCTCATTCTCACTTTCGAATATGAGCAAGAACATACTTGCACACTATTTTGCGTCCTTGTTGATCTTTCGTTTACGTCACTTTTGTTGTAATATTTGCACGTCAAATAACCTGACGTACTTCGAAAATGAAAAAAGAAAACCCCTTTGTTACATGAAAGAGCTCTATCGTAGAGTTAGTATGAAAACTTCTTATTCCATGGCAAGGCGCAAGGTCAGTTTGACCCGTAAACCGAGAATCCTAGGCACACCCTTAGGTGAGCCTAGGATTCAAGATTGGAGGGTCTGACCATCTTTTGTGGTAAATGCTCTATGGTTTTGTTCTGGCACAACCGCCATGTTGTGTTGCAAATCTGTTTATGGTATACACGCAAATTTTATAGTTAGGGCGTATTCATAGACTACTAGATCTATGTGCTGCGATTACCCTGGACAAACAAATGTATCGAATTTTACGACCCATTAAAAAGCTTTAAAGAACATTTACAAATTATCAACAAGACTGTTGTTGTCTATAATTAATGTATAGATATTGTAACACATTGCAAGTCTTTGCATTGTAGACCTCCGAAACGTTTCATAAAATGCTACTTTCATTGTTAGTAATTGCAACTCCCTCGCGTATTTACAAATATACGTCAAAACATGACAATGCGCTACTCACGTGCAAATGTGAACAAGCCAGGATAACGCGATGACACCAATTCGTCGCTATGAACTCGTTTGTCTTATTGACCTGTCATTCACCGTCGAGAAAATACGAGAAAACGTGATTCATATCTTTATGCATATTTATGTTAGTAAGGCATTTTCACATAGAAGTATGATGTCCTCTTAGCCGACTTTTCGGCCACGGCGGTCAATCTCAACGGAGCTATAATATGACTAGCCATGTACGCTAGTCATATTATAGTGCACGAGTGTGTACGCAAACACATGTGCACTCTCTATTCCCTCACTCCCATCCCATAGACGTATAGTAAGCTAAGCACTACTACATTTTTATTGTCAGGCATAAAATCATACGTTACTTTTTGTGCCAAAAAACGCGTGCGGAGACGCGGGCAGAGGCTAGGTCTTTAAAGATCCTGGCACGCTAAATGGTACAGAAAATATTTATTCAGGCTATAAAAGAAACGGCTCAGTTGCATGCTCGTCGATTTGACCTCTGAAATTATAACAAAGGTGATAATATGCGAAGCCTTTTCGTACCTGTCTTTCACGACCGTGATATTTCGTATCCAAGTCGTTGTAGGACGACACTATTCTGACTTTTCTTCAGCAGTCTTCACCTACTAAACTCACCACTTTATTATTGTTTTTGTTTTGTTTTTATTTAGGAAACAAACAGTTACAATAATTATAACTTAACTAATTGAGACTTAAAATTCATTCACAAATTTAAAAAATAGTACCTACATAAGTAGTTGCGCTAAGACGTTTTTTTTTTACACAATGAGCTTAAGTTTAAAAGGCGCTAAGACGTGTGTAACATACGAGTAAATATGACAATGGTATTGTTACCAAATTTTGGTTTTCAACCTGAGATGAAAGATACTACATATGGAGAGACGCACGTCAAAGTTTGAAACCATTATATCCCTCTGTGCAAATCATACCGCAAGAACTATCTGGAGTTTCTTTATCGTAAAAGGATTATTATTAGTCAATAAAATATTCTATCTATGTAAAGTATTGTATTACGTATATCAGTCATCTAGTACCTATAACACAAGCGCTGCTTAGCTTGGGGCTGATGATGCTTCGTGGATTGGCCAGCTTTTCTTTTTTACAAAGAGTGAATTGGTTTGCAAAATTGGTCCCCAGTTCTATAAAGAATCTTCCTTAGTGTACCGGTTCGCGTAGTTTCTGTCCGCATTTTGCTCCCTTTAAGTTCAGTGTGACAGTGTTTTGGCAGTGCGCCAATTCGGCTCTATCTGTTATAATTAGGCTAATGATCTTGCCGTGTAATTCTAGCAGTCGTTTTTTTAGAATATGTAAATGCGTTGGTATATTTGTTCTGCGACGTTTAATTCAATTATAAACGGCTTTTACTGCGTTAAAAGCGTGTGTAATGGGCCAGTGAATCCCTTGATCCTTAAGATTAGTAAACACCTAACCTAACACTATCTTTGGTCGATGCCGATGGTAATGCCACGTGATATCCTAACTAACATTATATATTCTCATTATCTACACTCAAAATTAAAGTTACATTTATTTAAACGTATGTTTTTTCAACACTTAAACCTCATAAACGATAGGCGGTTGCTTTTATGATGTTTTAAAAGTGTTTATGCTCCCCCGACTTTTAAAAGTTATTCATACTTGCGGTTGGTAATCGCGTGCTGAAATTCTATTTCCAAGGTGTTTTTTGTTGAATATTACGTTATCTCACATTTTTTGACTCTGCATCAATCATTGCCATGTATATGATAACACGCGGCTGGGTTAGTAGGTAAGACATATGTGATAAGAGTAACCTATACCTACTATGATTAATCTGCGGACAGTTACCGGGCTGATATGAGTTATGAAATCAAGTTTTTTTTCTTGTAGCGCGAGATAGCTGTAATCGGTACGACATTTAGGACTCTAAATAAGCTATGACGATTTTTGAATAACTATACTACTACTAATAACTATACGGCTTACTACATACACGTGCAGCTTGACTGCTTCAAGCTGCGACTGTATAGGGAAATATGCAACTGCTCGAGCAGTTCCATGTGTGCCTGTAAAGAGAAGACTAGTTCACTATGCAACTGCTCGAGCAGTTCCATGTGTGCCTGTAAAGAGAAGACTTTAGTTCACTATGCAACTGCTAGAGCAGTTCCATGTGTGCCTGTAAAGAGAAGACTTTAGTTCACTATGCAACTGCTCGAGCAGTTCCATGTGTGCCTGTAAAGAGAAGACTTTAGTTCACTATGCAACTGCTCGAGCAGTTCCATGTGTGTCTGTAAAGAGAAGACTTTAGTTCACTATGCAACTGCTCGAGCAGTTCCATGTGTGCCTGTAAAGAGAAGACTTTAGTTCACTATGCAACTGCTCGAGCAGTTCCATGTGTGTCTGTAAAGTGAAGACTTTAGTTCACTATGCAACTGCTCGAGCAGTTCCATGTGTGCCTGTAAAGAGAAGACTTTAGTTCACTATGCAACTGCTCGAGCAGTTCCATGTGTGCCTGTAAAGAGAAGACTTTAGTTCACTATGCAACTGTTCGAGCGGTTCCGTGTGTGTCGTAAAGAGAAGACTAGTTCACTATGCAACTGCTCGAGCGGTTCCGTGTGTGTCGTAAAGAGAAGACTTTAGTTCACTATGCAACTGCTCGAGCGGTTCCGTGTGTGTCGTAAAGAGAAGACTAGTTCACTATGCAACTGCTCGAGCAGTTCCATGTGTGCCTGTAAAGAGAAGACTTTAGTTCACTATGCAACTGTTCGAGCGGTTCCGTGTGTGTCGTAAAGAGAAGACTAGTTCACTATGCAACTGCTCGAGCGGTTCCGTGTGTGTCGTAAAGAGAAGACTTTAGTTCACTATGCAACTGTTCGAGCGGTTCCGTGTGTGTCGTAAAGAGAAGACTAGTTCACTATGCAACTGCTCGAGCGGTTCCGTGTGTGTCGTAAAGAGAAGACTAGTTCACTATGCAACTGCTCGAGCGGTTCCGTGTGTGTCGTAAAGAGAAGACTTTAGTTCACTATGCAACTGCTCGAGCGGTTCCGTGTGTGTCGTAAAGAGAAGACTTTAGTTCACTATGCAACTGCTCGAGCGGTTCCGTGTGTGTCTGTAAATAGAAGACTAAAGTTCCCTATGCAACTGCTCGGGAGGTTCTGTGTATCCTGACTGCTTCGAGCTGCCCGTGTATCAAGGCTCTAAAATTTCGAGCGGTCTATGTGGCTCGACTGCTTCTGGTTACATGACGTCTTCATGACGTAGAAGATTGCGAGTTGAATTCCCGCCGCGGGACAATAGGCTAATGTCCTCAAAAATTCGAATTTAAAGATATTGAATTTGGACACATATTTTTTCTTCTGTTAATTAAATAAAAATTACAATAGATAAAGCGCGTCAAAGTTTAGGAGTGGGGGCTGTGACGTGACGTACCATCAGACTAAGTAGAATAATATTTTTTTTTTACTCAGGAAAACTATCCTATTGTTTGTTCTACGTTTATTTGTTGTGGCTGTTGAATTACGCTAAAAACACCATCCTATATTGACTTTTAAAAGCTTTTTGAATGGTCTTCGTAATTTGCAATTGTATAGGTTATTTCAATAGCATCAAAGGGCTTTGAATGCCATTGAAATGGCTTTCAAATGTCGGTGGTTTTAGCGTAATTCCACAGCCGGTCCGGGTGTGTAAGTTTATGTAAATCAGTATTCTGGTACCCATACCACTATACACTAGCCTAACTTGATATAAAATGTTTGTAAATAAATCGCGACACAAATGACTAAAACTCACTTGCCTGGCGTCGAGTTTCATATATAATTTTAACCAATATTTATTGAAGGAAGAATCTCAAATCGACAAGTAATGTAAATTGCGTATAAAACGAGGCGCCAGCAGAGTGAATTTTAGATTAAGTACCTATGTGCAGTTTGTTTACAAACATTCTACATCGAGTTTGGCTTTTAGCTACGCTTACTTTGCATATAATGATGCTGTGTGAATTGTTAATCATTATTTATTTATTTTTCCTCCAGTGCGGCATGCGGCGGCAACGCAGGGAACTTACCACCGGCTGAGCATGACGATGATCTCACTAGCCTTAGTTGGCTGCAGGACAGGAACTTACTCAGAGGTAAGTTAAGGTTAAAGGTTAAGGTGGAAGTACTCCTATGTCCGCATTTGGACTCCGTTTGGTCCATTATGCGTTGTCCATTGTGCTAGCATAGCCAGCCTAACTCCGTCCAGAAGCGCAGAATCTTCCTGGGGTCTTCACAGGCTTCGCGGAGTGACCTCGGCAAGTTGAGGATTTCTGTTCGTTGTGCTGTTATTCCCTCGCATTCCAGGATTACGTGGGCAGCTGATTCGTCGTCACTGAGGCACCCTCTGCAGAGAGGGCTGTCCGCTCAGAGGTAAGTTATAGTATACTAGCTTCTGCCGTGGTTTCGCTCGCGCTTTTCCGGGATAAAGAGTAGCCTATGTCCGTCTTCGGGATACCATCTATACCAAATTTCATTGAGATCCGTTCAGCCGTTTAGTCGTGAAAAAGAGGTAACAGAGATACAGAGCTACTTTCTAATTTATAATATTAGTATGGATGGAAATATTAACGCTGTCTAAAATTGTATTTTATTTACACGGGAGTGACAGAGACAGGTAATAACAGGTCAATGTACAAAATTCTTTCTGCATCGCGATCGGACTTTACCAGCGTCAGCCCTCTGAGTCCCATCTCTGAAGCTTGGCAGTGAACGTTTTATCCGACTTCGAAAAAAAGAGGAGAAACAAACGTAAAGTAGGGTTCCGTACCCAAAAGGTAAAACGGGACCCTATACGACTATAGATGTCCGTCTGTGATCAGGCTGTATCTCATGAACCGTGATAGTTAGACAGTTAAAATTTCACAGATGATGCATTTTTGTTGCAGCTATAAAAACAAATACAAAAAAAGAATTATAAAGAGTGTTCTATATTTTCACCAGAGCCTAGTTCGTCATCTAGCAGGGTGTACCACGTGCAGGTTAGGTTGGCCTAGGAGATGAGATGCTAGAGTTCCTCTTACAGAGAGCCCGAAAGAGAGTGTCTTCTTGTGTAAGGATCGACGTTTTGACAGAATTTTTTATTTTTTCATACTCTATACACGTCAAAACAGAGTCGCTAATCGAACAATAATCTTACATGTAACTACTACCACAAAATAGGTACCAAAAAGGTATACAACTAACATGAGATAATCACGTGAAAGAACATTAACAGGCGTTCGAGTACGATTTCCGCAGTCACGTAAAATTACGAAACAAAAACGTTTGTTTTTCGTTTCGTCATCGACGCCGACTGATTGATAGCTCGCGGATGACTGATGGTGACCGCGATTTTGGGATTTATCCTTGTTTTAATAAATTATTTTGTACTTATAAAATAATTTATTTGCCACTAGGATTATCAATCTATCAAATATGTGACTTAATTTTACCTTTAATAGTTAAATGTAGTCAGGTTTCATGACCTATTAATTTGTATTTCAGTAAATATGGTAAAAAGACACTTGTTTGGCTCCTCCATGCATTTCCAGTTTAAATTCAAGTTCAGAATAATTCTATAGATAGAAAAATCTCTATTCCACTCTAAGAACTAAATAAGCAATTACTAATTAAGTGACAGTGTTGTCTTATCGCTCCTGAGTGATCTTTACCAGACAGCCTATGACATATCGAATCTTCTTTGGTACCTATGTGTTGTTAATTTTACTGATAATATTCTGTCTTTTTCAGGGATAAATCTATCGAAGAATGACATAGAAGAGACAAAACATTCTACACAAATGATCGGCATTGGCAGTCAAGTTATTATAAAAGTGAGTATAACATGGACTAATATTATAACGAGTAGGTATACATGTAGGTCTGTTTGTCATAAGCAGGTGTACTTAAAAAACTAACCGCAAGAGGGCTTGTTATATGGACATTTGTTGGAAATAAAACTGACTTATTATATCTTCTTATCATAGGTAACTAATATTTTTGAAGTATCGGTTATCTATACTAATACTACTATACAGAGGAAAGATTTGTTTGTTTGTATGTTTTTTTGTTTGTTTGACGGGAATAGGCTCCGAAACTACTGGACCGATTTGTTTACAGTATCGAAGTTTTCATACGGATCCGAACGTGAACTTTTCTGAAAATACTCTATAGCCTATAACCATCAGGGACAATGTAGGATTCGAATGGTACAAGAATTTTTCAAATCGGTCCAGTAGTTTCGGAGCCTATTCAATTAAAACAAACAAAGCTACGACACTGTATTTTTTGTTTTAAATTGCGGCGCACAATAAATGTTCTCTGTATATTTGGTAAGATGCTCGTTGAGTGTGTTTGTTGAGTGCTCGGAGGGACGCGGAACGCGCGCGCCTAGAACCGCACTCACCCTGAAGAAGTCCCTCGCTAAGGGATGAAACTTTGGTGTTCTTCCAACACAAATAAGGTTCGTAGTTAACCCGCTTACATCCGTAATGAATTTGGTAAGATGACACATACACAAATAAAAAATGTCCCCTATCATAATGTTCAACAAATGTCGGGTTTCTGGGATATTCACAGATGAAAAAAACTTCTCTCTAATGATTTTTTTTCATATGTGAATATCTCAGAAACCTTACGCTTTATGACATTATGATGAAGGAATTTTTTTAATTGTTAACGAGTCCTCTATCCAAATAAATACATTTATTGTCCGCCGTGAATTTGAAAATAAAACCGGCCAAGTGCGAGTCGGACTCGCGCACGATGGGTTCCGTACATTATTATACGTACATTATCTATAAAAACGGCAAAAAAATCACGTTTGTTGTATAGGAGCCCTCTTAAATATTTATTTTATTCTATTTTTTATTTTTGTTGTTATAGCGGCAACAGAAATACATCATGTGTGAAAATTTCAACTGTCTAACTATCACGGTTCATGAGATACAGCCTGGTGACTGACAGGCAGCGAAGTCTTAGTAATAGGGTCCCGTTTTTACTCTTTGGGTACGGAACCCTAAAAAAACAGTGTGGTAGCCGTTGTTGGGCCCAATATCTCAAACCCCTTTCCATGAACCGGACACTGACTGAAAATTGGTAAACCAGATATTTGTTGCCATCAGAAGTCAAGTTATAAGTCCGGTTAGGTGAGACGACATAGTACACAGACAGACGGAAAACCGAATTTGAACAATTTTTTTGTTACCAATTCAATTGGTGTTAAGTCGGATTGTGGTAACAAGGTCACAAAAATTAGGGCTTCCTCTAGCGTCGTGTTACGCGTATTTACTGTACTGTCTATCTACAAGAACTTTACAGTGCGAAGTAGGTACTTAACATGTAGAAATATTATCTTTGTAGTAGATTGCAGTGTACTTTAGGTAAAGATACAAGATATCGATTAAGTGCTGGCGCCGGAAGAAAGAGATAGTTGATTATTTTACAATGGTACACTTAGGAGCGGAGCGCCTGACATACAGCCATTTTGGGGTCCTCCATTAATCACGTGATTTTTTAGCTGTTGGTAACCCTCACCTCTGGGTGATAAGTGGTGAGGTTTTAGAGTACCTCTCCCCCTGATCAAAATCACGTGTATATTTTTTTGTAGTTATCTAAAAGATGATTTAAAAAAATCTGATTATTTTCTCTAAGTAAGTACTACAGGTAATTTATTTATTTATCACTGTGCTTTATTATGCAAATAATTAAATTTACTATTATACATAGATAACAAAAAAACTGTCTACCTGGTTTAGAAATCATCATCAATCAACAAATCCACGTGATATCTCCCTCGTGTAGTACCCCTCTCCCCTTTGTGATGTTTCGTGATTTTTCCGAACATCGAGCCTCACGTGGATAATGGACGACCCTTTTCCAATGGAATCTATTTTTAACTAAAAAATACTATTTAAAATAGGTACTATAATTTTATTAGTCACCTCTACTCTAGAAGGTCCTGTCCATAGTAACCATGAATGTAGGTTGGTACAACTGTTGTAATTAAAAAATAGAAATAAATAAATGTTTGTTTTACTTTTATTTTTTTTATCCACAGACAGAATCAATAACACCGCCGCCCATAATCCGACCTCCATCCCCTCCCCGCACCCCCGTGAAAGCCCCTCCATCCCCCCCAACTCCCACTTTACCCCCCCTCCAAACGCACCAGAAACCCCCCTATTCCTTCTCCTGCCTAATCTTCATGGCGATAGAAGCAGCTCCGGCGCGAGCGTTGCCTGTCAAAGAGATCTACGCGTGGATTATTCGTCACTTCCCGTATTTTAAACATGCGCCGCAGGGTTGGAAGAACAGTGTGAGGCATAATCTGTCGCTCAACAAGTGTTTCCATAAGGTGGGTGAGGTTAGAACGTTTTTCTTTTGTTTTCTTTTTATTTGTGAGTTTACATAAGTAAACTAAAGGTAAAGGTAAAATCTAATATAGGTATAAACCTATATTAGATTTTACCTTTAACAACCTTTATACCTTTATCTGCAAAAAAGCTAGACAACCTCGTAGTACTTAACCTCAATATAAAGTATAGTTGGTGCGAATCTTCTTGTCCGGTGACGAACAGCGAGAGTGGGAAGTTTGCGCAGGTACACTCACGCATAGAATTCGTCGTCGAAAACGTAGCAGGCGAAAGAGATGGGTACAGCTTCGTATCGTATAGCTTTGTTTAAAAAACAACAAAAACACATTGAATAATCGCGGCGAGACTGTCCAGAATGTAGCCGACCACCAATTTGGCCTTAGAATTGCGTTCTGCGCATCTTTGCCACGTGGTTCGCCAGAGGACAAGAAGATTAACGTTGATTATACTTGTCGATTTGATATCCTTTCTTCAATAAATATTGTTAACAGTTATATCTTCATCTGAACTCCGAACATGTGAATTTTAGTTTTTGGTATTAGGATTTGTTGTCATAATTTTCACTTGACAAATAAATCTTTATTAGAAAATATTGGCTTTCCTTAAGGAAACGCCTGAATTCAGGCGTGTGTGTTGTCCGCATTTAGACTCCAAATCCAATACTCCGTTATGAAGTGAACATCTAAGCTGTTCCTCATCGTTAATCAAAAATGCTTTATTTCCGTAAATACAATCACTGTACGCTAACAAAAGGTCAAATTCTTAAATTACTCGTAAGTTATTGCTTTAAGCTGAACAGGCGTTTTTGCTCCAAATCGACATTTTTTTTTTATTTCTAGAAAAATAACATTGTGAATCTATGAAATGCAGGTGGCAGCGGCGCCCGGAATCGGCAAGGGCTCCCTGTGGACCGTGGACCCACAACATCGTGCCTCTTTATTACAGGTAATAGACAGGGTAAGAATTCTCTTCTTTTTCTTATTTATTTTTCATCATCGTCATTTTAGTTTATTTTACCATTTTCTTTCTCCTAACAAAATATTGATTACTTATTACATCTGTATACAGAGTGTTACAAAAATGAAGGACCATACTTTCATTGGGGTGCAGCGATCACAGAAAACGGGAAATAAAAATCCAGACTTTATTATAATTTAATTTTTAACTACCACTAGATTGAGTCGCGGGTCGTTGACCGCGGCGAGCAATGACCCGCGACATCATCGGAGCGGGCGACGCCCCTTAGATGCCTCTTCGGTTCTATGACAGTAACACATGCCTTGTCTAGTGGTCATTTTACTTTTATTAATTTTTTTTAAATCTAAGTCGGTAGTTTTTTTTAATCGGCTTGGACAATGTTGGATTTCTCACCGTCCCAAATAGCAGAATAACTAATTAAAAATACGGGGAAAAGTCATTTTATCATACTTTTTTCGTATGTGACGCAATCTCTGATTCTAGACGGAACGGAGTTTGCCGGGCCAGCAAGTTTCAAATTCAATCAAAGCATCGGACGCTTCTGATTTATGTTTTGATTGTATCTCTGTGTAACAGAGAATCATTCTTTCCTTAGATTTTTCAATCGACAAATAAACCTAATTAATCGAATGTTTATAAACAACAGAGACAGTAATTCCATGATAATGATTACGTCGTCGAAGTTGGTTCTCATTTAAAAATCCCTAACAAAAAGGACAAGAAAAAAAAATCTTGTCCTTTTTGTTTTGGTTAAAAAAATTTTTGGTTCTGTGGCTCTCAAAAGTTTCGACTTACCAACACTACATCATTAGCTTTTACGTCCACAAAGGATGGCTTAGTAGTGTTGGTTTTAATCTAACCTATAACTTGACCACTATTTTCCAGGCATTCGGCCGGCAGCCAATCCCAACGCCATCACCAGACTCCCCGCCACCCACAAAGAACTCTCCAGATCCGTCGCTATTCCCGTTCCTGGCGCGCCGCCTCGCCGGCTCGCCCGAGCCGGGTGCGGATGAGTACTTAGCCGCGGCGACTGTGCTGGCCATGAAGTACGGACCGGCTGTCATGTCTCAGGTACACCCCGCTAGATATGTCTTAGATAACAGAAAGAAGAACAAACAAAAATTAGTCGGGTACCAGGGATGCTGCCGCAGAGGAGGACGTGATTCGTTGAATGCCTCTTATAGCACGCTACTAGAGGTACTCTGATACTCTCCTGAGCTTTTTCGTTCGGCACACTCAGATGGCATATCGTTACACAGCTCGGATAACTTCGTTCGCCACGATGTCGAAGTTCACCGATACACATAATAGGCTAGTTGACTACTAATGGGAAATAATTCTAACGTATTGTTTGTTAAAAATAATGCAGTGTAATTAATATTTCTTCAAGGCCAGTCGTATTGGTTACCTACTAATTTTAAAGTTTGAATAAAATAATGGCGCGCCAAAACAATAATATCTGTCATGGTGACATGACCGATGATATCACACCTCACGCCACACCTAAAAAAAACAACACGCACTGTAATCTGTGATAGGTTTGACGTCACCAGCGATGCAACCAAATGCAGAGCGTTTTCGGTCACGTGATCAATGATCATATATAAAAAATATTTAATTTTAATCTCGTTTTTTTTTACCTAAATTAGGAATGTTTTTTCATAAAAATCACCTGATTACGCTTTGTTACGTTGTCAGTGACTAGGATGAAAACAATTTGCAACTTATTTCCCATGTAGTCAAATGGCCTATTATACAATTTGCCCGAAACATGATTTTATGTTTTTCTGGGTAATCATGAACCAACCTGTTCTCCGTTTTCGGCTTGACGTTGCGGACACCCCGTATATCAAAAATTTATGTTAACTTAACCTGGGGTCGTAAGTGAAATACGTATTATTGGAAAACAAACTTGCCCCAGTTTTACAACTGCTCTGAGTTGTCTTACCTAAATACACACAATAACCTATACAATATTTAACACGAGAACCTATTCACAGCTGCCACCGGCCGCCCATCTGGTAATATCCCGTTGCGCGCGCGACGAGCACTCATACAGCGGCTGCGAAGAGCGGCGCACAGCGGAGGCGCTACTCAACCTGGCCGGCGTCAAATCCGAGCCGGCACCGAGCTAACCAAGCGATAACTGACCTTAAGTAGCTGGCGTAGTAACTTACTAACAACTAACTAGGGCCTAGTTAGTAGCCTAGTTACTAGCCTAGTTACTAGGCTACTTACCAACTGGCATGATATCTCCCGACAAAAAAGCATAGGTCCAGAGGCTCATTGTGCTAGAACAATCGCTTCACTCTGCAATGTCATCACTTAGTTCGAATCCGATCTGCGACAGCATGAGAGATGACGCCATGCCCATTCTTTAATTACGAAGGTTATATCGGCAGGGTCACCATTTTGAAAACCAAAACTTGTATTTATTGGTCATTCTGAGACGACACCATCGCATAGTGAAGCGACAACTTGTGTACTAGTATGGTGGGAATTTCGGACCTGGAATACCATGGTGTTAAATTTACCGATCGGTAACCTAACGCAACGGTAACTTCTTTTTAGTTAGTTTGTAATATGGTAAGTTACTACAGCCTAGCGGCATAGGTGTGTCCAAGAGGTTAGCATAACCAACTGTCTTAGAACTAAGTAAGCTTCCCTTATGAAAAAGTTTAGACTTTCCTGAAAATTTTGTTAACAGCTCACATATACAGGGTTAGTAGTAATTCACTGTTACTGCGTGAACTGGAGGTTTTACCCATCATCGCGAACACGTTAGAGAAGACGCCAGGTCTTAATTTCAAAAATTTTGTGTAAACACATCCCATATAAAAGTAAGAACTCGTCGTTTTAAAGTCCGGTAACGCTGTCATGGCCATCTGCGGTCAACAGCATATTAATCCATTCGAAAAAAAAAAAATATCCTGAATTCAATGAATAACTAAAGATCAACCTCCCACTTCCACACCCACTGTTTATCTCAGAACAGAGCCGTTTTTAAGTTAAGCTTCAAATATAGTCCCTCTAATGAAAGATTTTGAATGGTATTATATTGTATGGGGGTACCTACTACCAATACCAAGCTGAATAATTAAGACCTGGTATCTTGAACGTATTTGTGATGATGAGCAGATCCGGCAGTTCACGAAGTTTCAGCAAATGACTTATAACCTTGTTTTTGGCAGTTTTTGGAAACCGCTCATTGTCCTAGAATTGTAATTGGCCACGTATTTTACCCGTTCTTAAATTAGAAAACTCTTTTTAACCATGCAAGTATCGAGACATGTGGCAATGAAACGACCAATCAAATGGTATATAACCTACAAATTGGTTAATATATATTAATAATTTATAAAAGTAATTATATTTTAAATCGTGGCAATTAACGCTTATGTCGGTAATTGGCTGCAATAAACGTACCTACAGTTGAGCATTAGGTATATTATTTGGCTACGTATTTCCGATCGATTCATCGATTATATGTCGATGTTTTGGCGCGTTTGATGTGATATAGCCAATCAATAATATACCTTATGAATAAGGATCATGTCAACCAGTACTCACAGCTTTTTATTTACGACAAAAGCAGACCTTTCAAAGTTGTTCAAATAAAAAATTGAGCAATCATTTTCCGAACTAAAACTAAAGTCCAAAAATATTTTGTTATTTGATGCGAGGACGTGTTACAAGAATGGATGTTTTCTTAAAGAATTAAACCATAATTATGATAAAAGCCGGGCAAAGCTCGATATCGTTAAATTATGAGTTCTAGGAACGAGAAAGATAATATCCAATGTCGCGATCCATTCTAACATTATAAAAGTGAAATTATGTCTGCCTGTTACCTTTTCACGACTGAATGGATCTTAATAAAATTTGCCAACAAAATAAGCGCGTGAGAAGCCGCGGGCAGAAGCTAGTTATAAGTAAAAAAGTTTACCAATATCTAGTCCAAAAAGACAATCAACTATAAACATAGCTCTGTTACTTTCAGATGTCTTATAATATTCAATATACATTTATATAGAAAGCCTATAAACCTATATGGCTCTTTTGCTTTTTTATAAGTTTCTCTTCCTTCTATTCTAATCTGTAAATTCAGATTCACATTATTTTCTTGGTAGTACTTTTCTCCATTTTCACTTTAGGACCTGCGTTTGATAACCCGGGCGACGGGTTACTTTCAAGCAACTAGGGTACAATTTAACGCGATCATTAAACTCGGTTTCACGAGCAGTTAGCGCTTTAAACGAGTTCAGCGTCATAAAGTTGATCCGTTCAATCTGAACTTACTTTTACGAGCGATTTTCAGCGTTTAGCCTAGCTAAACCGAGTTCAAGAGCCGTCATGTCACACAAATCTGAACTGAACACGATGACGCTGAAGTCAGTTCAGTTAAACTCAGTTTTGGCAGCGAACTGTGAAATTGGACCTAAATAACTTACTTGTCTTCCTAGTTTAAATATATTTAACAATCTCATTCTACCAAGTCTACCAGTGAAAATAATAAACCTTAGTAAACTTAAACTTCCATCTTGATAACATCTCTAGTGTAGATACATAAAAAACTAGATGTGATACGACTTAGTATAAATTAATATTATTTAAATGAATGGAAAATAGTTTCTCCCTTTATGCATTTAGGTTTTCTCCGATTAATAATAGTCAATCTTTCATAATAAAATAATTAAGTAATATATGAATATTACTCGTACCACGTTTCTGTCATTATAACTTGCCAGAATAAACAAAATATATGTATTTAAATTATTTAATGGAAATGTGGTGCGTGGACTACGAACATACGACTATGTATGGTAATAAGTTTAATATTAATTTTATTTATTTTGCTTTGCGATATATGGATTTAAGCGCAATTATTTTAAGAACCATTTCATATAGGCTAATAAATTATGATAAAATATAATATTCTAAAGTGAGCAATATTATAATATAATGTATAAAATCTTATGTACTTCGTACTTGTGATCTGAACGCTATGTTATATACAAATATTGTATACAGGGCGATCAAAAATGTAAATATATATTCAAACGTGAAACAAACCACTTGTTATAATATAAGTTATACTGCGTATATTATAGATTAAAGTTGCATAGCCATAAGCAAAACATGATTTTGTGTTCAAGAATAAAGGTGATCTATCTCTTAATTAAAGCCTACAGTATAAAAATATATTTATGAAGTTTCGTAGTTGCGACGTAGCTTAAAATATCAGATTATTTGTACTCACTGACGTATCGTATACCGGATAAGTAGTAGGTACCTATTTAATCTTAGCCAGTTCACTTTACTAGACATATATGTAGCTTTAAAAATATTTAAGTAAGAATTATAAACTTTAATAAGCTCTTCAAAATGTTACACCAGATTTTTTTAGCGAAATAGTAAGATTAGATTGATTTAAATAATGTAAGATACTACATTTCAAAGGCCGTTATTTATAGTGTCTGTTGACATTTCTTCCAATGCAAGGTTTCTAATTAGAATCCATCATATTTTGTATTTATATCTATAAACTTTTTCAGCCTTAAGATTACACCAAGTAGGGTTTATAAGGAAATTTATACTAATCGTGATATTTGTTAATTCTGCATGTTCTATCAGAACTATTTTAGCTGTTTAAAAAAACCATTGTGTCCCGTCTGCGTCTTATTTCGTTAACAAAATTCAATAATGTATATTGTAGCATTTTTGCTGTTTTACTATTTATTTACCCGTTTCGTTTAGTTCATTGAATGTCAGTTTAGATGTGAATGGACAAAAATACTTGTAGGTAAACTAGACTGAAGCCATGACTGATTTGAAGCAATATAATTTATTGAAGAAATTGTTATTTTTGTTTTACATGCAAATTTACGTTATTATTATTTTAAAAATGCCAAAAATAAATCATGGTGTTCTTTGCATATTTAACTATTTTAGGCCAAAAGAGCTTTATAATCAGGTTATCACTATTTGCTCTAGGCAAAAATTGTGCCAAATATTTCAAAAATACCACTATCAGATGCAGATACTATCAGATTTTTAACTATATTCAAACACTATGTAATGCATAGATAGATTTAGGTCTTAAGTGATATTAATGTTATGTAATCGCTGAAATGCATACTTAACTTACATTTTGCTGTATTTAGAAGCGTCTTCCATCTAACTCGTATCATTTTCTCTTAGAATAGTCGAGGGGAAAAGTCAATGCAATCGTAAAGTAGAGCTAGTTTAGCTTTTTCAGTGTATGACACTGCTCTTTGGTGAATAATTTACAATTTCTATGTATTTTTTTCTGCAAATGCATTAGGTACATTATCGTGTTTACTATAAGTACGTTTACGGGTTATGCGTTGACTTCTTTCCTCAATAATACACTATAGCCTTTCTTTGGTGTTATATTGAAGTGTAGATGAAAATTTACAGCAATAATTAGTGTATAATTGTAGTGATTTGCTGGTAGATGCTACGGATATGATTGTGTGATACTTTGCGATTTATATAATAAGTTGTATAAATTATTTTTCACATTACTTATTTACGTTTGTGATGTGAATATACTTTTCAAAAAGTTTTATCATTATGATATTAATACCTACTTATTATTGTTGCGGCTCACTTATTTCTAACGAAAAGAAAACCCTTTTAAATAATTTATTTTAGGTTATTGAACTGTTATTTCGGTATTGTATTTGTTTCGAAAAATTATAATCAATAAATGTTTTCCGTATATTAATATATCGTTTCTTTTACCGTCTATCATATAAGATTACTAGGGTACATATAATGAGCTATATAACATCGATACCTAACTCTTTAGAAGTCCATTTGAGATATGTTAGGCAAGCAGAGTGCTACCTCTACAACGTAAAGTTTCTACTGGGTTAGTAAATAAATCTATTGAAAACTACCGAAATAAGAACGGACCTTGCTTATGCTTATGGTCGGTAAAAATACTGAATCCTGGCGACGTATTTTGAAAATTGCTTGCTAAAAGTTAGGGAACCGTGAAAACTATGATAATGTAACCCAAGGTGTGAAAAAATTATCGCGTACGCTGCGGAAACTGTTGACAATAGAACAGAGAAGTATGAGAACATCATTATCTACAAAAAGTCTGCAATACTATGTCTACCTATAACTATTACAGCTACGTTACCATTACTTCTTTTTCATGTTATAATCTCAGACTAAGTAAGAAATGTACTTAGTCTGAGGTTATAATATGCAATAGTAACGCCGCCGGCGCCGGTTACAAACTAGGCCACATTAATCGTACCTTGATATACCTGATAGTACCTATATCCAAATAAATCACTTCGTATTCAAGGCTTTATCAGTACTTGTACCATGCATAAACCAAGTATTTTTTTTTGGTTATACTTATACCCGTGCGAAACCGGGGCGGGCCGTTAGTTACTAATTTTTTTGTTTGAACCAGTTTCTTCATAAGGTGTGTAGTTTTTTTAGGGTTCCGTACCTCAAAAGGAACCCTTAGAGGATCACTTTGTTGTCCGTCTGTCAACCTTCTTTTCTCAGAAACGCGTGGAGGTATCGAGTTGAAATTCACATCATAAACTCAGGTTTGTAACCTCTTGGAGCCGCAATATAAATCAAACTTAGTCAACGCAATCAAACGCCCATTTTTTTTATAAAATTTTCTTACGCACACAAAACCTATAGGGTACTTCCTGTTGACCTAGAATCATGAAGTTTGGTCTTATGGCAAGAAGCATGGTCTTATAGCACAAGTAAAGGGAAAAATCCGACAACCGTACATTTGTCGTTTATTCAAAACAATATTGTAGTCTTAGAACAAAAAATCAGTTTTTTGATATACCTTTTTATTTATTTCTTCTCTAAGTCATTTACTTTTGAAATCATTGCTTGGTGGGATCTTCAAGAATAAATAAAAAGACAATATTACACATTTATGAATCATTTATTATACTTTGATTGTACTACAAAATAATAGGAAGTTCTCTACAGTTACATATAATTAATATTATATTACATAAATAATGAAACAGTTAATGTAGTCCTCACTCACATAGCAATCCCAAAATATTCAACATCCATTCCTACTTCAGTAAAACAATAAAACTTGCAAAATATGCGCCAAAAAAGGGGATAACTTAAAACTTATCACTAACTGAATACTGCTCATTTGTTAACATTATCTGGATCATAATAATAAACTATAAATATTTATAAAAATCTGCAAATTTTAATTATGATCAAACAAAATTATAAATCTTGCCCTGAAATGCACTGAATGTCCCATGTCACTTACAATCTAAGTAACAACTACAGGTTGCAATTAACATTAAAGTCACTATTGTGACTCGTAAACATAAACGTATACAAAAAAATTTAAGATTAAGCAATATCACAACTAAACCGCCTGCTGCCGGCAGGCAAATAAATATGTCCATACCATACAACCAACTAGTAGTTCTATTACGCGTTTGTGGAAGGCTTAAACATAATTGAGTATAAGCTATGCTGTGCTCTAATTTAAATAAACTAGAAGATATAGCCTTAGAAAATAACAAATTGTACATTACAAAAAATTATCAATTTTGTGATGTCTAAAATTTAAAGAATGTTTTAGTTATTTTTCGACCAAAAATCAAGTCAAATTCATTTTCGGTGATTAAAATAATTTAGTTACACATTGAACTCTAATTTCCCACTAAGTCATAAGATTGGTGTTTAATTCACTAGGTAGATAAATATAGCATTACTCTATTCACTGTTATATTATAAAACTGGTGAAGCGAAAGGGATCCCCTCCACAGTAATTACGTTATTACCACACAAAGTTTTCTAGCTACAGACATATAGTTACTTATCTCCTAATTTCCTGTACTGAGAGATATAGTTAAGTTTTACGAGACGTCTCATAAACTACACGTATGTCAGAATTGGAATTAGTATGCACGGCGCGCCGAACAAACTTGATGTCGAGATACTTTTACCTCAGTAGATAAGCTATAGTTACCCAAAAGGTAGCCACACCCTAGCACAAGTGTCGTGTCACATTTCACATTTGAGCATACATTTCTAACTATAAAATATGACGAAACCTGTGCGTTCTGTACTACTACACGCCTACCGTGAACACCGACACGCCGACGCCTCCGTGTGACGAACAAATCGGATATGTCGACATGCATCTTCAAGAATTGATTGACAGATAAATACTAGTGTGTTTAAACTATATTTCTTTAAAACACTGAGATTCTTGATATGTAGCATCAGAGCGTAAGCCTCAATTCAAAAGCTACATACAAGGGGTTATAAGCCTGGGGTTTTAGAGAGCTATAAAACTAGAGAAACCTCTTTACAAACTATTGCATTGTTAGATATTTTGTGTGCTATAACATTGATTGTCTTATATTGAAATATCTACGGTTCCCAGGCTTCAAATATATTCCCGCGATTTGGCCAACGAGCCCAGTGGGTCCTGAGCCTTTTGATTCATTGGCCAGAGGGCCCACTTGCTCTGCAGTGTAGCACCTATATAGTTCACTGTACACATTGCATCACTCGCGATGAACCTGCAAACAAAAAACACTTATTTCAAAACACACGTTCAATAATTTATTGTAATTAGATCAATAAGTTATGGAGATTTTATCATAGAGATAATCTAAAAAACTCTTAAATTTTTATTCTACAGATAATATGGGGTGATCCGTTCATACATCAAACGAATCAAACAAAGGAGGGTAGGTGTGTTAATAGTCATATTAGTCATTTATTCATAATAATTATTACAAGTCAATATTTGTGTGATTTGACCACAGTTGGAATACATTTTATTAAATCGCACTAATATTATAAACGTGATTACGTTATTACCACACAAAGTCAAGATGTCTTCAGCGTGCTAGAGCAACATACGTTGCTCTAGCACGATAGACGCTGATCAATTATTGATATATATTTTTTTGCATGTATACCTGTTCTTGTCTAGTCGGAGTCCAGGTTGACGACGTCGCCTTGTGAGGGCGGCGCGCGCGGCTGCAGCGGCGGGCGGCCGCGCGGGCGCGACGCGGCGCCCCCCACCATGATCTCACGCGCGCGCTGCTGCTGTAATGCCATGGCCACCGGGTCGCGGCTGCCGAGACCGCCCGCGTAAAACTTAGCCGCTGCGCCCATCTGTACAACAAATCGGGTTGAACTCGCTTCTCAGAACGCGTTTTCACTATATCGTGACGATAGATCGTCGTTTCCATGTGTCCCTTACTCGTGGTGTGGTATGATGCGGACCATATTCACAAGACGCATGCTATTTATGGTTAGTCAACTACTGCCGCCAACTTATGATAAAATGGTGTGAAACTGCTGAAATGGTAATGTTGGTTTGAACCCACGACTTTAGCGGTCAATAGCAGATCAATAGTTTAAGTAATCGAGAACAAAAATGCGTACTTAACGCATTCAAATGCAAGAGCAGCTAAAATGCATATCTGCGGCGTGGTCGGTTTACCGGTATATACAATGTCGTCGGAGTTTGTTGTAATGGTCGTTGCGTTATTTTTTAAAGCTTATAAGGTTTTTTAAAAAAATCTGTCAGTATTAAATAGGTTACTTCTTATCCCCAAAAAACATGCTATGCCGCGGGCAGACACTAGTTCATATTATACATAAGTTCATATTTATACATTCTTAAAAGCTGTCGCGGTTGTTTTTTATTTTTTCATACAGTTATCTACTCTGACGTCACAAATCCAGGCCTCCAGTATCTGAAAGGGAATCACGCCCGATTTTTAAAAGATATCTATAGTTACATTCTGCTGTTGCGCCATGAGCTGCTGCAGCCTCAACTGCTGCTGCTGTTGCTGCTGGCGCTGCCACGGCGGCTCGTACTGCAGTCCGCTTGTGCTGCCCATGCCGAGAGCGCTGCTTGCTGTAATAAATACCACAAGTCATTAAACTCTGTCATCAGAAAATTCCGACTGTACTTCGATTCAAAAACCTAGATATTTTGTGTATAGAAATGTGTGGATTATCCAGTATTATTAATTTTATTTATATTAAGATATTACAGATTAGTCATAAATGTTCATAACCTTTATATTATACCCACTATTCTGTTATACATGTAACCGTGAAAACCTTCGATTAGCTTTTTGATACTTATCAATGTTTGGTTTTTCTTGAGATAATAAATAAATAAAAGATAGGTCATGTGACGAGTGTTAGGTTCGAATGGGTGTTAGGTTGGGATGTAAGCAGAGAGGGAGACCAAAGAAAACATGGATGGATAGTGTGAAAGAGGTGAAGGAGGAAAACGACCAGTTACGATGCAAGCTCGTTTATTACTAAAAAGCAAGACGCGCGGTGCACTGCCGCGCGTGTACAATGAGTAGGTAGGTATGGCTACCTACATATACATCATTCCTCCACCATTATTTATGGAGTAAATCTGTTGACAACAAAATAAACAATTAAATTTAACATTACACAAGTTCACTTATTTTTAAAAATACTTTTTATAGTCTTTCATGGGAACGCGCCTTGTACGCGAAAGTGTGGGTGACAGCGCTGGCCGATCGTTCGCCAGACGCGCGGCGGTCCTTTTAGAACCCTGCGGCTGCGCAGGCACCTCCAGACTAGCTGCTGGCGGCACCGCCATGTCTACGATCGCGACAGTCTCTCTCGCACACTCTTCCTCGGCACAATCTGCCCAATCTTCCCCATTATCATTATTATCAAATTCGATGACTCCATCGTTGCTAGGAGTAACTGGTGAATCACCATCATCAGTTTCAGTCACTGCCGGAGTGCATGCTACAACTTGAACGTCTCCACTCTCAGCATCTAAAGCTGGCTCCCAAGGCATCGCACTTCCTGGACCTGGTGATTGAAGCTGATGGGGCAGGGGCATCTCTGTATTGTTATAACTGCCCGATCGAATCAACTGCTCATTACTACCACTATACTTAACAATTTGATCGACATGGCGTATACACTCCGCTTTTGAATTTACTATCACAATTTTGTACATCCGATTACCTATTTTTTGTTTAATTATACCTAACTGCCATGACTCTTTCCGCGCACTGTACCAACGGACCCACACAATATCTTCAAGTTCTAATTTACGCTTACAAGACACTGATTTACTTTTAATTTTAGATTCAGGCTGAAGCATGATTAAATCAAGGCGAGATCTTAAATTTCTCCCAAACATTAATTTAGATGGACTTTCACCGGTGGTACAGTGTACCGAGTTCCTGTAATTGAAAAGGTGGCCTAATAGTAAATCGTTTATCTCATACAATGGCAGATTATCTTTTATTATACATTTAAGCATTTTCTTGCATGTTCTGACCGAATTTTCGGCTTGACCATTACTTGGCGGATGATAAATAGGCGAAGTCATATATTTAATGCCATTACTTGAACAAAATGTTTTGAATTCCGTTGAATTAATCTTAACGTCATTGTCTGATACCAGGGCGTTTGGAATACCAAAGGTTGAAAAAATACCTTTTAATTTCACGATTAATGCCTTCGTAGTCGTACCGTTTTGCATGTGTAGGCATTCTAACCACTTGCTATAGGAATCTACTAACACGAGATATACCCTTTGTCCGACGGTCATATAGTCAATGTGTACACGCTGCCAGGGAGCGGAGGCGGCGGGCCAGGGCGCGAGGTCGCGCGGGGGCGCGGCGCGCACGCCGGCGCAGGTCTCACACCCGCCTATCCACTGTTCGATGTCGTTATCGATACCTGGCCACCACATTCTACCTCGGGCATTACTTTTAGTTTTAATAATACCTAAATGTGTGTCGTGTAATTCACGTAGCATATTTTCTCTGAGTGCTGTCGGAATAACCACCCTATGGCCTCTAAGTAAACACCCGTTTTCGAATTGCAAGTCGGATTTGCATTGAAAATAGGGCAATACAGATTGACAGGTTATTTTACGCGGCCAACCACTAAGCATGTACTTAACGACGGTCTGAATCGTCTTATCGCCTTCGGTCGCCCGTGTGATATCGCGACTCGTAGTAGCGGGAGATGTGTCGTCTAAGAATTTAAGCGCAAAGTAATTATCAATCTCGCTATCGCCTTCTTCCCATTTATCCGTCTCTTTCATAGGCGCGCGAGAAAAATAATCCGCTACTAGATTTTTATCGCCCGACACATACTGAACTACATAATTATACGCTGATAACATAATAGCGTATCTCTGCAGGCGCAGCGCTGTAGTCACTGGAATACCGGTTTTATTGTTAAATATAGACACCAGGGGCCTATGATCGGTCCTAAGTATGAATGGCTCGCTTCTACCGTATAAATATTGATGGAACCGTTTCACACCAAATATAATAGCAGTTGCCTCCTTTTGTATCTGACTATAATTTCGCTCGCTGCCGGTCAACGAACGAGAGGCGTAAGCGAGGGGTCGCTCCTGGCCGTCTTGCGTCTGCTGCGCCAGCACGGCACCGAGGCCGGCGGGCCCCGCATCCACGGTCAGCACCAGCTGCGCGCGCGGCTCGAAGTGCGCCAGCACGCGCTCGGAAGCCAGCTCGCGGCGAACGGCCGCCATGGCTTCCCGTTGCCTATCACCGAACACCCAAGGTGCATCGTTTCGTAGTAACTCGTGTAAAGGATTTAGGATGGATGACGCGTTAGGAATGAAGTTCCTATAGTAGTTGACGACCCCCAAAAATCTCTTTACTTCAGTGACATTTGTAGGCTCCGGTGCACTTAATATTGCCTTGACCTTCTCGGCGCAGGTCATTAACCCCGATTTGCTTATCACAAAGCCTAGATAAGTTACATTTTTCTTGAAAAACTCGCACTTTTCTTTCTGTAGACGTAGACCCGCGTTATTTAACCTACGTAAAACTTCAGTTAACCGCTTTAAGTGTGATTCCCGGTCAGGACCTGTGACACAAATGTCATCGAGCCAGACGCTGACTCCATCGATTCCTGCCAAGAGAGTTTCTAATGATTTTTGAAAAATCGCTGGCGCATTGGCTAGGCCGTACAAAAGCCTAGTTTGCTTATATAAGCCCTTATGTGTATTGATAGTTACGAGCTTTTGAGAAGCGTCATCCAAAATAAACTGATTGTATGCATTTTTTAAATCAATTTTACTATACAGGTCGCCGCCCCCGATTTTAGCGAATACCTCCTCTATCCTAGGCAACGGATACTTTTCTATAACGAGGTCTTTGTTAAGCGTGACCGAGAAATCTCCTGCAATCCTAACTTTACCATTTTCCTTCAAAACAGGTACTATCGGCGTGGCATATTCTGAATGGTTTACAGAAACTAAAATACCTGCGTCAACTAAACGCTTCAATTCTTGTTCGACCTTATCTTTCAGCGCAAAGGGTACAGTTCGGGGCTTAAAAAACTTAGGTACCGAATTCTCCTTAAGTTGTAAATGAACTTTAAATTTATTGAATGAGCCTAACTCATCACGCCATAAATCTGGAAACTTTTCAATTAAATCCAAAACATTTTTATCAGGACTATAACTGCACTGTAAAGATTTCAAATCAGTTGTGATAAACAAATTAAAAGCGGACATAAAATCTCTTCCGAGAAGTGGTGGGCCTCCATTTTTAATCACAAAAATTTTAATATTTTTCTGCATATTATTGAACATAGCTGCTATCGAAAAAAAACCCAGGGGAGATATTTTATGTCCGTTGTATAAACACATGCTTACAGCACAATGTTGTAAGTTATAGTTAGAAAACTTATTCTTATACAACTTATCAGAAATAACAGTTCTTCCTGAGCCTGAATCAAGTTCCATTGAAATAATTTGATTCCCTAAGGTTAAGTCTATCGTGATAGGTTTATCCGTCACGTACCTTATATTAAAGTTCTGGCATTCCTCGCAAATGGAGTCCTGGTTGTCACTGCAATCCTGATCAGATTTCACATGGAAAACACTTGACTGATTTGTAACGCCACAAACTTTTTTTAAATGACCCTTTTTACCACATTTCTGGCACTTGTAACCTTTATAACGGCACTGATCACTGTAATGATTCTTCATTCCGCAAACGGTGCAGCGAGCGGAATCGCTATGCGCCGCCGGCGGCCCAACAGCGCCGCTCGCGCCGCCATCGCCGCCACCGCCGCTGCCGCCGACGCCTCGGCCCGCACCGCCACGGCCACGGCTCGCCTTACCCTGGAATCCCGCACGATATATCGGCTCCTCCTTGACAGTGGTTGCTTCACTGGTACTGTACAAGGCCTTAGCTTCTTTAGCACAAGCCGCCTGCTCCGCCAATTCAATAGCCCCCGTCAACGTCAATGAAGACGGACTTTGCTCGAACAACTTGTCCCGTTCTGGACCGGCGTTCAGGCCGAGGACGAAACGATCCCTCAGGTTCGTATCGAGGGCGGTACCGAAGTCACAATATGTTGCGAGACCTCTCAATCGCGCCGCCCATTCCCCTAATGATTCGCCTGATTTCCTGGTAGCTCCAAAAAATTTTGCCTTGTCCACGAATGTGCACTTTTTGGGTTTGAAATGACCATCCAGTAATCCTACGAGCTGCTGAAACGTGAGGGCATCCAACTCCCTCGGAAACGCTAAATTGAGCACCAGACGGTAGGTTTCCTCCGTGAGATGCGTCAACAAAACTCCGGCTTTGTGCTCGTCGCTCACACTATTAATCTTTATATATTGTAATAGTTTGCCTTTGTGGATCATCCAATCATTACATTTATGATCAAACACAGACAAATTCCCCAAAAAGGATTTCATTATCACTATCTTTTAACGCGTGGGGGTAGACCGAACTCATTCGCCAGTGAGATGTATGAGGCTGAGTGAAACGACCAGTTACGATGCAAGCTCGTTTATTACTAAAAAGCAAGACGCGCGGTGCACTGCCGCGCGTGTACAATGAGTAGGTAGGTATGGCTACCTACATATACATCAATATGGCTAAGAAAGGTGGAAGTACAGAGATAACGGTTGATGGAGGAATAGAGGAGTGGAAGAAAAATATAATATGTGCCGACCGGTAAGGATGATTAGGATGATGATGAAGTTAATAAGGTTAAAATGAAATACAATAAAAAGTAAAAAAGCTGTTTCCATACGTACACTCACCGGCGTTCATACCAGGTTGCCCCATCATTCCCGGCCCCATGTTCATGTGCTGACTGTACTTCAGCATCTCAGACATTTTCTGCATCAACTATAAAACAAAAACAAGAAGAGAACGGATGAGAGACATATAGCCATGTAGAGAATAAATACAAATCTTGAAAGCTGTAGGCTCAGAATTATCACTCTGTTGCGTAAAATACATTCTTTTTCATTCAGATTTAATCATGTATAAGTCACGCAGATAAAGATTGGGATCCTCTTTCAATATCTTAGATCATAATTAATCTATATTGGATTTCACGTGGCATGTGGTGTTCAGCAACTACCGCCTCAGATGTGTTGCGAGTTTATGACACCTCTGAGATTTTCAACCCAATTTATATCAACGAGACTTATACATGTTGTATGATATTTTTCTGTATTCTTGCTTGGATAAAACCTGTCTAGGTGATAATACTCAGCCTGCTGGAGTGTCATATAATGTTATAATTTATAGGCTAAAGCACTACCCACCTATTTTAAGTCTCAACATAAAAAAGTATTATTCATGCTAAATAGTTTGAATTTGTCTATGGCTAGGTGTTTTACTGTGATATTTATATGTGGCATCGTGTCTAACATGCTATTTTGGACTAACTACACTTTGTGCTGACATTACGACATTCAACTTACGCCGTAATCGTATCCGCCGAACATCTGGACAAACAAATTAAGTTATCTATCAATTTTTACACTTCTTTAGGTCTTTTAAGAGTACATTCAGAATTGTGTGAGCTTTGCCAGAAATAATGCCTACATTTTATGAAACAGCTTAAGTATTGGTAGCTACTAAAAAACAGATTTTTTATGACACGTTTTTGTGTGGGAACCCCCTCCAATGTCGTAAATTTTAAGTTCACAGTTCTAAGCACCACACGGCTATATAATAGACTCTATTACATGGTAAAGAGAAGGTAGAAAATGCAATTCAAGTAGTTGGTGTGGTTTTTTCTTCTACAACGCGGACTACATTTTGTTAGATCTTATCGGAGAAGGTTTTGCACGGAATTGTAACTAAATATTTTCATCCTTATTTTTTGGATTAATGAATTTCCGCAAAGTAACGCCTGAATCTATTATTCATAAGTGACAAGGCGGCCTTGTCGTTCAAGAGCGATTTCTATGCTGGCTTAAGGCTGTGGTATGGGTCAAACTAGCGCCACCACCTATTTAATCTTATTACTACGTTGAACAAAGAAAATTTCTAAAATCCATCGCACAGTTTGTGATACCTGTTAAAAGCTTTTTTTTAATGCCTCTGTAATAGTTTTATTCTATTAGGTCTAGGCAGAATATCGAAGTTGCCCTTGGTGGCCACCAATATCTATTTTCCATTTTCTGGCTAAACTAAAGAGAGTAAGACTATTACAGAGGCATTAAAAAAAAAGCTTATAATAGGTATTAAAAACTGTACGATGGATTTTTGAAATTTCCTTTGTTTAACGTAATAATAAGATAAAATAGGTGGAGGCGATAGTTTGACCCATACCACAGCCTTAACCGCTGGATTCGCGTTATAGATCATAAGCATTGTGTACAATAATGTGCAGTAAGTAAATAAAGTATACTGACCGCTGGATTCGCATTGTAGATCATAGGCAGCATGTCTCGTATCTGATTTTCGTTGACATTGGGCATGTCTTTCCGAAGCACGGCCGCGAGCGCCGCGTATGCTAACTGCTGCTGTTGCTGCGCCAACATGTTGGGCACTGGAAAACCAGAAGATTAATAATTATTTCGACCTCTGTGTGCGCATGATGGTGGGTACAGATCAAGCGAACGAGAGCGAGCGAAGGCTAACCATCGAAAGCGAATCGAAAGCAAGCGAGCCCAAACGAGGGTCTTAGTTCGCCTTCGGCCATACGTTTCACATGGTGTTCGTTTGGTGTGGATACAACAGCGAAAGCGAGTGGACGTTCGTCATCGATCGTCGAATCCCATTCGTTAGCCTTTGCTCACTCTTGTTCACTTAATCTGTACCTACCATGACGAGAGTGGAGCAGCGGGCGAAGGTCCGCCATGAGGTTGCGGTTTCAATTCCCGCCTCGGGACAGTTATTCCGTGATCATGGCGCATGAAACTTTGCCGAAGTATTGGAAAGCTCTAAACTCAAATTATGTGAAATACGTCAAAATCTGGAGAATCCTCACTCATTCCGTTCATCTGCCAGGGCGAGGGGAATGGCGCGGGCGGCGGGCGGTTCTTCTCGTTCTCGAAGTCCTCCCAGGCTGCCTTGCGCTCCTCTTCGCTCAGGGTCTCCTCCTCTTTGTTCTCTAGAAGTGAGTCGTGCTCGTGATATTTGTAGATCTGTAAATAATGGGATTCTTAGGCTATAGGAAAATATTTAACTATCAGGCTCAAATTTTGCATAAACATTGTTCTAGGCCTGAAATACAACATCAACAGGTTTTATTGCATACATCTGTTCCCATGTGATAGAAATAACTCTAGAACGCGTGCGAAGTCGCGGAGGAAACTAGTAGGTATGAAATACATCTAAATGTTTAGAGTTAAAGCCCATAATAACACTGAGCTATTATTATCCATTTGCCACTGCTACACACGCGTATATTTGGTTAAGATAATCCACTTTGTATTGTATTGTAGGCAGTTTTTTTGTGTTTAAGCCCGGTTAAAAAGCGCTTCTACATATTTGTTTCTAAATTTTTTTTTGATACCAATTGTGTGTTTCATGTGACAAATAAATGATTTACTTACTTACTAACATAATTGAATGTACATTACGTATTGTGCTGTGTGGTAGCGATGCTTTTCAAGTGTACGACAAGCAGAGTGTCTATATTACCTGTTTATCATGCTCCCTCAGCATTTCGGCGAACAGTCGGTCTTTCGGCAGCGGTGGCAGAGGGCGCGGCGACGGCGGCTCCGCCTCGAACTTGTACAACTCAGCGAGGTCGTTCTCCGCGTAATGTCGGTCGATCTGTTGCTCGTCTATCACGCGCTTCGATATCGCCTGCTTTGTCACTTGGCGCTCGTAGATCTTCTCTTCCATTGTGCCCTACAAGTTAATTCGTAGTTATCATATGAATCCTTGCTTACTATTTATCATCAGCCTATAATAGTCCACTGCTGGTTATAGGCCTACCCTGAGCGCTATAGCGCCACTGTTATCAGCTTTCCGCATCCAGCATCTGCCTGCAGTCTTTCGCAGGTAGTCATCCCATACGGTCGGAAGGCGTCCTACACTACGTTTGTCAGTCGCGGTCTCAAACTCAAGAACTCTTCTTCTTGCTATTATAATAGAGAAAGAAGTCGACCCTCAAAGCTGTATAACAATTACGGAGTGGACCGTATAACATTGTTTGTTACGGGCCGCTCGAACTACACAACTGATTTTAATAAAACTTTGCTTTTGTCAATTTTTGCTAACATTGAATTTCTCATATTTCTTATTATTTGGATAGGAATGCGAAAAAGTCTGGTACACATGTAACTAGGGATACTTTTCATCCAAATCAAATCATATTCTATTGGTCTAGTATGATATGAATCGAAGCCTTATCCCGGCGCCTTATCCAAAGACCCTATCGCAGAATCACCACATAAAAGGCAAGATGAAAACCTCCAGATATACAATGCACGCAAGAGGCATGCTTCTCCTAAACATTCTTCATCACAATACTTCTTCTTTGCTGTTGTAATGTAAGGCACGTATCATGGAAGCTTGCTCAGTCATAGATCTTGCTTGAGTAACGCTTTTCTATGGCATAAACGTCACTCAAGCATAAATCTATGACTGAGCAAGCTTTTATAATACGGGCCTGTCTCTTAAAGTCTTCTACAAGTACATGTTCAGTTCAAC
This sequence comes from Eupithecia exiguata, assembly GCA_947086465.1. Taxonomy (NCBI): domain Eukaryota; kingdom Metazoa; phylum Arthropoda; class Insecta; order Lepidoptera; family Geometridae; genus Eupithecia; species Eupithecia exiguata. The sequence goes on along the minus strand of OX352240.1, from coordinate 9,244,183 downwards.
AAACACCAAAGGTACAAGAATCTTACCATAGCCAAAAACCTATAAACATAGCAGGGTTTTTTCTGCCCGAACCGGTAAACTCTGAATATGCTCTGCACGTCGTGAGAAGGGTTCCAAGACACGTCGAAAATAACGACACGATTCGCCGCCACCAAATTGATACCGAGACCGCCGGCTCGCGTTGAGATTAAGAACAATCTGAAAAAAAAAAAGATTTTAAATAGGTAATTTGATTGTTTAGAAAAATCTAAAAACGACTTCAAATTCCTTAGTATTAATAATGTTTAGAAAATTTTCGAGACAAATACTTAACCCGCGGGTATAAAAAAATTATGGGACCACCACGGGATCTTTTTCCATACAATAGTGATGATGATGATGATAAATGATGATATATTTATTGCACAAAACATGGTATACAAGGTGATTAGTAGATAAAATTATGAGCTCATGTTTACTATTCAATAGCATGCAATTAATTAATATTTCTAGGGCTTAAAATTAATAAATTCATTAATGTCATAAAAATTACATTCATTTAGCCAGTTAATTAATTTCTCTTTAAATAAATAGTCGTTCAATAATTTAAATTCACTAGGTAACTTATTATAAATTTTTACACACATAGTCAAGCAGCTTTTTTGGTGTTTCGCTGATTTTGAAGTATCTTTTAGGATAAGCCTATTTGGGTCTCTACATTGCCTAGGATGTTTGTCACAAGCTTTGTGGAACAAATATCCATGATTCCTTACAAAATTTGAAACTTCATAAACATAAACCGATGGTAGAGGCAGCAAACCAAGATCAGTACCAAGATAGTGAAATATGTTTTTCAAATCGATCCGTTATTGACGGGGAAATCGACGAACATAGTACTTAAAAAATACAAGAACCTCCTTCCTCTTTTGTATTTCGAGCGCGACATTTATTTTGCTAATTTACCCTTTGGCCAGGAAACAAAACGTTACTCTCTCCGGCACGTAGGTATTGGGCGCATTTTCACCTATTCCAGGATTGCAAGTCTATCAAGATTTGGAGAACTGGAATGGCGCGCTGGTTGAAGTAGAAAATATACGACGAAATCATGTGTCGATATATCTTGACGATAGTGGAAGTAAATTTTAAACAGGCAATTTCTTATATAAATCCCTAAAAAGTTAACTCAATTGAAGTCACCATGCCTCTTTACTTACCTTGCTCTAGGATTGTCTTCTCTATTGAAATTCTTACACCATATTGATCTGTTTTCACATGATGTGGATCCGTCCAGTCTAAAGTAGTCTACGCCTTGCGACCACGACCCTGGAACCGGACATACATGATAATCATCAATAAAAAAGACGAGAGGTATGTTACTATTTTGTTGACCAATTCACTACGGATAAACTATGACATGAACTTTATGATGAAACAAAGACTAGCTGAACTTTTATTACTATTTATTTATTTTATTTAATCGCTTCTAAATTCAATTTAATTAATCATATTTATTTTTGCATGAAACTGATTTTGTTCAATGTTACTATTAAATTATGTAATTATTTTTAAATTACATTTGACATTATTGTGAAAATAAAGTAACTCAGTAGTGCCCTTCCAGGGTGCATGTACCTAGAAATAACCATTCATTTTACACTTAAGAATGAATGTACATGCAAGCAAAAATAAATGAAATATGTGGATACTACTACTCGGTGCCAGATAGCTTGGCAATACAGGTTGTTGATCTATCTCGGATCGATCAAATCGGATCGGAATCCAATTATTCTGGTACTAGTTTCTTGTGCGTTATTTAAGGTTATTTCTATCTCATGGAAACTGATTTATGGGATAAAAACATTCCAGGCTTAGAACTATCTAATCTCAATCTCGTATGCAAAAATTTCAGCCAGCAATCCTTTTAGTTGTTTTGGCATGAAGTGGTAACAAACATCTATCTAGCGCCACTCGAACCGCTTTAAGTTTGTATGGAAAGCGAGAGAACAGCGATTAATTTCAATGCGTTTTGCGATTTCGTGGAGGAGGTGAACGACCTGTATTGCCACCTTATTTGGCACATAGTATAGTATCGTACATAAATAAGATGTTATGTATGTGAATGTGAATACCATACACAAAACTATGGTTCTGGTGACGTATTTTGGATGGTAAATATTTTACTTTGTTTCTAAAATGACCCGAGCCTCGATATCGGTGAGTCAATAGTATCGTCTCGTCTACAAGACGTTCTATTTTGTATAAGATACCTAATAGTTCCATTTCCGCGCGCTGTAACAAATCCCATACAAAAATAGAACATCTCCTCGTCGAAACGATACTATCGACTCACCGAACTCAGAGCTCTGTTCCTAGATTCCCATAGCCTAAACAAACATTAAAATTTGTCTGTGATAAGAAAAGATAAATACGTACCGACATGGTTGCCGAGTTTCTCATCTATGCGACCCTCTTGCGTGGCCTCGTCGACTTTGCCTAAGAAATGCTCTATCAGATCTAGTGAGTACAGGGATTGTGAGAACACCAGTCTGAAACAAAGGATAGAGGAAATGATGAGTGCTGGATAATTAACACGTTGCCGCACCAACCTTCACTGTTTTGGCACGCGTCTTCCGTCTGTTGTTTCTTTCATCAAAGGTAAAATACCAAATACTCACGTATATTTGAGGCTAGTTTTTCAACTTCTAACAATGTGTAAGCTACTTACAACTTGTCCCCAATGGCCTCGCACTGGCGCAGTATATCGAACAGCAGCACCAGCTTGTGCGAGTTCCTCAGATCCTCTAGTTCATCTTCCTCCACCATCTTGATCCACCATTCAGTTGGGTTCTCATTCTTCACTTCGAGTATGTCATCGTCTTTATCTTCTACAAGGTCTAGGTCAACTGAAATAACAATGAAATGATTTAGCAATTTAAATAACTACTAGTATCTAAAGTCAGTCCTCTAGTGAATCTGATATTCTTTATGAGCCATTATTGACCCTACCAAAATGTCCGAGTCACCGGAATAGATACAAAGAGTTTCAGTGAATACGCATCACTAGCATTGCACTGCGGGAAATCATGAGCAAAATAAGGTATGAAGACAACCTCTCTGACGCGGCGGCCGAAGGTCCGTCTGTGACGCAGGAGGTTACGGGTTTGATTCCCGCTTCGGTACAAATTTTAAACGATCTGCAGATATTTGTTCAGTGTTTTCTGTATATTTTCTATTATGTATAATAACAAAATATCTATGAAGTGTATTGTATTAAGTATATCAGTTATCTAGTGCCCATAACACAAGTTCTGCTTAGCTTGGGGCTAGATAATGCTGTATGAATTGTCTAACATTATGATTTTATTAATTTAAACCTAGACAAAACCCCCTTTATTCAATTATTTTTACACCACACATTCTTAAGCTTAGGTTGGACCAGTTTTGCCGCGCCACTATAGATAAATACTGTTATGCGTAGGACTATGCGCACGAACGTTAATGCTATTCATTGAATAAAAGGGAAAACCATAGACTTTTTATTTTCATTGAGGCCGGTGTCCACTTACTTGGATTAGCCCGAGTGGCGCGCCGCCGCGAGCCGCCCGCTTCCTTATCCTTGCCCTTGCTCTTTTTAGAAGACTTCTTCTTCTTGCTTTTCTTCCGGCTGTCGTCACTCAAATCCGAGAATTCACCCGATGAATCGTCAGATGATGACTCCTAAAATGCAACAATTGTGGTTAGTTTTGTAAATGACCTGGGGACTATTCAACTAAACTAACAAATTCATATGACAATAGTATCGTCACAGAACCACACGTTTTGGTGTTCTACCTTAGATAAAAAAAAAAGTACAGACGAAGGACGCGCGTCAAAAAAATCAAGTTTGAAATCATTCTATCAATCTCTCAATGAAAATCGCCCACACGCAGTATCTGGAGTTTCTTTAAACTAAGGATCCAACGTGGCGATTCTGTGACGATACAATAGGTTATTTTCCTACTATTACTATTTATTATTAAGAATCATAAGCTAAACTTACAGCAGGTGTGGAATCGTCATCAATAAAGTCAACAAGAGATCCTTCTGAATCCTCCTCTTCTTCTTCTTTGTCCCTCTGCAAAAAAGATCAATCGATAAATGTTTGTGGAAAATACCTAGAGAAATGCCTGGAGATGGCAAGCCAAATCGTACGGACCAATTTTTTCTGCCACTTTATGCGGGGGTGAAATGAAATCGTACAGCATGTTATCTATGACACATCCTACTAATATTTACTTATATTATAAAGAACAAAGTTTTTGAGGTTGTGAAGATGTTTGTCTGAAGGCAAAACTAAAAACACTGAATAGATCGAGCTTAACTCACATAAAGACCTGGAATAACATATAGATTACTATTTTTGGGTTCACAAAACGAGTGCGAATCTGCGGGCAGAAGGTCTAATGGTCTAAGGTATGGTCATATGACCAAGCAGGTGTGATGATGTACATTCATCATCAGCCTATATTAGTCCACCGCTGGACATTGGCCTCCCCTAATAAGCGCTATAGCGCCTGTCTTCAGCTTGACGCATCCAGCATCTGCCAGTAGTCTAGCAAATCGTCATTCCACCTGGTCGGAGGGCCACTACGTACATTGGCATAGGGGAAAGTCCATGCGAACTCAGTGTTCTTCTGAGGAGAAATAACTGTTCATCATCGTAGGATTACTGATAATGCGACGGACAGTGGTAGACGGACAGACAGATGACGTATGTAGTTCAGACCTACTGGTCTGAACTACATACGTCATCTGTGTGTACCTACTGGTAGTAAACACCTTTTAAGTAGAGAAAGACAAAGTAAGTACCTTCTTTTGCTGTAGGATCTCATAGCGATCCGAGTTATACTTTAAGACGAGCGGGTGCGTCCATATCCTCTGCAGCGATTGGAAATCGGGAAACAGGAAGCCGGAAGATTTGCCGGGAAGGGGCCTGTATTGAAAAAAAAAAAATTTTTAAGAGAGCAATTTCTTACACGATACTATTCACAAGCTGTTCGTAATTGTTTATCAGGTTTTTATGGTATTAGTAGTATGCTGTTCATGAACGTAGATTTACTTCATTTTGAGGGTTGCGGGAATTGTTTATACCAAACTAATTGGTTAGACTACAGCAGAACTCAAGTGTGAAAGTTGCCGCGCCACGCTGATAGTATCGACACGCTAATTTGGGACAATAAACCAGCGCAGTATTAGGCAATTGCTTATTACTGCATAGGAGCTGGACATGCGTTTATGAAACGGCGCAAGTGCTAAAATCTACTTTTTGCTTATTTACAAGAAAACTAACTGATTCAAGGAACCAAATAATTAGTAATAAATAACCTACGAATCAAAACCTAGGACGTTTCAATAGACCAAATTATGTGCGCAACAGTGTACTTTCATGTTTTTTTTTATCGTAATCGGGATCCCGTGAGTACTGAGATCGAAACCTGTTTTTTTTAAGTTTAGGGTCTTACCTCCGTGAGTAGTTGTCGAGATAGTGCTGGTACAGTTTGACCTGCACGTCGGTGAGCGTTATGAACAGCACATACTCGTGCTTCGGCGGGAGGAAGGGCGCCAGCACCCCGTAGTCTCGCCTCTGAAATATTCATAACCAGCTTTAGGTATCAGGTGGTCAAACAATTTAAAAGATATTACCGATAAGCTAAACAAAAGATCAATAACATTTATTTCTTTAGGCTCATGACAGTTGAAGTCAAATTTGAAACAGAAGTATTATCAAATAAGAAATGAAGTGTTAATTGATTCCCTTCACAATTTTTTTATCTACTAGTGGAAGAAGTGAAAAAGAAGACAGCTGCCTAAAGCCAAGTTGTCTTTTTTTTCTTTTTTGCTACACTCCACAGCTCGGATTTGGTGGAAAAAATCCTTTATGGTGGAACTTGACGAAAGCAGCGTGAAATTCTAATATAATAGAACCTTAAAAATACAAAAACCAGCTTTTTGTATTTTTTGGGTTCTACAAGTAATGTTGCATGGCCTATATATTAATTGTGCTTTTGTGTATCACTGTATTTGCGTGCAATAAAGATTTTTAAGATGAATATGCATAAACAAACTTCGATTCAAGAGTCGTTTGAGTATTGACATAATGTTGATCGAGTAAGAAATCTTCTTTACCGCTTACCTGAACAGCTCCATCCAGCATCTTATGCAGTACATGCGACCGGCGCTTCATGATCTTGATATCGTGGTCCGTGGAGTCAGTGTACTGCCCGTTGGTGATCGGATTCACGAAGCGATTCAAATACTCGTTGTACTTTCCGAGGAGGTTAGGCTTCACGAATTGTACCATGCAGTAGTCTGGAAATTCAAGTGTGTTTAAATTATTTAATGAAGATTTTTATATATTAATATTTTTGCCTTTAGAATTAGGTTCAAGTTCCAATGTTGACCATATGATTCGCCGACATCATGAACGTCACAGAAGAACCCTGTGTGAATCATCGCTAGCAGAACCGTGGAGGAGGAAATAATGTGGAGATCACATTATTTGATGACTTCACCCACTAATGTGAGTAAAGTCAGATCGAATGAAAGAATAATTGTTAATATAGGCAACATTACTATTAGTTTAATGTAGGTAAGTACCTAATGCAAAAAGACCCCCTTTTAAGGGACTGTCGCTCGATCCTTTTCTAAGCTTCATTTCGTTTTTGAGTTAGGGTGGGTGTGGTAGTAAACTGACAAAGATCTGACTATCTACATATTTATTTGTGAGAATCTAGAAAGTATTAAAACATGCACTCACATTCTTTGAGATTGTTCTGCAGCGGTGTCCCAGTAAGTACGATGCGGCGTAACGTCCTCACTTTGTTCATGGATTGCGAGAGGCTGGTCTTCTCGTTCTTGAGAAGGTGACCCTCGTCGCACACAACCAGATCTGGACCTGTTGAACAAACAAGATTGAACTTTAAGATTCGAAATTAACAAAATAGAACTTACCATTAATAATAATAATAATAAATTTATTCATCACAAATACATGCATCATACAACAATCATACTAACTTAAAATTATTCTTATTCTATCTAATAATCTGTTAACACTAGGTAATTATTATTGTGATCTCACTTTGATCAGAGTGACCACAAAGACAAGATAACCAGTAAGACCTACCTACCCCGTTTTAGTGGGAAAAGGGCAATCATGAGAATCATTATGATTTTATTTTAGCGTATGTACTGCTTAATCTATTTCAGTGTTGAAAGCATCTCTGAGATCTTCAAGTAACATACTAGTGTATTTTTGTTACTTGAAGCGTGCCGTTTGCGTGTTGGTAACCAGTAACCAGTTTTTGAGGAATGATATGGGGAAATACATTCACGGAGCTATAAAATTACAGCTGTGGAGTGGAACCCTAGAAGGTAAATATCTCAGACGTACCAGGTTCCACAAGAGCCTCTTGAAAATTCTTCAACAACTTCTTCTTGAATTTCTTGTTGTTGTCTGCGGAGAGGTTCCGGAACATCTCGTACCCCAGCACGCAGACTCCACCATGCTTGTACCACTCCGAGAGCTGGAACGCACGCTCGTTGTTCTGTTTGAATCTTGGAAAAAAAATAATCATTGAGTTATTATTATCTTTATGGCAAACTACCTGACCACTGCAATATTAATGCTGGACATTTTTATTACACATAGAAAACGCCCGTAACACAAGGAACCAATATCTGCAGATCGTACAATACAAACATTTGTCCCGAGGTAGGAATCGAACCCAAAACCTCATCCATCGCAGGCGGACCATAGCCCGGCGCGCCACAGAGGTCGTTAAACTCGTCCACCTTTTACTTCACTACAAAAAATATTGTAGTGAACCAAAAATCAAAGAACTAGTCCATTTCCGTAAGTTAGTTTAGCTTATTAATAATTATGTTATCTGAAATATCTGACGGGCCAAGAATTTGAATATGCACAATAGGGACTGGATTTGACCTCCCATTATACAGGGTATTCGTCGGAACGTATGCCGTAGGGTGGGGTTAACAGAGGTGGAACCGATTGTAATAGCTTGTCGACTTTTTTAACCCTGAAAAGCCTCTCGGCTAGTTTAAAGCATTTTTCTGATATTCTGACTTTTAGACTATTGTCCTACAAAAAAAAAATTACGAAATGACATGGCTTAGTAAGTTTTTATTCATCGAGTATGTTACATGTCCGTCTATACTTTTGAAAACCATATTTACGTGAGATCTAGGTACCTATACTACACTTTGCATGTCTTTAGCTGCTTTAATTATTTGCACAGATGTTGTTGTTGTATTATTGATAAAGTTTTTTTGCTATTCTAATGAGGTTATGCTTGACTTATTCCATACCTGGACAGTTCATAAACATCAATATCTTTGTCCCGCTCAGCATGCTTCAGCCACATCTTGAACTCGTTCACCCAGTTGAGGACAGTGGACAGGGGACACACCACGAGAACCCTTTCCACTTTGGTGAGGGAGCCATGTGCTAGCAATGTGTGCGTTAGAGCTACAACCTGGGAATAAAATAAATAAAAATATAATGAATAATGCTGGACAATCCACACAGCGTCATCAAGCCGACATAAGTAAAATAATATTGGTTCTACGCTTTTGGTTTGCGTTGAAGTAATTTTAATGTTAATTTTTGTATTGTGCGGCTGTGGTATTAAACATGTGAGCGGCAACCCTTATAGATAGATAGATAGATAGATTATTACTTTATTGCACCATCAACATATACAAAAAACATTTAAACATAAACTTAATACTAACTATATCTAATGGCACAATCGGCGGCCTTATCGCTAACAGCGATTTCTTCCAGGCAACCTTTGGATGGACAGAATCGGTACGTATATAGCTGACGGTGGCGTAATCGCTTATAGTGTAACACATACCTGTAAAGTTTTACCAAGACCCATACAATGTGCGAGAATGCAGCCGGAACCTTTGGCTTTCTTTATGCGCTTGACGCTTTCAAAGCAGGCATCCCACATGAACTTTATGCCGTTGGCCTGAAAAGTGAAAATTGCACGTCAAAAATGTTTTTACCTATAAAAGTGACAAGCATGCGGGACGCGACGCCTGATGGAAAGCGATCAGCCCCCCTAGCACGGGGATTGTTGTCTAGGGTAGAATAGACAATAATGACATTGCATCGCCATACATTGCGTACATTTTTGAAGTTGAAGGAATGCATTTCAAATAATACCAACTAAATAATAATAGAAACTGTGCAGAAATATTGGAAAACTCAAAAGATGGTAAATATCCCGTTATAAATGACTTTTATGTTAATAACCATGACAGTTTCAAAAGTTCTTCTGTACCTACCTGATGAGGCTTTAGTTTCTTGACCAGCCCTCGATCGACGGCTATCAGCGGTTCCTTGGTCTCCGGGTCGAAGTCAAGCACAACTCTGTCGAGCACCACTTCATCGGGTTTACCGGATTCATCGAATTGTAAGTTGTTGTACTGAAACAATGAAAGCACTAAGATAAAGATTTTACCTGGTAAGACCCAGAACATAACGGCATTGAACCTTTTTACATTCTGGGTCTTACAATAGTGTATTTCACTATATTGAGTAAAAACCTAAAAATATATGGTTGCGATAGCTTAATATGCAAAAATTTGTCGGAAAATGTCAGTTTTAGTTAATAAAATTTAGAAATACATTTAAAAATTGATTCAAATTTTTCAGTTTATTTAATTTGTTTTTAAACACCATAAAATAGTAGGCGCAATGGTGTTATGTTATACGGCTGTGTAGGCCAACTAAAAAATATCCACCGTCATCAGCAACATCGGCGCATTTGTTGAGGTACCACGCAGTTAACTGACGGATGATCTGATGTCTAAAGAAAATCGAGGTAGTCGTTAAAGTAAAATTGTCAAGCATTCATTTTTTTGTAAATTTCTCTCTTTGTTAGGGTTCCGTACCTCAAAAGACCTCCGTCTGCATTACAGCCGCTTATGCCCAATTTTTTGAAAATTTTAAGGGAATCATATGCACATAGGGTACTTCTCGTTGACCGAGAATCATGAAATTTGGCAAGAAGCAAGTCTTATAGCACAAGTAAAATAAAAAATTACTTACGAGTAGAAGTTTGTACGGGTACCTTGATGCACGAATCTAACCCGCATTTGACTTTTTTTTAAAATAAAACGTAATGTGTACTCACCATTTTTTGTCTTTCCGCAATACGTGCAACTCGCTCCTTTTCCTCGCGCGCCGCTTTCTTTGTAGCTTCTTCCAGTTGGCTTTTACCCATGACCTGGAATCCATAAAAGAATGTTGTCAAACTAGCAAAATTAAACAATGATACCACAAGTGAAAACTCTATGTTGTTCTATCTCAGATATTAAAGGTAGATAAGGGTGGAGCCTGCGGCCAAACGAGCGCAATTTTTGAGTTATATGTATAAGCCGCTTTATACAAAATTCTGATTGTGCCACACGGGGACTTAAAATAATAGTCTTTTCTATAGAAAAATCTCATTTTACGCGACTACTCAAAAAACCCTCCTTTGGCCCTAACTTTAAAGCCTAACCATAAATGTCTATTTTATGCATTGTGAAGTGTACCTTTCGGATATTCTTTCTTCCGTGTTTGTTTTTGCCTTCATTCTCAGAGTCGGAGCCTGAAGCATCGCTATCGTCAATAGTTTTAATGCGACGACGCTTTTTCTGTTTGCTGAAACAACGAAATTTGAATTTGATTAAGTACAGGGTCATTACGATGTATAACATTTCAGGATTAGGAGCAACTGACAGACTCATAATAGGCGCTTTCAGTAACGTTATTGCGATGGATAGTTCTATCAATTATAATTATTGATAGATCTAAGCTACGCAATAAATAAATGATGATGATATAAACAATACAAATAATGGGCAATATTTTTAGCATCAAATCATCCATCTTGTTCAACTGATCAAGCTATATTGACATTGCCTTTGCATGGATATTGGATAGTTTAGATATGGCTCTAAGTTGGAAATATACATTTATGAATTGTATTTCTCATCTATCAATGTATTCGAAAAACCAGACAGATGGTATTTCTATATAACAATTTAATCCAATGCGTAATATATTTGAGTTTCATTCTTTGAAGTTCAATGAACATTCTGTGACATTTTCTTTAGTCTATGCTGTGCGTCCAAGCTAGTGACCACTATACTAGATATAACATTATCAACTTACGCAGTATCAGAGGAGTCCCCCGAAACATCAGAATCGGAGCCCTTCTTCTTCCGCTTGGCTCGCTTAGCGACCGCGCTGTCATCCGAGTCTTCAAAATCGCTGAGTTTAACATCAACGTCATCGTCTTTTTTTATTTTCCGGGTGGTGCCAGACTCAGAGTCTGATGAAGCGATGGCGTTGGCCTTGCGACGCTTGGAGCTGAGCCTGATGATTAAAAAATGATAAAGCACATTATTTTTTAGGAGTTTATGGGGAAATTTTACAAGACTGTGATTAGACCTAGTGGACTGTTTGGATCTGAATGCTGGGCAACGAAAGGGAAGGATGAACGAACCTATCTTAATCATATTATATTTAGACTTAGATAGACAAATAATATTGTATTACATTTTAAGTATTAAATGAGCTTACTAGTGGTTTATTTTTCGCTTCTTCCACTAGTGGACAAAAAATTTAAGCGAACCAAATCAATAACATTTTTGTTTCTTATATTTTGATAATAATTACTATTATTAAGCTGTTTATGTATAAAATTTGACTTGTCTAAGTGCTTATTTTGTAAGCCTAAAGAAATAAAGTTATTGACTTTTGACTTTTGAAGGATATAAGGGGAGAGGAAGACCGATAAATAGATGCATGGTATATGTGAAAGAGAATATGGCTAAGAGAGGAGTAGTATAGAGATGACGGCTGATAGAAGCCAGTGGAAGAAAAGTACATGTTGTGCGGACCCCACCTGTGGGATAAGGACCGGAAGATGATGATGAGTTAAAGCACATTACTTTTTGTATTATATGGTCAACGTATATGGTGAAACAACGTAATATTTTAGTCTAATATTTTTTTCGTATCGAGCAAAGGATCGTGCTGCCTGCCTGATAGAAAGCTGTTACTGCAGCGAATGGATGCCTTATATTCATAATTATCTTCTTCCATTGTTTTATTATACGAAGTAATATCAGAGACAGTACATTACATTCGTGTTGCCGACCTTTTAAATTTCTTAGAATAGAACCTTGTTTTGAAGCATAAAAGAGCTCTTACGCGAAAACCTGGGCATGGGAGATAAATAAATAAATAATGCCGGAAAATTCACACAGCATCATCTAGTCCCAAGCTAAGCAGAGCTTGTGTTATGGGTACTAGATGACTGATAAACATAATACAATACATTACATAGATAGATATTTTTATTATACATAGAAATATCCAGACCACCCGGAACAAATATTTGTAGATGGTACAAATATTTGTCCCAGGGTAGGAATCGAACTCGCAACCTCTTGCGTCGCAGGTGGACCTTCGCCCACTGCGCCACAGAGGTCGTCCTCGACCAGATATCATAGAAGATAAATTCCGCCAATGTACCCGTCCGTCCGTCTACTATTTGTCAGTCTTTCTTTTATTTTATTCCCCCAAATCCATAAAAATAAGAACTTACTGTCCTCCGTCAGACTCGTCGTGCATTTCTTCCTGTAACCAAAAATATAAAAGTTGCAATAAGAAATTGTAGGCAGTTATGTAGGAACCTCCTCTATGCTGGATTTAACATCAAGGTACATATTAGGCGCTAAACATAGGAAGCTATAGGTACACGGTTTTAGAATCAAAGATATTTTATATCAACAAAGACGTTTATATGAATGAAATCCTAGCACAAGAGAAAACAACAAGGTAACAGCACGGTAATCTATCTAAAGCCTTTAGCAACGCATAATTGCACACGCGCAGCAATAAAGATTCATAGTCGAGTGTAAAAATGGATGAGAGAAGAATTAAATGATGGTTTCTTAAGGCGATACACCGACCAAAACTAGCGCCGCCACCTATTTTGTCTTATTTTTACATAGAACAAAGGAAATTTCGATAATTTCATTGGACAGTTTGTGATACCTACCTATTCTAAGCTTTTTTGTTAATGCCTCTGGAATAGTTTTATTTTGTATAGATTAGGCAGAGATACGAAATTGCCCTTTGTGACCACCAAACTCTATTATCGCATCTCTGCCTCAACTATACAAAATAAAACGACTTATTACAGATTTTAAAAAAGGTTATAATAGTTATCACAAACTGCCCAATGAAATTTTCGAAATTTCCTTTGTTCAACTTTATAATAACATGATAAAATAGGTGGCGGCGCTATTTGATTCTGCGATTAACTCCGATGATACCGTCGTAAAATATTTTCCACCAACATTTAATTGGTATTGTGATCACTTTGTTTACAAGTGTAGGCACAGGCACTAAACCATTTACCATTTCACAACTTTTGAGCGCATAATTCACATCGTCATAATTCATACACAGGAACGTCATTTCATTTTAAACATGGTAGGTACATAATGGTAGGTGGTTATGTGACAAAAATAGGTAGTAGGTGGTAAAGGGTTAATAGGGTACAACGTTTGTGTGTACGTTACGTACCTTGTTAGATATAGAAGAATCACTGTCTTCCAACAATTCATCTTTTGCAATGCTATGCTGCAGCCCTCCATTGAATCCCGATATGGTCACTGATGGGAGATCTGAAAGAGTTACTTTGAGATTACATCCACTTTTTATACGTGCGGATAGAATGTCCCAACGGGCCAACATTGACTGCAGTGGGACAGTTTTTAAAAGGCAGGTTGAGTGTTTGACCACCATTTCACTTTATTTACACTGGCGATTTGCGAGCGATTTCAAAGCGACGCGATTACGCAGCGAGCTCCTAGCGAGATTGCAGCGAGCACGCCGCCGCCGCCGCCGCGAGCACGCAGCGAGAACCTACAGACTAACGTCAAACTGTCCGGCGGTAAGATATTGATTTATTGAAGAAAAAAAATATCGTGACATTGAGAAAATTTGTGAGTATTTTATATACGAAATCAAAGATAACACATGCGGATTGTATTTTTAAAAAGTTATTCAGTCCTAATACTTTCCATCGCTGAGTAAATATTCACGGACTCCGAGAATGCACTCTTCTGAGAAAACAAATGCAGGAAGTCAGAGTAATCTGATATAGGGTTGGGGGAGCTAGATTCCACTGTTAAATTAACCTATCACGTGTCTTGTTGAAAAAATTTCATGGAATATGTATAGTAGGCACACTAGGCACCTTATTCGGTGGTATGTCAAATAATTGTATTGTAAGCTTTTTCTTGCCTATGCTATGAATACTGAGCCCTTATTTATCATAACGAATGCATTGTATGAGCGACTAAGGTACCTAACCTACCTTCTATCGTTAGATTATTGTTTATAAGGTAATCTCGGTATAAGGTAATCTCGTACAACGTTTCGACGTGTACCTAAATTATTTTACTAATAATTTTTGTCTCTGGCACAGAACTACTGGTCCGTTTTAGAAAATTCTCTCACTAACAGAAAACTACAGTACCCCTAAGTAACACATGGGCTTTGTTTATTCAGGTACCGGGTTCTGCGAGCAGAAACTGGTAGATAGAGCTAAGAAGGAAAAGCTAAGTATTCAAGACTCTTTTTCCAAGTCTACTATAAATGCGCGCGAATCCGGGCGCAGAATGTAATTTCATATTACCTTCATCATCGTCAGCGCCCTCGTCGTTCGACGCGGCATCAGAGCTGGACTCAGCTTTGAGAATCTCCTCTCCAATTATAGCAGTCGGTTTAGCAGACATTTTAATTTTCGCAGTTGAATTTGAGCTCTGAGTTTCATCGTCCGTAGCGTCAGAGTTTCGCCGATGCGACGAGTACAATGGTTTCAGGTTCGTTAGCCTAGAAAAAAATGTTTTAGTCTAAGAGTGACTTCCAGTGGGCCTAGCACGGGCATTGTTGTCTAGGGCAGAATAGAGAAAAAATACGTCATATCGTCATCGAATGCATAAAATATTTGAAACGCATACCTTTAACTTCAATAATTTACGCAATGTATGGCAATGCGATGTCATTTTTCTCTATTCTACCCTAGACAACAAACCTCTTTTTTAGAGTTGAATGAGCTATCTTCCAAGATTCAGAATCCATTGCAACTGGATGCAAATAATAATTTCTTTTACCGATTCAGTGCGGAAGATGCCGGAAGGGCGCCATAAAAATATTTTCCGTCGGGTGTATCGGGGCACCAGAACGAAGTCAAAATTCGTACACTTAGGTATAACTCTGTCAAAATGGCATTATTTAAAAGTTTATTTTAAACAAAAGTGTCTTAATTTGTCATGAAGACCTGCAGCGTTCGTTTGTGGATAGGTATTGCGAGAATTCAAAGACTTCAGGGATTATTAACCTTTTCGTAAAAGCGGATTGTCGTGCGGGTGCGGATGGCACCATAAATATCTTTTGCATCGGGCGTATGGCAAAATCTGTACCCTTTAAACAGTTAAAATGGCATTTTAAACGGTTTTTTTTAAATAGTGAGTCTGCACTTACATGCTTAAATGATTTTGTTTTTAATTTTAAACTCTGAAAACGCTGTCGGCCATGTTGTGACATCATAGGACTCGAAAGCAAATTTCATGTTGGATTATATAAGAGTAAAATACGCTATGTAGGTATGTAGTATTTAGCCCCTAGTCTGTGCTGTGACACTGCCTCATGAAAATTTGCCAAATACAATAGGCTACTTGACTACTACTGGGAAATAATCGTAACATATTGTGTGATAAAAAATAATGCACTGTAATTAATATTTCGTTAAGGGTATTATTAGGCATTTTCTTTGTATTTTTTTGTATAGCCTATTGTTTGTTTTCGACCCTTATTACGTCACAACACAGATTTTGTAGATTAAAATGGCTTACAGCGTTTTCGCCCGCTTACGAAAAGTGCATTTCAAATAAAATTTCGTGTTACCCTAAAAAAAATCGGTTGTATGTTTTTACCCCATTAATCATTTATGACCTACTTTAAAAAAAAAGAGTCAACTGGTCTATTCTGTCAATGAAACTCAATATATCTCAAAACCATAATATTTACCCGTCTATATCTTTATCTTTGGGATCCTGTGCATCTGAACTGAGGCTGCTGCCAGGCTTCGACTTAGAGCGGACCATCTGAAATTGTCACATTTCACCTTGATATAAAACTATATTTTGTCAAAATATAATGTTTTTAGTAAATAAAGATTTACCTAGTACTTCAAAACCTGGATTTGAATATTTAACTTGACTTCTCAGTACTACCTAACACTACTAATGAAAAGACAGATTCTTAGTTAATTTGTATATTTAACAACTAACAAGTTGCTATGAATATAAATCTTTTGTAGTGTTAAACTTATATCTCTATTTTCATTATAGACATTCTAACGGCAATAACATAAGTGACTATGACTATCCACTGTTGTACTTTACTTACTTAGAACCTAAGCTTTATCTTCGACAATAAAGTCAATAAAGGTCAACCTTAAGTTAAGGCTCTATTTACAATTACATTTATCGACATTCACAATCAAATACAACATTTAAGGAACTGACGACAATGGACATGAATTCTGTTTTAGTGAAAATTTATAGATATGAAATAAAAGTTATGCCTTTCATGACCTAACCTTGCTACTACTGGATGAAGATTTCGTATCATCAATGGAATTGCTTTTCTTTTCTTCGTCACTGTCAGAGCTTACAACATTGTGGTAGGTTTTCTTCCTTTTAGTTTTCTTTTTGAATAAATTTGAACTGTGTGATTTTTTCTTTTTAACTTTCAGAGGGATGTCTTCTGAAGAACTAGATGAATCTTTTGAACTACCCTGCATGTTGTTTGGTTTTAATTTATTTTCATCATCTGACACACTTTCAAGTAATGTTTTTTTTATAACATTTAATTTGTTCCTAAGCTGTTCATCTTCAGCCTCCGAACTAGATGAGTACCTCAATAATTCATGCTTAGCCTGGACACTTTCATGGATTCGCTTCTTTTGTGACTGGGGTGTACTAGCTGGTTTTCTCTGGCTAAGTGGAGTTTCAGTTTCATCATTTGAAGAATCATTTAAAAGGGATTTTTTTGCATTTCTTTGTTTTTCTGGTGTTTGGAGAAGTGGTACTATGTCAACATTATCTGAATTATGTTTCAGTTCATCTTTTTCAGTACAGTTTTTATCAGCAGTGATATTCTCATTTTTAGAAATAGGTTCAGATTCGTTTTTTTTTATTTGTTCTGTTTTATCATCAGAATCTAAATTATTTTGTAAATCATTTAAGAATGCTTCACCATCACTAAGTTTGCTTGTATCAGAAACATTTTCATTGGTTTGGTGATCTTTATTTCCATTAATTTGTGTATGCTCTTTTTTCTCAGCACTATCCTCATTTTGATCCGAGTCAGAATCAAGAAGAGCATTTTTTATTCTTTTTAATGTATTTATGGTAGTAACAGATGCCTTTTTGTTTGATTCTGAAATGGTATCAAATTCACTGTCAGAGTCTGATTCATTGAGTAATGATTTTTTTACTTTAATAGTCTCAGCTATCAGTTGTTCATCCTCAGAGTCATTGTCCTTTGATGTTTCAATTGATTTATTTGTGTTCTTTTCCAGGGAAATCTCAGTATCTGGGAATGTTTTAGTTTTATTTTCAGTTATATCACATATTGTCTCTCCTTCCTTGACAACTTTTTTTATTTTATTTGTGTTCAGAAACTCTGTACTCAATTCCGGTAGTCGAGTGACGTGAATTGAAAATTCTTTAGACTTAAATTCGCTGACTTCTTTTATCTTAGCAGCCCTAAATTCATCATTGTATCTCTTTGATGTTAGTAACATTTTGTTTTTTTTATTGACATCAAATTCCTTCTTTTTTTTGACAAATGTTTTAACTTTTGGTGTATCTAGCAAGTCATCATCCTTTACCATGTGAGGTTTCAATAATTTGGTTAGACTAACACATTTTATCATCGGTTTTCTAATAGAATCATTTTCAATATTTTTATCCATGACACTTTTAACCTCAATATTTTTATCTTTGTTGCTGGTTTCTGTTGAATTTTCATCATGAGAACCAATATTATGATCATTGTCTTGGTTTGTTTTCCTTCTTTTGGGGTCTCGTTTGATATCAGAGTTCTCTGCTTCTTGTTCAACATCACTGGCTTTTTTGTTATTGTTGTCATTTGGTTTTTCTTTTTGATCCATATCAGAAGCCTCAGAGTCTGTATATATGCTCTTGTAAACAGATTTACTGTTTCTCCTGGTGTTTTCAATGGAATTACTTGGGTTTTTGTTTTTCAAGGCAATACAGTCAACATCATTTTCTAGTTGTGCATTGTTTGGTTTTTGGTGTTCCTTTCTCTGTCTATACAATTTACAATCATGGTAAACTGGATATTTATCGATCATTGATAGTGTCATTTTCCTGGCCAGAACCTTCACTGATTTGTAGTGTTTCAGTGAAATCTTGGTTTTAATTTTTAGTTTACGAGATTTGTAATCTATGTAATGATAATTGGGTTTATCATATTTTTTACCAGTTTGTGAGTTAGATTTCCCGCCAATGCCTGATGACGATTGAGAAATGTCAATTTGATCCAATATTTTGCGTACACCGGCTTCTACATTAGCAAGGGATTTTTTGGAAAGCTCACAAATAAGTAGGACTTTATCCGCCGCTTTCTGCACAGCAATGACATTGTTTAGTTTGTCTTTTCTCTTATCCTTTAGAGTTTCGGATCGAGTTCGAAGATTCGACCCAAGCTTTGATAAATAATCCATAGCTTGACACAACACATCTTTCACAGGGAATTCGTCCGCCATTTTCCAAACACTATTTTACGGCGCTGTTTTATCAATTCGTGATCCAGTTTAGAACGTTACTTGTTGGAAATTGAAACGTCTAAATAATGACATTACTAACTTTGCATTTATAAAATTTCAAATTAACTTTCAACTCAACTATTCCGAACGAAAATGAACGAGCAAGCGATTCGAAAGCACAATATAAAAAAACCATAGACAAAAATAAAAACGTTCCTTTTTTTACAATGGACGAAATGAACGACCTATCGGATTCCATCAGTGTAATGGAAATGTTTACGTATAAAAAAAGTAATACTTTTTGGGATTTCGGAACAAATATTGTATTTATTTATTCATCTATTCTGGTTTTTAAATTTTTCATGATAAATTATAATACGATTGAATAGAAAGCAACAAAACTTGAAATGGAACGCATTGAACGACCACTCTTCGTAATTTAGTCGTCTAACAATCAATATACATAAATACGCTACAGAAAATAGCGGCAACTAAACACACAAATTATGTATTACAGCGTTGATTCTCAGGAATGCTTCTAATATCTAAACCTATAGCTTATCTTATTCTTAGCGTAAACGTCAGTACAGATCATTTTATGCGTCACTATGGTGTATCCAAGAGCTTCATAAAAAAAGGACTGTGGCAATAGTTTTTTGTACTCACCATTCATGTAAATGGCTGATCCAGCGTTTTACTGAGTCCTACAAAACAAATAGTTTCAATTTTGGATACCGCACATGATAATACACTCTTTTCACTGATTACACGTGAAAAATAGACACATAATTGCACTAGACGACCGAAAAATCGGCAATTTACGCAAGGTAGGTAAACTATCCAAAACAGTCGTGAAAAAGAGACCATAGACAATAATTAATGAGTGGATGAGTTGACTCAAAGACTTGCAGAGAAAAGTCAAATAAGTACTTTTTTATTTCAGGAGTGAACAGAAAAGAGGTGTCGCATGTCGATCCGTGTCGGTCTTTCTTGAATTAGTAGAATAAACATGGTGAGATGTATAGGGATGTCCAACGAAAACAAAACCATGAGAGTTAAGGAAAAGTGAAAGGAGTCATGACCTCGATTTATAAAACAAAAACTGCTGATAAAATATATAATATATAAAAAACGAATATGTTTTACTATTATGGTTTACAAAATTAATGGAGATTAAATAAGCACATAACAATATACCCACCCTACTAATTAAACAGTTTTAAACGAGGATAAACTATTACAGGCTAAGTAGTGAGATGCCCTCTGCTGATGATGACGATGATTCATTGTTAATGGCAATATGAGTCAGGTAAGATTCTTTTCTGACAGTGTCAAGTAATGGAAAGAATTGTAAAATTCAGCTTAAATCTATGAAATATCAAATTACGAAGATTGTGTAATATTTTCACCAAAGCCTAGTTCGTTATCTAGCGGGTGCACCACGGTTGGTTGGTATGCCATGCCATGCACCCCAAATACCCTGCCCTCTGAGTAAAATAAATAAATAAAAATAAAAATCTTTTATTTCGGACAACACAATGGATCCATAGTTTGTTAGTACTTACAAAATCTTATCACTAGGGTTAGTTAATTTACACTCAATATAATATCTAGAATATATTAAAGATTAGATCACCCTCCGCACGAAGCAATGCCATGTGGGAGAGTTGATCCTACCGGCTATTGTTTTTAGGATGGTGTTGGGGCTGCCACGCAGCCTGCGCATCAGGGACGCTGTCTTTTTACGGAGTATGGCAGCAAAGCCATCTGTTTCGTATTCTGCAAACATCCCTGATGCACTGCAGAAACGCGGCAGTCCCAGCATCATCCTAAAAACATTATTATATTGTACTCGTAGGGTCTCTAAGCACCGTTTGGTATAGTTGACCCATAGGTTCCCGGTGTAGAAGCTTTGGCAGTACGCTTTAAAAAGCGTTACTTTAACCTCTTCTGTACACCGGGAAAACCTACGGATCAACATGTTACCCCTCACCGCTAGAGCCCTACGTTCTCTTTCAATATCAACATTGTCTTTAAGGTCGTCGGTAACAAAATGCCCAAGATATTTAAATGATGTGACTCTATTGATGTTCATGCCGTTAAGGGTTATCTCTGGGAATTCTTTGAGATTATTACCGGTGGCCTTAAAGACAATATATTCACATTTTTTTAAATTATACCGAAGGCCATGAGACACAGCGTATGCAGCACAGACCCTCAGCATCTCTTCTACTGATCTCGCTGTCGGACCCAGCAGCACCATGTCGTCCGCGTAGCTGATGTTGTTTATACAAACACCATCAACACGACAGCCGACACGCAGGTCGCTGAGCCCCACAATGAGATCATTTACATACAGGTTGAAGAGCGAGGGAGAGCTCACCCCCCCCCCCTGTCTCACCCCGCACTCCAACCCGTATGCGTCAGAGAGGGCATTTGACCACTTAACTACATTAGTTTGGTGCCCGTACCAATAGCGAAACATTTTCAGCACGTCCGGCGGCACACCCCTGTCTCTCAGCTTTCCCCAAAGCACATCGTAACTAACAAGGTCAAATGCCTTGGAGAGGTCGAGAAAACAGGCGTACACCGGCGTGCGGCGACTAGTGTAATATTGGACAGTATGCTTGAGTGCTAATATTGCGCTTTCTGTGGATAGTCCGGGTCTAAACCCGAACTGTGCGTCACGTAGCTTCAAGTAGTCTTGTAGAATAGAATCAAGCATACTGTCCAATACCTTCGCTATTGTTGTGGCAAGAGAGATTGGTCGGTAGTTCCCTTTGTCCGATATGTCTCCTGTCCTGCTCTTCACAATCGGTACGACTACCGTCTTCATAAGGTCAGCCGGTAGGTACGCATGACTAAGACACATTGTGAAGAACATGGAGAGGAGACCGGGCAAGTGGTTCCCCGCGTGTTTAAGATGTTCGATACTGAGCCCATCATGCCCAGGGGACTTGGGCCAGGAGGCGTAAAGTTTTAGACGCAGACAGACTGTTGTTTGCAAGACATGCGCAAAACAGTACTCTGCAATGAAATGCTTTATAACATCATGACATTTCATAACGCGTCACTATGGCATGTTATCAGTACACAGTACTCTAAACATGGCCTGACATGACGCGCTATGCTAAGTAATACAAACGGCCTGCTTTATCTTTTAAGCGTAGGTACTGAATGTTCTGTTCGGTTTAGATGTAATGTAATAACAATAGACAGACTTTTCACTATTATATTATCATAATAATTCTATAAACGAGCAATTCTTCTTGTCAGTACATAATATGTATGTGTATGGATGCGGCAAGCTGAAGACAGGGCGCTATGGCGCTCATTAGGGGAGGCCTATGTCCAGTAGTGGACTGATATAGGCTGATGATGTTGATGATGATGATGTAGGTATGTACATTCTCAAACTAATGGAAAGTCTTTATTAACATAGAAAATTACAATCACATAATAGAATTAAATTAAAACTAGTACTTATTTACAATTGAGCTAACTGCAGATTGTTGTGAACAATCTACAGGTAGCTCAACTGATCTATATAATACCAGTAGGAAGCGTGCCCAAGACGCTGGCTGCATTGCACCTTAAAGATATTTTGTTTTGATCGTTTTTAATTTATTAAAAGTAAGAAGTGTGCTTTGTTTCATAAATTACTAATACCTATTGTATAGTAATTTATGAACAGAGCATACACAAATGAAAAAACAGGGATCCCCTAATGAGCGCCATAGCGCCCTGTCTTTACCATACCTTTACCTCTATTTGCGCTTTATGGCGCAGTCTGTGGCGAAGTTCACTCGTCGAGTCGAGATTTAAAGATGCGCAACTGCGAATGATCTGACTAGTCGAATGATCTACAACTACTAATTTACTCATTTGACTTGAATATTAGTAATAATCTACCTTCGATCAAAAATTTCCGGGAGGCCGCGAACTACCTATTTTTGATCGAAGTAATCTACATAATCTTCCAAGTCAAATGAAAACTTCTAATTAGTAATTACTAATGGCTCTACGAATTGATCATTAATGGCTCCGATTCGACTTTGTTAGTCGATCTGTGATTTTGAGTGATTGAATTATTCACCGCTTCTGCGAGGATTGAACGTAACGGATTAGCAACGTTTAATTTTATCATTCGTTTGATGTTTGTGGTATTTTATAATTTTTTGTTATTTTTGTACAATTTATAATTTTTTCATGTTAGTTTTATTTGATTTTTAGTTTAACATAATATTAGGTACATCCACTCGTTAGGTATTTTTGAATTACTCATTTACTAACTTTGACTTGTGAAGCGTTGTGTTGTGTGGCGACAGCAAAAAACCTGGAGTCCAACGAAGTGTACTCGACTTTACTATCCACGTCGAATAACGAATTGAGACCGACTCTGGCAGTCGAACGACTCGCGATTAATAACCAAATTAGTTACTTATTTGCTCTAGTCATTCGAATGATTTGTGTAGTTTAATAATTCTAATGAAATCATTCACAGTCGCGCATCTTTCGTCGAGATGCATAACACCGCTAAAGCTAGGTTCATCTTCGTTTCTAAGTCGACATAGTTTAACGGAGAACATTAATTATTTAACCGAGGGATATGTCCTGTCCACCTCTCGTGGCGTGCGCGCGCGACAAGCAGGGATGTCAGACGTACCATAATTATGGTACACGTACCATAATCCAGGTCTTCGTACCATGTACCATAGTACTTCTATTATGGTACGCAAATGTGCCATAATTTTCAATCATCAAAATTATTTTGTCATGTAATGGAACGAACGAAAGAAACGTTTCGTTTCCGCTGCTAAGCACTACTCTGTACGTTTATGATCTGTGCTATGAAGCCTTACTCTTTATCTCATAAGAATAATTTTACAGTCGATGTATTATGCGTAGAATGAAACGGCCTCTTTAGGTAACGTTTGACGTTGACTGAACTGGTGCGAGAGAGATGGAGAATAGCCAATACAAGTTGTGTATGTTGCATCTCTCTCGCGAACCTTCGGTTTATGATATCTTGTTGCGTCGCTCGTTATCCCGAGTTTATATACCTTTCTACTTAGCTAGCCATGTTTCTAGAAAAAACTGTAACATTAACTCAAACCAATTAATAACCGTGTCAGACTTTTAGAAACCGTACCTTAATTTTCTGAAAAGTACCATATTTTTGACAGACCGATGTCATAATTTCTGAGTCGGCATCTAACATCCCTGGCGACCTTAGAGTATACCTAGAGATGGCATACCTACGAAAAAAACGTGTATACCTAAACTTACCTAGAAACTAAAATGGCTCCTTTCCGTAGTGCTGCCCTTTTGTACCTCGATATTTTTATCGAAACAAGTATTTTTGTGACGATATTTTAGCAGTTTCGTAGTGATTTTATTGTTTTCACCACGATTATGAAACAGAATTCTATAATCATATAGTCATAGAATGCTTTAATTAGAGATACAAAGTATGTGAATGCACGTACCCAACTATGGCTCGACCGCGCTCATGAGACGCAACCACTGAGAAGTTAAGAAAATGAGCTATTATAACAATGGTAATTTTTTCATGTATTTTCCGAGTCAAGACTCTTGCGTTTAGACACGTGCCAGACCTCCTTAGAATTAAAGATCAAAGTTCACCAAACCAGTTTATTGAACAGTCTGCAGTTAGCTCATTTGTTTCAATTGTAGGTAAATACTAGTTCTAATTTGTTTATACTATTTGATTCAAATTTTCTTTGTTAATAAACGTTGTGTTCATTTAAGAAAAAAAGGTACCTACTGAAATGAAACAACAAGCTACTTAATTGCAAAATATATTGTTTGTATGCAACAGTGATTTGTGAGATAGTATATTTATATTTGTATAACAATATGTATCAAAGTTCACCAAACCAGTTTATTGAACAGTCTGCAGTTAGCTCATTTGTTTCAATTGTAGGTAAATACTAGTTCTAATTTGTTTATACTATTTGATTCAAATTTTCTTTGTTAATAAACGTTGTGTTCATTTAAGAAAAAAAGGTACCTACTGAAATGAAACAACAAGCTACTTAATTGCAAAATATATTGTTTGTATGCAACAGTGATTTGTGAGATAGTATATTTATATTTGTATAACAATATGGGTATCTTTTTGTGATTTATATTATTATTATAATATAAATCACAATAAGATAGACACCACATTTTATAAGCAATTCAACAAGTCTCATTCATTTATTATATTATATCACAAATTTAACACAGACTCCTACATTTTTAATTAAACAAGCAATGTAATCCGTCTTATTCATTTACAGTATAAATCAAAAATTTAACACAGACGCCACCTGTATTTTCGATTGTAGAAGCAATGCAACAGTCTCATTCATTTACACATTTGCAATATACCTACCTAATTCAAAAATTCAACTAATACTACACCTAAATTTTCAATTTTACAAGTACCTAATGTAATCAGTCTCATTCATTTACAGTATAAATCTCAAATTTACATTATTTCTATTAAAGTACTGGATCGCGCTGGCACTAGTGGCTGAAACAAACATGAAGAATAAATTTATAATGCAACATTATTTGTCAGCCTACAATTATAGACTCTAGAAAGGTACTGAGTAGTTCAACTTTGAAAAAAAATCTAAAATCTTAAAGAAATTCTAAAAAAAAAGGTGGGCGAAGGTCTGCCTGCGTTGCAGGCAGAACTTCGCCCACCGTGCCACATCGTTTGCGAAAAAACTTTATTTTGCATGGAAATAATTTGCTAAGGGAGGATTTATGGAAATGTACATTTTAGAGGGGATTTGAAGTATTTAATATTACTTTGGGTCAGATTTATTTACTTAAAACTTAATATTCATTAATATCAAAATTTAAGCCCTTTGGAAAATAAAGGTAGTCAAGTTAATGCATATATGCATTACTTTGCAATAGAAGTTTGTGGGAGTAAGGTCAAGTAAAATACTTACTAAAAAGATTCGTGACGGTACGGCATCCTCTCGCAGTCTTGTTATTTAAAGTTCGATTGAAGCAAGTTTCTTCAAAATGAAGAGAACGAACGAAAATATCTTTCGTACCAAACTTCAAATTTTCTACTCCAATTGAGTCCAGCCACTTTTTCTTTTACCGTAATTTTCGGGTAACCTAGAACGTAAAAAACCAGTTGAAAATTAATACACTACAATTTACACTTGAAAACATCGATACCTATGAAAAATGCCTTGAAGGACAACACTATCGCCAAACAAACAGTTTCATGTTTTCTTTAATTACACTTAAAACTTACAAAAATAAGCTACATTCGGTATGAATTTTATGTAAACTATTCCTATGAAAGCCAACACATAAGGTATTTATTGTATTATTTGGTAATTTAGCAAAATAAGAATACGTACCGGTGTAATGTTATGTTTGGACGATTTTCACTTGTTTTTAAGCCGCAACCTACCAAACTGCTGTTTGGCATCTTCCTATTAGCTTTCTTTCGCTTACTATATAAGTATTCACATGAAAAAGTCCCGAACTCAAATAATTTTAGCATTTTTACTGTAAATGCAACTCTCGTTGACAGTTTACATACCTGAAAGTTAAATGGCGAACCGGCCTCAATCATGCTTTGCTATGACGTCACGTTTCAATGTTGCCAAAAATAGGTTTCGCACATTATATTGATGTCTCTTTTTACATTGGTTATTGTAGGTAAGATAAAACGAGATAGCTATAAGTTTATGAGTACAATATCGATTTAGATCATATTTGTATAACCGAAAGTTCCTATAGAACAATACGCCGTCTCTATATACCTATACTCTAAGCTGGCGACAAGTGAGTGTGTGTGCGTTACCGCCATTAGCTCTCACTGTCAATGTCACTAAATAAAATTCAACATTTAGAAAAACTCGTAAGAGTAGTTTCGCGATCAAATATTGTGTAATCAATCATGCTTTCAAGAATTGCTTTGAGGGGCAAGCTGCCTAGACCAGCTTTACGGTTTTATAGTGAAGGC
This sequence comes from Eupithecia exiguata, assembly GCA_947086465.1. NCBI lineage: Eukaryota > Metazoa > Arthropoda > Insecta > Lepidoptera > Geometridae > Eupithecia > Eupithecia exiguata. The sequence continues at coordinate 9,217,255 of OX352240.1, read as the reverse complement.
CCTGGTCAAAGTTCGAGCTCATCTTCACCTTCACCGGCAACCGCGAATGATAATGTGACTGGCCTGAGCGATGCTTGCATACATCCAGCAGCCCAGCCTGTGGGCCCTAATGTGCAGCCAAACAAGAGTGGAGCCTACAAAGTTCCCGAATACTTCTGCTATGACAGCACAACTTACTTTGAAGCTGAAGTTGAAATGGCTAAATACAGGCTGCCCCAACCTTCTGCACTGAACAGAATTGAATCCTAAATGTGGACCTATTTAAAAAATGTTGCTCTGAAATAAACTTGTTAATTATCTCGTGTGAAATAATAATTTCAATTAGACTATGTTACCTACATTGTTGACACAGAATTGTATCTTTTTTGTAGAAACAGCATTAAAATTACTAGAAATTATAGTTTTTAGACAATTAGGTAAAATGTTGCATGAAAATAATAATGTTCAAATATATTGTTAATGAATTTTTCAATGTATTTTGATTACATTTCCAAGCCTTTTAGAGACAAAATGGAAGATATGGGTCTTTAGATCAGCCCCTGTGACTCCCTTAGTATCCAATAATGCCATAAAACTGCCACTTAAAGTTGGCTACAAGAAAAGAATTACTTAATAAAAAACATTTGTGAATTATGTACTTTAATTTATTTGAATATTAGCCCATACAATATACATACCTACAACTAATTAACACAAAATGCAATATTTTAAAAGTGAAGAATATCTTTAGACACTTAATTCTCTCAGTACAATATAACCACAAATGCACTAAATAGCAACTGAAGTAGCACCGCTGATAATGACAGCAGCTTCATCAGGGGTAAGAGCGGTCGCCGGCTCCAGGCCATCAGCGCACACACTCTCGCCCTCATGTTACTTCTTTTTGGTCAGCTTTTCTGACAAGTCATCAAAGGTAGGATCCTGAAGGTTGATCATCAAGCTGTTGCCAGGAAGGAATACACGGTTCTGGGATTGAGCAAGCATTCTGGAAATGCTTTGGGCTGCACGGATTTTGCGGAGCTTCAGATAACCAGGATTCATGCCCATGGCTTTACCCAACATCTCTGCAGCTTCTGCCTCTCCCTCAGCTTGTACAATCTTTTGCTGACGCTCTTGCTTAGCTCTTTCTACAACGAAAGCAGCACGTTGAGCCTCCTGCTGTGCGACTTGTTTGGCCTCAACAGCAGCAGTATATTCCTTGCCAAAACTCAGCTCAGTAAGAGAAACATCATCTAATATGATGTTGAAATCAGCCGCACGCTCAACCAACTCCCTTCTGATAAGGAGAGACACTTGCTGACGCTGTGTGATGAGTTGTGAAGCATTAAACTTGGCCACTACAGACTTTAGTACTTCATTACAGATGGATGGTAGTACTTTCTCATCGTAATCAGTGCCAAGCTGCCTGTACATAATGGAAAGGTTGTTAGCATCAGGGCGTGAAAGGACTCTCAATGAGATGTTTACCATTTGCAGGTCCTTGGAACCAGTAGGAGAAGAGATTTTGCGAGGTCGAGATCTGATGTCGTATATGATGGGATATTGAAACCAAGGAAAGCGGAAGTGCATTCCTTCAGTCATGACGTGTTGTTGCACTCCTCCTATCCTATTAAACATGATAGCACGGTGACCACCCTCCACGGTAAATACAGCTTGAGAAACAGCATACGCCGCCGCACCCACGACCGCCGCAACTTTCAATCCGATTCCGAGTCCAGGAGGCCCACCTTTCGCAAATTTTCCTGCCATGTCGTTGATCTTACTTTGTGCCATGGTTGATAGCCAAAATAGTTAGGATTACACAGTTTAGGAGCAGGTTTTTCACTATTTTCTAACCTATAATCGGTAGGTAATGGATATTCTACAAAATTGTGCAATATTTAGTCAGAGACAAAACTTTATTTTTTAACCACAGATGTACTATTCATCCTTGCTAATAATGAACGGGTCCGAGCGGCGGCCCATTGATCTTACCGAAGGGGATCTCTTTTTTCATTGGTTGTGGTGTGTGTCGAGTCGGCCTTAGGTGTCGACTATCCGAAGTTAAGGTTGGGTGTGAACGTAGGGTTAGATAGTACCATAGAGAGCGTGTTCACCCTTTGATCAAGTAGACACGAGTGAGAACAACATAGACTTGTCAAATGAATTGTGAGAACCAGCTGTATGATCTGTCGTTGGGAGTTTACGAGTTAGATTTTATTTTTCTTGAAGGAAAAATGGTGTAATGTGCCATCAAGTTTTATAAAAATGATAGCAGGATGGAGACTGGACTAAATGACCGACTAAACGGAACTGCTTTATTACACGTGCAAAGTCGAGGCCAGTTGCTAGCATTTAGTCTAATGTTATTTTTAAACATACTTCTTGCCATTGGACGTACCTTTGCTCACGTGGTATCTGGATATATCGTACCCAGCTTATGTCACTCAAAGATAATGTAGGTACCTAGCTATACTTTAAGGTACATTACCTATTAATTGGACTAGTAGTTTCGGAAATACTAGATAACTTCTACCTTAGTACCTACCTAAAACCTATAACTGGTTGTTTAAATATTTTCCTCTCTTTCAGATTTCCAAAAAGACCGTAAACTTACGAAAAAGTGGATCGACGAGTTCGACGATGCCATAAAAAGAACATATTGGGAACCCAACATTTGGACTAGGATTTATGATTGGCTTTTCTATTGTTTCTTTTCATAGAAATAAAGATTTTGTTTACCCATAACTTGATTTTAATTTAGATTTTCTAATGGATTAGCTTTTGCTAACTAAGTTTTTTTATAGTTAGTGTATTGTATGTCGGAGAGGACAAACTATTGAGACCATAGTTTTTTAAGACTTACCATGTACCTACTCAAATTCACAAAAGTTTAATACTATCTATTTTATCGACATATTTTGCGCATATATTTGCCCATCCTTATCCGTTGCAGTTGTCATGTCATGACGTTCTCCTGGCTACGCTGACCATAGAGAGCGTGATCAGATAGGGAGGGGTGATTTCTTCCGTCCACGGTTGACATGGTGTTGTTGGTTGACGAAGAGAGTTGTGACGTACACACATAATAAAATAAAAATAACTTATTCCCAATAACTTACTCCCCATTTGACAAGTTTAAGATGTTCACAGTTGTGTCTACTCGATCAAAGGGTGAACACGCTCTCTATGGTACTATAATAACTCTATGGTCTAAATTCTCAAGAACATCCCTATGGCAAGAGACAAGAGAAGTAGTATGCACATGTCAATGTCAAACATGCAAAATATTTTGATTTCTCTCATCTCATCGTTTCCATTTTGCTAGATGTTGGGAATTTCACTTTTTGTTTGTTGAAAGAAATCCTAACAAAGTCGGTGAATTAAGTTTATAAACGGATAAGAAATTGTTACAAGTATTTATTGCATTGGCTTTACGCCGAAAATAACTTCGGTACAGTACAGTACTTAGAACGATACAAAATAGGTAATACGGCGAAAACATTGATGATGGATTCCTGCTCTGCCGTAGAACAAGATTTAGACACAGCCTTGGATAAATTTAACTCTCTAAACGATAATGCTAATCGAATGCTTCAAGATATTATCGATCAAGTCGAAAGTATTAGAAGGGAAATCTCGAAACGTAAGTACCTGCCTTTGTTCATTGCAATGACTTGAGTTTTCGAATGTCATGAATTTTCGTTCTCACAATGAAAGCACAAATATTTTGTGATGTTTATTAGTGGGTGGGATACCCCAAGGCATAGAATAAATAAAATAAAATACATTTAAAAATTCCAACAAGATACACACTACAAATAATGGTGTTCTCTGAAATATAATTATAATCCTGAACAAAGTTGCCACCAGTGTTAGCTGATCGGTAATCACTGGTGGTTCCATCCATACAGTCATTTTACTTGAACTATATACACTATCTATGCATTCTTGCCCATAATTATGCATGCCTATTTAACACAAAAGAACCTATTATGCTATTATTTTATTTATAAATGTATTCTCTTTCAGAACCACCTGATGCCCCACTAACAAATCCACAATCATGTATGGTCAGTGATGTTGCTAATACTATCAAGCAGTCTGTGTTCCAAATGTCTACTGGTAAGATTTCAGAGCTCATACTTAAGATTTTTCGCAGAATACCTCATCACAATTGCACTGTTTTGCAATTGATCATACAATCCATTGTTGTTGCACTCACAGTAATTCAGAACACACAGGTTATTTTTTAATCTATTTTAGAAATCAGCCTATTTCACTAAGCCAATTACTATATAAGCTCTATTTGTTTAATCTTTAACTTAAGATTCTATTTAAATTTTATTACAGTTAAGCTATAACTATAGGTTTTGTTTTGTTTACTATTTTGTATCAAGCTACCTATGTGATTGATGCTGCGAGTTACCCTGCACTTAGCACCCTGGCACAGCTCACAATCAGCGTTGCTATGGCACAAGTGCTCTGTTAATCAGCGTTGATTAACAGAGTGGAATTTGTGACCCATGCAATTATGGCATGACACATGCCATGGTATTAAAAATAATGCTGGACAATTCACAAATCATTATCTAGTTGCAAGCTAAGCAGAGCTTGTACTGGTACTAGATAACTAATATACTTAACTAATTTAATAATAAGGTGCCAGAGAATTTATTTATTTAGAACTACCAACAGAGGATACACTCTTAAACACAGTAAAAATCACAAAAGGTATCACTAGTTGTGCCCCCCCAATTACAGGTAGTTACAGCTTACACAAAAATAGATTCAAGTTGACAACAAGACTTAATGTAATATAATTAATAAAGATAGAAGATATACAAAGAATAATCATTATAGCATAGGTATATGATATTAACGTATCATTATAGTTATATATAGGTACACAGGTGAACCTAATTATTGTATAAAAAAAAGTCAAGTGCGAGTCGAACTCGCGCAACGAGGGTTCCGTAACTAAATATTATATTAATAATATAAATAAAAGACCTTATTTATTGCCAAATATCATGATTCTAGCTCAAAAGGAACTTTTCAGCTAGAAGTTTGATTTATATCGATGCTCCAAGAGGTTACGAACCTGAGTATATGATGTGAATTTCAACTCGATACACATGTTTCTGAGAAAAGTGGGTTGACAGACAGACAACAAAGTGATCCCATAAGGGGTCCTTTTTTTCTTTTGAGGTACGGAACCCTGAAAATAAATAAATTACAAAAATTTTAAAAAGTAAAACGAAAATTAATTTAATGATTTGATTGATTGATATATTGCAAATTTTTCAGAACATAGAGAGTTGCATGCTACAGTTTCAAGGGTGGGCAAGACAATAGACCGTTCTTTCTTGATGGATTATGCAGCGGTGGCCCCTAGAGCAGAGGTCTTCTGTACAGACTCCAATAGGCCTCTGATGCACCAAGCTATAGCCCAGCATCTATATAGACAGGTATGTTTTTGGTAAGCTGTATATCACATGTAATGTAATTTTTAAATATTTATTTATAATAGCATACTTTTTACATCTCTGGCAAGTGCACTGCAATAACTTTGTTTCTGCTATAATATGGAGATTTTTTGCAGCTACTTTTGCATCCTAAAATTACAGTGTAAGGAATAATGTGCACCAATATGTGATATTTTTAGCATACAAATAATGCAAATAAAACCGACCAAGTGCGAGTCGGACTCGCGCACGAAGGGTTCCGTACCATTATCTATAAAAACGGCAAAAAATCACGTTTGTTGTATGGGGATATTTATTTTATTCTGTTTTTTAGTATTTGTTGTTATAGCGGCAACAGAAATACATCATCTGTGAAAATTTCAACTGTCTAACTATCACGGTTCATGAGATACAGCCTGGTGAAAGGCGGACAGCGAAGTCTTAGTAATAGGGTCCCGTTTTTACCCTTTGGGTACGGAACCCTAAAACAGACTAAGTTGATTGATACATGAAGTCTTTACTAGTCAGGATTTCTAATCTGTTGAGTAGGTGTCTTGCTACTTAACTTACTTTTTCTTTGTATGTACAATCCTTTAAGCTGTTTCATATATCAAAAGTTTGTGTATGATTATGTAATGTGATTTAAGTATATATATATATAGAAGGTGCTTTGCAACATGGTTGTCTGGCAGAAACCATTTGATTAGATGAATTGCAGGCTATAGTAGATCTTAAAAAACTATGTGCTATAAAAACCACGACTTATCAGAATTTAACATTTAAAGGGTCTCGAAGACGTCGGCGACGCTTTCGTAGCAGAAGGCGAGGTGACTGGCGTGGAGCGCGCGTGCACATTCGCTATCTTGCAGCGCTGCGCTGCGGCTTTAGTCGAGGGCGACCCGTCCTTAGCGCTGGAGTGGGTGGAGAAACGAGCCGACCAGCTGACGCATTCGCCGCTGCCGTTTGCACTGCATCGGATGCAGGCTTTGAAGGTACATATCTGAACAAATGCTGGCTGATGCAGGTTAAAGGTTAAAAGGTAGATCTATCTAAGAACTAGATAACATAGATAATGCCAGCTTATGTGTACACACTACAAAGTCGTCGAAAATGTCGTTCATATTCAACAGAGAGTTATAAAACATTCAATAGAGATGGATTGCTTGGTGTACACTGGTCAGCAGGAAGGTCCCTAATCCTAACCACTATTACCTCGAGTCCACAACTGGGAGGATAACTAAGACTAACAAAAACATACACACACAATGACAAGTTTGCAGTCTCTGGATACTTTCAATAGAATGATAAAATATTTGGTTTGTTAAACAGTTGGGCCGCGAGATAGGTGTAGGAGCGGCGGTTGAGTACGCGCGTCGCACGTTCCCTAGACACGCGCTGCGCTACGAGCGCGCGCTGCAAGCCGCCGTGTGCGCGCTCGCCTGGTGCACGCCGCACGCACCCGCGCCGCCGGCGCAGTACGCTCATCTGCTGGACCACAAGGCACAAGGTACAGTGACTTTCTTTGATACGTACCCCCCCTAATAGCCGAAACCCACCTACGCGACAGGTCGTGCGCGTTTTCTCGTTCAAAGGACGGTAATGGGTTTTGCGCCGTAGAACCACATAGAAAATTGCAGCGCGACAACATTGGTTTAGGCACTTCCGTTTGAAGTCTAGTTCTATAAAAAATAAAATCTTTATTGTCAAAGAAAGTTACAATCAAATAGTAGAATTCAATTAGAACTAGTATTACAATTGAAACAATTGAGCTAACTGCGGACTGTTGCAAACAATCTACGGGTAGCTCAACTGATCCATATCAATACCAGTCGCAGTCGTTCAGTCGTCCTCAAGACGCTGGCTGCATTGCCCCGCTGTATGGCAATGCTGATGCACTGTGCCAGATACTCACCAGCTCTCGGGTCACGCGCGATTTCTATTGATATAGAAATGTTTGAAATTTATCTAATATCTTTCACTAAAATGAATGTCTATGTCAAAACAACTATGTCCAAAAATGTCTATGTCAAAACAAATAATTTAGTACATGAAATCAAAACTAATGTAATTTCGAAACTCCTAACAGTAATCGGTCAGGGGGTTATTTATGTATAAACACAGTGGTGTTTATACATAAATAACCCCTGGTAACACAGGTACAGAGGTAACCTACAGTTGGATATCATAGCATGTTTTTGCGACTTACAAGATACAAGTAGAAAAAAATTTACACAAAATATCAGCAACTTTAGTAGACAGCCGCCGGGTATGGCGGCTCCTGTGTCTGCGAGTTTTTTTATAGACCTTTGTTTGACCACAATCTCACCTGATGGAAAGTGAAGATGTGGCCGACAATGTATCACGAAGTCAAGAAGATGCCTTCACTCTTGTCTTTAAGAGACCCAGGTAGTAATTGACGGGAAAAACAGCACGGAGCGTGTTCCAAACCCCAGCGGTACGAATGATGAAGGTGGAGGAAAACCGCTTAGTGCGAGTGGACGGTATATCCACCAAGTAGGAGTGGTAATGCGCTGTGCGTCTGCTTGTCTTGGAGTGGAAGGGAGATGGTGGAATCAGGTCATGTAGTTCCTGTGAGCATTCACCGAAATGTATTCTATTAAAGGATCGACAGACAATCGTTGAGTTTTTAAGTTTATTCCTGACATACAAAAATACAAATCTTTCCTCCATAAAATATTAGTATAGACTATAATACGAACGAAAGAAATTCGAAATAAGAATAATTCAATAATAATATTTAATAATTATTTAATTGGCTCTCTGATGTTAAACACTGAATTTATTTAAGTTAATTTAATTAAAAAACAATTGTTTTTCCAATAAATTTTATAAATAAATTCGAAAAACGTCGAATCTGGGATATTATGTAACAGATTACTTTCATCTTAATAGTCCAGTTTCAGACTTATAATACCAAGAGTTGAATATGTACTTATTCCTTAATCTTGTCTCCAGGTGCGGAAGTATCAGAACTGTTTATAAAGGAATCGTGCGCGCTACTCAGGCTCGCGCCCCTGTCTCCGCTCGCGGGCGCGGTTGCCGCTGGCTGCAAGGTGTTGCCAGCTCTGCACGATATTCGCGCTAAGATGTCGAATCCACACGTCATCGCTGCTTGGTCGGACGATGAACTGCCGTTTGAGGTAAATACACTTGTATCAGAACTAATGAAGCGTAGACTACTCACTCGCGCCCCGTTCTCCGCTCGCGGCTGTGGTCGCCGCCGGCTGCAATGTGTTGCCAGCTCTCCACGATATCCGCGCTAAGATGTCGCATCCACACGTGATTGTGGCTTGGTTGGACGATGAACTGTCGTTTGAGGTACTAACTAACTACTCTCTACATCTTGTAGTATCAGAATTACGGAAGCGTGTTCGCTGCATGTTATCGTGATACCTAGGACGTTGGGTCCACCAAAGAAATATAGCGCAAGACCCCCACAACCCCTCAAAAATCAGGTCAATCCACGCACCAAATACCCTGTATTGGGATGAATAAATTGTAGCAGTTAAGTTAGGCTTTGTTCCTAACCCCTGTCTATAGCCTCAACAAGTATTTTTTTCTTTCCCCAGGTGGACTTAGGCGAGGACGGCGGTAACTACCACTCCGTATTCGCCTGCCCGATCCTCCGCCAGCAAGCCTCGCACGCCAACCCACCGATGCGGTTGCTCTGCGGGCACGTTATATCTCGGGACGCCTTGAACAAACTCGCTACCGGCGCTAAGTGAGTATTCCCGATACATTACGTAAAATAATTAATAACCGCTTCGATAAAAGTAACTTTTTTACTTTTATCGAAGAATAACCGTCATTATTTTTGTCCTCTGGCGAACGACGACGTGACAAAGATGCGCGGACCGCAATTCTAAGGACGAATTGGTAACTACCTTCTGGATAGTCGCGCCGTTTATTCGTTGACAGTTTTAAATTCGACGTTAGTCTACAATTAAATAAGCGTATCTTAAGCGTATATGATCTGCATGACAATGTTTCTTTAGCTTCTTATTATTTCTTTCACTTTTTTACACATTTCTTATCGATAATAGGCTAGTTTCCTAAAATAATACTGAATAGTCTGTCGTCAGTTAGATTATCACAAGATATTGGACATGTAATTTTTTTGGCCACTAAACAAAAATAAAACGTCGAGTACGAGTCGGATTCGCGCAAGGAGGGTTCCGTACATAATTGCCAAAAAGAGACTTGTTTGTTTTGCCAAATATCATGATTCCAGGTCAACGGAAAGTACCGTTGGTCCATAGCGAGAATCAAACATTTTTTTTGTGAATTAACAAAAAATGTAGGGCTTTCGGATTTTTTAATAATTTAATAATTTTTTGTTCATTGACAAAAGAAAAAAATACGTGGCCAAATCTTCTGATAAGCGAACTGACGGAATAAATAGAATAATAAATATATTTTTTCCCAGGAAACTACTCTATTCCATACTGCCTGGTATGTCCACAGTCATTCAAAAACAACACTCATTAAAATGAATGCAATACTACTTTATGCACTCGCTTTAAATTTTCTTCCCCTTGTAATCACCATTGAGGTTATATTTTATAGTGTTGATCAAAACAATGCCACGCTTCTCAGCTAAAAGTAAAAATGTGTATGAAGTAAAAAAAAATACTCACAAATTATTATTATTAGCCCTGGTCATCCCGCTGCTGGGCCAAGGCCTCCCCAAATCGCTACAGGTCTGGAGGGATTTTAGAGTCAAGTGTTCAAGGTTGTTTAAAGTCAATTTTTTCAGAGCTGGCTTCATAAAAGGACCCGAGTACAAAATTTAAATCTATTTTTGGGTTTCTATTGAGTCCTTAAAAAGTCAAAATTAAAGGAACACCATGAAGTACTCGAACCTAAATAATTGATGTATGTATGTACATATTAAGTACTTCACTAATTTTAGGTTCCATCCGGCATTGCTTTGGTCCACCCTGTATGTTTATTATCAAGATTTTCATAACTAACTTTTTGAATCATATTTCATAAATTAGGTTTTTAAATTGGCGTAGAAGTGGTTCTGCCAGGGAGTAAATATGTTACGGATGCCATATTATTTTATTGGTTTTGATTTATTTATTTGCCTTTTGCCCAGGATAACTTTTATCATGTGCGTCAAAGGGATAACCAGGTGAGTGATTTGATTAATCTCCGTAACATCCTTACCTACATGGAGAACCGCTATATTCCTAAGTATCAAAGCAAGTTTCCTTCTTGCTTTGACACTTTGCTAACCATGTAAATATTCATCGATCATAGAACATACAGGCTGTTCCGTGGCAAAATGACGATTTGAAAATAAAAACAAAAATATAATTACATTAAGAAAATCAGTATCGTAATAATATAAATCGTCTAAATGTTTTCCATCGCGGTGTACACATTAACGGAACTTTTCGAGAATAATTAGAGTGAAGCACAGCTAAAAATTGTTGAAGAAAAATTTGCACTTCAATATTTTTTTCCGCTATATTCGTTAGGTTGTTATCGTATACTTTTGCTTTATTAATATCCATACAGAAAAATACCCATGGGGGGATGATCCTGCAATCTGGGCGGCCATACGACGACACAATATGGACTTATCAGTTTTATGGGTTTTGTGTTCACGGAGGTGGCTCTCGCCGAATAAGGTGTGGCGCTATCGTGCTGTAACCACGTGTGCAAAATATTCGATTAATCCTCTCAAAACCAAGAAAAAATATTGGTTTATAATGCGAAGTTAACAATCACGATCGATAGTTACGTTTGCTGCTCGGGAATTGGGTAAAAAAAGTTGAGGTCAGATTATTCTAATCCTTTTAGAGCGGCCCCAACCTTGACTGTGGGTTTTTACAGGGTTTGTTAGTGCTTTAATAGCGGGTTTTATCTCTCAATACTGGCAGCATTGTCTACAAGCAATCCCTTTTTTATGGAAATATGTTTGTACAAAGTTGAGGCGCTCAAATTTTTGTTGGAACAAACGCTTCTACTGTGAATACACCATGCTCACGAAACCACTGCGAAACTGTGGTCGTAAAATCAGCATTCTGCCCGCGTCGAATGATACCTTTTTTCTGTTTATCCGGGCAACAGTTTTAGAAATATTCAAATTTCAAATCGTAATTTTGACACGGGACACTGTAGATGGATCAGATATACGTGTTATTTGACACGAAAGTAACTCTGTAAATGTAAATCAATCAGCCAGTATAACATATTCATACCCCTCATCATCATCATCCGCAGCCGGATTTTTCCCACTGCTGGGTATAAGCCTCCCGAAGTTTGTGCCATCCACCACATTCAGACCCAATGAGTTAGTAACTAAGGTATACTTCATTGATCACACCCTACAAAAAAAAAAATCTTTGAATTATGTATGTAGGTTGTACCGTATCATTTTCAATAGTAATTTTCATAGTAATATTGGTACAAAACAGCAACACATTTATTCTATTTCAGCTCAGTAGGCTTAGTACCAGTAAAGACATTAACACAATAATATTACGATTTATGTATCAAGAACCATTTGAATGGCGTCTTATACGAAAAAGACTTGGTATTTTTTGTGGCTACACCTCGTTTGCCTCTAAACGAGGTGTAGCCATAAAAAAATATGACACATTTTCCTATTCGTATCTACTCGTGTGTTCGTATGCGTGAAAGCAACTGAAGTTATAATTTATGCTTGTCAACTCACATTCGATTTTGCCTTCGAAATCAAGAGAATGGTCGAGTGAGCGTGTTTTACCTCTATGATTGACGAGTTTGGGTTAAACTTGGTACGCACTACGTTCATAGATCGTAAGAGAAAAATTTAGATTCGGTGCAAGTAACGAGTGAAATGTTTTTCCGTGTGTTCTAATATTTCTTAAAGCACCAACTGAAGACATTTCTATGACCAAGCTATGTTGATAGTGCTCTGTCTACTTACTTTAATAATATCAATGCCGCAAACGTGACTGCCGTTGTCATATCAAAGTGCAACAAATCACTCAAAATCATTCGAAAACTATCATCGAGTTTGAAAGAAACGATTGGATCGTTGTCATACTACAAAAAGTAGTTCTTCTCAATCCGGTAGGGGCGGTATAAGGCGCTTAATGTATAGGAAGGACTCAAAAACGATGATGGGAAGTATTCGTAAGATAATGCGCACAGCCCATACTAAACACTCAGAGCAGTCAAGTTATAATAATAATTTTCTTTTGCAGATTGAAATGCCCCTACTGTCCCATGGAGCAGTCGCCATCGGAAGCTCGGCAAATATACTTCTCATGAACACTTTCAAGTTATATAATTTCTTATACGATTTAATTCGTACGACTAGACTAGTATGATTATTTTTTAAAAGCTGACTTGATTGTTATTTGTTTTTCCTTATATTAGGCTAGTTTACTAAAAAAATCTAATAAGTCCGTCAGTTATTATTATCAAGAGATATTGGAAACATGTTTTTTATTTCGTCCATTAAACAATAATTGATGAAGATATAGCCAGTTAAAGTTCCGCGTGACGTCACGCCATGCGACACTTTTAAGCTCAACGTGACGTCAGGAGCCCCCCACTCCCGAATTTTGACGCGGCGCTTTATCTTTGTTTTTTTTTTGCTTGTTTGACAACTGAAAAAATACGTGTCAATGATCTTCTGATAATCTAACCGACGGATTAAATGATTTTTTTTTATCACCCAGTAAACTAGCCTATATCCACGGCGCCTGGCGTAACAAATCCAAGCCTCCAAAAACGAAAAAGGATCGTGCCAGCTTTTAAAAATGTACGTTCTATAGTTCATAATTCTTCTAAATAGGTGGTATTGTAAACTGGTGTGTTACAGATGGATTAATCAGGGAAAGTACAGAAAAGATGGAAAATTTTTGTATATCTAATGTAGATTTATATTCCTTTTTAATTGTATTAGATTATTTAAAGAATAGAATTAGAAGGAAACTACAAAGGTAGGGTTTTTATGTTAGCAATTAGTACCTATGTACATATTTTAATTCACATTCGATTGTAGGCAAATTCTTCCGTGGATATCATTTATTGGGTGACAAATCAAGCACGGCAAGCATTTGATCTTGCAAAGACTGTCTATCATCTAAGAAACAAAATTAGGTTTCCTGAACTCAAAGGTGCTCAAGACCTGAAGATACATGCTTAGCAATAAACAAATCAAAACTCAGTGCTTTATTTTTTCTAAACCTTACAGGATTCCTGGGCAAGTTCGTCAAGTAACTTTGACTTATGCAACCAAAAACTCCTCGCTATGCTCGTCGATAATTTTGGTGTTGGTCTCAGCAAGATTGTTGGATTGTAAAATTACATTGTAGAGTAACGGCAAAATTATTCCAGCCTTATCTGTACCCATGACACCGGGCGGGCGGAAAAGAGCTCCGTCGTCAAAAAGTATGAGAACCGCTGGACTGTAGGTACCATTGATCTAAAGTCTAAGGGGATCTCTTTTTAGGGTTCCGTGCCCAAAGGGTAAAAACGGGACCCTATTACTGAGACGTCGCTGTCCGTCTGTCACCAGGCTGTATCTCATGAACCGTGATACTTAGACAGTTGAAATTTTCACAGATGATGTATTTCTGTTGCCGCTATAACAACAAATACTAAAAAACGGAATAAAATAAATATTTAAAGGGGCTCCCATACAACAAACGTGATTTTTTTGCCGTTTTTATGATAATGGTACGGAACCCGTCGTGCGCGAGTTTAACTCGCACTTGGCCTGTTTTATTTCACTGGTAGGTACAGGTTCTATGATTTTGCCCTTGCCTGTGGGTTTATTTGACATTTGCAATTCGCTTTGACATTTGCTTGACAGCGAGCTGGCTGTTGTTTGTTTATTTTTATTTCGAAAAATTCCAGACGAGACTCGCTCGAGAAAAGGAACTCGATAGGTTTAATTCTACGTACAAGTCTCAGACTAAGTACTTAGTCTGAGGTACAAGTACAATTAATTTGGAATGAGACGTCGGCGTGATGAAATGTTCCCGGATAACGGGTTCGAAGCATGGGGTGGATATATGCAAGCAAAGAAAGCTAAGCTTGAGGACCAATTTTGTGCTGGATCAGAAAAAGAAGTCGCCTTGTCTGCTATATTTTCCGGCGTAAGTATTTTTGTTAATGGATTCACTAACCCTTCTGCCGATGAACTAAAAACCCTTATGGCGAAACACGGTGGAGTCTATCACACCTACCAGAGAGCTAATGATTTCGTAATAGCCTCTAATTTGCCTGATTTTAAAGTGAAGAACATGTCCCTATCTAGAGTTGTAACACCAGAATGGATAACAGAGAGCATATCTTCCAATCGGCTCTTAGACTACAGAGATTTTTTACTTCATAAAAATTCTAAAAACCAGCCCCAATTATATTTTAAATTTTCAAAAGAGGCAGCTTCAAGGACCAGTAGCTACCAGGGAGCCCAAATCTCTATGAAAGATATCAAAGTAGATACTGAAGTAAAAGAAGTTACTGAAACTCAATCAAACACTGAAAATAAAACTGAAGCAGATAGTGGAAAAAGTTTAGAATCAATTCAGAAACACAGCACTAAAACAGCGGCTGATCCTAATTTCATATCCGAGTTCTACAATAACTCCAGATTGCACCACATTTCGCAACTCGGAGCTTGCTTCAAACAGTATGTGAATGATCTGAGGGAACAAAGTCACTTTAATTTCGCAGCACGAGTTCAGCTGAAACAAATGACCAGTAATCCATATCAAAATGAAATGATATTTGAAAAAGGGAAAACAATTATGCACATAGACATGGATTGTTTTTTTGTATCCGTTGGTCTTCGCAACAGACCAGAGCTTCTAGGTAAACCTGTTGCAGTAACCCACTCAAAAGGTGGCCAAGCCAGACCCAAAAGACCAGGTGTTGATAGAAGTACAGAGTTTAACTTGTATAGACAAAAACAAGCTAAGAAATTGGGACAGGCTACCGGAATACCTAATGATGAGGTTGTATTTGAAAGCCGTGTTGACCATATAACTGATGAAGATGACAAGTATGGTTCCATGAGTGAAATAGCCTCATGTTCATATGAAGCTAGAGCTAAAGGTGTTAAAAATGGCATGTTTATGGGTGCAGCTCTAAAATTATGTCCTGACATATGCACTATTCCATATGACTTTGAAGGGTATAAGGAAGTTGCTTTTACATTATATAACACCATAGCACAGTACACCTTGGATATTGAAGCTGTGTCCTGTGATGAAATGTATGTGGATTGCACTGAGCTCCTCAAAGATATGGCAATATCAGCACATGACTTTGCAACAGCCATTAGACATGAAATAAAATTAAAAACTGGCTGTCCTTGTTCCACTGGGTTTGGTGGCAACCGGCTGCAAGCTAGATTGGCCACCAAAAAGGCCAAACCTGATGGACAGTTCTTTCTGACAGAAGACCTGGTTGAAGATCTTATGTATGATATAGAGTTAAAAGACCTGCCTGGAGTTGGTAGACAAATTTCCCAAAAACTGGAATCTTTAGGACACAAAACATGTGGTTCACTGCAACAAATGTCGCTACCAGCATTAAAGTGTCATCTTGGTGTAAAAACTGGAGCACAGCTGTTTGACCAGTGCCGCGGTCGAGATTCCAACCCTTTAACTTTCCAAACCATAAGAAAGTCTGTTTCAGCAGAAGTGAACTATGGGATTCGTTTTGAGAACAATGATCAATGTAATGAGTTTTTAAAGCAACTTTCTGCAGAAGTGCATTTGAGGATGCAACAATTTAAAGTAATGGGCAAGTGCGTCACTTTAAAGCTTATGGTAAGAGCAGAAGATGCTCCTGTAGAAACAGCTAAATTTATGGGTCATGGCTTCTGCAATGTCATCAATAAATCAACTTCATTGAGCAATGCTACACAAGATGTTGAAATCATAACAAAAGAAGTTATTTCTATCTCTAAAAAATTAAATGTTGACCCAAAAGAGTTGAGAGGCATTGGTATTCAAGTAACAAAGTTGGAATCCACAGCTACTAAGCAAATGAAAGGAGGTATGAGTAAGTATTTGCATACTAACAAGAATATTAAATCTGAGGATAATGAAATTCCTAAAAAAAATAATGTTGACTCAAATCATGGGAAAGAACACTTCAAAGAGGTATTCTTATCACCTAAAAAAGAGATGTCTCCAAAGAAGTCACCCATTATTGGAAAAAGAAGAGGTAGACCTCCAAAAATGCCTCCAAAAAATGCTAAACATAATCAATCTTCCTCAAAGAATTTGATGAAGTTTTTGCAAGGGTGTAACAAAATCGACACTCCAAAAGATCCTATTAAAGTGGACAAAACTATCAATGCCCCTGACATTAAAACTATTAAATCACCAATTAGCAAAGAGCGTGAGGGATTGATAGGGCTTCCATGGAAAGAAGTCAGAGAACTTTTGAGGGCATGGTTTGAGAGTGGCCTACCTTTACCATGTGACATAAAACTTATAACAGAATACATGCAAGAAATGGTTGTGAATAAAAATCTTGAGAAACTGAACATCTTAGTGAACTTCATTAGAAGGAGCACAAATGAAATGGATAACCAGGAGTGGACAAATGTGTATATTAATGTTATAGATCAAGTTCAAAATGCAATGTTGGCTGTGTATGGTAAAAAACTGTATCTGTGATTATTTATCCCTTACAAAATGTAATGATAGGTGTGTAAAAAAAATAAAACTCTTATTTAAATGGTCTTACTAATATATTTAAATGTATTTCCAGTTTTACACTATTTAGGTACACTTACCTAGATAATTAAATAATTTTGTGTTATTGAATTGGATTGCAAGTATATCCTGCAAATGTTAAAAGGAAACATCTGGTATCCACACACTAAGAACATTAAGGTTTCTTAAAATCACAGATGCCTTTAACACTTTTGGCACCATAATGTTGTTCAGCAATGAGTTTGAAATAAATTAACAGTAAAATAATATTCATATTTGCAAAATAAAAGTAAAATAAAAGCATTGATCCCGCTGATACTTAGATTATTACAGAGTTAATATTCTTAGTAGGTAGTCAAATCACAGACCTTAATCTACTCAGATTAAAGTAGCCGATTTTTACGGCAGATAAAAGTAGTTGACTTTAATATTTTATCAAGCTTTTACATTTAACGAAAATTTACATGATAGTAATTTTATTATCGCTTTCCACATAATTTATTATCACAGATGCTTATTGCAAAGAAAGTAACGGCTCTTGTTTTAATCTAAGTTTAAAGGTACATACATTGTTTAAGCAAATTTTTTTTCAATTTTGTAAATTATAAAGGACAACTGTAAGAATTATATTAAGTTTCTAAATCATTATTTTGGTAGGTACAAGCCTGCTCAGCACAGCCTTGTGGCCAAAATTAGCACTCTGAAAAATTAGGCACATTACAAGGAAACAAAACAAAACCATAAGTAGCCTAGGTACCTTCAATTTACACAAAACGAAACCACACATTTTGGCTAAATGGCAAAACAATAAAATAGAAGGGCAGACACCACGTTTCGAGTTTCATAAAATAAATTGGCGAACGTTTTCGGCTTTGCATTGTTTGTTTAAATGATTACATGGTTTACTTAAAGTTACAATACATTTTATCTACCCAAATATCATAAACCCTCTCTAATGCGTTCAAAAACCATAGGCAATGACCAGCATTACCAACCAACAGAAATAAACGCAACTGTAATGAACTCATAACCTACTGAAAACCGTAGGTTATAGAGTTTAAATTTGGAATAGGTGTCAAATTCAAGTGAGTGTGCTATACTAGTATCTACATTCTAACTATAAATCGCACGACATTTTGATCTCGAGTGACACAAGAATAGTGACTTTGTTTGTTTTTCTATGATTTAAAAAAAAATACAGATATTCGAAACGCCGCCATTTCGAGCTGTCATTTATTCGTTAGCTTTTTATTTCCAGTTACGAGTAGACAAATTTTCTGATAAGTTGAATAAGTTCTTTATTTCTGTCGAAAATGAGTGATAGTGACTCAGAACAACTGTCAATGTTAACTACCATTACTATAATAAATAATTTGCTTCTGTATGTGTTCAATTTATTTTTTATTGCATTACACTGGTAACAATGCTGGTCATTTCCTTATGGTTCCTGAACCCATCATAGAGCCCTTATGATATTTGGGTAGATAAAGTAGTGTATGCAACTGTACATAATTAGGCATTACAACACTCGTGTGATGCTATTAAGAAACTCTCCTTCGGCTCGTTTCTTAAACCCACACTTGTGTTGTAATGCCCTCCATTATGCACAGTTGCATAAACTACTATTACTCGACATTAAACACGTTGTGATGGTTAGAATTACCTATGGTTAAGGATCATTGTATAGTAGGACCTATCGTGATACATCCAGGTGGATAAATTCTTTTTTTTTCTTCCGGTAGGCTTTACCAGAGGAAAAAAATAATAATTGATATGATTCCAAGTCCACTATTTGTTTGTACTTTCTTATGTTAGGTAGTACCTTAGATAGATTCCGTCAACATTTCCGGACCAAACTCAAGCAATACGGTCTACCAAAATGAAGAGAACTTACATGAAAAAAGGGACAAAATACAAATCCACTTCTTACAGGCTTACTGTACAGTATAACTTTTTAGTGTAGGTAGGTAATTTCAACCGCCACAAAATGTCCCGAAACATTCAGGCATTCGAGTTGCTACTGTTGGCAGACACAGAATGCTTCAACTTGGAATCGATGATGATTTCGTCGCCGGAACTCATGTTGTAGGAGTAAAGCTGCTTTGTCGGGTACTTCATTTCCTCGGGACCCTGAAAAGGCTCCAAATTTAATAGCTTGTTAATCTTATGATAATGTTGGATTAAGTGGATTGGGTAGTTAGCTTAGTGATTTTTAGGGTTCCATACCCAAAGGGTAAAACGGGACCCTATTACTAAGACTCCGCTGTCTGTCTGTCCATCTGTCACCAGGCTGTATATCATGAACCGTGATAGTTACAGTTGAAATTTTCACAGATGATGTATTTCTGTTGCCGCTTTAACAACAAATACTAAAAAACAGAATAAAATAAATATTTAAGGAGGCTCCCATACAACAATTTAGTTTTTTTTTTGCTCGATATTGATAACGGCAACAGGTAGATGATAGAAATATTCACAGAATATTGAGTATATTATTCACTATAAAATAAACAATTTAAATATTTATATTCAATGGGGGCTCCCATATTACAAGTGATTTTTTTCTCGGTCTTAATAATATATTATAGATAATGGTACGGAACCCTTAGTGCGAGAGTCCGACTCGCACTTGGCCGGTTTTATTTACTTTGTGGTGTTTTTTAGTTTGTCGAATTACAACCTCTGCTATCCACTTCCTATTTATTTTAAGGTGCGTTATTTCATGAGGGTTTATGGGAAGGGTTTGCCCCAGTAGAGAGGCAAAACAGGCTCATGAAAATATGTCATGAGTGTGAGAAATGAGATAAAAGCGAGAAATTTTAAGTGGAGTACCAAGGAGGCTTCTAACAAACCATGCAACTTTGACCTCAGCCTAGCCTCAGCCTACTAAGTTGAGTAATTTTACATTAAAATACTTGTATTTAATAATATCTGATCTATCCTTTACTGACCGAATTCTACGGCCAATAATATAAACCACCCAGTTTGTTTACGAACTGGATATCCAGGTATAAAAAATAATTTACCTGCGAGTCTCTCAGTTCCTGGTCCACGTAGAACAGCCTCATCTTCGAAGCTGGGAAGCCAGCCAACCTTTCCAAACGCGTCTTCAGATCCACCACAGTCCTGGAATAGACAAATTGGTAGGTATTTGTAAGGTATTAGGATGTTCTTGAGTGGAGACCGCGACTCGGCAAACGTAGTGTAGGACGCCCTCTGACCAGGTGGGCTGAATTAAAATAAAAAAGTTCCTTCCCTTTCGCAACGATCGAAATACAAAGGAAGGCATTTTTAGTGCTATTAAATTAGGATAATTGTCGCGAAAATTGATACCATTAATAATTTATCTTTTTGGGGTTGATGCGCCAGGATAGAGAGTTCACTGACCTGTAGACATCAACAGTCCTGACTTCGCTGGTGTCTCCACAGGTGAACGTGATCTGGACGCGCTTCTCCGGCCGAAGGTCGACAGACACAAGCGGGTCTAACTTGCCGTGGACGCCGATCAGCTCCCAGTATCTGAAAATTAATAAAGAATATGACTCCCACTAATATTATAAATGTGACAGTTTGGATGGATGGATGTTTGTTATTGAATCACGCCAGAACGGCTGAACGGCCCTGGATGAAATTTGGCACAGAGATAGATTATAGTCTGGAATAGCACATAGGCTCGGGATTCCCACGGGAACGGGAACTACGCGGGTGAAACCGCGAGGCGCTCTTAGTAAAGAATATTTTCGATTCTTCATTTTTATAAATTAATAAACGGTATCTATAAAAATACACTTAAACAAAATAGAAATTCACTTTAATATTCACAACAACAAAGACCTGATGATAGAACTCACGCCTTTATGTATCTTTAACTGCAAATTACACTGATTATCATATTTCTTTAGTCATCCAGGTCAGGTTACGCTGCCCACTTGACTCCTTGAGTTCTTTTTAATAGGACCTTCGTACGACTTTTTACATTTTTCCATTTTTTTTTAAATGTCGAAATCGCGAGATTTCTACATTGCCAGTTGTCACCAAAAAAGGGGGTTTAAATGGTAGGTAGGTACCTAATAAGGTGTAAAAAGTGATTGTTATTTGGTAGCCTTTAATGAGGTAAGTATGTAGGTAATTAAGCAAGTTCCTACACGACGTAGGTACATCTATAGAACGGGATTTTGGCGGGGAAAATGAATAGACAGCTGAGTTTATATTTTTACTCGAATGTAGAAGAAAAGGTAGAACCTATCATAGCTTATGTACCAGACGCCATCACATTTTGTATGCAAAAGCTGCTGGCGTCGTCGGAACATCAATAACTGTTAATGGGGGAGGGAGAGCTTCAATAAACTGTCTAGCAGTCAAATTGGACGTTTCTATACGAGTTTTTACGATGTTCCATGTTTATTGCCTGTAATAACGAAGACCACCAAATGAAACCAAACAAGGAGTAGGGGAGACCGGGGCAGAATGGGATAGTTAAGAGAAAAAAAATCATATCAGGAAAATTAAACTCTTTATTAGAAAAACGATTACACAGATAGGAACATTAATAAATCAACTACATAAATTTTAATAGTTTTAAAAGCTAAATCACATAGTTTTTTGGAAATCACCAACAATTAAAATTATAAGAAATTAATAAATCCCAAAAATTTACGATCCCGACGGGATTCGAACCCGCACCTTCCCCTTCAGCGCAGGGGTGCTCTTTTTCCAACTAAGCTACGTGATCTTATCTAGTCGGCCCGAAAATCCTTGGGAGTTCTTTCGGCACTTACGCCGTCAGCGCCACCTACAGAGGAAACAATGAAGTTATCCAATTCTGCTCAAAGACCAAATTTACATTTAGTTCTTTGACGAGAGGTTTTGCCGTTGCTTGATTCTAAGGTTTTTATTTATTATACTCTGGGTAATTTCTAAGAAATTAATAAATCCCAAAAATTTACGATCCCGACGGGATTCGAACCCGCACCTTCCCCTTCAGCGCAGGGGTGCTCTTTTTCCAACTAAGCTACGTGATCTTATCTAGTCGGCCCGAAAATCCTTGGGAGTTCTTTCGGCACTTACGCCGTCAGCGCCACCTACAGAGGAAACAATGAAGTTATCCAATTCTGCTCAAAGACCAAATTTACATTTAGTTCTTTGACGAGAGGTTTTGCCGTTGCTTGATTCTAAGGTTTTTATTTATTATACTCTGGGTAATTTCTAAGAAATTAATAAATCCCAAAAATTTACGATCCCGACGGGATTCGAACCCGCACCTTCCCCTTCAGCGCAGGGGTGCTCTTTTTCCAACTAAGCTACGTGATCTTATCTAGTCGGCCCGAAAATCCTTGGGAGTTCTTTCGGCACTTACGCCGTCAGCGCCACCTACAGAGGAAACAATGAAGTTATCCAATTCTGCTCAAAGACCAAATTTACATTTAGTTCTTTGACGAGAGGTTTTGCCGTTGCTTGATTCTAAGGTTTTTATTTATTATACTCTGGGTAATTTCTAAGAAATTAATAAATCCCAAAAATTTACGATCCCGACGGGATTCGAACCCGCACCTTCCCCTTCAGCGCAGGGGTGCTCTTTTTCCAACTAAGCTACGTGATCTTATCTAGTCGGCCCGAAAATCCTTGGGAGTTCTTTCGGCACTTACGCCGTCAGCGCCACCTACAGAGGAAACAATGAAGTTATCCAATTCTGCTCAAAGACCAAATTTACATTTAGTTCTTTGACGAGAGGTTTTGCCGTTGCTTGATTCTAAGGTTTTTATTCAACGGCAAAACCTCTCGTCAAAGAACTAAATGTAAATTTGGTCTTTGAGCAGAATTGGATAACTTCATTGTTTCCTCTGTAGGTGGCGCTGACGGCGTAAGTGCCGAAAGAACTCCCAAGGATTTTCGGGCCGACTAGATAAGATCACGTAGCTTAGTTGGAAAAAGAGCACCCCTGCGCTGAAGGGGAAGGTGCGGGTTCGAATCCCGTCGGGATCGTAAATTTTTGGGATTTATTAATTTCTTAGAAATTACCCAGAGTATAATAAATAAAAACCTTAGAATCAAGCAACGGCAAAACCTCTCGTCAAAGAACTAAATGTAAATTTGGTCTTTGAGCAGAATTGGATAACTTCATTGTTTCCTCTGTAGGTGGCGCTGACGGCGTAAGTGCCGAAAGAACTCCCAAGGATTTTCGGGCCGACTAGATAAGATCACGTAGCTTAGTTGGAAAAAGAGCACCCCTGCGCTGAAGGGGAAGGTGCGGGTTCGAATCCCGTCGGGATCGTAAATTTTTGGGATTTATTAATTTCTTAGAAATTACCCAGAGTATAATAAATAAAAACCTTAGAATCAAGCAACGGCAAAACCTCTCGTCAAAGAACTAAATGTAAATTTGGTCTTTGAGCAGAATTGGATAACTTCATTGTTTCCTCTGTAGGTGGCGCTGACGGCGTAAGTGCCGAAAGAACTCCCAAGGATTTTCGGGCCGACTAGATAAGATCACGTAGCTTAGTTGGAAAAAGAGCACCCCTGCGCTGAAGGGGAAGGTGCGGGTTCGAATCCCGTCGGGATCGTAAATTTTTTGGGATTTATTAATTTCTTAGAAATTACCCAGAGTATAATAAATAAAAACCTTAGAATCAAGCAACGGCAAAACCTCTCGTCAAAGAACTAAATGTAAATTTGGTCTTTGAGCAGAATTGGATAACTTCATTGTTTCCTCTGTAGGTGGCGCTGACGGCGTAAGTGCCGAAAGAACTCCCAAGGATTTTCGGGCCGACTAGATAAGATCACGTAGCTTAGTTGGAAAAAGAGCACCCCTGCGCTGAAGGGGAAGGTGCGGGTTCGAATCCCGTCGGGATCGTAAATTTTTGGGATTTATTAATTTCTTAGAAATTACCCAGAGTATAATAAATAAAAACCTTAGAATTAAAATTATATCAAAAATCCCGTTTTGCCCCATGACCGGGGCAAAATGGGATGTGGCATGGGGTAAAACGAGCACGTTTCTACTCAGGGCGCGCTTTTCGGACGCGGCGTTCCAAAGTCGATTTTGGCACATTGTATGTGGCTGAAGCTCAAAAAAAACCCCATTATTTTTGAAATAACAGCGCTAACTGCTCTTCTCATGTCATCTTCATCCCATTTTGCGCGTTCTGTTTTTCTATTGTAATTGCGAACCATTATGTCTGAAAAAAAAAACTTTATAAAATATCGGCTCGCGCTTTACGTCAGTTCGGCAAACACGGCAAAAATTTAAGAAGACCACAAAATTCAGCAAACGTTAGAAGCCACAAACAACCACAAAAGCCAGCAACGGGGCAAGACTGGATATCCCGTTATGCCCCGATTGTTTTGCCCCGTCAACATGATTTCACAAAACAATCGAACATTTCTAACCTAAAAGAATGAAAGGTTGTAAGCACTACCCAAATCAAAATATAATACACCTGCTAACTGCCTTTGATGGAAAATACATAAAAAACGTGCGTACTTACCTCATACCACATCGATGATTGCTCCTAAATATCGTAACAATATCAACAAATTTGGTTTTTGGAAAAAGTTTTGCTAAACTCGTAAACAAACACTTCCGCGTGCACTGACTGACGTGAGCGGTCTGAAGTTCGTACAAATGGCACTGTCGGCGGCTCATTCGCGTGTAAGAGACACGCACACTAGCAAACATCCCGTCCTGCCCCGGACCTCTTTTTGCCCCGGTATCCCCTACCTACCTAGGCAAGGTTTAGGCACCTATTCTACTATTCAGTAGTGTGCGACTATTTCAAAGGAACTGTATGACTGTAAAACCTTCATGGTAGCATTATAACTGAATAGTTGTTCAAAATCAAAAATTCTTTATTTCCATAAATACAAAAATGTACCTACACTTAGAAAAGGTCAAATTCTTAAAATAAAACACTGACCCGGAAATAAAGTGGTACTTTTGATTTCTGTCGCTTCGGTACGGTACGTAGACTAAAGTAAAGAAGCGACTAAGAAACCTTTAGCCTGTTAGTTGTTATTTGTTGCCCGCGGCCAATCATGAGTACCTACGTTAATAAGTAAGATTATGTTGCTTTAATGTTCGGTATAATGTTAAGTGATATACTATCACTAAAGGTCCTATAAAAATAAATAAAACATGAATTTTTGAATGAAAATAATTACTAACAATTCCGCAATCAAATTACTCTTACCTCGATAGATTTCTTATCAGAGAAGGTTTTGTGGGGAATTGTTATACTATAATTATATTTTCTTCCTTATATTTTACAATGAATTTCCTCAAAGTACAATCTCACCTATCCGGTCGGTCCGACTCAGGCTTCTCCATGTAGTATCTGATGAAGGCCCTCTCAGCCGCCTCTCGTTCCTCCACCGGTACTGCCCCACCGCCGTTCAGGGTCTTAATGTGAGGGAGTCTGGCCACCAGGAGTAATCTCCGCTCGTGTTCTGTGGACTCCACTCGTTCCCATAATGGCCAACCCTGAAAAAAAAGGTAATTTATCTGTTATTGGGATTAAATTACGTCTACTCTGTCTGTATACTGTCATCAGATTAGGTATGCCTGTTAGCTTAAGCACTAAATTATCCTCTCTGAGGTAGATTCATTCAGTGCTTAACCGGAGAGGCGTTTGTTTAATAATTTGGACAAAATACCAAGGCAATAAACTCAAGCAGTCTTGATTTCCATAATTCGCACCATTAAAAGATAAGAAGGTGCAGATAAACCTGAGACATCATTGGTGTTTGTTAGTACATTACCTATTGCACAGCATTCCCACATTCTAGTTCCGTAAGAAATGTTGGCTTGATAAAATGATCTTCAACGACTTTTTATCAATGTCCTATTCAGATTAAAATAAAAGGCACTAAAATGCTCCATGTACCTGGTTAAAAATGATAATAAGTTAATTTTGCGCTCTTTATGGAATACTGTCCCAGGAATAAAAGCGAAGCAATGTCACGACGGGAAACCGACAGAGTCATCTTTGGAACAAATAGTAAAAAACAACAGGTTTATTGATCGTTTTTGCCAGTCTCAAGGCATCGCGAGGATCAGGTTTCCTTGTATGGATTACGATGAAATCATAATTTAGTTAAGAATAATACATAAGTTTGTTGATCGCACTAATAATAAGAGTCCACGATTTTTTTAAGTTTCTCCCGTCCATCGGCTTTACGTCTTGACAGAGATATTTTTTCATGCTTAATTTCTTGTTATTTTGGGGAGCAGAAACATCTAACTTCCCTATAAAACTTTTGAAACTATCATGGTTATTATGGTTATGGTTTTTGAAACTATCATGGTCAGATCGCGTTCGGATACAGTCAGTGTTGTGTGTCGTGATCGAGTTGCGTTCGAAAGTGAAACCGGTGGTAGTGGTAATATTCGTAGCAAAAGACAAAGAATGAGTGTAGATCGGTATGTCTGCCAATAAAAACCAACTCGCAGTGACTTTAGTTCTTCCGTGATCATGGCGGATGAAACTGTGCCGAAATATTGGAAAACTCAAAAATTGAATCATGGTAAATATCCCGTTCTAAATGATTTCTATCAAACTTCCCTTTTTAACAAAACAAACAATGGAGCTGCTGTAAATTATGTCTGGGCTGGGCTGGGTTTTATTAAAACATGACTAATGCTTAGAAGCCCTAGCTAGGAAGTAGGTACCTTACCTACATAAACACCGTTTGTCCTAATAGCACTAATGGAGGCTTATCTAAGTGCGATTAAATTAAGGTCGCGCGCCTTGCACTCTGTTTTGCCATTTTAGATATACCTATCGAGACTGTAGCTCTTAAATATAATTGACTTAGAACTTAAGTAGATTTGAAGGAAATGAGATGCAAAGCAAAATAGTGTCTTATATGCAGAATTGAGTTTTATTGCAGTTGCCTGATAAGTGATAATCAGTGATCGGAAATTCGGGCGCTTATTTACCTAAAGTTGGTGTAAGACACAACATGGAGCAGTTAAAACCATCTTTCTCGGGAATACTTTCCCGTAAATTCCTGGGATTTCAGAATATTCTAAAATAATGATTTTTCACCGGAATCTTATTTATAGACGAAATATAAGACACTTTTATTCTGACGTGTTTTTCACTAAAGTCAATATTTCTGAAAAAAAAAACATTTTTAATTATATTTATGATTTTATGCCAAAATCCTTTTTCTACACGAAATTTAAAACACTTATTCATACGCATTTATAATTTGTTTGATAATTGCGTAAGAATAATAGAAATTAATATTATAAAAAAAATATAGGTATATAATTGTCTGTTTTGTGAGATGAAAACCAAACTTGTTTTATTCCAAATGGGAATTTTGGAATTTTCTAGAATGTATTTTCACTGAAATCTTATTTATAGACGAATTATAAGACACCTTTTTTGAACGCGTTTTTTTACAAAAATCGATTTTCGCGTCAGAATAAAAGTGTCTTATATTTCGTCTTTAAATAAGGTTCCGGTGAAAAAATCATTATTTTAGAATGTTCTGAAATCCCGGGAATTTACGGGAAAGTATTCCCGAGAAAGATGGTTTTAACTGCTCCATGTTGTGTCTTACACCAACTTTAGGTAAATAAGCGCCCGAATTTCCGATCACTGGTGATAATCCTTTGTTCAATCAGCGTGCATTGTAGGTAAACCTGTTTTGCCTTATAGCGAGCGAAATTCCGCAAAGGGTTGCCTCTTTGCAATTTATAATTGTTTCCGTGTTCATTTTCAGTCTAGACATTTTATTTAGTGGTATTCCAATCACAGATTACCTAGGTAATTAGGTAATACAGTGCTTAGGTAGGTAGTACATGTCTACTCTACACTAGACTGGATGAATATTTAAAAAAATCTATGCTCTGATATAGGTACCTACTTAAATAAGTAGGAATAAGTAGGTACTAAACACATAATTATTTTATTTATTTATTTTGATTTTTTGTCATTAATTTCGGTCATTTTATTATTACCGCCCCTGACTCTGATCATAGACTAACAAAACACAACACTTGTGTTTTGTTAGTCTATGCTCTGATATAGGTACCTACTTATTTAAGTAGGTACCTATATCAGAGCATAGACTAAACACAACAAAACACAACACTTGTGTTTTGTTAGTCTATGCTCTGATATAGGTACCTACTTATTTAAGTAGGTACCTATATCAGAGCATAGACTAACAAAACACAAGTGTTGTGTTTTGTTAGTCTATGATCAGAGTCAGGGGCGGTAATAATAAAATGACCGAAATTAATGACAAAAAATCAAAATAAATAAATAAAATAATTATGTGTTTTATTATTGTTTCGTTATTCATCATTATCACCAGTCTTTACTTGTCCATAGCTGGACATAGGCCTCCACCAATGTTTTATTCATTTGGTCTAACCAAACTGGAACACAAATTCGGTGCTATTTGTCTTGTTTTCAGCGGCTAATTTTGCTGACTTTTAGGCCCGTATTATGAAAGCTTACTCAGTCATAGAACTATGCTCAGCTCAAGTGACGTTTATGCTATAGAAAATCGCATAGATTGATGACTGAGCCAACTTTCATAATACGGGCCTTAGACAGGTCACTCATGTTAGGAGGAAAGAGTCGATAGGTCATATAATTTATTCATTGCATTTCTCACGCTCCCATATTCAAATCCCGGGGGGTAAAGCCCCGTCCCGATCGGTAAAAGCCCCGATATGAATCATTAGTTCGAGGATGCATTTTATAGCTGTCCTTCGAATCGTAAAGTTGGGGTCAGTATACCACCGCACGCATCATTGTTATGTCAGATACGCTTCGTTCACCATAGCAGACATTGCAAGGAAGATACAGAATACTGTACAAGAAAACATCAAAAAAATCTATTATGTTGTATGGGAGCCCCCCTTAAATATTTACTTTATTGTTTTTTAGTATTTGTTGTTATAGCGGCCACAGAAATAAATCATCTGTGAAAATTTCAACTGTGTTACTATCACGGCTCATGAGATACAGCAGACAGACGGACAGCGAAGTCCCGTTTTTACCCTTTGGGTACGGAATCCTAAAAACTAACTACAGCATCCTGCAATTGGCTGTCTTATCCCTTGCAGAGATATCTATCAGACGACCATAACCATAACACAGATAGTTGTAGCTGTGTGTTGTGTATAGCAGTTGGCCTATGCCAACGTCAGTGAGTCAGCAGTGTGGTTGCTTACTATCCCCCGAACTAGTTGGTACTGTATCGGTAGAACATCGAAGTTACATCCCTTATCGAGGGACTAAGGTTCGTTAACCCGCTTAGGTACATTAATAATGCATTCGTCCAACTACGAAAGTTTTTATATGTATGTATAGTATATTCTAAGGTTATTTTCGCGAGAACTCATAATAAACCTGTGACCATTGAAGCTGAAAAGCCTCCGAAACGTCAGGTTATAAACAAAATATAAAATATACGCGATCAATCCGGTTAAAACAGTGTTTTATTAAAGTTTTTATAGTTAAAACTCTACGAAATGTTTTATGAAGACCGCGGAGTATCCTTCAGTTGTACTGTAGAGTTACCTTGGCTTTCGCTAATAAAACTGAGTTTACAATTACATTACGAATCGACCTTAGCTTAGCTAGACAGTCCGAGAAGCTAGATTAGTTGAGAAGAAGTAACGATTGAGAAAGATAATAACACCAGTGTCTGCCCGTGGCTTCGCACGCGTTTTATCAGG
This sequence comes from Eupithecia exiguata, assembly GCA_947086465.1. Classification (NCBI taxonomy): domain Eukaryota; kingdom Metazoa; phylum Arthropoda; class Insecta; order Lepidoptera; family Geometridae; genus Eupithecia; species Eupithecia exiguata. The sequence goes on along the minus strand of OX352240.1, from coordinate 9,187,403 downwards.
AGAAAAGTACCCTATAATAATATGTTAATCGGGATCTACATGTACTTGCATAAGTGCGAAGTTTCACCCCGATCCGTTCAGTCAGTGGTTTTGGCGTGAACAGGTAAAAACAACAAGAAACCGAACAATAAAATATCGCTTTCAATTTTATTTATAATGTGTGATAAAAATATTCATTTATTTCATTGCAATCATTGTGTACCTACATTTTTAGGTCTTAGTATTAAGGTTACATTATCTTAATACTGAGACACAATGGTACCCAAGTAGGGCGCGGCAAAAGGATCTTATATAAATTTTACTCGTATTCTAAGTAAAAATCTATCGCGCTCTCATACTACCGCGCGGTACCGTAGGTGCGGTGCCACCAGTTTCGCAATGACGTTGTCCGTTGTACGAGATGCGAAACTGTCGCGGACACGCTGCGGACCTCGAGTTACGGCTCCGCAAATTCGATTCCGCGCGGTAATGTGAGAAGGGTGTCATAGCGAGTGTGCTCACACAGATTTTAATATCGAGCAAAAAAAAAACAATTAACTATTGCTAGAGGGAAACCGCATTGCGTGATGTAGGAAACCGATCCACAGGATAAGTGATAATTACTGCCTATACCGTTGTTGCACCTTGAACCACCAGCAGTTAAAGAGGTTAGGTATAACTAGTAGAGACAACCTAGGTAACCAAGTCAAGGCATAGACTTGTAATAACAGACTGAAAATGGTTTGGATGTCTGCCAAAACTGGTGGGCACTCTGTGACTTATCTTGGAATTGAGAGTTTGCTTTACACAAAAGCGGATTGCTTCATACCTATTATCCTACTGAGGTGGTCGATATGAAAACTTGGTGTGACAATGGTTGTTGCTTATGTCAACAAATCAAAAGTCAAATCTTTATCGTAGAGGTCATTGTGAAAACGCAAGCAAGCAGTTAATGTTTGATAAAAGAAGGTAAAGGTACTTTTGGGGGCAGAAGATTTCAGACGCTTGCAAGAAGACAGTCTTCCAAAGGAAAGAAGAATGTCTTTGCTTTGTGTCAGTGATCGTTAATTAGTAAGTAGATAGCGAAAGGAAGTCCAGGCCTAAAGGTGTCAACGCTCATAACGGAAATGCAATGTGACACTAATTTATTTATATGAAGAACTTGCATAAAAACCACTGACATTACACGCGTAAATGCGGAAATAAATCAATTAACCATATTTAAAGGTTGACGGCAATCGACAACAAGGTTTAGAATGCTTGTTTTTAATTGGAATTTTAATTCAAAAAGTTTACCCATTTCCAAAACACTTTGTTTGTTAACAGGATTATATAGGTTTAAGACTTTTGTGGTGAGTGACTAGGGAATATTTAAACCACAAAGATGCAGAATTTTTACCTTTTCTCCCTAGGGAAACACAAATAGGCGATTTGCGAGCGATTTTACAGCGAAGCGATTGCGCAGCGAGCACGCCGCGACGTCGCGCAGTGAGCTTGCTGTCTGCGAAATAGCTCTTGTGTGATATGATAAGATAGTAAAACACTGTTTTGTGGTGGTGTTTTATTATGAGTTCTCGCGAAAATAACCTTAGAATATACTATGATAAGGTAGGCTCGAAATAGGTAACGAAACAATCTTAGAAATGGAATAGCTTGAAGTTAGAGTCTATTGCCGTGCCTCCGAGCGTCACATCGCAAGTTCAAAACATAAAGTTATTAAGGCTAACATAGACAAGACAGTTGACCTAAAACCGTAGAACTAGAAAATGTATGCAGAGGTCACTGGGCGCTGTGCCACGGGCTATACGACTTTTACAATGTCCGTAAACATTTTATGGAATACCTGTGCTTCACTTTTATACTGATTATGGTTGTTTTAGGTAGGTGCGATTTGGGGAAGTATTTTGTAGAGCTTAGGTTTCTACTCACACTAGACTGTATGTGGGTACATAGATCGAACATAATTGTTGGATTGGAAGATATGTTACCCATTCATTACAATTCACATGTTTTCATTTAGTAAAAAGTTAGATATTTAGAAAGGATTGACGATAGAAACGCTACTCGTCCATTTTCGCGAAATATGAATCAAATAAATAAAGAATGCTGGACGATTCACACAGCATTATCAAAAGCTAAGCAGAGTTTGTGTTATGGGTACTAGATTAACTGATATAATTTCTTAATTGCAAAATCTCACAAATACATATTCTATGCCGCAAACTAACTTACAAAAGACAAATAGAAGGTAAAAAAAATTGTGTCGGTTCTAGGGTCGGAAGAAAAATGCAGGTAAAAACTCTAGCTAAAAAAGTAGTTAAAAAGAGAGGAACTAAGCAAATTATTATCATTATACTGCAGCAGGCGGTAAACAAACATACAGATAGATGTCAGCGCGAAGCGCAGTCAATTAAGGTTTGATACAGAGCTGCATAAGCCACGAGCGAGCATCAAAGTGGAATACAACGCGGTAGCTTTGCCTTTGTCTAATTGGAGTGCACAATGGACAAGCGCGTTGGAGGTCGAAGTCTAGCTTTATTTAAAAATAAAACCGGCCAAGTGCGAGTCGAACTCGCGCACGAAGGGCTCCGTACAAAAACAGTAAAAAAATCACCTTTGTTGTATGGGAGCCCCCTTAAATATTTATTTTATTCTGGTTTTTAGTATTTGTTGTTATAGCGGCAACAGAAATACATCATCTGTGAAAATTTCAACTGTCTGGCTATCACGGTTCATGAGATACAGCCTGGTGACAGACGGACAGACGGATAGCGAAGTCTTAGTAATAGGGACCCGTTTTTACTCTTTGGCTACGGAACCCTAACAAGGCGAGTTTTAAAAACTATTTTGAAATAAATCTTTTTGAATTATTTTTGTCTAGAATATTTCCCTAAGATGATAGGAACTATGGCCGTAAGTCTAACCTATATTCCTAGGAATACAAACAGACAACTCAACTCTAATCAGTAGCCTATAATGGTCCATTGCTTGACGCAGGCCTCCCCCTGATAATAATAGCTTTATTGGTTTTTATCTCATGGTGCGGTAATGCCCATAATCCCCACGCTGGGCATGCGGGTTAGGGATAGCAGTTCGGTGATAGATCTATTCTTTTAAGAGGCGCTGCTGCCCGCCCCTTGGTGTATGTCCCTTAGTCGCATCTTACGACACCTACGGAAAGAGTTGGGGTGGTGCAAAGTCTAAGCCGGCACCACACAGCTAAACAGACAGTGTTTCATGATTTTACGGGCGGGACTATTAAAGCAAGTGTAAAGACTTGACCTGGATGCTCATTTATTACCAGTAAATCCAGACTCTTATGTAGTCAAAGAAACTACGACCGAAACTCAAAGCTAATGGAACTCGTGTGTCCACAAACTCAAATTATTCAAGCATTCTCAATTATTGACAGCGTTGCAAGCAAGCAAATAGACTCTCTAGAATGTCGCCTCGTCGGTACAAAGGAATCAAAGGTATCCTCCATTTCAATGATCCTGATATCGCTGGTCCTCCACGTTGCGTTGGAGCACTCGACCTGATGATGGAATTAAAAAGGGTACTGCCGGGTCTTATAGCTAGGTAGTGCTAACATGGAGTGCGTATTATATGTATTACACTACCACATCTCTCTCTATACATATGTTTGTGCACAAGGTAGCTGTTGTCTGGCAAAATCTGAAGTTGGTTGTGTTGTTAAATTTTATCACCAGTGTCAAACGAAATAGATTAGTTATTTCTTTTTTTTGTTTATTGTTAGTCCATTTAGTACGAATAATGATTTTAAATGTAGCTGTACACACATTTTTTTACGGTACAATGAAGATCATAACAAATTTTTTGTATGATTATTTTAGATGGCATTGTAATGTGTTTTGTTTGTTGAAGAAAAAAAAAGAGAGATTGCTCGATTGAGGTTACTCCAATAGAACTGCAAGGATCCAAGTTCTCAGTATTGAATCCTTTAATATCCAATATCATATACCTACACATGCAAAGGGGACTTTTATGGGTCACCAGGCGTGACTCCGGTTGCCGTACACATTAATTTGTTATGAGCCCTACACCCCGTTACACGGTTCAATAGAACTGCAGTGCTGAGCTGCTAATATAGGTTAACATCTGTTAAAGTCCGTTGGACACCGAACAGGAATTGCTCTTAGTATCAAACAAATGCAATGAAAATTTACGAAATGAAAAAAAAAATACTGGAGAAGTAGACAGAGATTTTCAGGCTTTATAAAGATGTAAACTGTGAAATGACACTCATACTTTGAGGGAATTTGTTGTTTTGGTAATAAATCAAAATACATATCACCATTCTTTTATTTATTTTCTGACATTATTTCAATTGTAGTTTTTGTAAACCCTAGGCCCTTTTACAGCCAACTCTTATTATTTATTATTTTATTGAACCTTCTAACAGGAATCACTGTCGTTCTGTTTTTCTTGTGTTGTACCACCATAAGGGACTTTACTCTTATGGTGCTTCCTTGTAATATTACTAGAAATAACGACATCAAGTGTATAATATAATACCGAGACGGTGAAAATAAATGAAATGAAATTCCAGCCCAGGTACAAAACCTAATAAGCAAAGTAAACGAAGAACCATAAATCCTAAAGCAATACCAATAATTCAACCCAAGAACTTGAATCAATATTTTGATTTATACGACGTGCACTAACCTTTCGAGACAACTACTACGAAGTTATATCTATTTGTCATGTCACCAAAGACGCAAAAGGCGAGGGGAGGGGCACGGGTTGCACCGATCTCTGAATCATATCTTAACTGCAGTCTGTAGGATTATTGACCGGGACAGCTCATTTTAAAATACTTTCATACGAGTTAGATTGTTGCAAATTGCAATGCGAACAAGGATTTAGCTCCGCGGATGTTCTACTTAAGTCACAGACAATGAGCAAAAGACTTAAGATGAGACTGAAGATGATAATGCGCACGTGTTTTGAGGTAGATATTTCTTTAGGCGATGAATCTATCGATAAAAGCGTTTATGTCGTGGCTTAGGGTCATCGATCTGCCCACATCACACTCGACACGACAAGAAGTAGTGACTTGAAGGAACTGTCTACTCCACCATTAACGAATACAGAATACCGTAAGTTTAAAACTTTTACCTTAACCTTCAACCATCGAACTTCTGAAAAGTTCGATGAGCTAGGCCAAGCAGTAAATCCAAACCGTTTAGAATTTTTGTTATTTAGGCGATTGATTATTCTTTGAGAATATCAAGTGTCACGCTCTTTCACCCGTATATTTGGGCAGGGTGCGTAGGAAGTTTCCGTTAAACACATTTATTTTACAGTCGAGTACTCTTGCTTAGTGTTAAAGAGTATTCAACGTAGCTAATGAATTTAAAGGAATAAGTAGAACGTCATACATTATTGAAGATAAGGAAAAACGTGTTTGTTTGACAAGATGTTTTATGTCTTGTGTGCAGATAATCTGTTTATGTAAACTAAACAGTCATAACAATAATTGTGTGTTGTGTACATGTGCAGTGTACCAAAACATAATCTGTAAGATAATCCATAAAATAAATATCTTTAAAGTAATGTATGTAAATTACTTTGCAGATTATGGCATGTCAAACAACTTGTTTCTCTACTGTTTTTGTTGAATTAAACCTACCTACAGTTTTTTCCACGTGTAGGTTAGGTACTAGGTATACAATTCTGATGCGCAGTTTTGAAGGAATTCAAAAAGACAATACAAACGTACCGACTGCAGACTATAAAAGCCTGACAAACGTGATATTTCAGACGTTTCGCAATGTCGCATTGCTTTCAAAGTCTCACAGTAATTTCAGACTGAATCGAGATTAAACCACTCCGTCTAGACACCAGACAGGGGTGTGCTGATGTAGATAGAGTGAATACGTTAAAAGAATAACAATGTTTGTATACAAACAAACGCAAATTAAATGTAGCTCTAACGGAACAAGTTTGGTTTTAGGGGCAAAAATCTCAGTACCTACTTACCAAACAAACTGTCAAGGTCGAACCCAAACGGTTTCGATAGGATAATCTTCGAATAAAGACAAAGCAGACGTAAGTATTTTGAAATGACATGTTTCGAATTACCGACCGCACTACTTATGTATAAATCATTGTCTCATTGTTTGTTTCTGAAGTTGTTTTTTTATTAACGTCTGATAAAGGATGCTGATTCCTGTTCTGACAATATAGGCCCTGATACAATATGAGTGCACTTTGGGACTGCAAGGTCGACGGGCCATTTAGCCGTAAATGTAAAACGACTGAGATCGTATTAAAAGAAACTATGAATCATCGTTCTGATGAAGCCCTTGCCCTTCACTTTTAAAATGTAAAACCGAGGTGTGAAATTTTTCATCGCAGAAAGAAATGTGTTACAATAATTTATGTTTAGTAGAGTTCTGTAACGTCACGTCCCGTCTTTATAACTAAACTTCAGAAGCATTCTACAAACAACAATTTATCTGGCAATATTATATGCATTATTTATTACATCATATTCATTACATTGAGGCTATAAACGCACTGGCATAAATTAAAACAAACCAAGTACTAAACACACTTTCACATTTCCGTTCCGTGACGGTCACTAATGCAGTATGGGAAAACCTTCCCAATGATTATGAACGTACAGGCTACTATCGCAAGGACGACGTTTAATAACAGTTGAATGACAATAACAGTCGTTTAGCTCAGCTTAGTCGGAAACAAAGAGGTGGTATAGAATTGCAGGCGTTATGATAATCTGCAGCTGTTGAACAGGCATCGGCTATGTTACGCTTTTAAAGCATAAGCCGCCCATCATACGTCAAGGCTACCCCATTAGAATCCACACGTTCCTGTTTTATCGTGATCTCAGAGGCGGCGAGCGAGTGATGAAATCACGCGTTCTCCAATACATTGCACAACCTCTGTGCGTCAGTAGGACACTAAATCGGGAAGACCTTCACCCGAATTCACAAGTTCCCCAGGGAACATTAACAGGCAAAACGCAATTACGACAGCTGACGAGGACATTGCAGATGCAAGAGCGCTTTTGCAATTGGACGGGTATAGTTGCGTGTGACGCGTGCTGATTGGCGCCGGTAATCCAAAGGTTGAGTAACCTGAATGCAGTGAAGATCTGAGTGAGCAATGAGGATAGATTCAGCAACCTCGATTAAGTGCCAGCTGCGAAACACTAATAGCTTCTTTTCCGGCCATGTGCGATAGCGTGCGAAGCCGAGGTCAGCATTCGCTAGCAAAACGTTAGTTTAAGCATCTGAAATACTGTGTTTCTTACCAGAACTCTCAAACTTGTCAGGGCCGGAAATTGCGCCAGCCGATCTACTTCATCCCATGTAGCCAGCCCGGTGTTGTTGAGATTCAGGAAACGAAGTCGCCTGAAAACAACACTCATTTCAAACACATAAAACGGTACTAACTAAGTACATAAAAGACAATTTGTGACCGAAACTCAAATTGAACTCGAAAGCAGAACCAAAGTTACGCAAGACAACTGTGGGCCATGATTTCGAGGTTCACTGGGTCAATGGCAGTAGAGACATTAAACCAATTGTCTATCTATACATTACAACGAAACTTATCAGCTCGACTGGTACTTCCGACACCAATTACACATACATAATATAACATAAACATATTAATATAAAAACAACATGTATTGTTTATTGTAATATTGAAATGTAATCCGTTTAATAATTTTAGATGTCTATATCACGCACCTGACGATCGTGACGTGACACGATCCCTCTGGTCTTCACTGAAAACCAGCGCTGGGTGTGTGTACATCATTGTGCACCCAGCACAATGCTGAGTGAAGGCAATATTTGCCATAAATACTGCTACGCACAAAATAACTAATTTTGTAACATAAGTAGTTTTAATTACCATAGATTTAAGGTTATTGTGTATAGTAGTTTTAAGGTAAATAAAAATATATTCTATTCTATTCAATTACTTACTTGAAGGCATCGTGGCTCTTCTTATTCCCGTTGTTGTCTCCACATTTCTCGCACGGATCCGGTTCCAGCGTGGCTATGTTGCAATCGTTGACCAGCAGGGTTTCCAGGTTAGGGAAAGCGTAACCCAGTTTGGAGATCTCTTTCCAGCTGCAGACGGGGTTTCCAGAGAAGTGAAGTTTCTTGAGAGTGTCGTGTACTGGCTCAGATAAGTCTGCGATGTTGAGGCGCGAGCAGGCTTCGCAACTGTCCTTCTCATTAACTTTCTGACCGCTCAAATCCACATACGAGTACTCGTTAAGGCTCAAATGCAACTCTTCCAGAGCAGGTAGAGCCTTCAGTAATGAGTGAACGTTCGGCCATCCGATATAAGTGGAGTTCAGGATCAGATGGCTGAGGCTGTCCCATCTGGGTTGTAGTGCCTGCGCGGCTTGGATTTGTGCAGAGAGACGGTTGAAACTTAGATTCAGGAATCTAACTCGCGGCGTTTGCTCCAGAATTGCGAAGACCTACAAATAAGGGCAAATAAGAAAAATACCAGTACTTCAGAGAGTGCTCACGTAACACGTAAAGAACCGTAATGCACCTAGCAATTGGCATCGGCACAAATCGTTGTTATAATCATGGGAAAGGTACGTTTAGCGGCGAACATGTAACAGATAATAAGAGCCTTGCCAAGTTAAATGAGGGCAAAGTATCGATGCCTGGAATTAGTTTACCTCCTGCCACTCTGAGAGTTTGTTGTTGGCGATATCTAGTTCGACGACATCTGCGCATTTGTCTGCCAGACCGCAAGCGTCGCCGGCACAGTCGATGTCGCAGTCGTTGAGGACTAGAAGCGTGGGCACGCTAAGTCTGGGAGACCTCTTGGGCACGAATATGGCGACTGGCATGTCGTCTATTGGCGGGTTAACTTCGCCCTTCGCGCCGTACTTACGCTCTAGGGCTTCTAAAAGTGACGGCATGCTGATGCCTGTAACATAGGAAAATAAGATTTACCACCTACCAGTTGATAATAGACAGTTTTGTCATGTTTTATAATTATAACGGTTACCATTGTAACCATTTTTAACATTGTACCTATCAAAATTTATTATTAATGTCTGTTTAGTTTAAGCAAGACTGTACACCTATCTTAATTGTCTCAATTTGAGACAATTAGCAAATTAGTAATAAGCATGTCTCTCAAAAGAAACATGCTTATTACTAATTCGCTACAATGAAGTCATTTCAGTAGATAACCGTCTATTTGCACAATCGCGTCAGTAACGGTTGAATTGTAATTAATTGATCAATATTAATGCCAAGTTTGCTGAACGGGTGCGCAAGCGCAACCAACGAAATAAATGGTTAAGTGCCTTGGTAACTGAACACCTTGCTAGGCACGTCCGTAGCTTGGTCATGCGGAACAAACGAACAGGTATTATCTACATATAAGTAGGTTTACTACATTCATATTTATCAACATACAGCTGTATGGTTTACGCTTTTAAATGCAACAAGCAGTTTCGATTTATGAACCGTCTGATCAAGCGAGATATCGATATATTATAGCGAGAATATGCTTGATATAAATCTAGACTTAGAGACGCTAGGTAGAGAGACTGGATACATTTTTATACGTCTTCGATGTTAAGCCCATAATGAGCTGACAAAGACGATTCTTTAAACAAAGGAAAATGTACTAAGAATTTTCCTAATTGCGCGTCGCACGAATGCATTGAAGACGATAAACAGGTGTGCGCAGGAAGGAACGATTCCGTAGATAGAAGTAAAGATTAGATAGATACACGGCGATATCAAAAACTAACAACAAAACTCATGACAATGAGATTTTGTATGAAAGCAATTTTAGAAGGGCGTTGCGCAATGGCATTATAGTTTTTTTTGAGGTAGTAAATAACAATAATAAGTCGACTGTACGTATTAAAAGCACGTGAGATTGAATCGTGGTCATGTCAAGGTCGAGATCAAATGTATACAGTAATTTGATGCGTGAGTGATGATAATGATAAGAGTTAAATTAAAACTAGTATTTACAATTGAAACAATTGAGCTAACTGCAGACTGTTGCAAACAATCTACAAGTAGCTCAACTGATTCATATCAGATGAGATAAGAATACTTATTACTGACCTGTAGATATACAGGGTGGCACATTTAGATCGGTCAGTATGGGAAAGTCTGAAACTATAAGACATACGAAGATCTCTTCTGTTCTGAGGAACCATGCCATCGATTTTAGTAACAAGAAAAACTGCATTCATGCAATAAAAAAAACTCGTACTCAGCACGGGAATCGTACCCGGACGTTTTGAAAAATAAAACTAACACTATTTATATTTATACATATAGTTTCATATTTTCCCATATTGACCGATCTAAATGTGCCACTCTGTATCGCATAAACACGCTTAGATTGATTGAAAAGGATAGAAATTTAGTTAGAGAACCACCGAATGACTTTTTCCGCAAGACGAATATCTGGAAGACTTTGAATAAAATGGTGAGATGAGCTGGAGGCGATTGTGGTCTAGGATAGAGAAAAATAAAACCGGCCAAGTGCGAGTCGGACTCGCGCACGAAGGGTTCGGTACCATTATCTATAAAACGGCAAAAAAATCACGTTTGTTGTATGGGAGCCCCCTTAAATATTTATTTAATTCTATTTTCTAGTATTTGTTGTTATCGCGGCAACAGAAATACATCATCTGTGAAAATTTCAACTGTCTATCTATAACGGTTCATGAGTTACAGACTGGTGACAGACGGACAGCGAAGTCTTAGTAATAGGGTCCCGTTTTTACCCTTTGGGTACGGAACCCTAATTACCTCGCATCGTCATACATTGTGTAAATTATTGAATTTGAAGCTATAAACTTCAAATACTTCATTCACAAAATTTATGACGATGTATTTTTTCTCTATTCTACCATAATACAAATCTACATATTATGTTATATGCTTGGCCTACTGGATTCTCACAGCAGTGGTGAATCTATCCACCGTTATGAATTCTCTAACTAAGGTCTATTTTATTCTGTTCTGTCTGTGTAGTCGTTTTAAAAAAACAAGATCCGTCAAGTGCGAGTGAACTCGCGCGCCGAGGGTTTCGAGGGGGTCAATTATACAAATAATGTACTACCTATATGTACATGTACCAGTTAGAGATTTTGCTATTTAATTATACCGAAAAGTAGTAGTTACCTTTCAGATGGATCGCTCTACAAACTTAGGAGATTAGGGAGTAGTAGTAAATGTTTCAACTTCAACATATTTCAAAAAGTATTTAACTGTATAATAGAATAGATATAATAGAATAGAATAGATTTTATTCTATTCTATTCTATATTGAAATGTTCAAACTAACTGCAGCTTACGTGAACTTACTGATTTATTTAATTTTCTTCTTTTAATCAGTAATGGTGCACAAAATGTTTTTTTCTTCCAGATTTCAAGTAAATACCTGCGTTAGTTACAGAGATATTCAGGAAAGAACGGAATACGGAAGACGGATAGAGCGAGACCATAAGGTTTTCCAAACCGATCTCGAAACCCTAAAAACAGTGTAAATATAAACACATCCGGTTCATAAACCGATTTGTGTTCAAGGTCGTTTTAATTTAATGTCTGTAACCTTATCACATCCCAAAAGCGTGTCATTATTATCATTACAGATTATTATCTATTGTTATTATTGCTAATGGTGTCCTTGCTTTTTACACTTGTAATTTTGGCTGGGATTTTACAACTTTTTTATTGCAAAACGTTCAAACACGCATCCGGTAATAAGGATGTGTTTTAGTACTTTCAATTAATTCCTAATTACCTATGTACGTACTTAAGAAAAGAAACCAAAAAAATCTTGCGAAATGCAATCCTGAATTCTATTGCAACATGCTCAAAGAGCGGCAAAGTGGTTTTCAGAAATGTTGGAATTGGAACTAGGAAACGTTTGCCGCAACGGTAGAAGGCAGAACGGAATCTAAATGATTAAGTCAAGGTTAATTGCATTCTTGAGACTTCTGTTGTCATAGCAAGAACTTAGATAGTACCTGTACCTTCCTCATACACAGGTACACAACACTACACAATAATCTAAGAAACATGTTTCTTTGAATGGGCTTATTGGATAGAGCCTTGTATTCTTCAGTATTCTCAAATCAATAAGGAAATTGGTGGAAATTAACTTGTGAAAATTCCACGTATGTATCCTAATCCTATCAGAGGATTCATATACTTTCGTAGGTATTCCATAGGATCCTGGATACCTAGGATGACTTTACAGGTGGATAGTTAAAACTTTTGCAATAAACACCTTCGATTTAGGCATAAACGACACAAAACCCGTCCTAGATTTGAAACAGCGCGTATAATGTTCTTGCAAGTCACCATTAGCCAACATTTGATGTCCATTCGATTGCGTAGGCTCATCATCGCATAATCCCAGCGTAAACATTTGTAGGTAGTTGTTGTGTGGTAGTATTTTCCGTGATATTTCAGCCTCTATACAATACAGCCGTTTTTTTAATTCTTGAAGATTAGTATCAGACCAAATAGCCAGCCAGGACTTGTAAAAACCCGTCCTAGATAAAATAAATAAATAACGTTTATATTGTGAAACAAGATATGGTATTAAAACTATCGTTTTACAAGTTGAGGGTAGTAGATACAAACAACACAATGAGATTTCGTTCGTTAGGTAGCAAGTTGAAACCAAGAGATTAATGAGTAACTTATAACTAAGTATAATTATATTAACATTGTTTCTTAATTTCAATTTGTAAATAGCGCTAACTCCCACCCTAGGATAACCTGTGTTGTGGGTAGCTAGCCTCTTTCGTGCAAGAAATCAAAAAGTGAAACGATAGTTAGATAGTAAAAGACACGGCCTTTATCTTATAACTGGTCAAGCAAGACGTTGCCTACGACAAATTAAAACAATAACACACTTGTCTTCTACCTATCCAACACCCGTCGCGGTAAATTTTCCATTCCAGGCTTTTTCTCGGAGCTTTTGATTTTTTCCCGGACCACTGGGCTATATTTACCTGAGCCAAGGTTGTTCTTATCCTACTGCAACCTTCTAGTCTCGATGAAAATAAACATATCTATACTCAGATTTAGAATCCATGATATTTTATGCCAACAAAGACATTAATGAATGAAAACTTAACAAAAACTGTTAATAATAACAGCAAAATGAAGTGCTATAGCGTCGAACAAAAGCGTAGATTAGGTAGGAAGGTACCTTGTAGGTACCTACCTATTTCGCAAATACTGGTTGTTTTGCTAGGTTGTTATGGCAGTACCAAATTAACTGCGCACTGCCTAGCAAGCTGCGCATTTAGGCGTGGAATTGTACGTTTTTTGTACATGTTTGTAAACCTACGTTAGGTTTAAACTCTGTTCTATTCTATACCAGGTAGATATTTTTTTTGTTAACAAAGTGATTACCTACATAAGTTAACAATATTATAGGTTTTTCTGACAGTATACGATTTATGAATTGACTATTTAACAATTTTATGTTATGACTCTGGTTTCATTGAAGTGAATCGCAGAAGCACGAATATTTATGATTTCGAAAGTTTTCATTCGTCTTTCGAGGGTTTACGGAATTGAATTTGAACCTTATTTACCTACTATGTAAAGGTATGAAACCTATCCCTAAACTAATAAATCAGGCTGGTCTCGTTCACGTTACAATTTGTGAAACAAAGCCATTTCAAGGGCGTCCTCGCGTCGGTCGTAGCTATTTCTATTCACTATGTTTTGCAATTGTACCTAATTCGCGTTGAAATAAACAGACAACGTAAGTTTAGAAGTACTTACCGGCAAAACTGCTATGTACTGTGCTCACCTAAGTATTTTTTTTTATGCCGAAAACGCTTCATAAATTATCATTATTATATATATATATATTACTATATTATTATTATAGTTAATAATAATTACTTACTCGGTTTTAATAGGGGTACCTGAACCTACTACAGGGCCGGATTAAGCCAGCGCGGAGTCCGAAGCAAATGTGAAGAGGGATTGAATTGCATTACGTAAACGTTAAAAAAAACATGTTTTATACAGCTAAAAAAAAGGAAAAACAGCGAAAAGCGCAAGCAATATGATAGGGAGGACCTGCAAACATTTATGATAAAGATCATGGTCTGTATGTTTTTGGTGGATTCGTAAAAATTAAACGAAAATCAGAGCGGGATATAAAAAACCAAAAATCCACTCATCTAAAATCAACGTAAAGTCCGTCAAAACATACTGACGACTTGCACTGCTATGATGCTAAAGTTTCTTTTCACCACTCCCGCTCGAAAAAGGGGTGACTTTGCTGTTCAAAAACAGTACCAAAATCGGGTTTTGCTCACATGTGGTATAATAGTTATTTGTTCAACAAGTGGGCAAAACGATATTAAATCTCTCGCTAGCTCAGCTGTCTATTTTGGAGCCACTCGCTACACCCGCGACTCTACTCTAGACTGCTTCGTTAGCTCGGGATTTAATATCGGCACGTTCAACAAAAACCGTTTTGCCCACTTGTTGAAATAATAAATATTGAGAATCAAGTGCTTTTAATGAACTATATGGCTACTACCCTTCCACTTGTTAAACCTACATGTGTAAACAACAATAAATAAGATAATATTGAAAAAAATGGCGCGTGTGGTAAGCAGCGCGGTGTGCTTTCCATCATTAATGGTCTTCGACATTTCGACAATGCGAAATGCGGATAAGAATGGAAGGTCAAGCAAGACGTCAATCAAGTCTTGTCTTGTGCTTATTGCTTTGAGAGTCCTGCATAGGCCTCTGAAGAGCTGTTCGTTAGCCGATTGGCTGCGATCACAGAAATCATAATAATAAGGCACTATTATTGATTTCTGTGGCTGCGATGGTCTTCTGGTTTACTTTCCATTTTTGACTAATTTGACAATATCACATGAAAGTGTTAATGTCATATACCTAGTCAAATAACCATAACGCAAATGTTCGTATTCGGCTTCCTCGGGTTCCTGACCAGTGAATGCGCTAAATACATGTTTTTTTCTTCATTAATTAATTTAAGAAGAGCGTATTGTTCGTATTTCATTTGCGTTTCCTGATAAAAAACAATTTCGCATCTTATTATTTTTCAGAATTTATTACGTTGTTTTGAGCACAAGCGCGGGGGCACGCACGGGGCCCGTACCATTTGCTACCTTCTATTATTATGGCTAATCCGACCCTGTGGGTACTTACTACTACATAATATGGGTCAGTTACACCTTGTTTTGGTAGGATATGATTCAATATTCTGGCATAGATTGCTCTTATGCGATAAGACCGCTAATTGTTAGTTTTGATATATAGGTACCTAGATAATATTTTTCTATTTGTGTGCAATATCGAATTCTATCTTATTGAGTAGGTACCTACCTACTATAAATTAAATGCGCGGAAACATGAAATTATGTAGGTCACGGTCAAAATCGATATCAGCTTGAGGAGACTGACAAAAGTTTAGTCCATTCATCTAATCGTTTTGTACAAAATCTTTTAGAAGGTCGTAGTACGTGTAGGCGGTACATAACATAGTATTAGTAATTCTAAGTGTATATATCAGGGTTATTAGTTATTACTATTATTAGTAAAATTTTAACAAGGTGCTTTGTTAATTTGTGGGGAGATCTAAGTTAAAATGCCTAGGTACCTTACCTATACCTACTCCACTGACTGTAGGTACTAGGTATATAGGTTTACCTGCCTTATTATGTTGTAGGTGTAGTGTAAGCCTAGAAAGGTATCTGCTTTTACACTAAGTTGGTCTAGGGTTAGAATAAATCTCTTTTTTAAAGTTAGGCTACCATACCTATATTCCGGGAGAAAACTAAATAAACAGAAACGGAGAATATAAAAAATACTAACCTTTTGATGGCTCCACAAATACCAAACAAAGCAGATATTCCCCCAAAACGTTCACATACAATTTCACTTTGAGCTGATGACTACAATCAGCTGTTCACAATATAGTTTTTTGTATAACGAAATACCTAATTTTCTTATGATGCTCGAAACGCACTGCAACACAATGACAATATTAATGTTTACATCTACATCAAGTTGCACTGTATGCACGCTTTTGTGTATGCTTTGCACAGGCAGGCGGCGGGCGCGGCGGCGCGGGCGGCAGCGACGGGGGCGCACGCACGCAATGAAATGAAATGAACGTGTATTGCGTTGCGTTTACGTTTACACTTACACCAGGTTTACACACACTGAAGCGAAATATCGACTGGATTGGTGGGGATGATAGAGGTCAATGACGTTTACAATAATGAAAGTGATAGCTAGATACAATTTAAAACGAGTAAAAAGAGAAAGAAGTACAACAAACGGCATCTGAAACACAACCAAGGTGTACTTGGATGTGTGAGTAAGCCTAGGAGCTTGGTGTTGCCCCATAAAAAGGCGCAAAATTTGACATACGAATACGGCTGTTTTTTTGGTTCTCATTTTCTTGGGCTTTTCCATCTGCTAAAGAATGCAGGTCAGATAAGACACTATATTAACCGTTGTCGGGCAGCCGAACATTGGCTTCTTGGCTATAACTAGCACTGGCTAGTTTTTATAATTTTTAGACATCGTCGTTTCGACTGCAATGCGATGCGCTTGGATCAGCAGAAAATGTAAATCGCAGAAACAGTACATGAGCACTTACCTGTTTGTTATGTTTGCGTATAAGTTATCTTAAATATTTTTTGAAATTTATACTAAAGGTTTCGGTGTATTTAAATAAACAAGATTTTACATTTTCAATTTTGACGCCATTTTCTAAATATGTGAGTGGAAGTGACTGATGACGTAGACAAACTTTTTTCGTGACAATGACAGCTACGATTCGACTTTACAGGGGGTGGGGGTGCGCACGCAATAATTGTCAATAGTCTTTGATGATGTCAAAGTCATTGCATCGACATAATGCTACCAGCTAATTTTCGTAACTGTTTAAATTTACTAAATCCTCACCATTCCTAATCATGGCATTAGAAATGAAACCTTCGATCAGGTATTGCCGCCCTGCCGCCGCCGCAGCGCGGCGGCATGGCAGGGCGGCGAGTAGAGAAAGGCCTCCCCTCAATCCTTCCACTCGGTACAATCCTGCTCGAACTGCTCCTATCAGTGTTCAGTACAGCAGTAGGTAAACGCGTACGACTTTGTGAGTGGCAGAAAAAAAGGTTTGTTGTACGAATACCTTGGTACTTAGCATAGCTAGCAGATGATAAATAATGTTGCGACTAGTTTCCAATATTTTTATTTGAAATATCAGCTTCCCTCTTGATACTAGAACGCATTTTTAAATACGTAGGTAGTTACCTACCTAATTTACTTTTATTATTATGATGTGGTAGGTACCTACCTAATAATATCTCTTCGACTCCATAGTGAAGTTAAAATATAAATTAGTAAAATTTAAAAGAAAAATAAAAAATTGTATCATAAAATTTACTCATGCATGACATTAAGACACAACTTACTTAGCCAACCTAGAACATTTTTAAGGGCTTGTGTGTTAGCCAACATAAGTGAGAGCGAAACCTGTACGGAGCACCTGTGTCGGAGAACAATTTTTGTAAACACAGCCAGAAAATTCGTATTAGCTTTAATTGTTTTAATTTTATGCACTGTTTACATACAGGTAATCTTGCATTAATTATTTATAAAAAATCCTTCGAAAATGTTATGTGGGTATTTATAATATAACAAACCTTATAAAAAAAAATGCAAATGGGAAGTATAATTTTAATAACAAGAATAATTTGAGCTATATGCAGAAAAAATATCTAAAGATGCTCAACTTAATGTTGGTAATGTATTCGATTTTTCCGTTTCCATAAATGACGTATGAAGGCATAATCTTGGCATTTTTTGACAAGCTTCGCAGGTCTTGTTAAAATTTTTGGCAGCATCGCCACTTTTCAGGTGGTCACCCTGTTTGTGTGGTTTGTTTGGCAAATACATGCAATTTGTTTGACATACAACACAATCTTGTTTGGTTTCCGTGTTTTTTCTGATTTGTTTGTTTGATTTTTTTGTACATACTTACAGGTGTGGTATGTGGCTACAGGTGCTTGCAAATTGAATCTGAAATTCTCTTCACAAACTAAAGAAACACCCAGTACAGTACCTACGTAGAATCGGCAGGATAAACTTGATCAGGTACCTACTTTACCTAGTGTTTTTTTCTGAAGCTGTATTTTCAAAAGAAAATATAATTGTTCACTGCTCATAACAACCTAGTTTACATGCTATTGTTTGCCTGTTGTCAGAAGTTTGTGCCATACTTTAACCAAAAACATAATACTTCACTGCAGGAGTACCTAGGTAAGTTTTTGTAGATACTTATACCTACACCGCCAATTCACTTTTTATCAGTAGATACTACACAATCCCACTGATAATAAATAGGCGAAAGTTTGCATATATGTGTGTATGGCTGTAACTTCTTCACACTCAGATAGATTTAGTTGTAATTTGGTACCAGGATAGCTTATTTTCTGGATTAAAATAGAGGCTGCTTATGATCCAGAAAAAGAGCTGTGTTCTTGTTGGACGTCCAAATAATTCAAAATATTATTTACCTGTAGAAACTTATTCACTACTAGCATACAATTTGTATAAAATTTGACTTGTTTATGTGCTTATTTTGTAAGTCTAAAGAAATTGACTTTTTGATTTTCTTTTGACAAGTCATTATAGTCATAAAATAAGAATATTAGAATGTACAAGATAAAGTTAAAAACTAAAACCCGACTACGTGAAAGTTATAAAAGTTTGAAACATTTACATTGACAAAATCGAATGACGTATCGGTCATATTTGATAGGCATAGAGTTGAAAATGAAAATAGGTCGTAGGTATTGTAATTTTTCTCTATGGGGCCTGCAGCCTGCGGCTACCTAAACTTTAATACGCGTTTTGAAGGCTTATTCGGGGTCGGAGCCCTAAATCCTATAGCCTATAACCATCGGGGTATTGAGACGAATCAATCGATACAGTCGTAGGTATTGTAATTTTTCTCTATGGGGCCTGCAGCCTGCGGCTACCTAAACTTTAATACGCGTTTTGAAGGCTTATTCGGGGTCGGAGCCCTAAATCCTTTAGCCTATAACCATCGGGGTATTGAGACGAATCAATCGATACATAATTTGTTGAAATCGAACCAGTAGTTTCATCGCTACGTGGGAACAAAGAAATCGGCCACATACATACAAACATACAAACATAGGGTGCTAACCTCATAACCCTCCCCTGTTGGTAGTCGGGTAAAAATATAGCATAAAGTATGTACTTACCTTGTATCTCACTATAAGTACAAGTAAGTGTTATGATGTGTGATGGGTGTTTAAACAATGAACTATTAAACAAAGCAATAAAATAAGCAAGTTATTACAAAAACATGGCTATTATATGTCTTCATGGCACCTACCTTTGATCCCAAATAGAAACACTCTTTGTCATTCATTCAGTGAGTGTATGTCTAGTTCGACGGGACTTGAAACCGCATTCTTCCCTCAGTAGTCGTACGGGAATGTGCTATAACCAATTGCGCCACGAGTTCAAATAACATAGGATTCGAAAAACTCTGGGACTTACTTTGGACTATAGCACCGTTAAATTACCCCGAGGGTGAGGGCTTACTCACTCTAATAACAACAAACATAGGGTGCTAACCTCATAACCCTCCCCTGTCGGTAGTCGGGTAAAAACCTTAAATTAAGTCTCCTGCGACACACGCGTCGCGTGAACGACGCCGCTAGCAGCAGCTAGTGCAAATTAAAGAGTCTCACAGACTGTGGCGGCCTGCGGTGGCGGTCAGTACAATTTGACGAGAAGGTGTCGTCATATTGTACTGACCGCCACCGCAGGCCGCCTCAGTCTGTGAGAATCTTAAAGCGGCAATGGCGGGATGACTAGACGAGTAGTATTAGATGTAATTTATATCAACAATGGTGTAACAGAAATAATGACGTGCATAAAATGCTCTCAGGATGCTGAAGATAGCAATAAACAGTTGGAAGGTCGCCGCCGCTGCGCGCGCACATAACAGGATCCAAGTTAGGGGCATTGCAGTAAGCGCTCCAAGCATGGCAGCATCAAACTTCTTCTTTAGACAGGTATGTTGGAAAATATTACCAAAACATATAGGCACAGATGATATAATGTTACTATAAGGTACATAGATGTATTTAGGTATTTTATCATGATAATGGTGATGTCTTACTAGCCGAATTTCGATAACGGTTACCAATCTCAACGGAGACTAGCCAGATGCGCAGGACATTATTATACTTAGAGTGCACAAGTGTGTGCGCAAACACATAAGAAATTCAAATTTATATTGAAAGTTTTGTACCTCTGTTTACATTTTTGGGCACAACCTTCCCACAATTTAAGCAATAGCGTCAGTTTTTAGGGTTCTGTACCCAAAGGGTAAAACGGGACCCTATTACTAAGAATTCGCTGTCTGTCTGTCCGTCTGTCACCAGGCTGTATCTCATGAACCGTGATAGTTAGACAGTTGAAATTTTCACAGATGATGTATTTCTGTTGCCGCTATAACAACAAATACTAAAAAACGATAAAATAAATATTTAAGGGCAAAAAAACACGTTTGTTGTATGGGAGCCCATACAACAAACGTGTTTTTTTTTTGCCGTTTTTATAAATAATGGTACGGAACCCTTCGTGCGCGAGTCCGACTCGCTCTTGGCCGTTTTTTTAAAGACTTAAGCAATAAGGCCGTCCATTCTTTTACCTTCTTACCAGACTGTTTTAGATATAAGTTTTTCTGTAAAAGAATTATCTATCTAATAAAGTCCATTGATTCTCCAGATGTTCGACCCAGCAAGCTGCACCTACACGTACCTGCTGGCCGATGTGTTTTCGAAGGAGGCCGTGCTGATAGATCCAGTATTAGAACATGCAGAGAGAGACGCTTGTCTTATAACAGAGCTGGGGTTTAATCTGCTCTATGCTAGTAAGTTCTTGTTATATTTTTGACCGACTTAAAAAAAAAAAGCTGTTTTCAACCGACATAAAACAAAAGTAGGAGGTTTTCAATTCGGTTGTATGTTTTGTCTTCGATGTCTGCCAATAATTATTCGATTTTGATGATTATTTCGCTTTTGTGTAGATATGATCCCGAGGTACTCCTTAAACTTTTTAGTTCCGACGGATTACTATTCGTCGCGATAAGAATAAAGAAAATTACAACCAAATAATAGAATTAAATTAAAACTAGTATTTACAATTGAAACAATTGAGCTGACTGCAGACTGTTGCAAACAATCTACAAGTAGCTCAACTGATCCATATCAATACCAGTCGGAAGCGTACCCAAGACGCTAGCTGCATTGCCCCGCTGTATAGCAATGCTGATGCGCTAGAATATAGTGGTTTTTCAGTTCTTGTAAAAGACATCAATTTAGTTATTACTTACCTATTTATAACTAACTTCAGCTCGCAGCTTTGCGTGCGTTACCCCTTATAGAAGTAGATAGGTAGCTAGTAGGTAGGCTATATAATTTCTTGCTGAAAAGTTGGATAAAACCGGTAAATAAACGCGATAATTTTAGCCGTGTGGTATGAGCGATGTCATTCGATATTATCGTATAATGATGATAAAGCGTATCTACAATTGATCTTTATGCTAGTGATAATGATTCGACACACACCATTTCATATACATGTAACGGGCCTCTCTGTGAGTTGACACGCAATTTGAAATTAAAAATAAAATTGTTTGATACAAACTTGCTCCAGCTCTGCAGATCGTGCCCGTCTCTTGGCCGGTTCTAAATGGGAGTCAGGGCATTGGTTGCAAGCACTTCCTTCATATTTGACGACCTCTGTGGGCGAAGGTCCACCTGCGACGCAGGAGGTTGCGGGTTCGATTCCCGCCTTGGGACAAATACTTGTACGATCTGCAGGTATTTGTTCCGGGTGCTCTGTTCGTTTTCTATGTATAATAAAAATATATATATCTATGTAATGTATTGTATTATGTATATCAGTTATCTAGTACCTACCCATAACACAAGCTCTGCTTAGCTTGGGGCTAGATAATGCCGTGTGAATTGTCTAGCATTGTTATTATAAACAAACCGCCCTTACTTAACCTACAATTCATTCTGTTGCCGCGTCCTTTTATACGCAATTTACATAACTTGTCGGGCTTGTCCACCAGTTTAAAGTCGCCCAGCGAGCTATGGAGCTATTCTCGGAATTTCTCTGAAGGATTGGATCCGTAACGAACACATCCGACAGAGAACCAAGGTTATCGACATAGCTCAAAAGATTAGCAAGCTGAAGTGGCAGTGGGCTGGCCATATCTTGAGAAGAACAGACAGCCGCTGGGGTAAACGTGTTCTTGAGTGGAGACCGTGACTCAGAAAACGTAGTGTAGGACGCCTTCCGACCAGGTGGGATGACGATTTGCGAAAGACCGCTAGCAGATGCTTATGGATGCGGCAAGCTGAAGACAGGGCGCTATGGCACTCATTAGGGGAGGCCTATGTCCAGCAGTGGACTACTATTGGCTGATGATGATAATGATAACTTGTCGATTTGTGATCCTTCTTTCAATAATATAAATGTTGCTTACAATTATGTCTGAATTTCAAACTTTCCAGTGAACACACACATGCACGCCGACCATATAACCGGTACAGGCAAGCTGAAGACCCTGCTATGTGGTGTGCGGAGCGTCATAGGCAAAACAGCTGGAGCTCAAGCCGACATATACCTGTTTGATCGCGATGAGGTCAAATTTGGACAGCATAAGCTCGAAGCTGCGGCTACCCCAGGACATACCAACGGATGTTTTACATTCATCTGCCATCAGCAAGTGAGTTGTGATATATAGTTTAACAAAGAACTTCTTTGGTCTTAACCTATTCAACGTGGCACCCTATTATAAATTAATTGACGATGATTATATCTCCCTTTCAGAGCTTAGCGTTCACAGGCGATGCTGTCCTAATCCGAGGCTGCGGCCGCACTGACTTCCAAGAAGGATGCGCTAAAACCCTCTACCATTCAGTCCACGGTCGGATATTCACCCTACCAGAAAACTTCACCCTGTACCCAGCGCATGACTACCGTGGACAGACATCGACCACGGTCTTTGAGGAGAAGTGCTACAACCCGAGACTGACCAAACCCTTGGCGGAGTTCGTTAGTATAATGAACAACCTGAATTTAGCGCACCCGAAAATGATTGGTGAGTTTGGTTGGATTCTTTGTAGGACAGAGGTGAAGTTGAAAATCAATAATTTCTTATTTGATAACAATTACTTTGCTATGTATAAAGCTGTTTGTTTTATAAAATTTCACTTGTCTAAGTACTTATTTTGTAAAGGGTTAGAAACTTCGATATAAGTAAATAAAACCGGCCAAGTGCTAGTCGGACTTGCGCACGAAGGGTTCCGTACCATTATCTATAAAAACGGCAAAAAAATCACGTTTGTTGTATGGGAGCCATGAGATACAGCCTGGTGACAGACGGACAGACGGACAGCGGAGTCTCAGTAATAGTAATAGGCCTAAAAACTGCTTAAAATAACCATCTTATACATCACATTTATTATTTTGTATTTGTCACCTAATACTAGTCATCGTTTAATTTAATAATAATATATAGCCTATGAAACTCACAAATAACGTGGCATTCTGCTGGAAAAAGAATTTTCAAAATCGGTTCAGTAGATCCAGAGATTAACCCCATACTCACAAACTTTTATAATATTAGTAGAGATGTAAATCTTTAATTGGGCGTAAGTTAGAGTAATATGGTTTGAATTGTCTAGATGGGCTGTAGATTTTGTTGAAACAATAAATAAATAAATAATTTTGTTAATAGTTTTCCTTGTCTAGTTGCACACCGTTGCCAGTGCGGTGAAACCGTTGATAAGTTCGGTCACCATGCACTGGCATGTGTCTCTAGTGCAGGACGTGTGTCCCGTCATAGTTCAATTAATGAATTCATCCGTCGGGCTTTTACCAGCGTCAGTATGGCAGCTACTCTCGAACCACGTGGCCTAATGCGAGATGTTGGTAAAAGGCCTGACGGTATGACTCTGATTCCTTGGAAAATGGGTCGGCCTTTAGTTTGGGATGCCACTTGTGTAGATACCCTAGCACCTTCTCATCTTGCAGGGACATCAGTAAGGGCCGGCTCCGCAGCAACATCAGCGGAGTCCCTCAAACGGCGGAAATACGCTAATCTTGACTGAGGTTACCTATTCGAGCCGTTTGGGGTGGAAACCCTAGGTCCTTGGGGTCCTGGGGCACATGGAATATACAAAGATCTAGCAAAACTCCTATTATAGTCCACAGGTGATCGGAATGCTGGCTTTTATTTCGGTCAACGAATTAGCATTGCCATTCAACGTGGCAATGCTGCCAGCATTCTGGGCACTTTGCCTTCTGGTGACGGCTTAGATTTTTAGAAAATAGATTTAAGTGTTAATATTAGTTGTAATTGTTAATAGTTAATTTATTTTGTTCCAGAACGAGCCGTGCCTGCGAACAGAGTATGTGGATTGTTCGACTGTTTTTAGTAATTTAAAAGCCGAGTTACAACCAACAAACAAATGTTAACAACTACCTTGTGGACTAAAGAGGTATTCATAAACATTTAGCTGGAAAGTAGAAAAGACAGTGGCCTTATTCTGCTAAACTAAACGCTTCACTATGACAATGGTATCATTTCATTTCATTTATTACCACCCTAGGTATTACATATACAGTTACAGACGCACAGCGCAGACCCGACGACGCCACGCGTCTGTAGTTCGAAAACATGAGGAAAACAAGCACACCCTATCACGTTTCCAAGAATTATGACAGTGACACTGAAAAGTCCTATGAAGCGGGCTTGTTTGAAGAAATTGTTAGTGTCTTGGCATCGCGTGTAGCTTATGTGCGTGGTGCACGTGAAGTGTCGACACGTTGCGTCGTAGCGTCGCGTTTCAACAATGTGTTAGCGCCATAATATTTAATTTCATAAGTAGGTAAAGCACAGGGATTGTTACTTAGGTGAAATAGTCAAAAATGACATCGCATCGTCATCGAATGCGTAAAGAAATTCATTCATTTCTTCAACTTCAATAAATAAAATTGACAATGTGATGTCATTTTTGTCTATTCTTTCTCAATAATACCAGTGCTTGGCCTCCTGGTACACAATTTTTTAACATTTTATGAACTTGTCGACTTGACATGACACCCATTGTTCAATAAATATATACAAATTAAATTTTTATTTGGATTGTGCAAAAAACTAAAATGCATGTGAATTTTAGCTTTTTTGCGGGATGTGTCGATTTAATTTACAACGAACTCTAAGCTCGACTATAATCGACTTTGAAATGGCAGTACTGTCTTGCCATTCAATATTAACGGTTTGATAATGTTATTGATGAAACTAAACACGGTGCAAGCGAATACACTTGCACCCCTAAGGGTTTACTAATACATTAATTTCCTTAACTTTATTTCCTAGTTTGACTCATGTATTTTTAAATTTCTGATGTCTCCAAGAGTCCTGTACGCCAAGCACAAATTGTTGTTTAGGGTACAGTAGGTCACATTGTCATTGAATGCGTAAAATATTCGAAATTAATTCCATATTAATTAATATACGCAATGTATGACGATACGATGTAATTTTTGACTATTCTACCTGACCCGTTCTTTGCCTACTGTACGGCCTAAAAGGCCTTTGATTTCTATGGTGTGCTAGCCACAAGAGGCACGACAAAGTGTAAGCTTGCTGAAATATCGGGAAAATAGGGTCCTATATAATCATGTTAAAATGATAATTAAGTGATATGATGAAATTATTTGGAATATATTTTAGCGAAATTATTTAAAGGAATAGGATTTTTTTTTTACATTTGTTAAATTTATTGTCTTATGTTATTTTGTATTGTGATATTGATAACTGATGAAGATAGGTGAATTGTATTTTTATTTATTTAGTTTTTGTAAGCATTTAATAAAGGTGTTATCATTGGAATGAACTTGTGTTTTTAATTTTTCTTTGCTTATTTTTCATGTGAATATATGTACCTAAATAATAGCGTGAGCTTGTACCCGGGGCGGTTTTCTACCAATCACCCCCCAAAACCGAAACAAAAATAGTGGAGCGTTTTAGTGTTTGGCACGCCAGCCGACGTCAACTGGCACACGTATCTACAACAATAGTTAATAAAGGCGAGCGGAGCGAGCCGCGTTTTTGCGAGCGTTTTTTTTCGTGATGTTTGGGGAAAAGTAATGAAGAGAACCTACTTATGACAAAAGAAATGATAGAGATCCCCGAAAATTTTAAAAACTTTGGGGTGGTAAATAAAGAACTATGAATATAAAAAATGGCTAGCGGAGTAAGCCACGTAAATTTAGGAGTTTGGTGAGGTCAGGTAAGCAACAAAGACAAGGAAGCCAAGACGATGACGGCGAGCTGATATAGCCGCAGCAATTTTGATTTCTTTGGTCCTGCCTGACCCAACAGCTTTCCTAATTTAATTCGTCTCTTGTCCGTTTTCAAACTCAAACGAGCTTCTTTTTCGATGCGCGAGTGCATAAGTAGGTATTCAACACATCAAACAATCATTCAAACATTGCTGTTTTATTAGGCAGTCTTTGTTTACAAAAGATATCTTCGATTCTAGGTCAATGTACAAATTCGTTCGCAAAGTTAATAATTAGACGCTAGTTTTTCTCAATATTAGCCCCGAATGGATTGATGGGTTTTTCGTTTTTCGGCACTTACGTAACTGTCGGTTGTTTAGCTATCTACGTTAGTGACGAGAAACGAACACTAGGTACCTATACATATAAACCATCCATCGTGGATGTGAAGTTCATTGATGATAATGATGATGAGCCCCCTATAAGGTGTTTTTCATGGTAAGAAAATGCTGGACATTTAATTACTGCGATTTGTGTCCTGCAGACCGTGGTAGCTTGTACCTAAATTATAGAAAAGGGGCCCAGGAGACGCAGGGGTCGGGCTGACATTAGCAAAATGTCGCGGAAGTATGAATTAATGGCCGTTTTGATATATTGCCTGAGTTTATGGGGTGTGTGGAGCTAGTCGCGTTAATATTGTATGTTCACTGGTTTAAGCTATTTTGCGTTGTCATAGGTGTTTGTGAGTTTGGAAAACCCATCCTATGTCGCGGTTCTTGATAGATGGATGGAGGTACCACCTACCTGCTGCCTACGACGTAAGTTTCAGACCTGCGCGGGACGCGGGACGCGTTGGGTGCTCCGGCAGAAATGTGTATTTATGTAGCTCTATCTATCTGTAAGGTTAAGGGTTATTACTAATTAATAACCCTTTACTTTTATCTAAGGTAATACTAATAATTTTTAGTCGCGGGCAGTAGGTACCAGATTGATAAAAAATAATCAATGTCTTTGAAACAGCGAGGTAAATTGTCTAAGCTTTGAAAAGATAATCAGGTGGTAAATTTTTACATTAGTAGGTACTAAGTACTTACATAAACTGAGGGTCGACGGTTGATGGAGGCGGCTCAGGACCGCTATTCGTGCCGTCGTTTGAAGGAGGCCTATGTTTAGCAGTGGACATATACAGCCTGATGATGATGATGACTTAAGCGGTTTAGTCAGATGTCGTAGGAACATCGACCGTTGGGCCGCTCGCCGTGAGAATCTAGGGTTTACGCGCGCTTCCGCCGTGCCGCGCCGCGCCGCCGCCACCGCCTTTCATGCGCTGAGTCTGCTCTTGTTTCCATAGCGGCAATGAGACATAATTATAAACTTCATTGAACTAACTATAGGTACTTGCAAAAGATATTAATAAAATGCCGGACAGAAAATACTTAACGAATTGCTTTTTATTTTTTCCAAGGTTCTTACTGAAATGTGCAAAAAGTTCAGTTTTCCCCACACCAAAAAAACAACACCAAAAATCTTGGCAATGAACGCAGATAAGAACAAATAAGTGGCTGTAATGGAATAGATAGGCTGCCTCGCAATTCCGAAGCGAGGCCATTAGTGCATCTGGTAGTACCTACCTACATTGCTACCTACCTAGATAGATAGGTACCTATATCCTGGAGCGAGTGGCGGGGAGCAATCTAGTCTCCAATCTTGTAGAGGTACCGTCTACGCTCTCTACTAAGTAGGTACGTAGTAAACATTCAAGGTGTTGGGAGGTTTTCCTGTTTTACTTTGTGAAATAGGTAGACCAAGTCGTCTACAAATTTTGATGCATATGCAATCATTTGATGATTGATATTATAGGTTAGGTACTTATTTAGGTTTAGGTATATCGCTGCAATAAACAGTCATCACATAAGTCGATTCTTGTCTTACGAAAAAAAACTCACCCAATATCTTTTGTCCATAAAGTAATTTTTCACAAGTCACTGGTTAGGACACGAACAAAGCCAGAAGCAAGAGCTATTGCCTAGATATTTGCATACTCCCGCCTGACGTCACGTTGCTGGCCAGACAGACGGTTCGCAATCAGCCTTGTAAACCCGAGAATGTGGGAATGGAGATAAATTATGTAGAGCAGACTTTATTTGTCGTGCGATTCCTATTTATATTAGTTTGGTTGCGGTAAACCGCAGTTCAAAAGCACGAGCAAAGAGTGCTCGTGGAAAGATAGATACCTAGGTTAGTACCCTACTTACAAAATATTCCTTGTCAGAACATGTCCACGGCTGATAATGCATCCCCCAAGGAGGACAAGGAGTTTTGCCATAATAGGGTATTTGACGCTGGGAGAAAAAAATCTAAAAATATATTATTAAGCTTAGGCAGTCGCGAAAATGTTCGTTTTGGTTTATAAAATAACAAAATAAATTTTAATATTAAACTCAAAGTTTTCAGTTCTTTTAATCTGTTATTAAATACCATGACATAGTAGGCGCAATTTTGTTATGTCATACGGCTGTGTAGGCAAACTAAAAAAAGTATCAACTGTCATCAGCAACATCAGCGCATTCGTTCAGGTTTCACATCCAAGTGACGTCATCACCACAGAGCTATGGCGTCTACTGCGTCCAGCGTTTTCGTGAAGTTATGCATCCGCCTGTGACGCAGGAGGTTGCGGGTTCGATTCCCGCCTTGTAACAAATGTTTGTACGATTTGCAGAACGTTGTTCCGGGTGTTCTAGTCGTTTTCATCATCATCAGCCTATGTCAGTCCACTGCTGGACATAGGCCTCCTATAATGAGCGCCATAGCACCCTGTCTTCAGCTATCTGTGTATTGTATTGTATTATGTAAATCAGTTGTCAAGTACTCATAACATGTGTGAATTGTCCAGCATTATTTATTTATAAAAAATATTAAAAAAAAATGTTGTTTATCTATTACACCATCAATAAAAAACAATAAACTAGAACTTAATAATGCAATTAACTTATCCCATACTTTCCATAACATACCTACATGTAGGTACCTTTACTCGATCCACTGTTTATAGACAAATCACAACACAAAAACTCAAAATTCTCGTTTGAAATGGACAGATAATTGTCAATTTTTTCGTACTAAAGTGGCATCCAACTACAACTAGCTATTTCTGACTCTAAATAGCAGTGTAGTAGGTAGGTAGATATGGTTAGTGCCGGCGCAAGTAAGTGGAAAATCCGAAGAAATTAGCGGGCGTCAGCGGAACGTGGAAAGCTCTAAGAAGTTTCCGCTAACTTCCGAGTTTTCAGCTCGCAATGCAGCCGCTCGTACCTACAAGCGAACTGTTTAAAAGGAATAGGTACCTCTTGGTATGGTTAATGGTGTACATTGTTTACGTAAATGGCGATAAATTTCATAGGTCTAGATAGATGAGAGACACAGGCACCCTAGCGTAATAGGTAGCCTACCTAGGAAAGTTCAGATTCCAGTGCCTGCTATGTCTCCCTTTGATTATTTATGTCTATTATAGAGTCGCCATCCAAAACCACAAAAACAAACAGCCCAAGTTTTTTGTGCTGGTGGGCGTAACGCTACGCATTATTCGTACGCATAATGATACCAGTTGTGAAAGAACTCCCATTAGAAATAGAGATTTTTTGCCATAGCGTCGACGGTTTATAAAAATTTGCTTGAGGACACAAATAAGCGACCGCGGGTTGAAGAGAGGCCAACAGTAGGAGATAATTTTTTTCTAAGCTTTTACGGCTTTTACAGAAGACAGACAATATAGACTAGAAAATTAAAGATTTCTCCAACTAATTGTATATCTTCTTAGTAGTTACATTCTTGAGAGAGTGGTCGTGGTCGTCATATCAGGGGTGGTGGCACGCCTCACAATCAAGCGCCATTCCTCTCGCACCGCTGCTTTCCTGGTACGCTGGCACATAGTTCATTCGTGTACCGTTCAATGCAGCTTTTATTTGGTCCGTCCAGCGCATTGGTGATCTGCTGCGTGCTCTTGTGCCGTCCACTTTTCCTTGAACCACAAGGCGTCCCCAGAAGTGCCTCCACGCGTAGGGCGCCATGGCCTCGGCGCGAAACGTGTCCGAAGAAAGTGAGTATGTATTCGACTATGGATGATGGAAGAAAGACCTCTAGTCAATAGGTAAATGTTGGTTCAGAATTGGGTCCATGATATGCCAAAATTTAATCTACCTCAGTAATTTGCTTTATTTGCTTTACAATTTTAGGAAAACTTACAATTAGAAAATTAAAAAGTCAGGAACATTAATCAAAGTACATGAATAATACATGTAAGCAACTTACTTACATGTTATACCTACATGTACCATAATATTATTATCAACCTTTGTGATGGTTCCATTGAAAATCAACTGAAATAGTTCTGAGTCAATGTCCATTACCCGTGCTGGTAGATAGTTGGGCTCCTACATTATGTAACACTCCAATAAAGCTGACTGCCAAATAGACTGACCCAGAAACAATTCGAATAAAGGCCAGAACACGGGTTGGTTATATAGGGTTACCATGTCTACTGCCTTTGATATACGACTTAGGTACGAATAAGTTTATATAAATCTTTCAAATTTCGTACATATTTTTACCCATAGGGGTTGGACAAAAATGTAATCGACTCTGTGTTTTTGTCTAAGTACATATATCGGTTTTGGGTAAAAAGCGAAACCTATACCCAAGCGTTTAGGTAAGAGAATACTTAAAGCTATAAAATGCCTATCCTATTTATAACCAATGTGATAACGGGCTATAAAATTTGATATAATATACCTTCCTACGCACCAAAAAATCATTCAGAAAAAGAACCCATGGCCACCACACAAGAACGGATTCGCCAAGTAAAAGATGAAGTGCCCGAATAGCCTTAAGAGACATTTCGTATTACAAGATCATACGATTGTTCGCTTATTGGGCCAAGGCAGGCTGCTTACCCAGGTCTTTGATCCATTTGGAATATGGATTCCCATTAGCAAACAAGTCAAGTGGTTATAAAATAGGTTTTTGGGAATAGAATTTTTCACGTGAGATCAACTTTGATAGCTATAGTACCTACTCTTGAGGTTCACGTACCTACCTTAAGTACTTTTTCAGTCCTAAGTTGCTAAAGGGAATCCATATTCCAAATGGATCAAAGATCTGGGTAAGGAGCCTGTCTTGGCCCAATAAGCGAACAACCGTATGATCTTGTAATACGAGACATTCGGGCACTTCTTTTACTTGGCGAAACCGTTCTATTCTATGACATACTTAACCCTCTGGATGTAAAACAGTAGTACCTACCTAGAAAATATAAGTGCTATATAAAGCCTTTTTCCTTCTTTTCTGAGTTGTCGAAAAGCTCTTTGTTCCAAAAAATCTACCTACAGCTGTTAGTCTACGCAACTCCTTTTATATTTATTGCATTGAATTTCACTCTGCCATTCCATTCGTCAAGTCAATCTAATAATGCCCTTATTGCTTCATACGTTTTATCCGCGTCAATAATCTGATTCTTCTTTTCTTACTCTGCCGAAGTGAGTATTTGCTGAAGGATGAGCTCAGTGTGTGTTTGGTAGGTTTGAGTTCACAGTTGGTAGGTTACATTATGAATAACGAGGCGCTGATACTAACTTTTCCATTTCTATGATAAGTTGGTTCTGTAACTAGAAATGAGCTTGCTTACCTCGATTCACTGGTTTAGTTAGAGCATTTGGGAATATAGGTACTTACGTAAGAGATTTTGGGCCAAAAATCAACATTATCTAGATAATTATTCCAAAAACTCCTAAAATACAATTAAATCGAAGTTTGTTCTTTAACGGTTAATTGCCGCAAATAAATTTTCTGTTCGTTTTTTTTTGTGTAGAATGCAGGAAAAAACCAAAAGTTAAGTATACTAAAAAAAAATTAAATAGGTGCTTAGAATCTGCAAAACTGTTAGTAATTTTGTCGCTGCAAAACTGTTAGTAATTTTATCGTTTACTGGGTAAGTTGTTCCTACTCCTTATCATGATGTTATTTGGCCTACATAGTACGACTATTTAGTTTCCTATTAATTTGGACCTTTTGAAATCCACCCCTTGTTCTTGTTTACAAAAACGCAAGACTGCACCAAAGGTCAAACGTTCGAAGTTCCACTTGGCTAGTATCGATCGCCAACTGAAGGTCTCTCAAAAGCTCCCAGTAAATTATATTACCTTCAAACTACCGAAGGCACGTTCTAAGTTCCCGGCTTGTAAGACATTCAACGTAGAGCAAAAAATACTCTTAGAAACAATGTCTTGGGCTGGGAAAAAGGACAAAAAGGAAAAATATAAATGTTTTAGATTTACCTTTGAAATGGAATCACGTCTTGGCTGCTAGGTTAAAAAGGTTAAGTCGTGCCTGACTTAAAACAAAACGGATAGTCAAACACTGATCGTAGATAATAAAAGACAGTTTAATTGTTTTATATGATCACTGTTAAATTTAAACTGGTGTGTATGACAAGAAAAACTTGCACATTGCACCCTATTTGGCCAGTCGTAACAATTACGTAGTTACCTCTCTACCTAGGTTATATGTATTGCACTCACGTGCAGAGATATTTGGCACTTACTAAACCTTGGATAAATTGCATAACAGAGCAAAGGCATCTGCAGGATCAATAGATATCACGTTCACGGCTCGGAAACTGGAAGAGCTGCCAACAATCGTCATACCTATCTTGATGGAGTTCAAAACCATACTACCATGGATAGGTATGAATTATATTTGACGACTGGTGGTGATTAATAAATAATAATAAAAACAAAATAATCTAGATGTAGGTTGTAATTATTTGCAAACGACTTACTTATAAAAAACCCGACACTGTCGGTTCCCCGGGCTTTTCACTTTTTTTCGCAAAATGAGGTAATGATTTCAGAGGCCTACAGTATGTTAGTATTGTCCAGCATTATTTATTTATTTAGTGTTCTTATGTTTTAGTTTATTTGTTTCTTTAAATCTGGGGAAAAAGGAGTGTCAAGTTTCGATATTTCTGAGTTTGTTGTTTTTTTTATGTTTAACAAAAATGAAAAAAAAATTAGTACACGTTTCAATAAAACATTACTCTATAAAAAAAAACTTCGAATAACAAGATCTATAATTTTATTAGTAAAACTATAAAAAAATTACTAAGAATTAAGGTTAATAACAATTGCACTCACTAATTATAAAAATATTAAATAACACCTATAACCCTACGCACAAAACCTATCCACATAGACGAGGAGATCCTATCAGCAATAGATTTCAAGATGCTGTTCGTACATTCAACATTGAATGTTTGAACCATAGACGGTACATTCAAAATTTATGTGTTTCTAAAATTTTCTTGAAAAATTGTAGAGTTACAGAGAAGGCAACCAAAACTATGGCGATGAGAGTGCATGGAAACAGCAAATTATTATCGAAGTACTAGATTCCACGCGAATGAAATCGCGGGCGGGCTAGCAAGTTATTGATATAGGAGTCCAGATCAATAGGTATCTATTTTGATACTAGGTATATTTATTAAAATAGCTTCAGCCATTTGATGCTTCGAGGTTGTAGAGAGTTTCCGCCAAACACATCGCAAACTCGAATTGAACCCGCGGGTAATAAAAAAACTGCGGTGTTATGATTCATACTGTTATGATTCCGATATTTCTTAGAGATACTCAATGAGCTGGTAAGCACTATAAAAAAAAACCTCAGAATTGAGCAAAGGCAACACCTCTCGTCAAACGAATACATGTAACTTTAGTCTTTGAACAGATTTGGATAAACTGTAATGTTATCCCCTGTAGGTGGAGCTACCGGCGCTACAGTCCGTAAAAAAAATTCTCACAGAGATTTTCGATGGAACCGACTAAGATTTCGTGGCTTAGTTGGTTAGAGCACACCCGTATTGAGGGTGGGGCGGGTTAGCACTATAACAAAAAACCTTAGAACTTGCGGTGTTTTCAATCTAATTAAATACAAAGAAAACCTACAATCTTCTGAGAATACCGACTAGAAATTAACACCATCTTACTAACTCCACAAAGTAAGTCACGCTACCTATTCCTATAGTGCTCTCAGCACTCCTAATTTCAGAAAGAGGATACGGGTCCTCTACTCGTGTCCTTTAGACTGCGCCTGAATCATTTGAAACCTAGACAACCGCACAAAGAAGGGTGCAAGGAATTCCAAATGAACTTCCACAATTCAATAGATATTCAATAGATATAGCAATAGATTTCAGGATGCTGTTCGTACATTCAACATTGAATGTTTGAACCATAGACCGTACATTCAAAATTTATGAGTTTCTAAAATTTTCTTGAAAATTTGTAGGGTTACAGAGAAGGAAGCCAAAATGAGAGTGCATGGAAACATAGCAAATTCTTATCGGAGTACTAGATTCCACGCGAATGAAATCGCGGGCGGGCTAGCAAGTTATTGATATAGGAGTCCAGACGAATAGGGATCTATTTTGATACTATATTTATTAAAATAGCTTCAGCCATTTGATGCTTCGAGGTTGTAGAGAGTTTCCGCCAAAAACACATCGCAAACTCGAATTGAACCCGCGGGTAATAAAAAAACTGCGGTGTTATGATTCATACTGTTATGATTCTGATATTTCTTAGAGATACAATGTGCTGGTAAACACTATAAAAAAAACCTTAGAATTGAGCAAAGGCAACACCTCTCGTCAAACGAATAAATGTAACTTTAGTCTTTGAACAGATTTGGATAAACTGTAATGTTACCCCTGTAGGTGGAGCTACCGGCGCTACAGTCCGTAAAAAAAATTCTTCCAGAGATTTTTGATGGAACCGACTAAGATTTCGTGGCTTAGTTGGTTAGAGCACACCCGTACTGGGGTGGGGAGGGTAAGCACTATAACAAAAAACCTACGAACTTGCTGTGTTTTCAATCTAATTAAATACAAAGAAAACCTACAATCTTCTGAGAATATCGACTAGAAATTAACACCATCTTGCTAACTCCACAAAGTAAGTCACGCTACCTATTCCTGTAGTGCTCTCAGCACTCCTAATTTCAGAAAGAGGATACGGGTCCTCTACTCGTGTCCTTTAGACTGCGCCTGAATCATTTGAAACCTAGACAACCGCACAAAGGAGGGTGCAAGGAATTCCAAATGAACTTCCACAATTCAATAAGCTTCAATGTCTGGGAAATTAGACAAAGAAAATCTGAAACTACTTTCTTTTTTCCTTAGTTTTTTCCAAATCGTCAAACTATTTCTTTTGAAAAATCATGACTACCTTCAATAATTTTGGTGATATCTTCGCCAATTCTTAATAGATTTTGATGATTATTCGTTGCTGTAAAAAGTTTGAATTTGAAGTGGTCCCGTAAAACTTTGATGTTCGAGGAATTGATATGTCCACCAGAAAACGAATCTAAAACTTCATAATATGATAATTTTTACAACCAGTAACAAATGGTTTCCAGTGCAACGGCCGTGAACAAGAGGTCTTTCATTCGTCGTTTCAGCCAAGTGTCATCCACCAACAAATATTATTGTGGCCATAGCCTTAAAGACAATTAACTACCTGTACTTTCTACCATGATAGCCAGATCATGACAGAGGTGCCAAGTGCCAATGATCCGGCGAGATAGGTGTGGAGTTCCCTCCCGGGAGCCCCTCGAGCTATGACGGATGGATTATTGGATCCGATCACTCGATCCTTACCTTACCTACTCAATTAATATTCCGGATCAAACGGATTTCAATCATTGAAATTGGAGAGTAGTTTTTGGTGTGAGACTTTGGCTGGGAGTTTTAGAAGTAAGGCATTGATTTTAAGACTTTAAGATATAATCTTAAAAAATAGTAAAAATAGTAAATATGCTCTCCGTGAGTTTATTTAACATTTTGTTGAATTCAACAAAGTCCCCATTACATCCATTTTGAAAAGTTGCAAGAAAACCAATCGATAAAAAGCCTGGGAGGTTTATAGAAATAACAAAACCTTACCCAACATTGGTCGCTCAACTAAAAACAATAAAAAAAAACATTTACCGTTTTCCTTGCACAAAAACCGTCGTGTTAGGAATTAACTAATTACAGGAATCCCCCTTGTAACGAGCCGTACAAAAACAACCCCTCGGAAGTTGATGAGTCAGCGGCAGCCCCGCGTGACGCGGTCGCTCCGTCCGTACCCCACTGTAGGCTACCGTTCTAAGTTTATAGAACGCAGGTTTTACTCACCTAACTGTCTGTATTAAAGTATTGTCTTACGTATATCAGTTATCTTTTACACAAGGATACAAAAGTTAACAGATATACGTAAGACAATATTTTTATCGGTACAGTTAGGTGAGTAGCTAAAACCTGCGCTCTATAAACTTAGAACTTAGCTCGTCTTAGCTTGGGCTAGATGATGCTGTGAAGATTGTTTAGCATTATTTATTTATTACCACACCCTATGACGACGCGCAGTTTTTTCGTAAAAAAAATGTGGATATATGGTTTGGTTCTGCATCCTTAGTGCCGCACATAATTCTATGGTAGAGTAGTAGAGTCAACTCTACCATCCCTAGAACTCAACTAATTTAAAA
This sequence comes from Eupithecia exiguata, assembly GCA_947086465.1. Lineage (NCBI taxonomy): Eukaryota > Metazoa > Arthropoda > Insecta > Lepidoptera > Geometridae > Eupithecia > Eupithecia exiguata. The sequence goes on along the minus strand of OX352240.1, from coordinate 9,150,408 downwards.
TCTAACTGCATAACTTTAGTTATCATATCGTGTAGGTAATCTTTATTATCAAAGAAAATTTACAATCAAATAAAAGAATTAAATTAGAACTAGTATTTACAATTGAAACAATTGAGTTAACTGCAGACTGTTGCAAACAATCTACAAGTAGTACTTTAGTTTATTGAGAAATGAAAAAAATATAAACCTTTTTCTTCATTCATTTCTTCTAAAAAGACTTGAAATTGTTCGGTACTACAAACAAACAAGGGAACGCCATTAGGTACCCATTTATTATTAGGAACACAGTAAAAAAACATTATAATTTGCTTTTCTATTGACACATTTTGATAATTTCCATGCTAATTAGGGAGGGGCTGCTGGCGACGTTAAGAGCAAGTTATCCGATAAAATCATCGAATTGTAAAATTACAATTCAAGTCTTAGGTTAGGTCAGTCAGTAGGTAGCTTCTTTCCCTCAATCGTATCATATCCTATCCAATCTTATCATAACGTATCCAATCAAAAGGCCACCCACTAAAAAGAAATGACGCATAATCATTGGGAAATCCAGACAAAGCCAGACGAAGACGGCATTCGCCATTCCCTTCGATAGAGTCCTCATTGTGCGATGCGTTTCGAGTATTGCGCGTGCGTTATCCTCCCTCCGCCGTCCCTGTCACTCCCGCAGCCTTGCCACACCATCCCTCTCCCTCTCGGGAGGGTCGATCTATACCACTAGGTAGGTCTATATTGCCGTACCACGATTAGTTCGCAGGTTTTCGGAGACGGACGCTTACGTCAAATCGCCAGTCGGGTTCTGGATAGCATCGCGGCCGCTATAATGTCGCGCGCCGTGCTTTTTATTAGTGTTTTTGCCATATTTTTGGACGTGCTCCATGCTGGACAGGTAAGAATAGTCTTATTTTTTGTTTAGGGTAGAATTCTCCGTTCGCCGGCCAGCTCAGACAAATATCGATTGAACGCCAGTATAATGTTTTCAAGGCGTGTGTTAAATTAGTAGCTGAAAAGCCTCCAACAACGTTGTGATGCCATAAAAGTTATTGAATGATCGTCTATTGGGGTTTTCGTGACGTATTTTTAAGGATTAAGATGTAGGATGATTGCGTAACATTTTCTAGCCTCTAACTACGGAAAAATATTTTTTTACGTTTTAAACGTCTTTAACTAAGCCTATTCCAAAAAATATGTATATATAGATCTAGCGGTGAAATACTTAAGTAGGTATTCTTTTTTGCTAAGGTAGGTAGGTAGGGTATATATCTTTTTCGTAAATTTGGATATTTAACGTACTTTTAAAGCACAATTGGTCGCAATTATTTGGACATGCCTTACGGTTGATACTACTGAATAAAGCCCGGGCAATTAAAATTGTAACCACATCAAGGCCGACTTAAGTAAGTATTTATTGATTTTATACTGAACACCCCAAACTACCCGACGCAATGGTAGCTATGAGTTGGTATCACTTAATTTACGTGTTGGTGACTAAAGTCGTTAAGTAACGTGAACGTTTTGAAGAAAATAAAAAGAAAATAGGGTTTTGGGGTTTTAAATGTACCTACACTACCTACTCACCTACTAGGTACTGATATCAATTATTTAGCTTGGGTAGGTGGTTGTACTCAGATATGTTACCATATCTACTGGTCTACAATTCTTTGAAATGAAATTGCGGTTTGGACTGTTGGTAAAGCCGAAAAAAATTCAACGCAGCGCCCGTTCATTAAAAAAAACTAATAAATGTGGCCTTCCAGGCTTATTGTAGTATATCAATGAGCCTTAAAGGCCACATTTCTCAGTTTTTTTTTGAACGGTCGCGGCGTTTAATTTTTGCTGGAAATCTAATGATTTATTATGGCAAGGAGCTTTTTACCATAATTACCATACCGTATGAAGGTACTTTGCTCTATTCTATTCCAATTTAATAAAATGAATAACAAATACAAAAAAAAAGAATGAAATTAAATGATTAAATTCATAAGCAATATTTCCAAAAACGCTCCGTTCCAAGCTCTACAATACAGCCAGCATCATAGATGGTTTTAAAATTAGCTCTAATTTGTCAATTTGAGCTATATAGTCTTATTATATATTATAATTTGATTCCAATAACCGCCCTGCAGCATGTAGAACTTAAGTAAGCAATAAATAAAGAGTTACGACGCTTCTGTACATACATTGCAACGCAGTGAATATCAATGGGGTAGTTTATACGTATCTGGTACCAAACGGCCGGAATTGAACCCCATCTCAACGTTCTATTGCCCGCAGTCTGCGCTATACAGATAGTCATAATATTATCTTGATAACTGTTCAGCTTAAATATAGGGATGGGGCGTGTCCGGCCCTTTCTTCCTTGTTTTATCCGGCTGGAATGAGCACGGTTTGTACTTTACGCTGAGCCGTAGTCAAAAAAAGGTTTAAAAATATTGTTGGATACGCGTTACCTTACTACAACGGCTAAAATTTATACGAAATAAAGCCTGCTAAGCATTTACTCTCTGTACCATGAATTAAGTCCATGGCCATGGAGTCATATATAGTCTACGGCAGTCGGTTCAGTGTTTTTAGAGCAAAGAAGAAGAAGAAATAGTATGCGTCATCGAAGCAAAAGAAGAACGTCCCTGTAACTTTTATTTGAGGTTAGATATAATTTGTCTAGGGAAAAGCTCAAATATAAATTTATTTCGTTAATTTATTTAACGCGAAATAATCGGAACAGTAGCGCAGGTAATCAAAATACCTCTTAACGGTTTTAATGTAAATTTTCCGACTCAATATTTCAAATAATCCGGCGTTTTAATTAAATTTTTCCGACTTTTTTTCCACCCTCATAGTAGCTAACACAGCTTGCTTTTATACACTCCAATCTCAACATTGTTAGTCCATTAGATCTATAAATGGAACCAGCAGCCTTGCAGGATTTGAACTTTGTTACACAGTGTTGCAAGCGCTGCGGTGTACCGTGTGTGCTGAGCTTTTCATTTGCTTTGAATTGATTGGTTGTGCGGTACTGTGGTCTAATCAGGCTGGTAACCGAGTTAATATAAACTAGAGATTCATTTATGTTTGAAAATGTTAGTTTTTCTGATTGGAAAATAAACGTTTGTTCATTTACGTATTCTCCGTCGGATTATTTTTACTTAGAGAGGTCCCCATTATTTTAAGCCTAGAATGAAATTAATTACAGTCAATGCTTTTTGAGGAAAGTTTCAAAAAGCTCTCTTAATAGTTCTGGCTAACGTCTTATGCGGTACCTATGCATGGTGCGATTTTAGGACGCCTTCAAATTTGCTGCAGAGTGCCGCGCTGCCGTCGCTAGGTTCGAGAATTGCAGTGTTGTACGTTTAGTTTCACGATGGACTCTGACGGAGACTGTTTAGACTTGAACAAAAAGTACGTGCGTAGAGTTACTAGTCAATCGATGAACTGATGCGCGGCCACAGCACTGCAGCCGCACGTTTTTTTATATGGATTTACGAAGCAGCAGCAGTGCGATCACACGCTGCGGACGGCACTTTGCGGCATATAGATATGTAGGCGTCCTTAACTGCACTGAATGTTATATCAGGGTAGCCAGAAATCCAATCTACAATTTTACTAGCTGCGCCAGTGCTTATTCGTAAACCTTTAATTCGTAAAACCTAAAACACTTTGATACCTAACATAAAATAATAAGCCATTTACAAAGGGGTTTCCACAGGTTTGAAGCGATAAACAAAGAACAATTCATCAAAAGGGGATTGCAATTAATCAAGTCACAAAGCGCGAATCTTATCTGCGATCACCACGTCCAAACAAAAGCAACCAGCCGCTCAGAACAATGCCATTTATAAGCCTTAAATCCCATAAAAGAAAGGAGAAGGCATTAAGAGCGGCAACACCGGCGGTATAGCTCAGTGTTGCCAACAAATACATTTGCAAGAACCGCGCGGATTAGTTGTGTCGGTAAAGATTTTTCCCATTTAATTGTTGCTAGAATGTGGCCATTAGAGTGCTTAATCTCATATGAAAGCGCCTACGAAAATCGTACGGTTCTTGTTGTTTAATTTTGCGATAGCTTTGGTTATTTCCATAGGTTCTTTTTTTTTCGTTGGTTGGTTTCTATGAAAATTTCAAAGCTTTCATAGATATCAGTTTCATACGTGAGTGAAATGAAACTCATGTTAAATAAATATAAAAAGGTTTTTCGCACGTGCAAACTATTTGAATAAAACATCAGACTATGTAGCGCAAAAAAGAGTTAGGTGCCCACTTTTCTACTCGAAAATTATTTTCAAAAGTGCAAATAATAATGTTTAAGAAGGGCGAAGGTCCGCCTGCGACGCAGGAGGTTGCCGGCTCGAATCCTGCCTTGGGCAAATGTTCGTACTGCAGATATTTGTTCCGGGGGCTATTTATGCCTATAATAAAATATATCTATTTAATAGGTATAGTAAGTATAATTTATTGAGCATATGAGTAATCTAGTACCCACAACACAAACTCTGCTTAGCTTAGGGCTAGATGATACCGTGTGAACTTTTCAGCATTATTTTTTAATTATGAACTCTTTTATAATTAGTTGTTGATGAAAAAAAATCACAATGCAAAAAAGAACGTTAATTAGGACACTTCCGTTGGTGGTGAAGGACACTATTAAACACAAGTTATGACAACAAAACACCTTTGATTCGGCTCACCTGTCGGTTAGGTTTAATGAGATGTTGAAAATCGGGTTTGACGTGGTTTTTAAGATCTGGACTCGATGGAATTTGCAGGTGTTCAAAGACTGAAGTGCTCAAAGGTTGGTTATGCGGAGTGTCCATTTTGGGACTTAACGGCTTATACTTTTAAATCGGTATCTAATAAGCTAGCAAAGAAGTATGCATCTACCAATGGAGGCCTAAATAGGAATTTATATACCTACTTAATAACCTAAATGTCGAGAGATGGCCTGACGCTACTTTTAATCAGATTTAATTAACTTTATTTCATAAGGCTTACAAATTAAACAGTTATACAGTTTTAATCTATACATTATTATCACATAAGTAAAAAGTGTTATTGATTTTCTCTTTACTTCACAAAACATAAGAAATCTAACGATACACCATGGTCACATCAACTTGGAAAAGATTCAAGATGCTTTTTTTGCGATTTATGCTGTATACAGGCTGAGTTTTTTTCACGCTCAGTGGAAATCTGAAACCGTGTGAGTTATCGAAAAGTCATGTTAGGAGTTACGTGCTCGATAAAAAAAGTTCGAAAAGTCATGTTAGGAGTTACGTGCTCGATAAAAAAAGTTCTGCATTAAAAACAGTCAAAGATTTTCTTTACATTTTTCTGCAAAAGTGGTTTTCTTTTTTTCATTTTATCATTAATAAACGTCAGACAAGGTGCCCAAAGTTATTGGAACACTGTCAAAATTTTAAATTTATAGATTTAACTTTATGAATTCTTAACTTTATGCTTCACTATTGCATCACGAGTGTTAACAATTTCTTTGTAGTATCCCCAGATAAAAAAATCTAATATACTGAAGCAGAGATGAAACGAAACCCAAGAGAAACCAAAAAGCACTTTTTAGTGATGTTATGAAAATTTAAGGTCTCGCATAGTTTTTAAATTCTTTCAGAAACCTTGGACAATTTTTTTTATATTTAATTCATCTCAAAAGAAAATTCTTCATTTTCGATTTAAAAAAAATGTAATTTGCATTTCTGTTAGAAAGCTGATCATTGTATGCAAAAGAATAGTACTATTCATAGGGATCATTTAGCAACAAAAAAACTTAAATTTGGTTAGTATAAATGAGAACGCACCCATATTCATATCTTTATGTTGGCATCACATTTCTTGTTATGAGGTTGGTTGCATTGATCTGTCCTTCCTCCCTTTTGTGTAAAACCAAAACTACAATAAACCCGCAATTTCAACGTTTTATATTTATTTCCCAACATAAAGTATTTTTTTATGGCGTCTCTGGTCTCTTTGGTCCATCCTGTATAATAATTAATGTTTTAAACACTAGGTACACTCCTTTTTTGAGCAGCCGTGTAAAAAACTAGAGCACGGCTTCTGGCATGTATAACAGCTACCAGGAATATATTTGGCAGATGATTACGGAAATTTTATTCCATTTTTCAGTCTCCTAGAGACGATAGCTTGAAGTTCGACAGAATAAAACGCAGTGTCTATGTTTCCAAGAAAATAAATTGAAGTAGAATGGTTTTATTTGTGTTAGTGTTAGTCGCTTCATGCATTTTTTAAAATAAGTTCGTCAAACATGTGCTTGCCTTCGGTTAAACTTAACTCAAACTGGGCAACTGAAGCCGCATGTACCTATAAAACGCTCGGGTCAGTTACGCTGATCGGGTTGGTAACCGAACCAGCGTAACTGACCCGAGCGTGACGGTTCTGAACAAATACATTCAGGTTTTAATTTTAATAACTAATAGATAACAAACGTGTAGGTCTTTGTAGGACCACAATATCATGAAATCTAAAAATGTTAAACGTGCCTTACTACAAGTTCACTGCTCTACCCCTAGTATACTTACTGTACCAGGCTTCAATATTCCTGGGGATATTTGTATTACTTTTATCGATGCGATGTCCATCCCAATGCACAATGCCCGCCGGTTGGACGTGCCCAATGGACCGAGGGCGCCGGCAGCCTAGAATGATAGATTGCAAATACTCTGAAACTAACATCTCTGCTTCCCTTTGTGAAAAAGTTAAACGTTAGGTGTACCTTTATACTTTACGCTTTAGAATTGGTAAGCTGTAATGTTATATTTTGTTTACTAACTAAAATTGAAATAAACTAAACTAAAACTTGTGGAACCACTACTATCAATACAAGCCTGTTCTAATCCAATGATTAGGTTCTGTTTCACCTCAAACTTGAAATGAAAAAGGAATTCCTTTTTCATTCAACCACTGTGTACAACTGTTGTACACAGTGTTTTCCTTATTTAAATTGTGGTCACATAATTATGTCACAAGCAAAATAACGACTAAAGTATCCAAACGTACAGCACTGAGCTCCAAGTACGCTGGAGGTCACATTATCGATGACAGATTGAAACCATTTGATTTTCTCCATTTTACCATTCTTCCATTTAACTAATACGGTTGACATGTTGCTTTTATACGTATCAACCAATAATGTCAATTTTATACCTGAGACGGTCGAGCTCTGAATCGGCACAATAAACAACTGTCGTTGTGTATAGAATATTCCCTCCAGCGTACTTGTTTAATGCAGTTCAGTGAGGTACAACCATCACTCGCGTATTGGTACGGTTCGTTGTTTCAAACCAGTTCGTAAAGCTCTACAAGAAACTACCAGGAACTATTTAAAATTTTAAACGTGGCAACCCTAAGAAGAAAACTCCTTTGAAATTTAATCCCGAGCAAAGATGGCGCTGCAGTCGTACTAAGCCTTCACGGAGATTATGGCCACGAAATAAGCGAGGCTTCAACTGTTTTAAATGGAAATTTGAGAGTCCACGTTTTATCTTAATGCAACGTGAGACGCGACGTGAAAACGTTAGTACTTTGGTTCATTGTGAATTTAAGATAAGATCTAGAACGTAGTCGCTGTCTTTGAACTCTGGGTGAATGAATGCTTCTGAAATTCTAATGTTGGCATAATGCGACAGTTTCACTGAAGGTGTTGCGATAACATGTACCTGCAATTTATAGGATTTAAAAACGAAGGCTCATTGACTATAAAAAATATTATAATTGTAAGTGTTATTGTATTAGCGGGGATGTGAAACTTTACAACAATTTACTGGCTATTTTACGGTAGTCTTGAAAAATATGAGCTTTAATATCAACTTGACAATACAATTTACTATCAAAAAACAGTACAAATTCAGCAAAGAAATATAAATATCGACCACCGAGCAGTCAAAGTACAAAAGCTAAAAAATATTGATATCCAAAGTATCAAAACCTAATGCCCTTTTGAAAACCCGTTCAAAACACGCGTTCCCAAGTTTTATTCAAAACAACTTGATGACATTTTCATATCGTTCAATCGCTCGTTTCGTGGCCGCACGACATCGTCTAGGGAAGTTCTTATATATAGGTGCATGAAGGTTGCATAGACTTCTTTTGTTCGTAATACATAGGAGAAGAATACTTAGGTAAAAAGAAGTGGTGAGCTAGCTCGGCTTTATTTAGACCACGAAGAGAATTTATGATGAATTTTTTCTTGAATATTTAATACAGACTTGAAAAGTTTACTGATTTTATCAAAGAATCCAGCTAGAGCTTCACACAATTTAATTATTCTTCTAAGTTGGATGAAACCTTTATAATTTCTGATTAAAAATTCAATTTCTTAAGAAGAAAAAAAGGGAAATATCCATGGCAATGTTAGTTCTCACACATCAATATAATAGTCGTACAGAATGCAGTCCGATGTAAATGGGTGTTAGAAAAACTAGTTACGATAGGACTATGGACAGGAATAACGGTAGGTAAGTAGTGTCCTTGCTAGACCTTGGGAACCGATAATGCAGCCTTATTCAATGAACGAGACTATTAAATGTATGTACTTTAAATGAGTTAAATCATCATCTGCGTGGTACGATGGAATAATCCTGGTTTTGTTTAAGCTGGGTGTCTCTTGATCTCCGTTTATAGCGCGTTTTATTATGTGATTCATAAGTCAAAAGTCAATAACTTTATTTCTTTCGGCTTACAAAATACACTTAGACAATAGACATAAATAATGTAAAATTAAAGTGCAAAAATAAATATTAAGAGGTAGGAGTTAGTAAAGTGGGCATATATGAGATGACGCGAAACAGCATATACGCGTGCAAAATCGAGTTCCAAATCGGACGAGAGACGAATGAAATGAGGAAATGAAACCTGTCGAAACCAAAAATTGTTACGAACTTCTGCAATTTGCTCCGATGATATTAGTGTCGTTAAATATTTTCCACCAATATTTCTTTGTTACGTAACCACTTTGTTTCCATAAAATATCTGGGATTTTAGATGATTACTTGATTTCTTATTTTTCTTTTGAGACAAATCGATTCGGTTTGGGAGCTACGATGAAGCAGACAGATCGAGACACTCCTACCAATTCGTATAACTCTCTTTGCGACGGTGATTAAAAAGAAAAGATTCAGTAGACAGCTAACGAGGTTCTTCGAAAGAGCCCTCTTCTTGTACTACCCTTATTTTCTTCAGAAGCAGTACTACAGGTTTCTTGTTAACTGCCAATTACACCTCATGAGATACTTGCTCTTTTTTCCTCCTCGCATGTTTTGAAACTGGTACGACAGTATGTTACAGATAGTTATTGTCTAATTATTATCCTAATTTGTTTATCATTATTTATTTATTTATTGTCACAACAAAAGTCACAACTAGTATTAAAACAAGATTCGTCAAGTGCGAGTCTGACTCGCGCGCCGAGGGTTTCGAACTTTTGTCAATTATGTATAAAAATACTATAGGCACCTACCAGTTTCTTAGGAGATGAGGAAGTAGCTAAGTTACTGGTCAATATTTCGACTAAGAAATTATATCGCAAAAATTTTCGAATTCGGCGGGGTTTGATGAACCCACGACCTACCTTGCGTACGGGTATGCATGCATGCTCTAACCACGAAATCAAGTGCTCGCCGAGTCAACATGAGAGGAAAAAAGGACAGACAGAGCGAGACCATAAGGGATTCGAAGCCGTACTCAAAAACCTAAAAACATACGTACAGCCGAACACAAAACTTCTTAATTTTTTTCGAAATCGGGTAAAACATATTCTTTTTGCTCTTTGGTACAGTCAGCTGCTCTGATATGTATACACTTTCAAGTTTTCACTTTTATTTTACTCGGAAATTATCATATAAAAGTCTATGCACACATTTTTCATACTCAGTAGTCATCGTTCTTGTCAGAATACGATATATAAATTATCACAATGACTTTATACTTACTATTCAGTCAAATTTCAAAACATGGTAGTGTATACATATTTTCGCAGCTGACTGTACTATAAAGTTGTGCGGTGGATTGATGGACCCCGACCCTGGGTCCCTGGGGACCCATATCTATATTTTCCGAACTAACAGAACAAGAGGTGTTGAGGTTTTACGTTCACGATCCAAATCGGAACGGTGCACTATTTTGTTTTATTTCGATGGTTCAATTTGAGCAAGAATTTAATACTTGACGACGTCTGTCTGGTGGGCGAAGGTCCGCCAGGCTGCGGGTTCGATTCCCGCCTCGGGACAAATGTTTGTCTCTGCAGTTCAGGGTGTTTTGGTCATTTTCTATGTATAATAAACAAATATCTATCTATGTATTGTATTATATTATGTATATCAGTTATCTAATACACATAACAAAAGCTCAGTGTGAGAATTATCAAAAAAAAAAATATGCCCAACAAACTTTCCTTGTTAAAGTTCCGGGACATTTAACTATATGGACTCAAGAACAGTGTCTTGAAGTTAGCATCCAATTTGCCTAAAATTTGATTAGAGCGCCATTGTAGACGTGGGTCTACGAGAGGCCTTCGGTCGAGCGGGAAATAGGCCTTCTGCTCCACTTGTCGGGGCGACCTTCTGGACTAGATTAACGTCGTCGTCGTGAAATCTGGAGTGGAGTCACTCCACATAACACGAATAAAATACATACACAATGCTCAATATGCTCAGTGCTGCCTTCGCATAAGACAAAAAATCTAAATTATCTTTTTGGTGTAGAGTTTCCATAACAATTTTGAGCAAAACATTGTTGGAAGGAGCTCGAATCTATAGGTTGGTAGTACGATTTCTCCTTAAAAGTCAAAAGCAAGAAAGTTAATTTTAAGTTTTTGATTTTGTAACCAAAAACTTAAAATACCTACACTTTCTTCTTTTATGATTACAATGCTCATATAAAGACTCGTCACAAAATACAAATTACATAAGTAAGACTAGGAAATTAAGTAAACAGGTACACGAGTCGTCACGATCACGTCGATCACGCCTCGATGGTATCGACAAATGAACTCGGGGTTCTGGAAACAGCCTACGGAGTTGTAGAGCACATTCGATTCAGGGCCAGTACTAAACCAATCAATTTGTCCAAGTCTGTATTCGAGCAGTCAATACCACAAATCCAGTACTAGTAAACAAGATGCAGTAGACCATGACATGTGGACAATGTTGCCACTTCCTGTGTTTGTGTGCACTGTGGAGCTAATCCGGTTCTCTGGACCTTGGTATTGGATTTCTGTGAACTAGAACATGTAGTTAGATCTGGAAATGGGTGTGATACAAAGACTTGTATTGGAATTTTGTGACAAATGAAGCCCGACTGGGCAATATTTGTCGCGAAATTCCAGATACCTAATGGTACTAAGTAGTTAAGGTGACGCATTGATAAACAATAATTTGAAATCAGGCGCCACGCCCCCATGAGCTCCCCGCAAGCAGCTCATACCCCGGTAATTTTACGCGGTTTGCTCGGCCCGCGCCGCCGTCTATTTCGCGCGCTTTTCGGTCGTGCGTAGCCGCGCTGGAGCATAGACGTCATGGAGTCGCATTACCTTTATTTATATTTTATGTCCATTTGAATATTTTACATTTTTATAGGCAAGCTGAATTATTTTTGCCGGTACTTTAATGTTGGAACTTGGATGTTCAAGAGGTTAGGATTTTGGTAATATTGAACCTAAATTGAAAAATTGTCTTCTCGATCGTGCGCTTCCCTACCACGCTGGGACCGGACATAGATGTCATGGAGTCACCTTACCTTTATTTATTTTCCATTCAAATACTTAAATTTTTTTTAAGCAAGCTGATATTTTTGGCTGTACTATATCGAGAAAAAACATAATTTTACGACACGGATGTACATAGGTAGGTATATAATAGACTACATTAGGTACTTAAATAAATATTTTTTAATACATAGAAAACGACCAGAACACCCTTTAACAAATATTTGCAGATCGTACAAACATTTGTCCTGAGGCGGGAATCGAACCCGCAACCTCCTGCGTCGCAGGCGGACCTTCGCCTACCGCGCCAGAGAACGTCGATATTTACTGCATCACTCTAGATTTTTGTATACCTACCTATATACAATTCTGACATAAGTAAAACCATAAGTAAGAAGTAGTGTCATGTGTTTTAATAAATTTAATTTCTTTTATAGTTATCATTTAAATTTTGATACTGATTTTAAACAATTAGTTATCATAGGTTTTTATTTATTATAGTACTCTGGGTAACTTCATTGTTTCCTCTGTAGGCGGCGCTGACGGCGTAAGTGCCGAAAGAACTCCCAAAGATTTTCACCTCGGCGAGATAAGATCACGTAGCTTAGTTGGAAAAAGAGCAACCCTGCGCTGAAGGGAAAGGTGCGGGTTTGAATCCCGTCGAGATCGTAAATTTTTGGGATTTATTAATTTCTAATAAGTTATCAATCAAATTTTTGAGGACATAATGGGTATTTATCAGCAGGGCAGTCAATATTCAGAAAAAGCCATAACATAGTCAAAACTGTCTACAACAGCAACATCGTCTACGTCAGCAACATCGTAGTCAACATCAACAAAATCGTCAACGTCAGCACTTTTATCAGCGTCATCAATCTTGTTCGGTTCTTCTGGTTTTTGGTTATTTACAATATTTGACGCATCATTTTCCTTGCTATGTGGAACCACATACTCCGGATCACGAATTGGCTTATTCCTTATATGTCTGGGATCGACTAACTCAGGAAGGAGACAATCGTAATAGAATTTTATCAATCTTGGTTCCATCGCGTCTGCCCAGAACATGTCATCTTTTTCAATAATTTCTGTTTTATTTTATTGTCGCCATACCAAATTCCAAACAAACATTGTTGTTTTTTGCAGATATGCAATTGACCTTGCACTTGGAAATACCAATCAGATTTTCGGTTAATCACTACTTCGCCATTTTTGTTTTTTTTTATAAAAATGCATTTTGTTCTGCCTGATCGCTTCTTCTATGCCAATTTTAAATGGCGCTACGTGACATTTTATTTCCACTATCATGTCGTTTGTGATGCCATCAGGAGTTGCTCCCAAAAATGGGTATTTGTCATCAATAAATAACCCACAAAGTTCGATCTTAACATTTTTCATTATAGATAATTGTTCCAGGGCTATTTTTTCATATTTTTTGCCATGGCTTATCGACGAAACATGGTCAATATTCGGTTTGTAAAGTAGATTTTTCACTAAATTTTTGCACGTGTTTGTCTGTTTTCTTTTTACAATTTTTCCAAAATTTGAGGCTGTTAGCATGTTTCGCCTTAGCTCTAACCATTCACCAGATTCACTCTGTAGTATGGTTCTCTTTTCTATATCTCTTCGCTCATTATCAGTTGTCATCAAATTTTTAACAAAGGTAGCTTTTTCCTTTTTCATAGTGTCTTCGTCTAAATGTCTAGCAGTATGACACCACCAAAAGAGAAGAAAAGAACAAACTCATTTTTTTATGTTATGGTGAGTGGGGGAAAAAATAGTTTAGTTTAGTTTTGGCGACATCTGAATTGACACCAGTAAGTAGGTATAATGATAAAATTTACGTGATCGTCATGTTTTGTAACTCTGCATATGAGGATGACATTTCTTGTCTTCTACAAAATTAAATTAAATTCTAGTCAAGTCTAGTTTATAGGAGTATTATTTATACACACGAATCATTATTTTACACTAAATAGTACATAGGTACATAAATACCTTTCTAAAGAATCGATTGTCATCGTTTCAGTTTCGCCTAAATCCAGAGACGACTCCATGGCTTTTTGTGCGAACAATTGTTTCCTAGAATTTTCATGTTAGATTTTTATTTTGTACTGTACCAGCGTAGTAGGTAAACAAAATTCAAAATAAAATTGTTAGGTAGGTATATATGAGGGAATCTAAAAAATATCTTTGAAATAAACCAAATCAGTAAAAGTTGTCAGTAATTTATATAGCATTTTAGAACTTTGATTCACAATGATCTGTGCCTGTGGAGCATTGTCACTGCACATAACACTGACTAAAGTTGGCAAGTCTCAGTGCATATAGTTTTACCACAACCTAGTACCTGCCAGTAGGTAGTACCTACCTACTGTATTGCACGGTACCTACTAGGTACCGTTCAAACCAGAACGCATCAGCTTCCTACGCTCACACATTATCTACTGACTGCTTGGCGACAGAAATACCTACGTAGGTACCTATCTAGGTAGACAGCGGATAGGTTGGCAGAAACAAGAAAAAGAAAAGGTACCTAGGTATTTGACGTTTACTTACTTTTTCTTGACCATTTCCTTGCATTTTTCATTATACAAAGCTTTCATCTTAATTTTTGAAACTTTTACCTTCTTTTTCCCCATTTTTAATAATTTTATCACGCTTTAGTACAGAAGATAATATTTTCGATACGACTATCGATGCCTACTAGTGCGTGGGAGCTCGTTTGGCACACGTCCGACGTTGACAATGGTCAGAAGCGCACTGAAGGGGGCCGCCTGCATACAAACAGACGGCGAGAGCTAGCTTGAAAGGAAAGTCGTAAGCGCCAAAACAGTATTTCTCGTATAAAATAAAAACTATTGGTAATTATGTAAAACCCATTTACTATTTTAAAAAGGGTGTAAAGACTTATCTGTACAGAAAATTTAGATGTCTAGATCGGTTCCGTTCACCTGTAAAGTGAAAATCTATGTTTTTATAGAGCAGTTTTCGGGATTTTTTTTTGTGCTGTAAATGTTAACCAATCGTATAAAACGAATTACCAATTTGAAGCAAAAAACGTGAAAAATTCAAAACATAAAATACCAATTCCGAATATTTTGTTATTGCTGAAAAAAGTTGATATCCCTGACGCCAATATCCTCAATGCGTCGTAGACATCATTATGGGTTTATGAATGTGAGTGGGTTAACTATTAACTTTGTTTATGTTAGAAGAATACAAATACACCAATAAAAAAATACACAAATTATCTGGCACACCTATCAGCTAGCTTATGAAATTTGTAGAGATAATATGGATGAGACAGGTAATTAAGAAAAGGAAAATGAAAATTAAATTATGCCAGTCAAATAAAGTGAATTAAGTAGGGTAGGGCGGGGCTAGTTGAGCATTTTTTCACTTGATCCGATACAGCTCTTCAACGGTAAGTTTTAATGGCATAACATGCATAACAATGCATACTGATGGGGTAGTAATTAATCCCTCAGTAAAAATATACATAGTAATTTATTTTTAACAAGTCGATTTTAAGAGCTACAGCTATTTCAATGCTGAAAGTCAAAGATGCTTAACGTTCCCCATAGGTGAGGTAAGTTGAGCAAGGGTATGAGGCAAATTGAGCACTTATAAATTCTAACCAAACTGTCGTTTCAATGTTAACGAGACATGAAGTAAATTTTCTATTTATTAATAGTTTTTTAGTGGCGTAACAGTAAAAGTAATTATCTTTTAATAATATACAAAAAAAGGAATCAACAAAACAATCAATGTTTCTTAAGCATAACTTTAGGATTAGTGAGTCGTCCTTCTATTCAAAATCAGCCTTGAATGTTTACCTGATTATCAATATAGTATTTATTCAATTATGAAGTATTAATAAAATCTTGGAAACTTAATTGCAACACTCTGTTGCAATTTACACAACCAGCATCTGGCGTAAATTTTATGTGCTTAGCTTACCCCCGAAATTTTAAACATAAGTGAGATTATGAGAAAACTGTTAGAATTATATTCAGAACTTTGATACATAACAATAACAAACTAAATTTATTGTTGAAAATTTTCCTTCCATTTTCCTGGTTGAAAACGGATAATATTTGACTTGTATTCCGACGACGAAATATAAGTAAAATAGTCGTAAACAGGAGTTTATGACTATTTTACTTTTTGGTAACAAAACAAACATTGTGCGCGGTTACTTCACTTGCGCGATGAGTTCCCCTCCTGCGACCGCTTCTTTCCACAATTTGATGTGCGGTGAATGGTTTTCAAGATATTTCGATTGCCCATATGCCCAAACAACCCCGCCCTACCCTAGGCATTTTTGCCTCGTATCAAAGGTAACTAACCTAAGCGTTCTAGAATCTACGAGTAAGTAGATAATAATTAGAAGGAAATTAAACATCAAAGGACCAGATTTTATAAAAGTCTATTCACAAATAAATATCAATTAGGTAAGCCAGAAAAAATCCACCTTTCATAGCAAAAAAGAATTTATTAAATAATGATTTTCCTTCCAATGAATATCGTAAGAAGATTCTTTGATATTCCGCTAGCTTCTTCCACTTCGAATTCCTATAATTTTTCTATCAACTTTCCGCGGGACGTAAATCTTTTACGGCAGTCGTCATTTAAGGGGCATTGTGCCTCAACTTTATGACACGGAATTAACTACGACATCTCGGTGGTTAACGGCTACAAATGGAGAAAATTGCTTTTCGAGTTGGACTTTCGAAAATACGAGAGTAGCGATCGGAACGGCACGTTGTAAGGGACATTAATGGACACATTGTTAGTGTGCAGGGGTCAACACAATGTAGGAGGGAACGGTCGATGTGCTTTTGTTTTTCGGTAGCTATGAAGAAATGGAAATGTTAGGAAATGGTAGCCATCTGAAATAACACTACCTTATCTGTGGCCATGTTGAAAAACATGAATAATCAACGCTATATGTACAGTGCGACCGGAAAAAAATTATTAAATGGAGTATGTTCTAAGGTTATTTTCGCGAGAACTCATAATAAAACACTGCCTGTGACCATGGAAGCTGAAAAGCCTCCGAAACGTCAGGTTATAAACAAAATATAAAATATACGCTATCAATTCGGTTAAAACAGTGTTTTATTATATTAAATGGAACTAAACTACAGCCTATTATTATTATATGGTCTGGCAACCCGAAACCAATGTCAAATCAAACAACTAATACCATAGATAAGAACTTTAACTCAAAATTACAGCATCTTTGGGATGTTTCCAATTATTTTTGATAGGATCAGTTGAGCTGCCTCTAAATTGTTTGCAACAATCTGCAGATAACTCAAATGTTGAGTTCACGTGTATTTTCAAAATACCTGTATCTAAGTAGCTACTCGTTTAGTTCTCATAACAATGACACATTACTCATTGATGAGATACTTCCATTGGGTACTCTACTTATGTGCAAATCATAAATTTCCTATATAATGTGTCCATTGTATTGTGCGGTATCCTTCAATTATCTTCACAGTTTGAATTCTACCCTTCCATGTTGATCTTCTTCAAATCACACATCTCATTTAATTGGAATTATCTCGAGCATCCTCTTTCTTACCCAAATCAAGTTCCGTCCTCGGGTTGACCTCAATTATTGAAATTCCATTTACGCACGGTAAATAAGTCCAGCCTAAGAGGCTCGTATAATGAATCCCGCAGGACCAGGGGATAATGTATGATAATACACACTTCGAGTAGGTATGAGTGTCCTTGAAGTTATTGTACTTTCGGGGTCTCTCGTAGTTAGATATAAGAGAAGATTTGCAAAAAAATCTAAGTCAATTGAAGAAAAGTAGGGAGTAAAGAACATACTACACGTAATAAGGAGAATCGCGATTTTAGATAAAAGAAAAAGAAACAAGAAGAAAGTAAGTAAGTAGAAGTAAGGCTAAAAACCAAAGACCGGACTCAATTAAGCTCAATAATAAAATAAAGAAAGGCCATATTCAGTAGTGGACTGTACAATTGGAAGGATCATGATGAATAGAAATCGCAAAACATACTCCCTTGGGACAAACGTAATGCGTAACAGAGATTTTATTCTTTAGTTACCACTGACCATTTTATATTTAAGGACATAAAGAAAATGGTCTATAAGTGCTGAGCAGAGTATCGACTCGAGTGCGCACTGAGCTCATATTTTTATGATCTTGGAGAGTAGGAATTGTAATATCCTTTGGAAAAGCCAGAGGAAGATTTAAGTTTCTTCAATTGCTAGAAAGGATTAGTTACTGCGTTGAACAAAGCGAAGTGCTAGGAAGAACACGAGAAAGGCAGACCCACCATCAGATGAAAAAAGTAATGAAATATAAATTATACTTATTGCTCTACCTAAAGGAACTGAAAATATAAGACTTCACAGAAAATTTAAGCTTAAAGCGACGAGTTCTACCATAATGAGAAAACAGTTCCAAGAAATAGAGTTTCTATCGACGACGTCGTTACAGCGCTCGATTATACTACCTTATTTAGAACAGGGAGCGTAAATGAATTTATCTTGTCTGAGGAACATTAACCAAGTTTGTGAACAAATTACGAACGTAAACTTGTGTCGCACCTTTCAAGTTTGCAATTACGGAGACATCCGAAATACCGCCGGGTTCCTTTACTAGCTTATTACGTCAACAGACTTCAAAAGATTCTCTTATGTATTTTTTTCGTCGTGTATCGTTTTTCCGTTTTTGCAAACGAGCCGAGATAAGGGCGGTGGCCGTTTGAAAGGAGGTGAACATGTATGGTAGGTACTTATTTGTGTCGATTTCTTGGTAATAATGTATAAAGTGTACTTTGATGTGGGATATGTAGGTTAAAATTTAGAATTAGCTACCAGTTTCTGGAATATTATATTCACACAAAATTTACGTAATTTGTATGATTTCACTAGATTTTCAATTCAGAACTTATATTACCTACACGGTCATAGGTTAAATATAAATCATAAGATATGGAGGTATCATCTTTTTGATCTGTTGGATCAAGCCCAAAGGTTATATTGCTCGACACATTGCCAGCTTTGGAAGAAAAAAATGTTCATTGACTGGATATGAGCTTCAAATCAATATCTACGAACGTGTCAACGTGTTTCTTGTTCACGTTGCGACACTTGTGCTTGCTCCGTTTTATTAAGCACCATTTTATTGCGCTCTCTGATGCCGTAAAAACCTCCACAAGTACCCGTAGTTTTGTAAAATAAAACTGAATTTCGGCACCGTCTTGGAGTGTTGGCTCTTCGCAACATTGTCTGTTGTTTTACGTTCCTCGGGTTTTATGTTGTGTCGTTTGTATTATGCGCACCCCTTTCTCTTTATTGTTCCGCGCCGTTGGACCTTGATTTGGAATTTCATTGAATACATTGTTGTGAAAAATAGACGAGGATTTGCTGATCCGTGCTACTTGAGTCGTCGGTAGTGGTTGTGGGAAATAAAAACAAAGTTGCTCGTAAGTGAGATTAACCGTGGCTGTTGGTACCAGGCTCGCAGCCGCCGCGAGAGGTGGCGAGTGTCACCAACTCACCACAGCGTGCACCGCTGTGAAACGGAGCATGTAGGTTAAGAGCTCTTAGCGCTTTGTTAGCGCGCTCTAATCACTGCCGGCCCTCGACGCCACGCGAGTCGAGGGCTCGTGGCGCACTAGCGTTTTGTGTCTCTTCTATGCGGATCTTCCAATCTCATGGTATGTTCTCCTAGTTAAGTTTCATTGGAGCACGAACATAATCTTAAAAGTAGCTTCTAAAATGGTATTTAATTCCTTAAGTTGTCTTTATAAAGCTGGTACATATTAAGTAGGCTTTTGGGTTGATTAAAAATAGCGCATTTTATTACCTATCCTATTCAGCTCAAAAGGACATGGGCAGTAGAACTCAAATTAAATGATACCGGACAGTGTGTGGTACGTCGAAAAGAATGGATAGTGTTGAGGCAGCTTGTAAACCATTTTCCGGGTAAAAGTAGCCGAGTAATCGCATACCCCGGGCGTGTGGCTGACGCAGCCAATAAAACAAGATAAATGTTAGAATAAACAGGCTCTCGCAATAATCAGAACGAAGCGGGATCTATGTTTACGATTTCCAATAAATCAGAAAAAGCAATCCTATCTCAATTTGGCCGAGCATGGCTACTGGCCACAATCCAAGGTACGACTTTAAGTTCCGCGGAGGCTGCGCCATATTTTTGGGGTAAACAGAACCCGTGCTGGGCCAAGTTTCATTTGCCGTTGAATTAGTGAAATTGTTGGATAGAAATGCGAATAGGAATAAGAATAAGGTTCGGAATGCGGTGGCAGCGGTCTCGCCTACAAATATGTCGGCGCGAGATACGACTTTAGCATCCATTATTGTTTTGGAGAAATTTATAGCTCGCCGGTGACCGTGGCTTGAATTTGTAATTGGATTTCATGAGAGCATTCGTTTGCGAATTTCCTTATCGTCTTATGAAAAAGTTATGATTAAGGTTTGTTTCGAGTGTCGTTCATTTATCATGTTTTTGACGTGAGCTGAAGACGGGAAATTAAATAAAGGAAATAATGTTGAGAAAAACAACGGAAAACAATTCTTGGAAAAGCTGATCAAGTCTTTTGTCAACCTAAACATCTCTTGCCAAATAAGAGAGTTTTCAAAGTAGATACTAAGTATTGAATACAGAATACAGAATTTATTCGTAATACCGTTATTACATGTCATGTCACTTAAATATATATTGTGTGTGTATATATATTGAGTAAGAAGAAATCAATGTTTTGTTAATAAACGACGTTGTTAAATAATAAAAAGGCGGTTTGTAAATATTACAAAAGTGTAGTTTCTATCGTTAAAGCAGTTTCTTTCATACTTATGCCACTGGTGACGTTTAATTTTCCATAGTGAAGTAGCTTTTCATGTCCTCCAGTTAGAGGTTCCAAGGGAGTAAGGGGGAGGGGGCGGCAGAACTCATTTCCGCTGGACGACGGAAGTCGAGACGGCCAATAAGAAAAAAAAATGAATTTCTAACCGACCTCTTCGTATTTTTACTATAATTGGTTTGATTTTTTTCCTTCCTTTTCGTTCTAAGTTGTCGTTGCAAGCTCAACGGTTTTCATAATTGCTTACTGAGTTATAGGTTCCTATACCCACTTACTGTAGCTAACAGTAGTTTCGATAGTCGTCACAGGCGTGCTAAAAAGTGCACACAACAATCTGCGCAAAAGAGTTCAAAAATTTTCGCGAATCTCTCTCAAGCAAATGTAGTAGATATAGGAAGGTATCTAAATACCATTTATATGAACTTCCTGCCGCACTGTAATAGAACCTACAGATATGCGCATCCGACATCATTGGCAACCATCCAAAGGCAGCTTTAACCACCAGACATTACAAGCATGTTGACCTATTTCAATATTTTTTAACATCCATTCGTTTCGAACGTGTCTGAATCCGTTCTGGAATAAATCGCGCATGAATTTAGCTTAGGCTGTCTTTTACAAAATAAATTGTGCAGAAAATCCCGTCGACGATCAAACGCATTCTCTTTGTAGACTGTTTTCTTTTTCCGCCTCCGGAATCGAAGAGATCACAGTAGGTATTCTTTTAGCTGTCTATGAAAAAAATAAGGGTCGGGTTTCTCCTCTACCGTTTTGATCTTTGAAATATACCTGATTCGCTACAAAGTCACGGCGTTCCATTTATTTGCGTAGTTTTGGTGTGTTTGCGACGTCGTCGGTACCTACAAAGTTATCTCTAGCACTTTGCCGGGAAACGCCTTTGAATTTGGAATGGGTTTCAGCGAGTATGAACCTTACTTGTGTATACGATGTTGTGTTCCAAAGCAAATTAGATTGTACTCGAAAATTATTCTAACTCTTAGTAGGTAGACATAGACTCGTTCTTTTCATAACATCAGAGTACCTACCTACTTAATTAGTACAGAGGTTCCAGGTCTCGTAATTATAAATTATAGCTTTGGTTTTACAATATTATATAGGTTGTCTTATAATATTATACCTACTTGTATATTTGTTGTTTTTATGGAGCAGCTAGCTTAATTTTGCCGAAATATTAGAATTGACATCAAACTTATCGATGAACCAAGTTGTTTTTCAATTGTTTCACATTAATAAGTTTATGCTTTCATTTGTTTCAGGTAAGAAAATCGGGTGATTCCGTTTCCCTCGCAAAACAAAAGTCAAAAGAAAACAACAAAATATCTGAATAACCGATTAGGAATTTAACGAAATAATCCCTAAATAATAATAATGCGCCTCTTTAAGTGATAAGACGGAAGGTAAATTTGGTCCTAAAATAAAACAAACCTCACTGAAGATAAATTTTAAAATCATATCAAGGGTCTATAACACGCAAACGAAACGTGTCCTGTTTACCAAATCCAGAAGGGTTGTGGTACGTTATAATTATTTTTAATTATCCCCAGGACGAAGCCGTGACGTCATCTTGAATATTCATCAGATGGAGTTCCACCATTATTTTCATTATTTTTCTAGAGCCTCTCCTAACCTAATTTCTGTGTAATGAGCCTTGTGGGACGCCCCCGACAATGCAGCGCTCACGAAAATAATGAGGGCCCTTCTTTTGTTTAAAACAGACGTGATTTAAAACAGCTTTTGGTTTTGACGCTTGTAACAAAGCGGTTTCTCGCAAGTTATTTGGAATTGATTATAAAGTATTTGGGGACTAAAGCACCCGAAGATTGCTTTATTACGAGTTACTTTGATGAAATTCTATAACAAAGGTTAATCTATATTTAAAGGTTTTATTTCAGCTAGCTTCATTAATCAATCGAGCTCAGTGAGGTGACGCCCTCGGGATCGATCAAGCCGAACCAAATATTGACCAAAGTTTTCAGCCGAGATATTTTTCATGGAACTTTCCTCAATTTTTCATGGCTTTGGTGTCGCAAGATCCTCATTCCAGATCTAATCTGCGAGATGGACGTGCTATACTTTTTATTGTCACTATAAAAGAGCCTTCTTAATAAATTCACTCGCTGTCGAGACTGGAATAACAGAAGGATATTTTAGTGGCTTGTTTCTTAATTGTAATAAGTTATTTATTGTGTTCTGAATTGATAAGTTTCACAAAAATGAGGTTGATAAAGGACGCCTACAAAGTTTTCGGTCTACGTTCAGGTTTTTATAATATAAGGTACTAGCAGCGCCTTGCGGTTTCACCCGCGAAGTTCCCGTTCCCGTGAGAATTCCGGGATAAAAAGTAACCTATTTACTATTCTAGACTATAATCTATCTCTGTGCCAAATTTCATTCAGATCCGTTGAGCCGTTCTGGCGTGATTGAGTAACAAACATCCATCCATCTATCTATCCATCCATCCAAACTTTGACATTTATAATATTAGTGGGATAGTGGGATTAAGGCTTTACTATGAATGAAGGTCAGTCATTCTAAGATTAAGAAAACATTCAGAAGTAAAGAAAGTTTTTTTTTATTATCGTCTAGCATACTTATTTAAATACACTAGAATAACATTACAATCTATACATAATATGTAGATTTGGCTTATGGGTAACTTTGTTTAAACTTAATTTTGTGACAAACAAAAAGTTGATGAGATTTAACCCTTACCCGCATAGGTTAAGTTATTCCAAAGTTATGCATTTTAATATAATCCACACCCCGAAGTCAAAGTAAGTCACATTAAATTTTCAACCGGGTCCTTTGAACCTTTAATATCCAGGGACAAAATTAATCAGGTGAGAGAATGAAAAATTATTTCATTTCCTTTACGTGCTGACACGCTTGCTACGAAGCTTCTCTCATCCGGATGTCGGGATATGAGAGAACAGCTGGGTCAAATCTAAGTGGGGAATGGCGAGGTAGAGATGTAAAAAATTAAGAATTATTAAGAACATGCTTCGCTTTAAGATTGTTACACAGATATTCGAAATCCCCCGTCGACAACTTAACTTAACTTATACTATCTCAAATCAACTACTACGGATGTCCATATCTTCCAAACTACTGAATATTTAACTTTGAAATTTATATATGGTAGAAGTTCAGGACTTACTCTATCCGTCATTTAGAAAACACGACTATGTAAAATTTTCTCTATAGAAAATAGCAAATAAACCTCTTAATTTTTCTAAATTTGTATTTTAATTTCTAAATTTCTAAATTTTTTAAATTTAATTTCTCAATAAATACAGAAGTTAAGATCTTGAGAATAAGCATTAAACATAAGAATAAGCTAAAAACACTCGATGAAGTCACAATACAATACAAAAACACTTTATTGTACACCAGAAAAAGAACATAACAAAAAGACATTACATGAGACAAGTACAATGGGCGGCCTTATCGCTTAGAAGCGATCTCTTCCAGGCAATCTTTTCAACCAAAAATCTAAATCAATGTGGTAAATCCCTGTGGGCGCTACATTGCTACATGCAGACACACATAAACAAAGACGCACTTGAGACGTATATCTATTTTTATAGATCATCACGTCGTACTTTTCGCAGTGGTAAAAAATGTTGTTACTTCTTCATTCTTGCATAAGTTGTCGAGAACACATCCAACGCACATGATATCCTTCTAGTCAAATTTCGGCTACGGTGACCAGTTTCAACGGAAACCAGTCATGTGAGTAGGAGGGTTAATTCCAACCTCTCACGTGACGTGTAAATTCCCAACGTCTCACTAAAGTTATTCCTTAACGTCTCACGAGAGTCGGAGTTTCATGATTTATAATCTAAATCATCTACATCTTCTTTTTCTTTAACTAATTGACTATGCCTTAAAATATGAAATTATTTTATTACATTGGAAACCAATCTATTTATAAATACAGAAAATATCAAATCAAGAAAAGACTAGTATCTATTTTTACTATTGAAACAGTTGAACTCACTGGAGACTGTTACAAACAATCTAGAAGTAGCTCAACTGAATTTATTGTTCATGGCCATTCTTGAAATACACGATCAATATTTATATTTTAAATTGTAATAATAAGCTCTGACTTTTCGTGAGACGCTGAGAATAGGCAATTTCTCAAATGAGACGTTGGGAACAGGAACGTCTAACGTGAGACGTTGGGAAAAACCCGAACAGGACATTATTATGATGCATAAGTGTGTGCGCAACACATCAAATGTACTATACGGAAAAGTGTCTTTCAGTCCAAGCAGTTGTTTCATTTTCCTGCCTATGTTCATAGGGAATATTCCAGCCGTTTTATTTGACACCTGCAGCCGGATATTATGAATGATGCAAACCGGATATAAATCAGACTCTGCTTGAACGTTGCATCATATTTGCTTCAGCAAGTTTAGGTATCTTGTACCTTTTTATGTTTATTTTCTATAACGGAACACAAATTGCATACTTTTTCTAAGGGTTTTGTGTTACGCCAGAATAACCAGTTCATATATCAACGATTTTTTTCATTTGCGATAAGAAAAATGTTTGTTAAAATATTAATATTAATATTTTTTGGAAAAACAAGAAATGTTGAATCTTTATTGTTTTATCGACGTAGCTTCAACCTTTTTAATTAGATATGTTTTATACTTTGATGAATTCATCGAACTTGTAATTAATATCCGGGCCGGATAAGCCATCAGGCATATGAATATTCAACGTTTACCTACCCTTTATGATTATGCATACCTGTGAGTATATTTGTAGAGGCTACCTTGGAAAGTAACATTGTGTGATTACAATGTCACATTTTGAACATTATATTTATAACAGAGTAACTTATTTTTATAAGTAATACACTTAAAGAGACTGATTTTGAGTAACTACTTCGATTTTTTTTTAAGACAACTACTGAATAAAAAACAAATATATTTCTGCAAGAATATATAGTTTTTGAATAAAAAGTTGAGGTTTTAACTATGCAATTTCAATTACATACATATTGTGACGGCATGACGTCACAGTTTTGTAATGCTCTGATTGGTGTTCGCCGTGTCATGGGGATTGCTGTATTTTGTAGTTTTATTTTATAAAAATAATAATTAATCTCAAGCAAAAGAATAATAAAATACTTACGTTTTTTGTTTAATAATAAATTTGTTTATGGCTCAAGTTACAATAGGGTATTACACTTTATTTATGATTATAATAGTGTTATTAAACCACAAGGTCTAAAAGCACGCCACGAGAAGTGCCTTTATTTTGCATTTTTCCCCTCATCGTAAAAATGATTGGCCGGTAATGACAAACTTGTCGAAAAAAAGTTACTTATCATTTCTGATACGCCTTGACGGGATATTTGGTGATCCATGTCAGCAACTGTTAGTCAGTGAAAAATAGTAGGTAGGTATTTCAAAATTAATTAGTTTCACAGTGTCGTCATAAATACCCCCTTATTAAATTTCATTAGTGCCTGTCCTCCGAGCATATTATGCAACAGGCAGATTAATAGGTACCCGGCTAGTTCATCAGTATTCCGACCGGGCGGTCTCATAACGCGACCACATTATTCGCGCCAAACCCGGATCTTGGCCACTGTTGAACAGCTGGTATATCCAGATGTTTTCAGATCAATATACTCTGCAATGGGGATGACGCTGTAACACGATTTATAACTAAAACAGAAGGGAGAGTTGCCCAGATTACTGTCATTAGTAAAAAAATTAGCAAAAATAAAGATTTCTCAAAAAATATAAAACACGAAATAACGTTGTTAAAAAAATAAACATTTTCACACGCTGATCATTGCTCAATTTTCATTCTTTTTGATCAATTTATCAAAATACAGCCATAGAGCGAAAAATAGAAGGTGTGAGTGATATGTACTTACACTCATGAATCACACACAAGGTTGATCAGGCCGCCTTTTGTACTGTATATGTTTTATTTAGATATAAGATTTTTTAATTCATGTTTTTTTTGTACGCTATAGTGTTATTTAATTAATTCGTTGATTCTATCTGAAAATTCTTCTGCTGGTTGATTCTGATCTAGTCTTGAAGAGTGATAGTCGAGAATTAATACATCATGAAACGAAACGAACAAGACATCATTAAGCTAGTTTCCTTAAAAAAATTGAATTATTCCGTCCAGGTAAATCATACAGCATTATCTAGCCCGAAGCTAAGCATAGCTTGTTTTATGGGTAGGTACCTAAAAAAAGAACGTACTGAAAAAAGCGAATATCTTCGGAGCAAAGTACTCATTAGCGAAAACAAGTTTTTTCAACTGGAAAATCTAGCCCGAACGTTTTAGTGCTGTAGGTAACATAAGGAACACAATTTTAGTGCTGCCGTAGGTTAAATTGTACCTACATACTCTTGCTGCAAAAGGATGCTGAAAATTTGGCAAATTCAGAGTTTATTCTTAGTCTGTTTATGTAGACAACTCCAGCCTGCACACATAATGTTAGAATTTTGAGTAAAAAATCTTTTATTTTTTATTTTGTATTCAAGGGACTTTGTTAGTAAGTCCCGTATTATCAGAAACAAACTACAACATAAAACAAAAATACTCAAGTTTTTGTGTTATTTTGTTTAGATAGATTTAAGGTGGAAATAAGTTATATCTTTCTTTCTTCTAATCAAGTTTAAATAGAAACGAACATTACTTAAATCTTTCTTTACGTATGGTCACTGATGATGCCGATGGCTCAGTCAGTAAATTAGTTTGAGGGAGTTAGCGGGGATAATTACTAGCTAATCATGTATTTGCCAAACAAAGATAAAAGCTTTAAGCTCTGGAAGCTCGCTCACATAAATTGTGCAGGTATCTAAGCTAAGCTAATATTACCTTCCTACTGATGACGTAATCCAGGTTCACATAATGTTTTAGAGAGCCCGGGAATCCTACATTAAAATGGGACACGAATTTCCTGAATATACGACTCTTGAACCAGTGCAGTAGAGCCAAATATCATCCTCTAATTGAGAGCTTTTAACCTTTTTACGGCCAAACTTTTTACTCATTTGCTTTTTAGTTTTATTTAAAGCAACCTGCTCTGACAGCACTCGAAAATTTAAGTTTTCGTGAATTAATGCGCCATGGCACGCCATATTTTAAAAGTTTTTTTGCATGATATGCATAATGTATAAAATTGTAGTGCCCTACGGGATACGTGTACTATTGATATAAGCTAATAAATAATAAATAAATAATGCTGGACAATTCCTACGGCATCATTTAGCCCCAAGCTAATCAGAGCTCATGTTAATGAGATTCTAGATGACTGATATACACAATACGTTGATAGATACTTTTTATTCTACATATAAAATACCCAGAACCCCCGAAACAAATATTTGCATATCGTACTTACATTTGTGCCAAGTCGGGAATCGAACCCGCAACCTCCTGCGTCGCATG
This sequence comes from Eupithecia exiguata, assembly GCA_947086465.1. Lineage (NCBI taxonomy): Eukaryota > Metazoa > Arthropoda > Insecta > Lepidoptera > Geometridae > Eupithecia > Eupithecia exiguata. Next base: position 9,122,354 of record OX352240.1, on the reverse strand, counting down.
TGGACCTTCGCCCGCCTCGCCTCATCGATCGTCATCGACCTAAGCTGTATTTGCTTACATGAGCGTAAATGTAAGCAAAATAAATGAATTAAATGAAATATTTTACTGTTTTTTTGTAATCAGAAACAAAACCGTTTTCCTTAGATACCAAAGACAAAATGAGAGGCGAAAAATACAAAACATTTCAGGTAAGATACACAAAAACCCTTTCAGTGACGAAGTGGACTCTTCAAACTCTGTCTCAAATGGAAGCAGGACTAAGCAAACAATTGACGTTTGTTGTAGCGATACAAAGCTAACATGGCGGCGATCGGAAAAACAAATTGTTTTTACAGGATCTAAACTAACACGACGTAAAGCAGTCCTATGTGATTTATAGTCGGATGGACAGAGGTAAATAAAACAGGCACCAATTTGTTATAGCAGCACCGCACACAGCACAGCATCTGATATTGTCTGAATGCTGATTACATGTTGCTAAGTATTTACATAAAGTTTGAAAAAAATTGGAAGAAAAGCAGTATACAAAAGACAGAACAGTTCTGTTATGTTTGTCAAATTAAGCGGTATGTGCTCTACCAATAATGATTAGAATGAATTTAGTTTACACACTTTAAATCTCTAAAAAAAGACCTATTTCGTGTATTGCGCGGCCGCTGTAGTTTAAAAAACAATGATATTTTTTATTATTTTGTTTTCATTCCTTTTTGTGTTTATTTGAAATAAAAGCCCTTAGCTTTTTTTTCTATCTTCTACGAAAACAAGAATCCTAGTGAAATCGATTTTTTTTGGGATATTATTAAAAGTTTTCGTAAAAGCCTTTAGCTTTAATATGACTTCCTATATCTTGCGTTTTCCATATTTTCATTAATGATAGTTTTGATTTGCGTAATAACAGCTCTAATGCATTAGGTGACTTAGGTGTCATTAGTAGTATCTTGGTTTAGAAGGATGCCCACGATTTGAAAATCACCCTGTATAATTATATAAAGCTGTTCATAGCATACAATTTGATTTGTCTAAGTGTTTATTTTGTAAGCCTAAAGAAATTTAAAGTAATTTAAATCTGAAATCTCAAAAAAAAAGAGAAATATGTACGCAGACGCTGGTCTAGCGATAGTAATACACATACCTACACTGTATACACAGCGGTAAGATAGCAAAACACTCGCGGCCGATAAACTCGAAGGCAAGGAAAACTTGTGCGCAAATTATGCTCCTAACTTCCCAATTAGACGTTTTAGGGGAAGCGAACCGTTCATAACTTGTCCATGAAACTTAAATGTTGGGAACCGGAAACGATGGAGGAATAGGCGGCGAACGGTTAGCGAGTTTCTCGGCTTATAAGGAGATGCAAAAATAGAGTTTGGTAGCCACAAAGTGCAACTTTGTAAATGACCAATACGTGAAATGACCAACACGTGAAATGACCAATATGTGAAATGACCAATACGCCAAATGTCCATTACGTAAATTGACCAATTTTTTAACCTCGGCGGAAAAAGATGGAAAATCGTTGTGTGATTTAAGTAACAAACATACATCCAACTATCTATCCATACATAATTATACATCTTGTGTCTACGAGTAGCCTAGTCATTTTAGAACAGCTTTATACTGATTAGAATTCCTCGACCATCATAACAATGGCATCAGCCAACGGTGCCGACTCCCAATGAAACTCCGCTTTAAGGGCACGCTTAGAATCAATTAGCTTAGGATTACTGAGGTCAAGCTCCTCGCAAAATGAACCTTATTCCTTCACCATTACGGAGAGCAAAGTAAACAGACCATATCTGAAAATCTTCTCATTAAAAGTTTGGCTGCCGTCCTGTAATGATCTCTGAAATAGACGATTTAGACTAATTCAAATATTGTGCTGTGGATGCTTTGATGTCATATTTTTACAGTAATAAAATGGTAAAAGTAAAAACTGACTAATTTTGGTTACCGGTTTGGCTTAAGAGAGTCTCTTAAGCCAAAAATCTAAGCCAAACCGGTAACCAAATCTGGTAACCAAAATTAGTCCGATAAGATTTTTATGAGCCTATAAGGCGAATATCTTTTAAGTCTCCCCTGATGAGCCCTTATAGGCTCTTTTCAGGAGAGGCCAAAGTCCAGCTGTGGACTGTTAAAGGATGATGTGTGATGTGATGAAAGACATTGTAAGAAAACTCTCTAAATAAGATCTTTTATCTTCTACTTTTGGGTTTTTTAGTAGCAGTGCCTTGAGCAGAAGCACTGATTATTTAGCAAGATGTGGGTGCTCTCCTTTAACCCTCAATCAACAACAAAAAGCGAGGCTTTCCTATATTTCCTCCTTAATAAAGCATACATCCTTTATCTCAAAATCACTGAGGTTGCGTGGAATTCCTCGTAATTCCGGAGAGAGTTCAATTTGTCGCTTGCTTGCTTTAAAACTTTATTGTACTTCGCAAGTTGCGATACTCTGTGCTCGCTGAGTTAAACTGGTTACCCTCGGTTTATGAGAAAACTTTCTGAGTAATTGTCTTTTGGACCACTGTCCCGTATTATTTTCGTTTTCACTCGGACTTTGCCTGGGCTTAAGCTAATGAGCTTTAAATTGTTTTATTTGATAAAATGTTTACTCTACTGCAAAATATCTAAATCCTTCTTAGGTTTTTGTTATTAGGTACTGGTGGTAATTTCCAAGAAATTAAGATATCCTAAATTTTATTTGTGACTTTATTAAATTTCTTAATCCTTCTTGTTACTTGTATTGCAAGGTTGCAAGGTCCGACTTGTACAGATTTGCTGCATTTTGGATTTCCTTGTTTATATGACGTAGTTTTAAAATTCACTACAAGTCATCGGTCAAGATAAGGAGAACACCAAGGCGCGAAAGTTTTTGTGAACGATTAAAGACTCCTTGGAGACTTTGGACTGGACGCATCGGTAGAAACAGAAGTTTAGCGGTTTTTTTGTGTTTTTGTCGGTGTCAACTTCTTCAAACATGTATATAATGTGTGTTAAAATTCAAGTGGAAAACCTAAACCTACCATTTCTTAAGAAACCAAATTTTTTCTTTCTTTAAACATAAGTATAGGAACATTGCCTTCAACTTAACTGACAATAATTTTAATACCATGTCGCATAATCAAATTCAAAGGGAGCAAAAACGTGTCGGTTTTTGCTCCCTTTGCAAAACCTTCATCACCTCAAACAAACAAACCAGCCAGAAGCGAGCTCCTAACACAGTTTCTATTTATCATCGTATTCCTATTTGCCTCGTAGCGTTCGAGGCGAGCATAAAACGCACGTTTCTGAATAAAGCATGTTCCATTTACCTTCGCTCGTTTTAAATTTCCCTCAGTAAATTCAGTATGGAATGTAGCTTTAGTTCAGAAAGTCAATAAGTTGGTGTTGCCATTTTAGCCCGATCCGATTTATGGCCGTGACATAATATTGACTTGGTTTTTTATTCGTACATAGTACAGAGATTAGTAAGGTGTAGGTTGTAGGTTGCGGTTGCTAGTAAAAGGGCTTATAAGGCTTAGGACTTATTATTTTTAAAGGAAGGCTTACACTCTCTGTTTTATTTTGAATTGAAAGAGCCGTACCTACTGTCGGTTTTCCATGGGCTAAGTAGGAGTCAAGTCTAAACTGCAATGTTTTTTGTATTATAAAACCGGCTTCCTGAAATCGCTAAGCGTCAGCGATCATATCTTCCATAATACTGAAGTATTTACTTTGAGATTAAGATACTATGTTCAGGATTAATACTAGAATACTAGTATTTCGATAACACGATTATATTAAATGTTCTCTGTAGAAAAATAATCCGAAGTTCGCTCTAATTACAGTTAACAAACAGAATATAAAGCAGGCGGTGTATGTCTTAGATTTTCAAAATTACGATTATTTCTTTAGATAATAAGTAAAATCTTGATTTTTGCACTAACGCTCTGCTCTGTCCCGCTCATATGGACGCGAAATCCTATGCCTATCCTTTTCACAATATGGCGTTATAAGCCCTTAAGCTTATAGCCCGAATTACCCCGAAAATTTAACAATAATTATTTTACATATTCCGCAGTGGTACGAGTAGGTATGTCTGTACAAAAATCTTTTATCAGTCTGAGATTCCTCAGATTCCAACCGGTGCTGCTGTGGTAGGTAGAACTGAGAAATTTTTAATTAAAGTCGCTCTTTAGGGAATCAAGATTATGAGAGTTCCCGAACTTCGTTCCCGATTCCCAGAACGTGAATTTTTAATGAACTTTACATTTTCGCTGATTTTTACTTCCCGCTCAGTCTGTTTGACTTGGAACAGGGATTTTACTCTTAATCGTTGTTTATTTATGAGCTTTTCAACTTCTCAGATTATGGCGTAGAATTAGGCACCTAGGTGTTTTCTCAACCAAAGTCATCGACATAGCTCTAAGAATTAGCAAGCTGAAGTGGCAGTGGGCTGACCATATCTCGCGAAGAACCGATTACCGCTGGGGTAACGTTATTCAGTGGAGACCACGACTTAGCAAACATAGTGTAGCACGCCCGCCGGCCAGGTGGGATGACGACCTGCGAAAGACTATAGGCAGATGCTGGATGCGGCAAAACTGGGCGCTATGGCGCTCATTAGGGTAGACCTATGTCCAGCAGTGAACATAGGCTGTTGATGATGAATGTTTTCCGTAACGTTAAGAATAGTAGTTAGCTAGAGCCAAGAAATGTATGCATTTATGTGATACGTCAAAACTCCCTATGTCAACGGCATAAAGTCCATGTCACACATGTCCACTTTCGGGCTGTGGCTGAGCAGTGGTGGGCAGTGAATGCAATAACACACATACAGTGCCCATGGTTATTCAGTCAATTGATTGACGTTGGACGCAAATGCGTTAAAGGGATCAATCAGTGAGTCACCCTAAATGGATAATTTAGGTAGAGGAAATTTTAATTAAACAATGTTGTAAGTTTACCTAAAGTGCAATAACAAGCACGTAGGTTGGTACTTACACAGTTTACATAAATTTATTTAATTAGCTAAAGTTCTCGACTGTACGTTCTTACAGTTTTCTTGAACAGCTGCGCTGCAAAACTAGTGAAACAAATTGCTGAAGTAAATGCAAAATACCAGCATTTCCACCAAAAATTTATAGTTGCTGAGTATCTATTGTTTAAATGCAACCGTTTTACACTTTAAACTTACCTTACAGATGAAAGAAATCGAGATTCATAGGATTTCACCTGCCTACTTGATAATATGGAGAACTTCCTATTTGATGATGGGGTCTGCCTTTCTAGATTTATCTTTCCACTTCGCTATATCGCTTATGGAGACTGATGCACATGTTAGTCGATATCTTATTGATTTAAAGAAAACAGGGATGATTTGAAAAGTTTATTGATGAAGTCTACATGTCAAAAATAACCTTAGATATAAACACAGAGGATGTGATTGTATGAAAAGTACAGAGATCAGAAATCAATATAACACCATCTTACGCAAGGCCTTAAAAAAAGTGCAGTCATATGTATATCTTTGTTAATCATGTTGTCCACTCCCATTAATTACAACTATATATATATGCATAATTGTGATACTACTTTCTTTGAAAAATTTCCATTTGATATTTTGCGGTAGGTATATTTATCTAGGATGGAAGTTTCCAAACGAATATTCCGCTTATTTCCCGCGTTTTCAGGTAGCTCAAGAACCGAGAATTTTCCCGAGCGGGGATAAGTTAAGTGGAAAATATAATATTTTGTACAATTAAGCCGTTTAGGAGGCACCTAGTGGCCTGATTAAATATTTAAGGAAGAAAAGGGCAACGTGATTAAGGTTGTGTTATGGAAGGACTGGTGGGTAAGCGAGTTTATAATGACACTCTTTTGATAGTGTAAGTAGGTGTAACAATGATGAGAGATTTTAATATATTTGGCATATTAAAAAAAAAACAAGAATTGGTGAAGATATCACCACAATTGTTGTAGCTGGTCGTGATTTTTCCAAATGTTGTTTTTTAAGCTTGACCGAATTAATACTAATTCCTTTTAAATACACTTTTTATGAGACCGATTCGGAATACTGGGAAGACAAAGTGAAAGATTTTTTTAATTCTGTCCATAATTGACGGAAAAATCGATGATGGAGAGTAACATAGGCTACTTTTTGTCCTGGTAAAACATCGAATTCCCATGGGTGATTTACGGGAATAATTCCCCTAGACATGTGAAATTCGAATTTAACGCGGGTGAAACCGCGGGGAATAGCTAGTAATTAATGAATCCTTACATATATAAAAAAAACATGATACTTTTCACAACAGCAAATCAGGTTTAAAATTATCAGATTGGGACCCTATCAGCTCCTGCAACCCCTACATACCACCAACGTTTCACCAAACACCCTGTATGTAGTACGTAGGTATGTTATTAAGGTTTGATCAGATCTAGTCTAGGTATATATTATATATAATAGATGGGGACCAGTTTTGCTCAATCTCGAAAAATCTAACTAAAAGGCTAAATTTTCTTCGTCGCTTCTTTACTTTCTTCTACATAAAGAGGCGACACAAATAAAAAACATGTTTCTTTCCAATTAATAAATTTAAAGTATTTATGATATGTCCTGTAACTTGTGCCATGTCTATTTAAAATTTTAAGAATTTGTCTTTTTCCAAGTATATTATTTATTTGCAGTTATTTAATTAACGTAACTAAAAAGCTTTTGATTCTCGATTCAGTAGATTTACGGGTTACTCGAGGCCAAAAAAACGTATAAACTATTAAAACCCCTCAAACCATTTGGCCGCTGTGAACTTGTTGCAAAATCACAGAAAATCACCCCTAAAAGTGCCAAAGCGAAGTTTCTCATATCTACAGGCTTGGGCGGCTGCTTATCTCGAGGACTCTCCGCCCGCCTTATCTCGTGTTGGCGCTTCACAACTTTTTACTCGTGAAGAGCGTCTCCTTCAATTTACATATTCATGACATGACTTTTCACTTATAAAACGCTGACAATCTGAGAACTGACCAATCTTTTTAGCTATTTCTTTACGAGAGGGCTTCTGGGAGAGATTGCTATGGCAGTGAAGGAGAACGACGTGCTTTTCTTGTTCATGAAAATGTCTAAGATATAAATGTTTAAATGATTAGGCGCTCTTTCCTTCAATGTGAAATGGAATTTTTATGTACTTACGTAAGATGGCATTATTATTTGTATCGTACTAACCGCAACTTTGACATGACGTGCTGCTAAGTTGTAGCACCCTTTTATTGTGTACTTAAATCGGCTTGGGTTTTCGCTTTAATTGTAAACGTAATCTATGTATATACTAATATACAACTCTTTTCCGTCAGGAAAAAAATATATGTCAATATATACGAGCTACAGCCCAAATCACTTATCGTAGAAACTTGCTTGGTACGAAAGTGAGCAAAAATGAATAAAAAAAATGTTTTAGACAAATCAGACTCTTAAATAAATTAGCTATCCATAGTCCTTCTTGTGTATTGCATATTATATTTCACATATTGAATTCATATTATGTAATTCTGAAGAATACTTGAAAAAAATTCTTTCGTTTATCAATCAAAATGCAGGATGCATGCGAAAAAAAATTGTAGGTTTGATGATGCAGCGAGCAGTGAACCTGAGAGAAAAAACTGACAGAACAAAACATTTGTCTATAGTTGTGAAAATAATCAAAAGTATGAAAATATGAAATCAAATCCCAAGTGGACGAAGTCGCGGGTAACAGCTGGCTAGTAAATAAAACTCGCATTCTATTTAATTATTTGTATTCATAACATTTTTATTATACTCACTAAAAACACGAACCCCATTAAAGCTGATAAAGCATTTCGTCGCCAAGAAAAGCAATAAATCGATAGTCAACATCACTTAGGTGCTATTAAGAAACATCGTATGTTTTATAGACGTCTATAAGCCATCGGTACGTAATCGGGCGGAGCCTCATTACCGACAAGAAGGAGGCATAAATCACTGAACACGTTCTCCAGTGGGCTGTCTGCAAGTTTATAAGAACAGCGAATACAAGCGATGGTTTGGAAAAAAATAAAAACCGACTTCGATCTAATCTAAAGATAATTTTTTTAAGTTTTACGGGACACATAGTAAAGCTCGGATATCAGATTTTTATGGAACTACCACAGAATCATTCTCCACACATAATTTTATTTAAAAACCGATTTCAAAGTCCTTAATAACACAGTTTTAAATTTTTTCGGTACAAATACATATCCCTCAGAAATAAATTGCTCTCGGATCATTTTCCATCCAATAGCGAATAATTTTCCAAATCTGTCCATATGTGACGGAGAAATCAACGAACATACATAAAAATAAATGCATATTGAACCTATTTTTCGTTTAGTCGGTTCAAAACCGAAATAAACTATATGAACTAAAAACTAACGTTGCTTTCAATGTTTCTACTTCATGCGCCACTGTCCACCGTTCTCAATGATACCCTGCATTCATGGAGTGTAAGGGGCCCCAACATCTCGTGTCCCAAGACAACCTAACCTGCACGTGCACTTTGCTCGATAACGAACTAGGCTCTCGTGAAAATATCAAACAATCTTCATAACTTGATAACTCATATATTATACAACTAGCAGCGCCTTGCGGTTTCACCCGCGTAGTGAGAATTCCGGGATAAAAAGTAGCCTATGTTCTATTCCAGACTATAATCTATCTCTGTGCCAAATTTCAACCAGATCCGTTCAGCCGTTCTGGCGTGATAAAGGAACAAACATCCATCCATCCATCTAAACTTTCACGTTTATAATATTATAGTGAGAAGTGAGATTATTTTCCATTACTTGATAGTGGCAGAATTGTGTCTAACCAGACCAGATTCCCCAGATTACCATTAACAAAGGATCATCATCATCATCTGCAGTTATATCCATTACAAGTGTTGTAATTCTGCCTATTTGTGACCGAATCTTATGCCTTAGCCCACGTCTTCGGAGCACAATAAAACCGTCGCTCATTCGCCATCGAGTCGTTAGCTAGAGATGCTTATCCAGTTAGCAGGCGTTGCCGCAAAGCTAATGTCCTAGCCTAGAGGCTCGTTAGGAGATGCAAATCGTGATGCTTTAATGGCCTTTTTATTGTTATGGATGTGTGATATAATCATTCTGCATAGAAACTAGAGATTTTGGTAGTTTAGAAATGTTATAGTGTAGACGAAATAGTGGGTGCAGCTTTTAGCTCGGGCTGTCTTAGACGCTGCAGTCACTATAGCCCAGTCGGGATAGAATTTCATTTCGCATTAACTACCATTCGGACTATTATTGCATCAGCCTCAATGCATAATGATGTTCCATTAATTACATTCGCCCCGTATTTCCCCGCATTATTCGAAAAATATCGGACAAAAAAGTAGCAATGTATGAAATGTAGAGAATCGAATACTGATCAACTTTAGTCTTTATGATTTTTCTATGGCCAAGTTATTTACGAAAAATGTTAACTCCGACGATGGCAAGAGTCGGGGTCGAGATTGGTCGCCTTTTTGAATTTAGACTCCCGCTGACCCCCCTGAAGGCTTATACAATATTGTGGGGATGGTAATTAATGCAAAGTGGAGGCCTCCTGTTTTCTAACCCGACTGGGCTACTGAGGCACGATAAAAACCACCACAAGCAAGAAGAAGAAGATGAAGTGAGAAGAACAATATACCTACTAAAAGTAAAGCGCAACTCAGGAACTTTCAGTCTTTAACTATATTTATTTTTCAAAAAGTCTAGTAAGTAAGTACTTTTATGTTTTGAAACCTCTAAAAAACGACTTCAGAATTCTAAATTTTATACTATTTTTAAGTTTGGAAAAAAGACTTACTATAATAAAACCCTCGTGAATATTTTTTTTATAAGAAAACCTCGGGATCATCCTGTATACAACTGCAACAGAATCATCCAAATCGTTTCATAATTGACGGAATAATCGACGACCATTCATAAAAAACATACACACAGTCACACAGCTGAACATAGAACCTTCTCCATTTTTCGAAGTAAAGTGCTACTCAGAAATGTTACACCGTTTGGCTTTTATTTTGGTCAGCAAATTAGCATTGCCATTCAACGTGGAAATGCTGTCAGTATTCTGAGCTACTTTGCCTTCTGGTGACGGCTTAGATTTTTAGAAAATAGAATGATGTGTAAATATTAGTTGTAATTATTTTATTGTTATTTTCTTTGTTATATAATAAAATTACCTATTCGCTATCTTTTTTTTTTTTTTCAAAATACAGTAGAACTCCAATTATCCGAATTAATGGGGACCGGGACCCATTCGGATAATCAAATATTCGGATAATCGGATTTTTTTAAAAAAAATTGCCATTGGAGAGAATAAAACCTACGTTTTGATATTGCACTATTTTTTTATTGAATTAAATGAAAGAAACATGAAATTTTCACATGTTTTAAATATAAATAAAATGTACTTATGTACAAGTTTAGAAATAAAAATCATTGTTTTTTAAACATCTCCGTCAATGTAAGCTGTTTTGCGGTCTTCAACCGTTTTCGGGCAGCCAGGTCACGCATTCGCTTGACGGTGAGCAGTTGCAAGTGGTCACACTCGGGCTGACGCTCCATCCACTTCAAAGCAGTCTAGTTTTTTGTGATTCGGATAATCGGCGATTCGGATAGTCGGAGTTCGGATAATTGGAGTTCTACTGTAATCATAAAGGTACATGTTTCAAAATAGTCTATCAACTCGTATTGAAAAACATATGAAGGAGTTGGTATCAATCTCTGTTTGGTCACATTGTGCTGAGAAAGGGAAAGAGTTACGTGTCTAGTGCCTGCCTTAATTTATCGAAGGCACATAGTGAAGTGTCTACCACCGACGTAGGCGTTAGTCGTGTGGGAGGCACGTTCAAAGCGGAGGGCATTCCTATTTCTGTCTCAATAAGCTGGGTACTTTATACTCGAGAGCTTTCCATAAGCTTTGTTTCCGAGAGACGTAGGCCTAATCTGCGATCAAATCAATCCAAGGAACGAAACATAATTACATACCAAGAAAAATAATCAGAAATAGACTGACGACCGATGTCGCGCGTCGGGCGAAGGTCCGCCTGCGACGCAGGAGGTTGCGCCTTGGGACAAATGTTTGTACGATCTGCAAATATTGTACAGAGAACATACATATTTGTACAGAGAACACCCCCGGCTGTTCTCTGTACAAATATACTTTTTTTTAAATTCTGGGTAGTTTCTATGCATAATAGCTATCTGTAATCTATTGTAATATGTTTATCAGTCATCTAGTACCAATAACACAAGCTCTGCTTAACTTGGAGCCAGATTATGCTGTTTATAATCAAGATATTTATAGAACTTCAGTTGAAAATTGGAAAAAAATCATTTTAATATAGCCGAATATTTTCCCAGTGGACTGGATATAAGATTTTGAACGAATCATGTGAAATAATCGAAAAATAAAATACGGGGCATAGACAACTAGTCTTGTGGCAATATGTACCTACAGAATTTTTGGTGTCTCCTCACTCCACCACCAGTTGGTGGTAGTGTTTCTCGCTTGGTAGTTCAAGACACGGTGGCGCGACCGGTGACTCCACCATGCATGGTGTCCTTATCAGATAGGGCCCAAAGTGACGTAATTTTTATATATTCTATGGATTTGTAAAAAACTACCATCGTTGAAAGCGATAAGTACTTGAAGAGCACTCTCAGTAAAGGCCGTGATATACCGACAGACGTTAAAACTGCAGTTGAAAACACACATTCACCATCAAGCATCAAGTACCATTTCATTCAAATTGCCCTCAATAAACACCAGGCATTGCCATTTCATTTCATAAAACAGAAGAGGAAATCTAGGTATATGCGAGTATGTCTGCGTTGGTAATTTATGGCTCACGTCTAGACTTTTCCTATAAAATTTCATAGCTAGATTCTGTTTGTTCTCTGCTGAAAAATGGGTATGTTTGACGTCGTTTGAGCATTCCAATAGAAAGGCCACGAGGAAAACTTGAAGTAATAGTAGGTTATGCTGGAGGTTTTCGAAAGTGGAGGCATTTGAACAGATAAATGGCGGTGGTGATATTATAACCGATTTCTAAAAATAAGGAAGTTCTATGTTCTAGTTCGGCTGTGTATGCTTTTTGGACCAAATTGGTCCACAATTGCCGGATAAATGATGAATGAAGAAATGCCGTTTTAAATTGATTATTTTGCTATTGAATAGAGAATGATTTGTTTATTTATTTAGGAAACAGAATCCACAGCTCTTAAATCTAGATGACACAAAACTTAAATGATATCAACAGCCAAAAATAGTTTTACATTTTACAGGTTTAAACTTAAAATGACTATCATTAAAAGTAAAACGTAGACTAAAAATAAAAGCTAGTGCACAAACAAAATATTAAGATCACCTGTTCCTTCGCATTTAAACTTAAAACCTACCTCTGTGTACAATTATGTATGTATTTAAACTTTAAGTTATAATTATAACCTAAATGATCCTGAGATAGTCCCTTAATACTTTAATTTCCGAGGGAAATAGTAATTGTCCCCCAAAACTAAAAAGAACCAGAGTAAATATTAATAAAGTTTTTAAATAGGTTTCTTTCTAAATATTTCAACACAATTAAATTATTTGTTCCTGCCAACCTTTTCTGTAAAAGTCTTATCATGGCAATAAAATATCATGGTATAAGTTTTTATTATTTAGGTACTATCCGTTTATCCGATGAATTACCAAGCATGTGAGTTAGTGCTATGATAAAAACACGCGGTGTTACGTAGCTGCCAACTGCAATAAAGATAAAGCCTCTTCAACGTCCAGCGCGGAAGGGAAACAGATGGGCATTGTCAGTCATGATCAGCTTCCGCAACTGCAGTATTTATTTTGCGTCCGGCTAAACGAACGGCAACGAATGAGTCTTGTTGGCCTACTGGTCCTGTCTGAAAGGCTTAGAATGCCAACTGTCGTTCGTTAGCGTGTGCCGGGGCATCCAAAGCGTGGCGATAGCACCAAAGGAATCGAACCCTTTGATCTTTCGTTGGCGTTTATTTCGCCGGTGTGAACGCACCATCGAAGGCCAACGAGCGTTCGGTAGCCAACGCTGAAAATCCTTCGTTGGCGTTCGTTTGGCCGGTGTGTACGCAGCATTAGATACTGACAGGAGTGAAGCTGTCGTTGTAAATCACGCTAACTGCACGCTACAGCTCTGCAGGATTGCATAGAGTGAATCTCGGTGCGTTCACCTGATGAGGACGGGTCTAATCCTAGTTCTAATCGGGTAACTGACGTCTGTATTGTGTCGCATTAGGGGTTTGTGTGCATTATCCTCTTACATGTGGTCAAGTAATCCCCTTCAATTTGGGGGAGACCACTGGCCTGTTCTTGAATAAAGTTTGATTAAATTTCTTTGAGTAGAATTTAGTTTGATTAAACTCGTTAGTAGGTCAGTTTTTGTGCGGACGAGATTCCTAAAATGGCCTAAGCCAACTCCTGTTTTTGCTCCTGTATTTTTGAGAATTTCTGGACTATCACATATGGAAAGATCAGATCTATCTTTAACATCATCTTGAAATGAAATGAAATGAAATGATTTATTTGACACGACACATTAGAACTACTATACATCCGAGGAAGAAACTAAACTAGAACGAGTGACAGGTAAGTGCAATAACGGTTAACTATACTTGGTTTTTATATCTTAACTTTCTTCTAAGATGATTTTAGCTGATATGTTCATACTTCACACGTCATATCCATAATTAGAAAATGACAGCTTCGATTTTCTAGCATTGATTGATAAAATCCATTTGTGGTTTCGCTGCATTTCAATCTTCGAACTTTCCCGCAGAATTCTCTTAAATGTTTAATGAAAAAACTGCGATCTGTGAGTTTGCAGTTCCCAATGATATGCACGCCTTAACTAGTTTGGAAACTTGTCGTGCCGCATGCCAGCATCCTTAAGTACCGAGCTACTTCCACGTGGGCGTTGCGCCTGAAGGCGTCGGTAATCTGACGTCGATATCTAAACGAAGTGCCTACTTTCTCGATGCAAACCAGCCTCTCAACCGATTTCAGATTTTCAATAACTTTATTTCGGGTAGACAATAGTACTAACAATAAGTTGATGCTTCTCCTGGATTATTATAGCTGTTGAGATTTTACCAATAAACTTTCGAAATAGAATAAAAAAATCTTTACTTCCATAATTATTTTGAAGTATTGTCAGTTTATAGTGATTTTTTAAGTGCAGTGGGCAGTAACGCCTAAATGATGATGATTTCGACGCTTCATTTTCTCCGTATCCCCATCTTTAAAGATAATTTCGAGCTGTATTAATAGAGGCTCAGGCACGGGCAGGTAATATGAAGGGTTTATTAAAGAGACTGGAATTTTTCGCGTGTTTTTCACTCGACGAGGGGAGTTAATCTGACACCTAGTGTTGCCATTGTGCCACAAAAGGTCGGAAAACTTAAGGATTCTCATATGCCGGATCATAAGAATCAATAAGTCCCTACCCGATACTAAAACTTACTAGGTATAAACCGGTCATAATTTACTCGAAAAAGTTAGCGGTGTACCCACGTCTCTTGGAAAGCACTTTACTATCTTAACTCTACAAAACACGTTAAGCGGTTGGTCCTGCGCATGATCTGTCGCCGGTCGTGTCGGTCAGCCGTCGCATCGGATTATGAGAGTGTACCTGTGTTTGAACACACACTTATACACTCTATTATTATGCCCTGCGCTCAAGTCTTGTTTCCGTGGAGACTGGTCGCGAAAAGCATGACGTGACGAGCAAAAATCTTTCTTATTTATTGAGATGTAATTTTTTTGATGTAAATAAGTAAGTTCTCTATGAATTCAAAAGACTTCCTCCGTTTCATTTGGCCGGATAATATCACATGTCATTTAAAGTCGGACGACGACACCCAACACTGACTCAAAGATAACTGCAACAAAATGAAATGGCACTTTTACGAGGTTCCCCTGTTTTCTTTGCATACCAACCCGTGTGAGAGAATTTTGGCTATTTTATTCTACGTGCCAGTGTGATGAGTTTTGTACGATGGATTTTTAATTGAATCGCAACGTTTAAAAGGTTTTTAAACTGTTTATTTGGTGGAAACTACGATGCGATATTTTGGGCTGTAACTAAATTGCGGGTAGTAAATTATTCGGTTAACTGTGGCTAAATCAGTTTGATGAATTTTCACATTCAATATTTTTCGTAAACAAACATTCAGATAGATCAGTAAACGTAGCAGCACAAATTAGTTTGGATTTGAATCCAAGCCTTGAATCCATCTATAGGTACCAAATTATTATAGTTATGGGCTTTTATTATGTTTCCTATATCTTACGTGAGATTAGTTTGTTTTATTCTGTTAATTTAAAAGGCCTCGTGTTATAGCCCGGTCACATGCTGCTTTTTACTTGCAAGCATGATAAGACGGAGCGTGTGGATGGCAAGACCAAGCTCGTGCAAGCCCCGACTTGTGTTAATCGTTGCTGAGGGAGAAAAAACACCGCTAAGCAAAAGTTTTAAGTTAAAAGATTTTTTTTAAGAATTGTATACGTGTTTATAATATAATGCTAGTGATCCCTTAAGATAATAACCAAAGTTTGGTAGTCTACAGAAGCTCGCCTAAGTGATTCGTAGTTTTATTAGGGTAAATTACACATTGTACCTATTTTAAGTTTAAAGATTTTTTTATAAGTTTATACGGTTTTTATTAGGTATTCTAGTGGTCCCTAAAGATAGTAAACAAAGTTTAATAGACTACACAAAGTTGCCTAACTTTTATTTTTATTAGGTTAAATATACTTAGGTAACGCACTTTCCAAGAAGGTACATTGTTGTTTGGCACGTAGCCGTAAAGTCCGTGGATAAAGGAAAGGAAAAATATTTATTCCGGGTGTTCTGATTATTCGTATGTATAATAAAAATATCTATGTATGTATTGTACCTATTATATTATGTTTAACAGACATCTAGTACTCATGACGTAAGCTCTGCTTAACTTGGGGTTAGATTCTGTGTGAATTGTCCAATATTTATTTATTCTACATGTTTATTTATTATATAAAGTGTATCCATCAGTTTTTTAGTGCTATGCTAAACCACTAAAAATACAACATTTTTATTCAATCGATAAGTGCCCTAAGAACGCGTTTAAAACTCACATTTTCATTTGAGCGCGTAACTTGACGAAAACACTGGATGCAGTGGACACCATATTGCTCTGTGGTCAGTCTATGATGTTGACGTCAGTTGGTGTGAGATCTGAACAAAGCGCTGATGTTGCTGATGACTGCTGATAATTTTTAGCTTGCCTTCACAGCCGTATAACATAAAAAAATTGCGTCTAATATTTCATGGAGTTTAAAAACAAATTAAAAAACTGAATCAAATTTTAACATTTATTTTGTTATTTTATTAAGTATTATAACGAACATTTTCCGACTGTTTTTTATAAATGAATAATGCTGGACAATCCACACAGCATCATCTAGCCTAGCACCAAGCTAATAAGAGCTTGTGTTAGAGGTAGGTTCTAAATGAATGATATACTAATATATCATATAATGATATACAAGGTTGCCTGGAAGAGATCGTTCATAGCGATAAGGCCGCCTTTGTACTTCATCTTGTAACTTTTTATTTCTGTAGGTACTGTTTTCTGTGTTTGTGTGGTACAATAAAGAATTATCTATCTATCTACTAAATACAATACATTCTATAGATGTTTCATAAATAAACATAGAAAATACTCACAACACCCGGAACAAACATTTGCAGATCGTACAACCTTTTATTCTAAGGCGGGAATCGAAACCGCAACCTTCTTCGTCTTACGGACTGCAAAACACATAGGTAAGTCATTTTCAAATAAAACTCGAAGAACAAATCTGTAACGTAAATACTATTAGCCGTGAGCTCCCTAATGATTTCCAGAATATTCCAGCTTATTCCTGTTAAAGCAGGTTTATTTTGGACTGGACCGGTTAATTCCGGATCACGGATCCATGAGCCAATTAAATATTGGTTCATAGGAGTTCGTCAGCTAGCGCGCTAGATTAAATTTAATATTTTGACCTAGTTTCCCTAGTGCATGCAATGGCTAAAACTACTAGATAGAATATCTAAAATTCTAAACAGTAGTTGAAAAAGTTACACCACCAACTGTAGCCGTGTGTTTTATTGATGGTTTTCGTGTAAAGGGATTTTACTTAATCAATTAAAAGCAACATGCAATTCCTTGAAAATGCTATGAAATCAAGTATTTTTACATCGTAACCGTACCTGTATGGCAGTTTTTTCGGTGTGTTTGTTTCTAAAACTTTTCGGTTACCTTTACCTACCTAGTTTTAGGGTATGAAATAAACACAAACATTCTGGGCCCGCATCACCTTAGTAACTTTGGGATGATAAACATAGGTCGGTACCTAAATAAATAAAGGTTTTATTTAACCGAGACTTTTTGGATACAATCTAACCGAAGTTATAATACATAAACAAACCTGCTCGTAACCAATAAGAAAAGAGGACCAAGTTTGCTTTAAGCGACCTTATGGCGATATGTGTTACATTACAACAACCATAGAAGAAAAACACGTTGCTGACAACAACTCTTTAAAAATCGGAACTCGCAGCACAGAGTTTTTATTCATTAGTTCTTTTTATTTCACGCTTTTTCCTTTTTATTCTTTTCCCATCTCTAGTACCTACACCACTAGGGTAAATACCATCCAAACTATGACATTGATGGATGGATGATTCAGATTCAGATTCTTTATTAATAAGTCTTGTTACAGGTCATAAAAGTATAAATAATTATAAGTATCTAGTTCATAATATAAATAAAATTCAACGCAATAAAAAAGAAAAAATATGGCTCATCATAGTCAAAAATTATCATAGAATTTAAAAAGTAAATTAATAACATGGATGATGGATGTTGGTTACTCAATCACGCCAGAACGGTTGAACGGATCTAGATAAAATTTGGCTTAGAGATAGATTAAAGTCTAGAATAGCACATAGGCTATATTTTATCCCGGAAAAAACTGACAAAACAGAAAACAAACTGAAACTTAACTCAACTAATTCAACATAGTTATGGCTTACATATTTAGGCAAGGCACATACGTAGTAGGCATCCATGTGACATATTATAGCTGTAGCTACATAGGCAGCCAGCCACATAGCGGTAAGCCGAGTGGACACATGCCACGCGGTCCAGTGGCATCGCGAAACGCAAACTAAACGATGTGGTTATAGTAACCCTGTGACCACCAATAAATCAATAGATACGTTAGGTATTTCATTATCTCTATATAAATACTATAAGCTTAGAAGAAAAATGCTTATGATGGTATTATCACATACGAGGTAACCAAAAATGCTACAAAAACCTTTTTTCCTATTCGTACACGTGCGCTCGTGTGCGTGAAATCACTATTGCTTGTAAACACATACTCGTAGATTAATTTTTGAATTCAAAAATTGTTGAATGACGCAATTCAAAAAATTTTCAATTCATTCGAATTTCAATCATATTTGGTATGTTAACGTTTATCGTTAGAACCCTTTTGAACCATATCTACACTGTAGTAAGAGTTATATGCTATTGACAGTCGAGTTGAATGCAAGTGATAGAAGATCGCCTCTTCTTGCATTTGAAAATCAAATCTGATGTGGTATGCTACATTAGGTATATTGTAGACTTTATTGCAACTGTGTAAGGTTCATAGTAGGACCACAGTATATTTAGAGCTCTCTGCTTTATTATCAGGTTTTTCCTTTATGATTAGTTAATTCGAAAAATAATGTAAAGTCCACTTCACACTTCTTGTTTTATGGCGGCGGCGGCGCTTGTTTACTTAACCTACATACCACTCCGCTAGTGTCAGTGTCAAGGAAGTGTCATTAACTTCAAAAGAAAGTTCAGAAAAGTGTTGGTTCTTTTCTTTTTAACATTTTCTTACTGGCTGTCAATACGTCATCCGCTACCCTGCTTCTTTTGCATTTTCGCAGAGCCTTACCGAATATTATTTTTCATACTAAAGATCTAAATCGCTCGATTTATGTGGCTTATCCTCCCATTATAAGGTTCGGTGGTGGTAAATATCTTAAAATCACAACTCCATATTCGGCACGGAATGTAGCGCGAACCCGATCGCGCCTGGCAAGGTCGCCATATAAGGTTCGGTGGTCGGCGCGCCGAGGCGCTCAAATGAAAAGATGTTTACTGTTCTAAATCCCGATTTATTGTGTCACTTCCAAGTAACAATCGATACATAATGCAAGACATATACCTAAGCTAAGATAGCTTTTATAGATATAAAGGCATACATCTCACCATCAGATGAGTAGGTACCTTATAAATCGAGAAGAACCTTGGGCATAAATCTTTATGCCAGGCTCTCTAGTCAGGATCGTAGAGGAAGAATATTACTCAGGATTATCGTAGAAAGACTACCTTACATAGGTAGGTACTAGGTTTATATCTGCTTAATAGGTTAAAGCCTTGATTTGCGAAAGCACAGTTTTTTTGCTTATTCTTGACTTCACGTTCTAGGCGTACAAAGAAAAAAACTGTCGACAAACAAAAAAAAATACCGACAAATTTTCGGTACCTAATCGTACACCATAATATAAGCATAATATTTTAAAAGACTTCGATTCCATTTTTTTATAGTCTAAATAGACCTTTGTTTGACCACAATTTCACCTGAGGGAAAATGAAGACGTGTTGATCGTTTTGGAGTATGTATTTGTTTAGTAAATGTTGATTGTTTGGTGCCTAATAAATATCTCATGATTAAGGTATCAAAAGACCCAAGCACCTCAAAACCAGCGAGATAATGATAAAAAAAGAATTGTGTCAATTTTAACTCTTGGTCTTATCTAAGCTGTAGTAAATTACTTACAGCTCGACCATAAATCTCCAAGGCTGAGATAGTTGGTACCTAGACGCAGGCTATGCATAATAAACCAGGCTTGCCTCGACACGACAGCTATATGTGTCATTGTATATGTCTTTTTAGGGTTCCAAACGTAAATGGTGCCAACGTGACCATATAATCAAGTCTACGCTGTCTGTCTGTTTGTCCCTCCGTTGTTCCGTTGTTCAGCGAGCTACAGTTCGGTACCGACTGAGATACCTACCTACATCTCATGGTGCCCAATAAATATGTATATACCTAGTTGAAACAAAATGTGAATTTATATCGCCGCTATTACAACAAAAAATAAAACAAATTAAAGTAATAAATCAAACGGGGCATACAAAAAACTTTTTCTTAGCGATTTTTTCGGTTTAAGTACCTACAGAACCCTGTGTGGGCCGTACCACTCGCACATGGCCGGTTTATTATTGAACTACTGTTATCCCATAGCTGGCTCTAACTGGTAATGAAAAGCAAATAAAGAGACATTTCAATAATAGCATGTTTCAATCGAATCAAAAGCGCCATTCAATCAGCTCACCTTTTCACTCAATCAACAATAGGTCGTGCGCGACAGATCGATCGATATTTTCAATAGGGAATTCTGTTCATCCGAGGTCCACTGATGAATAGTCTTCATGTTGGGATTTATTAACTGGATCTTGATCGTGGTTTCTTTTCTACTATGTACCTATCTTCTTACCTTCCAAAAATATCCTATGAATTACGTACTTACCTCAGGTTTAAAGTAAACCATTATAAAGACACATATTATAGTTAATTGCGGGTAGTCTGCGTTTTTTACAGTCGACTGCGCGCCTACTGTGTTCATTCGAGCGTCAACCGTCCTCGAGGTTGGACGTAGTCGCTATTTATAACGCCTCGAACCTTTTGAATATAGGTATGAGCAAAGGTCACTGATATTAGGGTTCATAACTTTAATATGTAGATGAGCAATAAATTTAAAGTATCTGCACGAATTTACACCACAACGTAAAATTAGTTCCATCCATTTAAGTTTTTTCGAGACTAGGTACTTTGTATTTATAAGTTAAAACTAGATGGCGTACCGGAAAACACGTTCAGATACGTCACAAGGATATTATGCTAATGCTTTCAGTGCATGTGCTCGTACCCTCGTAGAGTTGATTGAGTTTATATTACGTGGGCTCACGTCAGGACACGGTATTTTCCAAGGCATCTTCGTATTTAATGTCACAACAAAATATTGTTTTCGGCGATAGAATCTGTCCATGTGATAGAGGAGGAAGTAACGATTAGCTGAGCTGGTGTTTTGTGTTGCTCATTGAAATTGTGAGTAACTAGGCTCATTCCTTTGCCAATATGATCTATGTATCCTTTGCACTGAGCTGCGGTGCTATCTATGTTTCGTACTTACCTCCTTTGCAATAGACGAGAATAGGTTGACACTATAGTTTGTATTCTCCTATATTCCTTCGGGACATCCTTTGCTATTTCTATATCTATCGTTTTACGTAGTCTAGCTTAGAATAGTCGGGAATCGGATTTGTTAGGTGTGACTGAATTGTATTGTGTGAATTGTTGTTTTTACAAATCTGTCGTCGGTCGTTTCTTGACTATTGATTATAATAATAATAATAATAATAAATCGTTTATTTTCTCTTCACAAAAGGTCATCTTATCGTTTAAGTGTTATACCTAGTGATGAGAGTACAGATAGGTACCTGTTTGTGAGAGACTGGTGCCAGTGATAGGTTTTAAAACCTGTGTTACTAGTCACCAGTGCCCCCTCCACAGAGTTAGTTAGATTAGACTTAAATTTTTACAATGCTTTGTGCATAATTGTGGAAATTCGAAGAAAAAAATAAAAAAAATATACCTACTTAGTAACTAGAACATGAGAAAAGAACAGCAAAAAGAAACTAATACTAGTATTAGATGGTTTGAGGGCTACAGACACCTTCTTTGTGCTTGTGTGAGCAGAGTGTTAGATATTGGTGTTAAGTAAGCTTGTTAAGTTACTTACCTAGCAGTTGGTATAAACTTACTTTATAGATAATATCAGTGTTAAATTTGTTTAGATCTGGTATAAAATCCTTTGATACAAAATATCTTGTAATCCTGTAACCAAAGTAAAGATTTTGAAAACGAGTTTAACCTTTTTTGCCTCAACAAGTTAAATAAAATCCTTAAGATTGTCTGCATAAACTTCGCTTTGAAGAAAGTTATAATCTTTTCCCGCCAACTCGGGGCGTTCAATCATAAGAGGAGCTCTCTCAGTAAAAATGGATGAAAACCTCTTACAACACGACGGAATGGAAAGAACCTTTGTGAACGGCCAAGAAGTTAGGAAACACTGACTTGCTAACTTGGCAGGTAAAGAAAAACGTGGAATGAAATTCAAGCTCTTCCTTTGAAGTTTGAAAGGGAGGGTGGTGAAGACAATGTTTCTGTCCCTTTCGGTACATTACCTACTATATTTTTCAATGCACGAATATCTCGAAAACTTGCTGATACAATGTGAAAGCTTTTGTCAAAGCATTCATTGGTAAAAAGTCAAAGCTAATTATAAGATCCGGCAGATTCGGTTGAATTTTGCAATAACGCTTGAAACAAAATAATTTCCCGAGATAATATTGCTCTGCTTACATTGGCTTTTAAAGTAAATGTGCAAAGTTCCTTTGAGCAGAAAATACTAGAGCTGGATGTCTCTGCAATTTTCCGTATTATAAACTAATTTGCCCTCGGGGCGCTTTGAGTTTGCACAAAGTAAAATGTTTTGTAACGGATCTCCACCCTGAATAGAAATAAGATGGTTATGATGTTAGCTGAGTGGGTAGGCCGTAAAGTTACGCTGAACGCGGTAATTCGGTTCGAGGAGTATAAATGGTATCGCTGCCTCCGACCCATAGTAACCACGTATTTCATACGCATTTGTTCACATGAATTCCTTAGTTATTCGCATCGAAGAAATAGGTACCTATTCAATCATTTATACTGCTAGGCTCTGTGAAGTTCTATCGCTTTCGCGATAACCTGACAATAGATTGTGGGAGTGCTACCAAAATGCTCAGAATTTAATAAAAGGCGAACAAAGCGCGTGAAAACGTGAGCTTGCCGTGTTCCGCCATTTTGTTTTATTTGTGCCTGTTATGCACACTATTTTCCTTCCGGATAAAACAGCAGCGCTGGAAAATATGTAGTCTTGTTCCGGCACAAATGTACGAGAATTTCGGGAAATAAAAACAATATGTTCTACATTGCAATTTTCATGGAAAATTCCCTGGATACTATTGATTATATTTGAATCTAGCATTGCAATGGACGAAGAGAGATAGATACCATCTTAATGAATAATGTGGTGCTCCAACTACCTTGGGGGTTTAGTATAGGTACCTAGTAGTCGACAGGCGCCGAGCTCATCGTTGTGCATTGGATAGCTCAAGCAATTTGTGGTGGTCGGTCCAGTTTGCCGTTGTAGCTATAGCTATTTCTTTAGCTATATGCTATAGAAATGCTGTTGAAATTAAACTTCCACTAAGCTTTGTTTATTAGGTACCTCCTAGGTTATTATTTCCAATGGATTATTATTATTAATCGCACTTCAATTTAAATTCTCGTTATAACAATAAACGTTTTTGTTCCAGGTAAGAGGAAGACGAAAGTTGGTGAAGTATTCCAGATGGTTTTAATTAAAGGAACAAAGTTGAAACAATCCGGGCTTCGATCGTAGCGCACAAAGAAACCTATTCTCATTTACGTATCTGAGTTTGAAAGTTTTGAACGAGTCTAGTTAGGAGGTAATTGGTTTTTCACTTCTCTCGCTTAAAAAGTGTGACATTATAGTGTGGCTTAGCGGGCGTAAAACTACAGTACACGCCCTGGGATTAAACTTAAGTTAACTAAAATTAAAGTATATGCAAATGGGACAGAATGGCAAAGAAGTAATCAATATCTATCTGTCTGTTGCGGTCGCAATCCCGTGAAATATGGTATTTAAAGACTTAAGACAAATTCTTGAAGTAGAGAAGTGAAAACGGTATGCAATATTTTACTGAAGGTAAGTTTTGATTGTTTTATTTTCTCGCAATCAAAGTGAAAAGTATAATATTTCACTCGGGCTAAAACCAACCATTATAACTCGGTATTGCCATCCCTCCTCGCTACGCCCGGGACTAAAACAACCTCGTATATAGTGGGGTGATTTAATCCCTAATTAAAAAATATACTATTGCACGGATTGCAGATACCTACCTAAGTTATCATCTTTAGGAATCAAATGAATAAAATAACGATGCCAAGATATTTCATTTATCATTTGGTAGGTACCTACCAATAATTCTTATCTTCTCTTATCCTTAATTTAACTAACTGCCTTTTTCCTAACTTTTTTTGTTATGTTTGCACAAGTTAGTTGTACAGTCACCAACCACAGAATGCACAGTCGGTCATAAACGACCGTCATTTATGTAAATTTAAATATTTAAAAAAAATCCTCTACATTCTGTCAAGATTTTCTCTGTTACTCTCATAAAATACTGAAACGCAAAATTTGTAAGGCCACTGGGGTAATGAAAGTACCCACATTTTTGTGGTACAAAGTGAGAAGTCGTAAATGCATGGAATTGTTAGCTTTTTTATGGTTAACGTTACGTTATTCAATGGGGGTTGTAAGTCGGATGGACCCAAGAGATTGGATCTTTATGACGGAGGTCTTTTATACATTTTGAAGATTTGCTGTGAAAAAGATAGCGCTTGTTGGATTTTTAACCTTCTAAGATTTTTATAATGTTATTTTCAAGATAGGGTGTAACATGAACTGTTTTACCCTAACTGTTTTATTTATTTATTTATGTTACTAAATTCCAAATTCCGATTTGAAAAAATATATACATACATATAGGTACCTACCTAAAGGTTAAGAAGTTAAGAATTAAAAAATCGACATCCAAAGAGATTCGAAGACATCAAGATTTCTTTTACCTTGTTTCGATGAAAAAAAACACTTGGCGATCTCGGCACAAGCCACTGAAAACGAAGTAGTCCAAATATAAGGCCTTTATTTCAAATAAATACCTACAATCAAATAGAAACCAAAAAATAGTACCCACATAAATTAAAAGAAAAAAAAATTGAACTAGTAATTACAATTGAAACAATTGAGCTAGCTGCAGACTGTTGCAAATAATCTACAGGTAGCTCAACCGATCCATATCAATACCTAAAGACCTTCAACATATCCTTTAGAATCAAGTCGATGATTGCTGTCGATGGCGTTATCACGTTTACGGCTTGCATCCCCTCATTGCGCCCTATCAAACACCCGGGAGGGCCATCGGGCTATTACAATGAAATAGTGCCGTTATCTCCCCGAAGCAGGGTGAAATAAGCAAAACAAATAGCTACTGCCACGGCTTTAAGGTGGGGTGAAAATATATTCATAATTTTGAGAACATTGTGTTTTGACGCTATTTTCCCAGGTAAACAGAAGAGAAAGCTAGATTTGTAGGTACCTAGACCGTATTTGTTGAGAAGTCAAAACTTCTACAACAAAACCTAGCGCAATAAATAAATATTGCTGGACAATTCACACAGCATTATCTAGCCCCTAGCTAAGCAGAGCTTGTGTTATGAGTACTAGATAATATGAAAGACATATCACTATTGACCGGAAACAGACAAAATAGACACCCTATTACATTACGTAGATTTATAACAAACCTATTACTTCCCCGTTTGCGCTTTTGTGCACGAATTAGGATTAACGCGAAAAACCCCTATATGGAATAAACCTTCGCTTTTAGCAAAAGTTAATACTCTACTCACCCACTGTTATTTATTCTGTGGCAAAGTGGATGGCAAACAGTAATGGAACCATTATTCCAATCGTAGCCAGAATTAGATCGGTTTTTACGAGCTTTCACGGCATCCTGAACTTAATGGTTTAGGTATGCTATAGTGATGACTATGCTTTGTCTAATAAAATGTCTAATTGTTCTAATGGAGATGTTTCTTTGCGGGCTCACTTCCGTATACCAATAACCAATTGTTAGTCACCTCGGCGGCTACTTCTAATTGTTTCGGGTGGCGGCGAATATTTTGATCGATGGTGTTTTTTTTTGCTTGTATTCTTTATTAACAAAGAAAATTACAATCAAATAATAGAATTAAATTAAAACTAGTATTTACAATTGAAACAATTGAGCTAACTGCAGATTGTTGCAAACAATCTACAGGTAGCTCAATAAATAGTTTGTACTTCTGTTAATTTTGCTATAACGTAAAACGAAGCTCTTTAGAAGACAGCTGTGTGTTTACTCCTGTATAATGTTATTATGTTGATCCGGCCCATGTAGTGCTGACACCGTCGTCCCCTCAGGCCCGAGTTTCGTTACTTTTATTACAGCCGTAAAAAAGTTACTGTCCAACCTTAAATTTGTCGTAGCCAGATATCCGTGGACCATTGACTTGGTAGATGGCCGCTTTGATCCTTGATTATATTCACTTAGATATATAGGGATTTTGTATTTTATACAAGTTTTATGAAGGTAAGAAATTTTACAGTATACTTATCATTCCTTCGATTCCTTTGACTGAGAGCTCAGTTTTGTTATTTTCAGATGAATTTATATGGTAGGTATGATAAACAAGAATTATCTAAACTAAAAATTTAAAAGACCATCTCTGAAAATGCCCTGTTATATTAAATACCTATGCAAATTGCAAAAAAATCACAAATATGCAATTTCACCCTTTCAAAATGATTTTCCTACAAAACTAACCAAAGCACGTCATGCAAAATTGAACAGAGCAGACGCTTCCAACCCGTGCTCCAAACCAATACCGTTTTAAAACCAAATCCATCACGTTCCGATACCTAAGCCATAAGCTGTCACTTTTTATTCATTTTTCAAACCGGCCGGGGTTTCTCCGGCGGCGAAACTAATTTTCCATCGAATATTCGAGAACGAGCTGCAGATATCCGGCTTCAGAATCCCGACTTTTTGACGTTTATCCAGGTGAAGCTCGTATACTTAGTTCGTAGATATTATTATTTCCGACGATTTGGCAGTTTAAGTTGGGAGTGGATTGGAACTGCTGAGCTGGTGTCCATCAATAGTTACGAATTGAATTCGTAATCCTTTAGAAACCTTCGTATATTTGCAATTTTTAGAATGAAATCTCCAAGATAATAGCAGCATTAACCATACAAATCTCACTATATATATAATATTATAAATGTCAAAGTTTGGATGGATGGATAGATAGATGGATGGATGTTTGTTACTCAATCACGTAAGAACGGCTGAACGGATCTGGATGAAATTTGGCAGAGAGATAGATTATAATTTGGAATAGAACATAGGCTACTTTTTGTCTCGGAATTACCACGGGAACGGGAACTACGCGGGTGAAACCGCGAGGCGCTGCTAGTGCCTTAATAAATGTTACTTTTCCAGGGTTTCAAAAGAATCCAATATTATTACGGCTTTCGTTTTATCATGGTCTATAATCCTTTGAAGTTTGCTATCGTAGTGACGTGACGGTGAGTCCCAGAGGGCCGATTACAGTCCTGTCCGGATCCCCTCCAAACTATCAACTTTATGGGGATGTATGAGCAATGCGCGCTGATAAACACTTTCAGTTAATCTAGTTTGAAAGAAAAATGCGTTTCGTTATGGGTTTTTCCTTAGGGAATCGGTTTGAAGGTACGTATGGAGCTTTGAATTCTTTGAGGGGAGGATATCTGTTGAAGATTAAAAAGACTGACAACATTTGGAGGGTGAACCTTCTGCTGTATCCTATGTTGTGAAAAATACACAGTGAATAATGAGTGGTTTAATGAGAAAACATTGCACTAGGCCAGTAACGGGTTATTTGCAAAATTTTCAGGGCATAACTCTCCAATTATCCGCAACATCATTATTATTTTCCTGATTACACCAAAAATTGCGGATTTACACAGAGGAATTGCGTTTAACATATTCCGAGAATATTCATGCCTAGCTTTTCATCCTTTATTTTTACCGCCACTTGGTATTCAGCATGTAAAATGTTTGAAAATGCACATATTTAAATTTTTATCTGAGTTTTTTCAGCAAATAAGCGTGTTGCCGTTTTACACTTCTTGTGAACTGCTATTCATTAGACCGGATAGAACGTTCTCTCGCCTCGCAGCTGAATTCTGAAAGCTGTTTCGTGTCGTAATTTGGTGAAAGTGAAAAATACCCGGATTATCGAAGATCAGTTAATTGGATTGGCTTCTCCCGGCCCCCGGACCTATCCTATTAGCCTCCGGGAACAGCGTTACAACAAAAGCTTGCTCACTTAATTTTCATACTTATAAGCCAAAAAAGTTATTACAAAAGAGGGAAGGACGTAAGATAACACAGAACAAATGAGTTTTCTATACACTCTTTGCAATTCAAACACCTGGAACTTACCGAAGTCCTAGTTAAAATTAAGGTACAAATATTTTTGTTATATTTAGAAGATTTTAATTACTCTTGATTAACAAAGAAATAATAGATACAAAATTAGAGCTTGTTTTTACAATTGAAACAGTTGAGCTAAACGCAGACTGTTGCAAACAAGGTAGCTCAGCTGATCAATCGGATGCCTCACCTAGACGCTGGTTGCATTGCCCTGCTGTATGGCAATGCTGATGCGTAGCACCAGATACTCACCAGCTTTCGGGCCATGCGAGAGCTGGTAAATCGTAATTCATTGATCTACACTAGTATAGGTTAGGTAGACAAAGAGGAGCAACCATGTCCCTTTACTCTGTGAATATTTAGGTATATTGTTCATAAAGCTCTCAATATTATATAGATTACGCCCAGCGCTATATTAACGTACAGGGTCTATATGACCCTGGAATAAACAATATTACTTGGTATCGTAATTAGTACAGCAATATTGAGAAGGTTATAATTTAGTCCTGATCAATTACTGTATCGGCTCTTCAGCTAATAGTGAATTATGTCTGTAATTATTATGTCTGAGCAATTGATCAGGTTATTATATTACAGTGAAATATGGTGTTCTTGAAAATTTTAAAAGATTTTAGATGATAGTCAGATGCAAGTTTTGTAAATTATATGTCAAAGTGAACAGACGAAGAAGCTGATCGTACGATTATAATTCAAAGAACCCTTAGTTAGTTTAATACTACCCCGAATTAAAAATTTAATATAAGCGTATAATTTAAGATAAAAACTATAATTGTTTGTGTTCTAGTTAGTAACATTTTAGTAAAGTCTCGACGCCGAAAAATAAACGAAACCTACCTGCAAAAGCGTTCAACTTAATTGACCCACCTAAACACATTCGTAGCCACATATCGGCAGCCATAGAGCCGTAAATGTGCACATTATGTAACAGGCATCAACAAAAACCTGCCAAACTCGCAATGATAGTGTCGTTAGCGTAAAACGGAGTCATTTCACGAGCGTTTGTGCTACCTACCCTCTAGTTTAGGGTGTGTACATTCAACTGAAAAAGTTCTCTAAAAAACTTATATAAGTCTTTTTACATTACCCTTTGCAGACATAGGTACAGATTTTTTTTATAATACCATTATTACAAATGTCTCTAATAACAAGATAAATATTATAATAACTACTGGCAAATTAAAAATTTATGAGTTTTTTCTTGAAAATAGGTGTGGAAGCTGCATTACGGATCCAGTCGAGCAGCCATGATTACCCACGGTAATTAACCTTCATAGGGTATCGATATAATATACCAATTATATTAGTTCTAACTAACGTTATAGACATTGATTTGATTCTATTGTAAGCTGCTCCTCTAACCAAGCTTATATTATTTTGTTTTTCTGTCTGTTTTTTTCTCTGTCGTCTTTACTCACTCATTCTTTATCCCACTCGGTTTCATAAGGAGAATTCAGTTCAGATTTTTTTCTCAAAGCTTGTAAACGATTGTGTTAAAAATCCTGCACCTATTAATGTCTTTATATTAATAGGATTTTTAATATATTTGAGGGATTTGAGATTTGAGGGATGGGATGAGGAATATGCTTTCGCCTGCTGTGCCTCAATTCCGGTTAAACTTGTCATCTTCTTATTTGTATTCTATTGTAAGTTACAATAGAATACAAGTGTGTTACAATTTGTAACACACTTGTCAGAGCCGCCGTGGTCAGAATAAGTAGCCTCTCTGTGTACTTTACCCTGGTTTATTCTATGTTTTGTTTGTAAATTTTGGTATAGTAATTGTACCTATTTGCGTGTACTTTGTATGTCTAATAAACTATTTCAGTTCAATTCATTTCATTTCATTTTAGAATGTTAACTCTTGCTAAATGTCTCATGTAATTCGCCTCACGATGATACACCGCCATTCTCTATTTTCTTCAGAAAAAGAAATACAATGCCTCTTTTGGTCGCTTCTTCGCCGAAAAGTTTCGTTTAAGGAAAATAAGAATTATCAAAATTATCCTTAGACACTTCACCGTTGAACTGTACTAGGTAATACTCTTCGGGGCGTGTACAAAGACTTTCAGGAGGGTCGGAGTGAATGAGCACAATGCCAACAAAGAGCTGGAACTGCGCGGTTCATTTGTTTTGACGGGTGCTGATGGACCGCGTAATTAGACAATGTGATCTAATAAATGTTGCCTGACTAACACTAAAAAAAAGATTCATCATCATCAGCCTATATTAGTCCACTGCTGGACATAGGCCTCCCTTAATGGGCGTCATAGCGGCATGTGTTTAGCTTACCGCATCAAGCATCTGCCAGCAGTCTTTCGCAAATCATCATCCCACCTGGTCGGAGGGCGTCCTACACTACGTTTGCCGAGTCGCGGTCTCCACTCAAGAACACGTTTACTCCAGCGGTTGTCAGTTCTTCTCGAGATATGGCCAGCGCTAAAGTATATTTTTATAATATTTTTTTTTATTCGGCCCCGACACAAAGAAGTTTGTTATAAGTTTGACGGGTAGATCTATGTGTCTGTGTGTGTATCTATTTGTGGGTTGTTGCGGTATCATAGCTCCCAAACGGATGATTTTGATTGTTTATTTTGTCAAAAGCAGACTTGATCGAGTGTTCTAAGCATGGAAAGTAAGCCAAGAGTGTTAAAATTTATAATTTGATACCCATCTATTCCATCTACCTAAGTACGACGAACAGACGCTATGGAAACCACAGCTATTTCCTTATCAGAAATATTAATATACATTTTGGATATAGTAGAACAACAACTTTTGTGCTGTGCATCATTAGTATTACGGGATCGGCAACATCTGACGTTGTCCATAGGCTGCGGTAACCGGTCCCCATCGGGTAGGCCGTATGATTGGCTGCCCCCTTTGCGTTATATCAAAAATAAAACCATCCAAGTGCGAGTTGGACTCCCGCACGAAGGGTTCCGTCCTATTATCTATGACAACCGCAAAAAAATCACGTTTGTTGTATGGGATCCCCCTTAAATATAAATTTTATTCTGTTTTTTAGTATTCGTTGTTATAGCGGCAACAGAAATACATCATCTGTGAAAATTTCAACTGTCTAACTATCACGGTTCATGAGATACAGCCTGGTGACAGCCGGACATACGGACAGACGCGGAGTCTTAGTAATAGCGTCCCATTTTAACCTTTGGGTAGGGAACCCTAAAAACCCTATCATAAACAAACATCATAGAGCAGTTTTTGAAGATTTCTTCACTTCAGCATTGTTTGTAGATGTCCGCTTATCCTATCTCCAAACTTTAGAAATACCTCGAGCAACTCCTCCTACCTCCTCTTCTCATGAGTGCCAAGAGCTGAAAACAAATGCACTGCGCTGTTCAAGTTTTTATCTCGAATGCGATGCGAGTGGTAGTCTTGTTTCGAGAACTTTCCACCAACTTCGAGGATTCGTAAATATTAGTTACAGAACGTTCCAGACGTTTTGCGGAACAAACTACTGCGACTTACAGTCAACTTCATGTCAGTTTTGAAATTACTATGAGTTAATTTTTACTAAACGTATAACTTTATAGCATAGTGAAAACCACGCTGGTTTTCTTTATTGTGATTAGATTATTCAGCATAATGTGCACGAAAAATCTTAAAAATGTATTCCGTGTTTTCAACCTCTTTATGTTCCTTCCTATTCATACCCTTAGCCTCTGACATAGCAGGGGTTAACTAAGTATTTTGTTATCGGATCAATAAGCTTATACTCAAGACTCCGGTATCGTGTTGTCGGAATTCTTCGTGGTATTAGCATAAACCTTCACTTTGCCTGCAGATTGTGGCCCTTTGATAAACTTTCAGACCCTTGGATATTCATGTAAAAGAGTTTTACCTATCTACTTAACATGAAAGGTTTAAACATATTGTTGCTGGTAGCTTTGATCATTATGTTTTCTTTTAATTTAAAGAGAGAGAGAGAGTCCCACTTTCTTTTTTTCTCAGTGTGGTAATTACTGAATATTTTATAGCCTTTTTATAATTTATTTAACATATAGGTATTCGTAGATACTCACGCTGAACACTTTTTAGGACTCAAAGTCTCTGATCTATGCCGTGGACAGCTGGACATGGCGGTATTATAAGGTTTCCTTTTTGTCAGTGGAACCCTAAAATGTATCTCAATAAACACAAAGTTTGTGAAAATCGACCGCAAAGAAGCCACAAAACCATTTAAAATAATCTTCAACTTAGAAGAATCAGAATTATTATCATAAAACAATACGGTCGAGAATAATACAACTTCTTATAATTTCCCAATCTAGTTAATTTAAATTGAGGCTTTACCCGATGTTCAAAGTTTCTAAATTAATCATTGGAAAACATAGAAGTTTATTAAGTTCTGCCAGCGGCTTCGCACGCGTTTTTTCTATAGAAACATTATAAGTATATGTATTTATAGCCCATTGGAACTAACGTATGGGATTAAAATTAGCTATTTAAAGGTCTTGTTTATACATGTGTACGTAATTGCAAAATGTTTAACTAAAATTTTGTAGAAGTAACAATCAAATATAAAAAAGTAATCTATCCATAGATCCAAACTTTCACATTTTGTGTGATTATTTTGATATCGTATTTTCGGTTGCTTTTCGGTACCTACTATTATTTTACTTTGAAGGTAACTAGTTGTCTAGAACATAAGAAAGTCGCTATGTTAACTTTAGGTTTAGCTTTAGCTTTAAGGCTTTAGCTACTCGAAAATCTGGAGCAAATGCGGAGCGAAGCAAACATCCGTGTTTGGTATCCCCGAAACACACTCTGTTTCATTATTGGATTGTCTGTCGACACCAAAAAGTTTCATTAGCTGAAGAGGCAGAGGCATCTTTGTCTCTGTTCGAAAAAAAAATATAGACAACGCGCGCTCTACTTTTTTCTTTTGCCGACAAAATGGAGTCGGGAAAGGGCGGGAAATAATGAACAGACTATGGCGTGCGGAATATTGTCTTTTACATACCTTTCTTGTTTCCTTGTTCAATACGGACTGCTTTGAATGGAGTATGTAGGTATAATATAACTATCTATGGCAGCTATACTAGAACAGTATATTTATAGTACATTACGTCCGAGGTCTGTAATGGGTGGGTTGCTGGCCGCGCAGGTCCAGGCTATCACAGCGCGGTCGGATTCGTCATTTGAAGAGTTCATTTTCACAATTTATTCACAAAAATTGATTAGAAGGTATCATGCAAAAATTTCAACCGCGATGCTCTCTTGTCAGTTTTCCACGTTTTCTTATTTTTATTCTAATCAGCCAGTGAAGTATGTACTGTAGTACTGCTCAGTATGCATAAATCCTTGCACCTCCATGCAGCGAACTATTATCAAAACAAAATAGAATTCGAATTAGGAACCGCATAGAGCGGACAGTAGTAATATTACTGTCCGCTTGTTCGTTTAGGCCCGAAAGGTCGACTTTGCTCAAAGAAGGTAGTCGAAATAATCAGCAGATAGTACCTATTATGTTTCAGTAAGCATGGGCTAGCTAAAGTAGAACACCACTTTCGCCCCTGCAATACGCCCTGAATAATTTTTAGAGATGCTAATATGGATTTAGAGATAATTATATAAAATTAAAGTAAAGTTTATTCATAACTAATAGGCACTAATAACATGGTTTTTTTGTTATAGTGCTCATCCCCACTTTGGGTGACTCTAAGAAATGCCACCGGCGGCGCTATAGTCCGTAAGAGGTTCCAAAGATTTACGGTTGAACCGACTAAGGGTTTCGTGGCTTAGTTGGTTAGAGCACACCCGTACTGAGGGTGGGGCGCGGGTTCGAGTCCCGCCGAAACCGAAAATTTTTGGGAACTTATTTAATTTCTTACTAATAACATGGTGGATTAAGTAGATATGCTTGAAATTTAAGTATTTATTTAGAGTTTACATGTTGGAACTTGAGCAGAAGAGTTTGAGCGCGCGTCGTGGAGGAGCCGTTGAATACATATAAAACCGAACCCCTGATAAATGTATTGGATGTCCCAATAAAATAAAATACTTACCTAGGTACCTATTACAGATTCTGCTATGTTTGTTTCATAAATTAAGCAGCTCACTGAAACTAACCTCTGACAGGGTCGCTTCTTTGCCCGCTAATCTTGTCTGTCATTATTAATGCAACCTTCGTTATTGTGAACACTGTGGATCACTGACCGCAAGCACTTTCTAAAATGTATGCAAAGCCTTTAATCTAATCTCAGACAGGTCCAACCAAATCTCTAAGCTCAGGCGAATAAAACATAAATTACAATAAAACGTAAAGGTCTTAGGGGTGATAGTTGTCTGCAGCTCATCAGCTAAAAGGCCCGGCAGGTCTCATTGACTATGGATAGAGTCCTCAAACAGTGAGCATGATTAAATGTTAGTGTAGGATGGTTATGATGTGATACAGATTCAGGGCCTTTTAGTTCTATTGGACGGGATGGTCTATTTTTAGTTACTTTTTGTTATTTGTAGATAATTTCCTTGATGGGAAAGAAAATGTGCTTGTCTCACGCATTTACTTCAACAATGAAAAATTGATTTATGTACATGTAGTTTATTTTTTATCGGAAGATAAAATTCATGAATTCTCCTCTACATTTCACAAAAAGGACTTAAAAAAAACAAAAAAATAAATTTTTTCTTTTCTGAATCTCGGAAAACTTACTCATCTTAGTTCCAACCGAGAGGTGTGTAATGGTCAGATTTATCGAAGTAGGACACTGCAATAGTTTTGGCTCGGAAAAACCGTGCTGTTCGAGCCAACCCCGACTTTTTGGTCTGAATGTAGAGAATTCATGAATTTTATCACTTATTTTATGGTCATCTCCACTTAGTTTATTCGTGGGTTAAAGCTTGATTGTATAAAGCTTTTATTGACAGCGCGAGGCCATTGCATTGTTTTGTTCAAAATGTCTGACCATTCGAAAGCAAAAAGTGTATCATGTACGAGTGGAAATGGGTAAAGTTTTATTTCCGAAGCCACAACCTATTTAAGAGTTTCCGGAAATAGGAACTGTAAACAGAAATGCCAAAGGTTAATCAATTTTGTCTGGAATTTTGGGGATCGAATCAATATGAAAGATTTAAGAGATGCTCAATAAAACGTGTTTAATAAACTAAACTTTTTAATACCTTCTGCAGGTATGGCGGAACATCTGCCAATTCCAAGTTTGCTTCGAGAGAGTTGAAGGACGGGGGAGGTCCTTGTGTTTTTGCCAAAACTTGGCCAAGGTTTCTGTTGTTGCTGCATTGCGGTGTATGACAGTGTGGACGTGAACACTGGTCTATAAATAACACACTAGCAGCTTCTAGTTGCTCTTTATGACTTATGCTTGTATCATGGGGTAGAATATTTTTACTATTCCTTTGATAAAATAACTCAAGAGTATTAGATTGATATTTATACTCTGTACTATTATGTTATTTGTAAGTTGGTGATACTGTTAACTTACAATGTTATGTTGGTAGAACCGTTATGTGAATAAAGATCACTTTGGTGTCAAGTAATTAACCACGACGAGTGTGTTTTAGAGTTTTCATATTTACTAATTTATAACTTCCCTGCGCCAAAAATATGAAGTTGTTAAATAATTACTATTATAAACTATTATAATTATAATGTATTTTCAAACCTTATAAACTTTCTGCATTTTATATGAAACACCTTTTTTGAACTGGGTTTGGTCTAGACATAACCATTTTTTTAATAATCGCGCGCGTACTTATGTACTAGTAACAATTATAATTTAGCCCAACATAACATTGACTTTTAAGTTTCCAACACGCTTCCAACGATGTTATTCAATATTCAGGCTAAGTTATGGGTCAATGGTGTATATACATATGTAGATATATAGGTTACCTAAAGGAAATTCTCAAGAGTCTATGAATTCCCAATTTTCCATATGAAGAACTTCAAATTCCGTAAAGGTTTCGTACGGCTTGAATACATCATAATAATGTATTCGTGTATTTGTCATAGCAATATATTTCTGATATTGTGAGAAAACATATCATTTTATGTTAAACTGAATTGCATCTGTGTATTCCATGACTATGAAATTTCCATGAACTGGACACTGGCAGAAAAGTGACAAACCAGACACATATTGCCTACCAAAGAAGTCAACTCAAAGAAAGAAGTTGAAGTTGAAGTTGAAGTCAACTCAAGTCAAGTGATTTGGATCTCCAATTTTTGTTGCATTTTTTCAAGTATTTGAATTAGGTTTTGTATTTATTTTAAATATTACGTCTATCATTACAGGTTAGACCTATACAATAGAGTAGTCATCAAAAATAGTTAATTTACTTTAAAAATAGTAGAAGTAAAAAAAAAACACATTTTACTTGAATAAACTCTAGAATCCAAGATAATTCTTGTAATCAATGACTTACAAATGAAAACATAACAATTACAGAAAACAACTAGGTTACATTAAGGTAACTACAAAAATTTTGGAAATTCGAGATCGGTAACTGATGTTTTCGAGCGAATTTCCACGAGAGAGAGACCAATGATATGGTGAATAAAATCTATCAAAACGAAAAATTGTTTCGGACTTTTGCGATTTGCATCTATGCTACGCCTACACTAAATCTTTACAGAAATCAAACAGCCTTCTGAAAACGCTAGAATCGCACAAGTTTACCGATTTATCAGAACTTTGCCACTAATTCAACTAGAAACCTTTTTACGAGTTGTCATAAATCCTTTTAAGCGATGTTCAGGTACTTTTCCGTAATCGTCTCTCGTTTTGGGACACTCGTATTCATGGATGACGGTAAAATATCGTACCTACTCCTTAGTACTTTTCCTGCTAGGTTTAGGCACAGTATACATATGGATACTGGGGTTTAGGTCTCCTATAGATTTATCGTTTCAAGGCCGTTTCTCGAAACATTTGTAATTATTTTCGAAGTCATAAGAAATATTTCAAAGTAAATAATTAGGAAAGAATGGGTGAAATGTATGTGCTCATTCATACCTCATCTAATTTCTTTTACGTAAAGCTCAGAAATAATTGCCAATTAGTTCTTTCTCCTCATTTTTTTGAAGTCGTTAAAAAAGCAAAAGCATGAGACCATTTATCTCCTTCGTAAATGGTTGAAACGATGGTGTTCTTCCAACACAAATAGGGTTTGTAGTTAACCCGTTCAAATCCGTAATTAATTATGAGATTTCTTAAATCATCAACATTGAAAATCTATTTCGTGTAGGTAATTAAAAGTTGCAAAGATATCACGTATTTTAATGATCTCATCCCTGCTGAAGCAACTGTAGAATTATTCTTAATCTTGCTTCGTCAGTAGACATTATGTAATTTCTGAAAATAGGATTTTCTCTTCAAACTGTTTTCATAAGCGATGTCTCTGACGTTGTTTCTCCACTTCACCCTATAAGTATATTCCCGTCAATACTTTCTAACATTTTATAAGAGCTTTTGAGAATTTTCCACATTTCGCTATACATTGCTTCTCGCCATGCATTCTTTATCCGCGAAGCAGTACCGTCTACGTGAGGATCCTGAATATCGACCGATGAATAGTTTATCAAATGGAGATTCGAAAAGGTCATGATTTCAACGTTATTCTCCAGGAAATATTCTGGAGGAGGATGATTGATTGCTTCTATAAACGTGATGTTCAAACAAGTTTCGGTGGAAATTTTCTATTAAATTCTTAATTTTTTTTTGTTTTGACTTTTAAATCAGTTTTAAATGTTGCGGGATTAAATACTTACATTTTGTGGGACTACAGGGACCTCAATTTTATGGGATCATCTCACCCTCTATGCAACTGCGAAATAATCATCCAAAGTTACGAATATGTGAATTTGGTACGAGTTGCATGTTAATATGAGTCACTGCATGCAATGTATTTTGGTTACTAATAACAACGACCTACAAAGGTGATTCAAAACAATGACTAAGTCTGGGAAACCCTCTGGTTGCGTGCAACGTGAGGGTTGAAAGGAAAGGGTGCGTTCACGGCCGCTCGAGGTCTGAGGCAAATGATCGTCGATTACTTGATTATGAAGAGTTAGTTTTGCTTTAGGGACTATATTTCGGAAGTGATTTCAAAGAACAGAACCGGGTAAGAATCACATCAGGACATCTCACGCGACCACAATATAGGCCGCGGGCGAGATGGTCACATCTTGCAATGGTAAGACCCGTTATGCACTAGCGGTAATTTTTTTATTATTAATCACAATAATATAATTAATATAATCCAATGCGTTATTAATGGCACATAATTCACTCAGCAGAAATCTAATAAATTCTAGTAGAAACTTAAGATACTAAAACACAAACAGAAATATTAATGTTTTGGTAACAATCTAAATAAAATTATACTTACGAGTACATCATAATAAAAACAAATATAATAAAATGTAAAAGAAAAGTCAAAGTATAACAAAAAAACATAGGATCTATGATAGACTAACAACAAAAAAACATTCGTAGTATGATAGTGCTCTAATCTATGATCGTATAACTATGTTTCACTTAAACAGAGGAGTGCGCTCTTAACCACTTTCACAAAATTTTGTGGTGGTTAAGTCGGTTCAATCACAAGCGGTTGCATATTAAACTGGAGTAGTGGCTAGCCGCGCGGTTAGCGGCTCCGCGGTACCGCTAGTGCATAGGGGCGCTTTAAGGACACCATGTTGGTCATCCTTACCAATAGGTATGTGTTTGCGCCTTTTATTAAATCCAGCTCTGGTCAATTTGTAAGTCAATTGTTACCATTCATAAATTTATTTTTTACAAAAGAAATCCCTTGAATAGTTATTACCTTCTTTCTTTAGACGTAAAAAGTTGAACCTCCTTTCAAATTACTCCTTTGAGTTAGTAGCTTCTACCTACATATAGCCAACATAATAAACTAAACCAAACAGTCACGAGGGTGCGTCACGATTCCGCTCATTTACATAGAAATAGAAACCCCTACAACTATGCAGAACAAATCTAATACATTTGTTACGTGACACAAATAACTCAAACCAACTGTTTTTAGGTTATATTGTTATTGGTAACTAGCTTACTCATTACTGCTTGGAATGGATCGCTCATAGCGATAAGGCCGCCCTTTGTACTTCCAGTATTCTTCATTTCAACAACAATACAGATTTTGTAAAGTTGTTTCTGACTTTTTGTGGTACAACAAAGTTTTATCTGTTTTATAGTATTACATTTGACTGAAAAATTAAGTCGAAAAATCCGTAATTTCTGCATCGGTGGATAATGAAACATAGTCATATTGACGGAAGATCAAATGAAAGCTTTTACACAGACAAAGTGATTGAACAATATGTTTTCTTCAGCGTCTATAAGTTTCCGACAATATCTATTCCTTTTGCCCCAATTACAGAATAGCTATAATTTACCTACCTATCTACTACCCATACACAACAAAGGTACCTTTAAGGTACTTACTATCGATAGTGACGTGGCCTCCTCTAGCCAGATGGGATAAACGACGCGCGAAAGACTGCAGCAGGCAGATGCTGGATGCAAAACAAAGGTTTTATTCCTCCTCAATTTTATACAGGATGGAAAGTTTAAAACATATGAAAGCAATGGGACCACGAGCAAAAACTATTTCTCGTGGTCCCATCAATGGGACAAAATAATGGGACCACGAGAAAACACCCGGATGCGGCAGGCTGAAGCCAGGGCACTATGGCGCTCATTAGGGGAGGTCTACGTCCAGCAGTGGATTAAAATATGCTGATGATGATGATGTGTAAGTAAAGTATAGTTAGGTAAAGTATGTAATACAGTATGTTGTAACATAAAAAGCGTGTTATTACTGATGTGTGACGCATTTCTACCCTTGTTCCAGGTGAGTGAGTCGACCGGGGGCGACACTCAGTCACTTCCCCTACCGGGCAGTATGTATGTAGGTATACGACTAGACCACGACAGACCCTAGGGCTGCGGTCGTCTACATTATTTACTAAAAATGATAAGCAAAATGAATAATGCTGGAGAATCCACACAGCATCATCCCTCTTTAAAGAGTAAGCAGAGCTTGTGCTGTTGTGATCGTAATGATCATTAAATAAAAAAAATAATGATCATTCGTCATTTAACCTCTAACTGGGTTGTTTGGCTTATTAATTCTTTGCGGATTTACTTCATTCATGCACTTATTTATTGCATTCATGTCCATTGCAAGGAGTAAAATTTTTTTGGTCAATCATGTAGACTCTCTACATGATTTATATCCTACTTTTTCAGTTACTATTTTGAGTAAGAATTATAGGTTATAAAATTAAATATAGTTATTACATTATTCCCCATGTAAATATGCAAGTCAAGATACAAAAAAAAATACATAATTCGTCTGTTTTAATGCATTATTTTTGTTTGCTTATCATATTTATTATGTTTTGGATCTATATTTATTGTTTTGGTTTTGGTCTGCATAGGGTGTATGCTTATAAATCAGATGATTCGGGTATAAATCAGTTGATCAGTTAGAGTGAGCTCTAGGTCCATATCTATTCTGTATTTTGATTTGTTTTAGAGAGGATACGTTAAAAAGTTGTCAACACCTGAAAGTTCTAAGTGGTTCAAGGTTCAAACCTTAGAATTGATATTATCGGTTCATATAACGTTGTGTAAATAACGATAGGTGTCAGACCTCGACACCCTGCCATCTGGATACAACATGTGAGGGCGTCATACACGCTTGGTCGGTCGGAAATCGATAGCGAGCTATTTACTCGGAAATTCCGCTTTCAACGGACAGATACCTGACGTAGTTAGGTAACATAAGAGCACTCTGTTATGTAATCTAACTACTTCAGGTATCTGAACCCATACTAACCACTGCTAGTATGGGTTTGCAGAATACCAAAACGAAAAAAGCTTTCGTTTACTACCTCTTTCAAAGTTCTTAAAGATTTTCTACTAAAGTGCAACAAATCACTCATAATAATTCGAAAATTTCAGTCCAATTGGCAGAAGTGTGGTAAATAGTCGCCAAAGTCATGAAACAAAGAAGGATCGCTGTCATTCTACGCAATAGTTCCTCTCAATCCGGTAGGGGCGCTGCAAGGCGCTGAATGTATGGGAGGAAAGGAAACCTTTCATAGTTTTCGTAAACTATCACCATCACGAACCATTAGGTACTGTGCACTGCATATGCAGAACCCATTCCAAAGACTAGGTACTGTGCACTACATATACAGTGTCTAGTGTAGGTAGGTTCCTATAGTACAGATTAGTTGGTAGTCCGGTTCGATACAAGAGCTTATGTAGGTATTGTTTACCTTGTGAGCTTCACAGTTGTTACTGTTCATTGGATACTTGGATGCTTAGATGAGGTGAGAGTAGAGATCTGCACTGTAGCTGAGAGTAAAGCAAACTACGTGTCTCTACAAACTGTGACTAGATTGGAATAGCTTTCTTTACATTTATTCTTCTACCCTACTTAATGTTGTGAGCATACATTGTTGTTGTAATGTTGTAGGCGTAGTTAGAAAAATTGTACTGACCTTTGCCAGTACAATTACTCTAACAACCTCTATGTAGGTAGTACCTTTTGAATAGTTTCGTGTTTTTTCTCATTGT
The DNA here is from genome assembly GCA_947086465.1 of Eupithecia exiguata. Taxonomy (NCBI): domain Eukaryota; kingdom Metazoa; phylum Arthropoda; class Insecta; order Lepidoptera; family Geometridae; genus Eupithecia; species Eupithecia exiguata. The sequence goes on along the minus strand of OX352240.1, from coordinate 9,080,370 downwards.
TTTTATTTTAACGTTTTTTGTTATAGTGCTTACCCGCACTTTGGGTATCTCTAAGAAATGAAATAAGTTCCCAAAAAATTTCTATTTCGGCGGTTTGTTGTTGTTATTCCTACAAAAATATTTCTTCTTTCTCTAGCTATTGCTAATTTTAACTGGTTTGATATCCAATATCCAATGTTCAGAAAACTCTTATCTTAATAGAAAGCTGTGCTGCACAGTGTCGAGTAGTTAACACTGTTATTCGTCTATCGGCTTTGTACACTAGATGTACCAACTATTATACATATATAATGATAGAAAACTTTCAAAGTTTCTGTATGCGATGTTTCGTTGACGTGGGTCATAATATTGGTTTAGTATCCCTCTACCGAACAACATAGTTCTTCCCAATATGTATCGATGCTATGATACGAAAAGTTGTTTCTTGTTTGCACTTTCACTTTACACTTTCACACGAAGTTCCAAATTTTTTCATAAAATTACGCGAAAATGTCAGTCAGTTCATTAAACCAGTGCTAAAATTTAAAATTAGATCGGTACTCTTATCTCAGCTAGTTTATCGGTGATGTAGGTTGATGCTGGAAAAAAACACTAAGTTGTGTGTTATAGGATATTTTTTAAAAGTATCGTAGTGTGATAGATTTCAAAGAGACGTACAGAGAAAGAGATTATTATAATGTCATCTCTATCGAAATTTTCAAGTAGGTACCATGCGTATTAAAAAATGGGATTAAGAATGACGTCACCTCTCATGCTATACATAGGTTATACATAAAGGGGTTTGAAAGTTTTCGGTAACCTAGTGGTTTTTCTTTCAGAGAAAATTGAAGTGAATAAAGTCAATATTACCTTATTTTCTATTTGATAATAATTACTATTTATAAAGCTGTTTATAGTACAAAATTTGTCTTGTCTAATTGCTTATGTATAAAATTTGTCTTGTCTAAGTGCTTTTTTGTAAGCCTAAACAAATAAAGTTATTGACTTTGACTGGTGATACAAAAATATTAAAACCCTTTGTACATAAGTATGTAGTGTCTATCTCTGTATAAAATATTTCTTCTGCTTAAATCCAACTGTTCAAGTCTTGCTAAAGTTCCAACTGATCATTGAAGCAATATCCTGAATTACGCGAGCATTCAGCACCGGAAGTGTCCGGCAGTTCATTACTTGCTTCCGGTCGGCTTAATTAGTTTCCCGTTCGGGTGTCAATTCGTACAACTTCATGAACTTTAATATCCGGGTACGGAGTTGTTTACTAACTTTTATTTATTTTAAACAGTTTTGATTGGATGGGGCCGAGATGTTGTAGACAGTTATTACATTTATTTTTTAGATTTACCCACGAGGGTTATGCTTTTCCAGAGTTTCTATTGTAAAATTGTAATACTCTTTATAACCTCGGAGCATCCAAACGGCTGAACTGATTTTGATAAATCATCATCATCAGGTGTTTGTGGCCACCTACAGCCTATATTAGTCCAATGCTGGACATAGGCCTCCCTTAATGAGTGCCATAGCACCCTGTCCTTAGCTTCCCGCATCCAGCATCTGCCTGCAGTTTTTTGCAGGTCGTCATCCCACCTTATTTCTATATCGTATGCCTAAGATTGGAGTAAACATCGATTTTGAGTTCTATACATTTAGCGCCTTGTAGCGCCCGTACCGGATCGAGAGAAACTACTTATCGTAGTATGACAACGATCCAATCGTTTCATACAAACTCAATGATTGTTTTCGAATGATTTTGAGTGATTTGTTGCACTTTGACATGACAGCGGCAGTCGCGTTTGCGGCATTGTCATTATAAAAGTAAGTAGATACAGCACTACCAACGTAGCTTGCTAATAGAAATCCCTTCAATTGGTGAACATTTCATTCGGTACTTGCACCGACTCTAAGTATTTCCCTTGCGATCTATCAGCGTAGGTACCCATTCTAATCCAAACACTCAATCCTAGAGGTAAAACAAACTCACTCAGCATAGTAAATGATTCTCTTGATTTCGAAGGCAAAAACGAATCAATGTTTGAGTTGACAAGCATAAATAAAACTTCAGTGCGTACACATAAGAGCGCACGAATACGAATAGGAAATTGAGACGTATTTCTTGCATTTTTTTGGCTGCCCCTCGTTTGTGTCTACTGCTATTCTAAGTCGTTTTCGTGGAAGAGATCAAATGGTGCTCGATTACTTTTGTCGAATGTTTTTTTTGTATTGACTCGGACTATGGGTGCTCTGCGGACAAGAGGGGAGCTAAAGTTGAGTGATTATTTTGTTTCTTAACGACTTTAAGGTTTTTTGTTATAGTGCTTACCCGCACTTTGGGTATCTCTAAGAAATGAAATAAATTCCCAAAAATTTCCGGTTTCGCCACCGCGCTATAGTCCGTAAGAGGTCCCAAAAATTTTCGGTTGAACCGATTAAGGGTTTCGTGGCTTAGTTGGTTAGAGCACCCACGTACTGAGGGTGGGGCGCGGGTTCGAGTCCCGCCGAAACCGAGAATTTTGGGGAACTTATTTATTTCTTGTTAAGGACTTTGTCGCTAAGCTTACACTGTCCCATTAATATTTAGTACTAGCAGATTCTACCACTTGTAAAAGTACTGATGCAAGACAACTTGACTAAAGCACCTTAATGTTCCCAAGGTATATACGAGTATAATATAGATTAATAGGCTATGTCAGTACAACCGCATCAAGCCTTCCGCATAATCAATGATGATAATAACATCAATACACCATTAGTTCGCGTTATTAACCCGGTATGTTCCATTACTGTGAATGGGGATTAATTTGATAGTAACGTGTAAGCTAACGTCATCATTCGGGATCTGATTGATGATTTAATCATCATACCTCCTATCGTTTGAGTTCTAAGAGTTGTTAAGAATGAATGAATTAATGAATGAACACTTTATTGTGCTTAAAATTGACGTGAATTAAAATCATTTCTAAATAAACAGTCCAAAAGGCGGCCTTACCACTGAGATTTTTGCCAGGCAGTCACCGTAGCAGAAAATACTTGAAAGTAATAGAAACCACGTAGAAACGGTTTCGCGATTCGTGTAGTCAGAGGCCCTAGTCCTGGGTCTATGTTTCAGAGCTCTATTTCGAACAGTCATTACTATAATCGCTGTTGGCTAACCTAATTGTTAAAATAAATAAATACCTAATTAAGCCCACAAGTGAACAAATAAAGTACCTACTCCGTTATATGTATAACTAGCTACTGCCCGCGGTTTTGCCGCGTAGTTCCCGTTCCCGTGGGAATTCCGGGATAAAACAAAACCTATGTCACTCCCTGAGAAGTAAGCTTTCTAATGGTGAAAGAATTTTTGAATTTGGTTCTGTTTATCCAGAGATTACCCACTACAACGTCACAAACAATTCACATATTTTACCTCCTTATAATATTAGTATAGTCGCACTAAAACATTTGATTTAAAATAAGTAATATGTGTTTACCTCTCACGTTTTCCACGCTGTCCTACATTGTAGTAAAAGTCGTTATTTTCAGTTTACACCCGGAATGCACCACATTTTGTAGCTGGTATTTGCCTTCCAGTTACTGAAACGGGTTCGGGCACATAGTTTTACAACCATTTCTATGTTTTACGGGAATTTTATGGTTTTAATAGTGCCTTCAGCGTTTGCATGAGATTTAGGAGCGTGTATGGTAAGCTTTGGGATTCTCTGTCGTATTTGTTGTAAAGAAGTATATTTTACTGCGACCGACGCACACGGTGTTGTAGGAGAGCTTGCTGCACAGTAAGTGATGCCTTCTGGAGCCGTATTCTGATAACTAATCTATTTACTATGACAGTCGTATTGTCGCAAAAACGTCCATAGATGAAATAAACTCTAGCTAGCGTTCGGTGCTATTTGCACGGAGAGATTGATTGATAGATTGGTTTCAATAGGCCAGTGGGTGCTACCACGTCAGCTCATCTTCAAAACAACGGTCTAAATAAACACTGAAACCTCCCGAACGGCTTTTAATATTCAGTAAGAATTCCTAGACATTTTGCCTGAACCATATTCTGATATTTACGGAACATACTTTACGTTTTACCCCTTTCATCCCCTTTTACGAAGAGTTTTCCATCAGCGTCCAATCATCGGAGGGTGGCTGAAGCATCCAATTCGTTGCGGTTGTTACTGAGGGTAGACTTTTTGCGGTGCTGTGAACAGATTGGAAACTGAATGATACTGGTGAAAATATTCCATTTTTGTCACAACAGATGAAGCACTGCCTAACATATCGCTGTGAACATTTTTGACGCGTTTTCGGTATACGAGTAACACGGTTGATTGCTACTTGATGATTTGTTTACTTTCAATGTGTAACGGAATACTAGCGAATCTTTTGTAAAGCAAATGAAAGTAATGTTAAATGCATTTATTTTGTCACTCAAACTGTTATGCAGAAAAACAAAACGCTTGTTAAAAACGGCAAAAATTTACGACCGCAAAAACATAACACTTTGTCTTCCGCAGTCGTGTAAAAACTGTCATCACTCCGCCCGCGGGTGCTGTATGCCAATAAAAATTCTGTCATAGCGCCGGTCTTCGTTGGAAGCCAGATTTTGTATTGACTATTGCCAATTTTCACCAGGTGGACGCCAAATTATCCAATATTCCTATACCACTACGTAGATACTTTAAAACTAATGAAGTGAACGCAAAGTACGTATTAGCTAAGCTTCGATAGCAGGGGCTCAGTTTTCAGGCTGAAATCCTGATTATGTTATACACGTATATGAAGCCACACGCTAATAAAATCAAGTTATTGATTGACCTCGGGTCGAGCGCGTCACATTAAATGTTCACTTTGTAAAGGTACTCCGTTCTATTTTAGTGGAAGATGTGGACTAGACCTATCAAATAGGTGAATCAAGTGAATAAACGTTTGATGATGATGATTCTTTGTTAATTGCAATAATAATTTCTATGACACTCGTATGCCCGAAAAGCAAAATATGGTGACACATTGTATGTATTTTACGACCAACTGTACAATTTATTTCCTTTACCCATGTTCTAAGATCTAAGCGAATAAACGATTTGAGTTGAGTCTATTGCAACAAAAAAGTTGTGTGCAAAATGATGTCACATGCAATAACCAATCAATAAAGAACCACTTCACAAGAACGCCAATCAGTCCGCTTTAAAATTCAAATTGACACCGTCCGGCGAGGAAAACACCTATATAAACTTCCGACAGCAAACACATTAAAAAGCAATAGATTGGCAGCAATTAACGAGGGGCTCGGCGTCAAGTTGAACGTAAAATCGAGCAAAACGGGCGCTGCAATTTCCGAACGATTGCTCTGTGAGGACTGAGCGAGCGCTATACTGGGTCTGTGGAACCTTGTAGGATTCATTACGGGTGTAAGCGGGCTAACATCGAACCTTATTTGTGTGGGAAGAACACTAACGTACCATCTTAATAACGAGAGACTTGTTCAGAGTTAGTGCTTGTTGGATTGTTTGTGAATGGACAGTACATTTTTACAAAGTTGTCGATCTCTTCAACCCACATACCTACGTCCACTGTTGATCATGCCTTTAGACATAATCACCACGCTTCGCAGGCGAATTGATGATCGCAGTAAAGGTGTTAAAATACTCAGAAAGAAGCTGCTGCCCTTTCTCTGGTAGATTCCCTTAGTCGATTTTTACGAGATGTGGGGATATTCTTTCGCCCCTACAGCCACGGATACGGCACGGGTTACCAACGTGTTAAGAGCGATGTCAAAAAAATTAGTACGCCCTGGCAGGGTTTCATTGTGAACCCACTGTACCTACACTAGATATAACAACCTGTTTGATTATAATCCCAATATCCCAATAGTGCTTGTTTGATGAAATATTGTAATAGTAAATTTTACCATTATTATTGAAACGTGAAATGGCTGCATCCAGAGGGCCTACTCGCAAAAATGAAACCGAAGTTTCTGATTTGTTTTTGTGCAAACGCTATCCTTATGCAAGTGACATAAGAGTAGGATTTGCATGTCAACGAATCAGAAACTTCGATTTTAGCCCCCAGACTGGGTGAGCACCGCGGGAGGCAGTCGGACAAGGCCAAATTGAGCTATGAGTATAATTTTCAGCTTGCCTTGCGAGGCTGCTGCCCCGTCTACACCCAAGTATGGAGCCGGGTCACGTCAATAAGCGAAAATGGAGAAATATGATACAAAATACAAGAAATTATTTGTAAAAATATTTATATTAAAATGAAAGTACCTACCTTTAACGATCGTTTCGAATTTGAGACCGGTCCTTAATAAAAGCCCCGGCTGTCAATCCACACGTAGGCAATATAGAGGACGGGCCCCAGAGATATTAAAGCACTTTAAAGGCTTTTACACAAAGCTCCCTGTCTACAAAATTACTTTTGAAAGTGGTTCGTAGAACAAAGAACAAAACCTACCAACTGAAATCTGATTTCTAAGTTGGTGGTAAGTTGACTAATCCAATTGTAAACTTTATTTTATTCCCTCTGGGACGCATGTTTGCGTGCTCAGAATTTTCTCAGGCGATACAGGAGGGCTTGTCAATATTGTTTAGATAGATAGATAGATAGAACATACTTTATTGCACACTTAAAACTAAAAAGAATTGACAAATTAAACAATAATAATATAAGTGACAATTGGCGGTCTTATCGCTCAAGAGCGATCTCTGCCAGACAACCCGGTATGGATAGGATTATTGGATATATATGGGGTAAGATCGGTGTGCATCTAATGGTATTAATTATAAATGTATACATATTAACTCAATATTTTATATATAAGATACATATAAATACATAAAAATACATACATACCTAACCTATAAATATATACCAATTATCTACTTACAATAAAATATGAAAACAAGGGCGTGTTCAGTGACAAGAGGATAAAAAGTGTTTCTTTACCATATCCTTGAAAATTGGTAATGACTAAGATAGGTAGGTATTCACTCACATAAAAAGTCCTTTTTACACCTTTTAGAAAATTAACGTTTTAAAAGCGCGGGCCAACGCAATTCAATAAGCGTTTAATAAACTTAAAGGCTACAGCTATGAAAAGCAATTTTAAATGAAAAAGAATTTCAAAGGAATTCACTTCCTCGGACAAGATGGCATCATATTGCTCCTTTGGGAACAGACCTAGTAATAAGATAAATAATAAAGTCCCGACTATTTCCTAAAGATCCTGAGGTGGCTCGTTGCCGTAACGGGCCCATTTCCTGCTATGGCCGGGAATACAGACATTATGTGTAATATAAACGGTGCTGGTAAATAATGGACGTTATTTTGTTGGATTTAGGATTACTGATGCTTTGCGCTTGGATATGATTGCAAGCTCCTGAGCGGATAATAATACCGAAAAGGAAAAGTATTATTATGCTACCGCTGCATTGTCAAAGTTGCTCAGAAAAGGCAACAAATCATTCAATATTATTCGAAAAACAACGATCCAATAGTGTAAAACTTGTTGTGCTATGAAAAATAATTCATCACCATATCCAGTAGAGGCACTTTATAGTGCTAAATGTATCGAAGAAAACGAAAACTCTTTAAGTTTTCGTATACTATGCAAAAAACATCGTAAAGCTCCTGGTCCTGGTCCCAGCCGCTTTCAATGGTCATCGAAAGAACATTAGATAAAAGCTATAAGTTCTCTACAAATCTTATGGAAATTCGTAGAGGGATTGTGATCAATGATGACAGACAATGCTGCAGGTGTGCTCAATTCTAAATTATAAAACTTGGTCCATCAAAATCGTTCCCGTAAATTAATTCTAGCAAATTCTACGATCGGCTACATTAACAAAGCACTTCAATTCGCAAAGTTCTGATCGTCCCTTAGAATTAATTACTTGTCCCCTGGTAATGTCACTGATTCATATTTGTCTAGACATTATTGATCTTACTGCCTGTACTTAAAGTTTCTACACAAAATAAGTTTATTTGGAAATAGGCTTTAAACTGGCTTTTATATAGAGTCGAGTTTCGTTCACCTGCGAGGGTGCATGAGTCAACTGAAATGGGTAATTTATAGCAGAATTGTGGTGAGTCACCTTTTATTGTAAGAGAAGGCAATTCGTGCAATTGTCGTGGAAATGGGAATCACAAAAGCTTAAACAGACTTTCGAGACTGTCCGAACAATAAAGCTGAATTTCCAAGTGAAAAAGAACGTATTTTTTCGTGGCAATATTTTCATTGTTGCTTTCCCTTAGAACTTTTTAAAAGCTGAACTTTTTCAGCAAATCTTTTCCGCTGTCTGTCGTGCTAAGTACCATTTAAGTAGGTACTGGTACTGAGTGATCAAAGAGTACTCAACGTGAGTTCAACGAACCGCTGCGATATTATCAGGGTATAAAATGTTCTGCATATCACTCCCTGTTAATGGCTTCTAAAGGGGGATGGTAATGACGTGAGTGCCGAGGTTCAGCCTTGGATGTCGGTATCTGCTGGTATTTAATAAAGGCTACATCGGCCTCGCTCGCAAGGACGATATAACACAAAGGAGAGAGTAAGTACCTCTCACAGAGATTGAAATGATTTAACTAATGTATTAATAAATGAAATAGGTTAATATTGCTGATAATCCACACAGAATCATCTAGCCCAAGATAAGCAGCGCTTGTGTTATGGGTACTAGATAACTGATATGGATTTTAATACATAAGGTACCTACATTACATAGATTTATATTTTTTATTATGCTTTTTTTTCGATTTTATGTAGTGTATTGTATAATGTATATTAGTTATCTAGTTACCCAGACCACAAGCTCTATTTAGTTTGGGGCTAGATAATGCTGTGTAAATTATCCAACTCTATTATTATTTTAAGTCATTTAAAAAAGCTTGTCAATTTTTAAAACAATCACATTTTAAAACGTCCCCTAGACAGACGTGACCTACGATCTCGGCCGGTACAATTTGCAAACGATGAAACAAAAATTGTACCTACTGGCTGCTACCGCAGACCGCGTCTATCTAGGAGAGGCTTTACATGTTCACTGCGAAGCTTCAACTGCCAAACCCAAACACATTTGGTCTGTTTCAAATCTCCGATTCTAGGCTCATACAGCAAAGCGTAGAGTCGGTTTGTAACTACAAAGTTGCGGGGAAGCTAGGTACGTGACAAGCAACCATTATCTGAGCTTTTCGACGCTTTGTACACTAAACTGTACACTTTGTGCACTGTACTTAAGTACAGACTGTACTAGATGAGAAACGTGCCTGGTGACTTGGGGAAGGATTTTGGGAGTCTTGACCTATATGCGGTTTATTCGGATTCTAGTGAGTGTTCGATTTCTGCCGTTGAACAATGCGATTTAAATAGAACCAATTTATTTCAAGAGATCGCGGTTACTCTATTGAACGTATCTTTTTTCTTTGTTCGATGGAGAGAACTTATTGACCTGTGAAATGAAATTATTTGTCAATAAAACTGTATTCGAGAATCTAAAAAGTATCGTTAGATTCGGCTCAGCAAGTACACAGCTTTGTTTCGTTTCTCTATTACACCAAATAAAATACACCCTAAGCCATAGACACGTTACAGTATTATTTCATTCCCTTTCATTAACCTGTCCCATTCTAAAAACAAATTGAGTTGTAAATGAAAACGATACAATAAATCCTCAAAAAACACAAGTCCTTTCCCAATCCCGATAAAAATCCCTATGTTATTGTCAAATAGCAAACAAAACCGTTTACTTTACAATCGCGCCCATCAAAAAGGTCGGATGTGTAAAATTTATGAATCCTCGTGGCTATTTTGCGTAATTTTCCCGTGATATCGTATTTATTTCGATGAGTGTACCGAAACCCGACTCGTTGGGGTGGTGGAAATGTGTCAAATACAGGCTTATGTACGAGTATCTCTAAGCTTTTGTAGTAAGTTATACCACTGACTGGATCATTCATAATCATAATTCATCATAATTAATATTATCATAATTACTATTTATAAAGTTGTTGTTTATGTATAAAATTTGACTTGTCTAAGTGCTTTATTGTACAATGCGAGAAATAAAGTTATTGACTTTTGACTTTTGATTGACATCGAATTCAAAACCTTAGACAAGACAACAAAGAACTTCTGCTCTGATAGTTCAAGTGGATACAGTCCAATTGAACTTTTATACTTTTTATACTTGACTGTTTGTGCTTATTTTTTCGTACAAAAGAGGACTGGTTGTTTTGTTTGTTGAAAGGTATGTGATCGGTGACTAAATGGTCATCCTTGACTATCAAAAACTTTTAAAGAAGGTCTAAGTCTAACCCACGAGAATATTCATACGCAAAAAAATTTAAGCACGTCTCGAGTCGCTAATATTTGACAGATACTAATTAGTAAAAGGTCGATGAGTGAGAGAAATTTATGATTTGACTTTTAAGTACATATTCGGGAGAAAGTGACACCTAACAATTTTAATGAGCTCATTTTAATTAGTACAACAAGTTGCTAAAAAGTTCAGGTGAATGTACAAAAGTTGTGCAATGACGAAAAGGTAAACTTTGAATTAGTTACATTAACAAAGAGCCCCAGGTACCATTAAGTTTGTTTAGTTAGTTTAAAGTTTGATGGCGTTATAGTGCTCTGCGATGTGCGCGTAATCAAATAGTGATCGACCTAGTTTTAATCAAATTATGCGAGTTAATAGAGTTCTAATTAAATTTGAAAGCGTATTAGTTTAGTGTTTTTGAAGTGGTTATCGATAAATTGGTTCAGATCGGAGCTTCGATAAATTGTTTATTTCTTTTTAAATTTAAATGTTATTGTCTACACGTTATATGGCCAACAATTAAAACGTTAAGGCAATATTAGAATTACAAGTGCAAAAACTGATTAAGCAATTTGTATTTTATTTTATGGACTTCAAGAGTACCTTCCTTCAATACCTAAATCTACATAAATAAATATTTATCTGAAACACAAAATGAAAATAAACAGAAAAACAGTTTCCGGAACAGCCTTGAATTAAAATCAATGCTTCTCAAAAGGTTCCCGGGTAAATCGTTCGAACCGAGTCGATTCAATTCTGCGGGTGCCAGGTCGTCTCGAGTGCCAACTCATTTCCGTTGGACCTACTAAAGAATAGCCAACCACTATTGTGAATGTGGAAGGAGCAATCAACGTGAAAGCTTTACTTTTCTTATAGGGCTTTCCCCTTTGCTGTGTATGCTTTAGTGATTATTTAGCTCGTGGCGCTAGGTTAATCTACGACTTTTATCACGATTTCAAATACTCTTGTAGTAAATTTCGGTTGAAAGATTAATGTTATGGGTTCTTGCCGTTCTTGGCTACAGTAAAATTTCTGGGGAAATTCGTAGAGGGTCTACGCCGTAGACCTACGACGTAGCTAGTCTACGGCGTAGCAAATGTTCTTCTCGTCGTATTTACGCTTCACGGAGTAACTTTTAAAATACCTACCTTTACAGGTGCTTTAAAAGTTTTAGTTGTGATACATTATTTGAAATTCCTTAGTCCTTCTTATTCCTTTCAAATTTATCACTATTAGAAATGTTTTTTAAGTTCAAATACTATTTACTCGGTAATAAAATTTTTGTGAAATCATTCAGATTTTTTTTTACATAAAAAAGCGAAAGAATTTTCCAAATCAGAGCATACAATCGACGAACATACATAAAAAACATACATATTGCCGAACATATAAACTCCTCTTTTGTTCTTCGTCGGTTAAAAAGAAAATTCTTATGTCAATAAGGACTCTTGCACTTAAAGTAATTGTAAAGGCGGGATCTTTTACACAAAGTATGTTTGTGAAATGTATTTTTAAGCAAGCACATATAAAGAGAAGTCTATAGTCATACAACCTCGTTTTGCGACCTCCATTATTGATGTGATACACAAATTGATGGCTGGGTCAAAGTCAAGACAAGATATGGACGAGATTAATCAATCATAGATTGATCCTAATGCCTAGCTCATAAAGAACCTGTAACTGTATATTTTTGCCATAGCTTTTTCCTCAATTAACTCTGCACCAAACAATCTATAACATCAGAGAAATTTTGAATTGTATGTGTATGTTCGGATTATTCTGTTTTTTCTTTGATTTTTGTATTTGCCTATGATTTGTTGGGAGCTGAATTAAAAACATGTCCTTATATTTCGGTGGTATTTTTTATTGTAATGGATCACATCTTCAACTTCTTATTTAAAAAAAAAACAAATTTTGATAGATCGGAGGAATGACGTTGACATGCAGTCTTTCACTGTGAATTAGCGGCACATTCTGCCATTTACAAAGAGTCAGGTCAATCCTACGAAATAGCACTAACAGTGTATATGTGGATGATTTTTTTGACACTTGATAAAGTTTGATTCAAATTTCCTTATGTTTCCCTTACCGCTGACCCAATCTCTGAGTCCTCAAGTCATTCCATTATTTTAAACTGAAACTCTATTTATTCTCATGACGAAGTATTATTTTTCTTTCTCGGTGGACAAATAATGCTTTGATAATACTGCAATGCAGGCCTGACCCCAACAGCTTAGCTAATCTTTCGACCTACATAAACTGTTATTTTTCGACTTCAGCTGCCAATGATCTCGGCGGAGTTCGTGCCAAATCCTTTATGGAGATCAGAGACGTGAGTTTTGAAAGTTTCTCGGGAAATTTTGTCTGCTTACACGTGAATAATTAGGCTCAGAAATTGTCAGTTTTTGGTATTTGGATTTTGAATCGAAAAAAGTGGGTGAAAGTAACCGATAAAATTGAGTGATATAATTGTGAGGAAACGAGTAAACTCCGTCATTTTACAATCGATTTTTGATACTACCGACATCGGTGGTGGTAACGTTGGTGAGGGTTCTTTACATTCGTAAAGAAAACATGGAAGCTCAAACAAATAGGGGAGTAAATTGACATCCTCGTAAATGTAAACGGCTACAGTCGATTGATATCCGGGCAACAATCATGAGAAGAGATATACAAACTAGTGTGTACATATTCATCGATAGTTCCTTTAACGTGACACCAACTATACAAATAGTATTGTTTTAAATTGTATAAAATTTGGAATTGCATTCTCGAACAAAATGGATGGTTGCGTACGTAAGTCGTGCCTGAGTGTTTGATTTTCAGAATATACATATTCTTAGAATTAAATTTTCATTTTTTTCTTATTCATATTTATAGTTAAATTAAAGAATCTTGAGTAACTAAAGGATTCATTATTAATAATAATTTATAAAATAAAGAAGAGATTCATTATATGATTTGTCTTTTCGAAAGACTTATTTTGTAAAAATACGCAATAACTAAATTCGACACTGTCTGATATAGACACATCAGCCACTGACTGCTCGTCTATTAATAAATAAATTTATCTATCACTTTTTTATATTATTCCATACTGATTATTCTGCATTTATAATTACCTACAACATTATATAATTAACAATCCAACCACAACCGATTGAATCCATTACCGAGTACAATATTTATTTGGCAACATCAAATAGATCACGAAACTAATTATCTCCATTTGTTTGCGACTATGTACTCTAATAATTTCTGTCAAACACCCTGATCAAATATTTGGTGCGGAATACGAAGGTAAATTATATCCTACATATAGGTACTTGTACCTACTCTTGTTTGTTGAGATAAAAAGGTTGTTAGGATGTTGTTACTTACATGTTGTTGTTGTCACTTCGTTGTTACCGATTATTACATCTGGTATAATCTACGTGCAAGTAGAATGAGATGCGAACAAGCTGTAAATTCTCAGTAAGCATTATACCATTTTGTTTTTCCAGGTATATTTCAGATAATAATTGTAAGACAGTATTAATAATACCATTTTTTAGGGTTCCGTACCCAAAGGGTAAAACGGGACCCTATTACTAAGACTCCGCTGTCCGTCTGTCACCAGGCTGTATCTCATGAACCGTGATAGTTAGACGATTGAAATTTTCACAGATGATGTATTTCTGTTGCCGCTATAACAACAAATACCAAAAATAGAATAAAATAAATATTTAAGGGGCTCTCATACAACAAACTTGTTTTTTGCCGTTTTTGTAGATAATGGTACGGAACCCTTCGTGCGCAAGTCTGACTCGCACTTGACCGGTTTTATTTATTTTCTCCACACATTTAATCTGTCATTGCTAATAATGCTCCCAAACATGTTATATTTAGCAATGTAATTAGCAATAGCAATTACCAGAAATCATTTTATTAGTCGACAAACCCATTTGAACTGTAACGAGTTTATGACATTCATAAAATTCGTATGTAAATACGTAATTGTATTCGGATGATGTAAAACGTTTCTGTAGGACAGTGGATGGTCGGAAATTGGCAATTTCTCGGGTTAAGCAGGGGGCCGTACGGGGGAAAACGATTGCGAATAAATATTCCGAACGATTGTTACACTGTCAAACTCGAATTATCGTATTGTTTTTAATACGTTTAAAGCATGATTTACCGGCCTTTATAAGAGGTAAGTGCGTTTGACCACGGACCATCGTTGGAGCACGGCGGCGTCAAAATGTCATTGGATACGACACGGCAAGGGTACGACCCGGTCCCGACACGGTGTTGGTGTGTTGTGATTTTATTTAAATAAATGTTTTTAATTTTTTTTTACTTAATCTGGACACACCCTTACATACAATTTCCACCAGAGAGCGTTTGATCCAGATATTTCTGAAAATACAGGGTGTAATAGGATTACTCTCGAAAACGGAGGCGCACATTGAACTACACGTATGCACAGGCTTAGCAAAACGAAAGCTTCAATTCGTATCAAAGGCTCTTTAATCTTATTTATGGAATCCTCCGTTTATATGTAGTTTTATTTTTCATTTCAGATGAGAGATTCATTTTTTATTTTTCGGCAGATCGAAAATCTTTGAATAAAAAATATACACGTCATTTTACTTTCTGTATAAAAAATGTACCTACTTTATAGTAAACACCTTTAGCTGCATTTTATTTAGGTTTAGTTTAAAATAAAACTAACAAATAAAAAAAACAAATTACGCGATAAACATTTTTTGAATTATTTTAAAACGTGGCGATTGTGTAGGTACATTACTGAATCCTGGCCTGATCGTCTTTTATTTTGCGTATACTGGAGGCCTACTTCCATAACATTTAATTTCGTTCGATCTGTATTCTAATAGAACGAATGACGATAGTATATTTTTCATATTACTTAACACTGAAATTTTGGCTCTGACAATAGTTTACATGTAAAAAATTATTAAAAAGTTAGAATCATAAATTTCGTCCGAAAACAGCCCTTAAATAAGTGAGTTGTTGAGTTTTGCTGCCGTACTTCGCAATTGCGGATGATAAGGACTAAGAGTAGGCCTCCAGTATCTTCAGATTCAAGACGTCAACGTGGCTTGTATGTAAAAACAAAGGACAATCTCGCCAGATTTGCAAAACTTTCCTTTAAGGCGCATACCTGAACCAAACTAGCGCCACCGCGCCGCCACCTACTTTATTACCCGACTACCGACAGGGGAGGGTTATGAGGTTAGCACCCTATGTTTGTATGTTTGTATGTTTGTATGTTTGTATGTTTGTATGTTTGTATATTTGTATGTTTGTATGTATGTGGCCGATTTCTTTGTTCCCACGTAGCGCTGAAACTACTGGTTCGATTTCAACAAATTATGTATCGATTGATTCGTCTCAATACCCCGATGGTTATAGGCTATAGGATTTAGGGCTCCGCCCCCGAATAAGCCAACAAAACGCGTATTAAAGTTTACGTAGCCGCAGGCTGCAGGCCCCATAGAGAAAAATTACAATACCTACGACCTATTTTCATCAACTCTATGCCTATCAAATATGACCGATACGTCATTCTATTTTGTCAATGTAAATGTTGTAAACTTTTATAACTTTCACGTAGTCGGGTTGTAGTTTTTAACTTTATCTTGTCTTATTATTCCGTTTAACAAACAAAATTCCAAAAATCCATTTAGTTAAGGCAGTGAATCAAAGTTGCCCTTGGTGGCCACCAAAATCTGTTTTCGATTCACTGCCTAAGCTAAATTGAATAGTACTATTACAGAGGCATTAAAGGAATCTTATAATAGGTATCACAAACAGTGCGATGGATTTTTGAAATTTACTTTTTTAAACGGCATTAAAAGATAAAGAAGGTGGCAGCGGCGCTAGTTTGGGCCGGGTATGCGCCTTAAGTACTTCCTGAATTAAGTGTACACTCCTGATGAAAATTTATAAAAAGAACTGCGGTTCTCGGAAGTTCATGAGATTTTGTGTATTATATCGTAAATTTAGCTACTCGTTTAGGGACTTGGTTCCTTTGAAATGTTTGCCGTCAATCCATTAGATAAGACCAAACCAACTGACGACGTTTGTTGGTCGTGATTAATATACACCATGGGGATTTGGGTGATCAAAGGATTCTCCTTTCATATTTTATTCAATTGAAAACTTACCCCTTAGGTCCCTATGCGTATTTTGAAAGAAACATAATAATTAGCTTCTATAATAATCACGCAATCAACATTAATCTATTGATGCAGTATCTGAGGCGATCTATGACGCCATTTTGTGAAAAGAATAGGCATAGGATTTCACGTTTATAGGAGCGGGACACAGCGAGCGTAAGCGTACAAATCATTTTTGCTGTTAATTTATTAATTAGGACATTTATTTGCAAAATAAGCCGAAGGTTCCCTTGTATTCTATTATTTAATACGGTGATAACGCGAGTTCCCTTTTGTGCAACTCAATTGCGCAACTCGGTTGAGCAAATTGCGCAACGGGACCCTTTCTTGTCAAACTTATTTTGTTCCCCATTGCTCAACTCAAGTTTCTCAACTCAGAAAATCAAAAAGGTATATAAATCAGTTGAGCTAACTGTAGATTGTTTGGTAGTCTTCAGTCAGTTCAACTGTTTCAATTGTGTTTAAGTACTATTTATAAATTAGACTATAAAAAAAACTTGTGATTGATAGATTTGGAGAAAAATGGTATAACGTAAAAAACAGATCTGTTTTTTTAAGTTATACCATTTTTCTGGTATGGTATGGTACTTTTCACAATTATTTCTGATGTATAATTAAAATAGTTTCTTTTTTCATTTCCTTCATTTCAATGAAAGGAAACTGCCTCGTATTCCATAGATTATTCTGTATTTTTTGAACCTTCTTCGATAAAGATAACGGAGAAAAAGGCTTTAACGTAACCCAATTTATGTAGATCCCGATTGATGTTAAAATAGAGAAATACGTAAGTTACATAATTGGGCACCTGAAAAGTGTTACAAATTTCGTTTGATTGTCTTTAATGTGTTTTTTAACGAAACCACATTTTCTTTGTCAGATAATCAGTAAAACTTACTCGATAGTAACTTACTCGTACATTGTTTTTAGTTTATTTAAGTAGGTATACTCGTAAAATGTCAAAAGAGGTTAGAGAAAGTAGCAAAGCTGGCCTCACTCCAAATTACAAAATCCTCCAATAAATAATATCGTTGACAAAAGCCTCCGTGTCATTACCAACGGTCGACTAAAACAAGCCCTTAATATTCCTAAATCCCGACCAAAGAGCCGAAATAATTATTTCGTGCCCAAACTCAGAAACGGAGCCAAAGCACATCGCTCAAATTAAAAAGTTTACAAACACTCAGTAGCTGACACGTCCAAGCTTTTGCGTTAACCTTAGGGATGTACCCCTGGCCCTATAAAAAGGTTCGATTCGTATCGTCGCTTCACCCTTGTTCCTTTTTTGCCACCCTTAACCTCCCAACCCGTTCCACCCCTTATAGGGGGTAGAGGTAGGGGGTAGGTGCGCGCGCATATAAAATCAATACGGGTGGGGGTGTTACGCACAAATACGGTGGCATGAGTGGATAGAGTTGTCATGGTCAGCTTATCGACAATCAGGGACGGTTTAATTTATTGAATGGCACTCCGGTTGATGTATGCGTTTGAACTCTATTTATTGGGTGTTAGAGATTACTATGTTATTTACATAAATTGCAATAACTACAATTGTTAGGTATTGAACTAAATTACGAATGTACTTTTTCCCTCCCTACTGAGGTAGATTAGTAGTAGGTTTTTATTAGAATCAATTATTATGACTAAGTGTTGCTATTCCACTTTTGAAAACAGAGATTATGGATTTAATTACACTATCATTTATTTTAATTAGGTAAGACCGGAACCGGTTGGTACCCGGAATAAAACTAGGTCTATGTAAGCCATGTTTACTAAATTATCCGCCAACGGATGTAATTACGAGTTATCCTTCATCCCTTCCTATCTTCACCCATGAACTACTCATCTCTATACCTACACATTAAGAATGTCTTCAATTAATAACCTTTTCATCGCAAGGACGGGCCGCCAATCGCAGTCTATTAACTAATAGCCTTATGATAGCGAGCAGCCATATTCTATCGATATCGATAGTCGATACTTCACTCGTCCGACCCTACTCCCGAAGGGACTATAGCATGATTAATCACTTTGAAATTTTGCGAATTTCCACGTTGACAATCCCACTTCTGAATTTAATAATTTAATGCTGAATTCACAATCTGTTTTATGGAATCTGATAATTTATGCTGTTTATAGTTTACAGATTTGGGTAATTACTACGATTCAAGAGTTGTTTAAGAGATGGTACTTGTATGGCTTATTAAAATGAGATTGCTTTTGCAAATGAGACTCATGATAATGATATTAAAGAAATGGGTATGTAGGTACATACCTCTTCAAAGTTGTCTAGACATTTATGTTGGAGCATTTAATAAAACATTCAGACTAAATTGCTTGTAGATTTGATTTTTCGATAAATTAAAAAAAACTATCGATGTTGCTAACCCAGTTGATGTTAAAGCCATGATAATGTGACTGATAATAATAGACACAGACATACCACTGTAATCGTTTTTCAATTGCAGTTCACATTTGTTATTATTTTTATCACATCTTTAAATAATTAGTTACATTTGACATTGCTAGTGCTAAGGCCCGTATTATGAAAGCTTGCTCAGTCATCGATCAACGCTCGAGTAACGCTATTCGATTAATTGGCGGATGTCAAGAGTGTCATTATTAAGACAAAATATTTTTTATAAGTAGGTACTTAAGATCATACCTCCCAACGCAATAGGCAAGTCGCTAAATACTAAGTGGTAAAAAAAAACCTACTTAAAACTTTCAGACTTTTATAAGGGCACGTAAAAAATATCGGATCGCAGGCTCTAAACAATTGCCTAGAATCCAATTAATTTAACGGGAGGAGTCGTTTTCGTCGAGACGTGATTAAAATAACAAAAACTCTCCATTTTGTGGGTGGCTGTTGAACTTTGTGGGTATCGATAGAAATGGGCAATATATTTTCAGTTTCCTAAGTTGTATTAGTAGTAACTTACGGTGCTGAAAGTGCGTTTGGGAATTTTTTAGGTTTGACATCGTCATTAATTTAAGCCACAGGTACTAAAATTAACCTCAAGATGTGTAAAATGGTCTCAAATTCCTTTAAAACGCATAGTAACTTAAGCTTATTACGTCGGATAAAATTGTAATGAGAAATTACATCTGACAAGGCAATGCCCGGCGGTTGGTCCCGTAAAGGACCGTCCCGGAGTGGCTTCCGGAAATCCCGGGACTCTCGGGACCAGCGACAGGCGGCCTTGTTAAGGGTAAGAGTAAGAGAAAACACCATTGTCTCCTTTTTATTTTAATTTGCCATTAATAATGTATGGCGAAACAAAGAAACGTTCAACCTTTAGTAACAATTGGGATTTTCACAACTTGATCACATTTGAAACTTCAGTTTTTTAATTGTTTACGATGGCGTTAGTTTTTTATTTCTCTGGAAGGATTTTACTGAGCCCCGAGTTCTGATACGTGATCGTGACGTTTCGTTTTTCCATGGGTTTTGGTACAGCCCCTCTATCGTGCGGACAGGGAACTACGCACATCCCATATAAATATGAGACGTCACGATCACGTCACGAATGTCACGATCACGTCTCGATATTATCGTTAACCACACTCGGGGCCCAGTTAGTTCTTTTTTGGTTGTCTAATTTTTTTCTTAAATACAGTTACCGATATTGTAACTGGAAAAAAACCGATATTGGAAACAGTTACACTGGAACACAGAACTCACAGCCGCGGCAGATTTGGCTGAGGATCTCAAGAGGCCTCAATCTAAATATGCAGGTCTCGACAGAGCCTACGTATTTCGTTCCCTTGGAATCGCGACCGTTGGATATAGGTCCGAAGCTTTCTGGGGTTTTCAAAAATGTATTAGTATATGTAGTCTGTTCGAAGTGACGCGTGATCTGAAAGCAGCTGTGGAGTTACGATAAAACCACCTATATACTACATAATATAAACAGGGTAGAATTTTTCAATACCACTTGAAGGGAAAGTACTCATAATACTGTTGATAGAAAATTTTAATCAAAGAAAACATACCTTTATTTTTATAAAGAAATAAAACTGCATTCAAAGATTTTCGAAAATTCACTTGCCTCACCCGGTATACGAATCGACTAAATCTGTAAAAATTAAACCCTGTACTTTTATTGCTCCGATCGTTAGGGTCAATTATAGGGATGAAATCTCTCTAACAAACTTGATAAATTAAATAAAAAGAAAATCATGAAATCTGGACAAACACCCGATAATGGACTTCCCCATACAATTTCTATTTATGAAGGCCATTCAAAAAGCTTTCAAATGTCAAAATAGGGATAGGTGGTTTTAGCGTAATCCCACAGCTGGTGAGTATCTGGCGCAGCGCATCACCATCGCCATACAGCGGGGCAATGCAGCCAGCAGCGTCTTGGGGACGCTTCCGATTGCTTTTCATATGGATCAGTTGAGCTGCCTCTAGATTGTCTGTAACAGTAGTTAGCTCAATTGTTTTAATTGTAAATACAACAACAAGTTCAAATTGCTTTATTTCTTTAATTGTAATTATCTTTATTACTAAAATAACGAGGTTTTACGTTAATTCACTGAAGCATTATAAAGTTGTAACTACATAGCGTCTGTCAGTATTTCCTGACCGTTGGATGAATAAGTCTATCTTGTGGCATCTCCACCCTAAATCTGCCGCCCCTAAGTTTGGCTTAGCTTGCGTATAAATCATGGTGGACGCTTTTGCTGGCATTAATTCAAAGCTTACAGAACAAAATACGCGATATTTTTAAAATATTGCTTGAAAACTCATAAAAAACCTTTTTAATTCCTATACTTTACGTTGAAGGACTTTCTATTACTTGTCGTGAATCGTAAAAAGATTTCAGTTTGTTCAACCCATTTTATATTGGTTTGCTTCGTAGCAATAAGTTATTTCAGTTGTAAAATATTTTACAAATCAAAGTGAAGGCTAGCTATTTTCCGTTCTTAGAATTTTAATGCTACGGTCGAGGTTGTGTCGATCACGAACATTGCTACCTTCTACTTTTACCCCTAGGGAGTAAAGTATGTGTCTAGTCTAACCAGTGCAGTGTTTTGTACTAAACAATGTGGTTCAACTACAACATTCTATTTCACACGGTAATAAAAAACAAAAAAAACACGAGAGTTGCATATGATAAGGCCAGCGACAGCAAAACAAATGATTGTAAGTTTTTTAACTATACATAATTCATTGTATTCAATGAATTCAAACAAATGAATTCGTTGTAACTTTGTTCACGTTAAAGTTACAGCTACTTATATCAAAACTCCATTACTAGAAACTACTTCTTTGTGGGTTCTGAGTGGGAATAAAATAGGTTCCCTAAATGAGGTGCTCTAATTGAGCTGCTCTTAGAATTTGTGCTCTAAACAGGAATACTTCAACATTATGCTCACTAGGTACATTATGCTACATTTCAAAGTTTCAAGACATTTCAAGAAAAGGTTAAACTCGTAGGTTATTCCTTTCTTCTCATCTGAGAAAAGTTATGTCTAGGTTATAGCTACTAATGTATAAACCGTGTAATTCCCAGCTAGGGCCCAACACGCACGCCGCGCGACTTCGTAAGAAGCTTCAAACTTGTTCGTGACAAACACACATTTTACTTATGGAAAATCGATACAACGACCTAAGCCTTCTTTCGCTTTTACTTAGCGTTGAAGCTAAGCGTTAATGTAGATAAATTGTGCGTCTAGACATAGGTACCTACGTGTTTTCATGGTATAAATCGAATAGTATAAGAGGTTCCATGGAGATTTTATGTAGGAACCTTTACGAGCATATGTAACTACCTACATTTAAGAGTAGTGTTCTTCGAAAGCGTTTGGAAGATTAGCAGCTTCGTCGGTTAGACTTTAACGTATTAAAAATGTATAAACCCACTAACAAAATAATATTTTCGGATTATTTTTATGATGCACACACATGTTGTTGAGAGACACATACCTACACGTAGAAAATTTATGTTACGTCCACGATTTTATTTTCTGTTTAATATACATATACGCACGACAATGAAGTTCCCTAATTGTTGACAGGTGAGTGAATGAAGACTGAATGACAGAATGAACTATTGCATAGACACAGTTACTTTTGATAGATAGAGATGCGAATCTGTCGCTTCGAAAACTATGGGGACTTACGATTGTTTCGATTTTTAACAAACCGACATAGTGTGTAGGTAACGAATAATTATTCTATGAATTTTGAATGATGATCGGAAAATGAATTTTCCGATAAAAGTATTGAAAATAGTACAAAAATTATAGTTTACCACCGTAACTCAATCTGTCTTACTTTTCATCACGTAAAAACGCGTGTAAGTACCTAATAATGCCGCGGGTAGCAAGTAGCAAATAAAATAATATACTATTTTATTCTATTAAATATTCTGATTCCAAATATAAAATCATAGACGCCAGTAAAATACTACAAAATGTTAAGCAAAAATAACAATTTTTATGACAATCGATTTTGTATACGAAGAAATTGTTACCAAATTGTTGTGGTGGAGTAGATTATTACAATTTCTTCGTATGAAAAGTCGATTGTCATAAGAATCGAATCGGTAAAGCGCTATTGTCAGTCGAACCGAAGTAACATTATTTCATCTGTGGTCGAACTACCAAACAGAAAATAAGAGAGTGGGATAACCTACTCGTATAAATACATCATCGTTACACACAGAGGCTTGTATAATACTAGGTACATTATATTCTTGAATGTTTCTTCTTTGATGCAATGTAATTCTGATTATTTTGTGATGATTATAAATTGACTCATGTGAGTGAATCCCCCAGTAACAAGGGTAGCTTCTCTGTTTATTGCGAACATTCAAAGCAAGTGTTCTTGCATCTAATTGAGGGGTGCTGTCATAAGGGTGGGTAAGCTACGAGATACACAAGCGTCTTAACGCTTTCTCTGCCACTGAAGAGAGTTGCTAATGCAGAAGGGTGTTTTTCACTGTTTGTCACAATTTAATCTTCCATGCCGTGGTCTAAGTTGCTGAACATCATATCTGTCATGATATGCCGTTACGGACACACTGAGAAACTGCCTCTACATCGCTTTATCTTTGATCAAACCTGTCTTCAATTTCAATGCAATATTTACTCGAATACTTATTCTTTAAGAAGTACAAAATACCATTCATTTTCGAGTTAACAGGTTCCCTGTCCACATTAGAGCGCTTTTGTACCCGGTCTGTTAAGCTCATGAATCATATATGCACAAATTTTGATGCTTGTTCCGATATTTTTTTATATCTGAACGTGGCGGGCTAATTTCGTTTTTTGTATGGTATGGGTTTTTATGGTTTTCATTGAAGCATGCTTGAAGCGTGGTGTATTGGATTCTTTGCCGTACGTTCATGAATCACATGTGATCATATTTTTTTTTTATATATTTTTTACAAAAATGTTCTTAGACAAGTGTTTATATACAACTTTTGTTTTGACACAAAAGAGAATCTTGAAATGAATAAGTGAGCGTAGAACCTTTCAATGACACCTTTATACGGGGACAGGGAACCTGTTAATATTAATAAAGTAGTAGTAGTACTAGTATCTGCCAGGCTCTTATAAAGTAGGTAGATTAAAAAAAAAAATATATATATAATAATAGGTAATATTTTTTTATAAACACAATCACTATTCCACTTTTTAGTCCTAGTTCCAAATTCCATGATTTTATATTTGGATTTCAGAGACATTAGTTTTTCTGGTCTATCTTTCTGGCACTGGAAAAAAACATTCTGGATTCTAAAAGCAACACAATAATTTTAATTTCAGTTTGTAACTATCCGTCACAGCGCTCCATGGCTAACAGCTGTCTTTCTGCGTTGAAAAAGAGGGCATCTCTTTCTGCACTATGCAAACTGAGCGAGACTTCAAACCTAGTTAGTGCACTAACGCGCTTGCAGAGTAAAACCACTTCATTCATGTCTCTGGTTTTCGCATTGATTGAGCGTTGCTTCTACTTCGAGCTAACACCACCGGCGCGGAGGTACTGGGTTGATAAGACCCCGTCTTACTGATGCGCGCATATATAAATTAATTATCTTACCAGGGTACAAAGGCTGTGCTCTTATTCAAGTAGAATGGTGCTATAAAACTTGAGCAAGTGCCTGCTCGTGGCTTATTTCATTGTTTGAACGCAAAGTTTACGAATGCGGCTTTCGTACTGATTTGTTTAGATTTTTTTTTAATTATAATGAAAAAACTTATCAATATAACGTCTTTTTTTACCAACTGCCGATATTATTAACCAATAGACTTTGGGATCATTCTCCATAAAATTGCGAAGTCATTTTAAAAATGTGATCATAATTGTTGGAGTCATCGACGAACAGAGAGAATACAGCCTCCCATTTTTAAGTTTGTTAATAATATCGGCAGTTGGTAAAAAAGAGCCGTAATATTTTTTATGTTAATGGTTATTTCGGGATGAAATAAAATATCCTTTGTTTGGTAGGACCAAATATTTTTTAGGCACTAAGGCTGTATTTGTACGTCTTAATTGCGGGGCTTATTCTTTTTACTACGAATTATTTACGTGTAATACCTACCATAATAAATTATAAATTGACCAATCCCTGAATTTATCAGGAAACAAATGTAAGTCCGTGGCCAAATCGTCCATCTTGGCGTGATGCAATCTCACTAATATTATAAACGTGAAAGTTTAGATGGATGGATAGATGGATGGATGTTTGTTCCTTTATCACGCCAGAACGGCTGAACGGATCTGGTGGAAATTTGGCACAGAGATAGATTATAGTCTGGAATAGAACATAGGCTACTTTTTATCCCGGAATTCCTACGGGAACGGGAACTACGCGGGTGAAACCGCAAGGCGCTGCTAGTAATTTATATTGAAAAGTTTTGATGGTATCATCGCCCAAAAAATATTGACGTAAACGTTGTCTGGACAGGTGGTTAGGCAATGAAAACCGACTAGATCAAAAAACTTCCCCAAAACTTCAGGTTCTGCGCAAAGTCAAGGTTTACCGCATTAGTAGACTTTGTGACTGTTTCCCTTGAAATAATACACCTTGCGAAACTCTACTTAACATTATGTCCCAGTTAAAACTTAAAGGTCGGATCGCCTGTAAAGTTACAAGTGCTCCCTTGAGCCTCGAGCTTTCTGAAGACTAAAAATATGTGCGGCCATGACACACTTTTATGCTCGCTCTTGGTGGAGGTTCTCCAGAAATTTTCTCTGTGTAAAGAAAACCTTAGAGATGCTAACTTCTGTATAATGCTTTGGCTTGTTCTTAACTACCTTTGTTTAGTTTGGTAAGAAAAGAACCGTCTCGATTGGAATTGGAAGAAATTTAGTAAACACAAACTCATCAAACATCAAAGTGCTTTGTTTCCTTTAGACCTTACAGGAATCTTTGACACGTAACAAAAATTCAAATTACGTGAGTATAACTAAGAAATAAAGTGATCACGTTGTTTTTTGTTCACTTCAATCTTTTGAAGGTAAAGTAAAGAAGCAAACAACAAACCTTTACCTTGTTAGAATGTTAGTTTTCGAGTTGGAATAAAACTGGTCCCAATTTTTTTATCCTCTAGTTAATCTGATATTTTTTATTTAGCCTTTTTATAAAGGACATGTTTGACAAATTTTTGTACATTCATTGACAATTTTTGCCACTCACTTCACTCAACTGGATATTTTTTTATTTATAGTCTATAGACCTTTGTTTGACCACAATCTCACCTGGTGGAAAGTGAAGATTTGGCCGACGATGTATCACGAAGGTCTAGAAGATACCTGTTCATTCTTGTCTTGAAGAAACCCAGGTTGTAATTGACGGGAAAAAAATTGATTATTGACATTATTTGTGTGTGTGACACAACGAAACTTCAATAATTAATCAATTATCCAATTTCGTCATACTTTTAACCTGTTTTTGTTAATTTTTGACCTTACACATAGTTCTATGGTTCCTATCATGTTATACATTTTTTTATGTGTTTTATTTAAATAAGTCACACCTACCTAAGGTCCATTTCTATTCCAAGTACAAAAAACCCTACGAGTAATCAGTGACTGAATATTCCGCCGCTTTCCTTCAATATGTAAATGGCGACTTTTTCTCAAACTTGGGAGACAAACGATGCCCCGTCAAGTCACTCCGAATATCATTTATCATGTGTAAGGAATAATAAGAATATCTCGCCTTTTATGAAGGGAAAAATAGTAAGCCAGAAATTCCGTACAATTGTATTGGCTGAATGGGAAGTCATCAGATATCAGTCTGGGTTTTGTGGAGAAAAATCTTATTGTGGTTTATAAGTCTTACAAGCTATTTGAGACTTTTTTGTTAAACGTCCCTTTTTATTACAACTGCCAGAACATATTTTTTGTGTATCGCTTGTGGAATGTTATAGGCTACTTGTAATAATTGCTTCTTGTAGGTATGTTTTATTTACCACTGGTACTAAAATTAAATAAATAAACTGCTTCTATAAGGAGGAATGAAAAAAAAGAAAGGCAGAGCTGATCTGAACTTTGTGCTATTTAAGGTTTCTAAAATAAACATTTTTATGTTCAAGTGATTTGACCTAGCCACCTTTATATTGCATGTCTACCACATCACATTTTTATTCAAAATAGACTGATAAATCAAGTAGCAATATGGTATATGCATGCGACTTCAAAAAAACTGATTATTTTTATTCTGTTTTGATATAGAAATATACTTGCATGTTATGATGACGGTATGACTCTGATTCCTTGGAAAATGGGTCGGCCTTTAGTTTGGGATGCCACTTGTGTAGATACCCTAGCACCTTCTCATCTTGCAGGGACATCAGTAAGGGCCGGCTCCGCAGCAACATCAGCGGAGTCCCTCAAACGGCGGAAATACGCTAATCTTGACCGAGGTTACCTATTCGAGCCGTTTGGGGTGGAAACCCTAGGTCCTTGGGGTCCTGGGGCACATGGAATACACAAAAATCTAGCAAAACTCCTAATAGAGTCCACAGGTGATCGGAATGCTGGCTTTTATTTCGGTCAACGAATTAGCATTGCCATTCAACGTGGCAATGCTGCCAGCATTCTGGGCACTTTGCCTTCTGGTGACGGCTTAGATTTTTAGAAAATAGATTTAAGTGTAAATATTAGTTGTAATTATTATTGTATTTTCTTTAGTAATAAAGATACAATTCATTATACTGTTTTATCTTGCATGTTTATTTACGTATTTATTTTTGTTTTGAAATTTAATAATTGAAAAGTAGATATTTTAAGACTCATCGCAAAATTTCTAAACGTGACGTCACCGTTCACCGTATTCTCATGAAGCTTTAAGCGGAGTATCTTTTTTGAAAGAAAGAAAATTGTTTGTTAGACATAACACGCAAACAACAAACATGATGGTTTTTATCATTTATTTGTTTCTAATTTTATTTTGATTGAAGGAACGGAAGCACTTTGGGTTGACAAACTGAACGGTGACGTCACAGAAAAAAGGAAGCGTTTTTATCATCCGAAACTGAGTGTAGTTTTATTCATATGTTTTTTTACTTCATAATTAAAATATTTGTGGGTGTTATATCTTTTTTTCGGATATGTTATAATTTTTTTTAATGTTTACTTCTTCATTGGAACTGATAATATTTATTATGAAAGTTATAATCACAGAATTATTGATTAATATCGATAAAAAAAACTATGCATATACCCTATTCGTTCATTACTTAGGTTGATTTTACTGCAAATACCTAACGGAAACTTAAAACAGAATCATCGTTGAGGTGAAGAACCACGGCCGCAAACTATTTTCTTATTTCGCTATTCCAAGCGCGGAAAATAGAAAACTGTAGCTCTGAAGAAGTGCTAAGAACATTTAAGTGCGGTACACCGCGGACAGACTTGGCAACTTTTATTGGCAGCCCTTGATGGCCTGTTTATATCCGGGAGCAAAGCACAAACGACTCTACGCGATTCGAATAGGTCTTAAAATGTAAGTGCCAGTGATGCGTTTCGTTTGTTTTATTCTTAATCCCTGTTTTGTAGTAAGAGGTTTTATTAGAGTGGGAAAGCGAAATTTTGTCGGTATTTTCATTTGTAAGAAAGCAAATAATCCTACAGTTACTATGCCTATAGTTGCCCGGGGTAACAAGCACAGCAAGCGATAAACAAAAGAAGTTGAAGTTGGAAGTTGCCCGGAAGAAATTGCTTTCAGCGATAAGGCTGATTATTGTAGTGTGTTTTAAAATTAAGATTTAGGTAAAATAAATTTAATTTTTGGTGAGTATCTTATGTACCAAAAAGTCTTTATTCATTCATCTTTTAATTATAAGTTTTGTTAATTCTTGGTGTTGCGTGTTCTGCCAGATCCAGAGAGGTTTTTTAACCCTTCACCAAATTGCTAAAGTTCAAAAAACTAGTTTCAAATTCTAATTAGTACAATCTTTTTTCAGAAAACATGAAAAGTTCTTTTAAAGATGGGTCTAACTAATTAAAACGTAAATGCGACCCCAGTCCTCCCAACTCCGTCGCAAGTGTCTCACTGCAAGTATCTGCATATTTTTACATAAAAACACAACTTGAGGTGCTTCTAATTTTCTACTCCAAGTAAACTTTATTAGTTTCTTTGGGAACAGCGCTGAGTGTTGGATACAAAGTTCTTTAAATTAACTATCATTCTGTACCTGGTTATTATTGCTAGAAGAAAGTTCAAGGCTGTAAAAAGGTTATTATACAAATTTTTGTAAAATGTCTCAATGCAGGTTACATTGAAAAATGTCTCAATGCACGTTAATACAGTGCTACGTTTGCCTACACAGCCTTATGACATAATGACATTGCGCCTACTATTTCATGGTGATTAAAAACATGTAATAAAAACTAAAAACTTTAAATTGTTTTTTTTTAATTAAATTGAGTTTTATAATTTATTTTGTTATTTTATGAACTAAATGAAAAAAAATCCGACTGCTTTTTGCCTAAGTTACCTATGTAGAAATAATATATTTATATTTAGATAATACCTATATTTTTAGTTTTAGTCTCATAAAGATTAATGTAGCCTAATCTCTTTTTTAAGGTAATATTGGGTAAAATATAGGTATAACTAAGCCGACCCAACCTATTTTTTTACCTTATTAGGAAGGTACTATCTTATGGACCTCAAAAACATCACCTTCTGTAATGCTTCGTTTACTCCTAACTTTTATTCAGAAATTTTGTGCTCTTAGGTGCACGTTCTTTGCTCCTTTTATATTTTCGACAAAACATTGCGCAACACTAAAAATAAATGTAACTTATTTAGCGAGTTCGCGGCAGTTCACAACTTTTGTAATATCGCACCCTTGCCAAGTGTTCGACCGGCCAGACATTTCTCTAGAATGTTCTATAGCCACTTACTTAGATTCAAGGCTTTGTTGTTACTTTAAAGATTACCTATTTCTGCTGTTTTTAACCGACAATTAAAACAAAAGAGGAGGAAAATCTTTCACTGTATGTATTTTTAATGTAACTTGTACCTACTGTAAATGTAATCGATACTATCTATCGCATATCAACCGCATCAAAATCTGTTGCGTATTTTTAAAGATCTAAGCATATATAGGGACAGACAGCGGGAAGCGACTTTGTTTTATAAAATTCAAATTCAAAATTCAAAGTGCTTTATTTCCTTTAGACCTTACAGGACTCTTGGACACTATACTATGTAGTGATACAGAAAAACTCTCGTTTTCTTCATAAAGATAAAATAAGTACTTCACTTATTAAATGTCAATTTTATTGTACGACATCGACAACAGCAAGTTATGTTACGAAACATTTATTATCGAGAAAGCCGTCGTAAAATATTAATAACGAATCTTGATAGGCGTTTTAACGACACCATAATATTGAATAGTGATTTTACGCTAATAACAAGAGCCATAACTAATGTTAGTACCTTTAATTTAACATAGCGTTACGAATATAATAGATACGAAGTACAAAATATACAATTGGATGGTTATTGATTTTAAGGTTGGTTTTAAGTTGCGAGGTTGTAAGTGAATTTTCGTCTTAGAAATATTTGCAACTCTTTATTAGCGTTGTAATCTTTTACCACGATAATGTTACCTAACATTACCGTACTTTTTACTCTTGTAAGTAAACCACAGAATAATTCAATAGTACTAACGTAAAACTGACGACCTCTGTGGCGCGGTGGACGAAGGTCTGCCTGCGAGGCAGGTTGCGGGTTCGATTCCCGCCTCGGTACAAATGTGTGTAAGATCTGCAGACATTTGTTCAAGGTGTTCTGGTCGTTTTCTATGTATAATTAAAAATATCTATTTATGTATTGTATTATATTATGTATATCAGTTATCTAGTACCCATAACAAAAGCTCTGCTTAGCTTGGGGCTAGATAATGTTGTGTGAATTGTCCGGCATTTTTTTTTAAACTTACGTAAATCTTCACATAATCCGGACAATCCGTTTATAATCAAAAAATAGCAGAAAAATACTGGCAGCAAACAAAAGAATATACCTAACACGTACCTATTTGAATGGCAAGAGAACGTTCCAATTCCAAATTAGAAGTTCAGTCAGTTGCTGTCTGGCTGGTGCTAACGAGCTAAGTTGCAAACATGGACGAACAAGCAAACTATGGGTACCTTGGTAAACTATGACAATCACTTGTTAGCAAACTTGACAGCACCGAATCAAATTCGAGGAGCTGGCAGCCCGGAACGTCATTGAAGAATTTAGTACGATGATACATCATGCCACTGCTCTGTGTTATAATATTAAAACCAGTTCAGGTAACGCCGAACAGTTGATAATGCAATCTATTTCTCTCTTTATCAGCGTAAGAACACATACGTACACAGTAGTACACATACGTTTATTGCTGAACATGCCTGAAAATAGATTCATTTTTGAAACAAAGGAGACCTACTTTGTATCGCAGTAGATTATAATATTTTTAAAGCTTTTTCGATAAACATTACGAATAAAAAAGGTTTTAACGTAAACCATTTAAAGGTCGCATTGAAAATCCCTCATTGACGTTAATTCCATCGACCACCATGACATGCAACCTTTACGGTGAAACAAAGAGTTTCAACCTATTTGGTTCGCTCAGAATGTTATTTCGGAGCGAACCGAAAAGGTCTGACGTTCTTATTTTGAATGAAGCTAGTATGTGTACACATTATATTTTTTGTGATAATCTTTTGTGCAATTTATTAAGTTTAATTTCTGCGTTATTACAAGTACATCAAGTTAATGTGCAGTACATGGTATAATAAAATAAATTTGACCACCATTCATAGTGTAATTGTAAAATTGCCAGGAGGTGGACTGCCACTAAGTGCACAGCCGGCATGTCTGTCCAATAAATTACAGTAAACACAGCCCCCTCTGTTTGCTGACTATACATTATCTACGCATTCAAAAACGCAATGAACAGCTAACATAATGGAATACTCGAGGAGATCCCTGTATTTTCAGTTACAGGGCAATGCCCTTTCTATTCTAATGTACCTACTTCGCGCAAGCTTTGAATTTCACATGAAGTTTTATTGAAGTCTGGAGCAGGTTAGAGCCCTAATAAATTTACTTTTAATCAGAATAATCAATTTATTCTTTAAAAGTTTTACATGTCTCTCTTTTAATATTGA
This sequence comes from Eupithecia exiguata, assembly GCA_947086465.1. Lineage (NCBI taxonomy): Eukaryota > Metazoa > Arthropoda > Insecta > Lepidoptera > Geometridae > Eupithecia > Eupithecia exiguata. The sequence continues at coordinate 9,048,256 of OX352240.1, read as the reverse complement.
AGTTGGTATGTATGTATATTATAATATAGGAGCTCGATTTTTTTATTGTCTGCAAAATGATAATCAATCGCAATACAATTAACAAAAATTAACTATTATCTTCTTGTCACAGTTGTCACTAACACTAATATTATAAAAGCGAAAGTTTGGATGTTTTGATGTTTGTTACCTTTTCACGCCAAAACTACTGAATGAATTGCGCTGAATTTTGCATAATGGAAGTTCTAGGCATGGAATAAAATATAGGCTACTTTTTATCCTATAAATCCAGTCCCATGGGATATAAATAAGCTTAAACAACGCGTGCGAAGACGCAAGCAGAAACTAGTTTATTGTAAATACAATTTTAAGTAATACGTAGCTACTGGTCTATTAGAGATACTTTCTTTCCTTCAATAAATAAAAAGTTAACAATTTATTACTTTGTCTCGAATCCTAGCGTGTGTTTATAAAATTATATTACCTTATAAGTATGGTTTTCTCTCTAATGTCAATGTTCTCGCATAAAAGCGAAATAAGCTTTCAAGCTCCAAGTTATGCAGTGCATTAAGCTTAAGTGAATCTCAGACTTCAGTTCCGACTTCGAGGCACTTGCGATAATTACCGTGAAACGACCCTTTCAGTAGATACCTCTCCGTTTTTAGGGTTCCATACCTCAAAAGGAAAAAAGGAACGCTTATAGGATCACTTTGTTGTCCGTCTGTCAACCCTCTTTTCTCAGGAACCCGTGGAGATATAATTTCAACACAACATCTCCACGGTTACGGACCTGAGTCCGTAACCTCTTGGAACCGTGTAAGTAAAACTTCTAAGTTCACGCTATTAAAAGTTACAGTTGTTAAAGTCCATTTTTTTTAATTTCCTCTGGAATCACATACACACAAAACCTATAGGGTTCTTCCAGTTAACCTAGAATTATAAGATTTGGAAAGAAGCAAGGTCTTATAGCACAATTTAAGGGGAAAATCCGAAAACAATAAATTTGTAATTTATTCACAAAAAAAATTGAGTATCGCCATGGACCAAAAACCTACAGGGCACTACTTTCCGTTGACCTAGAACCACAATATTTGACAAGAAACAAGGTCTTACAATTATACGGAACCCTCGGTGCGCGAGTCTGACTCGCACTTGGCGTTTTATTTTTTCTGTTTTCGTGTCTTTTCTGTCTGTCTCTAGTCTAGACTGAACTGTCAAACTGTCTGAGTCAAGTTCCAGTGAAAATATTGCTGAGCTACGAAAAATAGTCTGGATTCGAGAGCTTTCTAATTATTTTTAATTCTTAAGGTATTTTCTTTCGGCTCAATAATAAACACTGATACTAACTCAAAACAAGCTAAAAGTAAGGTAATGGGAGCTTTAAATATTTGAAGATGAAAATAACGTATGGCGCATTTATTTATTTATTTATGTATAACCCATGTTTCAATAGTTCAATAGTTCAATAGTTCTTTATTGATAACGAAAGATGTTACATGTCTGTTTTAGGGCACATTCGTTAGGTAGTGCTTAGAACATATTAAAACCCTTATTCGTAATGATCTGCTAACTTAAAACAGCAAGCAGTGTCTTTTCTCACTAACTTATGTCAATAGAAGAAGACAAAGTGAGAATTAGCAATGTACCAGTTAACTAGCAAGTTAGCAGACTATGTTTAAGTTAAACACTAAACAAATTTACCTAGTAACTACAAAGTACGAGTCATCTACGAAAACTCGCTTCGAAATGAGCTCTACGTAAAGGGAACCATTAATCCTACTATCAAAAGGTCTGGAAGTCTTCTATGCGTATACTGAATGCGGGAGGAGGAAGGAAATAAGATAGCACCAGCAGCTTTCGTAGGTTGCAAAAAATAAATGCGCACTCGAAGACGTACAAGACATATTTTGAAATAATATGATTTAACTCGAGTTATTAGACATTATTTTGCAATAATGTAAACAGGTGCTCACGGGCTGATCAGCAAGCTCTCACTGCAAGGCATAGGGCTCCTTTCTATCACGTCATTCTGTCCGGTCCTCTGCCATCATCATCCATATCTCTGTACCTAAAAGTCAAACGATTTGATTTTCGAGTTCTCCAATACTAAGGGACTGAGGGTAGATCGGTATGTCTGCTAATAAAAACCAACTCGCAATGACTAGTTATTTCGTGGTCATGGCGCATGAAACTATGCTGAAATATTGAAAAACTCAGAAATCTAATCATGGTAGGTAAACATCCTGTGTCATATGACTTTTATGGTAATAACCTCATGGTTATTAACAAAAGGTTTCTGTTCCTACACAGTATTATCACAGTATTATTGTCATGTGTATCAACTTTGCTCATAAATGACTTTCAGTATTTCAGTATTTTATTTATTGCATTCATACAGTCATCAGGTCTTAGTAGTTAGGTTAGGTTCATAAAATGTTCACAGTATGTACCCATTTAGTTGTGTTGCAATGGAAGACAGGCCAGGTTTCATGCCTTTCTACTTATGATTTATTTACTTATTATTAATGCATTCAATACCTATTACAAAAATTACGAGTCGCTAAATTGATAATTGAAGAAATCGCCAAGTTCGTAAAAACATTTTTTTATGAGTATCGCTTTTAGTTTGGATTCAAACATGTCATTTTTTTCTATACATTTTATGTTTTCTGGTAAAGTGTTGTAAATTTTTACCGTCATTCATTTACTTTATTCTTCATCCCTCGGCACGGTACGATTGACACCTTGGATTGGGTTTGTCGGATTATTGGCCGCCGCTAACAATTTCCCTGGGAAGGAGAAATTATTAGCGGTGGGAACCGGGGTGCACCGGCCCGCCACCTGCTACCGTTCCCCAAGGACGAATCCCCAAGGACAGGTGCAGTACGAGCTCACGAGGAGGCTATCCGACCACGACACCCCAAAAAAAATAGGCCTATCATGGCCGTAGTGATAAGAAAGCCACCAAAAGCAAATAAAAAAAAATACTTTATTCTTATTGCTAGCATACATAAATTAAACGTCTCTTCATTGTTCCAGGCCAGCACAGGAGCGGAGCCGCAGGTGGCGGTTCTCTGCGAGTCCGGCGGCACCTACCACCCGCAGTACATGTCTGCTGCGGGACGGTGGACGCCCGACCTCACCACCAAGTCGCACACCTGCCTGAAGGACAAGATGGAGATACTTGACTACTGCAAAAAGGTAGGCAATAAAAATTTGCATGAAGGTTCTAGGTGGCTCAAACAACGAAAGAGGTCCTGTATTTTGATGGCTGCGAAAAGGTCAATGCTCTGTCAGTCTGGTGACACCTACCTACGTATTAAATGCCTGCCGCGGGACGGTGGACGCCCGACTTCACCACCAAGTTGACTACTGTAAAAACTTAGGCAATAAAAATTGCCAAGGACCTTCTAGGGGCCTTAAACAACGACAGAGGTCATGTCATTTGAGCAAAAAGTTCAATACCCTGTCAGTCTGGCGGCACTTACCTAAGAACACGTCTGCCACGGGACGGTGGACGCCCAACCTGACCACCAAGTTGCACACCTGCCTGAAGGTCAAAAAAGAGACACTTGACTACTGTAAAGGTAAGCATAATTAAAATTATCTTCCAAGAAGGTTCTAAGTGACTCAAACAACGAAAGAGGTCCTGTCTCAAGGACATGATAATGAGACTTGAAACTACTTAAAACAATGAAGATCTGTGGCAGAAACATTCTTACTAGCCTTCTGGCATTTTGGATGAGACAAGGTGCTATACACTTACCATTGTATGCCTATTTGTAGAGATAGCTGCGATCAACTACGAATCTCTCAAGCTTTGAAAGTTTTTCATCAGCCCGTATGCATCAACTGCTGAACATAGACCTTCTCTCGTCTCAAGTCTTTGGAGCTTCAAAAGTTGGCGTAAGACGTTTATGCTAGAGGCAGAACTTAGTTACAGTAACGTCTCAGTTCCGTTAGATGTAATATTGTTAACATTTTTGCAAATCATCTGCAAATGCTTCGCATTAGATACAAATGCAATAAAGCAATATTAAACTGAATTGACTGATCTGCGTAGTCTGTCCCAGTTCCTATTTTCCACATACATGAACAAAACACACATATAGTTAGATATCCTGTGACAAAGCTAACCCTATTTTCCGTACTCATCGAGCCACTCGCTCAAACACTCACAAACAGCTTCCATCTGTCGAGCTCATTCCTATTGCCTGGCTAGGCGTAATTTGAGCACAAATTGAGTAGACATAGCAATTACTGTTCTGTTCAATGATGTGCCTACTCGTAAGTGAGCATTGGAGTATTGGGTTACTTATTGAAGGTAATATTGGGTTTGGAGAGGAGAGGACCTGCAGAAAATATCTATAGTCACAGACAGGATACTATGGTTGTAAAGAACTTGCTAGGTACCTACTACACGTAAGCTCCTAACACAGGATGAAAAAAAGCTTTAAAATTTTGCCAAATATTTTCATAAGAAATTGAATAAGTTCCCAAAAAATTTTGGGATTTTTCATACAATTTTCGCGCTCATAGGTTCTTTAACCGACTCCAAAAAAGGAGGTGGTTCTATATTCAGCTGTATGTTTATTTAATTATTTAAATAGGTACCTTACGTTCGTCGATTACTCCATCAATTGTAGATCAGTGAAAATATTATAAAATCTGAATTCGTTTTTTACTTTTATCAAAACAATCATTTTTTTTTCCTATTCGATTTCAGAATGCAGACAATAAAACGCGTGAATGCACTCACGAATGTACGTAAATAGTCCTAAAGATCCTAGCCTTCTTAAGAAAGACGACTTGAGTTTAAATCATATTACTAGGGTAAACAATTTAACTAGAGAGCCCATGGTTAATGCCCCAAGGAGAATCTGCTGTTCCCCCAACGCGGTACTGCGTCATACAATATTGAATTTTGCTTCAAATTACAGCGCAAATTGAGCGTTTAATTACATAGAACAGTGTAGCTAACCGTATTTTAGGTCCGTTGTGAACTCTCATATGATTAGAGGAGGGTTCGGGCAGTGGATACAATGGGTGAACCTTTTCAGCATCTCGAAGGCTCATAATAAAGTCATAATCCGGGGAGCTTTAACTTTGATACTTTATGTAATTTCAGATGCTGCTTATACATGTTATACATGTTATACATGCTTAGTTTATGTAGAACTCTGGTTTTGTATTAGCTTAATAAAACATGAATTTGTTATGATTTTGAGTCTAAACAATAGTAGTTGGAAGCAATTTCTTATTTAAAAAAAGTCTCACGTGTAAACGTTTTCTAAATTAACAAAATACGTTTAAGGTTACGCTCTTTTTGACAAAGCTATACCTTTATAATGCTACAACTTAATTTTCATATTTTAGGTACTTATGTAAGTACTCGTAACATATCATATTGGGTTTTTCTCGTGACTAGAATGCAGTATTATTTTCCATTGCTAACTAAGCCGCTTTGCATGTAATCCTATTAAACATCGATATTGCTATTCTTGTTCAGAAATAGAACATAATAGCTTTACCCTTTTCTATTCCATTTTTCCAATTCTAATATGATTTTTTCTTGAGTCGTAGGCAGGTATTTATTAGGGATCAAACAAAAGTCTACATAGCAAGGTATGTAAAGCGGGTTAAATTATCTAGCTAGAAGATAGGTAATCGATATTTCAACTTCTTTCATAATGGCGCTGCTTTACTCGATGTATAGTAACAGTGAACAAAAAAAGTCGCAGAAACAAGGATTTGAAGTATTGATTTATAGATAAAAGGAAGGAGCCCAACGCGCTGGTCTGACGATCCGCACCACACTCGACATCAAAATGTCAGAAGCGATACATGTCGCTGAAAGCCGGAGCAGATGGCGCGACATCGTTCGGAAGAAGCTGCTTCCGTGATGGGTCACGACCCCCAGAGGGGAAACGACGCAAGGAGGAGGAGGAAATAGATAAATAATTGCCGATGAACTTTATTTCGATTTTATAAATACGACGTATAGTTTTTAGTAGTCTCATAGGTCCCATTTATAAGTGACTTTTAATGGTACTACGAGGGACTTGAACGTAAAGCTTTCTTTATTTGACACTGTTTACAAAGTTATATCTTTGTAGTGTTTCATCAAAATCTGCTATCACCTTTTTTCCAGTGAATTACGAGCGTAATCGACAACTTAAGGAGACCTCATTTTAAATCAAACTTTTCTTGGCATATTCCATGGATATGCTAAAACATTGAAGCTGAAAGTAGTGCACGGAGTAACACCCAATGTTTCTTCCAGGTTTTTCCCAGCCATGACATCACGAACATCGTGGAAGCCTCTCACTACGTGAAGGTCAGCAACTGGTGCAAGCTCGGCTCCAGCAACGCGGCCAAGTGCAAGGTGACTCGATGGGTGAAGCCGTTCCGTTGTCTTGGTACGTATCTGACTGGATTGTTGTGATTGAAATGTGGCAAATTGATGACTAAGATTCCCCCACTAGACAAGGCAAATGACCAATTCGGTTTTAAAGTAATTATGTATATGAAAAATATTTTACTCAGTAAAAGAAGTTAGGTACTATCCGTGTTATGGAATGGGTGTTCCTATCCCCTCCAAATGCACTACAATGACGTATTTGGCAGAAGGTCCATTTCAATCGGATGCGCTCCTGGTCCCCGAAAGCTGCCTCTTCGACCACATCCACAACCAGAGCCGCTGCTGGCAGTTCGCCCGTTGGAACGCTACTGCTGGGCGCGCTTGCAACAACAGGGGACTCAGGCTCAGGACCTTTGCGATGCTGCTGCCTTGTGGAATCAGCCTCTTCTCTGGAGTCGAGTTTGTCTGCTGCCCTAAACATTTCAAGGGTGAGATCTTCAACTGATTTGTTTAGAATTATAAAGTGCTTAAGTGCTTATATTATGTTCTATCGTTCAGGAGTTTGGTTCTGACTGAACCAATATAGAACAGGGAGATTTGATGAACAGCGCAAAAAAAGACCATCATGGATATGAAATCCAATAACCAAATTATTGCCACCGTAATATTCCAACAGAGATTTCTTTATACACCGAAAAGTATGGATAAGTTTTATTAACATGAGCGGGATTTTTATAGATGTTATTTGTTTGACTTTCAGAAAACGTAAAGATGCACAAGCCTATGGACGTCGGAGTGCCTGTTAGCCCCGGTGCTGAAGAGATGCTGGCGGCCTCTGCTGCGATGGACGAGCGAGACGATGACTTGCTTGATGACGATGATGCACTCGATGAGGACGATGATGACTCACTCAACTTGAGCGACGACGATGACGATGATGATACTGACGATGGTGAGTATAGGAGTTATTGAGAAACGAATTTGCGTTAGTCAAAGAATTGTTTGTAGTACCGTTCATTGGAAACCCTCGTGGTCATAGCATTGTTTTAAATGCACAAAGAAAAATATATGTACCACTAAGCATACAATATGCAATAAAATTTCCAGATATGGATGAAGATGAAGATGCCGACTTATCTCGAGATGATGACGCCGAAGACGATGACTACACCGACGGCGACGACAACGCTTGGCCGCGCCCCGAGTCCTCTCCCGCTCCTTCCACCACCACTACTTCTACCACGACCACCACCACTACTGCTGCGGTAAGATCTTTAGATTGTTCGACAACGCTTGGCCGTGCCCCGAGTCCTCTTTTTTTATAGTCAGTAGACCTTCGTTTGATCACAATCTCACCTGATCTGAAGATGTGGCTCATCCGCTCCGTCCACCACCACCAACCACTACTGCTGCGGTAAGTTGGTTGTAATAAAATCATCTTACATCATTTGGCATTTGGTCTAGACAACCCTAGCTATAGCTCTTCGCATAAGGTCATCATCTCCCTAGGAATGTCCCTGGTAACCACGTTATCTAGTGGTAAACGCGCCAAAGACACCTTCGATGGCAACAACAACGCCTGGCGTCGGTTCTTTGGTTTGGTTTTCTTAATCTCTATTTTACTACTACCACTACAGCTGCGCTTTCTTTTAATAACGTCATCAAGGTCCGTATAAGGAAAATGACAAAATGTTATTCACGACTCGGCTTGGTCGTCCGTTGTTAAATTAAACAAAATATATGACAAAACTTTAAAATCATCATGGTTAATAACACTAAAGTCACCGAAGAACCGACGAAACGAAGAAGAAGAAGACGTGATGTACCAACCAGGCCGCCGTCAGTGTTGTGTATCGTGCGTGATTGATCGAGTTGCTTTTGATAATGAAACTGGCGGTACCTAGTGGTAACGTTTGCAACAAAAGGCAAAAAATGAGGGTAGATACCAATCTACTATCATTCTTTGCCTTTTGCAAATGAGTTTTTATTTTTATTGGCAGACATTGGTATGTCTGCCAATAAAAACTCACTCGCAGTGACATTATTAGTTAGTTATTCTGTGATCATGGCGCATGAAATTGTGCCAACATATTGGAAAGCTCAAAACCTAAATAATGTTAAATATCTTGTTGTTGACTTGATGTAAGTGACATATGACGTATTTAATTACTACAAATGACGTATTTAATTACTCAGTCCTATGGATGGATTAAAGTGCGGTCTATCGCAACCGCAGGCCACATCTTTAGTTATCCTTCTGTCAATCTCTTGGCAATAACCAATAGACTCCTTTTCATGAGACATCTTTGATTGCAGTCATCAACGGCTACCTCTGATCCTTACTTCTCTCACTTCGACCCTCGCACCGAACATCAGAGCTACAAGGACGCTCAGCAACGACTTGAGGAGACTCATCGTGAAAAGGTAGGTAACATTTCTTGTGGTCAATTCCGTTTGACAGACGTTATAGATAGAGGACGGTAAACCTTCAAGGACTTTGTGCTTTGAGAACCACCGCTCCTTATCATTATTTCTCTCCTTTTTGAATTTAGATTGAAATTGTAAAATTTACTACTAAACTTGCAGCTCCATTGAGGAATAGAAAACATTTTTCTTTTGAGAAAGCGAATCCGACAAACGTTGTCTTGAGCAAAAATCCAAAAGCGAAAAACACAGCTTTTTGCGATCGTCCCAATTACCGGATTATTTTTGTTTCCTTCGCAATACTGCCAGTTTTTTGAACGTTGATTACGTGACGAATGATTTGACTACAGCTTGGCTATAGAAAGATTATTTGTGTCGGTCGGGGAACCCGTGATATCGGGTATCACGGGTTCACCAACCCGACACGAATCTACCGAGACGTCCGACTTTTTCGAACATTAATACTTAGATGATGTGATATTTTTTTATTTCGTACCAGATTACCAAGGTGATGAAGGACTGGTCTGAGTTGGAAGACCGCTACCAGCAAATGATGACCAGTGACCCTGCCGCCGCTCAGACCTTCCGCCAACGTATGACCGCTAAGTTCCAGTCAAATGTGCAGGTGCGTTCTCTTATCTAAAAACAATCGAGAGACAAACATCTAGACTATATACATAAAACACAACAGTTATCATCTCTTGGTGGCGAAAAACAACAACTTTATTTTTCATATATATGTGTGATTCAGTCATTTTCGTAGCTCACTGGTTGTATTTTGAATACGCGCAAAATAAGAACCAAGAAGCGCCGAAAATTATACGCGTGAATCACTAACCGTGTGTTATAGATAGATTTACTAACAGTAAAACGAATTGTTATTATAAAACGCTCAATCACGAAACCGCCGAGAGAAATTTGAAGGCAACACAAACCCATTTGTTTTACTAACATTAAATTTTCTATCTTCTAGACTCTCGAGGAAGAAGGCGTAGCAGAACGCCGTCGACTGGCTGCCTTACACCAGCAGAGAGTGCTCGCCCACTTGGCCCAGCGTCGCCGCACGGCGCTCTCCTGCTACACGCGCTCGCTGCGAGACACCCCTCCCAATGTGAGTGATTGTAGTCGACTGACAACTTTACGCAAGCAAAGAAACTATGGGAAAAGTTCGATTCATTTCTAATACCCATATCTTAGTTTAAACTTCAAGCGAAACATGAACAATGCGTATAATTATAAAGTTTTTTGTAACATATTCGTTCCCCGTGTTCGATCTAAGTAAATGATGGTAATTGTACAAAACCTTGGATTGTATTCCTGTAGCTATACCGGTTAACGTAAGGTTGGTTACCCTAGCAACCCGTCCTCAAATATCCATTCCGTTTGTTCTGATTCCAGGCCCATCGCGTCCAGAAATGCCTTCAGCGTCTAGTCCGAGCTTTAGCCGCCGAGCGTACCGGCGCGCTGGCTGCCTGGCGCCGCGCCGCCGCCAACGGGAAGGAGGCCGCCGCTGCCGAGAGGACCAGTGCTGCTGATAGACTGCAGGTAAGGACTGCCGCAATAATAGGTTGGTAGAATGCAGGTGATAAAGAGCAAGGACAGTTCATCGCATCCAGAAATATTTGCAGCGTTTTATCTGAGGAGACAAGAACTGCTGATAGACTGAAAGTAATGACTGTCTCAATAATAAGCTGATAGACTGCAAGTGATTATAGCAAGGACAGTTCATCGCATCCAGATAGATTTGCATCTGAGGAGACTAGAACAGCGGATAGACTGAAGGTTAGGACTGTCGCAATAATAGGCTGGTAGACTGTAGGTGATAAGAGCAAGGACAGTTCATCGCATCCAGAAATATTTGCAGCGTTTTATTTGAGGATACTAGAACTGCTGATAGACTGCAGGTACGGACTGTTGCAAAAATAGGCTGGTAGACACAGGTGATAAGAGCAAACACAGTTCATCACGTCCAGAAATATTTGCAGCGTCTGATCTGAGGAGACTAGAGCTGCTCATGGACTGTACGTAGGTAAGGGCTTTTTAACAGTTTATCGCCTCCAGAAATACCTTTAGTGTCTAATTAGTTATTGACGCCAGTGACGCTGATAGATTGCAGGTTACTATGACTGTCACAAAGACATTTGAACAGAAATGACTGTTAAGATATCCTAGCCTGATATTGATAATTTCCCATTATTGGTGCCAGGATGCTGACCGCGCGCTTCAACGTGCTCTGACCGCCTTACGCCGTCGTCCCCACCTCTACGCCAGCATTGGAACTGCCATCGAGGACTACGTTCAAGTAAGTTTCTTAAAAACTAGACACCAGGAAGTTCCCAAAACCTTGTGAAAAAAAAGTTATTTTTTTGTTTGAATTAAATTATTTCCCGTACAATTCAACTCAACAAAAACAGAACTCAGGAGCAAGTTTTCTATTTCCAGTCAATGCAATCCAAAGACGACATGGCAGTATCCCTGATGTCAATGACCCCTGAGGCTGAGGAACTGCTACTGGACCGTATAGAGGCTGAGGTTCAGCGCGAGCAAGCCGCCAGAGACCAGCTCAACGCTAAACGGGACCAGAGGGCCAAGCAGAGGCAGGAGATACAGGCTGAACGCGTCAAGGTGAGTCAAAGACGACCATGGTGTAACTCTGATGTCTAAAAAAATACAAATAAAATTAAGAAAGCATTTATTGCCTAAAAAACTCTTAGCCTAAACAGAAATTATACATAAAAAAAATATAAAAAATAGGCAAAGGGAGTAAATTCAGCTTTGTACTCCAAAAATACTCCAACGTGATGATGACCCATTGTTTTGTGAACCAGACCTCAAACGGCGTGAAAGAGAGCGAGGAAGCGGACGACGAAGCAAGCGAGGCGACGGACAGTGACGTCACGGCTCCCCCCGCGACTGTTTCTCCCCCCACTAGTGCCTCCCCCTCGCCTCCTGCCTCCGCGTCCACTCACGACAGCACCACGCGTGTGCAGGACACTACCACTACTGTAAGTATCACCACTATTGACACCACTATTAACAAGGAATCTTTTGCCATGGTGTGAAAGAGAGCGACGACGCCAGCAAGGCGATGAACAGTGACGTCACAGTTCTTGACAACACACACACACAATAGCACGACGCAACACTTCTGTAAGGACCGTTATTGTTAAGACACAGTCGAGCTTGGTGGAGCTCCTACCTACCACACCACCATAGCCCGGCAAAGCGATAATGAATGCGTGGAAGCTGACGAAGAACTGACTGCCGTTGGAGTAAATGTGTTTTTGATTGCAAACCGCGATTCGGCCTTATTTTCCTACGTCGCTGACAGTCGACAGTGTTCGTGAGTAGAAACCGCGTTTCAACGAATGGTGAATAGAGCTCCATAAGCCGGGTACAGACCAAAGGAGCAAGAGCGAGCGAAGGCTAACGAACGAACACAAAAGTACAAGTGTGGACGTCATTGCGAAAGCAAGCGAGTCCAAACAAGGGCCTTCGTTCGTTTCCGGCCGTGCTCCGGCGGCTGTCGCTACATCAAAGCAATATATAAACGAACGTACCGATTGTCAAATCCCAATCGTTTGCATTCGCTCGCTCTCGCTCGCTTGGTCTGTACCCGGCATTATGGCCAGATCGGCCACTTTGTTGCCTGGTTGGATTGTGAAAGACTACAGACAGATGTTGGATACGGCAAGGGCTCATTAGTTAATGAACGCCATAGAGGCTCATTCGGGGACGTCTACTCAGAAGTAAACTAGTACAAGTTGATGATAATGAAAGTTACGGTGTTTGTGACAAAGTGAAAGAGCAACAACTAAAATATGGTTTGTTTCAGGAAATGGTCACGAGCACGGTAACCGAGGCGCCCGAGAGTGAGACGCAAGAGACCATGGAGGTCAGCGAGTCCACCAGCCGACGTTCCACCGGAGAGGTAAAGCTAAGATATTAAATAGTGATATTGCTCATCCGTCTGTTCCAATCAAAAAATATCAGCCATTTTGCGAAACTGGTTGCAATAGACTAATGGGCTACTTGATATAAAGTCGCAAATTAAAATATGATTTGATTCGTGTAACCGAGGTAAATCTCCCCAGGTTTACCTGCAAACTGAGGGCGAAGGCCTACGGGCGGCGTTGGAGCACGCTGAGGAACGCGCGCCGCCACCACCTGCACACGCCATGAAGCACGAGCTACAGCACTCGCAGCCTGTAAGTTAAATTAAGAGCTCAAGAGTTTCAGCAAAGTCCATTGCAGGGTCAAACAGAACAGTCTGCAAGGATCTTTGCATTCCTTGTTCTTGTTGTCGCCGTTTATGTTACTGTTAAATACGACAGGTATTGAAAATACATTTTTTTTCCAGGGTTTCACAGTCCGCAGCGCTCCCGGCGGCCCGTCCGGCGGGGCCGGAGCCCTGTACCCCGCTCTGTGCGTGGGTGGCGCTGCGCTGGCGGCCGCTGCCTGTGTTGCGCTCGCTGTTGCGCGTCGCCGTGACCGCGCCCCTGCTGCTCAGGGTTTCGTACAGGTACTGTACATTTTACATATGTTTTACTCGGGAGAACCACCCGCCCGCCAAACCACGTGACTATCATTTTCTGCAGCCCGACTTCTTCACCCACTGCTGGTTATAAGCCTCCAAACTCTAGTACAGGTCGCGTCACGGTTTAATAGCGCTGAGTTTGAATGCGCAGAAGTCGAGTTTATTTATTTATTTATTTATTTACAAAAGGGCATCCTACGAGAAAATCACATGAAGACTAAATATTACACTACAAAATCTTATAATCTATGTGTTTTCACCTAAGGGACGCCGCAGCGTGCACAATATTTTTACTCAACTTAACAACTTATCATATAAAACACAAACAGTAAATGTACCTAAGTGAGATCTGAGACATAACTTTACTTTAACTAAAACATAATGACAAGAATTACCATTCATAAATAAATGGGTCAAGTTTGAGTTTTGTTATTTGGCACGAATTAACAACCTGCGCAGAACCCCCATCCACTTGCGCCGAGCCCTGTTAAACCGTGACGAGAACCTTACGGTCCTGCACTAGCCTGGCGCTTACAGGAGCGCCTGGCGTCCGGGGCGTGATGTGTACAAATAAAAATCAGCTTATTTCAATTGTGTTTTACTGTTAAATAAAAAAATGCGTGATTCCTTTATTCCCACGGGACCGTACGTCACTGAAACGGTTTTAAGGCTGTTGTTAAAATTTCTAAGTCAAACTGTCTGCGTGCTTCAGGTGGAGCAAACCGGAGCCGTGGCCCCGACTCCCGAAGAGCGGCACGTGGCCAACATGCAGATCAACGGCTACGAGAATCCCACCTACAAGTACTTCGAGGTCAAGGAGTAGGTCCACCCTTCAGCCAGTACCGGGGGAGTAGGGAACTTTCAGGTTTTAAGGCAGAGATTTTTTTGGCAAAGGTCAATGGAAAAAGAAATTGGTTTTGTTAAAGGTCATTTCTAAAGGAAAATTTCTCGAATTCCTGTATGATGTATCTTGTACCGAAATGGAAATTTCTTTTTCTGTATGGACGAAGCATTTGGAAAGTCAAAATCATACATGTATTGAGGTATTGTGAAAAGAATGAATGAAAAATCTTGAAAAGTTCTCTGTTCGCATCCGGTACAGTGTTTATTCGTCTCACCAGAATAAAACCGACGCCCGTAGAAACGGGGGGTATGTATTGATTGTAAAATTATTCGGCCATTTTTTTCGTCCTTTCCTCGCGTACGCTTTTCAATTAAACTTTCACAGGTTTTTACTACGGTAGACGTAGAGTTGAGAATACTAATAGAAACGGCAACTTGGTCTCATGATTATGTCCTCCAAGCCGAATTTGCAGCGCCGACCACGGCGGCCAGTCTCAATGGAGACTAGTCAGGCGCGCAGGACATATTATAGTGCACAAGTGTGTGCGGTCACCTACCTTCCATCCAAAGTTGGGTAAAGCACTTTTGTCTCCTAAATTGTGACAAAAACTGCTTAGTACTGTGGGATAGGACGAATATCAAAATTCTTAATGACGTGTGCTAGGTGCCCTAAGGACAGGGTGTTTTGTACCCTAGTGTCTTCGTAATTATTTATGGAATGAATGTGTGTGGAACTTTTGTCGGACATTCTGGTGGGACAGTGTTTATAACAATATATTCATTTATAAAGCTTGTGTGATTAGTGCAACATAATTTTTGCGTTTATTCGCATTCAGTCAAATATTTATAAGATTGTTTTGTTATTTTTTGCACCAAAATAATTTATTACTTATTATTTGTTAAGGTTAGGTCTAAGTTTCGTCTAGTACCCTAGGATTCATAAGTGTCACTGTAGTAGTTTAGTTAAGTTCTTCTAGGCCGCTGTTCGAGCGATAGCATTGGATGATATTCTGTATTAGTATTGCGAGCATAGAATTTTCAATCGATTCTTGACTTCTCAGTATACATTCCACGCAAAAAAGATCTCGAAGAAGATGCTGGATCAAATATTTGATCCTTTGCGCAGTCGATCGTGGAATCTATGTTTGGAGTGCCGCTTTCGTGGGTAGGCATATTCTGTCTGATCTCAGGTTAAGTTAGTTCTGTAGCTATAATTCCTTCGGTTGAGTGCTATCGTTCGACAGGGGCTCAAACGTCCATAGTACGCTGTGTATATAGGCTCCGCGTACAAACTTTTTGACCCTAAATTACTCTTTATAACCCGCTTTCATTTACTTTTCTAATGTAGGTAGATCATAAACGTGAATTTTATGTAATAAAATGCGGAAATATATTTTAATAATTAATGTGTACTTAGCTATGGGACGGCAAAGCCGGCGCGGGCGAACCTCCCTTTTATCCCGTTCTATTCTACAAGGAGCTTACACTATTCTGGTATTTTTGTAACTCTATGATTTGGTCCTGACGCTTTGTGCCACCTCGTTCGCCCGCGGGACAACAGCATCCCGAGTTCGCGCCAAGTACTCATCGTGTGCTCTCTACCACCCACAGTCAAACCCAGGCAACAACATAACAGAGCACTGAAGATGAAAGTCATAGAGTGTACAGTATCTAGTCAAAGATGCGGTTGTGTCACGCACTTTGGGTACTCGGTTGAGAAGCAAATTAATGCTTAGTAAGTGTACGTATGGTTAATATAAGTAGATGTACAAAAGTAATACATTATATAGATGTTTTAGCGTCAAATACATAGTTATAAAGCAAAATATAATTATATATCGCATTCGTCCGTATAACGTAAGGGCTTGCGCTCATGTCTACTCCCACGTACGTACCACTCTTAATGTTACGTAGTAAGATGTAATTCTGCCTCAGTATTATACATTTAAGCTTATTTATTACATAAGCTAATTTATATACACTATAAATGTTTGTTTACGGGTGCGATGGCGTTATTACAATTGAAGTCATATCAAAATACGCCACGGCGCAATCTGGACGTTTTTGTTACGGCATTTTGGAAGATGCGGTCGGTTGTTATTTAACTTCCTATTCGTGACGTATACTTGTCGTGTTGTAACAAAAAGGTAAAGGTAGGCGCCCGCCCGTGGCTTCGTACGACGTTCGTAAGTTACTCACTGTATAACGTAATTTTAATCCGTCATGTAAACTGCTATTTGAAACCGAACTATATTGTATTATTTTAACAATTTTTGCTCAAAAGCAGCTGTCTTGTCGGTGTAGACTCTCTTTCTAAATGTTCGTCTGTTTGTCAACGGTATCGGTGTTGTAGTATCCAGGTTTATGTACCCTTCCCACTTTCACTTAATATTAACTACATAATAATAAATGGTTTGATTTGTGTTACTGTGCTGCATTTTATTGTGCGTTCGAAGTTCAAATTGAATCAATAAATAGAAACTTAAAATTGGTGTTTTTATTGGCGAACACGCTGCAGATCCCGTACCTGTTCTCCCTTACCTGAGCCCTGAATAATAATATTTTATTCTAAAACTTCTGTACTTAATACTTATACAGGGTTATTGGTAAATTTGATATCTGAAATTTGGTATCTGTCTTTGAAATTATATATCTGGGACTTCTCACGACTTAAGCGTCGTATTAGCTCATACCTTCTGTTAATTCAGGGCAGAGCTGTTTTTAAGTTGAGTTTCAAATAAAACTTCTCTAACGAACGATTATTGAATTGCGGGAGGTACCAATTACCAATACCAAAATTAGGAATTAAGACCTGGCGTCTTCACAAACGTGTTTGTGATGATAGGCAGGACCTGCAGTTCATGTTTTGTCACCAATTTACCAATAACCCTGTATAAAGGTCTTAAATCGAAATAAAGTAGGTACAATTTTATCCATTGCGGACATACATTAATTTAATATTTTAACATAGAAATCATTTAGAACGAGACATTTACCATGATTAGATTTTTGAGTTTTCCAAGTTTTTCCGTGATCTTGGCGCATGAAACTGTGCCGATATATTGGATTGGAAAACTCAAAAAAAAAATCTATGTTCTATGTTAATGATAACCATGATAGTTTCAAAAGTTTTATTATATTTTAATAATTAAATGGTATGAAATTATTCTTATGACTTAATTTCTGAATACCTAGAACTTAGAATAGGTCTAGGTTCCTACACAAGCCATTTCCAGCGTTCGCTTTGACGATAGCATCGAGAAGTCATCGTGGCCGTTTATGTTTGTATGAGATTTCCGTTTTCCATTTCCGCGCACGATAGAGGCGCTGGCTGTACGAAATCATTAAAATCTCTATAAAAATATAATAAAGTCGAGGCGGTGATTTTATGCATTTAGTTGTAACGGAACACAGGTCATTTCATTTGCTTAAACTTCACCTATTGGAATCTGCCTACAAAAGACTTCAACGCGCTACGTGCTACGAAGTGCTACGAAATACTGGTAGAAACTACAAACAATACGAATCTGGCTGATCTAGGCGATATTTCTGTGTAATAAATAAGTAGGTACTTCCATAGAGGAAAAACACGCTGCTGTACAGCAGAGGGATGGTGTCATTCAACTATTTTCTCGATTTCGTAGCCAAAAACGAATCGATGTGTGAGTTGACAAGCATATAACTTCAGTGCTTTCACGCGCACTTACACGAATAGGAAATTAAGACAAATTTGGCGTAATTTTCAGCTACTCCGTGTTTGTGTCTTCTATCATTCTAAGCCTTCTTCTTCTACGGGTACTTCATTATTTGATGAAGATGCAAAAATAACTGTAGGCTGGTAATTTATTATGAAAATTACGCCAAATTTGGCGTAATTTTCAGCTACTCCGTGTTTGTGTCTTCTATCATTCTAAGCCTTCTTCTTCTACGGGTACTTCATTATTTGATGAAGATGCAAAAATAACTGTAGGCTGGTAATTTATTATGGATATACTTACAAAAATATTTCAAATAATACCTATATCCCAATTTAGAATCCCAGATACTTTATGTCAACAAAGACATTTATGAATGAAAAATTAACAAAAACGATAAAAAAAACAGAAAACAACAAAGTAACAGCAAGGTTATCACTAAAAGCTAAATCACTAACTTCAACAACGCATAATCACATGTGCGGCGAAAAACTACTTAGTCGTGCTATGAGGCGCTACGAAGTGCTACGCAGATTTTAAGTTTCCCATCCAAATTTACTAACTCCATCTGGCCATAGCTATGTTCACTTTTTGCTTAAATTTGCTTTGTCTGGGTTGTTTTCAGATTTGCTGGCATGTTTGCTGCTAGAAAAATTAAAGGAAACCTCAGGACGGCTAGCAGCTCCATTTGTCCTCACTAGTGAAGCTGCTGGTCTGGTACAAAATATGCACTACAGATGGCACGAAATCAGCATGCCTGTTAGCGACATCTACAAAACTTTTGTTGAACTACGTTGTAACAATTTATGCTACCAATCTACAATGTACGATGAGTATGGGAGGTAGAGCGACCAAAGTTAACCCTACACGTCTCAATGTGATTTACATAACTTCGAATAGATGTCGCTACGTGTCAAATCTAAATTAGGAATTTGAAACAGATTGTACTCAATTTCACCGTCATGTCACTATGATTTTGATCAAATAATTAGAAATTATGATTTGACGACTATTTGATTGAAAGCTAGATAATGATTTTGCTAGTTTAGGATAAAAATTTGGTTGGACTATTAAAAGATACCACACTATTTTAGAGTTTAACGATGCAAATTGAGTGGAATATTTTTCGACAACATCAGTACTTACCTAGTTCCTTATATGGAGTGGTGAGAGACGAGAGAGAGAGAGACCTACCGATAATAAATTATGGCGGCTTCGCAAGAGTTTGTTGGGGAGAAAAAGTAGCATAAAGGTAAGTGTTATTCAGAGTCTAGAACCAATATCTAGGTATCAAAACTTTCGCATTTTATAACAAGTACCTAGGAAGTTATCGGTATGAAGTGATTATGTCAAAATAAAATTCTTATATAACCTTGTTGGCATTTATTTATTCTCATACATACGTGGGTATATCAAACGTATGTGTCCTGAATACCAAAGGAATGCTTTTTTATTTAAACGTACATATACGGATTTGTATCCCTTTTTAAATGAATCCAGAAGGATGAACCTACTTTTTGCGATAAATGAAACAAACCAATTCATATTTATTTTACCATAGTATAACTCATTTTCATCTCCTTTAAAGAGACGACCGACCTCTGTGGTGCAGCGGGCGAAAGTCCATCTGCGGCGGGAGGTTGCAAGTTCAATTCTAGCTTCGGGACAAAGGGGCGTATGTTTTCTATGTATAATAATAAAATATCTCTATGTAATGTATTTTAATAAGTAGTAGCCATAAAGCAAACTCTGCATAGCTTGGGGCTAGATGATGTAGTCTACTTATATTTTTTTATAGTTTACTTCGATGGGTACGTTAAGAGACCATAATTATCTAGCTCTAAGGTAACCTTAGAGCTAGATAATTAGTCTCTTCAAAATATAAGGATGAAAATATTTAGTAACAATTCCCCGAAAAAACCTTCTCCGATAAGTTCTAACAAAATGTAGTCCGCGTTGTAGAAGAAAAACGACGCCAACTACAAAATGAAAAAATACCTATCAAAGCAATAACTAGTTTCGTCTCTCCGCGAGACATCATCAGGACACCACAATACTCGACCTTAACACTCGTCGTCGTTTAGAAGAGACTAATTATCTAACTCTAAGGTTGCCTTAGAGCTAGATAATTATGGACTCTTCAAAATATAAGGATGAAAATATTTAGTAACGATTCCGCAAAAAAACCTTCTCCGATAAGTTCTAACAAAATGTAGTCCGCGTTGTAGAAGAAAAACGACGACGAGTGTTAAGGTCGAGTATTGTGGTGTCCTGGATGATGTCTCGTGGAGAGACGAAACTAGTTATTTCTTTGATAGGTATTTTTTCATTTTGTAGTTGGCGTCGTTTTTCTTCTACAACGCGGACTACATTTTGTTAGAACTTATCGGAGAAGGTTTTTTCGCGAAATTGTTACTAAATATTTTCATCCTTATATTTTGCAATGGATTTCCGCAAAGTAACGCCTGAATCCATAATTAGTCTCTTCAAGATATTTATACAGGTTAAGAGTACTAACTAACAATCTTCTTAAAAGTAATTTCATTTAGACGAGGCGTATAAGTAGTAGTAGAAAGAAAATTGACAATGCTCAGGAACTCTTTTCGTTGACTGTACCTAAACCTATGTCATGTAGTTAACTCAATTAACTGGTTTTTACAGAAAATGCACTGGGTATACATAGATTTCAACCGATGAAGTTTAATGAAATTGTTTAGATAGTGACGTCATTTTCAAGCGAATATGATCCGAGACATGTTATCATGGAATATCAGCTACAAGGTTGTTTTCTAAGATTTAAATTGTACATAACTGTAGTAGGTGTCTCTAATGTTATAAGAGTGTATGTATGTAAGTGCTATGTTTTCTTATTGACCGACTTTAACCTTCTACCCAACGGCAACCTTGACACCAATTTGATGGTATTTTTTGTAGACAGTCCTTGATTTCTAGACTTTATGAGTGACCTTAGAAAAAAACGTAAGCTTCTTGTTTAAGGTATGTGCTTAATTGTGTAGTTGATGCTGTTCCATTTCCGGTCAATTACCACCTGGATCTCTTCAAGACGAGTGAATAGGAATCTTCTGGACCTTCGTCGTACATCGTCGTAGGCCAGATCTTTACTTTGTGAGAGAAAGAGTAAGATTGTGGTCAAACGAATTGTCTATAAAAATGATATGTTCTAAGAAATTAAAAGAGTTCCCGAAAAATTTCGATTTCGGCAGGACTCGAACCTGCGCCCCTGTCGCTGAACTTTAGTCTTTGAACAGGTTTGGATAACTGCAATTGTTTTCTCTGTAGGTGGCGATAACGGCGCTAGAGCCGTAAGAGGTCCCAAAGATTTTCGACGAAACTGACTTGGATTTCGTGGCTTAGCTGGTTAGAGTACACCCGTAAGGGTGGGGTGCAGGTTCGAGTCCTGCTGAAATCGAAAATTTTTGGGAAATAATTTAATTTCTTAGAGATTACCCAGAGTGCGAGGGCTTACGCACTTTAATACAAAAACCTTAGGTATGTCTTAGTTCATGTTATTTATTGTAGGTGCAAAGATAACGGAAAGATAAGAGCGAACTATTATTATCGGCGCGTATCGTGTAACATATTTCTCGGACAGACCGTACCAGTCGTTTGTGAGTGTGAAGAACTGTGCCTGTTTACATTTATGTTATCTAATAATTTGCTTTAAAACTCACCTATAAAACTTAACGACCATTTCGACAATATTTTTTTCTGAATTTTGTTAATCAACTATGTTATTCTAAATATAAAACGGTTCGCATTACGAACTTTGCTTAGTTTGGGGCTAGAAGTTGTTTGTTATGAAACTAGTTTCTGCCCGTTGCTTAGAATAGCCTGTAGCCTTCCCTTCCTCGGGATACAATCTATCGGCTTGCAAAATTTTATTTAAATCCGTTCAGTTGTTTAGGCATGAAAAAGTAATAGACAAGAGTTAGATAACTCTTTTTTATAGCAACCACACAAAGACAAAATAAAAATACAATAGAGAGAAATACAGAGAATCGCGGAAATGCAAAGTGCGGCCTCATCGCTATGAGCGATCTCTTCCATGCAACCTTGAAATGGAGTGGACTGTCCGATCCATTTTAAGATTGCTTGGAAGAGATCGCTTATTTCTGTGTTTCCTTTGTTAAGACTGGACTTAGGAAAAAGAACTTCTTTTTCCTACTGTTTTCTGTGTTTGTGTGGTACAAACATTTGTGCCAAGGCGGGAATCGAACCCGCAACCTACAGTGCCGCAGGCGGACCTTCACCCGCCGCGCCAAATCGGTCATCGATATTATAATAATATTAATTATCAAGTTAACAATATTTTCTGAAGAGCTCCGAAACAATATATTCGCGCTCGAACTACTAATTATTTTTACTTCGCTTCTTTATTTTTTTTATAAAACAGAAAAAATAATAATAAAAATAATAAATGGAAGTGCTGCAGCCCCTACGACACAAGTCTAACCACTTAGTGTAGGTGCTGCAACCCTAAACTGGATGCCAAGCCAAAAAAGAGTTCATGTATTTAGTTTATAATTCTTGAAGTGCTTGATTTTAAATAAATTATTATTATTATTATTATTATTATAAATAGTACATTTCAAGAGCTTTCAAATGATGTTTCATCACTGTTGGACTAACTTTGAAAACGTTCCCCAGTCTTCATACAAAAGTGCCCATGGACCTCAGGTAAGTATTTGAACTGCCAACACATTAAAATCCATGTTTCGAAGAACTTTTACTAGCTTACCCAACTATAAACCTAGTACATTATGAGAAATATCGATTAGCATGGACATACATACCTACCTAACCGTAGTTAGTATGTATACCACAAAATAAAGTATGTAATTCACCGTATGTTTCACACTTTTATCACACATGACAAATGTAAATCGTTCGAAAAAACGATTTACAAACGCTATTTGAACCGATCCGATCATTTAAAACCTGTCATCTAATTAGTCAGCAACAGAAACGGCAAGCATTTGCTAAATCAATTTATTTTCCATCCATTAAATCACACACAGCTTCAATACTCCTGCTGGCCACTGTAAGTGGATCTGACGACCTCCTCTCAGTCCCATTGTTCTGGGAACACAGCGAAGGTTCCCAATGATTCGTCGCGGCTCGGGACATAATGGGCGACCATAAAAGTTACCCCATGGTAAGTAAAATACAATGCATAGTGCAGAGGGGCTTCGCCCTTATGGCGATCGGAAGATTATGGGGAAGGTAGGCCATGGTGGCTCGAATCACTTGCTTGATATATTGTTCATAAATTCCCATAAATGTGTCGGTTGACATAACTTCGGGGCGATAATCAATAATTTGGGATAATTTTTCTGCAGGAACTTTTCGTTTAGTCAGACTTGTGTTTCTTATCACGTGTTAATGCTTATAATCAACTTGTTATCGGTCATCTGTAGATATGCGTAATTTAATCTACTTATCGTATTTTAAGGACAGTATAATATGGGGTATAATGATCATGTAATTGAAAAAAATGCTTTAACTTCCAACATCATCAAAAGTTGAACCATTTTCTATCCTATCCTAAAAAAAGAAATGCAAGCTGAAGACAGGGCGCTATGGCGCTCATTAGGCGAGGCCTATGTCCAGCAGTGGACTAATATCGGCTGATGATGATGATGATAATAAAAGACGAAAGTTAGTGGCTTTGTGAGATGTTTGTGCGAAGACGATGCCAAAACTACAGCACGGATTGCGATGAAATTATGCACTCATAACGAATAACGTATACCTGGAATAACAATGCCTACTGTTACTTTTTGTCTCGGAAAAGCGAACGTGAAACCGCAGGTAGAAACTAGTCTTCTGAATTCACAAACATGACTAAAGACCTAAAGACAGACCTCTTCAGTTTTCATAGTATATTTAAGTGTATGTACCTATATCATACAGGGTGGCTATTTGAGATGAGAGTGGATGGCCAAATCCGAAACCATGAGAGTTATATAAAAGTCGAGAGAAGAGTCATGAACTTTTCCGGATTTTCGCACCAACGGATTTGGTTGCGATAAGGATCAATGTTTGCAAAGAAATGCATTATTTAAATTAAAAGGAAACAAGCATTTTAAATAACCTTCTTGAACAAAAAGTTAATGGAACGTAAAATTATAATTATTTAAAGGATTAATGGTGCGTAAAATATAGTAAATATGCAGTTTTTGTTTTCTCATAAATCGAGGTCATGACTCCTTTGACGAATTTTCTCTAACTCTCACGGTTTCACATTTTGCCATCCACTCCCATCTCAAAAAGCCACCCTGTATAGAGTAGTAGTAGCAGTAAATCGTAGATAAACATCGAGTGAGGAATTATAACAAACGGCGACCGGTCAGTTATGCAAGTGACTGTGAAACCAACCGAGAAAGCGGTCTTGGTCCGTCTTAAATTACGGAAAAGACCTTATTTTCCGCTCTCGTTTAGCATTCTTCCATTTACTTAGGAAGCCACTTATGTTCCACATCCCTTTATTTACGGCAACCCCTATCTGAGTGTTGTTTAAGTTCTTGTTAGATACCTACAACATGTCATGTTTATTATAACATTTGTAGGTTATGTTAGTATTATGGTATGTAGTGTAAGTATTATTGTTTTTTTTATATTTTCGAGTGCCACCTTCATTGTTCTCACATGTTCAGTCCATCCCAAGGTTGCCTGGAAGAGATCGCTCATAACGAGACGGCCGCCTTTGTACTTCATCTACTCGTAGCAATACAATACAATACAAAAACACTTTATTGTACCCCAGAAAAAGAACATTACAAAAAGACATTACATGAGGCAAGTACAATGGGCGGCCTTATTGCTTAGAAGCGATCTCTTCCAGGCAACCTTAGACCTTAACCTTAGCATTTATTTCTGTACTGTTTTCTGTGGATGTGTTTACGATAAAGTATTAGGTACCTACCTATCATTTTTAATTTTTTCCGGATGTTGAGGTAAATTCTTCCAACGTGAGAACTTCTGTAGACTCATAATGTAAAAGTTCGAACTCGAATTCACACAAGTGACCAAATGCGATCGCTCCTTTGTAGCCTTTTATTTGACAAGTAAGTTCGATTTTCAAGTATCGAGATGATTTGTGAATTCCCTTACAGAATACCAATTGTACGTCAAAATCTCTCAACTGAGTTCATTTCATTACCACATTTACCACGCTCGTCACCGAGGAGCATTATCGAGTTCGAAATGAGTTTATAGAATGAGCCTGCAGTTCACTTACACAAATTTCGGTATCAACAAAATTACCTGCTGACTAAATTTTTAGGATTTCAGTCCAAAATATCATAAACAAAAAACTTCTGCACGTCTAAATTTGCCATTTTTCTCGCACTTTTATTCATTTGCGAGATATACAATTCCCACGAAACAAAATATTTATACAACTTGATCCAAACAACAAGTAGTAAATAATAATCTTCCAGCAAACCGTATCCAAATTCCACCAGCACAGCAATCTCGTTGTTTTCACCTACTTCAGTTTTTTACAAGAAGCCTTAGGAAATAACAGCTAAGAGCTAAGTAAATTATTAAAACTGAGCCGACTAGAGATGATAGAAACGTCTTGATCTGGCAGCCTTGACCTCGCTTCTTCTTTTTGAAAACACTGTGGGCGGCCCTCCTCGTACAAGCATATTCGTATGATTTTATTACACAATTGCAACGTGGCTTAAATCACTGTATTAAGACTAGTCCTTCACTATTTAGTTTTGACTATTATTGTGTCTTATTCTTACCTGTTGTTTTTAATATTAGCATAATAGAGTTGTCTACGTTTTTGGAGGAAAACCACTTCTTAAGAGTTCCTTGGTATTTGAAGTGTTCTATTAGTTATCTATACTATGATATTATAAAGAGGAAAGATTTTGATGACCTCTGTGGCGCGGTGGGCGAAGGTCCGCCTGCGACGCAGGAGGTTGCGGGTTCGATTCCCGCCTCGGGACCAATGTTTGTACGATCTGCAGATATTTGTTTCGAGTGTTCTGGTCGTTTTCTATGTATAATAAAAAATATCTATCTGAGTATTGTATAGTATTATGTATATCAGTTATCTAGTATCCATAACACAAGCTCTGCTTAGCTTGGGGCTTGATAATGCTGTGTGAATTGTCCAGCATTATTTATTTATTTATTTGTTTGTTAGTTTGTTGGAATTGAATAGGCTCCGAAACTACTGGCCCGATTTAAAAACTTCCTTCACCATTAGAATCGTACATTATTCCTGATGAACATAGGCTCTAAACATACACGCCTTCGCACGAGAAAGAGGTAATTTTTCAGATCGGTTCAGTAGTTTCGGAGCCTATTCAATTCGAACAGACTCTAATATTTCTAAAGAATTCCTAGTTTATTTTTAATTATGTTATGATATTTGGGATTTTTTTTGTGTTTTCTTTCCTGAAAGACCAAAGCTTGTTTAAAACGTTAAAAAGTACTTAAACTCAAATTGAAATTTATACTTGACTTTTTTTACGCTTACACGTCAATCGATGGAAAATTACAATACGTAATTTTCTACTACATCTCCTAAAAGTACGACGGAATTAGTCTTCAAAGTTAAACGCCCATATTAAGAAAGAAAAGGTTTTTTTATTAGCGTAACAGTGACTTTGAAAGGGACTTTATTCTATTATCAGATGAATCCCTTACATTATCAAAGCAAGCAATGCTTGCTCAGGTAGATAGTAACTCTAACAAAGACAGAAGGGCTTACCCTACCTTACATTACCTTTAGTTAGAACCAAACATGCCCTGCTGGTAAAACATTCAATATTGTTTGACATACGAACACATCAATAAACAAGATAAAGTTAAAAACTACAACCCGACTACGTGAAAGTTATAAAAGTTTGAAACATTTACATTGACAAAATAGAATGACGTATCGGTCATATTTGATAGGCATAGAGTTGAAAATTAAAATAGGTCGTAGGTATTGTAGTTTTTCTCTATGGGGCCTGCAGCCTGCGGCTACCTAAACTTTAATACGCGTTTTGAAGGCTTATTCGGGGGCGGAGCCCTAAATCCTATAGCCTATAACCATCGGGGTATTGAGACGAATCAATCGATACATAATTTGTTGAAATCGAACCAGTAGTTTCAGCGCTACGTGGGAACAAAGAAATCGGCCACATACATACAAACATACAAACATAGGGTGCTAACCTCATAACCCTCCCCTGTTGGTAGTCGGGTAAAAAGTTACGAAAGTTTTTACTTTTTAGTTTATTTTCTTAGTATTTAGTGTCCTTCTATTTTATGAAAACGTGTTGTGGTAAGAAGCATCGAATTCAAATTCTACCCGATGTGTTGCGTACCAGACCAACCACATTTTCAATCCTACCTACTTTTGTAAACGGAGACCTAGCTTTACAATTTTCCAGTGTAATAAACTATTTGTCCAGTAAAATCAATGAGAGAGTCTCTCAGGAGGTGTCAACTTCCAAAGTTCTCCTGGGGCAAAGTAAGCTTCGACATTCAAATATCTAAATAATTCCTTTATTTAAAATGTTTCTATCCCTTCAAATTGTCTCTGGGGATTCTCCTGTCACCTCAAAGGAGCTCAATGCCTCCCGCGAGTTCGAGATATCCACCGATAGCCCTAAACATTGTTTGCAAAGTGAGCATACATTGATTGATGACTAATGCGGCGCGATAGGCGAAGGTCCGCCTGCAACGCAAGAGGTTGCGGGTTGGACGCCCGCCTTGGGACAAATGTTTGTACGATCTGCAAATATTTGTTCCAGGTGTTCTTGCTATTTTCTATGTAAGTATAATAAAAAATGAAATAAGTTCCCAAAAAATTTCGATTTTGGCAGGACTCGAACCCGCGCCCCACCATATACCATATTGTACGGGTGTGCTCTAACCAACTAATATTATAAAGAGGAAAGATTTGTTTGTATGAATTGAATAGGCTCCGAAAAGAAAGGACCGATTTGAAAAATTATTTCACCATTACAATCATCCTACATTATCCCTGATGAACATAAGCGATAGAATATAGTCGTGCGAAGCCAGGGCGGACCGCTAGTTTAAGATAAGCGACACCATACCGAGCCTAACACGATGAGAGAGCTGAAGGAATCGCATTTAAAAATTCCTTGTATAAAAACGAATGAATTCTCGCACACCTGTCGGCTGCGGAGTCAGAGGAAGAATAGACGAAGTTCATTCGTTTTAATAGGCTACTTGACTACTACTGGGAAATAATTTTAACGTATTATCTGATAAAAATAATGCAAAGTGTAGTTAATATTTCTCAAAGATTTGGCCGAAGATCTCAAGAGGCGAAAATACACAATCAGGTCTCGACAGAGCCTACGCGTTCGCTCCCCTTGGAGTCGAGGCCCTAGGTCCGTGGGGTACCGAGGCTCCGGGTTTTAAAAAAATTGCGACCCGAGAGCTGGTGAGTATCTGGCGCAGCGCAACAGCATCGCGTGATAATATATAAAAAAATGTGTAATTTTAATCCTGTTTTTTACCTAAAATAGGCATATATTTTTTAAAAAACACCTGATTACGCTTTGTTACGTTGTTACTGGCTAGGACGAAAACCATTTGCAACTTATTTTCAACTAGCAGCGCCTTGCGGTTTCACCCGCGTAGTTCCCGTTCCCGTGGGAATACCGGGATAAAAAACCTATGTTCTATATAATCTATCTCTGTGCCAAATTTCATCCAGATCCGTTCAGCCGTTCTGGCGTGATAAAGGAACAAACATCCATCCATCTATCCACGTTTATAATATTAGTGAGAAGTGAGATGAGATGTAGTCAAATAGCCTATTCATTTGAAAATTGAATTTTTTGGGGGTCTTTCAGCATATTCGTTTTGAGACGGGTAATTATTATTATTTTTTTGGTGATCTGTAGGAACTGTGACATGACTTTACCAATTTCCTTGAGATGAATAAAAGCGTAAACAAATATTTTATCATTTGTTTCATTAAAAGCAGCTAATCACACTAGTAAAATGTTGATATGATAACATTCAAAACTTCCTTAACATAGAATATTTAAACAACGTTACCTTGCCCTGTTTAGAGGTGATATGTTCACGTTATATTGCAGCATGTTACGCTCACGTACTTATGAGCTAGGGAGAATGTTGGTCAGCGGGCTTAGAGGGTTGAATTGCCTATT
The DNA here is from genome assembly GCA_947086465.1 of Eupithecia exiguata. Taxonomy (NCBI): domain Eukaryota; kingdom Metazoa; phylum Arthropoda; class Insecta; order Lepidoptera; family Geometridae; genus Eupithecia; species Eupithecia exiguata. The sequence continues at coordinate 9,019,234 of OX352240.1, read as the reverse complement.
CCGGAGGGGTTAATTTTTTAAACCACTTATGTATTCACCTGTACATTCCGTTGTGGCATAGAATTTATAATTCGCCCTTTTTGATAAATTCAGAATTTTACTTAGGTACCAATAAAATAGGTATGGAATGCTTAGGTACACATAAATAACCCCACCTCCACACACAACACACGTTTACACGTAAAAATTAATAACAACATTGATTAATTTTAGTTTTTATAATATTATACAGGGTTATTGGTAAATTAGTGACAATACGTGAACTGCAGGTTCAGCCCATCATCACAAACACGTTGTGAAGACGCCAGGTCTTAATTCTTAATTTTGGTATTGGTAATGGGTACCCCCGCAATGAGAGGTTTTCGTTTTACATTTTTAAAAAGAAAAAAATTAGTTCCATGTATCTCGATAGATGGCAGGGCTTCAACTGGGTTCCTACTTAGAGGAACAAGGCACTATGGTATGTTAATGTCACATGAAAGAAAACGTCAAAATGAAAATCGGTCGATCGCTTAAAAGAACAAGGTACTAGAGGACTACCTCTAGTACCTTCTACCGGTGTGTATCTCATTCACACCAGAGAGAGATAAAAATATGCTTGTAGCATGAGAAGAAATCAGATAGAATGAATGTTTCTCTGTCACAACCATCGTGCCAGTTTTTTCATTGTTTATGTCTAAACAATGAAAAAACTGGCAAACAAACTTGATTTTTCAAATGCTGCAAATAAACAAAGAAATGTCACTATGAAAGTGACAAGACAGTGAAGCAAACCCTTGAATTTTTATGGATCATTCGTTCTTGCCCTCGGCTTTGCTTGAGTAGGAAATTTTCTTGAAGAAAGCTATAGGTATTTATTTTACTAAATCCATTCATCTCACAAGGCTCAATCTCACACGCTAGTTAATCGTCCAGAGCTTTACACGCTGCGCTGCTGGTGGTCTTTTCTGAGAGTCATAATAATACTAGGCTCACGCACCACCCTTCACTATGCTTGTACCTAACAACAAAGCAAAGCAACATTTGGTTGTGCCTTTCAGAGAGTAAATAAAACAAACAAATAAGTGCATTTTTTTTAATAGAGAAGTACTTTTAAAAGAAGGTTTATTCATAGGTACATTATAGGTATTAGTTTTCACTGCCTAAATTACTAATACCTTAGTCCTACAAAGGCATTATTTATTTGACATCAGAAATAAATATAAACAAATACATTTCTTGTTTTTTATTTCTTCGTTGCCTATAATTACAGCTGAATATCAATTATTGTCCTTTTCCCGTTGGAGTATTCAAGCCTGTTGTTAAGCGTTCCAAGAAAGCTTATTTCGATGACTTGACCTCGGTATCCACCCTTGTTTTTATTACTGTATGGCCTGCAACAAAATAGCAAATATTTTACATGCAGATCACAGGAAGCTATAATGCCTGAGTGATACAAGTCATTTTTCAGATGCAGTAGGTGTGCTTGGTTAACCACTAATTTGAGAAGCTCTAAAACGTTAAATCAAATCCTGACATTATGTTAATGTGCAGTGGCTTACAGCAGCGCAAACACAAAGTACTTTTTATCCCACTAATATTATAATGGTGAAGGTTTGGATTGATGGATGGATGTACGTTACTCTCTACTCATATGAATAGATCTGTATGAAATTTGGCATAGCGATAGATTATAGTCCGGAATAACACATAGGCTGCTTTTTATCCTTTTACTTTTTTTAAATAAAGACACTAATAACTAAATAGACTTCTCTTTGAAATGAGGTAGATACTTAACTCAATTCTTACCTTTGTTAGAGCAGATAATTCATTTCAGCGAAAAAACGAATGGACGATTCTTCATATAGCAGAATACGTGAAATTGTCAATACTTTGTTAAATTGGTTTTGCGACCTTTTTTGGGCGAAGAAATTCTTCCTGTAGATTTGTGTTCTTTTATAACCACTTCTTTGCGATATTCCCAAGAGCTCGGCTGTTTTGTTGACACACGCTACCAATATTCACCTTTAAGCCAATTCTTGTACGTCTGCTTGTACACATTCATTACCATCAGTTTTTCATAGGCTCAGAGTCAGGCTCTTTATCATATCAGCACAAACACAACCAGTTATTAACAATAACTCGAACACAGCAAGATAACTTTATCGGGTAGAATATAACTTCACCAACAGCAAAAACCGGCGGCGCGGCGGCGGCGCAGCCAGAGAAAGAACATTCGATTCCAGAACTGACGAAGGACGGGAAACCACTAAAAACTTGAAGAAAATCTTGAATTTATTTTGGTTTCTCAAAAATAGGAAACGAATGTAGTGTTGCCACAGTCAAAATTAAAAAACTCCAAACCGAACTTAAATTTTGTCCGAAATATATGACTAAAAGATGTTTCGTGGAATATCCGGAAAACTGCAAAATGATATATTGCAAGCTGAAAATAGGAACAGTAATCACCTTTAAAACTAATATCACTAGGCATAAATAACGTATAAAATGTATAGTGTGTTTGTGACGCCTTCATTTATTTATATAATAAAGGTTTACCAACAACATACCTACCTACATATTTTTTCCTTTTACTTAAGTATTAAAAACTGAAATAGGTCCTTTTCTGATATGCAAGTTACTTACCTACTTACAGGTAAACACGACATTTTTAGGTATAACCTTCACAGATCTATTCGATTCTTTTTTCAAAACTTTATAAAAACAACAAATCATTCACGCCTTGAGACGAAACTCGAGTGCCGTCGCGCCGGCTCGGGTTACTGACCTTGCGCAGCTGTTTGGGACGACATGTTGTACTAAGATGGCGGAGATTTTTTGTGATTGTGTGACTCGTTATTCAGTAATAATACATCTCATCTCATCTCATTCTCGTCATCGTCATTCAAAAATACATCTGATTAAAAGAGTTCTTCATTTGAACAAAATAAAGCTCAAAACCAAAATATTTTTAATTGGGACTTATGTCCCCGTTTTTTACGATTTTTACGTACCATAACCGACGGGGACGGGACTTAATTATGTCCCCGTCATCGGTTTGATGTTAGAAGGTGAACCGATCACAAAATCTGCCAGTTTTAGCATAAAAAAATGCGTAAATGGCAACACTCAGAAAAAGTTTGTTTTCCCTTCATTTGACATAGACATACCCTAATCGCCAGTTGACACACTGCCATCTATCGAGATATTTAGAACTAGCTTTTTTTTTTTTAATTCGAAACGAAAACCCCTCATTCAATAATCGTTCGATAGAGAGGTTTTATTTGAAACTCAACTTAAAACATCTCTGCCCTGAATTAACAGAAGATAAGAGTGAAAGATCGGTCATATGTAACTCGTTGGGTTGGTAACAAACAAAGATGTTTTTTCATTTAGTATCAGAGGTGACTTATATTTTTTTTAGAATTTAGACTTGGTGCCTTCACGAACGTGTTTGTGATGATGGGCAGGACCTGTAGTTCACGTTTTGTCACTAATTTACCAATAACCCTGTATATTATATGTATGTATGTTTTATAGAATCTACATACGAGTGATTTTCCTTAAGGCAAGAGGGAAACCCCCTAACACAGGTATCTATACTACCTATACTTAAAAGGGGATTTCCAAAGGAGCTTTTTTTTTAAACATTTGTATATATAAGTTAAAGAAATATACTATTTCATTTTATTTATTTATTTATAAGTAGGTTGCATGCATGATATCATTGCGAAAACGACTTTTTATAAATTGGCGTACTGATTACCAGAAATCGTAGTCATTTATCTCAAATATTTATAAAGATTTGTTGGCTTGCCCTTGGAACAGGTTTATCCTTTAGAAATCCCGTGTTTTTCAGAGGAAAACCAGTTGAATAACTGTTTAGTGATATGAGCAGAGCATCAAGTAATTTGAAACCGGTTCGTTAAACTGTATCATTTTGAACCATATGCGGGGCGCGCGCCAGCCCACCTGCGCTCGCGTCGACGGCCCAGTGTGGCCAATTATTGAGCTTTTTACTTTTATCCAGTCAGATTCTTGGGTCCTACAGGTTTTTCGTAATGGTATCGGCTCATCTGAGAATAATATACGATAATGGCATAGCATCATTGGCCATTGCATTATTCTAAAGTTTATTCTGTAGCAGTAGGTACTGTTTCACCAAGTCACTGTTTTCGAAATTTTAAAAGTGTTATGTAAATAGTTGTTGTGATTTTTTCACAGAAAAGTTTTTCGATTATGGTGAGTTCTACGAGAAAAACAACGGTTATGTAATCAACTTTATAAATGGCGTAGGTACTGGCGTACTGTAGCATTCAATTCAAGTTAATTTTAAAAGTTCTTTATAACAATAATTTCATAACAATAGTAAACAGTAGGTACATTTCCAGTGTGATTTTAAAGACCTGTAGGATTACCACCAGCCAAGCCCAAGCACACGCGTAAGAATAGTACATTGTACACCTAGGCGAGAACGTGCCTGTTTCCTGTCGAGTGTGTCATTTGGGGCTCGAGATGCAGCCGGCTCTTTAGTCAACTGGCCCCACTCGGACTGGCTCCTCGGGTCCAGTTGACCTAATGCATGTTTTGAATTGGTCGACTGGCCCCGCTTACAGAATTTCTTATAAGTATAGACAAGAAGAAAAGTGTTTCAACTTTAATCGATATTATCATGGAGGGCCTTAAAACACACGAGGTAGGAATCGCATTTTCTACCGAGTGATACATAGTGCTTGAAGTATAAAGCATTAAAGCATAATTAATTTGGTGTTCCATTTACAAAGGACATACATTTCTTCTGAATGTATTTTTGAAAATGGAACTGAAAGCGCCTTTTTGGTCATGGATGTTTTGTATGGTGATTCTTTCTCCTTGGTAGAATGCGTAGGTAGGTAGTAACTTGGCGTTGCACGTAACGAAAACACAAAAAAGTTGGTAACAATCAGCACGAAATCTCTGGAATATTTGTTTACTACAAATTTAACTGAAGATTTGAACTTGGTTTATTTAATTGAAAATGCCATCAAGCGAAAATTAATTTAATAATATGCAAATGGGACAGAAGTGCAAAGAATTATCACAGTTTAGATACGACTAATGATAAATTCGTGAAGTAGAGAAGTGAAATCGGTGTGGAATATTACTGAAAGTAAGTTTTGATTGTTCTATCTGCTCACAATCGAAGTGAATAGTATTAAATTCACGCGGGCTAAAACGGCTAAAACTCGTCTTGTCATCCTTCCTCGCTGCGCTCGGGAGTATAAACAACCTCGTCTATGATGAAGTGGTTTAGTACCTTGTTAAAAAATAAAATATTAAATACCAGTTGACAGGAACTTTCACACACCTAATGTTTGAGGGGTTCCAAATAAAACAAGGGTTAACTCGTTCATTATTTAATTATATGCTAAAAATTTAAGGATGTTAAACGAAATTGTATATTTTGGCTGGTATTATTTGCTGGCTGGATAATCGAGCAATTACATATTATTTGACCTTTTAACAGATGTGTTAATACATTAAAGTTATCTAACCGACGAAGCAGCTAATTGTTTGATTATCTTTTAGTGAGCACCATCTTCCATGTTACCTCTGAAGATTAGGTACGTCTTAAAACTACTAATGTTTTTAGGACTTGCATACCGTTCACCGTTTCCATGAGCCCTGTAAGATCTAGGGTCTGACTTTTGAGTTCGAAAATATCAGCTGTAGCCGTGTATCTACCTCTGGTTCTTTCGGAGGTCGTACCTTGATGAGTCGCAGCGGTGATCGAGTCGTTATGATCTCGGTAAGTCAATGACCATGGAAATTTAAATTCTGCATCAGCAATTAGATTCGACTCGCATTGTTATAAACGGTAATTCAAATTCTACATCATCGATTAATCTACATATTCGAACATAAATTGTTAGCTTCTATACTCGGATTTATTAGAAACCAAGATATTTTATGTCAAAAAGAAGTATAAGAATGAAAATTTAACAATAATTTAGTTATCTTTTATTTAGTTATATAGTTTTTAGTAATCACTAAAAACTAAAACTTCAACAGCGCATAATCTCACGTCATGTGCAGCGAAAAATGTTTAAATTTTTATTCGAAAACGAACTACATACATTAAATGAGGAATCAAAGCTTTCCTACCCAAAAATTGTTACGAGCTTCTTTGCACTTTGCTTCGTTAATAATAATGTCGTTAAATATTTTTCAACAATTATTCCTAGGGTTTTTCACTTTTAACCCCTTTGTATATAAAAAATATCCAGGTTTTTGAATGGGATATTATAGAAGATATTATTTTTGTTCTACGACGACAGAATTAGCGCGGTGAGTGATACGGCGCCAGCGACGCAGGAGGTTGCGGATTCGATTCCCGCCTCGGGACAAATGTTTGTACGAACTACGAATATTTGTTCCGGGTATTTCTGTGTACCTATAATGAAAAAAAATGTATTGTATTATGAATATCAGTCATCTAGTAGGTACCCATAACACAAACTCTGCTTAGTTTTAGTATTTTTGAACCATGTTGTGTCCGCCTGTTATCAGTGAATTTATTAGAACCTGCTAACTTATTTATTTAAAGGATTTATGTAGACGCTGCGCTGTTGGCGTTCCTTTTTAATAAATCAATAAATAGGCCAGCTGGATTGTCCAGCATTATTTATTTATTTTATTTTGCTTCCTAATGATGTAACAGTGACCCTAACCTACCACCTAGGTACCTACCTGATTGATGGAGTTCAATTGTACTACCTAGATACCTAAATAAAAAGACTGTAATATTCCTGTGCAACTCGTCCAAAATATTCCTTTGACTCTAGACGGTAAAGGCAACGTAATTAATTGACCGACATTATACGGCGTCCGTAACACTCCTGATAAACTTGCTCCCAGTGGTTGAGGTATTTATTTTGGATGAGAGTATCGCTCGCAAAATACACAATTTATGTTGCTCATTTCGTCCTGCTTGTTTACACTGTGCGCGAGCGAGACACATGTTCGATTCAATGATCTGATTGTGATAAAGTGCTCTTTTTGTGTCCGGCCGCCGTCGAGTGCACACGTCTCCATGGTTAGAAGTAAAACTAGAGGCTCGGTTTCAATTATTTATTTACTAACAATCTCACAAAGACCCACACTTCCCAGCCACGCTTCATCATCCCAATTTTTAGAGGTACAAAACTTTCAAATGAGATAAATTGAGTCGACGAACGTGGCTAGTTGAATGTGGGACTGAAAATTTACTTAACTATTACCATAAATGTGCGTTTATGAATAAATTTGTTATTTACATTTTGGAATTCACCCAGTTTAGCAACTATGAACAAACCGATACTTGACATATCGTCCAATTACATGGTTCTAAACCCTAATAAGGGCAGGATATAAAAGCGTTAAAGTAATTTATTAAACTTTATTCAACATTAAAAATGCTACAATAACTGAACAAAACACATCTACTTTCACAATGTCTAAAGGTGTTCTACAGTCGGGTAAACGACTAATATCCGGTTACTCCGTATAAAATGATCAATATTAGAAGGGATTTCAAGCTTAATTTTTACAAGCACAATAATCCAAACTTGTTGGGAAAAAACTAGCACAAATACGACACACAGTCTAGCTAGACTAATATCACAGTAGTGCTGGGACACGGTGCGAGACTCCCCCCACCCCTCGGGGCGCTGCCACCCCCGCTCTCCAGGTACTTATTTACTATTCAGAGGGGCGAAACGGGCCACTACCGATGTATTTCGCGACAATTAAGATTTCAAAAGTAAAGGAACTTCAACGTTCGTCGAGAAAATTGCACAATCGATTGATTGCTACGAAATTGCACAACCGTTTGATAAGTATGCAGCATTACACGCGATCCACGCTCGAACAAGCGAGCCGTACTTTACTACAATACAATTACAATATTTAAGTAAACAAAATCAAGGCTTTCTTAAATAAATACGTCACAACTAGCAACTCAGAACCGCATAAAATAAAGTTATGGTAACAAAGCGTAAAATAGTCACAATAAGCACTAAGGTAACATAATTAACTAAAAATAAACAAGAAATAAAATTGATTTAACTAAGACCTATGCGACGAAATACAACAAACTCACTCGGAGTACTCAGACTTGTTTGTAAAATGCTGCGCGGCCCAACTCGGCCTCTGGGGCTGGCCTACTTGCTGACACACACGAGTATTGATAAGGAAACAGAAATCCCAAGTACAGTCGATGACGAACGCATCACGACCTGCTCCTTTGTTCACGTACTGCTACGTACTAAGGAAAAACGATTCCAATAAATCATGATGCGGTCGACTCATCGCCGACCCGACGACTTCCAAAAGTCTATCTAATCTCAAAGCTGCTCGGAGCAAAGAAACTTAACTTACATAACTAATGAACGTTGAAGTATTGCTTTCATCTTTGCAACCGTTCCCAGTCGTTTTGCACTAAGTATCCTTATCAACTAGTCATTAACAGTACAATAATATGTAAAACATAATAGCTATCTTATTGACTATGCCTCTAATAACCATAGAACTTCTCACAATAACTCTGGAACAACGTCACTTCGCGCCGCGTCCTCGGCTAGCCAGTGTCCTCAGTCCGATAACAAAATCGCTGAGCACTAATTGGACCGCGCCCGTCGTCGGCGGCGCATGAGCAACTTTCACTAAAATAATAAAAACACGCCAACAAAGTACTCTTCACAGTCAACGTAATTCAGTAAAGGCGGACCGTGCGGAATAGCAGGCCGATCTCCGATCCATCGTCGGGGCAGGCGACTCGGGGCGCTCGCCTCACAGGGGAGCGTTCAAGGGCGCGGGGAGGCGCGGTCATGAGTCGAGGACTGTGAGCAAGCCGGCGGGCAGCAGCGCGTCCTGGCGCGGCATCTGCTGCCGCGCCAGCGCCGCGCACCCTAGGTTGGCGTCGCCCAGCTCGGGGATGGCATCTAGCAGAGCGAGGCATTCGTCCTCCACCGCGCGCCTTGCTTTTTTACCGACCCACGAGCTATCGTCACACTCCTCGCGCGCGCGCCTCCTCCGCGCCTCCTTCTCGCGTCTAGCCTCTTCGCTCAGTCGGCAGTACGTGTTGTTGATGCAAACGGAGCGGCGCAGATCCCTAGCGGGGTCCTCGATGTTCTCCAGCTTCTGCGAGCAGATCTCGATGACTCGCTTGCGCTCCTCGTTGGCGCGCAGGCGGGCAGAGATCATGGAGAGCTTGGGCCTCGCCGCGGGCTCGGTGCGTGACGGCCCGAACATGTCGTCCTCGAAGGCGTCTGCCAGCTCCGCCCCGCGCGCCACCTCGCGCTCCTCTTGCGGCGTCATTCTGCAACAACAGACACAACACATTAGCGACCATTAGCACACTTATCGTAACGTACGTACCGGAGCCTGCCCTATAATTATTGCAGGTTATTCAAAAACTAGATCACATTTTTTGGTTTAAATAAATTATAGAGGGCGTCTTCGGAACAAAGAAGCCCGAGAATACAACACGTGGAATGCGATAAAATATAGTACTAATTATTTCATAACGACAAGTACTAGGTCAATCGCAGAACAATGCGCGAGCCGAGCGGCCGATCAGGTTCACGAGTAGGTAATCCGCTCTCCATTTGCAATCTCTCCGAACGCAACATTAGTCAACAGGTTTTTACATACATATAGCGCGAGCCTAAAAAGCACAAAGCTCCATAAAATATCATAAACACCACCCACCTAAGAGATAAATCCGAAGATAAGATGAAGAATCCTGACATAAGCATTATTGTAGACAATTTACTGAAATCCTATAAATACAACCGAATTCACTTGCTACAATGTCACAAGTTCAAAAACACTGGCACAACACAAGAGCGCAAATCGTCACTTTGTCCTCGCTCAGTATAAAAGTAAAAAGGCAGAAGTGAAACAAAAATAAGTCGCTTTGAGAGCGGCGTGCGCGCAGCTCCGCGTTCACTCGGCGAATGACAACATACCTCACGGTAGATAAGACATTGAAAAAGCCAATTGCGTCATGTACGGCTACGTACGCGCGGAGAGGAAGCGAGTGACGTAGCCCGGCCCGTCATTTTAGACGCTATTGACTGCTGTGGTCATGACATGACTCGACTCGTACCTACTAATCTGTTTACTAAAGGCAATGACAAAAGCTTACAGAAAATTACCCATGATGGTATAAGATAGCGCGCAAAATCGTTCAAAAACAAAGTGAAGGCCATCCGACACATCCAATATAACAATGATCTTTAAAACAACATGTAGGAGAATCCAGACAAAGAAGATCAATTCGAAACGCCTAAAAGGATTCAATAAATGATTTAAAATTACAAACATTTATTTATCGTGAGAGGTTACAAAAAGAAATCTTAGGACATGTGCTGCTTAGAAGTTCTTTCAGAATGGAAGAACATCGGGTAACAAGTACACGAGGACACCCGAGGTTAACAACGCCATCTCGACCTTACAATTGGTTATGTTACATTCTAAAGCTGACAAAGGGAAATTTCAGGAGAAAATTACTCTACACTTTTTATTCCTCAGTTTACGGCGGACAAATAGACAGGAATTTCTATAGCACGAAGATTACGGTAAAAAGTCCGCGATTCTCTTTCTAGGAAACGTAAGTCGTGTATGAAATGGTATATCGTTGAAATTTAATGGAGAATGAAAATACTGCGCTGAGATTGGTACATATTCTATCAGCTAGAATAATTTGAATTGTAAAATAGTATCTTCAACTTACCTATAGAAAAGTTGAACATTCGAATCTTAAAATACTTGGACAATTGGAAACTGGACTGAGAGTCTGAGAATAGAACACGCTCCTTCTCAATCTTATTATCGAAAAGACGTTACAGGCTACGTGTTTTTGTTCCAAAATAGCCGCTTGCCTTTGAATCCAGGGCTTGTATTTAATACTTAGTATGAACATCATTGTTATGACTAGGAATTGACCGCCATTTTGTAAAACAGACAGTGAGTAACCAGTGGCGTAGAACTGCATGTAGCTAAAGATTGCTAAATGCTGCATTGATATACGAATACGACTAGTACCTAACTCTATTAGAGGATTGTATGTATGCATTTTTTTTATCAGGTTTAAAGTATTAAACAAGAGGAAATGCGTGTTTTAAATAACACCATCATCATTCAAATAAATGAAAGCAACAAATTAATTTCAACCATTAGCACATTTACCTAATCCAGAGATTTAATTTCAAAACGGTTGGGAGTATTTGTTTGTATTTTTCGTGGCAAGCGGCGGCGGCGGTGCGCCGGGTGTTGCTGTGTTGCCGACCCCAGCGGTTACGACCTAATAAATCCCGCCTGCCTACCTGCACTTTCTTTTCTCTGTCTCGCACAAGCCAAATCATGTGTTTGAAGAACACCACAGATGGGGACGGTTTTTTTTGATCTGCCATCATAGATAAATTTATACATACATATTATTACGTTCGGATTAGGATAGATATGAGGAGGCAAATTAATCGTGTTCTCTGCACTATCTTCAAAATACCTATACAATATTGAGGTCAATTTTTGGATTCCTTAAACAGAATTCTACTGCGAAGAAGCAACAAATCTTGCATGCGAACAGCAATGACTTTACAAAATTAGACGCAAATTCATGAAGTTCAATGATCATACTAAATAGTCAAGTTTTAATAGGTCACCTGATGGTGGCCAAATGCTTCACCATCACCAATAAGAAAAAAAAAGTTCGAACGGTATCCTGATTTTTTACCAAAACCCTGTTAAAATAGATGTCTCTCTTACAATCAAAGTTTTACAAAGTCCACTAAATGTGTAAGTGATTTTTTGATCACTCTGTGGGGTCTCGGTCAAACAAAGAAGTTTATAAAAAATACCGACAGAGTTTAAAGAGTCATTTTTTTTATTCACTAGTTCCTAGGTACTACTGTATGTACATACATATGTTGTTAACTTCCGTTAGTTAAATCTTTAAAAAAATAAGGTATTCAACATACAACAACTAGGTACTTATTTTAATATGAATAAATGAATAAAAGTACACAGTCGCTTTCGTCACATTGTGAAGTTGTAGATGATAACATGACCTCGGTTTATTTTCCTGTTATAGACCACATCAGGAGACATTGAAGGATTTTACGAATACGTCGAATTTTTTATATTAGGTTCCATACTAATATTTGAACGGACCGGATGTTAATAAAATTTGGCAGTGACGTAGACGGTTTCTGGGTACGAATATTGCTTACTTTTTGTCCCAAAAAAGTAGGTACAAATCCGCAGGCAGAAGCTAGTAATATTATATAATTTGTATCTGATACAAATTATGATATCATTAAATCATATTATAGAAAACTATAAAAAATCCTACATTTATATTATATGAAGCGAATACTTTGGGGAGGCTCAGATAGTCTTAATTTATCTGAAAAGAAGAGAGTAAATTTATAAACGAGATTTATAAAGTGCTGGGTTTGTGATGTGAAATGAATTTTCAAGACTACAAACTCATTATAATACAAAAACAAATTTGTGAAGCTGTTATGGTAAGTAACGTTTATTCACTAATAACAAATCTTATGTTTTTAGGAATGATGGTAGTAGAAAAGGTAGATAAAGATACATTTCTAACGTTTCCAAACAAAGAAACTAATTAAGCCGAATAGACTAGGATGCACGGCATAGCAACACGTTTTCCCCCAGTAAATATTTTTTGCTTTTGTATATAACTTCCCTTGGTTTTGTATTCGTTTCACCATTTTGTGCTTTTGCGTTGCTAAAAGCTCATGTTTTTACCTCTTTTCTTAGAAAATATTTACCTCTACTTTTTGTCTTGAAGAATTTTATATAAGACTCAAATGGTTTGTATTATTTATCAAAATATTTTTCTAAACTTGCTACACTTACCTACTTTCATTTCAAACTATTTAGATAGATAGATAGAAAATTCTTTATTGCCCACATAAATTAATATTACAGACAGATTTTACAAGAAGTAAGAATGTGATAAAGTGCGATCTCTACCAGACAACCGTGGATGGATAGGATTATTGGATTAACTATTTATTCCTATATTTGACCAAGACACAGTTAAAAAAAATAGTTTTTGATGAAAAATAGGTAGTAGGTACTTATCCACTAAAACTTTTACTGTCTGTACCATATTTTTTCCATTACCAATTTAGTTTTTTATCTTGAAATAGCATCATTATTTCCTACATAGGTACTTTTTTTACTTTTACTCTATTGTATGACGACCTTAATGGTGATAAAAATGTGTCCATTGAAAAAATATTAATTTTAGAAATTCCTTAAAATTACTGTTAAGATGACTGCGGCAAATTGTGGGAAGTGTCATGACATCGTGTCTTGTGAAAAGCTATTAGTTTTGTCTTCAAGTGAGAAGACGTAAGAGTGGGTACCCTTATTCCCGATAGTGATACTAACATCGTTTTCATAACAGTAATTTTGCTACAAAAATTGAGTTAATGGATAAATGTTGGTTTGATACATACACAATACATATAGTTAATGAACAGCTGATGAGTGCTGTGCGATAGAGACAGAGTATAAAGTAGAAACGGGAACGAAAGAGAAAGGGTATCAATTCAATTTTAAAACATAGGAATCACTGACTGATGACATCTACAACTTATTATATAGATGTGTTATGCAATATCTAGCAAATAGGTACCTAGTATGCTTGAGTTAGAGCCGCCATTTTGGTAATACATCAAAAATTAAACAAGAACCAAGACTCCGCGAGGAATATGGATGACATTGACATCGTTTTACAAACTTTTGCAACGCGACTTTTAGTATTTCATATGATTTATGTTTTTAACCGTTTATGTTCACCTTATAGCTTTTAAATGTAATTTGTTAACTTCGATGTATAGAAAGTCGTAACTACCTGACCTAACTTATGTATCTACCCAGTATTTCTTCATTAAAATACGAGTGGATGAACGTATAAGTCATAGTAATTGAGTCATTGACTTTGCATAAGTGATAATGATAAGTTTATTATACATGACCTAAAACATGCACATGAGTACCTACATGTCCCTTAAATATCTAAATACCTCCGACCAGTCATCATGATCTACGGAGCTGAGACGTGGACACTCACGGTAAGGCTGGTACCAGTTTAAAGACGCCCAGCGAGCTATAGAGAGAGCTATGCTCGAAGTTTCTATGAAGGATAGGATTCGCAACGAATACATCCGACAGAGAACCAAGGTTATCGACATAGCCCAAAGGATTAGCAAGCGCTGGGTTAAACGTGTTCTCTAGTGGAGACCGCGACTCGGCAAACGTAGTGTAGGACGCCCTCCGACCAGGTGGGAGGACGATTTGCGAAATACTGCTGGCAGATGCTGGATGCGTCAAGCTGAAGACAGGGCGCTATGGCGCTCTTGAGGGGAGGCCTATGTCCAGCCGTGGACTAATATAGGCTGATGATGATGACGACGTATATAGAATAGTCGCGGATGTTCAAGAAGTTCCTATCATTGAGTACAGTATTTCGCCATTTCTTCGCCTGGTGGAGGATGACCCCACGCTCAAATGAAACCGCACCGATATACGACTGTCGCACTCATATACTCCGCGTGGGAGGGAGACGCGAATATATTACAAGGTGTAAGTATCCGGAAAGACCGTAATGTGTCTAACTTCGAATTTACTGATAGTGAGGATTCTGGTTCGCATAAAACACAGTTTATTCGTAGAGATATAGTTGTTGAAACTAATTTAATGTGAAGCTTCAGTTACCTATTAGTATTTTATATATAAAATAAAGTTAGATAGATAGATAGATAGAAAATGCTTTATTGCACACATAACTTAAAAATAACAGACAAAGATAAAATGAAGAAATAAAAAAGAAAATGTGACAATTGGCGGTCTTATCGCTCAGGAGCGATCTCTACCAGACAACCGTGAGTTAAATATATAATTAAACATGTTTCTTATACAGTGCTATATTTAAACAGTAGAGATCTGTACCTACAATATTAAAATAGATATTTTTTGTTTGCAACTGTCTGCAGTTAGCTCAATTGTTTCAATTGTAAATACTAGTTTTAATTTAATTCTAATATTTGATCGTAATTTTCTTGTTAACAATATTAAAATTTGTAGGATCATCGGAATATTTATTTTTAATTAGGTATTTTACCTAAAGACGTTGCTTTAATACTGTATTGAAATACATCTTGTCAGATGAATTTTATGATCGACTACACAGTTAAAATAATAGAGAAATACATAAGTACCCACAAAATAATCTAAACTGAATTAAGGTCACACGGCTCTAGAATCATTATAAGACTAAACAAGGACAGCGAATTTGTCCGAATCGGTAACTATCACGCGAACTAAATGTTCGTGGTTGATAACATGATAACCGTTTAGAATTTTAAATGTTGTACTACGCACCTACCCTTTTTTAATACTAGAAATACCTATTGTTTTTATACATCTAAGTACTAAGTACCTATCTTAAGTTGTCATAAAATCAAAAATAATAGGCTAGATTCTAATTAATCCGTCAGATAGATTATCAGAAGATATTGGATACGGTTTTTTTATTTGTCAATAAACAAAAAATTTATAATTAATAAATGAAGATATAGCCAGTTAAAGTTCCGCGTGACGTCACACCGGGCGACACTTTTAAGCGACTTTGTGACGTCACGAGCTCCCACTCCCATAGTTTGACGCGCTGTAACTACGTAATTTTTTGTTTCATTGACAAAAAAATAAGTGTCCAACCTCTGATAACCTAACTGAGGGATTTATTCGATTTTTTTAGGAAACCAACCTATTGATCAACTGAAAATGCCTTTTTGGTCTTTAAAACGCCATACCGTTTCCATGACTTTTTGATATCGTTTACCGGAGCCAACACATTCAACGCATATTTTCTCAACCGATATCATGTAAACAACCGAGCCATTCCCTCGAGATATAATAGACCTACACAACGCAATCAAATAGCTGTAGTAATCAAAATCACACGGTATACATTGCGCGGGGAGACCTAACAGCATTAATCCCTTGTAGTGTACAGCGAACAATGGCTCGCGCTCGTAGAATAAATCACGCGTAATGGCCTCAGTTGACGCACTTTGAAACTTATTGACAGTGTGAGAGGTATTTATAACGTTTGATTAAATTGGTTCTCTTATGTTAACGACGAATTACCTGTATCGGATATGTTGGAAATATTTAACAGACATTATAAAGGATGAACACGCTATTGGCCGCTAAAGCAGAGGGAGTCTTATAATGATTCTACAGCCGTGTGACCCTAATTCAGTTTAGATTATTTTGTAGGTACCTACTACTTATGTATTTCTCTATTTATTCTCTATGTATTTTAACTGTATAGTCGATCGTAAAATTCATCTGACAAGATATAATATTTCACTACAGTATTCATATTCATATATATTATTCAGTACACATACATATATATATCATTCAGTATATATATTATTCAGTACAGTATTAAAGCAAGGTCTTTAGGTAAAATACCTAATTAAAAATAAATATTCCGATGATCCTACAATTTTAATATTGTACAGATCTCTACTGTTTAACAATTTGGTTCTTCAGAATTATTATAAATACTGTACCTTAGGTTTCCTCCTGTTTAATCCAAAAGTTTATATCAACAAACAATCACGGACCAAACATAAAATACGTACTCCCAAAACTTTATTAAGCTGTGTTCCCGACTTCACTAACAAAACTAAAGCTCTTGGCTCCTTTCCCGGGATACTAAACTTTAAAATATTCTATGGAGAAAACGAGACATCGGCATCGTTCTACAACCCTCCCTTTCTAACTCCACCTCTAAAATTTGGGGTGTCTTGGAAATGGGGAAACCAATTTCATGAATCTAAACCGGGTGTCTGCCGCCCACAAACGAAAAATACTTGTAATGCCTCCTGCGTACACATACATTATTAGAACCACAGGTACTTGATACCTGAATAAAGTTTATTCCTATAGTGAATCCGTCCAAAGATTGCCTTCCTCGAAATCCATTACAAAATTAATGTAATTTCCTGCTCAAACGGCCGTGCAACTTGGAAATCCTGATAATAACGCTAGCAGATTGAGCTGTGACGCAAAAGTATGTTTTCCAGTTAATATTTTATAGTCCCTACATATACCTATATAGGTATCAAATCAATCAAATAAACAATACAAGACAAGGTTATTGCTTAATAAAATCAAAGTGCTTATGTACCTACGTAAGTATTCACAATGCAATGACATGGTTGATACTGAACTCAATAGGTAAGGAACTTATGATGACAAAGTAATTCCTAAGTATAAATTTCCACCTACAGCTGAACAATCGGTAATAAAAAAACTTGCATAAAATATAGTAGTGAAAAAACCGAAAAGGTTCATGTTAATTACGTAACCGCATCCAACAAATAAACCGTGCAAAAGAGAAGCGCCAAAGCGGTTTCATAAAAAATTGCTTATCTAACGGCATAAAAATGTACGCTATTTTTCAAGCCCATAAAGAAAACCATGCATGTCAACGACGCAACGCCCCTTTCTAACAAAGAAAAGAACATCATATTTGCTAAAAGCGAGAAAAATATACCTCCTAATGGCTCAATAAGGAGCAATACAGTCAAATATAATAATGAGGATAATGTTTATAGGTCTTAGAACCAAAATTAGAAAAAGTGGAACTTTTGATCCTACGCTTTCTCATATAATCCAGTGCGGGTGTGAAAGAGCTAGCAATAGTATCCGACGACGCAGCGAACAAAAGGGCTTGGTCAGGTAGAAATTGAAAAACGTGTTGATTTGAAAATAAAATAACGAGTGTAAAGTGCGATGACGTTTCTTTATGATGAGCATTCAGATAGCCCGCGCGTTCCTGCGCCAATTAACAGCGGTTGATCAACCCGCAGTAATATAGAACCACGGTGATATTCCAATCTTAAATTAGACCACATAGATGGTTTTAGGAATAAAACAAATTAATTTAAAGTTAATTAAAATATTGGAGAAAATTATGTGCTGTTATGACATGTATTAGATTGTTAATGCTTCACTTGTCATTGTTAATGATCAATCAATTATGAAGACAAAAAACAAATTGTCATACCAACATGAAGTTAAAAGTTTTACAAAGTGTAAAATAACCGACCAGTCTCCATATTTTATCAAAAAAATTATGAACTTAAATAGTTACGTAAAGATAAAATAGTAAGTAATTATTTATTACAGTAGGTACTATTAAACCGTCAACTCATAAACGGATTATGCAAGAAAGAGTCAAGATTTAAATCTGCACTTTTATTCGTACGGCTTCTTTGTTCCCGGTAAGACCTTATTTGCATGTCATATCTACAAGAGAAAAAAGTAGCACTAAAACTATAATAAAGCAATTAACCAAATTACCTTATTAATTATCCGGAAGTCCAACAAAGAGTTCAGGAGTCAGAAGTAATCCACATAAAATCAGCAATAGAACACGAAACAATTTAATAATCCAACGATTAAATTAAACATATTGACAATAGTATCACACGAACCGTCAACTTAGCACTTGTCTAAACAGGCGAAGGCGCTACTACATAACTAAATCGAGAGCGAGTTGCGATCGAGAGTGGAGCGAGACGTGTGGTTGTGTCGGCTTCGCACGCCAAACTGCGAGCGTGCTCTACTCTATCCCGTCCGCGTGTGGCGTGTGCTCTTGGAGCGCAGAGGGCGCGCAGGCGGGCGGAGCCCTGCCAGAACCGAAGGATACCTCATTATCCACACACTAATCCCTCTGCCTTTTGATAATTTTTATTTATGGGCTGTAGCTGCTGATGATCTTTTCGGAATGAGCCAATTAGGCCTCTCAGTTCTGTTTTAACTGAACTTAGCAACTTTGTCGCTAACCGCTTAGTTTTATTGAAACTCACAGAGTTTACCTGTGGGACACTGCGAAGAGAAATTCCATACTACCGCCTGCATGCCAACATTATTAGTTTTATTTCATTTCAATGAATAGCAGTTTATGGAACGTAATGGAACACTTAGTAAATTTCAGTCAGAAAGTGATATGCAAAATTTATCACCTATTTTATACAAATCACTAATAGGTAAGCACTTGAAATTTGGGCTACCACCACCACCACCACTACCACTAGAAAATTTACTTTAAACAAGACGTGGGAACGACGTAGATTACCTACCTACTATAAGGTCAAACAAATGTAATGGAAAAACTATCTCTTTCGAGTTGCCGATTTACTCAGTTAAACAATAGAAATAGCAGAAAAGACTCCAGACCAACTAATGAGTCAGAGTGACAAACGCGCTGCAATACGCCGTAAGTCACGTAGGCAATGCCGTGGCAACTGGCAACGCGAGGGAGATGCAACATTAGGGCAGCCATCTGGCCCAGCGAAGGGAACGCCACGAGCGATAACAACACGAAAGGACTGTAACGATTATCAATATACTCGATATCGGCATACAGCAATAATGATAAGATAGCTTCTGCGATTATGATAATCATAATATTGAATATACTCGCCCTACAGAATAGCGAAGAAATTACGATGACAATGAACCGTAAGGTGCATGACCTAGACCAGACCATGTGTACAAGACGGCACGCAACTGAATTTGAATGCCTGACGCCTCGAATCCAACCTTAGGTATCTTTTACAAGGTGGTTTTTTGCTCTTATTATAAAACTTGATTTTTGGAGGTCTTTGGAGTGATACCTCCGCAGTGATAGTATGCGCATCGAAACAACTAACTTTAACAACGTTGCAAAGAAAATAAAAAACCTGTAGTATCTTTGACAGTGCATCTAGCTATTAATTATAAACGTTGGATTGTACAGTACCTTACCTAGTGCCTAAATATTATATGCGTGGTAGATAATTTCACAACTACTTCAAGACTTTACGAAACGATAGCGCCGGATTGAGAAGTCCCAGTAGCTTTTCAAGTGAGAAAATTACTGACAAAAAAAAACTTTAATTCCAAAGTTTATTGGTAAACAGGAATGATTTTCTGAAAATACAAAAAAATTCGAAAAAATGCGATGACCCTGCGAAAGCCGCCGAATGCCTTAATTTTTTCAGAACAAACTTCTGTTCTAGCGTTTTAAATTTACCTTAAACTTTATTAGGCCACCGCCTTGAACAATCCGCTTTTCATTATTTAATTTGATTTTTGAACTTTTAAAATTAAGTTTTTTTTTTTCGTTTAGTTATCAACTAAAAAATAATTACTAAATTATTTGGTATTGGCTTGTTGAATATCCAGGATAATACTTTTTATCAGTTTTGCAATGTCTTTTTTATTTAACTTGGGTAAGTACTAAATTACAACGGATCTTAAAATTTCTGTCGGTTAATTTTTGTAATAATTTCCATCAACAACTTTAATTTTAATGGCATCAATTTGCTGTATTAAATAGTTAGGTTGTTTTTAGAGAATACTTACTTAGTATACGAGTGGGTAGCTAATTCGAATAGATGCTTTAATAATAAAAGACATCCAAAAACTGACAAAAGCTTGTCGCCAAAACGCCTGAAGGTGAAGTAACTAAAATAGTAATACATAACTCTGCAGCATCTTGCCGAATACATTTAAATTTGAATGGAAGCCAAGCGTCGGTCGACGCAGATGTGAATCGACCCTCAAATCGCCTCGCCCAATCATGCACGAAGGTGCTATTCAGTCGTATTAGAAGTTTCATTCAAATTAAGTATTTGAACTATTTGGGGACTTCGGGTATTAAGTGTGGTAAAAATAGGGGCGAAGTGTGTATAATTTTCATTGTTTTCCCAAGAGCTAATCTTTTTTTGGTTATTGCAAAAATTACCTAGGTTCGAAAACGAATCTTCTTATATTTTTTAAGAATTGAATTGAAGGTTTGCGTGGAATTCGTTGGAGGAATCATTTTACGAGTCCGTGAATAAAAGGTGTCGCGCGTTGCCCCGTTAAAAATATAGGGTTGTTGCAACCATGCGAATCTACAGGGCTGGTAGCTATTCAAATGTTTTTTTTATCTATTCACACCACTACTGTGTGTAGAAAATTTGGATGATTCAATCGTCACACGCCTTTGACTTCCGAATTCAAACCCAAGAAAGTTCAGAATTTGAATAGTCCAGATCCTATAGAATGCGGAAGCCGGAGCGGATGCATGTTGCGATTTTTCTACTTCACTCGTCAGTCTAACCCGAATAAAGGAGGATGGCTATGGCAGGTCGAGGTTCAATAATTGCGGGCCTGAGACTTTCACCTTCGGCGCGCGGCTCCAAGGCCGCTAGGCACCGTTCACCGGCGCGGGCGCACCGTAACTTCCGCCCGCGGCCCGTGCCGCTGCCGAACTAACCCAATCTCGTGTTCGACATCATCTACCGTTGACACTCTATTATTCTTAGGACGGTTGTCATTCTCAGGTAGTCGAGTTCTATAAGAGACGCAATCATTGTCATTTTTATAGTCACAAATAGACTAAACACATGTTCTTGACTAGATTCTGATTAACTCTGTTAGAAATTACAAGTAGGTCAGTCAGTGATTACTTTGCATAACACGGAATCTCAAAAATATTGTAATCTATTAATAAAACTCAAATAGAAGAGAACGGCCTACTGCGACAAAGTACCTTTTGCAATCCGATTTTCGAAGCAACCAGTGCAACTAGCATACTTATGTAACTAGGAAACAGATGGTAAGAAGCTGAGAAACGAGTTCATTCGAATCACCTCAGCATCAAATAATCAACACGAAAATTTACGATGCAAAAAAGATTAAAATGTGCTAGATTCGTTTTTATTTTTGCTGGAGTTCTTTAGCGTAGCGCCGTCGTCCGTCTGATAAATAAATATGTGTCGCAAACTTTTTATCTTGATACGAAAGAGGTTACATTACAGGCGACGTCATACAAAAGATTCCTACAAAAACGCTGGCAGGTAAGAATCGAGAAACGTTATGTCGAATGATCATATCGAATCAAGCGATCGTATAGCTGTGTTGTGTCACGGAATAATAAATAGTGCGTGCAATGTCGACGCCACGTACGAGTATTATCAGCAACGCGACGCTCTATATTGAAACATACGCAATCGGTGGAAACAATGAAATACTTACACACAAACAGATGGTCTAATCTAACACACAAAAACAGACTTACATAATGGATTTTACAAGAACTATATAGACACACTACTGTTAGAAAAGTAAGTTCTAACAACTGAAAGAGCAATTCATACAATGTAAGAAAATAAAATGCCTTTGTTTCGATGAGTACCTTACCTACCTAACTAGTT
Organism: Eupithecia exiguata; assembly: GCA_947086465.1. Lineage (NCBI taxonomy): Eukaryota > Metazoa > Arthropoda > Insecta > Lepidoptera > Geometridae > Eupithecia > Eupithecia exiguata. Next base: position 8,996,921 of record OX352240.1, on the reverse strand, counting down.
TTAATGTTTTCATTTGTAAAAGGACCGTCAGTTCAAAGTTCTACGGACAAGGCCAGTTGTCACAACCCAGCGTCAAAGGTATACCTTATACCTTACTCAAGATTATGACGTAAACGTTTTACAAAAAATGTTTATAAGCGTGATACCTTTTGTTATTCATTGATGTGGATACTCGACTACAGTTCGTTAAAGAGGTTACTGCGGAGTTAGAAGTTTTATTACAACTCGTTTCAGCATGAGTTTTACTGCATTTAATATACGGAAAGAATACCTATGAACACTATGAAAAGTATCTTTTGTCTTGTCCATTGATGAAATTTATCCTGTGGCTAGCATTCAAAGATGAAGTGATGGTTTGATTAGATAATTAAGTACAAACTAATTAGTATCATAAACTCATTGATTTTGTAAAAAACCTACTCGGTATTTCAATATTTATCTCCTAACAGATAATATATTTTTTTGCCACGCTTAGCCCAATTACCATCGTTTTATTTAATACTAGCTTTTCCCCGCGGCTTCACCTGCGTTAAATTCGTAAATATCCCATGGGAATTTGATTTTTACAAGAACAAAAAGTTGCCTATATTACTCTCCATCTTTTCAACTAACTCTATGCCAAAAATTAAGTCGATTGGTTGCTTAGTTAGGAGGTGAAGGAAAATTAAATAAACAAACACACTTTTGCACTTAAAATATTAGTTAGGATTAGGATTATTTAACCTAATAGTTGGGGATCACCACATAAACCTATCAATTTCAGCGGGGAATTAACGTATACCGTAACCTATACAAAATCATTTAGGTTGGTTATAAATAGATATATAGTAATTTATCTACTTAGAATCAATCAAGTGATGTTACATCGAAGGCAAATCATAATAATCATACTAAATAAAAAATAAATAATGCTGGACAATTCACACAGTATTATCTAGCCCCGTCATGCTCGCATGATACCATGTAGGTACGAGTTGCGAACTCATTCCATTCCTTAAAACTGTTATTCTGTACCTAACAACTAAAAAAACTTACTTCAATGAAGAATAACAATAAATAAAATAAATAAACGAAGTAAGTTTTTTTTTGTTGTTAGGTACAGAATAACAGATTCTAAAATTAGCATGGCGAAATATGGATACCGATTGAGTTTTCATAGAGAACACAATTATTAAACATGCAAACATACTGCATGCAAATAAATAAAAAAACCCTACGACTTAACAGTAAGGGGTAAGCATAGAAAAGTTGGACTCAAAAGATCACAAACATTGAAGTTCTTAACGAATAGGAGTCAAAAGACCTAACCTTGTAAGAACTACCTATCAAACAGAGAAAAGTTACTTACCAACTGCTGAAACTGATCATGACGGGGATGATACAGGGTAAAAGAGCCGTTGGTCGAAGGAAGAATTCCAGGCTGCGCAACATAAGGCAATGGAATGGACTTACTTTAGGAAAGCAGAAGACCTATTAAGGTGAGCCCTGGATAAGAAAAAAATCAAGAGGATGACCGCCGACGTTCAGTAATGGAAAGGCACTATAAGAAGAAGATAGAAAAAAACAAAGAACTGAACACAGGTACAGGACTATATCAATGTTAAAAACACGAAGCGTAGGTTTTATAGAGGGGATATTAAGGATGATGATAATGATGTAACTATCAAGTTCAAAGTGAAACAGGAGCGCCTACACGTGTAAAATATTAACCTGACATTTCGAAGAGTTCCCGCGATTCCTCCCATTGATAAAACGAGGCATATTTTTATCCTGCGGAATGCCATAGGTCGATCGGACGGTGTAGCCAACATGAAAAGGTACTCAAAGAAGGAATTATCTAGAAAGGTTAAATGTGACAGGTTGCACTTCGGCATTTACCTTGATCAAATTGGAATCACACTATCGACAAGGAATCCCTAAGTTGGTACGGCTTTTAGTATGAAAACTTTGTTATTCATGATGCGACGCCATGTTAAAATGACCTATAACCTTCAGAATCTCTACCTAGTGAGCTATTTACAGGAAAATACGAACAAAAGTGAGATACAAGCACTGATTCTGGAGCAACGATGCAAGTCAAGAACAAGTAACTTCAAAGAATTCGACTGAGAAAGAAGTAATTGTTACTAAGAGATTCGTCTGTTGTATGACGCATCGGACTGCATAAATGGAAATAGTTGCTTCTACGTCAGGGCCCTGACTTGCAATAAGGTCACATTACGTGGAATCAAAACCTCCGTAAACAAGACAACGACCGATAAATATTCGAGGTCGGGCGGACATTGTTGCCTAAATAATGTTATCTGGAATTTGCTATGACGCTGGGTCCCCCGAGGCTTGTGCTATCGATCGACTGATTAAGCGTCTAAGTCTATAATTTATGGGGCCATAGTCAGCAAAATCTTGCGCTTACACCAGCAAACGAGATATAATATCTTAAATCTAGTACAGTCTATTTTTACTTCACAATTTAGAACTTTGGATGTTATTATTTTAGCAGTAAGATGTTTAAAAGCGCTTCATCGCTCAGAAAATAGGTACGCCATAATCGTTTTTCACAGCGTCAAAGTAGGGTAACACGTAGCACTATCCGCGTATTCTGGGGTAACAAACATGGGGCCGATACTCTACCGCACGACATGACGACATGGAAAAGAACAATAGGGTAACATTTCGACATCACCGGATGATTATTTGAATTATTTGCAGATGTTATTTGGGATGTTATTTGCAGATGTTTTATACGGTTTGAGTTTTAATTTATAACAAGCAAGGTCAAGAAAATCTTTAAGTGAGCAATTACTTTACCTACGAATAATGTGCACAAGAGAGATAAGAAATTCCAAGGGTTTAGTTAATAGGCTGTACACTGCTGACAATAAGTATCTATCACCTTCACAGATAAATTGAGTATAAGTAGGTACCTACTGCGTCCTAAGTTGTAGGTATTACAAAAGCAATCTGTTCAAATACCGTTTTTTACCATAAAACCGTGTCATTTATTAAACCGATCATGCGTATTATTTATAAACGGAACGTAAAATGGCGTCGCCCACGCTAACCTTCAACCGTGCCGCACCGCAATACGGTCTACTTCACCGGGTTTATTCACTGCGTTTGTTTATAGATTTCCACAAGACAAACATTTGGAAGAGATCTTGCTATGTTTTTCAACAATGCGCGTCGGTGGTGCTTACATTCACCGGTTTATCGGTTTTGATAAGTTTATAATTATGTAACGTTATGTTTAGTACAATTTACGTCACTCTGATAAGATAGACTGCGGACCAACTGTTGTCACGATCTGGCCTGATGTTAAGTAAGGCAGGCAACAAAGTGTTCATATATAAAAAAAATATGGTAAATGAATCTTTTTGCTATTTTGAGCCAAACCACATCGATAGTGAAAATAAGTCATGACATCGTCACATTCGTCAATTACCATACGTTCGTGATATTATGGATAAACAAAGAATTCCAAACAAACCTCCTTTCCTACAAAAAAGTATTCGTACAAACATGGCCTAATCAATTGATTGATGTCAAAAATGAAATAAACACGTTGAAAAGCGAACGAAATGACCATGATCTAGTCCATTTTTTCACAAGAAATGGCTGGCGTGCTCCTAAGCGCAGTAAAAGAATTCCGGAATACCTGATCAGTTGCGCAACGAAATATATAATAGTATAGTATAGCTTATGCACAGCGTTTAGAGTTGAATTTTCAAGAATCGGTGTTCGTTCCATCTTGCCCGTTGGGGTGAAGTCTAAGGGGTGACTGATGAGTTACCATTAAATTGCTGCCCTTATGTTATTTTAACAGAAAATCTACTTAAAATTAGAAAAAGGTTGATTACCTACCATTTTAGTCTAAGATGGCATTCAGATCATGAATATACTGCTACAAAATAAAAGAAAATTAGTTATAGAAAAGGAGATAAAATGATAAAATCCAGACAATCCCATCTTATAATGTCTACATTGGTTAAATTAAACGCCAAATGCTGATCATTATACTTGACAACTAAGTTTAGTTTAGTTTAGTTTCTTTTATTCTTTATTCACAAACAAATACTTGTCGGAATATTAGGGTACAAAGAACAATAGGTAATAATACACAATCAAATTGATAATCACATAAACCAAAATTCAAAAAGTTAAACAGATGTCATGATACAAATAATTTACACAGAAACAAGTTTTAACAGAACACAACTAATGTAAGTCATCAAGGTTTTTTTAAAGTATTTTCAGTAATGAAATTTAAAAAGTATGCAGTTTAAAAAAAACGCTCGTGAGTCATGTTGCAATTCTTGATTGTTATCGTTTGTTATACACTGAACGTTCATTACCATCCCTACTTTCAATTTCTTTCGTATCATGATCATATCGCAGCTGGATCAACTTGCGTGATTAGTGATTACGTAGCAATTCTATAACTTAGATCAATACACTTTGTTCAAATCAAATAGGTAATTTATTGTTAGTAAGAGATATACAGAGAATACGTGTATAAACACAATTTTTTATTGCGGCGCTATTGACAATTTATTTGCAAGGAAGGAAGCCACGTCCCGCGGAGTTGCCAGTACCCTCGCGGTGTTGCCGGCACACCTTACACTAACTATAAAATTATTGTCAACACTAACCTTAATCATGTCCTTCGGCCAAAAAGTATTGTGATATGAAAGAAATGTTTTTGATTAGCTAAATATAAGTAGTTTAAGTATTTCATAGATTAAAATTAAGTATAGATTTTATTTGCGTCGCATATTTTGAACCTAATAATCCATAGCAGAAAGAATCAACGTACCAAAAACATTCGGGATTCTAGACAGACAGCAGGAAGACCGAGTTGGAAATTCAACCTGATAAACTGAACATAACCTTTACTTTAGAGGGTTGAAGTATTTTACGCAAAATCCCTTGGTTTAATAAAGAAACTGCATGTCTTATTAGAAAGTTATTCCATAACACACTTTCACTATCGCCAGGCGCGATCTGTGTGACTTTGTGTAACTATCGTTATTATTAGATTGTTCTATCAATCGTCAAATATCACTGGTAGCAAGTGGGAAACACCTACTCACCTCATTTTTGATTTCAAGATTCCCGTGTAGGCATGATCTGAAGCCATATACTTTCCACATCATACGGATTTAACATCTTCAACGCAATTGAAACATCGTCTTCAATAGATTTTTGTAACCTAAATGTTACTGTGCTGTGACGCGAATTAAGTGAGTCTTGTTTCTTTTTCAATATGGCGGACTTGTATAAATGACGATGACATAAGAAGGCTAGTAAAGGTAAGAAAAGAGTTCTTACGAGGTTATTTCGTCTAAGAAATACTGTTGCTAGCAGAAGAATGCATTGTTGTGATTGCTAATCGAGTGTCGATTACCAGTCGATAACTCGACCAAAATGAATACACCTCAACACCAAGCTGATAATGGCTAGGGCTGCCACTTAACATTTGTTTAAAAATATTTAGGAGAATATTTAGCAAGCTCCTATCAATCAGTCAGTTTTATTTAATCATTAACTCTATCAGGTCCTATATTTGTATATTAGTTATTAATAAATAATCATAATCACTCAACACACCATAAAAATTAGGTGCTTAACTGAACTAAGGTTGTTTTTTATATTAAGCTAGTGCGAGAAATGGGATTTGCTGTTTTTATATTACAAAGTGATATATTACAAAAGTCTTGAACTCTGCAGTCAACTGATAAAGCAGCAGGGTTGATTCGCTCGAACTAATTGGTCATACGGCATTACAGTATACGAGATACAATTATAGAAATGAGAATTGCTAATATTCTATGAACAGAACCATTAGGCCTAACAAATTGGAGTTTAATGATTTATTATTACCTACTGCGTAATTTTTAGGAGACAGAGATAATCCCGGTCGTCCCATCAATATCCAATCCACCAATATCAGCCATGGGAGGAACGCTTTATTATAAAAAAAATATGAATATCCCAGGGAAACAGGGTACTCATTTTTTACAAGTGTCTCAATTAGGTTCTATAGTGCTAATGAACCGCTAAAAACATACAAAAAAAAAAATTAATCGATAAGTGCCCTAACAATTCATTTAAAATTCACTTGATTTTGACATGATTTTGTCTCTTATAGAGTAAATTACCTTAAAAATTACAAAAAGCGACTGGTAGAACTACAAAACAAAAGACACAGCCCTAGGTCGAGGTGGCACAAAAATAGTGTCGGACCGTTCGTGGCACCGATACGACCGAGGCCAAACGACGACGACTCGAGTCCTTGATTTCAAAAAGTGACAGTTCTTGATTCAAATATCTGTCACTCTATTATTTATATTCAAGATAAATTCTACGCTAATTTTTCAGACCACTTACTAAGTACTATTTAATGCTACTATTATATTTAAAAAAAATAGGTAGGTACTTAACTGGAAAGTTTGCGCGAGTGATACCGGTCTCCCTGAATATTTCCTTTTTGTTTCTTACTTTGTTGAATTTGTATATTTTTAACCATCATCTTTACCATTTTTTAATCCTTATTGATTCCGAAAAACTAAATCGCAGTTCGGTCAAAAAAAAACTTACATCTTATTACATTAATGTTTCACCCTCAAGGCAAACAAAGGGGTGTAAAAAGTTTGATTGTTGTATGTGTGCAATCGCAGCTCCCAAACGGATGAAATAATTTTGATTAAAATTTAGTTTGAAATTTGATCGAGATTATCAATGGAAATATCTTATTATCTATCTTTATTATCTTTAATGGAAAATGGTGCAATTTTCTATTGATATTATGGTATCATCACTGTACCCGAGTACACTAGTAAGTAGGGATGTATAAAGATAAAGGACCCCTCGACGATAAAGGTAGGAACCCTACCATAATCGTCGAGAGTTACCATCTAGATTGTTGAGGCATCTCGGAATGTTTTTCGTACTAGTTTAGTATTTAAACAAATAATTTGAATGTAAGTATTAAGAAAACTAAAAACCGACGTCAAATGCCTAAGTATTGACAGTTTTTTAAGTTTATCTGAACAAATACTTATTCTTCGGGAATAAATTTTTATGGAACTACCTCGTGATCATTTTCCATATAACAGCGAACAAATTTTACAAATCGGTTTATAATTGACGGAGAATTCTACTAACATACATAAAAATACATACATCCGAACAAAGAGGAGGTTCTTTGTTCGGATTTCCTTTTTGTTTTTCGTTTCGTCGGTTTTTTGTCAGGGAGTTATTATTTATATTTAAGTTATTTTTTATATTATGAAAGCTCAAGAAAAAAGAAAGATTTCTCGCAAAGATTTGTCTTCCAGAAATGATTGACTATTTTTTTTATTGTATTTGATGTTGTAAATTCAACTTAGTCTCGCTTTAACGTAAATTCTTAACTTTCGATCAAAAATTTTGTTTTACTGTTACAAAACTACAAAGCTGATTATTTTATGCAAGAAAATACGATTCATAGAGGCATATTATAATAAAAAATCAAACTAAAATTCTACAAAAAGAAAACAGTTTTAACCGTTCAGCCCGATTTCTCAAACAAAACGTAAAAAATCATGTCTCGAAAACTAAGAAAAATCGGATAACATACATGAGGTATTTTTAGGCTACCCCAGGGATTAGACACCAGGGACACTTTTTTTTTGACGTCACTGTTTATTCCACCCTGTTTATGTTCTAGTTCTGATTCGGTTTTATTCTTTGATGATAGTGTAATTTTCCTTGTTATTAGACGTTTTCTTAATTTTTTTAGTATGTACAAAGTTGCCTAGTTAACCTATCCAATTCATTTTGTTTGAACACGCTTCCGACTGGGAATATAGACCAGTTGAGCTACCTGAAGATTATTTGCAACAGTCTGCAGTTAACTCAAATGTTTCAATCGTAAATACCATTTTAATTTAATTCTATTTATTTGATTCTAATTTTCTTTGTTAATAAAGATTATCTTTTGTTTATTATGTTATGTGGGTTTCTGTACGCCACTAGGTACTCGTTATACAATGTCGCCTTTTACTTTCTCTACAAAAATACAAATTGATTATTTCCAGTTGCTTTTTGGAATTATTTGAGCAGACATTTTCAAAGGTTAGGAATTACTGGTAAAACAACACACTAATAATATAAATGCGAAAGTTTGGATGGCTGGATGGATGTTTGTTATTCTTCACACCGAAACTACTGATCGAATCGGTCAGAATTTTGCATACAGGTTCGGCTATAGTTCTAGGTCTGGAATAAAACATAGGCTAATTTTTATCCTATAAATCATATAAATAATATATAATAATAATATATAAATCAGATCCCATAGGATATAAGTAACGTTTCTATAAAAACATCGCGTGCGAAGCCGCGGGTACAAACTAGTTGGTAATAAATATGCCCATGTGAGAAAAACCTATTAGTATTGTAATGTAAAAAAAAAAAAGAAAAAAAAAATTGGTTTAGGAATCATGGAAGAACGATAATATAGGTCATAATAATTATGCTGGACTGGATGAAAAAATACTTTAACCTAAAATTTAATATAAAGGTAAATTTCAATGTCATTATCATCAATTTCAATGTCATAAATTCGTTAAAATACCATACTTACCACTTGAATTAGTTCTAAACCTTTGAAGTTTCTTACGAAAAAACGCCACCTGGCAATAAAAGCTACTCAAAAGTAGTAAGCCAAGAGGCAGTGAAAGTCATTTTTCTAAATCCAAAACGCCATTATCAACCTTACATTCTCTACGACGTCGAATCCCCTCATAGAAGCCAGGTACTTACTGTAATGCTTTATTCTGATTTGAATAGGCCTATAAAATACGGACTATGCGACATAAAACGGCTATGTACAGTACACGTGATCTTGTCACGCGACTCTAGACTTTATGACTTTGTGATTTCTACTGGGACTGAATCGAAAGTTACTTATAGGTGAATGATTAGATTGATTTTGCGACGGGAATAAACTGACGTAAGGTACTCGCACAAATAATTGTCTAAAACCCGTTTTCATTGCGCCAGCGTGAACAGTGAACACCCAAGGTTTCGTCTACGCAATAAAAAATAGAGAAAAATGTTGAGCAATGTATATTATTTGATTTTTTTTGTTTCTATTCTTATTCTCTGCAAGATCGTTGTCTGCGACGGCGACTGTAGACTACATAATGTGTATGCTGTAGGTAGAGTCACTGAAATTGACAGGACAACGTACCTAAGAAAGACTTATGTACTTCAAAAACGTATATGAAAACTAATCTCAATCATTTGACGACCTATAACGAAGTCTTCGCGATGGAAACTCGGCTTTAGGGGTAGTGCCGGGTTTCCATCGCGAACGGGAAATGAGAGATGAGTGGACGAAGTCCATTTCAACGCTCTTTGCTCGTTCAATCCTTTCTGCTCGCTCAGCCCTTTTCGTTCGACTATTTGCTGGTTGAAATACAAGGATGCAGATTTAAGCGGAGTCGTGAATGGGTCCGCTCCGTTTGCGGTGGAAACACGTGAGGTAACGAAACTCCCAGTTTTCAAAATTTTATCAGAGCGTCTAATCGAAGCAACTCGTGACCCGAGAGCTGGTGAGTATCTGGCGCAGCGCATCAGCATTGCCATATAGCGATACAATTTAGTCAGGGTCATAATGACGCTTCCGACTGGTATTGATTTGGACCTCTATATGTTTGCTACAATCTGCAGATAGCTCAACTGTTTCAACAGTAAATACTAGATGAAATTTGTTTAATTATGCTAAGCGAATTTAGGTCTTACTGTATTAGCGTTCTACTTCACAGTTTCGTCGTCAAAGGCACCTATTAATACAAGCTTCGTCTACAGTATGTCCATGCGTTATTTTTACAGCGTTGACTCGATTTACTTACCATGTAGAGATAAAATACGTCGTTGCCACATCTTCAACAGCAGTTTGTGTATAGTTGCCGCCAAGTATCTTGTCCGGTGATAAGAAGTGACAGTGGGAAGTTTATGCAAGTACACTCACTGATATAATTCATATGCCGCCGGTAACGCAGCAAGAGAAATAGATAGTTACAGCTTCGTACAGCTCTCAAAAACTTTCAATTATTAATCGACGCGACTGTCCAGAAGAAAGCCGCCCACCAATAGATATATGTCCGTAGAATTCCGTTCTAAGGACCAAAGTTGCCAAAGATGCGCTCTTTGGCACATGATTTGCCAGAGGACAAGAAGAATGACGGATATTATACCTCGAGCTGGGCCACAGAGAGCAGCAGTTACTACACAGAACGTTACGTCATCAACAAGAGAATGCTATGAGGCTATAAATACTGGGTGATTCTGTTATTAGAAGAGGTACTTGCTCACTTTATAGGTATGAGATAAATTGCAAAGTGGGGACTTACTTTGATTTAGGTAAGGTTTCGGAGAGATCATAGAAGGGAAACGTAACCGTAGGGAAACCCTTGGCCTTTGTTGTCTTCCTTTATCTAATACAACATTGGTAAACTTTTCATTTCGTAGGTATTTAGGTATTCCTTACCCAATTCAATTACATCACATTAATATTATGAATGCGAGAGTTTTGATGGATAGATGGATGTTTGTTACTATTTCATGATTGAACTACGCTGATGGATAAGGCTGAAATTTCGCATAGATGTAGAACCTGACTAAACAAACATAACAAACTTTTAGTCCAATAAATCAGTTCCCATGTGATAGAAATAACCTTTAAACGTTTCTACAGAAACAACTCCTGCGATACTGCTGGCAGAAACGAGAAAAATAAAAACAGCTCTTTTCCACACACTGCGTCCAAATCTTTTCCCAAATCTTCCTCACTTTGCGCCAAATACTCAAAATCTTGCGATTCACAGTAATTATTTTAGAATTCCTGACAATCCCCATCATCAAATAAAGCTCTAAATATAAGGGAGGAGGACAGACAGTCGGCGCCAACCTATTACGTTTATTCCTATTCGTTGTTTGTAGAACGGGAGAGAGGTGGAGTAAATCTCTCCTGATTTAATCCCATCCTGGAATGCACCAATAGTGCGTAGTAGCGTGCTCCATCTTACCCACATCGTCACTAATGTGAGATGGTGGCCAAGCGCTTGACCTGACCATTACCGATAAAAACAAGATCCGTCAAGTGCGAGTGTAACTCGCACGCCGCGCCGCCCCGCGCTGAGGGTTTTGAACATTTGTCAATTATACAAATGTACTATAGCTGCCATGCCGGTAAGAGATTTTGCAATCAAATTAATCCCGTAAAATAGTTGGTACCTTTCAGATGGATCGCTCTACAAACTTAGGAGATTAGGGGTTAGTGGTAAATTTTATTTCAAATTATTGTTGTGTTCGGTTTTTATTTAAAGAGTACCTACTTTTACTTTTTTTATGAGATTATTGTGGTAAGTAAGATAGAAATTAATCTTACCAAGTAAGTAGGTAAGAAATTGGTTGAAAAGGTATTCTGGTCCTATCTCCTTATCTTGGTCGCGGCGTAACAATCGACCTCTAACTCAACCCGTGGATGTCATCTGACTTACCAGTGTGGGGGACGGGCAGCAGCTTCTTTTTGTGTATTTTTAACACATCGACTGCGAACACACTCCCCTGCCAAGCGTGGTGTGGTAATTATTGCAAAACACATAAAACAAACTTTTAAACCCATAAATCAGTTCCTATGGGATATAAACATTGAATTACTATAGAAATAACCTTTATACGTTTCCATACCAACAACGCGTGTGGAACCGCGGGCAGAAACGAGAATCTGATAAAAACAACTCTTTTGCACACAATCCATCCATCCCCTCGTTTGGGGGAGGCACGTTCAGCACTAGATGTATGATGTGCTGAGGAGTATTTTATTTGGTACAAAATGAGGTACCGCAGCTCCTGGACTATAATATCGCAAGGAAATCGTAGTATAGCGAGAAACGACGAGTCTTTCCTGTCCGCTTGTGTCGTGTGATTATTAAGGAGGGTATTATTTTAATACAAGCTGGCCTACATACATAATCGTGTCCTGGACTCCTGCGTAGGTCTTAACGCTTTCACTGTCCAGCCCTTGAATTATAATAGGTACAGCCCGCGGGTCGTACCGCAACTGCAGCTTGGACTCGCAGAACTGAGAACTTACTTACGTTATTGAGATTATTCGTCTGATTATATTTAAACCTTTGTTTGTGCTTATTTTTTTAAATTATATAAATGTTAATTGTATCTGTCTCTAGTAACAAATAAATTTTATCTATCTATATGTGCGTCGTTGGTAATTAAAGTGTTAGTAATTTGTAATATCGCATTCACCGCTCCGCCTCTGCGGCGCGCACGACCGGTAGTAGGGGGCGGGCCCCAGCTAGCAAGATTCGCTGGACTACATAATGTGCGTTGTTGGCATTGAACGTGATAAGGACTTTTAGGCTCTCTACAGTAAAGATTATAACTTCATCAGCAGATTTAAAAAGTTTTGCGAGGGGAAAATTTGAAACCTGCCAAAAATCTGCTTAAACTCCCGCTTCTGCTCTCCATCGAAACGTATTCTAAGATTAACGTCACTAATTTTTAATAGTTTTAATTTTTAACCCACTCCGTGCCGAGTCTATGCAAACCACTGTGCGATTACGCTAAAATCTCCCATTCCTATTGAATCGGCCATCCGGGGCGACTGGGCGACGGAAATTTTAATGTCAACGTCGAGATATAACCTAAGTAGAAGTCATGTGTCGTATTACTCACACTTTACCTTTTTTCTTCGATTACAGCAATTCTGATTCAAAGTTACAGTCAATACATATTAAACGTAGTCAAAAAAAAAGGTACAGTGTAAGTAATATAAGTACGTATGAGGTATAACGTTCAGTAACCTAAGTAAATACACATAAATAAAAATAAAATATTACAATTGAGTCATCAGACATCTGTGATATTTTGACATTGACAGCTTCGTCGTCGGTCGGCTCCATCCAGCTAGAAAATTTTCTGTGATAGGTATGTGTTTCAACTTGTAATTTTCCACTCTTTTAAATTAAATACACGTCATTTTACCTCTAGATTGTTTGCTACTAGTTTTGATTAGTTTGATGATTAGTTCTGGTTAGTTGTTTCTTTGTTAATTTAATTTTTAACAGATTTAATTTTATTTGAATTTACAAAAATGCCATCACGGAGCGTTTCTTTGTAAAATGTAGACACAGACATGTAGGTATAATAATAACTTATATTGATATTTTTATTCGGAGCAATAGTGCAATAAACTCATTTTATTATTAGATCTATTGTTTTGTAAGTGTATTAATATTCAAAGCCAGTTTCAAGAACAATGCATAGTTTTTTTGAGTTCACAAATAAATTAACCCCAAATAAGGTATCAACAAATGGGTCGCAGACACGGTAGTAGTCAATCAAAGTAGAGTAGATATAAAACTACAAAATAAAAAATCATAATATATGTAAGGAAGGCCGCCAAATAAATCCCGTAACTGTAAATAAGATGCTTTATAGCAAGAATAGTTATTTATTCAGTGACCAAAATGAGTTTCTGACATCCGGCAACTTTTATTAATTCCAATAGTTATTTGTTATACAAGAGTGCAAAGTTGCTTTTTAACCGCGTGCTTAATTTTGATGACCGAGCAAGCGAAGGATTCTAAAATTGAAAATCAAAAATTAGAATCCTGAGCGGTAGCGAGGGAATCAAAAGAGCACGAGGTAAAAAATCTTTGCACTCGAGTGCAACACGTAACTTTTCATCCCACCTCAGCGAGGAAAGAGTATTTTTGCTCTTCGATATCTGAGTGTAAAAGCCGTTTTTATCCTCTAGCGTAAAAATATTTTGTCTTCCCGCAGAAGGTACTCAACTTAAAATTAACTTACTAGTTTTAAACACATATATAATTATAGTACATACTCGTACTTATGTACTAAACTTGTAAAATTGAGATCGTTTCTTCAATAAATATCTACTTATTGTTAACCTAACAAGATAAAGTTAAAAACTAAAACCCGACTACGTGAAAGTTATAAAAGTTTGAAACATTTACATTGACAAAATAGAATGACGTATCGGTCATATTTGATAGGCATAGAATTGAAAATGAAAATAGGTCGTAGGTATTGTAATTTTTCTCTATGGGGCCTGCAGCCTGCGGCTACCTAAACTTTAATACGCGTTTTGAAGGCTTACTCGGGGTCGGAGCCCTAAATCCTATAGCCTATAACCATCGGGGTATTGAGACGAATCAATCGATACATAATTTGTTGAAATCGAACCAGTAGTTTCAGCGCTACGTGGGAACAAAGAAATCGGCCACATACATACAAACATAGGGTGCTAACCTCATAACCCTCCCCTGTTGGTAGTCGGGTAAAAATTAACTAGATCTTTACCTTGACTCCAACCATTTCATTTTTTTATTCATATTTGTTAGCAGAAATTGCAGCGAAGCTTGACCATAGTTTTAATTAAGGTACTAAAGATAGCTAAACCTACCTTGTTTGAAATACCTCACAAATATTTCCAGGATCATATAGAATAATTAACGTACGTACTTTAGCTTTAATCAAAAGAATGTTACCGACTTGGTAGGTACCTACCAAATGAAAATAGTAAAACATACATAGCCCTCCTTGTGCAGTCGGGTAACAAATAAGGTAATCTTATTTATTTGCGCGTCATATGTCCATGTCCCTTACCATCATCGGTTACACTTACAAAGGGTTTCGTTTCGACTGTGTTCGATGCCTCGTCATTTGTCTAGAGACGATCACCCTGTTACTGAGAGGTTGTTCATCCCAACTAGGAAAAATGACTGAACGAACACATAACTAAATTAAAATTTCTCTTTAAATTTAAGAAATTGGCGGCCTTTTGGCTGAAATCAATGTCTTCCTGGCAGCCTTAGTGACTAATTGAAACTAGTTTGAAAAACTACCACTACCTATTAATTACCTATTCTGAGGTTATGTTAATAAGTTAGTGTTTTTTTTGTGGCTTATTTGCGACCATATTTTCGCAAAATATGTAAAAAATTATGCGATCTTTTAAAAAGAAGGTTCTTTCGAATGCACTTACATTTCTTTGTTTTATGTTTTAGTTATTTTATCACTCCGTGAATTTTAGACACCGATTTTGATAAATGTTTATTGAAAATTTGAAATAGAAGAAAGTCCTCAAAATAAGATATCATCATCATCATCAGCCTATATCAGTCCACAGCTGGACATAGGCCTCCCATAATGATAAATTAGATATAGATCCTATAAAAAAGTTCCTACAAAAAATAAGTTTCGTTAGTTTTTAATTACAACTAATAATTACACTTAAATCTATTTTCTAAAAATCTAAGCCGTCACCAGAAGGGTAAATGCCCAGAATGCTGGCAGCATTGCCACGTTGAATGGCAACTTACTTAATTAATCTGTTTTTAATTAATCTGTGTTTTAATAATGTCCGAGAATTAATTGAATTTTAAAATCGGCTATACCTTTTAAAGTAAAAATGTTATGCATTTGAGCAACATAATGTAAGTATTAATCACTTTCCAAAATGTCAGCTCTTAATTTTTTCGTCAAACTAGTTTCTGCCCGCGGCTCCGCACGCGTTGTTTCTATGTAAACGTTTATAGGTTATTTCTATCCCATGGGAACTGATTTATGGGATAATAAGAATCACATTTATATTAGAAATTGCGAAAGTTTGGATGTTTAGATGTTTGGATGGATGTTTGTTGCCTCTTCACGCCACAGCGACTGAACTGATCGTGCTGAAATTTAGGTTACTCTAAACCTGGTATCAAACAAAGGTACTGTACTTTTTATCCCATACAACAGCTCCCATGAGATAGAAATAACCTTTAACGTTTCCATAGAAACAACGCGTGCGGAGCCGCGGGCAGAAACTAGTAAAATAATAAGTAAACTAAATAAGCTTGAGTAGAAAATAACTACGTGAAAACTTATTGGTAAGTAAATAACTTAGTAAATTGACTTTTTAAGACGCCTGCGGATGATGATTTGCCCATACAAACGTACTACCAAAATGATTTGTAATTCGAGCATGTTTCCACTATATCTTATTGTTTTTTGTATTCGAATAATATATATCTAGGTCTCTGGTTGCTTTTTTCTTAATAATACACACCTATAATGAAATGTAAGCAAAAATATGCAAAATCGAATTTAACATATTTTTACGTCTAAAAGGACATGTTTTCGTTCTATTTGTTTTGTATTGAAAACAACACTCGTACGTTTTGTATAACAACATAATGTCGAAGATTCAACAACTTTTCAGACATCATTTTTGGTATTACGGAACATAATTATTCACGAATTGAAGTTGCGAGCAGCTGTCGCCGGATTCTTAATGCATCATCATCATTGATTCTTGTATAGGCAGGTTCATTGTCAGTATATTCACTTTACCAAACTAATTGAGCACTATTTTGTCTCCGTTGGTCTTTAATACTATATAAAGTATTTTATTTGTGAAATCTAAAACTTTAACTCGTTATTAAATCTTCGTTTTATAGACTCTTTAAAAATAAAAACATCGTACTTTTACGACACGCGAGTAAATGTCATTAACATTTGGCAATTTGTATACCAAAGTGACATTGCTCCAAAAATAACCCATTTTCAATCGATTCACCGTGGTGTACATGCTTTTGAAAGGTCACCACTGCGTAATGGCAATTAGTTAATCACTAATATTTAAAAAAGACTTTTATCTCTGAAGGATAGGGTTCGCAACGATACATCCGACAGAGAACCAAGGTTATCGACATAACTCAAAGGGTTAGCAAGCGGATTACAATATCGAAGTTTTCATACGGATCCCTAACTTTTTTCAGGAATAATGTAGGTTTCTAATGATGGAAGAATTTTTCAAATCGGTTCAGTAGTTTCGGAGCCTATTCCCGTCAAACAAATAAACAAACAAACAAATCTTTCCTCTTTATAATATTATAGATTAGATTATAGATTAGATTATTTTTTAGGGTTCCGTATCCAAAGGGTAAAACGGGATCCTATTTCTAAAACTCCGCTGTCCGTCTGTCCGTCTGCCACCAGGCTGTATCTCATGAACCGTTATAGTAAGACAGTTGAAATTTTCACAGATGACGTATTTCTATTGCTGCTACAACAACAAATACCTACTAAAATAGAATAAGATAGATATTTTAGGGACTCCCATACAACACACGTGTTTTTTTTTGCCGTTTTTATAGATACGGATACGGAACCCTTCGTGCGTGAATCCGACTCGTACTTGGCCGGCTTTATTTATTTGGCACATGCTTAATGGATTAAAATATCGCACCCCACAGAGTTGAGAGGTTGAATTAACTATTTCCTCGTACCAACTCTTAGGCCCGCATTACAAAACTCTGCTTACTGCTTAGTGCTTACTCAGTCATCGATCTATACTTGAGTACCTAACGCTTTTCTATGTCATCAACGTCACTCAAGCCGAGGTC
This sequence comes from Eupithecia exiguata, assembly GCA_947086465.1. Lineage (NCBI taxonomy): Eukaryota > Metazoa > Arthropoda > Insecta > Lepidoptera > Geometridae > Eupithecia > Eupithecia exiguata. The sequence goes on along the minus strand of OX352240.1, from coordinate 8,979,435 downwards.
TATGACTGAGCAAGCTTTCATAATGTTCGTTTGAAGGGAATGTATACCTACTTAAGTTAGTTAGCATTTAGAGGGAAAGTATAGGTACTTAAGTTAGTTATAAAAAACGTAGGTACCTAACCCCCAAATACTCAAATGCATCTCAGATTTAAGCACGTCTCAAGTCGCGATTTTTTGACAGTTTTCAATGAAAATCTGTCAAAAATTCGTCACTTGAGACGTGCTTATCTCTGAGTTGCGTTTGAGTATTCGATCGTAAGACCCGTATTATGAAAGCTTACTCAGTCATCGATCTATACTTGAGTAACGCTTTTCTATGTCATAAACGTCACTCAAGCCGAGATTTATGACTGAGCAAGCTTTCATAATGTTCAGAACAAGAATAAGAATATTTATTTCATAAATTACAAGGTGTTCATAATACGCATAAGCTTTCATAATACGGACCTAAGGTACAGTCAGCTGCGAAAATATATATACACTTCCATGTTTTGAAATCTGGCTGAATAGTAAGTGTATAGTCATTTTGATAATTTATATATCGTATTCTGACAAGAACGATGACTACTTAGTATGATAATGTGTGCGTAGACTTTTATATGATAAGTTCCCAATAAAATAAAAGTGAAAACTTAAAAGTGTATACATATCTGAGCAGCTGACTGTACCTACGTTTGTAACTAACTTAAGTAAACTTTCCCTCTAAATGAACATTCCTATACCATCGAACCGTCTAGCCCATTCAGAATTCCCTAAAAATCGTACCTAAACCTTTACCTATCGTCTGGTCTGGAGGAATCTAGAGTTCAGTGCTCTGCGACTGCGACCCGAACTGGACAGCCACTGTCGCGCAATCTGTGGCTATGACCTCATCGGGTCCTAGAACCGACCCGAACATTAACACAGGTTAAAATAAAAAATACTATTTAATTTATATTACAATTTATACTATTTATTTTACGCTTCCGACTGGTATTGATATTGATCAGTTGAGCTAGTTGTAGATTGTTTGCAACAGTCTGCAGTTAGCTCAATTGTTTCAATTGTAAATACTAGTTTTAATTTAAAAATACTTGATATAAATACAACGAATACTTTTAGGCTTACGCGATCTGAACACATAATTATTAATACTATGTAACGCGATAAATACCTGTTAAATAGTATAGTAATTATAAATACAACGACAGAACAATGAATTAATGTATTATTCTTTCCTACCAAGCGAGAAAAGTCGGTTACCTACATCTTCAAGTGATTGCGTGTTTTCTAGAATCTAGAAGACACGCAATCGACGTATTAGACGATGAATTAGGAAGGCCTAGAATCTAGACCTTCCTAATACATCGTTGGTCACATATTGACACACATTTGACGACCTCTGTGGCGCGGTGGGCGAAGGTCTGCCTGCGACGCAGTAGGTTGAGGGTTCGATTCCCGCCTCGGGGTAAATGTTTGTACGATCTGCAGACATTTCTTCAGGGTGTTCTGGTCGTTTTCTGTGTATAATAAAAAATATCAATCTATGAGTATTATACTATGTATATCAGTTATCTAGTATCCATAACACAAGCTCTGCTTAGCTTGGGGCTAGATAATGCTGTGTGAATTGTCCAGCATTATTATTATTATATTACTTACCATCAGGTAAGATTGTCGTCAAACGATACCTTCGTTTGACGTTTGTAATGTTTTTTTATCGTATTTACGATAAAAAAACATTACATACCTACAGAAAAAGAAGTGTTCTCTGTCGCACTGAACGTGTTAAAAGTGATATCACCTACCTAATTATTACAACAAGTTAATTCGTATGTATTACTGAGCGGATCCTTCATACTACCTCATTGGGGCGTGTTACACTGTCAATAGTATCACGACACGAAGTATCGCAGGATCGCAAGTATAGAAAATACGGCTATTACACGTGTAATAATATCATCTTCCGTTTGTCTTTGAAGTTACTAAAGCGAAGTCGTGTTTATGGTTTCGTACAAGAATAAATCATTGATTTTATGGTTTATGGATGGGCTTCTTCCTGTACCAAAAAGGATATTTTTTTAATATTAATTTTATATATATTTAAATTTTATACTTCTCAATATTATCGCGTTTCATAACGCGAAATTCAAGATTTTTGGATAATCTGTGATGTTAACAAGATATCGTGATATTATTGACCGTGTAACATAACAGGCCCGAAATATTATCGCGTATCGTATCGCGGATTTCAAGATTTCTGGATCATCCGTGATGTTATCATGATACTGCAATACGGCCTATTATAGGGTACTATCAGTATTATCATGATATCGTGATAATATTGACCGTGTACCATACCCCATTGGCAAACATTTTGTTTCTTATTTGATAATAATTACTATTATTAAGCTGTTTATGTATAAAATTTGACTTGTCTAAGTGCTTATTTTGTAAGCCTAAAGAAATAAAGTTATGGAAGTTTTTGAATTTTTGAATTTTTCATATTGATTACGAATTAAAAAAATTACCTAACCAATGAACAGCAAAAATGGTATCTACATTAATATTATAAAGAGAAAAGATTTGTTTTTTTGAATTGAATAGGCTCCGAAATTAATCGACCGATTTGAAAAAAAAATCACCATTAGAATTCTACATTATCCCTGATGCGATAGGATCTACCCGTGCGAAGCCGAGACGGGCCGCTAGTGAGTGATAAATTCAAGAATACATCTTATTGATCAGCAGGATCTCGATCAGCTGACAACAACAACGAATAAAAAGACACATTTCGTAACGTAATAGGGTAAATAAATATTTATTTATGCAACAGAAATCCTTCGATATTTCCAAACAAACGTGTTTCTAGAATAAATTAGTATTCACTTCCGGAATCAAGGGGCATTGAGAATCGACTGATGGATGCGAGACAAGGCACAAGTAATGTCAACGTCAAAAAGACTTTTTAACAAATTTAACGGCGCCTATTATCTTCCTCAACACCGTAAATTAAAGTAGGTTCGGAATACCGGACTCGTCTACCGATTTGTATCACAACTCCGCGCTTGACCAACTCGTAGCTCGACTGAGTGCACGACTGGTTTGAGGTTAGGGAATCTGTTTTCTTTGTCCGCGCGCGGGATTTCAACTGGTCGGGCGACTAGTCCAGGATTCTTCGGGTGACATCGACGTATCAGTTGGGTTTCGGATCCGGGGTGTATTTAGATGTGGTACGTAGGCAGGTGCGTTTCTACAATGGAAGGGATTCAATTCCAAATCGGATGGTCTTCGTTTAGTAGAAAAGCAAGTAACTCTTTTACATAAATTATTATTTATAATTCCTAAGGGAATGTTTAGAAGATTTTCTTTGACTTTGATGATTTTTTGGTAGGGTTCCGTTTCCAGCAACCAAGTTAACTATTGAAACTATGAATCAGGAACACTTTGGATGATAAACTGTAAAACACCAATTTTCAAACAAAAAATTGGCATTTTTATTCAAAGCTAAACCGCTATTTTTAATAAAGTCACTGTAACCGTTAGCGCAGTCATTTGTTTTAATATATAAAAATAATAAATTGGTTATGTTTTGGTAAACATGGCTCGAACGCGTTTTTCTCGATAAAAAAGCCTAGATACCGACCTTGTTTTGTATCTTCCAGCATATACAAAATGTACACATTATAAGTATCTATAAACTCAAAATGAATCCTACCAACTAGTAGAAAACATGTTGGTATGGACGTTTGGTATATCTTTTTTGGCTTTTTCAGGAAGTCTGAAACGGAGTGAAAGAAAAATTCGACCGCCGTGGGAGTTAATTAGTTTAGGAATTAACTGGTAATATAGCTAAGTGCCTTAGGCAGGAAAAGAATGCAGAATAACAAAATTTATTGTACAAAATAAATAAAATAAATCTTATAGCTAAGTAAAAACTAAACACAGTACAAAAGGCGGCCTTATTGCTGAGAGCGATTTCTCCCAGCCAAAATTGGAAAATCAAAACTTTATTTCTTTAGGCTTACAAAATAGTTAAATTATTAGACAAGTCAAATTTTATGCATAAACAGCTTAATAAATAGTATTAATTATTATCAAATAAGAAACAAAATGTTATTGATTTTGTTCGCTTCAATTTTTTGTCCACTAGTGGAAGAAGCGTAAAATAAACCACTAGTTAGTGAAAGTTGACTTTTTACGGTGAAATATAACTAATCAAAGCTCAAGCTCCTTGTAAAAAATTCATTCAAAGGGACAGGTAAGGGTACCTACGTAGTTCTATTTACCTGGAACTAAATAGAATAAATAAGTGGAACGATAAATAATTATTCTCTTTGATGAAAGCTTGAAACTATTTCTTATAAGTTTTGATTCGGAATCATTGCGTAAGTAGGTACTTACAGGTACTTACCGTCCTTGAGATAGTTACTTACAGTTCAAAATCTTATATAAGTAGGTAAGTATATTTTGTTGTAAAGTGCTTTTATATTCGTTAATATTCTAACCATTTATCATTTTGTACAAAAAAGTATCGAAGCTACTAAATAGGGCGCCATATTCCACTCAGACAGATTACGCGAAAGTAGTTCGAATTCCAAACGGTGTCGTAAGTTTACCGGCCAGTGTACTAAGACCCTCGACAAATTAGTCTTCTTCGAACAGCAGTGGTGTTTGGAGGCGGCAGAGGGCCGGCAGGGGTCTAAAGATAATGGTGATCGGGTACCTTTCACGATCTTGAAGCGTTGCGCGTCACTTTCCCACTGTTGCCAGCTGATTGGTGTTTTGTGGCTGGTTTTGGCGCTTTTATTCAACTCAAAGCTCTCTCCAGTCCCAAATTCTTTGATAAATGAGACTGATTAAAAGCAAAATTATAAAGTTCAACTGGATTAGGGTAGGTTCCTTGGTATACTTATGGAACGACGAATGTAATAGTATCTCATCTTATAATAACATTATCCATCAATACATAGATAAATAGTTATACTTACCTTTTTTTAGGGTTCCGTACCCAAAGGGTAAAAACGGGATCCTATTACTAAGACTTCGCTATCCGTCTGTCTGTCTGTCACCAGGCTGAAAGTATCTCATGAACCGTGATAGTTAGACAAAGAAATTTCCACAGATGTTGTATTTCTGTTGCCGCTATAACAACAAATAGGTACTAAAAACAGAATAAAATGAATATTAAGGGGGCTCCCATACAACAAATGTGATTTTTTTACCGTTTTTATAGATAGTGGTACGGAACTCTTCGTGCGCGAGTCTGACTCGCACTTGGCTGGTTTTATTTAGTATCCTGAGGGAAATGCGCACGCATATCGTACCTACTGCCACGGGGAGACAGTACGATTATGTGGGACTCCAACCCACTAAAACCCTCGGTATAACTACCTACTTTTTAAAATAAATACCTACTTTTATCTGTAGTACTTATGTCATCTGTGTACTTAAATCAATAGGAAATTAATTGGAACATTATGAATGAAACTTCAGTTATACTTTTACCAACCACCAAACTTTGAAAAAATATTATCAACTTTGTCCCTAAAAGCCGGCAAAGTTACCCTAAACTAGTCACCCTCCCCACATCAGAGGAACGTAACGGATTGCATCAATAACACACTATGCGGAGCCCGCCTGTGGAATGAACCTGCAGTTTGCTTCTATGCAGATTTGCACTAGCAATGCTGCCATAACCTTCTGGAATTTTCCCCTTAATACCGAAGATTCGTAGGAAGGTTTGAGATTATAAGACTCTGCAACAGATTTTATTAATAGCAAAATTTATAAATAGGTAGATAGATAGATAGAGATAGAAAATGCTTTATTGCACACATAACTTAAAAATAACAAACAAAGATAAAATGAAGAAATAAAAAAAAAATGTGACAATTGGCGGTCTTATCGCTCAGGAGCGATCTCTACCAGACAACCGTGGATGGATAGGATCGTTGGATTGAACGGGGATCTGTGTGCATTAGTATGTAGCTAATATAATTACATAATTCTAATACAATTACAATATCAAATCTTAGTACATACAACATAATTATATATAACCTACCAACTATAATTTTAAAAATACCTAAATAAATATATATACATAATATTTATATATACCTAATTATAATACATAAACATACTTTTATAAATACATAAATATATATCTACATTTCATAAGAGGAAACAGGGGTGTGGTCAGTGACAGCAGGACAAATAGTGTTCCCTCACCATACTCTTGAATATTGGTAGTGACTTCGCATGCCTTATTGACACTGGCAATGTGTTCCAAAGCTGTACAGCACGGACAGTAAATGAGTTGTCGTAGAAGGAAGTAGAGTGAACAGGGACTTGAAGCATGAGAGTTTCAGAAGAGCGCAGAGAAAGAGCGTGCGAATGATGAAGAAAAGTGAAACGTTCCTTGAGATAAGGGGGTGCAGAAGAGAGAAATAAGATATAAATAGGTACTGATTATTTTTATGTAATGTAAGTATTTGGTTTTCAAAAATGTATCTGAGCTGAGCGTCTGATCGAAGCGACGCGTGACCCGAGAGCTGGTGAGTATCTGGCGCAGCGCATCAGCATTGCCATACAGCGGGGCAATGCAGACAGCGTCTTGGGCACGCATCCGACTGGTATTGATATGGATCAGTTTAACTACCTGTAGATTGTTTGTAACAGTCAGCAATTACCTCAACTGTTCTTCGAGTGTCGATGTGACACTGTTCCGCTTCATAGGTACTTGCTTGACAAATTTGATCTACTCGTAAGTGGGACAGCATAGGATTTTTAAATCTGATCTTTATATCATTATTATTTTTATCATTAAAAAATAAGGTTCTACGCACAAACTAATTATCAAAGTAAACAAATACCTATCCATAAAAAGACTCAACATTCACAAAGTAAAGCATAGTGTCGACTAAAGCGAACGGTAACAGCGGATGTGTCTCACCACTTACCGATAAGTGGGCCGTAGCATACGCTTTCCCTAAATAATGAAAAACGCGTGGCTGGACCATTGGAAGGAACAAGTTTCAATCTGATCGATTAAATCCATAACGAGCACCAAATGAGTTATCGTTCGAGATTTGATCTCCTATTAATATAAAATTATTATATTATGTATTTTGATTTTCTGAAATTTTGTAAACAACCACCAACGCGTGGTAATGAATGGGTTTTCTTTTCAAGATTTTCCTGTCGAATTTAAAAAGGCATGTAAATACTTAGTTCTTAAATGACTTTTTAATTCATTAAAACAAGGGAAAGTATGTAATGTAATGACACTTAAAATGGGTAAACTAAAACATTAATAATACGGTATTTTATTTATTATTTATTTATTTATTGAGGAATAACAAACGACTACATTGTGCTTATTATACATTTGTGTTAGTTACTTTACAATGTAAAGATGCGTAGTATTTACAATGTAGCCCACAGCGCTATCCACATATAAGTTATGTACATAGAAAATAAAAGATAAAAAACACATGCAACTAGAGGGCCCAACTAAAGCATGAAGTAGGTAACTGGGCTCCTCTTACATGACTAAGTTAAGTAGTATTTTATATATATATTAAATAGTAATGTTATATTAAATGTATACCTACCACATTTAATATTTAACATTAATATAGGTCCTTTTTTAGGCAAACCAAAAGGCGCGAGGTTCACAGATATTGAGACCGGTTACTTACATAAGTTGAGTAACGACAAAAATACATACTCCTAATGCAACAACAAACTTTGTAAGCTTCAATTCCTTTTTAAATTGAATCGTAATTTTATCTTTAAATGAGTAGGTAATTTTTTTTTTCGTTACTCCGTCCCGTACTATTTAGGTTCGTTGGATTGTCTTCCTAAGCACTTTGTTCATAGATGATACAAAAGCAAGTTTAAAAATGTTTTTATAAAATATAAAAAAATATTAGTACCAATATTTGTATGCACAAAACCCTTTATGCGCTTTCCGGGTGTAAGCGGGTTAACTACGAACCTTATTTGTGTTGGAAGAACACCAACGTTTATAACATACATCCTACATATTATAACTTACATCCGTCATTCGTCTCGATTCGTCAAACTACGATAGTTTTTATAGTAAAAAAAAACCCCTTTATGCGCTGTTTGAACTATAGTTAACAATAATGGTACCTTATCATTGAGGCACCTACTACCTACGTAGTTGTTTAACAGCAGCAAATTCAGCGTGTTATTGGCCGATAGTGAACTCGATATACAAGCAACCGTTCAATATCATACTGATTAGTAAAACTGTTCTTAACCCATTATCGCCGACCCATACAACTTAATTTGAAATGACTTCATTCGCCGATTACCGATTTACACTTTCTTTACAAAACGCTAATCTTTTGTTTGTTTATTTTACTCTCAACTTTTCGTTATTATTGTAATCTTGAAGTTATACCCCATAAATTATATCTACCTAATTTTTTTTCAAATGGGAAAATTAACTTATCGGTCCTTACTAAACGCTTGGCAACAACTACATACACATGGCTATTCATTTTCTAACTCCGTCAAATCCGATTCATAACAAGTAGGTAGTATTCATAAGTACATACAACGCGTAAATCGAGCGTTCTATTTGTTTGAACTCGAGTTTCGACGTAGGAGAGCATATCGTACGAATTCCATTCAACTTGCACGAATATAATGTTATATCACGTATGCTAACCACAGGATTTCCAACCATATTTCCTTACAGATAAGACGGGATGTTAAAGAAGTGATCGACTCATCGCATGGCATGCTGGTATATCGAAAACGCACCGAGCTTCTATTTTTAAAATCGATGGGTGACCGAAGTGGGACATTCTGTAGCTTTTTCAATTAGGAAACAGTTACAACGTCTCGGTGTTTAGGGTTGCTGCATTTTATTCTGTGGTGAGGCGTGACGTGAAATGACAACCATGGCAAATGTTCAAAAACCGAACTGTATTGCCGCATGCAAAATAAATTGCTCAATAGAAATATTGTTTATTTTTTTACTACTTTGTAAAAAACTAGATAACGTTTTAGCTGTGATCTAGAAATTGAATTAATGTAAAAACAAATATCTACTACTCTGTAAAATTTCAAAACTATTTTAAGTTATAGCGTGCTTATAATTCAACGTTTTATGCACTTCTTTTGTTTTTTTAGTTTTTTTATTTATACGTAGTTTTATTGAACTGAAACGTCGTTGTGTGTCTGTGTGCGTTATAATAAATTTATTTTTCACACTTGTAGCGCAAATGGGCATGTTAATTTAAGCGATATTGCCATAGGTGGCAGTTTGCCAAACGCATTCTACATTAATACCTACAACAAAGCAGTTCTTGTTGCGTAAATCTCTACACGGATTTTTAAAAGCTCTACTTTACGCTCTTTGTCAAATAAACTGGCAACATTAGCTTTGCAAATTTTAATTGAGTGGGAAACTGGGAAAGTAGGAAGCCAGTTGTTTTAAACTCTTTTTATTGAAATCTACAGAAATATTTAAAGATTTATGAAATAGTTATTAAGTCTAATTAAAACACTAGTTTCTGCCCGCGGTTTCGTTTCTATGGACTTCAAAATCTTTTTATCCCATGGGCACTGATTTACGTAATAAAAAGCATATGTTATATCAGGTCCTCCACATCTATGCTAAATTTCATCCTGATCTGTTCAGTAATTTTGCAGTGAAGAGGTAACAAACATCCAATCTTCGGCACGGTCGTATAGTGTGATAAAAATCAACATTACTGAGAGAACTTGAAAATTTTGAAATCAATTTTATTTTGTTTTCAAATTCCTCGTTTTACTATCACCTTTTTAAACGTAAGAAATATCTCGCGTTGAAAAAACATAAAACTCTTTAAATTCGTTCCTCTCAAAGCTATGGTAAGGTACCACTACGGTTTATGGGGTATGCCGTAATGTGCTGTAAAAGCCCGACGGAGTTTTGATACTTACTTTGGCCCTACTACGAGCATCTGTCTGGCGTGAGTTGCTATCGAATAACAGTCGTATCCAAACTAATATTATAAATTCTAAAGTAACTCTGTCTGTCTGTCTGTTGCCTTTTCTCGGATCTAAATGAAATTTGGAAGGGAGGTAAATGGTATCCCGGAGACGGACATAGGGTACTTGAACGGTGCGTGCGAAACCGCGGGCAACAGCTAGTGTATAATAAGGTAGAGTCATATATCGATCAGTTTGTTCATGCTCTGACGCCCTATTAAAAAAACACTAGACTTAAGACCACTCTATACTGTTATTTTGCATGTTATGTGTCCTCAATAAATAAGGTCCTTAATAAATAAATATATCAAAACTCATACGCCCATGCTGAACATTCCTCCGTCTAACAAGGATTTTGCCATAATGATCACGCAGGTGGATCGGAGAACGCAGTGGGGGTGTTAAAAATACACGACGAGAAGGAAGCTGCTGCCCTGCTGGTAGTTTCAATAGGGTAATTAACCTATACGTATAGAAGTTTAAAAAAAATGTATTCGATTATTTTGATACTTCATAACCGAAAATTAATTAAAGCACCCACATATTTTTAAATTACTAAGAGAAAAAACCGAAAAACAAAACTGCACTCACTTTGGGGTGATAAAAACGCTGCCCTTTTTTCTGTGACGTCACCGTGAAATTTGTCAACTAGTGCTTGTGCTTTTTCCTTGATTTTTCAATCAAAATAATATTAGAAACAAATAAATGATAAAAACCATCATATTTGTTGTCTGTGTGTCGTCTAATAAGTAATTCTTTCTTTCATTCTTGAAAAAAAGATATCGTTAAAGCTTCATGACAATACAGTGAACGGTGACGTCACGTTTAGAAATTTTGCGATTGATTATTTTCTATCCATCTATAATCTGCAAAAAAACTATTCGTATATGAAACACTTGCGTTCGACATAACATCGAGAATAGGGTCCTGCCCGCCTGAGCGGTTACGCAGAGACTCTATTGTCTAACTTTTGACCGTGATTGCAATCGCTTAGAATTAAAAGGAAATTGTGTTTTCGAACGATTCTTTACGATAGTCACGGAAAAACAGGCAAATTTCACAAAAAAAAACCTAAAGCCTTGACGATGATTTTACATCCAACTTAACTTAAAATTTGGACGGCTTCGCCGATTGTATTTAAACATAGCTCAAAACAAGCTCGATGAAGTCATATTTTAAAGAAAAAAATCGGATGTGTCAGATGTTTGGGCTGTATCACGGCCGCTTTGAAGTACGTGAAGCCACTTGAAGAGAACAACACCAGGGTAACATTGTGACAACACACAGCGCGGTTCGCTTCGCTCGCGACTTTGTGGGACGGTGAGCGGCTTGCTTTGCTCGTCACATAGTAATGGTTTGTTAGATGGTGGAAGGTATCGGTAGGTACATTTTTTTAACCTCGCATAATGTAGGTAGAGCATTGATAATGTTCAATGTTCTACTTCCTCCGGAAGCGAAACTTTGATGAGAATTTTCGCCTTGCTTCATCTAATATGAAATAGATTGTAAATTCCTACATTGTTAAACCCATTTCTGTGAATATATATTTTTGTTTTTAATATTATTTTCTTATTGATTTACATTGATTTCTTTATTGATTTACAATTATTTTTATATCTGACATTTCAATTTTGAATTTATGTACCTATACAATTTCAATTTTATTTTATTTTAAACTAATGTATCTACATAAATGCTAATAATTATTTTTTAAATATAATTCTTAAATTGTATTTTACTTCATTGTAAAACATTGATTTATTATTATTGTTTATTTGACATGTAACCATTTCTGTTACCAATAAAGAACTTGAAACTTTTCGCGAGAACTCATAATAAAACACTGTTTTAACCGGATTGATCGCGTATATTCTATACTAGCAGCGCCTCGCGGTTTCACCCGCGTAGTTCCCGTTCCCGTAGGAATTTCGGGATACAAAGTAGCCTATGTCCTATTCCAGACTATAATCTATCTCTGTGCCAAATTTCATACAGATCCGTTTTGCCGTTCTGGCGTGATAAAGGAACAAACATCCATCCATCTATCTATCCATCCATCCATCTAAACTTTCACGTTTATATAGTGAGATGAGATTTTGTTTATAACCTGACGTTTCGGAGGCTTTTCAGCTTCCATGGCCACAGGCAGACTGAGGTGACATCCGATCAATCCGGTTAAAACAGTGTTTTATTTTGAAACTTATCATGTAAAATGAATGTGGAAACAATCGAACACACGTTAGCTACAACATAAATTAGTATAGTATTCTTATCGACTCGCAATAACAGCTCAGAATCATGGAAACAATAGCGCAGCGCTAGACGCACGCTCGAACGCACCGCATGGCTTCGGAGAAAGCGAACCTACGTACTACTTACCTATTAGATACCTACATGGGGACTTGCTCAGGTACTTGTGGCGATAGAAGACGTGAAGCATTTTCCGCCATTTTCTGCTAATAAATAAAAAAAAATTTTTAGGGGATTACAAATATTGCATAGATTATTAATTTCAGTTAAATTTTCCGTAGTAACCCTGTTTGGGTATAGGCCTCTACAAAGATTTTCCATGTCGCCGATCAATAAAATCAGTAAACAAACCGGTTAACACCTAGGTCGTGGTTCTATCCTAAATCAAATCAACTGTATCCGGAATATAATCAAGTTTTTCTCTGGTATACCTGAAAAGACAGTATTATTCGATGAATCGAATATTCGTTTAAATATATCATATATTCGTTTATTTATTCCATATACAGACATGGTAAATTACACACGAGGTTTATTGAAATTGATCCTTATATCGCCACGTGTGAATTTCATAGAACCTACCTACATGTAATGTAGTAATTCATTTTTAATTTTAATTTAAAAATTAAAATTAAAAATGCATTACCACATTACATGACCAGGTATGTCTTGTGTAAAAAGTCGAGTCTCGTCGTAAGCATGAGGACGAATGTCTTGTAGGTACAGGCTGATAGTCATCACACATTTTGCTTCTCTCTTTCAGTTCCATTGAAAATGGAACTGAAAGAAAGAGAATTCTCTTTCTTTCAGTTCCATTTTCAATTCAAATTCCATTTCAAATTTTCAAAAGCAAAATGGAACTGAAAGAGAGAAGCAAAATGTGTGATGACTATCAGCCTGTACCTACAAGACATTCGTCCTCATGCTTACGACGAGACTCGACTTTTAGGGGTTCCATTTACAAAGAATATACATTTAATTTGAATTTGCTTTTGAAAATGGAACTGAAAGAAAGAGAAAAATTAAAAAGAAAATTTAAAAAGAATTCTACTCCCGCTAAGCTACGCTTTAAAGAAACACTTTTTGAGCAACAGAAGTGAACAATAAATTTTAAAATTCAATTCAAAATGTTCTGTTTTTTTATCAAAAACACCATGAAATAGTACAATGGCACGTTGTTATGTCATACGGCTGTGTAGGCAAACTAAAAAGTATCAACTATCATAAGCAACATCAGCGCATATGTTCAAGTCTCACATCCAACTGACGTCATTACCACAGAGCAATATGGCGTCCACTGAGTCCAGTTTTCGTCAAGTTACGCGCACAAATTTTAAATGCATTAGGGCAATTATATATTGAAAAAAAAACTGTATTCTTTTAATGGTTCATTAGTAACACTACAGAACTTCATTGAGACACGACAAAAATAGGTGTTATACCCTATTGTAGGAATTTTCTTAGTTTCCTAGAATCTATATGGTGTAAAAATATTATTTGAACAAAAAATACCGAAGGCCCTATAGCTATTTGTAACAGATGTTACCAGAACCAAAACTGTTGAGAGAACTCACTGTTCTGTGTGTTGTTTACGGTTGAGCTACCTGTAGATTGTTTGCAACAGTCTGAAGTTAGCTCAATTGTTTCAATTATAAATACTTGTTTTAATTTAATTCTATTATTTAAATGTAATTTTCTTTGTAACCAAAACAATATCTCAGTTAATTCACGTGCATGCAACCCACTTAGGTACTTATCCAATATCGATTATAACAAAAATCTCTAGTTCAAAAGGCGAGGTAAGACGTGAACGCGACGTAAAAGAGCACACTACCCTACGTCTCATCACGACATGCGGACTTATTCACAATTCAGAAATTAAATATGTTCCCAAAAAATTTCGATTTCGGCAGGACTTGAACCTGCTCCTCACCCTCAGTACAGGTGTATCTAACCTACTAAACCACGAAATCCTAGTCAGTTTCGTCGAAAATCTTTGGGACCTCTTACGGCTCTAGCGCCGTTGTATTCACCCCAAGGGCGGTTCACTGAAATTTAATGTGAAAATCAGTAGCGTCGTGTGTTAACTTTGACTTGACGTATGACAACTTCAGGCAAAAACATACTCAACCTTATCAATTCGAAAGTAACTCTGTCTGTTACCTTTTCACGCCTAAACGGCTGAACGGATCTCAATGAAATTTAGTAGGGAGGTAGATGGTATCCTGGGGACAGACATAGGCTAAGACAGAAGGTAGTATACTATAATCGCCATCAAATAAAAGTACACTGAGAGTCCCGGGTGAAGGTGAACACCGAGATGGATTGAAAATTGTGAACAGAGATTTATAAAAAGTTAGTAGAGGTATCAACAATTTATTTTTAAGAATTTGACTTTTACTACGTGTAGATATTGTGTCTAAGTAAATAAAGATTTTTTGATTCTTGCATAACAAAACGGTAAAAAGTATTCGTTTATACCGCTCAAACTTGTTGAAATCACACAAATCCATTAAATTTAATGGGATCGCTGTCATAAGATGAAGAGTTCCGAAAGTATCCGCTTCAAGGTTCTAAATGTATGGAAAGAAACGACATCTTTTATAGTTTTATAAAAACTGATACGGTTTGAGCAAAGCGTTATTTGTTTAACTTGCAAGACGTGATACTCGCAAGCTACGTGAAATCGCGCGTTATTGATGGCATGGAAAATGCGAATACGGACTAAGAGGGGAACATACGGTACCTACAACTCGCATACTATCTATTTGATAAGCTGTAGCAGGCCCTATAAAAACGATAAAGAAGTGGCGTGAACCCTCCCTACCTACGTTTTTGTCACACGTGAGTTTCCAGCTACCTCGGCGACCGAGTTGGAACGTATTTTTTACAATTATTAACTAAACACAAACTGTCACCGAACTTACATAGTATGCCAAATCTGATCAGCAATTCGACTGGCAAGCGTGGTGATAAACCCCCCAAACAAGTGCAACTCCCCCCGCACAACAAAGGAACCCCACCCCCCCACCCCATGTTTAGAGGACGCAAGTTCAGCAGTGGACTATGGTGTGCTGATAAGACACATAATCTCAATGTGTACATACACCTTTCTCATAAATTACTCCTTCCATTGGAAGGTGCCAAGTGCCAACCGATATCGAATTTCTTGCGTTAGTTTTTGAGTTTATCGCGTTCAGACAGACAGTACAGTACCGGCGAGAGACTTTGTTTTATAATAACGAATTGATATATAATTAATTACAAAGCAATATAAATGTCGTTGACACTAATCAAACCTGAGTCATTATTATGTACCATTATGTATAATTTTAGTGCCTATTGTTTCGATGTTGTACCTATAAGAAATTCTTCACTATTAAAATTTAATTAACCTATGTCTTTTGTGATATCTTTCGTTAAACCAGTAAATAATAATAAATAAGTATAATACTGGACATGGACATTTGAAACAGCATTATCTAGCTCCAAAGTAAGCACAGTTTATTTTATGGTTACTAGATAACTGATAATGTATTAAATTCATAACCTAGATGAAATAAAATAAGTTGTAGAATTTATCTACATAAAACTACAAAAACACTAAAAACAAGTAGGTACTACCTACTTTCACTGCAATGCATCAATTCAAAAAAACATAAAGCGGCGGACTTTTCTATTACCATAGAGTTCTCTATAAATAAGGTTTGCTGGTAGAGAACTCTTTTTGGAATGAACTCGTCTTTTTCAACAACTTAACAACTTAGTTGACATTTTAAAACTAGAAAAGGCATGGCAAACACGAGATTAACCCATTAACATAGAGTTCTCTATCAAAAAGGTTTGCTGGTAGAGAACTCTTTTTGGAATGAACTCGTCTTTTTCAACAACTTAACAACTTAGTTGACATTTTAAAACTAGAAAAGGCATGGAAAACACGAGATTAACCCATTACCATAGAGTTCTCTATCAAAAAAGTTTGCTGGTAGAGAACTCTTTTTTGGAGTGATCTCGTCTTTTTCAACAACTTAACAACCTAGTTAACAACTTAAAACTAGAAAAGGCATGGAAAACCCGACATTAACCCATTAACATAGAGTTTTCTATCAAAAAGGTTTGCTGGTAACAACTTAAAACTAGAAAAGGCATGGAAAACCCGACATTAACCCATTACCATAGAGTTTTCTATCAAAAAGGTTTGCTGGTAACAACTTAAAACTAGAAAAGGCATGGAAAACACGACATTAACCCATTACCATAGAGTTTTCTATCAAAAAGGTTTGCTGGTAACAACTTAAAACTAGAAAAGGCATGGAAAACCCGACATTAACCCATTAACATCGAGTTTTCTATCAAAAAGGTTTGCTGGTAACAACTTAAAACTAGAAAAGGCATGGAAAACCCGACATTAACCCATTACCATAGAGTTTTCTATCAAAAAGGTTTGCTGGTAACAACTTAAAACTAGAAAAGGCATGGAAAACACGACATTAACCCATTACCATAGAGTTTTCTATCAAAAAGGTTTGCTGGTAACAACTTAAAACTAGAAAAGGCATGGAAAACACGAGATTAACCGTACCATAGAGTTCTCTATCTAAAAGGTTTGCTGGTAGAGAACTCTTTTTTGGAGTGATCACTTCTTTTTCGGAAATAGTACCTAATGGGAAAAAACCCCGTAAGGGGAAAACTGGAATCGATAAACTCAATATCCAGCCAATGACTTACCTATCCCTAATTTATGAGCATTATAGAATTATGAATTCCAAGATCTCAAGCCTCACAGAGAAGCCGTACGTACTGCATTCACGATAGGTGTAATTCACGCAGCTGACAGGTGGTAGCCGCTACTGGCACCTCGCAATCTTGTCGAGACAACAGATGTCACCTCACATAGCTCATTGACCTTTTTATTAGCACCGAGAAGGTTAAAGAGTTGCTAAGGGGGTTTGAAATTTTTTGTATAGAAAATGGCCATCACATCTTTCAAAGTCGTGGCGTACAATTAGAGCTAAATATTTGCAAAGACATATAAGATATATTAGGACGCCCTCCGACCAAGTGGGATGACGATTTGCGAAAGACTGCTGGCAGATGCTGTATGCGGCAAGCTGAAGACAGGGCGCTATGGCGCTCATTAGGGGAAGCCTATGTCCAGCAGTGGACTGATATAGGCTGATGATGATGATCATGATTTGGAAAGAGGACACTTATACAAGTAAAAATGTGACATACCATACTTCCTACTACAGCGTCAGGATTCTGAGATATACACAGATGAAAATAAATTGCTCAATAATTTATTTCTTTATTTTGCTTTTCATACCTGGTGTTCTGGTCATCATTTCGTACTTAGACCGCTATCATGTCACGATTCTGTAGCATCAGCGTTTAAACATCCTCAGAGTGTGACAAGCTACTACGTAAGGAAACATTAGATATGCAATATGCAGACCAGACCGCAAAACTTGAAGTGGAAACATTGCGGCTTACCTTGAAACATGTTCAACTTCATAGGTCACCTTATCAGACTATTCGATTAGGTATAGCTTGATAACAGTTGTCAGTTGATAACAGGTTGGTATTTCTTGTGGTGATTTGAAGAACGGAGAATATATTTCAGAAGTTCTTTTTTGTGTCCTTTAACTAAAACAGTGCCTATACATGGAACGCACTCGTATATCGCTTTTGAAATGGGTCCTTCTTTTGTTGAGCGATTCTCTAAAAGTTTTCTACATTTGTAGGGTCGAGTACCCTACACTGCGTAAAACGGAGGATTATAACGTTTTTAACTACGTTACGTGATATAAAACACATTATACACTATTAATAAGTGTATAAACCTGTTGAAACGTCCGGAAAAATATGTAATTATACGGAATAAATACCCGTGAAACGGATTGAAACAAATTTAGTGCTCTTTTTGCGTTGCGACCAATTAGAAAGCTTTTGAAATGACGGATTAATGCCTGAATCGTTATAGTTATCGTTATTAATGTTAATATGTTTTTGTTAGAAAAATCTCGTACTTCTCTGCAAATATTTGTTCCGGGTATTCTAGGTATTTTTTATGTATTACTTAGAAATATCTATCTATGTTGGCCTCTTTTAATTGCATCAGCGTCAGTACTAGATATTTTATCGAAGATATGGAGCAAGCTCCCTCAACCACCGGATTAAATTACTATCTGCGTGCGATCTGAATGGGAATGAAACATTTCGAATTAAAACAAGCCCAATCAGACCTTTACTAGTAGGACATGTTCAATAGGCAATTCTCTCTTACTCTTACTCTCTCTTCTCTCTGGAAATACCTTTCGAAAGACGGTAATTGGTGCGTTTCACGTGTGACGTTGGGTTAGGAATAAAGCCCACAACAAACGGAGCTATAATATACATATATTAATAAAGTAATGTATATATTACGGTATAGCAAACTGCCACAGACGGTGGCTATTCTATAATGTATATTTTTGCACTCGTTAGCTCTACGGCCGTCATGTCTTACTATACCAAAATATATCGGGCTTTAACTGTCGACATATTTTGGTGACCTAATAAAAATATACCTACGTTATAGCTGCGTCTGTGATCACAGGCCGATTACTATAGAAAATGTACCTTAATATACCTTGCTATGATTTATATTAAGATATATAGCTCCGTCTGTTTTGTAGGCTTAAATCGTCATAACAGGGTTCCATCCAATATTGACAACGCGGCGATTAGAGAAAAGTGACGCTACTTTGACAAGGTTATATACCATCCGATCGCATGCGGATTATCCACGATTACCTGAATAACGGTAGGGTTCAGTTGATGAAAGCAATACCTTGTGATATTTCGGAGAAGTATCAATTTACAATCAGCGGAACATTGAGTGTTCGAGAGCTCGCAAATTGCTTCAGTTTTATCGTCTTTCTTATCGTATCTCCGCGCCGCCGCCGCTTCCATCTTAGAGTGCTCGGGGTTTCTTTCATGATTCGAGCACATTTTATTCGTGGGTACCCATTAAAAATATGGTAAGAGATACTTGTTTGAACATAAACGCACAAGCTCTGCTTAGCTTAGGGCTAGATTATACTGTGTGAATTGTCCAGCATTAATTATTTGTTCGGAGGATTTGTTTTTATTTTTTCGAAATATAGAGTTGAAAGTAACCAAGTTACAGATAGGGTGTTGTCTTTCGTGATTTATTTAATAGTATATTTATTTTATTGAAAAGCAAAGGTATCTACTAAATATAATAACATACACAAATTTACAATTGGAAATAAAAAACGTTCCTGTAAACTCATGTTAATGTCACTTACGATTATTTTTAGTATCAGGGTCAGTAATGTTTTTTGTGCTTTTGGTTTTCGAAGTAGAGGATGGGTTCACAGAAAGATTAAATTAATAGGTACTTTACCTACAAGTTAATACTTACCTCCGCTCGTTTAAACCCGAAACCTTTAATATCCTTCAACTCGTAGACACGCCCACAAACTAAACACTAAGGCTGTGGTATGGGTCAAACTAGCGCCACCACCTATTTTATCTTATTGTTACGAAGAAGAAAGGAAATTTCAAAAATCCATCGTACAGTTTGTAATACCTGTTAAAGCATTTTTTAATGCCTCTGTAATAGTTTTATTCTATTAGGTTTAAGCAGAATATCGAAGTTGCCCTTGGTGGCCGCCAATATCTATTTTCGATTTTCTAGCTCAACTAAATAGAGTAAAACTAGTACAGAGGCATTAATAAAAAGCTTATAATATGCATCATAAACTGTACGATGGATTTTTGAAATTTCCTTTGTTCAACGTAATAATAAGATAAAATAGGTGACAGCGCTAGTTTGACCCATACCACCGCCTTAAACGAGTCAGCGAGTGTCATTAAATCAAGCCACTTTAGCCTGGTGTTCACCAAAATATAATCAAACGATTCGGTAGCGGGTAGCTTCGTTGGTCAACTTTGACGTTAAATGTACGAAAACTTGTGTCAAAAACATCGAAACAACTGTTTATAATTTAACCGTCTGTTGGTGAACTCGGGTCTTAGTGGTTTAAACGAGTGGAGGAAGCACAATGCACTAATTTACAACCATTTCTTATATTAATTACTTACAATTTGAGAAAAAGTAACTGGTAGGGAGTTATGAGCATAACAAAAAAAGTGAGCATCTAAAACCTACTTATTATAAACTTCCAAGCGAACAAAAACAAACACCTACTTAAGTACTTTCCCTAAAAAGCGTTATGTAGGCATGTTGCAATATTATGTTATTAAACAGAATTCTAAGTAGTTTTAGAATGTAGAGCCTACGCAAAACCCCGTTCGCATACGCAATGGGAAATTAGAAGCTTACAGCTAGGCCATGCGTGAACCTGGCGAACCGTTAGCGCATCTACAGAATGCCTACCCGGCTCGCCTGCCGCCGGACATCGGCCGCGGACCGGGGTAATGACTGCCGACTGCGCTATGTGAGAACAACCGCGCGTTCTGCGCTCCCAATTCAAATCCGATTCGCATTCTTTGTTCAAACTCAAAATATCGAAACTCTTTCGTTCATTTTTTTTGTTAGATTTTATTCGATTCTTTTGTTTTTTAAATATTGGAATGAAATCTATACTTTTTAGGTTTTCTATGTTTATTTTGGCTCGGTTTTTCGGGTTCCGTACCCAAAGGGCGAAACGGGACCCTATTACTAAGACTCCGCTGCCGCCGGTCCGTCCGTATGTCTGTCTGTCTGTCCGTCTGCTACCAGGCTGTATCTCGTCAACCGTGATAGTCAGACAGTTGAAATTTTCACAGACGATGTATTTATGTTGCCGTTATAACAAAAAATACTAAAAAACAGAATAAAACAAATATTTAAGGCGGCTCCCATACAACAAATGTGTTTTTTTGCCGTTTTTATAGATAATGTTACGGAACCTTCCGTGCGCGAATCCGACTCGCACTTCACCGGTTTTTTTTATATAGCTGTTTAGTTTGTTTAATTAGTAGGTAGAGAAAGTTAAGTGGAATTTAAGTATGTACCAAGGTACAAACAATGAAGTAAGTAGTTAAGTAGCAAAAAAAAACTTCACAAACAAAACCATCTCTCTCCCTCCAACCGTTCTGCTAATGACCTTCGTTTTTCAGGGTAACGCGCTGCGGGAACCGCGTTACTCATCAAAACGTAGATAAAATCAATTATAAACATTTGTGTCTGTTTATCACGGTGATTAGATAACAGCCACCTATAAACTGATAAGCCAAACCGGTCTCTGTACGAAGTCATTGCTAGTCTAGGCCCCGACTCCGCTGCGCTGTGACGATTTCTTTGAGAACGATAAGAGAGACCATTCTCTACTAACATAGATACATACTCAGATTGGTTCGAATAATCGAGGAATTATCGAAATCATAAATCGAAATCAGTGATCCGTAGTCGGGGCTCCGGCCCATGGGAAGTTGCCTGACAACCGTGATATTGAAATATGGAATCAAGTTTGAATTGACAGCATTTATGGTGTAGTTTTGAATGCAAACCATCAAATATCAGTTTTAGAACTCTTCAAATGGGTTGCTAACGGGATCTAAATGTGAAATTGTCAGTTTTTTCTAATCTTTTAAATCATCATCATTTTAATCTGTCAAAAAATCTTGACAGAACAGAACCAACTGCGATGATAAAGCGATAGAAAAAATATGGAGGTTTCAAAGCTGTCTACCTCCCTAGGTGTAGGTACTTAAATTAAATTAATCTACACATACAGAGAGTGTGTCTGAGCCTTGTTTCGAAAACAAAATAATACATAATCTTACTTGTTTATTTCAAAAGTTGGTTGCTGACTGCTGGGAATCAACATCTGAAACAAAAAAACGTAGATAAATGTCAAGATAGCTAGTATCTTCTAGATCCTTAATTCTAACATCTAGATCCTTAAAGTGGTTAGAATTACATCGTCAGCCACATCTTCACTTTCCATCAGGTGATATTGTGGTCAAACGAAGGTCTATAGACTATAAAACAAGATAAAGTTAAAAACTACAACCCGACTACGTGAAAGTTATAAAAGTTTGAAACATTTATATTGACAAAATAGAATGACGTATCGGTCATATTTGATAGGCATAGAGTTGAAAATGAAAATAGGTCGGAGGTATTGTAATTTTTCTCTATGGGGCCTGCAGCCTGCGGCTACCTAAACTTTAATACGCGTTTTGAAGGCTTATTCGGGGTCGGAGCCCTAAATCCTATAGCCTATAACCATCGGGGTATTGAGACGAATCAATCGATACACAATTTGTTGAAATCGAACCAGTAGTTTCAGCGCTACGTGGGAACAAAGAAATTGGCCACATACATACAAACATACAAATATACAAACATACAAACATACAAACATAGGGTGCTAACCTCATAACCCTCCCCTGTTGGTAGTCGGGTAAAAAAGATTAGCGCCTGTCGTACAATGTTTAATTCACTAGTTAGTTTGTGTGAGACAAATCATGCAATTAAATTTTATACCTACGAGTATGTGGTCTAAAACACCAAACTTATATGACTATGCCAAATTTGAGGCATAGTCATATAAGTTTGGTGACTACGCAATGTTATGGTGCCATCGATTTTGGTCGTAGATGATTATTATCATCATCATCAACCTATATTTGTCCACCGTTGGACGTAGGCTTCCCCTAATAAGCGCCATAGCGCCCTGTCTTCAGCTTGCCGCATCCAGCATCTGCCAGCAGTCTTTCGCAAATATTCATCCCAGGTCAGAGGGCGTCCTACACTACGTCTACCGAGTCGCGGTCTCCACTCAAGAACACGTTTACCCCAGCTGTTATCGGTTCTTCTCGAGATATGGCCAACCCACTGCCACTTCAGCTTGCTAATCCTTGGAGCTATGTCGATAACCTTGGTTCTCTGTCGGATGTATTCGTTTCGAATCCTATCCTTCAAAGAAACAGATGATTATAAACATCTCTAAAAAAATTATGTCTATATTAATCAGAGTGAGAAAAACACACTGCTTAGCCAGTATAAAGTTTATAGTTTTTCAAAAAGAGGTTCAAAAAGTTAACCACAACTGACCAGGAATTTAGAAGTGGCTAGGAATACAACCAATATTAGAACAATTTGCGTGAAGTTATTTCGAGCCCTTCGCATCAAAGGAACCCTCGAGCCTACAGGATATTGGTTTATAACCCTGGAGCCCTTCGTATGGGCTTATTTCATAAAAAATGGCTTTTGTCACTCTATAGATTTCTTCCAAAACTATCATAGGGTAAAGGTTCACCTATCTAGCAAGGGCATCATTTTTGTTTATGTTTATCTTAAAAATATTAGATTTTCTTTTATTCCTGGAGATTTATCAAATTTAGATATAAGGTTTATTTTTGTTATGTTTTAAGTCCAATAAAGTATTCATTAAATCATTCATTTATCCCGATAAAGGGTTAACTTAAGGTTAAACCAGATAATTTGCATACCACTCGGTAACTTCTACTTTTATGGATTGATTTTATGGAGTTACTAGCAGCGCCTTGCTGTTTCATCCGCGTAGTTCCCGTTCCCGTGGGAATTCCGGGATAAAAAGCCTATGTTCTATTCCAGACTATAATCTATCTCTGTGCCAAATTTCATCCAGATCCGTTCAGCCGTTCTGGCGTGATAAAGGAACAAACATCCATCCATCTAAACTTTCACGTTTATAATATTAGTGAGATTAGTGAGATATGAGCTCTACCTTTAATAAAACTCCTAATTTTCTGTCACTTTCCTGATTAGAAGACTCACACTGTACTCAAAACTCAATAACACATAACTCGATTGCAGATTAACAACCGCAATCTCATTTAATTGTTTGAAAAACTACCCCTGGCCTCATCTTAAACACACAGCCCTATCCTATACAAAAGAAAATAAACCTTATGCATTTCAACCATAGTGTTCTATTCCCCGTGCGATGATATTAGCGTGACATTTAACTGGTGAGAAGAAAATGAGCTTTATGCGGTAAAGAATAAGGTAGTTTTTCTAAGGTTGGTGTTAGAATTAAGGGCATTCGTGTAGGGTTGTACTGTGATAGAAGTTGGTCGATTAATCGTGTTTTCGCCCCTATTTGGAAACGTGGAATTGTTTAACTAAATAATATGTATTCGCTATGATACAATTTCGAATCTTGTAGTAATTTGTGAATACCGTTTCAAAAATCAAGAAATATAATGCATTTTGCATTATATTTCAACTCAACTTTTAAATGCAACCACTTTAACAACAACTTTAGGGGCACTTTTCCTGACTACTTATGTATGTATGAAACTGAACTGGCCCAGTAGTTTACGCTGAGTCAGTTTCGATTGGCAAGTTTAAAAGCTGAGTTTTTTCTCTCGGTGTCAAAACAACCCTTCTTCTTTTTTTCGTCAGTAATTTTTGTATGTTTAGGAACCGGGTGGGTTCCAAAATACCAGTTGAGCCATTGTTTCCACCCACCAGAAACAAAAAAAAAGACTTTGCCCCGAACAGGTCTTAATTCTAACAATCATTATCTGTATCTCATTTGAACATGTGTTTTAAAACTAACAATGTAGATAACATAGTGATGGCCAACTTCGAAAAAATAACAAATGTTAAAGACGATATTTTTGAAGTGATAGGCAGGAACTTAGTCGGTTTTGGTCCCTATTTAATTGACAGAATGTATCCACAAAAACATTCGCACGGCGCGGCGTATATTCCTTTAGCCAGACTCAAATATCATTATTTATTCATGAGAAGGCTTCTACATAAATATAATGTACCTAGCGAACCTACATGTACCTACATCCACTTGTAGGTATGTCTACATCAATTTCAAATGTACCCTATGCACCTACTTATCTGGGACGCCCTCTATGGCACAGTGAATGAAGGTCTGTCTCTGAGATGGAAGATTGTGGGGTATTTGCTATCAATGGGAAATGTTTGAATTTTAATGATCTGCATATAAAACATATATTGATAAATAATGTATATTTGTGTATTTATTTATGTCATTAAATAAGTTAATCAGTAATCTGGTACCCATAACACAAACTCTGAAGCTTTGGGCCAGATGATGTTGTAGGAACCGTCCAACATTATTATTATTCTTTATTTATTTTAATTCACACCTTTAGGGAAACTTACATATAATAATATGCTTACAGGAATTTAATATTTATTTTTGAAACTATCATGGTTATTAACATAAAAATCATTGGATAACTCAAGAACCAAATCATGGTAAATATCCCGTTTTATTATGACTTTTATGTTAATATATATTGTTTTTGTTCAAGGCCTGTAAAACTGATAATATTCCCGTATACATATTTAGTTTAATACTATATTTTATAATAAACCTATGAATCTCGATGACAAAGAAAAACATAAAATAACGCCTTGTTTTATGTGCGCGGCTAGGTTATTATGTTTGTAAGTACTTTGTACCTACTAACAATTGTTATTAACCTACTCGTTGGAACATAACCTTCTGTATACTTCCTGTCCTAGTAAAAGTTTATACTTATTCTATTTAAGTATTTCTATAATAGATAAATCTTAAATACAACATAATATCTTCCCTTTTATGCCTCACTCATAAAAACTGATCGAAAAACAGACTTATTGGTATGAGATTTGTTGAAAAAGTTCATATAAGTACATGATATCATGAAGAGATATTCTTCAGAGGATAAATATAAAATGCAGACAAGCTCGCCTTTGAGCAAAACGTTGAAACTCGCAAGATTGGAAACTCAAAATGCATATGCTCTTTATAAAGAAGAAAGAAAACCAACATTATTATCAAATATCTACCATGGTTCCACCTATTCTTTAACTTAGAAGAAAATCACACCCCGGACATATTCTGAAGAAATTGTAGAGTCGGTGTTATGTGAACATATTTTGCTTTTCAACATTTTCAAGTGTAAAACTAGCGCCGATAATTTAAATGCAGAAGATAGTGGGATCCATTTTGTTTGAGTCGGTATTACGTGAACATATTTTGCTTTTCGACATTCAAGTGTAAAACTGGTATTACGTGAACATATTTTGCTTTTCAAAATTCAAGTATAAAACTAGCACCTATAATTTAAATACAGAAGAAAGTGGGATTCATTTTGTTTGAGTCGGTATTAGGAGAACTTATTTTGCTTTCCGACATTCAACTGTAAAACTAGCACCTATAATTTAAATGCCGAAGAAAATGGGATCCATTTTGTTTGAGTCGGTATTACGTGAACTTATTTTGCTTTTAAACATTCAAAAGTAAAACTGGCATCTATAATTTAAATGCAGAAGAAAGTGGGATTCATTTTGTTTGAGTCGGTATTAGGAGAACTTATTTTGCTTTCCGACATTCAAGTGTAAAACTAGCATCTATAATTTAAATGCCGAAGAAAATGGGATCCATTTTGTTTGAGTCGGTATAACGTGAACTTATTTTGCTTTTAAACATTCAAGTGTAAAACTGGCACCTATAATTTAAATGCAGAAGAAAGTGAGATCCATTTTGTTTGAGTCGGTATTACGTGAACATATTTTGCTTTTCGACATTCAAGTGTAAAACTAGCACCTATAATTTAATAAAGTTTGATAAAAAGCAAAGCTTATATTGTCTAGTTTCAGAATAACAACACTAGAGGAAAATACAAAAGGTTTTAAGACATAACTTTTGGTATTAGGGAACATAATAATTTACGAATTGAAGTTGCGAGCAGCTGTCATCGAATCGTTAACGCCACGACTATTATAGCATTTATAACCTATCAAAGTACTTTGCGTCTGATAAAATGTAATTATTTAAAGTGCAAACGAATTAGCTTAGCCCAGTTAATCCATCCATTGTCGCGACCATCCGAACACAATTAAGATCACGGTAATGACATATTTCTTAACCGACCTTGGAGCAAATAATTCAAATTAGGCTCTAGTTACACCGCACAAGCTGCTTTTCCAGTAACTTGCTCAATGTGGCAAACTGATGTACTAAAATGTGCAACAAATCGGACGATAGATAGCTTCTAATCAAAGCTTCGTTTGATTTTATATTATTTTGATGACACTGTGTGGATTGTCCAGCATTATTTATTTATTTTGATCTTATTAACCTTGGTATTTCTATATCTCCTAAACACAGCTATTAACGGAAGATAGGGTTTATTAACCCTTTACAAAGAGCTTTAATCTAGCTCTATGTACAAGAATGTATTTACTGTGATGCCAGTAACTCGTACCACGTAACCGGGCCTTTTAACGTTCTATTTGCCTCTTTGTTCGACAATGTATGCGCGCACTCATCCATTGCTGTTTCAATAACAATAAAGTACGAGGGAAAGAAGTAAGGGCGTAATGTACACCGTATTCGCCTTACGAAATTGCCGCTGTGATTTGGGTGCCGGGGAAATGACCACGATAAACGACCTACAAAATGCTTGCTTAAAAGTGGGTCGACCTTTTGCGACACGACTGTATGCACGTTGTTGTTTTTGTTTTATCAGCATTACTTCCTACACTCGGTAATCTATTTTTCTCTCTTTTTCTTTTCTCACCAACACGCCTGCGCCTACCAAGCTTGCAAACGATTAGCTATTAGTATATTTTCCTGTTCTGAGGGTATTCACCTATAAATTTGAGATAAAAGTCGACGAATTTCGTAGGTAGACAATTCATTATAAATTTAAGTTTGGTAATATAATAATAGATTATTCACCGATTACAAATCTATTGTGAAAGCAGTGTCTACGTCACGGGTGTCATTGAATCACGACCGCAACTCAGGACTCTGGAATAGCTCACGAGCGAAGCGAGTTAAAAGAATCGATAGAGAGAAGGATTTAATCACACCTAAGACGAAGATAGCTTTATGCACGAGGAATACTGTAAGATGAGAAGGTTCCTACTTCTGTAAAATCTTTATCAGAACTGCTTGAAACTTAAGATCTTATCTTAATCTTATCTTATACAAAATTGAATTCATGATTGTTCCGCTTATCAGTTCAATTTCAGAAAAGAAAAAGGATTAGTATTTTTACTATTATTGGTGTTGATTTTTATCTTCAAGTTCTACTAAAAGATTAAAGATCGTTTAATTATAATAAGTTGATATTATAGTCACAATTAACAAACGTGTGTATTAATTTATTGATGTTTTACTGTCTTCTTCTAAATAAATAAAATAAATAAGTATTACAATGTCCCCCACAGAAGTATTTAGTTCTGTAATGTTACCGTTATTTAAAAACATGACAAAATACCAGACGCGTCACCGAGTTTTGTAATTATTACGTCTTTTGGTGCTTGATAAGCTTTTATTTCTAGAAACACAAAACCTAGTGGTGAAATATTGCAACATGTTTTATGTTTAGGAATGTATTTTATTGTCACCTGCGTGACAAGGTAATACACTTCTGCAGGTGAGATCGTTTTTCAAAATTGTTTCTGTTCCTTGCTTCGTATCACTGAGTTCCATAAACAGGTACCTACGCTGGCTGGAGGTCATATTTATCGATGACAGATCGAGGTCATTTAATTTTCGCCATTTTGGTGCTGAGGGTTTGCGTGACCGGCGTGACCGTCAATGGAACTAATAATGGTTGTCGTTTAAGTCGTATTATTATAGTACGCCTCAGCAAATGTAATTTTTTATACCAGAGACGATCGAAAGGAGCGGGAATTCCCTGTAACGTATATTTGTATACTGGAGCTCAGTGCCTCTCGTACCAATAAACGTTTTTTACGTTTTTTTTATTTCTTTTATGTTTTTATGTGTCCAGCCAGTACGCTCTTCATCGATAGTGAAATCGAGAAATAGGTTGTATTGGTATATCAATCGAAAAACGTTAACCCGGGAGTGTTTTTTTCCGTAGTGTTTCTACTAAAGGTTGAGTCTATGCCCGTTCTATTCCACCCATTTCTATCCCAGTGAAATCGAGAAACAGGTATAAATAAAAATATAAGGATGAAAGCAAGCTTGCAAACGATAATTATATATAACACCATATTTTGCAATGGATTTCCGCAAAGTAACGCCTGAATCTATTATTTATCAGGTATAAATAATAAAATATATACTAACCAATTTTTCGGTAAGTATATAATTTATTATGGGTTTAAAAAAATCTGAGCGTCGTCTGGTCGAAGCGACGCGTGACCCGAGAGCTGACTATCTGGCGCAGCGCATCAGCATTGCCATACGCTGCAGCGGAGCAAAGTAGTCGGCGCGGCGTCTTGAGGACGCTTCCGACTGGTATTGATATGGATCAGTTGAGCTACTAGATTGTATGCAACAGGAATTAGCTCAATTGTTTCAATTGTAAATAATAGTTCTAATTTGTTTCTATTATTTGATTGTAATTTTCTTAGCTAATAAAGTATTTTTAAATATAATATCAAACGCCTTATCTCCCTTATCCTTTATCACACTTGGTGTTTCTACTAGCAAGAGGTTGGATCGGTACACACTGGACCCCTGTTCTTGCGCCGTGCGGGTGCTATAAAGCTTTAATTTGATCCCCTCTGTTATCCCCTTCCTGTCCCCACCGGGGAGACTGTGGGATTTTATTCCGACTTTGCGAAATAAAAAGTTTCTCATTATTTTCTGTATAGAGATCCTATCGGGAGCCACGTAAAGATAGTGATTGTCAATATGACTTAACTTTTTGCATAGCAGGCCGCATTATAACTCGGTTTTATCATCCTATATGTATAATAAAAATCCTGTATAAACAACCTCGTTTATAATGGGGTGGTTTGGTCCCTTGTATAAAAATATACTATTACCTTTACGACTCTCAACAGAACATCTACGAAGTCGCCTTAGCTACTCGTATACAACATATACAACGCCAACGTAGTCAATTAAACCAATCAGGGTGTGTAACGGTATCCCTGTGTAGGTCAATACCAATACAATCCCGTGTCAATAGTTGCAAACAAGTAATGCAGGCCGCTCCAGTCGAACGGATTATCTGGTGAATGTCAAAGCTGAGAGATTATCCAATAAACAATATGTAGGTACGTGCATGCGATTAAGGGTCTGTATAGTTTTTGCTATCGCATCCGTGTTTTAAAATGGTATTATCTATAAAATAAAATAAAAAGAGCTTTATTCCATATCTCACACATATATATAGATATACATATATATATAGTCATAAGCACAGTTTTAAACAAAAAAAAAATCAAATAGTAATAGTAATAATTCGATAGTCATTCTCATTTTAATAATAATAAAAATGAGATGTCCGTTATTTCCTGATATGATATGCCTCCTCCAAGGATCTCCAGTAGTTTCGGTCTTTGGCTTTTCGTGGCCACATTTTTCCCGCTACTTGTCTAACGTCGTCATTCCATCTTTTGAATGGTCTTCCTTTTTTCCTTTTTTGATTTTGGTATCATCTATACTAATATTATAAATTCGAAAGTAACTCCGTCTGTCTGTTTGTTTGTTTTACGAACAAAGTCTTGGTTCTTTTACACACAAGCAATAATTACAGCTGACCTAATGTTGATTTCTCCCCATACTAGAGGTTAACAAAAAGTTTAAACTATTGTCAAAATAACAAGCGTTTGAATAACCGACTGTAAGAGGAATAATTACGTTACATAATTTTTTTCCTAACCACAGTATCTATTCATACTAATATTATAAACTAGCTAGTGCTCGCGGCTTCGCACGCGTTTTTTAAGGTAATTTCTAGCCCATGGGAACTGATTTATGGGATGAAAAGCCTGTCTTACTCTTCATCCCTTCAACTAACTCCATGCCAAAAATCAAGCCGATTGGTTGCTTTGTTAGGGCGTGAAGGAAGGACAAACAAACATACAAATAAAAATGTGTTATTATTGTTGTGTTATTAGAAACGTGTAATTTTTAAACCCATAATTTTTTTTTCATTCCCATACTTTTAGTTACCTGGTTAACTCACCTATAGTAATCGTCGTAATACAAATGGAAAACCAACAAGAGTTTACGAAGTAAGAAGCACTTGAAGTAACGA